>OZ014534.1:134849166-136114326 GCA_963966105.1 Volucella zonaria
AAAAAATCACAGTTGCGATTGAACAAAAAGTCTGGGTTACGGATGGATCTATTGTTGACAACCTCTGCAAACGAAATGAAGACAAGGAACTTCGGATCTGCATGTGGAATCTTAGGTCCAGAAATAGGCCACCAAATGGTTGTCTGGTTTGGGATATAGATATTTAGGGATCTGATTCACTGGTTCTTGATACCTCCGTATGGGTACGGAGGGCCCATCTTCAACACCCACAACTTCTTCAAACACTCTGTAACTCAGTGGGTCTTGATTGTAGACCCCCCTCATACGATTTTTTTCATAACATGAATCAATGAATCAGATCCAAAAATCTCTGTACTCGTAGCTCAAAACGCGCCACTCTGTATACTTCGGAGCCACTTATGACTTAGCGCCCTTTTGCTCACAGCCTTGGAGTATAGCAGGCACTCTTTTTTTAATAGATATTTTGATATTCCGATGAGGATATATACATATGTATGTATATGAGGAGTCACGTCTTCTGATAAAAAGTGGATGATGAATGAATATTTAATGGTTGAGCGTTTGGTATTAAACGATTGCTTCTCCCTAAAAATAAATAGCCTACACCCATTTATTTAACAGCAACGTCGAATATCGTTTTATTTCTGTTAGAAATTAATTTATACGCGCACAAAACATTTCTCCCATCAACCCAGAGCTCTGTTAGCTGGACGTCAAACACTTTTTTTTTGCCGTCAGAAACACCATCATCACCATATTGTTTCAGTCAAAAGCATTGCAAAAGCAAACTCACTCTCTCTGCAACCCCAAAAGGCTTCATTAAGTTCCTTCCCACATCCAACCAACTCTCAATGATCATTCATCAGAAAATCCAATCTTCAATGTTATTTTTGCTTTTTCTTCCTGGTGTAACAGGATTTCAAGTGTTATGTTTTCGTACATAAACAAAAATAACTCTACCATCCAGAGCACCCCAATTAAGTCCAGGCTCTGACACTCCTGATCGTCTAACTCATGCCATCAATCTACTTCCAATTAAACCAGTCCGAAAAAAGTACTTTTATGTATATGTGCTCTTTAAAAACCCATTCGAAGGACTAGATTTCCAATTTTGCTGATCCTTGTCTACCAAATTAACTCAATGGCATGCTGAATAAAAAGGGAAACTCGGGCAGCTCCCTGCAAAAAGCAACAAAATCAAAAAAAAAAAACAAAAAAAAAACATCGGAAATCCTCAACAATCGACCGAAACACCCCGGGAACGTGTTCATCCACTTTTTTTTTGCACCCAGCCACACCCACTGCCGTAAAATGAATTTCAGCAATCAAGATTACGACACTCATCCACAACCGAGGCCGAAGCCGATGCCGATGCCGATGCCGCCGCCGCCAACCGACCGGCGACAACATTACTTGCTCTGAAGCAGAACAACAGGCAGAGGTACCATCACCAGCATTATCTAGTCATGGTTGCCGCTTTAGATACTTTTAGCCGAATTATTGGAATGTAATTAAGTTGGTAAATGTTGACTTACAACAAATAATCGCATGAGCACAGTTGAAGAGTCTTGAGAACTTTTAACATTTTGATGTTTAAAGAGATTGTGCTCGAATTCAATTTGGTCATTTTTAATCCGGTCTAACTTGGTTGGAGTGGCAACCCTGCAGCAATACCGTCAAAGCAGCTATCTTCAGAGTTCGCTGGTGTCTCCCATCGCTATTCGCTAGCTTGTGCCCACCACATGGCTTTGACTTCCTTACAAAATCAGGAACTCACGAACTCACTCACCGAGTGCGAAGCACGAAATCACCTCGAGAGTGAGATTGTGAAATAGAGAGCAGGACATTCCGAAATGACAGTATTTCCTTCTTTTATTTGCACTTTCCATTTCGTCGACTCAACGGTTTTTTGCGTTTACGTTTGTGATTGTCGTTTCGATTTTTATCGCAAAAAGGATATCTTTCACACACCGAGAGGGATTTAATGCAAGCGTGTTGATACATTCGTACGTTGTCAGGCATTTACATACATACGAGTACGTATGTAGGTTTGTTTGTACGGATATACGATTTTGTATAAAAAAGTGAGAGCCTGAGCAAAGAGGTGGGGACGAAAATAAATAAAAAGAGTGAAATGGGAAAAATTACGGGGTATACCTACCAATAAATTGCTCCATGGGGACGCGGCTTACTAATCGCCGTAGGTGTGCACAGCCACTAAAATCCTGTGTAGGGACAGCAGTCCCCCGTCGTTAGAGCCGATTCGTTTGGTATGCTCTACAAATAGGTCAAAGTCCCTGTTGATCTGATTATTATTAAATTAATGACCCGCTAAGAATTCGGCAAAGGAAATTGGAATAGTAGGTCGGTGTGACTGCGGGATTGTGGGACTATGAGACGGCATGAAAGTGATGTCGTTGTCGGGTTTTGTAGCTGCTCAGGGGGTTGTTGTTAGCCATAATTAATTGCTTTGACGGAGCTTGTCGTTTGTCGTTTGTCGATTGCCGTTTGCTGTCCACCATTGCCATTGCTATGTATTGCTGATGCCCTTCATCGAGCCAGCGAATAATGTTATTGTTTCTGGTCGATTGTTGCTCCTTTTGTTTAATTTGATTGAGTGCCTGTGTTTACACATTAAATGGCCGAGGTGTGATTACATCGATGACACAAAAAAAAAAAAAATAATAATGATGTCGTTGTCAATGGGTATTGGCCAATGACAGCCGGGTGATTAAGTTATTTGCGAGGATAATGGGAAAGCTAATAAGAGAAAATTACATTTTATTTGTCTGTATAATTTACATCTATTCAAGGAGAAAATACGAGTACTATTGCATTTACAATAATAAAAAAAAAAACACTTTTTTTCCAGCTGTAGCTTTGAATCCTAAATCCAAATATAGTAATAGCCAAACGCTCGTGTAGGTACAGCATATTAATATGTCTCGATGCAATGCCCAATAACCAACGATTAATAACTTATTCTCACATAGAACAGGGTGAATGGTAACGAATCTGATGTCGTTTAACTCGTAATTATGATTACTTTAATTGTTGCAAAGTAAATGTTCCCCCAAAAGTAATGTGTTAAAAGTTGCTGAAGAGCTAAAGTTATGTTTTTTAAACCTACAATTTTGACTTAATCAATATTTTTTTCGGAAACATATGTTGTTATTCCCCTTCCCACGTTCACCTAGTGTATACAAAAATTGTTAAAAATTTTAGGGAAAAACAATACCAACATACATACATATATTGACCTCACGTTCTTATTTTGATTTTTTTCATCAATTACACTGCCCTACAAACATTTTGGTGCGTAGGATTTAAGATCTGTTTTTTAAATATATCTATTAAGGTGATTTCAAAAATGTTAAATGCTTTTTTGTACCTATCAGCGGGCCCTCGCCTGCTTCGCCCATCAATGACATTGGCTAATAAAAAGCGTTGGCAGAGCATATTACTGGTCTTATCGTAAACATCTTCAGATGACACCACCGAAGGCTGCTACGATTTGACCAGTTACAAGTTGCCGGTTATAGGTCTTGTGGGTGGCAAGACCACCGGTAGTCCCTACCAGGACCTAAATCACGGTACCATGGAAGTCAGGAGCCCCCCGGATTTTGGTCCGGGCCTGACTTGTTGAGTTCGGGAATGAACTATCTTAAAGATTCCTCAACAAGACCATTTCCACAGATTGAGAACTCTGGAAGGAGGGCTCGTTGATCCAAAACCGACCTTACACTTCGGCATCACATAAAAGTATGTGTCCCTCCTCCTGCAACTCACGAAGTAGCAAACATCGTGAAACTAATCGCGATGCAAAACCAAAATCCCGCTGTAAAAGAGTGAGTATTGCTCAACTCTAGAAAGAGCAGCAGCAATGAGGGAAAGGATCTGCTTTTGCCGTAGACCGGAAGACTGTGCAGATCCTAAGGGAAAAGTCGGGCATGATAAAATACCGGATAGGTTTTCTACCTAAAAAACTAAAACTACCCATTGACGGCAAAAGCGTCGACGAAGATGAAAATGGTGTAAATTAACTTGCAGCTTTTGATCCGATGCTCTTCATGTCCGAAGCCACGTCAATACTTTAATCCAAGAGCCCTGGATTTTTGGAATCAAGCCAAAGAAAATCCAAAGAATAAGGTAAATCGCGGAACATTATTCTATCCTAAAAATCACGAAATATGTTCTTTTTGTTTAGACACAGGGATGGAGATATGGTGGCAGCAACCTTAGAGAACAAGGTGAAGAACATCACTCTCAGCCTTCCTTGCACTGCTGAAAGAGAAGGAGTCACGGCTAGAGCTAAAAGGGAGAAGCGGAAACTACCGTTCTTCCTGGTCCAGCTAAGTCCCGACAGCAAACTGGATGGTCTAAGGAGTATAAAAGTCCTAGACTACCAGGTTGTACACTGGGAAAAATTAAAGAGGAGCGAAAACGTTTTACAATGTGTTCGCTGCCAAAGGTTCAGGCACGCCGCGTCCAACTGCGAAATGCAGCCTCGATGTGTGAAGTGTGGAAAGAACCACAAATCCGAGGAGTGCGCTCTAGGTAAGGACGGAGGAAAAAAGCCAACTCTCTTGTGCTTTATGCAGGAACACGGAACACACCGCAAACTATCGGGGTTGTCCCAAATTCCAATACATAAAGCGAGTAAATCTGGCTCGGCAGCAGAAAGTGGAAGTTAAACGTCCACTCGTGCAGGCACAAACACCAGCCGTTACGCCCAAATGGCGGCAGGTAGGGGAACTACGGTACAACAAGCAAAGGTAGCTTCTCAGCCCCAGCGCCTAGGGCTCCAGAACCTGTACCTGACATGCTGGCTATCTTGCTCTCCATTCAGGGGCAGATGGCTCAGCTTCAGCGTCAAATACAGGAACAGGCTACGCGGGTAGATCAAATATACTGCTGCTGCCGGGCCTAACGCACCTCCAGTCGTAATGGGTACGTACATGGCGGAGCAAACCCTGAAGGTCTTTGCAGTGAATGTTAATTCACTGATTAGGTTCGAACGAAGAGCCGCACTGTTTAAGTTGCTTAAAGACCAAGCCCCTGATGTGCTTTTGGTTAGCGAAACTAAGCTTACAAAAAGACACAAGATGAGGCACAGAAGGTATGAAATATTACGAAGAAACAGACCCAATTCCATTCAAGGAGGAGGCGTTGCGATCTTTGTAAGAAAGGGACTGCGTTTCAAAAGAGTATACAGTCGTGTAGTACGTAGGTTCCAGGTTCTGGAAGCATGCGTCATGTACATCCCTCTCCGTAGTGGAAAGCGGTTATACATGGTGTCTGTCTACGCACCTAATGCTACTCAATCCACCTTATTCATCTCAGAGCTAGAGACACTTTTTCGATTCCTGAGGCTGGAATTGGAAGACAATTATTTTATTATCGGCGGAGATTTCAACGCCAAACATAGTGATTGGGGAAATAATATACCAAATACTAGAGGGAACCTACTGTTCAATTGGTGGGGTCAACACAGGATAATGTATCGACTCGGGCTTAAGGCGACTGATAGTCCGTCGTTTCCCAGACACGGGTCCTATTTGGATCTTCTACTGTTCGACTCACGAATACAACTGACATGCACTAACCAACAAACTACAAACTGTCTACGAACTTTCGTGTATGACAGTGACCATTGCGGTCTCAGCATCGAAATAATTGTTCCCAACGAAACTGCGGAATTGGAAGAGTTTGTTCAAATTATAGTAGGGTGCGTTGGACACACTTCTCCAGAACGCTGACGAGAGCACTCTCCTCGAATTCGCTCTATCCACCGTCCAATAGAAATCTGTCAAACGAGGAGATTGACGGGTATCTAAAACTAATGGACAAGACAATTAAACGAACTATGGACAAAACGATACCTCGGTATCAACATACTGACGAAGAAGACTTATTCCGCAACGCAACTATTGACGCACTGCACCGACATAAGAGTAGACTGCTGTCAAGACTAAAAACCTTGTACAGACAGTTTACTGACAGACATAAACCGGAGATCATGACACTGAAGTCGTCGATTAAAAATCTCCAAACATTAATAAAGGAAAATTACAGAAACTCTGTAAGTTTGTGTTGGAACAATAAAATTCGGGCTGTAAACACCAGCAACCCTAGTATGTTCCCGCAAATAAATAAGATATTTCGGAGAAATAATCAAAACGACCTTCCATGTCTTAAAATCGCCCGAACGACGAACAACGAACAAATACTTGTAGCAGCAGGCATTGATCCAAATGAGGCAGTTGATGATGACAACTTCTTTGTGATCGAGGATCCGCAGGAGAAGGTAGAGGCTATAGAAGCGACTTTCCAGGAAGTGTACAAGGCGAATGACATCATTGGCCCGAACCATGACCTGTAGAGTCGAGTCCTTGTGCACAACTCCTGCCTTCGAAATGAAATTGTGAATTGGCGATTCGAGAGCTCGGGTTTCACCCAGTTCAGTGACGAGAATATGGCAGTGGGAACCGATGAAATACCGAACATTGTGCTTCGACATCTCCCACTAGAAGCGGTGGACATTTATACCACCCTGTTTAATAATGCAATGAATAATGCACATTAGCCTGCGCATTGGAAAACTGCGGTGGTACATCCCATTCCCAAAAGGAATAAAGATACTTCCAATCCGGCGAATCTCCGCTCGATCAGTCTTCTTCCAAACATCAGTAAGGTTTTCGAGAAGGTAATCAATAGAGCCCTGACTAAGTGGGTTGAGGACAAACATATCGTTCCGGATAATCAATTCGGTTTCAAGGCGGGGCATGATATCATTCATGCTGCGCCTAAACTGGTTTCTGATATCCAATGGAACAAAAGCAAGAAACAGTGCACTGGTGCCTGCCTGATTGATTTGGAAAAAGCCTTCGACACCGTATGGTTAGAAAGACTCTTCTTCAAGCTGGACAGGTTGGGCATTAGTAAACCACTGCTGTATATTCTTTTTGATATGCTCTCCAGTAGACAGTTCATCGTGAAGAATAGCGATGTGACCTCTGCTGGAACATTCAACATTAAAAACGGTCTGTAACAAGGTGCGGTAAATTCGCCGATCCTATTCAACATTTACACAAGTGATCTGATAGGTTCACTTCACCATGCCATAGCGTGCGCAGACGACTTAATCGCGTACAGATCGGGTCCAAAGATTGAAGTCATTAACATACTTTTGCAGCGTGACCTCGAAAAAATTAAACAATATTGCGATGACTGGAAGTTGAAAATCAACTTTCAGAAGTCGGAAACCATTCTGTTTAGGACGCCTTTGTCTGGGGCCTCTAGGGATACCAGAAAGAATTGGCGAAAGTTCTCTATCGTCGGACAACATGGACAGCCACTTGCTTGTCGAAATGTAGTCAGGTACCTTGGGATCTGGCTAGATCAATATCTGTATTTTAACAAACATATAGATGTTGCTCGGGCCAGAGCCAGAGGTGCTTTTGCACTTACAAGCAGACTGTTTTACAACAGCCAACTTGATGCGAGGGTGAAGGTGATCTGCTACATGGCCCTTATCCGGCCTATGCTAGTATTTGGATGTCCCGTGTGGTTCAACGTGAGAGCAAGTTTATTGGAAAAGATTCGGGTGTTTGAGAGGGCTTGCCTTAGGGCTTGTCTTCGGTTATACAGAACACCAGAGTCTGACTACATAAAATTCTATCGCAATGAGGTCTTGTACAATAGGGCGAACCTAATAAGAGTGGACAATTTTGTTATTAAGTTGACTCGAAATCACATTGCAAGAGCAATGACATCGTCGAACAACCTGATCTCTGCGGCTTACTACCCTAATTATATTCCCTAATTATATGATCCAGGACAGATTGGCTGTGCCGCTAATCTTCCACGTTGCTCGAACAGCTGCGGACAGGCGACTCAACTACGACAGAGACGTCGCACACGGCAGTGCGGAGCGTCTCCGGTTCAGTAGGGCGGTAGGGAGTCGCGATATGAGGGATGTTGCTCGGCAGCACCAACAATTTTGGTGGCTACTTGAAGGAGGGGAGGGTTCGTCGTCGAATTCCTCAAGTAATAGGTAGCTTCATGTGAACCAAAGTGGGCCAGCCTAATTTTTTTTTTAGCCATGGCCGGCTTACGTAGTTTTAAGTAGGTATAAGTTAGTTTTTAAGAAAAAAAAAAATAAATATATTTATAAAAACAAAAAAAAAACATAAATAAAAAATAACAAAAAAAAATTAAATATATATATATATATATATATATATATATATGTACATATGTGTATATATTAAGTATATACGCATTATGTGTGTATATATATATATATGTGTGTACGTATTAGATGTAAGTAGGTTAAGTAGATTAAGATATATTTTTAAGTAGTCTGTAAGTTTTTAGTTTTAGGTTTTTATAATACGAGTTACTATGTCCATATACTAAGTTTTTGCTTAAAATCTATTTTCTTAGTTTTAGTTGTAATGTAAATATAAAATTAAAGATAAACTGTAATATACGTCGAAAGACTTAGTTTAAGTGTTAGGTTTAGCTTAGAGTGCCCGCATGAGGCCATTAAGTTAGTATAAGATTATTTGTAAGTTATTTAAGCTAATTTTTAAGCATTTTTTTGTCTAGCATGTAAGAGTAAATTAATTAAGAAAATAAAAATGCATTTAAAGTGAACTGAACTGATCACTCTCAGCTTACGCGTGGCATGCAGACAACGACTCTCCACCAACTGCCGTTCGTGTATTGGTGATATACGTCGAATCAAAAAAGTCTGGTCTGGTAATCGGTATGAGTTAATTTTTGAATTGTATGAGTTAATTTTTGAATTTATTATTTCTTCCATGTTTATGTTATGTTTTCCACTTTTCATACAAAACCAGAGACGAAATTCTCAACTTAACAGTCATATATATGCACGCTCAAGCATATGTATGGAGAGTACCTACTCAGGAATCCTTTTTGAATCACCTTATAATTCTCTTCGCTATAAACAGTGAGCCGAGGATACAACACAAATTCCGAAATCCCAGGAAAACTAACTGGACGGTGCATTCCAATTGGATAAATGGAACCTTCCTGATCGCCTTGCCATTAACTTTGCCGTAAACCATGTAACTTCAAGTATTCATTAAGAACTGTCAGACCTCTAGTCACCGCAAGCCCTCCAAATCCCGTTGGTGGACAACCGAATTGAAAAGACAATATAAATACACTAGAAGTAAGGAGAATTGGAGCAAATACATATATGTAGGCATGAACTCAACTCCTGCACAAGAAAATTAAGAATGGCCATGGGCTGTTTTTTTGCGAAGCGGTAGATAAGTTAAGGAAAGTCCTATCGTGCGGACAGAGAACAGTCGGAAATCGCTATTGCTTCTTATGAAAACTCACTTCCTGTGTTGTAAGGATGTTAACGAACAGGTATTAACTGGCACCGAAGGAACCCATAATCTCTATCGCCCAGAATAACATGGGCGATCAATTAGTTCAACTCTACAAATCGGCGGGAACAGACGAGATAATCCCGGCCATATTACACGTGTTGTAAAATAGATCATATGTGGATTAGAATTATCTTTATAGGCTGTCTGAAGCTGGAATACGTCCCAAACAACTGGAAAGGACAACCTAACCACCCCTCTTCTAAATATTACAGACCCATAAGTTAAAAACACTGGAGAGAATGCTAGATCAAAATATAAGACGAAAACTAAACCAACACAACCTATGCGGCTGTCAATACGCTTACCTTAAAGGAAAATCCATAGAGACGGCACTACACGAGGTTGTAGCTACCATAAGAAAGAATTTGCACTGCAAAGAGTACACCATGGCCGCCTTCGTAGATATCGAATGAATATTTAATAATGTAAACACCGGATCTATAAGGACGCCCTTGGTCAAGCTCTATGTAGAAACAACGATAGCACAATGGATTGAGAACACGCTAAACAATTCTTAATTTGGGAGAAACACAGTCAGGAAAACGATTGCAAGAGGAATTCTACCAGGAAGAGTGAGTTTTTATGGCTTCTTGTTGTAAACGAGATCCCTACAAATTTCGAATGCTAACGACATAGTCATTCCGTTGGGAGCTAGATTGAACACACTTTCAAAATGGACAACACAAAACGGTTTAGGGATAAATCCATCAACAACCGAACTAGTGATGGTCAAAAGAAACAAAAAGCTAGAAAAGTTTAATCTTTCCAGAATCACTTGGAAGCGTAACATCCAAGAAAGAACCAAAAAAGCATTAGCAGCATTCTAAGGGTCCCAAAGAATATTTGGTAAACGTTGGGGACTAAGACCATGAATAATATACTGGATGTACATGGCCATAGTTAGAACCATTCTTACGTATGGTGTCCTGGTTTGGTGGAAAGTTGTTTAAAAGACTGGTTATCTGAATATACTCACAAAAGAGGACTATCGTGTTTCGCCTGTTACAGCGAGCGTTAAGGTCTTCTAGAGATAATACTCAACCCCCTTTCTTTCGACGAATTTCTTAAATGGCCGGCATCCAAAAGCTCGATCAAACTCAAATAATCAGGACAATAAATGCACTGTAATTTAGGACACGCGTCTAGATTCCGAACCATTAAAAAGGACGAAGTGTAGTGCCAGCCGTGGACTTTGATAGGAGTTTCTCCACATCATTTCCTAGCAGACATGCCTGGTTATCTAGCGCTGCCACCTACAATGGAAAACTCCACCTCTGCACGTACGGCTCCAAAATAGAATTGGAGTCTATTGTGAAATGCTATAGATGCGGAACTCCTCCAAGATTCCGGATGTACCTACTAATGTTGTTTTTCCTGGTAGAAATATTTTTCATTTGTAATATTTCTACCGCCTACCCCTTCGGGTAGGGGTTAGAATATACCCGAGGTATGCATGCCTGTCGTAAGAGGCGACTAAAATGCACCCTCCGTATACCGAGCGCGAAGTGTATACTAATCATGCAATGAGTAAAACAAATGGAATTATTACCCCAGGTGGCAGACCAGCTATGCTGGAAAATCCACCCTCTACGGAGGTCGGCTCGATGGATTCGGGGGCGAGCCAATTATTGCATCTTATCAACTCGTTCGGAAAAAGTTCACGGGTTTCGAGATCTCCACCACCTAGATCTCCAAAACAAGAAGATAACAAAAGAAGTCCAATGACACCAAAAACGTCGTCTTGCGAAGAATGGACCTCAGCGAAAATAAATAGCCTGAAAGACGAAAATACCGAACTTCGTACTAGGCTAACCAAAATGGAAGCGACATGCGAAGATCTTAAAAAAGAACTGGAAAAACTGAAAACCAAGGAAAAGTCAAACAGCAACGTTATGTCTATTGAATCTGTTAAAAATATCTACGAAACAGATGAAGAAGAGCTAGGTCGAGAAACCGACTGGATCTTGCAAAAACGTCCCGGAAAAAGCGTAAAGCTGCGTCTTCTCCCAAAATCGTCTCTCATCTCCCTTTGATGAATCGAAGAAAAATGTCAACAATAACATGAGTCCTGAAAAAATCAAAGCGGAAAAACAACGAACACCCCCTCCAATCAATGTCACTGGAGTTTCAGATTACAAGAAACTCCAAAACATATTGATGACCCTGCCGAGATCGGACTATATAGTAACATCGCACAATAATAATGTATGGAAAGTCAACGTCAAGGACGCTGACAACTATCGCATTCTTTCTCGCAAGTTAAGCGTCGAAAAAATCCAATGGTTCACATACGAGAACAAGTGCGAAAGACCTATTCGTGTCGTCGCCAGAGGACTGCATCCGTCTTGCCCAAAAGAAGATATCGTAAGTGATTTAAAAAACAAGGGTTTTAAAATCATTGATGTCGTCAACATCGAAAAGCGAGAGAAACAAAAAATTGAAGGAAAGGATATGACAGTTAAACGTAGCCTTCCCCTCTTTATGCTAACCTTTGAGAACACTGAACATACCCAAAAAATATACGATATTAAGTCAATCCTCAACATTATTGTTAAAATTGAGCCTCGACGCAAAAACTCGAAACTGATCCCGCAGTGTAAGCGATGCCAGGAATTTAACCATACGCAAGCTTACTGCCAAAAAGAGCCTCGGTGCGTAAAATGCGCAGGTAAACACCTGTCCAAAGAATGCAACGTAAGCAAACAAACCCCTCCGACTTGTGTCAACTGCAGGGGTAAACACGTAGCAAATTTCCGTGGCTGTGAAGTAGCAAAGGAGTTGCAAAACAGACGTGACAAGTTGTTTAAGCCACAAAAAGAGAATCCCAAAACTAAAGAAAAAACATCGGGATCTGCTCAAAATATCGTTAAAAACGCCAAGGCGAAAGTGACTGATTCCAGTGTTGAAAAGAAAGCATCGGAAAAACTTACATACGCTGAAGCTACCAAGCTAAAGGCAAAAGATTCCGGAGATCCTGCTTCCCAAGTATTTTCCGTTATTCTCGCTCAGCTTGAGCAGCAAAACAAAATCAATGAATTTATTTTAGATAAGCTAAAGAAGTTTGAAAATAGGTTCAATAAAAAACGTCCTTCGCCTAAAAAATGAAAAGGGAAAAATTAAACGTACTCACCTGGAATGCAAACGGAATCTTAGAAAAACTTTATGAACTTGAGTTATTCCTAAGGAAAAACGACATTGACGTTTGTTTGGTTTCCGAAACCCACTTGAAAAATGAGTCATCTGCAAAAATTAGAGGTTTTAAAGATTACTACGCGTATCACCCTTCGGGAAACGCGAGAGGCGGATCCTCTGTATACATTAAAGAGTCTCTTGAGCACAACGAAGATATAAAAGTAGAGCTCGAGTCTGTACAACTAATTGCGGTGCGCGTAAAATTGGTACGGAACTCCTTTACTATTTCAGCCATCTACTGTCCTCCACGATTTACGCCTTCAAAACATATATTTAAAAATATATTCAATTCTCTTGGATCGGCTTTTATGATTGGCGGTGATTTCAATGCCAAACACACTTTTTGGGGATCAAGATGTGTCTCCCAAAAGGGTAAAATACTCTATAAAGCATGTATGGAACACAATTGTGACTTCTATTCAACGGGCAAGCCGACTTATTGGCCAACAGACACAACGAAAATACCCGATTTTGTCGATTTCTTCGTTGTTAAAGGAATTCGTAACTCGGATATAAACGTTGATGAAAGCTTCGATCTTTCCTCCGATCATTCTCCAGTCATACTGACAATGAACGACACGTTTATTAAAAAACAAGGACCATTAAGACTAACTGGACGAAATACTAATTGGGAAGGATTCAGAAATGAGATTAATAATAACCTAGAACTAGACGTTTCACTTAAAGCAGCACTTGAACTCGAAATCGAAGTGGATTCTTTCGTTGAAATAGTCCAATGTGCTGCGTGGAACAATACACCTTGTCAACGAAAAAACACGGCTAAACGTAACTTAAACTACCCGCCTGAGGTAAAAGATATGATAAGAGAAAAAAGAAAAGCTCGCAAAAGATGGCAAACAACTCGAGCGCCGCAGGATAAAACACGCTTAAACAGGCTCTGTAATCTGCTCAAGGAGACTCTTAAAAGTTACAGAAATTCCGAAGTAAATACATATGTTCAAAACCTGACGGCAGGAAAAGAAACAAATTACTCGCTTTGGAAAGCTTTAAAATGCTTAAAAAGGCCCAAAATCCCCGCGCCACCAATCAAGGTCGGCAATAACGAATGGGCTAAGGGGGATAAGGAAAAAGCGGAGGTTTTTGCCGACTATCTTGAAGAAATTTTCAAGCCCTCCGACGGCCCGACACTGGCACCCGGCACCAGTTCTTTAGAAATAGCATATAGTAATTTTGTAATGACAAATGCAACTCTTGCTGAAATCAAAACTGTAATAAGGAAATTAAAACCAAAGAAGGCTCCGGGGTATGACCTTATTACCGGAGAAGTTCTGAAAATGCTACCTCAAAAAGCACTTATAAAGCTCTTACACATTATTAACGCGGCTCTGAGGCTTGAATACGTGCCAAGCCAGTGGAAAGTTGCAGAAGTCATTATGGTACTAAAACCAGGAAAACCTCCAAACGATAAAAAATCATACAGACCCATTTCTCTTCTACCGATCCTGTCGAAAATCTTTGAGAGGATTTTGCTAAAACGTCTTCTCCCAATTATCGAAAACCAAAATCTTATTCCCAGCCATCAATTTGGATTTCGGACTAAGCATTCAACAATTGATCAGGTGCATAGAATTACTGATGTAATTGAAAGATCCCTGAAAGAAAAAAAGATTTGTTCGAGCGTATTTCTTGACGTCTCACAAGCTTTTGACAAAGTATGGCATGAAGGTTTGAAGTTCAAACTGCGACGAATTTTGCCATTAAAGCTTTATAATATATTGACAAGCTATTTTGAAAATAGAATTTTTCGCGTTCGATACGGAAATGATGTTTCGAAATTTAAAGATATCCTAGCCGGAGTACCGCAGGGAAGCGTACTGGGCCCACTTTTGTACCTTTTATATACAAGAGATATACCACACGTCGAGGATACTGTTCTCGCTACTTTTGCTGACGACACCGCTATCTTAGCGGTTGGAGAATCAATAGAAGACTCAACGGCGAAACTTCAGACTGCTTTAAATAAAGTCTACGAGTGGACAAAGATCTGGCGAATTACCCTTAATGAGACAAAATCTGTACATGTTGACTTCACCTACAGAAAGATAAATCACTTGCCCATTTCTATAAACTCGGTGTGTATCCCCTTTGCAAACGAGGCTAAGTATTTGGGAATGACACTTGACGCGAAGCTTAAATGGAAAACGCATGTTAGAAAGAAACGAAAAGAACTAGAGGCCAAATACAGAGAAATGTACTGGCTACTTGGTAAATATTCCAAGCTAAGCTTAGAAAACAAGCTGCTTCTTTATAAGCAAGTGCTAAAGCCGGTGTGGACCTATGGTATACAACTCTGGGGTTGTACTAAGAAATCAAATGTAAATATAATACAAAATTTTGAAAATAAAGTGCTACGACAATTTGTGCGTGCCCCATGGTTTATAAGAAATAATGACCTGCATCGAGACCTCGGAGTTCCTTTCGTGGAAGATGAAGTCAGGAACTGCGCACGAAAACATAAAGTCCGGTTAAGCGGCCATATCAACAATACAGTCCTAGAAGTCTTGGACGAACGAAACATACTACGCCGTCTTCAACGAACTAAACCGTTGGACCTTGCGCGATAAATTGAAACCGCATTAAGAAAGCGGAATATGTAGGGTCTTCCATTGGAAAGTGTCAGTAAAGCAAAATGATAGAACTCATTACACTTGTTAAACGCTTATACAAGCTAGGTAGGACCCACCATAATAATAATAATAATAGTATAATTCTCTAACAACATTAACAGGTAATCACAATAAACCAGTAGACATCCGTGTATGCTTGTCCCTTAGGGACGTTGGTCTTAAATGTTCGCAATCTACAATGATTAGGAAACAAAGAGATCAGCAGGACATTCCACAAGCGAGTTGTGCGGCTTAGGAAAGAATCGCGATATTTCGGAGTACATGTGAACATGTATATGGGATAGAGTATCACCGGCACAGCACATTCCTGAGTGTAGGTCAATTCTTCCCAGACTGCCGACGTGGTATACTCTATGATAAGTAACAGTCATCGGGCAATGGCATACGACAAATTGGCAGTATTACAAATCCGCAAAGCAAGGGCACGACCATTAAATGAGTTGGGGGAATGAATAACACTCAAGCCAAGGAATGCTAGAAATAGCAGCAATGACGAAGAGAGTACAGGTAGTCGTTTTTGTTGTTGTGGCTTGTGGGGTCGGATGGCTGGTGAGCTGGGCAACTTAAGCCTGGGGCTGGTACGAACTGCTGAGCCGGCTGGATCTATGGAATTGGTTCTGACGACATAGTATGGAAGCAAAAAAGACGGAGAATTGAACTCAAGACTCGACGGAAGACGGTCATTCTGGCACTCCGTAAATTTCTGTATATGTTATTCTAATTTCTTTATCTTTAAAAAAAAACGCAAATTCTATAAATAGTTCATTATCTGGTTTGCCTTTTTTTACTACGTGCATAAACATTGATCCCCCTTGCCATGAGGCTATGATGGTGTCCAAGAAGTCTATCTTAAATAACCACAACCCAATTAGTTATTTGTCGAATCCCCTTTTAAATTGGCTTTGTGGCGGAAGCAATATACGATCCCTGAAGCTTTTGTGTTTACATGTGCGACTAGGGGTTTCTCAACCTTCCCTTTGGGTCTCAGTAGTCATCGCTACTTGTGAGGAAGATGCTCTTGCTTAGAGTTAAAACACAAATCATTCATTTCAACGCGGGGTTGATATTGGTCCTTTTTGCGAAACTTTTTATATGACCAGAGTGATATAAATTTAAGAACAATATTTTTGAAGCCGAAATATGGGAAGCGAAATGAAAACGAATGAAAATGGTAAAACTTATTTGTTTTTTTTTTTGTTTGACGCAGCATGAAATAATTTTACCGCGGTCTTAAAAACGCCTTCTATTTGAATGGGCCTTACAGCGTCACACAGTACTCAATTTCAGAGGTAGGATAATTTTGAATAAGTGTTACTCAGACTACTGCGTTTGGAGAAGAAGTTGAAAAACCTCTTAATACCAATCCAGTTGTAGCTGAAAATATGTTTGAATCTTTTAAGTATGGATCGGCAGCTTAATACCTTTCGTTAGAGCTATTTCATGCTAACTCATTAGCCATTTTTACTTTAAGTTTCTCTGTGATTTAGAATCCACCACATTCTGAACTTGAGCTAAAAGATATAGGGATCAATCGAACTGAGAACTTTAACAGTGTAAGAGGTGGGCTAAATTCTCAACCGATAAATATTAAATTTTTAAACAGCTTAATGGGTGTACCACCTGTCTTCAGTTTCATTGGTTAAAATAAGATCTTTTCCCACTTACGTATGTGTGTCCGGTATCATAGATCAGATCTTCTTCCGCTACGTTTTTTTTTTGAGTATATTCGAAAATTTCTCCGAGCTGGAGCATTATGTCTATATTCCAACATGTTCCAGCTATCTAAACGCACCCTTATCCGTTTTTATCACAGTCCAGGCCTCACACCATGTACGAGTAGTATGGTTCTAATTAATAATGCCTTACTGATGTTTGTACTTGCTGCCTGAGAGATCTTTGCTGCTCAATTGTCTTAAGATACGACGCTTAACAAGGGTTCTTTTCGTGTGACCTATCTACTGATTGCATTGCATGCCATGCTTAGGGACACAAAATATACCAGCGCCGTATCCTAGATCGGCTTCTGCAGCCATTTGTGAAAGAAAGTTGGTTTTGTACTTTCGCAAGAACAGGAGTTGTAGTCGATACAAAAAGTACACACTTAGCTTTGTTGAAAAAAAAAGAATGATGTATGCTCTAAAGCAATAGATTAGTTAGAGAACAACTGTAGTTTTGGGAGGATTGACTAAAAGCCCATTTCAAGTGCGCTAATCATCGATTACGTTTAGTACTGCCTGGGCATCAGAGCGGTGAAAATTTTGTAATAAAGTTTGCCTTGGTTGAAATGGATTTGCTTGAATCTACAAGTATAGCGCTTTTATTTGTTTGCCGATTCGCATTTATATTTCTATGACTTAAGTCGGTTCTAATACCTTGTTTTGCCTGGAATCGTTTAGCAGATCCTCCCTCGAAGACATAATCACTTTACTTAAAAGGTGTATTAATAAAGTTATAATCTATGTTTGCATCGAAGGTCCTACTCAATTGAATTCATACTTTCACTGGAGAACCGTAATTACGGGTTGAATGAATTTCAGCCTCCAACATATGAGCTAGAACATACGAAGAACACATATACGGCGACGTCCAAAACAACGGAAAAATATGAAAATAATTAGAAGGGAAAGAAACACTGTATCCTTAAAATAAAACTACTCTTTAAGAAACACTCTTTCTTGTAAAGCAGTTTAATGGGTTTAACGTAATGTTCAGAAAGAAAATAATAATATTACTTTTCCAAGGACATTCCTTGATTTATGTTTTGCAAAGAGCCCTCCATTAGCTTCACTAACTAGTTCTTTGCTAGATGTGAGAGATCCTTCACAAGTAATCGCAAAAGAGACATGGAAGAAAGATAATTATGCAATAAAAATAAATCATTATCCTGAAGTGGTTTAGGTAATAGCTTTTCAAGAATTTAATTGATCTGTTCTTCCTAAAGTCAATAGGAAAGTGCTAGTGTAATATTGCAGAAGTGAAATATCGTAAATATCCTTAAGGCCATTCATATGAGTTCTATACTTGGGTATATGTAGAATCGAAGCAAATGTTATCCTGAATTCATAGAAGCAAATTCATACATGGATGAAGAGCTGTTCGGTGTTCGGAATACAAAACGTTTATGTTGAGGTTAATTGTACAAGAAGCTACAACAAAAGCAGATGTTAGTTAGTTGATGAACAAATATGTATATGATGGGCCACGTGTTGGTTTCCTTTCAACATACGAGTAGAAGTACATCTTATTTTCGAAATGACAACGCTTTCGCGTTCAAAAAATTGGCAGAAACATAATATCATAAGTATCTCGGTGTGGTGAAATGGATTGATCAACAATTTAACAATGTTGGAAAATATTGATAACGTTTTACCATTGCCGAAACATAAAGTTTTGTCCAAATAATGCACCAATCACGCCTGATGTTGGCAAATTTGTAAAGAAAGTTTGTAAGTACGGCTGCAGTTGCCGAAAGTGTGCTCCTAGATCTGAGTACTTTAATTGACCACAGATTTGAGAAAGTGAACACACCAAATTATTCACTTACTCGTACCAATTGGCTATTAGCTTTATTATCCTTTTTTTATTTAGGCTTTGGAGCAGGTCGAAATTCCTTCCGAATGAAGCGTATTTTCATTTCGGTGGTTTCTAAGCAAGTAAATTTGGAGCTCGAAAAACTCGAATGGATCATAGTTCCGGAAAAGATAAATCATCTTCATGAGTTGTGACACCATTGCACAGTGCTTCTTCTTCTACCAATTTATGAATTGAATTTTGAGTAGGATCCGTCAGAATGGCGCTACTTGCTACGAAAGTCATCTAGTAATTAATATTTGCGCACTAATTTAATAAGGCTCTGCAGAGTTGCGATTCCATGTTCTTCGCCTTTTTTTTTGGGAGGGGTAACTTTATAAATGAATCCTGTTCATGGAATCCAATAACGATTAATGGTACACAGAGGAACAATATAGATCGAACTGTTCGTAAAGTACAAGCTCAAACCATGGAAAATATTTTACAAAATGAGGATGACTGGTTGTAATACTTCCAAATCAGCAGAGATTTATATCCATCAACTAATTGAAAAGTTTACTCTTTCAATAAAACAAGATTTATTAAAAATTCCCTTTACAGCCGCCTATACGTTGGGTGGAGTATTCTGAATCACCAAATATTTATATTAATTATGAGATAGTTTTAGCAGAGTTCGAAGTACGATTTATTTCATTTATGTAATTCACACCGGCCTAATTACTGCAATGTACTTACAAAACACAGAGGTTTAATTTTTTTGGTTGAAAGTTTAAGTTTAATCCTTTGTTGATCTATCAGGTCAATGAAAGTATAGATACGTATTAATTAATATTTCGTAAAACCCTATGGGGCACGATTTTGTTCGTCGATGACTTTATCTACACACTTTTCCAAAAGGTTAGCTTAATGTTTCAAAAGTGACCATATTACCCCACCCCTGAGAGGATAAAGCGCTTCCCCATTTACAGGACTAAGTTGCAGTTCTCGCAGAACAGATTGCTCGGAGTTAGTATACACAAGATCATACATAACTAGCCCCTATAACTTAATTCAGATGCAAGTAATACATATCTCATCCAGAGGAACTCTCGCATCTTTGTTTTTCAGCCTTGAAGATTTGAACTTAGTGGAAATTATTAAGGTACTGCGTTAGTCTTTCAGACCTACTGGATTGCTGCTGCAGACGAAGGGTAAGGCTGCATGAGGTCTTGAAATTTCTGTGTTTCTGTTTAAGCGGAAGATAACTATAGGCTACACCTTCATGCTGATTTGGTTATTGAGTCGAAATCTTTTGATATCTTTGAGTTAGGTGCTTATTCCGCTCATATAGCTCTCGATTTCGGATGTTAAAGGAGTTTCGTACCAATATATCACCCAGAATTTGCTTTTTATGCCAAATTCACTTTCGACATCTAAACTGCAGATGTATAATGTAATCCAGATTTAGTGGCTGCAGACATAAGCAATGAATAGAATGAGAATGGCACAAATCCAGTCAGTGCGCCAACTAATTTTTCTGTTACCATCAAAAACCGGAGCCAAATTCATTGAATATTGTGATTCCAGGAATGATAAGTCCATGTGCTGCAAAGTAACGTGGAAGGTAATTATCTTCTGGACTTCATACTGCAGACCTAATTGTCAACGATGTTGGCTTACAGGAAATTATTATCAGCTAGAATGTACTGGCGAAGCCTTCAAAATAAGAATAAATGCAATAAACGCAATAAACGAAAAATCGGTAAATCCGGCAATACAACGCTTAAGTTCAGAACATGAAAAAATATAGAGAAGGCTGTTCAGAGCCTTAAGGGCGCGCCATTAAATGTCTTGAACCTACATATCTATCCAGAAAAACTCCTGCTAATCGCCGATTCAATAGTGGAACGCAGGTTTGCAGTTACTACGTAAGAAAACTCGACAGTTCATTCGGATTTCGAAGACTTTTGTGAATAAACGAAACATTCGATGAAACCAGAAAATGGGGCAAATTAGCCAGACTGAAAACAGTCAGAAGATCTGATTGCCCCTACTCGGATTCGAAAGCAGACATTTTCGTCCTTATGCCTGAGACTCGCTTCCCAGCTAACGTAATTAGAACCAGCTCACAACCAGCTCCTCTTACCGAAGCGTGAACTGAATTCAGTAACACAGCATAACTTGTAGCTGCGATCGATTGTGGTAACGGAGAGACCGTCAAATATGATCTTGCTTCCTTTGACAGATGATATGAAGATCTTTCAGCACATCTCTATACCCTCTATCCATCTACAGCGGTATGATGGATACGCCATCACACAGACACCAAGCACCAAAACGAGCCCATCGTGATCGCTGTGGAACCAGTTGAATTTTTCTTCAAATGGCAAAGACTTAAACAATCTCCCTGGTGAAACGCCCAATTTCCTTATAAAAGCCAAGAAGGCCTTTGAAATTCGTGCCGTCTATTTCCTCAAAAACCATTTCCCTAAAAATGATCTTCGACTACGCAGTATTGCCTCGCATTTACACAGTATGTGTGTTATGTCCTCACCAGCTTGCAGATCACCGCAGAATCTGCAAATATCCGTATCTTTGCGTGTTTCTGCAGGAGACAGTGTAATGTTTAATTTTATTAGCTTCCTAGATTTTTTGCCGTCAAAAAGCGGCCAGAGATCCTTGTGATTTTATCCTCGATAGTGCCCCTTACTGTGCAAAGGGGTGGCCGTGGTGTAGTGGTACTAGCAATCGCTTCTCACTCGGAAGGTCAAGGTTCGAATCCTAGCCACGACAAGCTTTCATTTGTGTAATTGGAACTCAGTTAGAAAAATCTGCGTGTGAAGGCATAACACTGACATGTAGATTTGGCTGTTGTAGGGTTTTCAAACACAAAAAACAACCGTTAAAGTTCACAACCTCACCTCACCATTCCGAGTGAAGAAAATCTCTCCGTCCTATTCGGACTCCCACCCCTGGAGAGTCAATATCGAAACCAAACACACCTGAGTTTCAAACCACAACATCACAAAAACTTTCCTTTCTCCTCCTTCTACACTTTCCGCCCGCGCCCTGGCAACAGTGTAAGGGTATTCATAACCCCTTAGGCGCGCGTAAATTATAAAAAAAAAAAAAAACAAAAAGGGGTGGTTTGATGGCAACCTCACTATTGTCGAGTAGTCCTCCTTTCTTTCATGCTCATCCGTTTGTTCCTGTCCTTTAATACGACAGTGTTCTGGCACCCAGCATAGTCTTACCCGGTTCTGACTGCATAGAGCCTTGAGCCCTGTGCGACAGCTGCTGACTGTATCAAAGTTAACGTTGGTTGTTGTTGGAGCTTAATACTAGTAAATGCCACACTAAGCCATAACTTAATTGCGTAAATGTATGCCATCACCACCAAGGTCCATTTCATCGGCAATGAGTTAATACAGCCTGCCACCTTACTTCGCGATTTATGCGTTATATGCGATAAAGAACTTAATTCCCGGGCGCATATTGATAATATTATTAACAAAGTTAACTCTTCACTGGAATTCTTTAACCGATGGTTCAAGGAATTCTTTAACCCTTACGTCACTAAATAGCTTTACCTTACATACATTAGGCCCATCCTAGAATATGCTAGCCAAGTTTGGTTCCCTTGCCATGAAAGCTATTCTAGGCGCACCAAATCTATTCAACGCATATTCATTAGATTTGTATTACGGGGTCTACCTTTGATAGATATCTATAACTTGCCTCCGTATAGTGATCGTTTAAACTAATTAATCTTCAGCTCCTCAGAAAATGTCGAGAAGTTGCTGACGTTCTCTTTGGTTATTAATTACTCACTGGTTGTATTGACTGCCCTACCCTGTTCCAAAAGATATCCATTAATATCAATCCACGCAACTTTAGGTGTGCACCCTCTTCCACATCAGTCTTCGAAATTGCCTCTCCCAAACTCCATGAACCCTTACCATTCTCGTAGTTTTTTAAGTCATATTACTCGTAATGCTAGTTTTAAGTTTAGTTTTTAAGTTACCATATATGTTTGTATTAAGCTTTTAATAAACTGTCCGGGGTTGACTCGGGCCTCAATCGAATCAATCAATTGACGGCTTTCAGTCGCCTGGCATCGATGCCATATATCCCGTATTGCTACGAAAGATTACAGACCTGATGAGTATATACTAGACTGCTGGGCAACACGAAGAGTACCGATAACCGGTTTTCGAGTGCAAGCTCCTTCCAACATGCCTACCAACGTGGAAGATCCTGTGAGACATGGCTTCAAAATTTTCAAACTCGACAAGGAGGAGTACGCAATGGACATTTCCATAGACTTTGATTGCGCTTTCAACAACATGCAAATTTTGACGACACATGTAACTCGACCAGTTAAAGTATTGCTGATTTCAGTTGCTGAGTGTGGCCAATGTGTGATAGCGTGGGTAAACAGGTAGTTGCTTCCACGTTGACATTTTGTTGGAAAATTGGGCGATTAACTGCTTATCGCTTTCAGTGATTTTGATATCTACGCTAAAGCATATGCAGATGATGTAGGTGTACTCACTGTTGGATCATGCCTAACAACCGTCGGCTCTAAGCAGCGCGCAACCCTAGACTTAATGGACTATTGATGAACTAGTCAATCCTTCGTTCTTTATGAGATGGTGGAAGCTGACTGTCCAACAAAGCTAAATATTTTTGTGTCATGCTGGATAACAAACTTCTCTGGAGTAAATATGTTGCGTCGCCTTTCTGACAGTGAAAAGAAGCTAGTTCGAGAATTTAAGGCCTCTCGGAACACAGTTGAAAGACTGAATTCATTGAACCTTGTTGGATCCCAGTTCGCATTGAGATCGCGGGAATTCAGGTCACCGATCAACTTGCTTGTGAAGACTCAGAGGAGAGTTTCTCAAAACCCGAACTCGCGTTAGGACTGAGTGCATCTTCGGTAAGGGCTTCAATTGACAGTTGTGTGCTGAATTGCAGATGGTGCTGGTACTGCAGGCACTTATCATTACACATCTTCTGAGGACAGGGAAATTTCAATAAATGGAATATGCAAGGAGTACAGTAAACTAGTTCTTTAATTGAGCGGTCTATTCCAACAGAGACAAAAAGAAGAGACATTGCGTCTGGTGCTTCTGTTTCGCTGCAGCGTTAGTGAGTGTCAATTCCGTGGGTCTTTTTCAGCGATGACTGGCAACAACTATGTGTCGCCTACCTTATTGGTTCTCCCACCATTAATATGTAGTGTAAATGACTTTCAAAAGACGCTCCTTACTCCGTCTCCCACACGTAATTGAAATTAATTTTTATAAAATTTCAGGAGTTTGTCTTCAATTATAATTCTTCTTGTTTCTAAAAAAAAAATTTTGAAAATTAGTTGAAATTGTCATGTTGGTTCTCTACTTGTACATTAGAGTGTCACTCTCAATTAAGCCACTCTTCGGGCAGAACCCCAAGCCATCGTAAATCCCTCATGAAGAATATGTGTACGTGTATGAATGTGACTTCCACTTAAGATACTTGCGGCTTTCTAAGAGAACAGGCAATCATACAATAAAATTCCAAACATTCCCATGTGAAGTGTGCGACTTATGTTAGTTAATACCACACTTATACAAAATCAAATAAATTAGAGAGAACATAGGTTTTTGGGTTTTGTTCAGGAATTCCCATCCAATGTAAAGAGGATTGCAAAAAAAAAAAAAAAGCTCCAAACGGATGTGAAAAAGGCAAGAGACAAAAACAGTCCAACACATATACTCAGAATTGCTGCCTTCCAGTCCCTTTAGGAAGAGATACGAGCGTAACACAAGAGGCAAAATAACAAAACAACGAAACAATGTAACAACAAAACAACCCCTAAGAGCTGAATCTCAACAAGTGTGCAATAAATTTTCTGTCAATAATGATTTCGTAATGCGATACACTTGTTACATTTCCACTCAATAAAAATCTACGATCTGACGGAGGAAGGCACTGTCTCGGTAGTCGGTAGTCAGTAGTCGGTAGTCGGTAGTCGGCAGTTGGTATTCGGGATGAAATAATCGGAAGGGAAACACTTTTGCGGAAAATCAATTCTGGTTAAGATTTACTCACAATGCGATACTTGGGAAGGGGGGTAGCAAAGGAAAGAACATTTTTGCACACAGGCGGCAGGCAGCCCTTATATTGAATTTTGTACCTAAAGGCGGCAATAGGCGGTGACGAGCGGCTGGCTTGAATGTTCAAGGGCGCCTACCCTACAATATACGAGTACATGTATCCTGCGCGTATACCCCGAAAAATAAATGGTTTCACATGGTTTAACCTGTCTTAGGCACTGAGGGTGAAGCGTAAACAATAAATTCCAGTGTATCAATGAAATTCAAGTTAAGCTAATGGGTCCCACTGGTGGCAGTCCAAGTGAAGGGACAATATGAATATATAAAAGCCAATGGGGACCTTAATGTGAGCGTTCGTGTGTGGTCAAATTGAAAACGTTTTGTGTCGCACAGCCATTATTATCCGGGAATGTGAAGAAATTAAGCCATTCTTCGGTGCCGATTCCTCAAGCGATAAATCAAATTACTCAGTCCTGTCCTGCCACCTTCTAGCCATTGGCTGTTGGGTGGATCCCGTATCACCTGATTGTCTTCAATGAAACTACAAAGCCTTAGTAATGCCCTGGTAGCGATAATCACAACATCGATTTCAGTTTCATGGTTTCCTAATGCTGCTAATTTCATCGGATTACGTCAAACGGTTTTGGATATTTTTGAGTGACATTTAACGTCGTCGGTTGCGCCATCAATTGCCTTTGTTGAGGTGGTGGACTAGTATAGCTTAGTGGTTTCGCCATGGCTATAGGGTGGTTGATTTAAACTTCACTTCAAACACTTTGCTTGACAGTGTGGTAAGTTGTAGTGGGATATGGATTAGAGGACGGAAGGCTACATTGTGAATTCCTTTGGTATGTCTCAGAATAACATGGTACTTTGATTGGTTTCGCAAAGCATATACAGTTACAAGAGCTAAACTGGAATTAGATAAGACCAACTTAAGTATTCGTAATATGCTCCTCTCAAGCACTTGCACTTGTAACTCAATTCCCTGAAATTAACTTCACTGTGGTTTTAGTTTAAATACAATTATCTTTCAACAGCTTCTTACTCTTTTCTGGCAGGGTATCACAAAACAATGGAAATGTTTACGAATAAAAGGTTACATAATTACAATACACAACAAATATGAGACTTTTCTAGATAAAGCTAAATTGTGTGAAACCGAAGATGTAAGCGCAGCTTGTTTCAAATAAAATTATTTATTGAACTAACTATTCATCGATTATGTGTCAAGTATACTATATTTCTACATTGCTCAAACGTTTTTGCTTATAAGTTTGGATCATTTGGTATTCAATTTTCATAACATCTGTGTTGTATCAAATGTGCACTGTCATTTTATAGATTTATTGTTCCTAGCGGAATTCATGGTAGGTATGAGGAAGTCTAACCTACGAACCTCATAAAACCTCAAGAAAATCACGAACTGAAAATGGCTTTATTTGGGTAGTATTGTCTGCAAGGATTATGGCAAAATTTCCAATCATTTTTCCATTGCTTCGACTATACCGATTCTGCTAAAATCATTGGGCATGACCAACAAATTTGGGTCAAAAAATCAGAGTGGCACATTGCTTAAAGCAAAGAGTTCTGAGTCTTTTAAAATGTATCTTCTTATGGAGAGAATATTCTTTTTATGTCTTTGCCAGCTTATGGAGAGTAAAACATGAAAGAATTTCGGTCTGAAGGCCCTTTAGCCATATTTAGTATATGGAAGGCCGTATCTGTACGACTACGTTACTCTTTGGGATACCACATGATCTCAATGTCCTCACATCTAAAAGGGCGATTAGAGGGGGATAGGAGTTTGCATATATCAGGGGTCCTTAGAGTAATCACTTAATGACTATCAGTAATATGTATTGGTCTTGGGTGAATACTTCTGTATTCCTACTTACTTACTTAAGGTGGCGCTACAGTCCGGGGTGGACCTGGGCCTCAACCAACAAGCATCTCCAAGAAGCTCGATCTCTAGCTAGCTGGCTCCAATTTCGCACGCCAATTTAGCTGAGGTCCCCTTTCACTTGCGTGCAACACCTGAGTCGTGGTCTTCCTCTACTGTGCTATTCCTCGGGGGCGGATTCGAATACTTTACGGACTGCTGTACAGCCCGTACAGGTCGTCATTGTATATCCCCCTCTAATCACTGTTTATGGAAATTGGTCCGAAAATCACCCATAGGACGGGACTGTGTCTTGTATAGGGTCAATTTTGTTCTTCTAGAGAGGGCTTTGCTAGTCAGTTACCATCTTATCCCAAAGAAGCAGCAATTGGCAAGAGTTATATATCTGAATTAATAGCGGAGCCTAGGTATACAAAGTCCGTAACTACCTACAAGTTATATCTGTCGAGAATGACGTTCTGTTCGATACGTTGGTGTTGGAGAACTTCTTTGTTGACAATATATAATTGATCTTTGTCAACGGCCTCGCCACACTGAAAGCATCGGTTCCCGCTAGATCACCGAAATCAAGCAGTGCTGGGCGCGGTAAGTACGTAGGTGGATAACCACATGGGAACTCAGTACTCCGCATGCTGTTGACAAAACGCGCCATATGGGCACAGTACCCCGGCGTTAAATCCCGGACCCAACAAATTAATTTGTATCGTTCCCTTGAAATAAAAAAAAAAATAATAATTGGTCTTGCCATCATCGACCGCTAAACCCATCTTCGCCGCTTACGCCTCAATACTCGCGAAAGGGCTACTTTCTTCCAATTTTGTCAATATTATCGGCGTTATGAAGTGCGGATGGACTTTTGAAAGATTGTGCCTCAGCACTATTCTTTCAAGAATGATAAAGAAATCGCGTGACAGTACATCGCCTTGTCTAAATCCATTTCTGACATCAAAGGTATCAGTGAGATCTTTACCCACTTTGAGGGAGCAGTGTGCATTCATCTTCATCCTGCACAAACGGACGAGTTGTACAGGGATGTTAAATCTCTAGACGTTGTTCTGTATAGGTCGTCGCTGGAGATGCTGGCATACGCGGCCTTAAAATCGGTGAGTAGGTGGTTCCATTCATCGGGCATACTTTCGTTCGACCATATTTTACAGATGAGTCATCGCCTGCCGCCTTGAAGAGCTCTCCAGTCAGGCTGTCCGCTCCTATAGTTTGCTCGACTTAAGCTCAGATATGGCTATCTTCACTCGGGTGCGGTGAGCGGAATTGTTGGTCTTTATCGTGTACCTGACAGCGGTATTTGCTTCATGAGCGCCGTTATACAATCTACAGAAATTCTCTTTCCAAATCTTCAGCATCGATTTCGACGCTACTCGTACTAATATGCTCCCTCCTTTTTTGTCTGAGAAGAAGGTGCACATCTTTCCTCTTCTGCTCGTAGAGCTCGTGAGCAGCGTTAGTCCGTCTACGCAGCACCGCTTTGTCTGCATTTTGTTTAAATTTATGCGCTAGCCGGCACTCATCGTCAAACCGGAGGTTTTGTTGTTGTGATCGAGTGAAACCCATCACATCAGAAGCGGTATCTATGATGGCTTTTTGGCAATATTGCCACTAGTTTTCGTTACTGGATGATCTTAAAAGATTAGGGGACACTCGACCGGAAAACGATTTGACAATCTTTTGCGATTGTAGCATCTAATGCCAATCTTCCTCACTGTATTAGCTTGCCTTTGCGATGTTCCAGATAGCCGCAACGGTGCCTTGGATACAACAAAGTTATGGTCCGAGTCGGTGTTTTCCACACGGAATGTTCGGTTGTCTATAGTACGAAAGGAGCGCCTTGCATTGATCGCAACAGTTGACCACAGTCAATCAGGTTGACGGTTGATTGATCAGGAGTTCTCCAAGTACACTTATTAATATTAAGATGTTCTAGCAACGACAATGATTCACCTCCCAGTCGGTTATCAGAGGTGATGTGGTGTAAGCTATCCTTTCCAACAGTACTACCAATGATTTCCTCTCTCACTAGCTTTGCATTAAAGTCGACTTGGCAATCTTTTGCGATTGTAGTCATCTAACGTCAATCTTCCTCACTGTATTAGTTTACCTTTGCGATGTTCCATATATCCGCAACCGTGCCTTGGATACAACAAAGTTATAGTCCGGGTCGATGTTTTCCCCACAGAACGTTCGGTCATCCATAGTACGAAAGGAGCGCCTTGCGTCAGAGGACAATTTTAATGTCATAGCTAGGGCACTACTCGTAAGTCTTATTCAAGAGTTTGTAGAAACCATCTTTGGTGTCGTCATCTTTCTTACTTAAGTCTGCCTCTAACAAAAAATCCGGATCTAAATAGGCGCTGCTATTGCCGTCAATATCAATCGCCGTAGTAAATGGCGCTGTTTCCATCCTCTTTTTGTCTGGCTCATTCCATCACATTTCTTGGATGGCAGTAACATCTGCCTTGCAGCAGTCCAGGGCCTCCGCTGGTTGTTCGTCTGCACGTGGCCTATTAGGGGACCTAAAATTCCGAAGTTCGCTTATCGCATAACTTAAGTTTTAATTTTTTTCTATGACCCCAAACCTAGAGGGTCAGTGCTATTATAGATACCTAGGATAGACGGAAGCCAGTAGCCCTTTCGGGAATGCGACCACTGCCGTTTTTTTTTATTAAGAGATCATCGACCATCATCTCTTTTCCAAGATCCTGATTTGGTCTCGGAAATCCTTACCGGTTGGAGCTTCAAATATTTTGGAGGAACCCGGTTAAGGTCTTATTTGCTTTACTGATTCCATCTGGGGAGTTGATCCGCTGTCGGATTTACAATGCTGCTAGTTTTATGGGCTGGTCAGCACTCACGCTTATAAGGTTGGCAAGTCGATTTCGGATGGACATCGACTAGTACTCAATGATTACTATTTGGAGGCAAAATAAACACAACTGAGGTGTAGAAATAGTTACAAAACCGAGTATCGTTCAATTTGACACCTCTCAGTGTCTTGCCTATTGCTATAGCACCTAACTACCACTGCAAGTACACTTTTGGAAATGTGCTTCATATTACTTAACTTACTAAGATGTAACCGAAGTCTAGAAAGATTTAGGCCTCCATGAAAAAAATCTCTACTGTGGTTTCAAAAATTACTCGAAGTTATGCTTAAAGCGACCAATGGTTTCTTTATCCAAAGAGAAAGACTGAAATGGTGAGGGCCTTACAAATACACTCCTCAGTGTTTCTTGACAAAATCTCAGGCCAAACAAAGAGTGCAATTCTTATCTTTCGATTATAGATGAAGTGCCATTATAATAGGAAACCACAGGACTTGGTTATATGCACATCATAGGCACATTTGCGGAATTGCTCTCATCAAAAAACTGATAGTGAATAGACTTCAGCCTACGCAATCCAGATGGTTGTATTATGTTCAACGAACGTCGTCGAAAAATCCAGTTCAACATAAGTAAAGGCAATAGTTTCATGGAAGGGTCATGGATCTGAACTTGTGATCTTCTTGCACGTTTCAACAAGACTACGATCCGAAGCATTCGGCCATAATTGTGAAAGAGTGGCTGATTTACCACTCTGTAAGGAAATTTCATTCTCCACCCCAGTTGCCTGATCCCAATTCCATAGAGCACTTGTGGGATTATCTAGAACGGTAAATTAGAAAACATAAAATTAGTAACAAAAAAGATCTCATAGCAGCTTTAACTCATGAGTGATCGCATATTCCATCAGAAGTAACCCAAAGCCTGGTTAATTCAATGCCAAACAGAATGAAGGCTGTCATTGCTGCAACAGTTGGGCCAATTAAAGCGGCAAGGAATTTCAAAAGGTGAATTTTATGTGTACTAGGTAGGAAAATTAACCTCCTTGATCACCAGAATGCGCTGCTACTGCAAAAAAGATTATGGTGGCTGGAAGTCCGTTCAAATTTAGGCAGACATTCCAAATTTCAGTGCGATACTTTAGTTTTGTTTTGACAGCTGATTGTTGTTGACGTGTTTGGCATCATATTGAGTATGGACAAAAACGATTTTCGTTCTCTCATAAAACATTATTTTTTGAGAGGCAAAACGGCAAAGGAAACAAAAGTAAAGTTGGATAAATATTATGTTGCTAATGCTCCGTCAGATTACACCGTCAAATATTAGTTTCGAGAATTTTGGTGGCCGCAACTCCACTACCGATCAAGTCCGCAGCGGCAGGCCCTCCGATGCGGTTACAGGGGAAAATGTCAAAAAAATACATGAAATGGTATTGGCTGACCGGAAAGTGAAGGTGCGCGAGCTAGCAGATACCACAAAGATTAGTACTGAGCGCACACGCCATATTTCGGGCAATATTCTGCATATGAAAAAGTTATCCTGCCGCTGGGTGCCGCGAATGCTCACTCCTGACCAAAAACACGAACGCGAGAGGACTTCGAAAGAGTGTTTAGTTTGGACTTGCTGATGCGGAATCGGGCGGACTTTTGCCGTCGGTTGGTATCTGGATTTGGATCCCTCGGACTATTATCTGTTTCCAGACCTCAATAAAAAATTCAGCTCACTCGAGGAAATCATCAACGCCACGGAGGAGTATTTTGCAGACCTTCCGGAAAATTACTTTTCGGACGGGATCAAGAAGTTGAAAAATCGGTGGAATAAGTGTATCAAACTAAAAGGGGGGGACTATATTGAATAAAATAAAAAAAAATTTTCATTCCCAAGGAGTTTACTTTTCACTCCATCGTATGTAGACTTTTGTTCTTTCTTTTTCCGTGATTTTTTTGTTTTTTCTATAAATATGAGTTTTGAAATATAATATATTCAAAATAGTATAAAAATGGATTGTAAGAAGTAATTTGTATTTTTAATTTCTAAATTTGAGGTTTGGAAGTGTTTTTCCACGGTTTTGTGGAAATTTTAGGATGTACGTAGACTTATGTAGGTACTCGTATGTCCATCAATGTATTTTGATTTTATTTTGCGCACACTGCACGATCGTGGTTTTGTTTTTGTTTATAGCATCTTAATTTTTTTTGTTAATACATACAACCTACGTGAACGTTTTAAGTCTTTATAAATTTTTAGTTTTCTGCTGTGATCCATTTTTTACTCAAAAAAAAACAATGGGAGATTCAACATTTTTTTATTTATTCGACAGATATGTACAATAAGGGGAGATATACCATAAACCTAGGAGCCGGAAAACAAGCTCATTTTTGTGTATTTTTTTTAAGGAAAACTATTTTAAATTATCTAAAATGTACACATTCCGAAATATGTTTAATTTTTTTTATTTAAAAATATCGTAAACGGTACCCACTGGCGTTTCTTCAAAAATCATCTGAAAAAAAAAAAACAAAAAGATTATTAAATTAGATACTATGTATAATCTAGTACTTTTCATAGCCGATTTTGAAAATATTGATTTATGACAAAATGGCGGATGTTTGAATATAAATGATTATTTTTGTACCAAAAATTAGTTATTATTTTGCAAATGAAACAAAATTTAAATTACGAAAAAAAAAATCTTATGACAAGTACTAGATAATCGTGTATAGAATAATAACGAAAAAATTCAAGGCAATTGAGTTATTGGTTCAAGGAATCATCGATACCAGGCCCATAGTGTAAGTCTTCTACGGCGACGGAGTGCTCTAAATTTTGTTGTCGGCGCCGTATTTGACCTTCTTTCGTCTGTTCTTACGCTTGCAGCTCGGCTTTCGCTATGCAAGTTTCGTCTTCTTGCGCAGGGTACAAGTGTGCTTCCGATCCGGTCGATATTCCTAACACCTTCATGACTTCCTACAATGAGGTTACACCATTGTTCAACGTGCACGTTGCAAGAAATACAGCAATGTTAACGATTTTGGCCCCGATGTTCATTGTTTTTGGAGCTATCTTCCAAATAAATTGAACACAGCCCTCCAACAATTTGTCATTGCTGAAGTCTTCGAATATTGGTTTGATGACATCTAACACCATTTTTGGGAATGCTGAATAATCATGATAGGAATTTTTCAGTTCTCTTTTAGCTTTCGCTTGTTGCCACTTGCATCACGATTTGGGGCCTTCGGGATAGATATGACGTTGAGGGTTGCTGTCTGTTGAGCCATAATGGTAGAATGTTGCCCATACCGCTTTTTTCAGGTCATCCTTGGAGTTACAGTTTCTGCGAATAGCTAAACAATATTACTATGCTCAGTTTATCTATAAATTTTGCCGCCAAATTGTTTTTGCCGCCGATTCCAGGATTTCTTTTCTTGCATTCGTGAAGACGGGTTCCTATTCATTTTTGATCGTGCCTCATGCATTCTTTTTTTACAATGTCAATCTCATCACCACACGGTCTCGCATTCACTAATCCCGTGTACGTCTTAGATTCGCCATCCCCGATGTAATTAGTATACATAACTCCATGCTTTTCGACGGATTTTGGAAATAATTCTTTCATGGCGTCTACTTCCATTTTTCCTGCCGAACCGTCATGATTGATCTGGCAGTTTTCATCATGATTAGATTTCCATTTCTCACATTGCGTTCAGCACAATAAGAAGATTTTACAAAAAAATCAACGAATTTTCCTGTAAATTAACCAATGAGAACAGCAACTCCATTATAGTAAATGAGGTAAAACCACGTTTTCGCCACGTACCATCTCCTGAAATGGTCAGTTTTGTTATATCAGCACTCGAATTTTGTTTTGTTATTTCCTGTTGCTCTTCTTTCACAGATTGTTTTAACACCAATTGAACAATACTTGAAGCAGCAGAATGAATGTTATTAATTATCATATCATATGTCGTTTGTTGAAGCGGAGGCGGTAAGTCCATGCAACAACATTTCATAGCTCCACGCAAACCAATTCCCAATAAGCGCATAAGAAAAAAGAATCGTGTATTTATTTCGTAAGCTGTGTTGATGTACGGGCGCGAAGGAATGGAAGTCGCTTTACTCGATGAACACGAAAATACGAGTACTATTGAGAATCGGACATCACTATCACACTTTTTACATTTTACACGTTCAGACAGAAAACACAGTCAGAAAATTTAAAATTCGATACCCGATGTTTGGATCTTCTGGTACGGAGGTCTCATGATCAGCCTTCCATTTTTTGGCTCTGAAACTACAATGATATTCGCGTCGGAAAGTTTTTCGGCAGAATGTCGATTTTTGGGCGGTATTTTCTTCTTGCTCCGATCTTTGCGAAAGGATCCGGATCGATGAGCTTCTCGAGAACCTTTATTTCTGATATCCATTTTCTTCAGAATATTTATTCACAAACGAAAATTCACTGTAACGTACAGTTCCGCGAACGGTAAGCTACTGACAAAACGTGTCTATTCCTGGCAAATAATAACACTCTTATAATATTTCCGTTATATTTCCGAGATGGGCACGCCCAAAAACACAATAGAACCATAAAATAGGTCTAGGGATGCTCTGTTGCCGCTTGCGGCTACCCCAGTTCGACGCCGCAAAACTCGTTTCATTCTCTCGGGTGTAACTGGCTCATTTATCGAAATATTGAGGAGTTGGCGTTTTCACCAGATATTCTTGAGACCTCAAGCTTCATGAAAATACAAAAAAACATCGATTTCTTTCGACCATGTTAGGTGTATATCTCCCCATAAGTAAGCTCTTCGCTTAGTTATGACATTAGGTTATGTTTCCCAATGTTGATTATGGTTAGTCAATTATTGTACAATATGAGGGTCAAAAAAAATCATGTTATCTTCCACTCGTTTCGCATTTCAAAATAAGATTAACTGATAAGAAAGCGTTCTGCTGGTTCACAGGGATATGTCGAACGAATACTGAACATGCTCGTAGATACCAAAGAGCTGTCAAGGACTCCAAAGTTCGACAACACGGTCTGAGAGTTATTCTTGTTGAAGATCTATCAATAAAGACATGTTTTATGTTTATGTGTATATGGCACAGGCACATATCGGCTGATTTTGCCGAATTTAGAATTAAAGTAGATGGCCATAGAGCGTACGTTCACGTACCGAAAGTTTAACACTTCTCTCCCATGTCTGCCGCCTACAACATGTCCGAACTCAAATAGACGCTGCTTCTGTTCTTTGTACGAGTAGTAGTCATAGTTTTTATTCTCCTTTTGTCCGGCCAATTTTAACATTCTTATTGCTCAGTATAGATACATATGAATTTATGTAATCAGAGTATTGCTCCTTAAGGTTTTTTTTCGATTTGCTATTCCTCGGAATCCATGTCTCATAGCAAGACAGTTTTTGCACAAGGTACTACCTTCATAGCAGTGGTCCAGAATTTACATTAAGCCCCTTGAAATGACATACGCTTATTATATGACCGACTGCGCAAACAACATCGAATGCTCACCTTTAATTCGTTATTCTGGAATTATCTTTCTGCACAAACATCCCCAGTAGTAGGCTTATTCATGTCACCTTGATTTATTCTAATTTACATGGAGAAATCAGTTTTCTATGAATGAGTTTTTTTGAGAGACTCAAAATGCCAAGGACTTTGTCTACGATGATGTGTCATGTATCGCCTCTTTGGGGAAACCAAAAAATAAAAGAAATGAGTTGAGATTCACATCAACTTAGAAATCCCAAAGCTGAGTTTTATCCTTTCTTGTTTTACCTTTAACCTATTGCTGAATCTTCCAGACTGCCGACGAATGATTTCAATTCGGTGACCAGTTCGGTTGATGTCCTAATGCATCACATTCAGTAGGGATACTATCTATGCCAGCTAGGCAATGATCCAGATAACAAAAAAAATAAAAAGAATCAGCACGCCGTATAACTGCATAACATCACAATGATAGATTGGATGAGGCTCACTTTGCTCGTTGTTGGAGTCTGCTTCATTGGAACAATATACTCATGGCATGCTAAAGCGCGGACCAGTGTTTTATAATTTGCTGACTGGACTGGGAGTCTGGTGGTGGCAGGTCTGTTCTTTCTTAACATCGAAATGCCCCTGTCGTCTCGGAGGTTCATTCTGTAAGTAGTTGCAATAATAATACGTCCTTTCGTACTATATTTTTTGTTTAATAAAAAATTCAAAACAAATAACCTTACTGATTCCAAGTTGGGGAAATTTTTGGTAAACTCTACATATCGTCGGAGCAAATATGTCCTGGGATAATGCCATGTGAAATGCTGCAACAAAAAATTAATATAATTCCAGACTACAAATACAGAGAAATATATGAACCCCTACAGAGGAATTTGTTGTAATCTTACAACTTTCAATGTGTCATTTCCTGAATAGTGAGAGTGTTTCCTCACCGCAATGCTTAATCTGACTTCTTATAAAAAGAAATCCCTTCCTTTCAAGAGATTATATCAGCTCGAGTCAAACTCAACTAGCTGTCTTATTCCTACTTATCCAAAGAAATAAATATCCAAACCCAAAAATTCCATCAAAACGGAATGCTAACGACAAAAACGACAAAAACGACAAGAACGACAAGAAGAAAAAATAAGGAGCCCCAGAAAAATCCATCTCGTCAAACAATGAAGATTGAAATGTGTACAAGAAGTAGGTACTCATCCAGTTGAATCCCTCGCGAAGCCGAAAGCCACTTAAGAGCCTAACACCACACCAAAAGGATAATGGCATTGACAGTTACACCACGAATAAATCCACTTTAACTCGGGGATTCAAAAACGAATCTGACATAAAACGACTTACTTCGCACAAAGGGGAAATGTACACGATAAGACAAACGGCTGAAGGATACGAGTCCGGGCATGGGTAGTGGGACACATAGCGCAACGGAATTACCTTGAAAAGAACAAGATGTAATCATTTTGTCTTTGTTATGCAAAAATCGAGCATGTGAAGCAATGTGAATTGTGCTAACACACCTGTCGGAGACACTGTCTTGCCTGCACCATACCACTTATTTCCTCACATAGTCACTCCGAGAGCCTTTAAATTGAATCAATTTTTGCGTCTGAAGCCATAAAACGTTATGGGCCCTAGAGGAAAACTTTTCGACAAAAGAAAATCACTTTGTGTACGGTGTGAGATGTCTCCACCAAACCACCTCCGTCCCCGTTCATTAGGCTTTCGATATGCGTGAGAAATAAGGTATGAGTACTCGTACACACCCTTGCCATTCGGAAAATATGTAGGACGACGTCCCATTCCATAGGATTTGTCTTCATCGAATTTAAAAAAAAAAACACACAAAAATTGATTACATTTCGACACCGGGAATCAACTACGAGTACGTATTATATGTACGCGTACATCCGTACAATGCATCCCTCAAGGCGTGAATATAAATGGTAGGCCTGAAAATTGCTGACATAATTTGATATTTCCCATCATCTTTGTGCCTGGTTTTGTTATCTTGGAAATCATTTTAATAACCTCTTCGAGGTACGAGCGGTTTTGCCTTATTTTTTATTTATTTTCTTATTTTGGTCTTTCTTTAAACTTATTTGCCGCCCTTTGAATAGACAGAGGTTATTAAAAACATTTTTTACATGGTCGGGACCCTTTGTTTATTCGCCACCATCGCCGGAAAGCGCAGTGTTACTTAAACAGGATATCAGCAGCGGGACCGGGAAATAAAACAAAACAATGAGGGATGTTAGCGTGCTTAAAGAAAATGGTAGGAAAATGGGAATGAGAAAACTCAGTCCGGTCATTATGCAAATATATATTTGACGAAGAAGAAAGGGCGGTTTGGGCCATTTAATGGCATTTTCATTGTGAAACAGTTTTGCGTTAAAAGATAAAGTTACACCAGTCCTGCTGGTAGATACGAGTACTCGCACTCGCACTCGCACTCGCACTCGCACTCGTCCCCGGAAGAGGGAGATTTTCTCTGCATATTTCATGGTTTCCCTTCGCAGCAACAGGAGTTTGCTTTGGCAGGCAAAAAGTGTGGCACCACAATAAATTGCTTGTAAAAAAAAAAAGTGAAAAAGTCGGCAAAAAGCAGGAGAAAGGCAGAAAAAGCCAGAAAAGGGCGGAAAATAAAAAAAATAAAACCAAACGATTCTTAGAGGCAAGAGCAATGAAAGCAAAAGTATCCTGAGTATCCTGCTGCTAAAGTCATTTTACTCGGTTGCTATTATGATGTCCTCATTAAATTATCCTTTTGTTAATCCTTATGTGCAAGGGTGGCGGAGCGTCGTCTATCAAAGTACAAGTATAACACTCCTGATGGGGATGGTGATGGTGATGGCAATGACGATGGCTATGGCAATGGTGATTTTATGTTATGTCGTGTATTGTTATGTTATAATCTCTGTTTGTCGTAAATTCCAGTCTTTGTGTGATTTGTGTGCAAAAGACAGTCAGCTGGCTGGGGATGGGGGACCAACAGGCGTACAGCGTGATTGAGGAAAGGCCAAATGCCTACAGGGTATGCCGCACCACTTTAACCGGGTTTATGTTCGTGAATCAAGGTTTAAGTGTTACTTTGAGAGTATGCGCCTATAAAACCTAAAGATATACTTTAATGGTGGAATTGTTGTTGTTTATTTATTACTCGCCGGATACTCTAGTACTCCGAGTTAGTACTAGACATACTGCTGAAGAAGTGAATTCATACCTACTTACGTTTTTAGGTTTTTTTTTGCATTAATACCTAACTGATGAAGGCGATCAACTGCTTAACAGGATGTCGAAAAATGTTGTTGCAACAATAATACCAAATTGACACTTGCTCCTTCAGAGTAATTTGTCTACAACTCGTTGTAATTTGCGTCAGTATATTATTTGACAGTCACGGTTTATGTGCGACTTTTTCCGGAAGAGAGTTTGTGTCCTTTTTTCACTTCTCCATATTGTTTTTAGGTAAAGCCAATGATAACAAGAATGTGAGTATATTTTTAAATAGAGAAAATTCCATTTATTACCACCATTATCGTTCGGAAGTTATTATTTTAGTTTTGATGTAAGTCCTTTGCTTAAATGGATGTAGAAGTCGACCGCAGTTTGTGTGCGTTCCAAAATGTGTAGAACATGATAGTGTCATGCGTTAAGTGTAAATATTCTGAAGCTTATTTGTGCAACATCGGCGCTCTACTTTACTTTGATTTACCTACATAACCATTACAGTTTCGGATGTATCTTGGGCACCAACCAATAGGTTTCTCAATTTATTGCGATCTTGCCCAAGGGGAGATTGATTTGTTAACTCTGTGAGAAGCGTGGACCCTTTTGACAAATCGAATGTCTGTACATAGTATGGTAAGCCCACTCGCGTGTCTTTGTCTCCGTATCCCATTTATGCAGTCGAACTTGATTACCACTCGAAATTTTATTCCAACATTATTTTGATCCGTCTTTGAAAAAGTCCATGTTTCTTCGGCAATACAACAATAGGATCAGGACGATGAGGGTATTCTAGAAAGCACTTTTATTTGTTTTCAGTTCAAAGCCACATCCTTTTGCAAGTGTAATTCTTCGCTCGTTCTCCATGGATTTTACAGCGAAATGCAGGGAGACGAACTATTTATGAAGTCTATATTAATGGACTTTTTTAACTTTCCCATCTTTACCTCTGCGTGCTTCGCTATCGTCCTCCCTAAAAGCGGTGCCTTATATCTCCTTTAATTCACTGTCGGCAGTGTTCATCGAGACAGATTTTTCATTGCAGTGGTATACGAGTACTGGTAGAATCAAACCTACCACGGTAGATGCGGGGTCTCTTATGTTTGGCTGACAATTTCGCTACTAATTTTCTGCACTTGATGCCGACAGCATAGAATTTTCGAGCGGTTTTTTAGAAACCCGTTCAGAAAAGTTTTGAAATTTCAAAAAAACTATTTTTTGCAACACGGCCGATGATGGCCAATATCCAAAAATTTTTAGAGATGGTTCTGCAAAGCAATCCTTCAGAGTCGACGTCGTTTCCAAATTTTCGATTTTTGGCGCATGGCATAGATGAAGACAGTAAGAAAGAAGCATTGTTCACCGTGTGGAGTAGAAATATGTACATATGACGATATTGTTTCAAAATTAATCAAAAATTTCGTTCAAAAATGGCACGTTCTGGCTTCACGGTGCAAATTGTCAGCAGGCCAGAAGAGTTCGAAATAGATAGCAGACCTGGAGAGGCTAGTCAGGGACTGCAGCTTCATCTCCACAAAGGATGGCTGTAATCAATCGTACGCCGATTTTACGATTCGAGACATGATGGCAATCCATACGCCACTTGATGCCATTCGTATAGCGATCACACAATTTCAAACTAGGAAGAAGTGAGAGATACCACCGCGTTATTTGAAACTACGCATGCGTCGAACGATATTTTTAAAGGCAATATACCCATAAATAATAAGGACATCGAGGTATATCAGTTGGTAAATCGAAGCAAGCCGAAGCCAAGTAAGGCGAATTTTCATAATTTTTCTATTCGTAAATCATGCCCTGAGTGTGGGACAAGATATATTACAACAGAAATCAGTGCTATTATAAAGATGCGGTATGCAATCAATGTTATGAGAAGGGGCATATGAAGAGCATCTATATGCTGTCCAATAAAGCAGCAGATCTTCGCCCCTATCCTCGTAGGAGATCAATGTCACGGAAAAAGCTGCGTAAGTATCCTCCAACTGATGTTCGCTCAAATCACCAAATCGAAGAAGTATCAATGACTCAGTGTTCAATGGGGATAGAAAAACAAACAATTTTTACGACTCATTGTCAATGGGACCCCGATGGAATTCTTGGTAGACACTAGAGCGACTTATTTGCTTATCGGCGATAAGTTCAAATATAAGGGGCTCAACTGGTTCAGAATTTTTAATTTTAATGTGCAGATGCTCATTAGCATTGAGGTCGCATCCATTTCTTTGCATTGAAGGACTCAGTTAAACCAAACCACCAAACACCTTTGTGTGCGGTTCTCATTAGGCACTACCACCAGGTAGTCAACCCAGATATTGTAAATACAGGCGAACGCCTTTTGCCTTAAAATAAACAGTAAGACCTGGAATTAAAAGACGTGGGCGTAAAGACAACCTGAGACCTGTCGATACAAGTCAGTGGGCCCTTCGTAGACACGGATGGACATCCAGTACCACGAGTTTATGATTTATTCCACCAACAAAGGGGCCGCCTGTTTACAAAAATAGACCTTTCCGACGCCTACAAGGTGTTAAAAAAACTTGACTGTAATTAACCAAACCAAATTCGGTTTATATTAATACCAACGATTGCCTTTCGGAATATCCAGAGATATATGGAGCACCTTAGAGCAAGATTATAGTGCCGTGCTTTCAAGTTAGATGTCGTCATAGTGTGAGCCAAAACTTGCGAAATTTGAAAATTCGTCTGTACCGGATGCAGGGGTATTGATTGCGTCACGTTGAGAAAATGTCAATGTGCAGTTAGTGAAGTATAATACCTAGGCCATATCACAGATGCCCAAGGGATCTGTCCTTCGGAGGAACGGAACGTGTTGGGCCTCTTATAACGTTATCTGGTCCAGTAGATCTAAAATGGCTAGAACCATTTATTGGAAAAATTAACTATTACTCGTATAATCAATTCATTCAAAATTGTTCACAGATTGCAGCGCCATTAAGTATGTAAGCTCAGGTCCCAAGGCTAGGAGTATAAGTGGGTTGACGAACAGCAACAAGCATTTGAGTGCCTCAAAATGAAACTGGCAGCTGTAAGGCATCTACAACATTTTAATGACAACGTTCCAATTTCATTGGCAACAGACGCAATCTCACATAGCATCATTGCTGCCTTGTAACACGTTTACCCAGCTGGCTCTGAAACTCAAAGAAGATACAGCCAAGTCGAAAAAGAGGCTCTATCTTTGACGTTAAAAAATCCCATGGGCATCTCTATGGTCGCAAGTTCGAATTAATAACGGATCATAAGGCGCTCGTAATCATATTAAATCCTAATAAAAAATTCCAGAAATGAACATACAACAACTACAGGGATGGGCAATTGTCTTAATGGCTTATAATTACTCAATTCGTTACAATACTTCACAACAATGGAGACTGCTTATTTTGTTTGCGCGCGGGACGCGACAAGAATTTTGATGAATCAGAAGAGTCCTGTTTGAAAATAGTAGACATCTATAGCTCACGTTTGCAGATTTCCCCGTCAACAGCAAACTAATAGCAAATGTTTCTCGCCATGGTAAGACGAAGTTTCAGAAAGGTTGACCGATCAAAGTACCAGTAGACCAATTAAGTCTTTTAACATTTTTCGAAGAACATTTTCACTTTGTGTGTGTACTAACATTTTTATTTTCCAGTCTGGAAGCCTGAGAGTTATAATTCTGAAAACTGAAAGGTTCTTTACAAACTGAATCAAGTTCACTGGGGATCCAGTCGATGGAAGAATCTGAGTCGACGGTACAGTGGATGGCCTGGGAGCGACGATTAGATTGGGCATATGGTAGCCTCCTGTTCTGCCTGCCATAGTAACGCCAGTGATAACTTGAAGGTGTATCGCAGTTGGCCAATATCAACAAAATCATGAAAAGAATTAATTTCGACTTCGCGAGACCGTTCTTATAGAATATGTGGTTGATGGTAGTGGATGCTCTATCTAAGTTCCCCTTCGTGGTTGAAATGAGTGTAACTAATTCAATTTTGCCATGGAGGGTCTTCCCAGGACTATTGTATCGATCAATGGCACAAAATTTGTCTCAAGTGAATTTTTAGCATTCTGCAAACAAAGTCCTCTTCCACACTTCATATCGTCGCCATTTAGTCCATAGGCCAATTAGTCCGAGAAATGGAGCGGATGGAGCGTATTTTTTAGACGGCTGTACAAAAAACTACTATTAACGCACTGCAGTGGGATGATGCGCTAAATGTGTTATTAACTACATACATATCGTAATACCCCACCGGAAATCACAAGCTGAGATTCTGCATGGCTGACAACATATATCACCACTATCGGCGGTGCTACCATCCAACACAATAATCCAACTATTCAATCTATAATACGACTATTCCCAAAGACTTTAGGTTGTTGTATGTACAGGATCATCCATTTTGTGATTCCGAAAGTACATTTAAATAAATCGCATTTCTGATTTCGATTTCGATCAAATTTTTATTTCACTATATTTGTTTTCTGGATCTTACCATTCTGAATGGAATATAACATCATTTAAATGTCCTATACGTTAGTTCTTGCAGGACTTGATTCTGGCAAGGTAATTTTCATTGACATTTCGACACATATCTCGGCCATAACATGACGAATATTCGTTTTCAAAACATCAAGGGCTGGCGGATTGTGTGCATAAACATGATCCTTTCATAGCCCCACAAATAAAATCCAACGGCGACAAATCACATGATCTTGGTGGCCAGTTCAAATCACTAAAACGCGGAACTCGTCCAGGGAATTTTTCTTGCAACAAAGCCAAAACGGGTCGTGCTGTTCAACCGTCTTGTTGAAACCACATATTCTTCCACATCCATATATTCGATTTGAGGCCAAATAAAAATCGTCCAACATTTGGCTATAGCGATGAGAATTGACAATGACGGTTACACCTTCCTCAATTTCGAAGGAGTATGGACAAATGACGCCATCAGACCAAATTGCACACCATACAGTGATTTTTTGTGATTGCAATTTTGTTTGTTAACGTATCCACCGAGTTAAAAAAAAGCCTCATCACTGAAGAAAGTGTTGTGTGAAAATTGGTCATCCAAACGCTGATGCTCAAGTACCCAATCGACGTACGAGTATGTTCTACGCTATCTGTGGTCAGCTGGTTCTAATTCTTGAGCGAATTGAATTTTATAAGGATATACTCGTAGATGCAAATCCAAATGCAAAATACGCCATAATGTGCTGTAAGGCAAACTGTGAAATCGATAGATTTGGATCTTCTTCACTGACGGGAGCCATATTTTCTGTAGAGCATGCATTTTGGTGATGGACATTTATAACAGAGCCTGTCTCTTCAATTTTTTTTTACCGTTTGGCCTATAGTACGCTCATATGGACGATTATGTCAACCATAATTTGTTTAATATAATGCGCGAGACGTACCTTCTACAGAATCCCCATTTTTATAGTAAGTTTTCAGAATTATAACACGTTCAGCGATTATTAAACAATCCATATTGAAAAATTGGAAACCTTAAAGTAAATATACACAGCCTCGGATGACAGTTCGGTTTGACGTGAACGATTGAAACAAGGATGTCAAATCCGGACTGCGAATTGGATGACCCTATATGATGTACGTATATTCTTGGTCGGAACTAAATTAGGAAATTTGCGAAGACATGTAAATCAACTACGACCTCAATCGCAAAATGGCTACGCCAGCTGTGCATCTATTGATGCACTATCATCTGAACAGCTAAGAGCCGTATTATCAAAAACTAATGATTTATCTTCTATTAGAGATCTGGATGAAGACATTTCTATCGAAACCCCGCAGCTTCTCAAAACTTCCTGTGGACACTCAGGCCACAAAGAACTATTCACTTGCTCATGCGATCCCAAAGGATTAGATCGGTACGATCGGTACGGTACGATCGATGATTAACGAGGGGAAATATTGCAAAATGAACCTTAAACTAATAATGCCAGCAGTGAATGCTATCAACTGCAGTTATTTCTCTCTGTACATAATCCATTCGTACGAACATTTTACAGCTGGAAACTTTGCAGAGAAATTTGCTTAAGCTGCCAAAAGCAGACATGGGCACTTAGCAATTTAACGATGCTATTGCTTATTTTTCGTTTGGTTTTGACATACTACCTTAAACCAAATGTTCCCGGAATGTATTTAGAAAATTGAAATACAAGTTTATTCATCTAAATCTATATTGTCCCCTTCAGAGTAATCCCCATCGACTGCAACACACATATGCCAGCGCTTGATCCAATCCTCGAAACATTTTTTATATTCGGTTTTCGGTATGTCCATCAGTGCTTCCTGCGATTTTTCCCTTACTTACTCTTGGCTGCTGAAACGCGTTCCCCGTAGTGGTTTTTCAACTCGATTGAACAGAAAGAAGTCACAGGGACCCAAATCAGGTGAATTCGGTGGCTGTTGGATGGTATTTGTTTCATTTTTCGTCAAAAAATACGAATAATGATGGCACTGTGCGACAGTGCGTTATCATGGTGCAAGATCCACGAGTTTTTTGCCCACAATTCTGGTCTCTTTCGGTCAATTGCTTCACGCAAACGTCTCATAACGCCCAAATAATACTCGTACTCTTTGTTTACTGTCTGGCCTTCTGGCAAAAATTCATGATGCACTACACCGTTGTAATCCACGAAAACCGTGAGCATTGCCTTCTTTTTTGACTGAAAACGACGTGGGTTTTTTGGTCTCGGCTCATTTGGTGAACGCCATTCTCTTGCCTGATGTCTGGATTGCGTGTCGTACTCATAAGCCCACGTCTCGTCTTCAGTAATGATCCTTTTGATGAATGTGGGATCGGATTCAGCTCAGCCTCGCAAATCATCTCTTTTGCGACGTCAATATGGTCTCTTTTTTGCATGAAATTGAGGTCTTTTGGCACCTACTTTGTTGCTACACCTTAACCAAAATGTCTTGTCCTACGCTGTCTCTCTGATGGTTAATTTGCGGTTATTGACCAACATTTCCTTTCGTCGGTTTTCTATGTCGATGGTCTGCCACTGGGTTCATCATCTTCGATTGACTCACGACCACTTTTGAACCGCTCGTGCCACTGGTAAATGACCGTTTTCTTTAGAGAACCGTTGCCGAAACACTTTTCCAACATTTCCAACGTTCGCGCACCATTAAATTCATTTTTTACGTAAAATTTAATACAAGTTCGTTGTTGCAAATTTAAATCCATTTCTAAAATTGTAAAATATCGCCAACACACACAGAGATAGATGTACTCTTGACTACGTAGGTTTTGCAAATGTCAAGCTATGCTGCTAAGGTTTAGAGAGAATATCAACAACATATTTACCAACTTAATAGTAAAAACAGAACTCAAATTGGAACAATGGGAGCCCCAAACGATTCTGTGGTGCGGGAACTTTTTGATCAATCTGGTATGCTTAAGTGATGTTCAGTGAATTATAATTGGCCATTAAGTCGTCCTTTGATCTCTGATGCTGTATCGCTATCAGAGTTAAGGCTCAACTAGGCGAAAGCAAACTATAGTAAGTGACTGTATAACATGTGTAGTTTAACACGTTTGTGTATTCGGGTCTGCCCATTGGCTTTCTGAAATGCGTTCTCGCGTATTTAGAAATTGTCTCCTCTACAGTATTTAGATTAAGGTCGCGTTGTAGGTCCGTATTCCGCACATATCATGAAGCTCTGACGATGTCTCTAACAACTTTATTTATGAAACTTTGAGTTATGGCAATATTTTTTTGGGAAGTACATCCCCACATTTTCTTCGCATGTTCTTTCCATCTTAGCTTGGCATCTAAATTCATTCCTAGATATTTAGCTGTATTAGAGTAAGGAACTTGAACATCTGAAATAAATACGAAATCAACATGGACAGACTTTGAACTGTTTAGGTGTATTCGATTCGTTTTGGTCTAGTTGAGAGCTTCATGTACAGCAGTTTGAAGAGATTCAATTCATTTTTTGAAACTGTAAGTATAGCTGTGTCGTCAGCAAACGTAGCTATTGCGCAATTTGAAGATGTTGGTAAGTTGTTAGTAAATAAAATGCATAATACTGGGCCTAGCATACTCCCTTGTGGGACACCACTATTGATTTCTTTCAGTTGAGAATAGGAATTACGAGTACCTTGCTTAATTCTAAAATATTTGTTTGAAGGGTACTATTTTAGTACTGCTGTATATTCATTCCTTGGGAACAGTTTTTGAAGAAGGCCTTAGTGCCAAACTTTATCAAATGCCTTTGCTACGTCCAAAAATACAGCTGAGCATATAATTTTTTTCTCCAGAGTAGAATGTCTATCTCTGGAAACAAATTGATGTTGGTATTGGAATCATATTTCCACCGGTGATAAAAGGGCTTAATCTCTTCAGAAAAACCTTTTCTAATACTTTAAGACAGAATTGGTAAAAGAGAGATGGGCCTGTAGGATGATGGTTCGTGAGGATCATTTCCCGGTTTGGGGATCATAATGACGTCTGCTACTCTCCAATGACAGGGAACATGGTTCAAGTCAAAACACGCGTTTATTAAATTTGAAAGTTTAAGCAAAAATCGCGGTGGTAGCTTCTGCACGACTTTGGTAGTCATTAAATCGTAGCCAGGCGATTTTTTCCGCTTCAGATGATTTTCAATAATTAGATTAATTTCATTTGGTATGACGAAAGCAATTTTTTCATTCGGTTGCTGCACTTCTAGCCATACTCGTATTTCATCGACTTGTGATTGGCTGGGTTAGAAAACATCCATTAGATACTCAGCGAATACGTCGGCGTTTTCGGTATTTGTCCAAGCGCCGGTGTTCCTTGATCTTAAAGGTGGGTTCTGTTGTATGAGGCGTTTTAGGTATTTGGTGGACTTCCCAAGAGAGTGTTCTGTTTTCTTATCGGCTGTAAGCTTACTTACAAATCGGTGAAATGATTAGTTTTTGAACTCCTTTAGTTGACGTATTATCACATCAGTTAATTTATTGAGCTGCGACTTGTAGAGCGGATATCTCGTTTGTTGCCATTTTCTAATCAGTTGGCTCTTTATTGACAAGAGGGGTTCTTTTCCAGGCAGCCTTTTGTATTTGTTCAGTGAAACTAAGCATTTCTTTCTAGTTCAGTTTTGGTAGTTACCAGTTTGTTAAATTTGTTTTTGGTGAGGTGTAAATCCGGGTTTTCCATAATAACGCATTCGCTAAGAAACAAATGTATTGGAGAGTGATCAGAATTCAAATCTCTTCCCTTTTCTATTACATGAAAGTTTTTTGAAACTAGTTTTATCACATTATTGCCCATAATCGGATTCAGAAAACCTTTGCATCCGCCTAGTCAAGTTTTCACTTGTTTTGTGTTTTGTGTACATGCATTTGTTTGAGAAAATCCTTTTCAATCGTCTGTGAATAATGAATGAAAATAATTAATTACAAAGTCTTGCACGATTGCCGAATCTGAAATGAAAATTATAATCAAATAAGCTGTGCTCTTCCTAATAATAGCGTTTGTTAAGGAAATAAAGTTACTTCACTCAAGAACAGCCACAGCTTTCCGAAATTCCAAATTGCAAATAGCAATTTTCGTACAAATTTACATATACGAATCCCTTCGCCTATTATGGGTCTGCATTTATTAGTGGAGCTGAGGAGACAAAATCACTTACTACCTCAAAGTCGCAGCATGCCCTCCTGATGATGGCAATATTTGGTTTTGCACTCATTTACAGCTAAATCAATTTATGCTGCCTCAGTTTCAATACTTGCAAACATACCAGAGGTAACTCGCAGTTTTCTGCAAAGTACGTTATGTCGTTGTCAGCGGCGGACACAGGCATTTACACAGACTTTCGGAAAAATGTGGTTCTATTAATGGCTTGTAATTTTTGCGCAACTTTCTCAAGTACCTACGATGTTTAACAAGCCACATGACACTGCAAATAACAACAGCTATCTGACTTCACTCAGATTCTTAGGGACTTATCGATTTCGGCTTCACTTTTATCAACAAAATTTAAATACAGAAAACCCAGTCAATTCCTGGCTAAGGAGCCAATTGTTGCAAAATAAAACCTTTACATTCCTAGTTTTTGGTTCCATGTCATCAGCTCTTATACTCGTACAAGCGGAATATTATAGAAAACAAAAAGTACGTTCAATATGTCTGCATGTAAATCCATATAAGTAGATCACTCCGTAATCCAAACAACTTTTTCTACATGATATGAATGAAGACTACACCACCTTTTGAGAAATTCGTTTTCAAAATATCACATTCGCGTTAAAATCATTCCTCGCCTTTTACCAACTCGTTCAGCAAAAGAAGAGCTCATTAACCAGGTACAAAAAAGAAGAAGAAAAGGAAAAAATAAAATCGACATTCTGCAGCGTTCTCATAATTCCCTGTGCAAGTATGTATGCACCCTTGAAATTTTCTTTTTAAGCCAGAAGCACCCTTCAGATATTCTCTACGTTCCCCTAGCAGAGCGTTGGATAAATAGCACTAGAGAGCTCTTCCGAATGCCCTGAAAGTGCTAAAGAGTGCAAAAAGATGTAGAAGTGTTTATTTCCAGAAAAGTGAGCAAATTTATCCTCTTGCCGTGCGTCAAAGGCACACAGCCTTTAAGGGTCTATTTGAAGCTGAGTACTGAGAGGTGCACTTTAATTTAATCAAAGTGTATAGCCGCATTTTGTGGTGAAGGAAAATGATAGTTTCTATTACATGCGGTGGATATATTACGAGCGGATAAATTTTGATAGCTTCGGAAAGTTGCTGATATTTTCATATTTCTGTTGGAAACTTACTAATGAAGATTACTAAAAAAGATCGAATAAGATTGACTAAACTGTTGACGACCTATGCAAACGTGACACGGATAATGACGTTCTGGTTACCACCAAGTGTTATGGAGCATCTAGTGGAGACACTCTACAGGTCTGGGTGATATACGTATAACTGCCATCTAAGAAATACGATTGGACGGCCTAGGAAAGAACACAACCAAGCAACATCTACACTAGGATCGCAGTCACGCTTAGCTCATTTATTTGAATGCGTTGATATTAGGAACAGATTTGAGTTCGCTAGTATCAGCTAGTATCGGGTCCCCGATATAGTAGTAAGGTCACACTACCATAGAAGGCTTTAACAAGATCCTATGATACGAATACAGACTAAGTGGGTGGAACTTCAACGCGGCAACCGAAAAACCTTCCAATCTCGGTATGTGTATCAAGGACAACCTACGTTGGAATGGCCACATATACGGCGTCGTCCAAAATGCTGCGAAATGTCTAGGTTTTCTCAAGCGATGAAAGAAATACCTCTGATCAATCCTCATTATATAAGGCATTTATCCGCCCGAAATTGAGTAAAATGTCCACATCTGGTCAGGTGCTCCTTAAGCATCTCTGCATTTGCTAGATAGGATTCAAGACCGTACGATAAAATTTATAGGTGTTGCTAACATTGCGCAATTATTGAATACCGACGTAATGTCTCCTGCCTTAACTTGTTCTATCGTTATTTCCACCACCAGTTGAAATTGTGGTTAGCTTTCCGCCTCCTGGAACCTTTGACCGTACATTGCAGTATCGTGATTCTTTCTGATTCTTTCCTAAGTCATACAACTCGGAATGTTCTGCTGAGCGCTTTATTTTCTAGTCGTTGTAACCTACAAACATTTAAAACCAAATAAAATAAATAAAAATTAAAAAGAAAAAAAAGACGTTCCTGCAAATTTGGAATAATGTTGCGAAACGGCGAAAAACACGAAAATAGCGCTGTCAGAACATAGCATTCAAACCGGGCGAAGATGCAAAACTTCCACTCACTTGACCAAAACGAAGTGGGAATAGCAATATGCAAGCTCAAATGCAAGAGCTAACAAGCTAGCTACCGAGCTTGTAAATCTAGGGAAAATAATCTGGTGCGGTGTATGCACCAGCTAAGACCGTGGTGTTTATTTAGAACTTAGAACGGACCTTCGCCAGCTATATATGGATAAGTTTACTTAACATCACAAATAAGATCTTCGCTTCCATATTATGTGAACATTTTAAGCCGCTCATGAGCAACATGATAAGTCCTTATCAGTGAGGTTATGGACTTAGCAAATCCACCGCTGACCAAAATATTCACTCACCAAGGCTACACTCACCACCGCTTCATCAATTGAAAGGTTGCTGATAAAACATCTATAGAGACGAGCTATACAGACCTATGTTTGGCCTTAGTACTCAGAGCGACGCGATATCATGCAACTTCTTTAGTTGGGGTGAAAAGTAGCCTCCTTGAACACCAGAATGCGATGCTACTGTAAAAAAGGTTATGGTGCCTTGAAGTCGGTTCATATTTAGGCAGACATGCCAAATTTCGGTGCGATACTGTCTTTAGTTTTGTTTTGACAGCTGATTGTTGTTGACGTGTTTGGCATCATGTTGAGTATGGACAAAAACGATTTTCGTTCACTCATAAAACATTATTTTTTGAGAGGCAAAACGATGAAGGAAACAAAAGAAAAGTTGGATAAATACTCGTACACCGTCAAATATTGGTTTCGAGTTCGTGGTGGCCGCAAATCCACTACCGATCAAGTCCGCAGCGGCAGGCCCTCCGATGCGGTTACAGAGGACAATGTCAAAAAAATACATGAAATGGTGTTGGCTGACCGGAAAGTGAAGGTGCGCTAGCTAGCAGATACCACAAAGATTAGTACTGAGCGCACATGTCATATTTTGGGCAATATTCTGCATACGAATATTCACTTCTGACCAAAAACACGAACGCGAGAGCACTTTGAAAGAGTGTTTGGACTTGCTGATGTGGAATCGGGCGGACTGTTGGCGTCGATTGGTAACTGGATTTGGATTCCTCGGACTATTATCTCTTCCCAAACCTCAAAAGATGTCTCATCAATAAAAAATTCAGCTCACGTGAGGAAATCATCGACGACACGGAGGAGTATTTTGCAGACCTTCGGGAAAATTACTTTGAAAAATTATGCGCAGCTCCGAGGCAAACTCTAGAGACGTAATATTTCAAAAATCTGTTCACTTTCTGCTATAACGAAATGACATTGACATAATCGGAAGGAGCCAGCGGATTGTCAGTGGTCATCTGCGTATACTCCAGTGATGACAAAAGCACGCAAATGGACTGGCCCAGAGGCATGAACATCCTCAAAAGCGGATTAGAGCTCTATTACCTGCTTTGACTCGAGGATTCTTCGCATGATTTTCGGTTCTGTATTCTGGAAAAGCCATTTTGCAACGAAGAAATGTACCGGCTGTACCACGACATGGGCCTGGTCAAAATGCTTTAATACTTGCAGCGTTCTTCTGTGTTTCGTTAAGAACAATGACAGTTACGAGTATCAGTAAAAAGTAAAACTCTCTGGACTTGTAAAACTCTACACATACGACTACCATAGTTGTTTGTATCGAAATAAAAGTTTGTGACTTTCTACTTCCTTGCTATATAAAACTCTAAGTTTGGTGCTTAAAGTTCAACAGTGTCACTTGCAATATTGTTAAACAACTTTTTCTATACTCCTACTCGTACTTCGTTTGTAAATACTACACAGCACGCGCTTGCAATCAAACATCGACACCGACATTGACACAAGAAGTATACATAGAGCCAATATCCAGTATCCTAGTATTTTACAATACTTTGTGTGCATGTGCTGTGGAACCCTTCGGAAAAATTCCGTTTCCGTATTTACAGAATAGTAAAGCTCATCGAAACACAAAAGCAAATACAGAACACTTGGAAAACTATAGGAAAAAAAAACTCTTGAAACACAATATTGCAATGCACGAGTATATCCTGTAAGGAGTACCAGTCTTTCTATCATGGTAACTCTCACCTGCAATTTCGCCGGCATTTTCTCCGTGCGTCTGTACTGTCCCCTTCATTGGGCTTTGCGATTTTTGAGAGTTCTATTAAAAAGTTTCTTGTTTACTTTGAGTCGAGTAGCAAGGGGGAGATCAACAATTTGCATATCGCAAGGTTGTACACAAACATCGTTGATAGCCAGGCTTAAAGGATGGATGTGAGACGTAATGATTTTCGGTTTCTTTTTTATCTATGCACATTTTTAAGTCGCCACTGACTTAGAACGACTAAAGATGAGAGTTTAGGGTTTTTGTTTTAATTTGTATTCTTTTGAGGCCAAAGGTTTGCAATTCCTTATACGAGTAGCGGCAACAAAAAAAAAGGCCAGAGTTCAGGTAATTGTTGATTCGCCTCAGGAGGTCGAGCGGAGAACGTAAATTAGACTGTCAGTTAAAGTTTTGTGAAAAAATGTTTTGAAGGTTATATAGTTGGGTGGGGAAATTAACTTTTACTGAGCTACCAGACAATAACAACAGTCTAGGAGCCTCGTTTTATATGAGATGATTTAAAAAGCAAATTACTGAAGTCAACAGGGAATAATAACAAAGAATAAAATTGTCTACATACTCGGGTGAATTCGGGCCCTAAAATAATCCTGTTGCGCCTTAGCGTTACTTCCTTTGCTTGCGCAAAATTGCCTGGTTAAGATCTCTTTCCACTTCGGTGCGAAACTCAAATCGAACCCCACACTTCCGATGTTGATCGTCTGCGGCTATAAGATCGTCATTAAATACTTTCAAATATTTGTACTCTTAAAACGACTGAGAATTTTTTTTTTTTATAATCAGATCGCGCTCAAGGGGAAGAAAAAACAGGTACCGATGTACATTGTTTTTAAATGTTTGTAAATTATAACGACCAGGAAACACAGAGATCGGCAGGGCATTCCATAAACGCGTTGTATGGCGTAGAAAGAATCGCGATATTTTAGAGTACGTCCGAAAATGGGCTTGAGGCTACTGATGAGCATTCATAGCGAGACGGGTGTTACAGTTGAAAGTTTTAATGGGCGGAATGCTACTGGCACTGGTGGTGGAAATAGCGATAAAAGAGTGAGACAGGAGACATTACGTCGGTGTTCGAAGGTGTCAATTGATTGACTGATATTAGTATCACCTATGAGTTTTATCGTACGGTTTTGAATCCTATCTAGCAGGTGCAGAGATGTTTTAGGAGCACTTGACCAGATGTGGGCATTGTACTCCAGTTTTGGGCGGATGAATGCCTAATATATTGTGACCAGATTAGAGGGGGTAAAATATTTCTTACATCGTTTGAGGAAATCTAGGCATTTCGCTCATTCAAAAGTAAGTTGTCACTGACACACATACAGAGAATGGAAAGTTTATCGGTTTCGACGATGCAAGTGCCATCCATGGATAATGGCTGCGCGTTTAAATTTCGTTTTAACGACAGTAGACAGCATTGTATTATGGAAGCATTAAATTCAACTCTGTTGATAATTCCCCAATTGGTTATGCTGTTGATATCGGAATTTAATGAGCTTAAAATACGCTACAGCCGAAGAGCAGGGGCGTGAGTCCGGGAACAAATATGAAAAGCAGAGGTTACTCTCGTCAGCAAGAGAATATATTGGATTAGAAGTACCGGACAAGGGATCATTAATGAAAATTCAAAAGAATGCTGGAGGCAGAACTGAGTCCTGGGGCATTCCAGCATTTATTTTGTGAATATCAGACGTGAAACCGTCCAAGGCAACTTGTATTGAACGTTCCGAAAGGTAGTTTCTAATCCATTGAAGAAGAGAGTCATCGATCCCAAAAGCACGCATTTTCGGCAAAGGAGCCTGATGCCAAACTCTGTCAAATGCCTTACAAAAACATCAAGTGCAACTATCTTGCTTTCGCCAGAATGATGTACGCTCTGGTTCCACTTTTCGGTGAGACATGCCATCAAATCACCAGTGGACCTGTTGCTACGAAAACCATATTGCCGGCCATTGAGAAGTTTTCGTGTTTCGAGATATTTCATGAGCTGACGGTTTATCAGCGTTTCCATGACCTTGAAGAGAAGGGACGTAAGTGCAATGGGTCTGTAGGAGGAGAGAGAAGAAAATTCGCCTTTTTTAGGGACGGGCTGGACAAATGCTGTTTTCCATCTGCTCCGAAAGAGTCCTAAAGAGTAGGATTGATGAAAAAGCTTAGTGAGAAAGAACACCTCTTCAGAAGAAGGGGAGATATACCATCTGGACCAGCGGATTTATGCATGTTGAGATCTTTAAGTACTCTTGCTACTATACGAGTGCGAAAGTGGATTCGTCCCATTGTAGCGGGGACAAAGCACAATTTGGAAATGTTGAGGTGGCCGCTAAATGTGCAACAAGCAGATTGGCCTTGTCCAAAGAGCTGACAGCTGGGATGTCATTGTAAAAGAGCGTTGGGATGGAGGATGAGACACAATTTCTGTTGTTTTTGACGAATGACCAAAAATTTTTACAGCCTTTGGGATATTGCAGTATTTTTTGCCTCAGGTTTTGGTCATATTGGAATTTCACACGCTTGAGAAAGACGTTGCAGTCATTTCTGGCTCGTTTAAACTTTTTTCGGGTTTCCTCTGTCGGGTTGGTCTTGAAGGGACGAAAAAAATAATTCTCTAACCCTAACAGCCTCTTTACAGCTCGAGTCGTACCATGCCTTTTCTTTTGGTTTGATACTCTTCTTCTTTACACAGAGAATAGTTTCTGTGATCATGTCATCAGCGGCATCCACGTCGTTATCGAGGAAATATAACGACCAGTTAATATTCCTAAAGAAGTTGTTAAGCCCGCTCCAATTGGCTTTCTCATATTGCCATACGGTTCTGGAATCTTTTCTCCATCTGTGTGATGGGTGTACGAGAATTTAGCTGATATGACAAAATGGTCCGACGAGCCTAGAGGGGAGAGCACATCAATGCAGTACTTGTAAGGATGAGAAGTTAAAAGCAAGTCCAGGGTGTTGGTGGGATGACTATCAACGTCTGGTATTCGTGTGGGCTCATTTACAAGCTGATTTCAGTATGAGGATACAGGGATACAATTCTTTGAATGGAGTCAGACAGCGCATCAAACTCGTGAAAGGTCGAGTTGCTGTCCAGTTTGGGACTTCTGTGAATAAAGCAGTAGTGGATAATTTGCTTACGGAGATGGAATTTTAACCACATGAAATTGAATTCCGGATTGGAACAGGGACTAGATTGTCTTCCTCCACTCCAGATAGTATCGTGCTTCAGATACATAGAGTGGACTAGGGTGATTGGGACTTTATATCACTATTGGATCATTGCAAAAGTTCATACGCGGCGGAAAGTTTGCTGTATGGTTATATACCAGTGGAAAGGTCGTATTATCAGAAGTCATTTTATTGCTAGACCCCGTTGGGTTACGCCAAATTGTGTGTGAAAAAAAAATCTAAAATGGAGAACGAAAAGTTTCACCTTCTCCATGTAAGTTAATGCTGTATGAGTTTCTAAAAGCAGTGAGTGTTGGAACTGCAACAAAAAACATTCAGAACCTTTATTCGGATCGTGCTCCTGCTCTAAGCTTGTGGTTTCGATTTGGATTAAGTCGTAACAGGTGACGAGAAATGGATTCTGTACAACAATGTGCAAAGAAATAGGAGCTGGAAACAAGCAGGTGAAGGTGCAGAACCCATGGCAAAAGCTGAGTATAATTTTTTTCGTGCTTCTTTCACCTGGCGAGATATCTTAAGAAAACCGTACGGTTTTGGCTAATCGAAAAGGCGTCATCTTCTAACATGATAGCGCCAGGCCGAGAAAAAGCTGTAAAAACTGAAGAAGTTAAAATGGGAAATCTTTCAACACACACCGTATTCCCCAGACTCAGATCCTTCAGACTTTCATCTGTTTCGGTTCCTTCAGAACGGTTTGAATGGAAAGAAATTTGTTTTCGCCGAAGCTATCGAAGACTACCTTACGACGTTTTTTGAAGGAAAACCTGAAAACAGAATCTACAATCTTGTAAGTAAAGCATTGGGAGACAGTTGTAGAAAATAACGGGGCTATTTAATGGATTAATAAAATTATTTCGTTTGTGTTTCATTTTCAAATTCGTCACGAACTTTTGCAATAATCCAATTTGCCTTATTTCTGAGGAGGTGTCGTTATCAGAAATATATATTAGCAGAGTCCAAATTATCTAATCCGGCCTCTACATGGTGTTAGAAAAGTAAGCAAGCTACTGTCATTGAAAATGACCTAAAGTAATCCGATATCAGACCACATGGATACGTTCTTGGAAGTGGTTGAAAAATTAAATGACATAGAAGTAGATCTCAAAAGGGGACTTTTATGTATCATTCTTCTGTCAAGTTTGCAAATTTCGTTGCAGCGAAAGACTCATCGCTGAGGGGCAAATGACAGAGAAGAGGAATTGGCTCTTTTGGCGAAAGCTGCAGGGAGGCTACTCGACAAACCTAACAGGCAGGACAAGTCAGGCGAACATATCTAAAGGGAAATGTTTCAGATGCAACAAGAACTGCCATCTCAATGCAAAATGTGAGAAAACTTGGTCTATGCCAACAACTTTAACTTTCGCACAGTTACATTTAATTACCTCTGGGGAGTTAAACAGGGACATCTGGATTCTCAGCGGTGCAACATCTCATTTGTGTTCTGAGAGAAATTTCTTTAAAAACAGCAGTGTGCGTACAGAGTCGATTGCCGCGAATAAATTTTTGTATAGCTCGGGAAGGGGTGACGTTTTGATTGGAACTGCTTTTTATAAAATCAAACTCTGCTACGTATTGTTTGTACCCGAGTTAAAAACAAAATTTATTTCGATTAGTCAAGTGGTCTACGATAATATGAATATAGATGGAAGCAGTGATAAAGGACGAGCGCGGTAAGTTAATTTTGTAGGGCGAAAGACAAGGGGATTTAGATATTTTTAAAAATATAGAGTTGTAAAGCATTCATGTTCAAAACTGAAAAAGATAGTGATATTCACAGTTGGCATAAACAATTCGGTCACTTAAATGTAACAGAATGTCACGTTTATCTAAAGAGAACATGGTGCGCACCTAACAAATGTTCCCGACAACATCCAGTGGGACATATGCGTAAAAGGCAAAACATCACGAAAGCCATTTTCAAAAGGATTCGTAAAGGAAAAAAAAATATTATAGGTCTGATTCATAGTGACTTGTGTGGACCTATGAGCGTGCGGACCCTCGATGGTGCGGTTTAGTTTGTGACATTTATTGGTGATAAATCGACAAAAATGTTGTCTTCAACGCATTTAAAAATGTAAAATCTCAAGTCGAACTAGAAACGGGTCGAAAGACCAAGATATTTACGAGGGGCGTTCAACATATTCTCGATATCGGGGTGAAGCTGTGGTTGTATATATAAATTGACTTATTTATCAAGTAATATTATTATTTTAGCGAATTCATGTAAAATTTCATATAAATGTGATTATAAATTCGCGTTTTATCTCTAGTTAAACAGAATCATAATGGCAACTGAGACGATGATGGTGAAAATTGAGCATCGCGCTGTAATTAAATTTCTCACTAAGCAAGGAAAAATTCAAAAAACTATTCATGAAGAGATGGTGGCTGTTTACCAGGGTTCCGCACCTTCATTATCAACTGTGCAAAAGTGGTCAAGTGAGTTCAAGAGAGGCAGAGAGAGCATTGAGGACGACCCCCGCTCCGGCGCCCCGGCTACTGCTTGTATGGGAGACAGCATCAAAGAAGTCGGAAAACTTGTTCTTGAGGATGCCCGAATAAAGGTGAAAATGATGGCAGAGATCACCAAGCTTTCAATTGGTACCATTCACACCATTCTTCATGACCATCTTAACCTTTCAAAGGTCAGTGCAAGGTGGGTGCCACGAATGCTCACAGCGCCTCAGAAAAAAGTGAGAATCGCATGCTGTAGAGAGCTTTTGGAGATGTGTAGTGAGAACGCGGACGGTGTTATGGATCGAATTGTTACTGGGGACGAAACATGGGTCCACCACTATGACCCTGAAAGCAAACAAGAGTCCATGCAGTGGCATAAAAAAGGAACAGACCCCCCGAAGAAGTTCAAAGTCACTCCGTCTGCCGGGAAGCTCATGGCCACAGTTTTTTGGGACTCAAAGGGAATCTTGCTCATTGAGTACAAAAAAAAAGGTGAAACCATCAACACCACATCCTACGCTTCAACTTTGCATAATTTACGGGAGGAAATTAAAAAGAAAAGACGGGGTAAACTGGCAGCGGGTGTGTTGCTTCTTCATGACAACGCTCCTGTTCACACGGCGCGAGTTTCCAAGGCTGCTGCGCGAGATTGTGGTTTCGAAGAAATCCAACACCCACCCTATAGTCCAGACCTTGCCCCTAGTGATCCTGTTTCCGGATTTGAAAAAATGTCTTCGTGGAAAAAGATTTTCGGATGATGAAGAACTCAAGTCGGTATTTTGCAGAGAAAGAGGAAATTTATTTTTTTGAGGGTTTAAAGAAGCTTATCTCAAGATGTAACAAATGCATTGATGTTAGGGGAGATTATATTGAAAAATAAAAACAATTTAAATTGAATTCGCATTTTCCTTCATATCGATACCGAGAATATATTGAACGCACCTCGTAGATGCGATAATGGTCGCGAATATTTGGGTGAGGGATTCATAAAATTTTTGAATGATCATGATATAAGGACAGGAGTTTTCAGCTGAATGTGCAAACTAGACACTTGTTGAAATGGCTCGATGCATGCTATTCGGCTCTGGTCACACTAAAATGATGTGGACCGAGGCGATAAATATGGCAGCGTATATAAGGAATAGATTGCTCATAAACTCTATTCCACCGATGACACCATAGGTGAGCTGGAGTGGTGTTTTCATGTTTTCAATGTTTTCAATTAACAATTATTTGGCTGGCTCGGATAATCAAAGTTCCAGGCAAAAGGAATAAATTGTTTGATAGCTGAAAACTCAGCTGAAGCCAAAGCGTACAAGTTATATGCTCCGGAACAAAGAAAGGCTTTAGAAAGCCGTGATGTCAAATTCCTCAGAACTCCAGATTTTAGCAAGAACCAAGAAGTGCCGGATTTTTGCTAGATAGCAAAAAACGACAAAGGAAAATTCACTGAAGCGGTGAACCAAAACAGTGATATTCAAAAACAAACCAGAACCCGATGGCTGTCAACTAAGGCAACATAACGATAATGAAGACGACGACAATTTCAAAGATATCGTAGAAGAAATAGTGAACCAACCACACATCTATAATTTAGACCCGGACCGAGTTAAAGAAGAAGAAGGTAGGGAAAGTAAGGCAATAAGCCGCAAACGATTGAAGAAGCGCTACATTGTGAAGAAACCAAACACTGAAACCAGCCCATGAGATTGGAGTACAAGATTTTGATTTCCATTGAGACGTGGATGCTTGTTGACCTTCCACCAGAAAGGAAACCAATAAAATGCAAATGGGTGTTTAGTTTGAAAAGGGACAAAGGCAGCAAGATTAAAAGGTATAAAGCCCGTTTGGTTGCGAAAGGTTGTACACAGAGGCCAGGATTAGGTTTCTACTAAACATTTTCGCCTGTTGTTCGCTACTCCACAGTGCGACTTATTTTTGCCTTAAACGTGAAGCACAAATTAAATCTGCATCAAATGGATATCACAAGTGCATACTTGAATGGGGAGTTAAATGTACATATACCAGCCAGAAGAGTTTATCAATCCGAAGTACCTACAGCCTGTCTGCAAATTAAAAAAAGGCCCTGTACAGACTCAAACAATCAGGACATCAGTGGAAAAATTGACTGGACGAAGCTCTAAAAAGTTTGGGTTTAAAAAATGCAGCTATAGAGAGATAGATAAAGAGGAAGAAACCAACATCTCAGCAATCTACATAGACGGCGAACATGTAGCTCAGAGAAGACCATTCTAGATTGAATTAAGAACATGCTTAAAAATTAATTTGTCGTTGTGGGCAAGCACAAAGTAGGGTATTTCCTGGGACTGAGAGTCGATCAAAATGAAGCGAGGAATTACATACGTATCCCACAGAAGCATGCAATATCATCTCTATCAGTGTAGTATCAGATAACAATCGGCCTACTTTTGTTCATTAATCTGGCAGTCAGACCGACATTCTACATTCTGTCAACAAGTTACCCCAGTTCAATGCGAGCTCACATGTGCAGCACATGCTCGCAGCAAAGAACATATTCAAGAACCTGCAGATCCTTCGCGTAGTTACTAAAATGCTGATAGGCCCGAGAATCATGACCGTCGATTCTATACTGGTTCTGTATTCGAACTACCTGGTGGAACTATAACGTGGACAACGAAGAAGGAACAGGCTATCGCATTGTCTAACACAGAAGAGGAATATATAAAGCTAATGGCTCCAGTCAAAGAAGCAGTCTATTTGCGAGACTTTGTTAACTTGGAACTCTTGGCTAAATTGACAAGTGCCAAGGCGATAGCTTTCGCTAGTCTAGGTGGCGTGGGACAGCGATCTGCGTATTGAACTTGTACTACATCGAAATGCCTAAGACTGATCAGCCGATTTCAAATTTTGGCTATCGTTCCAGGGAATATTAACTCAGATTGTGAAGAGAATTATGGTTCCAGATACAGTCAATTTGAACGTGAGGTAACCCCGAATAAATTAGACGAAATGGGAGTGAGCAAGGCGTGGCGGCTGGGTACTAACGAATTAGCTCATACAGATAGCAGCACTATCTTTCGGAAAAACCCCACGGTTGATGCTATCAAGAAAGAACCACAGTGATTTACTTCTTGGCAGCAGCATGCTGAAACTATCTTAGCATTCACCACCATACAGTGCAACGTCCCAGAAAATCTGTCAATCAGTACCAAGCTAACGGTTCAGATGGATAGCGTAACGATAATTGTGAACGGCTTGTGAATATATGTATAGCTGGGGTACACTCTGAAGGTAAGAACTGCTACAAAGACTGTTATGTTTTACCTGATAAGTATATGAAATATCAGATCAGATCACACCGAAACAGACGCGGAGAGGACTTGGGAGTGGCGCATAACTATCACCTTATGGTTTATACTTTCGTACCGTAAATTGCTTCAATAACAATACTCTGTAACACTACAAGGATTCGCAGGTACAATGCCGACTCACCTAAAAATACATCCACGAGGGAACATTATACCGAAGAAATAGAAATAATGATGTTGCCAAACATTCAAAAAACCAACCCGGAGCGAAAGATGTTTTAGGAAGATGCAAAAGAATGCAAAACGCGTCGCTTTTTGAGTACACCTGGAGACTGACGGAAAAACAGATACTTCTAAAGACTAGGGAAAAAACAAATTTATGTCATTATACCGGCTAAAAATGAAGAGAAGTATAAAGTAGCGTGCGACACGACAAGCAAAACTATACCAATGCTATGACACTGCAAGCAGAAGTTAATGCAAATATATTCGCCAACGGAACCGTCTACAAAATCACAAAAAAGTTAGGTGCTAGCCACAGGTCTAGACAAGATTCAGTGAAAGCCGTGGACGGTTCTTTGCTTGTCTCAAATGGGGACATCTCAGGAGATGGAGAGAACATTTCGCGTTGGTTATGAACTATTATGCGGCCAAGTCAGAATGACGTATCTGTATTTCAGACTGTTCGTATTCGCACCTCGGCTCCCAGTCAAGAGGACTTGTAGGACATCGTAATACTCGTAAGAACACTTAATAACAAGAAGGCGGTAGGACTTGATGGAATTTTAGTGGACCTTTCAAAGGCAGCTTGAACGGCATTTTAAAAGGTCCTGTCCCAGTTGATAGAGAAAGCTGATGTGTTTTTTTCCTGAAAAGTTGAATATGGGAAAAGTCTTCTGAATAAAGGAAGTCATATAGAGGGAGAACTGGAGCAGAATTTGTATGCTAACAATTCCCAAAATAATAGCTAAAATTATACATAGTAAGTTCATCGGCGATCTCTTTCTTTTGTAACCCAGACAAGGCTCGGTAAATCCCATTATTTGTCTGTTCAGTGTATCCTAGCGTTGTTAAGCTACTGAAAAATTGGTAAGAAGGGTCAACCATCCTTGTGTGATAAGCCTGCCACTACAGGTTCAGATACTTTCCCTCCTACACCGCTTTTTTGCAATAAATTTCATTGCCATTACGATCATCCAAGAATGAAGTCTAAGATTGTCGTCATTCACAAATTCGCCAAAAGTCGAAATTAGTCCTCCGTACAAGGAAAGTCGAGTACGTATTCCAGCAACAATCGAAGTTGTAGTTGTTGCATGAGTGGGCACGGCAATATAGATATAGATATAGACTCATCAATGCATCTAGAGAAGAGTCAAGAGAGACGTGCAGCAATGTATTGCATTTACATAAGTGGAAGGGACCTTCCTACCAGGAAACCAACACCCAAATGTGTCTGATTAAAATCCCGTTTTGGTCGAGTGTTTCTAGGGCTGCCTGCACTTTAGACAAACAATTGCTATGCATGATCAGATAGACATCACCATCAGCGTGGACCTTCGAACTATTGTGAGCGTCAAGCAGAGAGTAAACCAATACGCGTTGTAGGAGTGGGCGAAGAACACTGTCCTGCTGGGTGCTAACCGCGATCAACACTCGCGAGTAAGATTTTCTTCAACACAAACACAACTAATAAAGTATTCTGGCCTAGTTATATTTTCCATTAAAAGTTGCATCTTCGAAGGCACTCTCAATATGGCTGAAACTTTTCAAGCGCCTTTATAATATACCTGGATACACATGTGTTATCAGTACTTAGAGACTTGAATCCATTAATGAGCGCATTAACATGTTTAATGGCCTTATCTGTCCTAATAACAGATACCATAGACCTGTTGTATTGCTCAACATATTCGCAGTTCGAGTTCGCTCCAAAGAAATTGTATTTATCTAAGCAAAGGGAAAAGTTCATTAAACTGCTCTTCCCTGATCAAAACTAGGTGGTTCTCGAGGCCCAATGCCTGCTCTGAAAGTACCGATCTTTTAAGCCACTTGAACGAATTGAAAACAAATAAACATGACCACACTTCCCACATTTGGTAGATATGAGTACTACAGTATAATGAATATTTTTGTGATCCCAAAATATGTACCTCAACTAACTGCATCCGTTTGAATTTCAACTCGTATTCGTAAATGTGACCTCAATCAAAGTGATGATAACAAGTACATATTTCAATTAGTCACTTAACATTTGGCCACAACATAATTTAGGGATTTTGCTTAAGTCGATTGTTTTAATCTCGTTTTCGAATATTCGACCACATGACAAGTTCTAGGCAAAAGTCTCGAGAGTGCCATTCACACGCATTCGTCTGCATGCAACAGAGTGCGACTACAGAGCACAAGTACTATACGACAGAGTTGCAAGGGTACTTGTCAAAATAATTATTTTATACGAAATTCCGTTGTGAAAGTTTGTGCTGTTGAAGCATCGTTTGCCTTTGTCGCATCATCAGCGTCATCAGCATACTCCTTGAATGGATGTGGTTAAGCCACATATGACAGGATGAATAGCAGTAGCGGCAGCACTACAGTTTCCCAGAGAATTCATTCAGTTGTGAATGTCATAATTAATTTCAGGACACTACACAATGCACAGACACGTTGGGCAAATATACATATATACCTTCGCATAGACATACGGTCTACTAGATAGTTTGACGGAGAGAGGATCGCCTATAGCAGCAGCACGCCCAGGCCCAAGCTTGAGTCTTGTTATGCATGACTGCCACTACGAATGTATGCGACACGAATCGTGCAATAAGTGAATGGAATCGTTGCACCTGATGCTCGTTATTTGATTTTCTTCATGTCTCATTAAAAGTTACATTTGTCGAGGGATGAGGGTGTTAACACGACTTGCAATGGAAAACCGACACGAAGAACTTTATACGAGAGACCGAGTACACCTTTGTTAAAGGGGAACTCCTCGTATTCGAGTGAAATTGGAACGTATACCTTACACACAACACGAATGACAACTGTCATTTGTGTGACGTAGCAAATGTCAGTGACACTTTATTTGTTAGAGTGTAGGAGAATCCATTTGGCCTCCTGTCTGAACACTTTTAACTTCAATGTCAATTGTCATTTAGATCCATTAAGAGAATTGGAAGTGTCATTTTGAAATGTTTTGGATTTATTTTTTATGTTTTAGAGCTTATTTAAAAGTGTGTCGTGTGTATCACAACCGAATCCTTGAGGAAGCATATGTACTCCTGGCTTCCTGACTTACAGATTCAGCTAGTCATAGTGTCTTACTCATTAAAGGTTTGTAAGTACCATAGAATATTCTCGATGATATACCGTCGAATGTCACTTTGCTGTCGGAAAACTGTCCCATGAGTAGCAAGTAAAATGTACGCGTGTGTGCGTGTTACTACATATATACAGTTGGAAAGGGATCTATCTATAGTTTCAATGGTTGCTGGCACTTTTTTTTTTTTGTATTGTCTCTTGAACAACTGGCAATCGAAGGAATGATAATGAAGAACATTGAAAGCTTTGTTCTATTATTGTTGAACTAATGCAAGGTGTTTTATCTCATATCCGCTTTCGCTTGAGGAGGAAATTGGATTTTTGAAAAGCTTCACGGGAACGCAGTGTCGGTTTGTGATTTAATTATTTGAAGGACATGGGGAAAGAATATTGAATACAATGTTATCAGAAACTATCACTCAGTTACTACACTACAGTGTTGTTCTACTTTTGTAAATGGCTCTAATATATATACATACATACATATGAAGGTATATGGGACTGAGTGATAGCTCCATAGAAAATACGGAGAGCAAATGTTTTCAGCTGAAATTGCATAATTAGGTTCCCGTCATCACTGCTTGATAGGTTGATGAATAGCTACCTAATAACAAACAACCGATGAGTGTATTCTGTATCTGAATGTTTATGTGGAGATTAGCACAAAGTACACCAAAATGTTTTATAGCTTACATATGTGGAAACGGAAAAGGCATTTCATGCTGACTTTCTTCTTCATCATTTTTTAACTGTCGAAATATATGTATAAGATGTATAACTACATCCAACCGCTTGTAAGTTTGGCCAAATTTTTGGACCTAAAAAGCGTTATATAGATCGTATGCCAGCTGGAACTTAAGACTCTAAATCTTTTCGGATTGAATTTTCTGAAAATCTGGTTCGAACTCGCTAAAAGCAGCTGATTTGCTCTGCATAAAATTTTTTTACTATCGGCTCCCCAATGTGGAAGTCTTCTTCTTATATCCCATGCTGCCATTTTCATTTGCGTCACTGCGATTGTGCATTCCTGCATCGTTCAACATCGATGTTATTTTGTTTTTTTTTTTTTTTGGAGCCGGACCAACGACCATCGTGTAAAATATACCTTTAACCCATTTAAGACACCACACGATAGATCTATGAATAACTATCGTTTAATCGTCATCGTAAATATCAAGTGCTCTTCTTTTGGACGTCTTTTTTTGTGATACCTAACGCTGTGCATCAAATATATCTGGTAACTCTATTGGACGCTTTTAACTGTCAGCAAAGGGATATGCAGATCCATCGAGGCTTTTCTATCATAATCCCTAAACTTTAAATCAAGTCGTATGACGTCCTACATATTGCCTTGTCAACTCTCATATATGTTCATAGTATGCGACATTATTTTCACCGATCGCTAGTCGTTGCAATTTCCCGTGACACAGTTGCCTTTATACTCGTATAATGGAAGAATAATGCTCTACCTCCACTGGTTAGGCATCCGATCGCCTCTCATCATTTAATTGAATAGAGTCATTTCGCTTATACTAAGGAGTGCATGTGATCTTGTTCAACTCTACACCTTTATTATTTTTACTGCTTTGCTAACTTTAGCTTGGGAAAAATTTGCCGTCTCTTGAAGGAATGTTGCTTCGAAGGATTCTTTTTAAAATATACGTTAAAATGTACTTTAGATCTATTGGTACTCTCGTTTTCGCCTCTTCGCTGAACGTTTGGAATATGGTACAGGGTGACCAGATAGCAATGATAGATTTTTCAATTGTTATGTGTCAGCAAGTTTGCCATTTCATCATGCATCGCTTCACGTTTTCCGAATGTGCGGAAATTAAAAAAAAATCGAAATCCCGGTTCAGTTGTAAATACGCAACGTCGTCATCATGGCTTCAGTGTGGAGGCAGTTCGTCGCACCGTTGAACAGTTTGAGCGTGAGTACTCTCTTTTGGATCTTAAGCCACCAACCAGACAGAGATTGGTGCGAAATGAAGAAAACCTTACAATGTCGATTCGGCACCGATCAGTTGAGTAGGGCACAGCCAGAGTGTCAACCCGGCTTATTTTGCAGTTGGATTTGGGCCTACTCCGTATAAGATTGTGCTGGCGCAAGAACTGAAGCCGGACAACCATAGTCAACACCGTCAGTTCGTTCTTGGACGAGGCCCATTTTTAGTTCAGCGGCTATGTCAACAAACAAAATTGGAGCGAATACAAGTGTTCGGCCAAGTACCAATTCATTCACAAAGGTTGACTGTTTGGTGCGGTTTTTGTCAAGGAGACACCGTTACCGTCAATGGTCTCACGTATAGATCGATGTTAACTGACTTAGAGCTCGGCAGCATCGATATATCCAAGCTGGATGGGCGCTACATGCCATACACGTGACGCAATGCCTGAAGTTGTGAAGGAGAAATTTGGCGACTGGGTCATCTCACGGCGAGCGTTCAAAAAAAAAGAAGAAGTCTACGCTAACAAGCTAAAAACTTTGGAACTTTTCGACACGCTATCACCGGAATAACGCGGCACATATTGGAAATAGTCATCAAAAATTGGGCCGACCGCTTGAAGCACTGCAAGCGTAGCCGCTACTCCACACATAATGGTATGAACGTAGCTTCAAAATAAAGCCAGAATCAATTTTATATCCCACGCCGTTGTTTTATTTAAATTGTTTTTCCTATCGTTCTTATCTAGTCACCCTTTATTTTCCATCAACTGAGTCTTTCTTTTTCCTGAGTATATAAACACGTTAGCCTATGTTTCGTCGTTGGGCTTCTAATAGATTGTTCATAATTCCTATACAATGGCTTTACTGCTATGACACGGGCATCAGCTACTGCTTTCTTGGCATCTTTTTTCACAAAATTTCTTAGTGTAACTTAAAACGAATGTCATGAGTTTCGTTATTTCCCCTGTTCTTGGTCCCCTCTTTTTTTCCCTCCCACAATTTTCTACACATTGTTCTACCACCAAAAACTATTATTTATGGAGAACCGGTAATTTGAAACACCGAGAATAGTTTTGCACCACTCTTGTATGCTGATCTGATATGCCTAAGGTCGCTTTTGGACTTATTGCATTTTACGGAATAAACGGGTCTTGACGAACTGATTTTATATCTGCACATGGAACGTTCGATCACTTAACGGACTATTGCTATCCAACAATTACAACTCATAAGCTCTATGAGTAAATCATGAACAACAGATTCTCCAAAGGATAAGAATAAAACTGTTGTAGAAAAGCATGCGATCAGAGAAAGAGGGGATCCCTAATGCAAATGGTATCACCTGCAGATTGCAGCAAAAACCAATTTTATTGACATTGTTATCAGAAGGAATATATTCACTGCTTACAAATTCACGTTCTCCGGTTGAGCTGGCAACTAAATCTTATGAAATCGGAGCAACGATAGACACACACTCTAAGCTAATAACTTCAAATTATTGAAAAGTAACAATTTTATTTGGCACACATGGAAGCCTCGGAGGGAATCAAAGACTGGGAAAGGAGAGTCAAAAAGCTGTTAGATTATGAAAAAAATGTATCCTGGAGATCACGGATACTCGTAGATGTATCAAAGAAAGATTTTACTGTCAGAGCGATTTAACCTTTCATAAAGCAGTAAGGTCTGCGCTGGATGCTAAAGCAGCGAGGAATACAGATTATGGACAGCAAATACAATAGTGCAAGGAGTGCAAGGACACCGTACACAGCTGTAAGTATAGAAACTTCCAATTTATTCAATTGGAAGAGAATAAGAAAAACTTGTTTACCATTCGTTCAAAAAATATATAGAACCAATTTTGGTAACAGTTAAAATGAATAATCAGGAAGTACAGGATGAGTTCAATAGTGGGGCGGCTGTTAATTGCATAAGCCACATTGATTTCTTGAAGTAGTTCGGGCAATTTCCGTTGAGTAAAGCTAATAAAAAATTGGCAAATTATAATAGTAGCAAGTACAAATCGCTGGGTAAAATAGTAGTGAATTTAAAAATAGGAGTATATGGATGGAAACATAAATACATAGGCACATAAGTAGTTGAAAGTAGATGTGCTCCTTTACAAGAGTTCAAGTGACATTGGTTTCAGATTTTTTTTCAAGGTATCCGAGGGTGTTAAGTAATCAAGTACTTACTTTAGGTGGAGCTACAGTTCGGGGTGGACCTGGGTCTCAACCAATAAGCGTCGCTAGCCAGCTTGACCTTAGGTTCCAGTTTCGAATTTCAGTTGAAGTCCCCTAATACCTGTGACGCGGTCTTCCTCTACTGCGCTGTTCCTCGGTGGCGCAGCTCTACGTGAACCAGTCATCTCTGGGCCTTCATTCATCTGGCTAAGTAGATGTGGCTATTCAGCCCGTACAGTTCGTCGATTTAGTTCCTCCTCCATTCAATGTCTATTCCGACGCGACCAAAAATCACCCGAAGAATTTACCTCTTAAAGCAGCCAAGAGCACCCTCATCTACGAGTATTTGTAATAAAGTCTATGCGTTTGCCCAGAACAGGACTGAGGTTATTAAGATCATACATATTGTATAGGGTCACTTTTGTTGTTCGAGAGAGGGCTTTGATAGTCAACTGCCTTCTTAGCCCAAACAAGCAGCGATTGGCAAGGAGCCTACGTAGACAAAGTCCTTAACTACCTAAAGGTTACATCGGTCGAGAGTGACATTTCTGGTTAACAGCATATGCTTTGTCTTGCCCTCGTTGAACGTTAAACCCATCTTGGCCGCTTCCGTCTCAATTCCTGCGAAACCGCCCCTGACATCACTCAGCTTTCTTCCAATTATAACGTATGCGTATAATTGGGCGGACTTTTGAAAGATATGTGATGCGTGAGTTTTGTACTACTCTTTCAAAAATGATGTTAAATAAATCGCATGGCAGTGCATCGCCTTGTCTAAATCCTTTTTTGACATCAATGGTGTCAGTGAGTTCTTTACCGACCTTAATGGAGTTGTGTGCATTCTCCATCGTCATCCTGTACCAATGGACGAATTTGGTAGGGATGCAGAAACTACATAGACTATAGCTCGCCTTTATAGATATTATCATTTGTCACCTTAAAATAGATGAATAGGTGGTATGTATCGATTTGCAGAACATAGTGGATCCAAAATCCACCGTAGTGTGAATGTTTGGTCGAATATATGGGTCAATGAGGTTGTTGACGAATGGCTTCAGGTGTTCACACAATACGGCAGATAAGATCTTGTAAGCGATGTTAAGAAGACTGATGCCTCTGTAGTTGGCAGAGTTCAGAAGGTCACCTTCCTTGAAGATCGGACAAACAATGTTGAGGTTCCATTCATTGGGCATACTTTCATCTGACCACATTTTACAGATGAGCTGGTGTATGTTCCTTAACAAGTCATCGCCTGCCGCTTTAAAGAGCTTGTTAGTCAGACCGTCCACTCCAACAACTTTGCTGGACTTAAGCTTAGATATGGCTAAGGTCGGTGGATGGAATTGTTGGTATACATCATCCTGGTTGAAAGGTTCATTCTGCCTGACAGCGGTATTTGGCTCGACATCCCCGTTATATGTACAGTATACAGAAATGCTCTTTCTAAGCCCTCTACATCGATTGCGATTAAACTACTATGTTCCTTGGTTCGTCTCTACTGGCTTCGGTTCGGGGTTTGTGTTGTCAGTGGTACGTTTTTTTTTTTAACTTTTGGTAAAACCTTCGAATCTTATTCCTAGAATGGCATTTGTCCATTTTCTCGACCGGGCGCTTTTCACGATGCTTCTTTTTTATCCTGAGAACTCGGCGTAAACTCTGCTCGTAAAGCTAGTAGCGCCACTTTGTATGCCTCTTACTTAGCTGGATGTGCTTGCCGGCACTCATTGTCAAACCAGGGGTTTGTTATGGTGGCCAAGTGAAACCCAACACATCAGAGGCGGCATCTCTGTTGGCTTTTTGGCATTAGTGCAACTGGTCTGCGGTATTTGATGCTGGCGGCATTCGATCTCTTAAGAGATTACGGGAGACTCGGTCGGAAAAGGATTTGACGATCTCTTGCTATTGTAGCCGTCCGATGTCAAACTTTCTCGCAGTATTAACTTGCCTTTGAGATGTACCAGATATCCGCAACTGTGCCTTGGCTACAACAAGGTAGTGGTTCGGGCGATGTTGGATCCTCGGATGGTTCTGACATCCATAACACTAGAGGAGTGCCTTGCGTCGATCGGTATGTGGTCTATCTGGTTGACGGTTGATTGATCAGAAGATCTCCAAGTCCCCGTATAAATATCGAGATGCGGGAACCACAAAGTCAATTAGCCTGAATAAGTTATCGGAAGTAGTGTGCCAAAAGCTATGCTTTGCACCAGTAGTACTAAAGATGTCTTCTCTTCGGAGCTTTGCATTAAAATCGCCAAGGATAATTAAGTCATCTTTGATATCGTAATCTTTCTCCTCTGTGGACGCATGTGCGCGTATAATGCTAATGTTGAGGAACTTAGCCTTAATACGGATTGTTATGACGCGCTCCTTAACATGCCGAAAATTCAAGACTTCTTGCCGATAAAAATCTCCGTAGTAGTCGCAGTTTCTCATCCTCTTTTTGTCCGGCCATCGTATTTCTGGGATGGGGGTAACATCTGCTTTGCAGCAGTCTAACGCCTTCGCTGGTTGTTCGGGTGAACGTGGCCTAGTTCGTTGTCCTTATTTCGTTCGCAGGGGTTGTCAACAGTAGATCTGTCCATATAGGAGGTTTGTAGTTGCTTTAAACCTTTTTTTTTTCAATGGAACGGCAGCACAATATCCAACCTTGGGGGAAAATTGCAATAATAAAGGAAAAATTAAATTAAAGTTAGTGGAACAATGAATTCCAAATATCAAGTCCCTTTCCCACAGCCTTTTTGTATGAAACTCAAGATTGAGAAGGACGTCGAAAGGCTTTTCTCATTAGCCATTATTGCACCGGTAGAATTCTCTTATTGTGCTACACTGATAGTTGAACTTCTGAAGTGTAATGGGTCGGTGAGTTTTTGTGGGGGACATAAAATCAGTCCTAATCCTTTCATAAAGATGCCAAGATGTGTGTTCCCAAGAATTGAAGATTTTTTTTTAAACAGTTTGAAGTGGTAACATTTTCGCCGAAACAGATCTGGCAACAGCATATCAGGAATTTGGGTCAGACAAAGATTGGGGATTGTATACGTATACAAGGGTACCGCAAGGCATAAATGCCAGCGCAGCAATTTTTCAAAGGGAACCTGAACAAATACTGTTTGGTATAAAGGGAGTCGCCATATTTCATTACGTATCTGGGATTGATAGTAGATAAAGAATGAATTTGTCCTCTTGTAGAATAAGTCGAACCAATTACTAAGCTTCGTCCACCGAAGTTTGTATAAGAACTTTAATTATTCTATCGTAAATTAGTTTCCTTGATATCCGTCAATCTGAGTCTTTTGTATGTGTTATTAAAAAAGGGTGAAAATTGGAGCTGCAATAACCATTTTCAAGCAGCATACGGGGAAGTGAAAGAGATATTTGTGTGAAATGTTGATGCATTACAATATTTACCTAGCTCTAGAGACGGTAACCGACTGAAGTAGCCGATGTATGGGGGCGGTTTTTGAATCACGTTTTGCCAAATTCAGAGTATAAGCCTGTGGCATATACCTCTCGAGGGCTCACCGAAGCCGAAAAACGCTAAAGCCAAATCGAAAATGAAATGGCTGTGAAATGTTTTCATCAATACCTTTATGGAAAGGATTCTTTATTGCGTATTGATTAATTCTACATATGGCGGAGAACGGATTACAACGCTATGCCGTTTTTCTATCAGAATTAAATATGTGAAATCGAAGGAAAACGGGGCAGATTTTCGTTCACGTCTCCCCTTAGAAAATGAAAACGGTGTAGAGGATTTAATTAACATCAATCAAAAATATATAACTTCGGAGTCGAAATTACCGGCAGGTGTGGGACAGGTCGCGGAGGAATTCGCTAATGATGAGGCGCTTGCTCAAGTTCAAAATTGTCTTCAGCATGGGTGGACACGTAAATGGGCATGATACCATATTTCTTGAAGAAGGATGAGTTAATACTTAGTAGAAAGTGGTTGAGTCTTGTGGGGCTATAGTGTTGTAATCTCTGCTACTTTGAGAAACTGTTGAATAACTTCCATTTCGGAATGGTTAAAACAAAAGCGTTAGGTGGAAGTTATGTTTTTCGGCCAATTAAGTAAAGGCATTGAATTGATAGTCCAATCAAGCGAGATTTGTGCTTCACAGTTAAGCAATCCAGCAAGAGGAAAACTTACTCCGTGGGAATCCACAGATACGAGTAGTCCATGGGAACGTATACATTTGGATTTTTTTTGAATAACTTCGAAACAATATATTTTTATTGTAGTACTTATGTGTGGACAGTTTTTTGAAGTGGGTCGAGATATTTGAAGTAAAACGGGCAGATGCGCTTAATACAATAAAGAAGTTAAGAAAAATGTTTTGTGTTACGGATAATGGCACTGCACAGGAAAGAAGTTTCAAGAGTTTTGTGTTCAAAATAGTGTAAGGCATGCCACAACATCTCCATTCCAATGAGTCCAATGGACAAGCAGAGATCTGTGTAAAATCAGTGGAATTTGCTCAAAAGGGTTACAAGGTATGTAAAATATGGTTACTGGAATATATGGTACTTAGGAACCACTCCACATAGTAACACCAATGATACAGCTATTTTCTTATTACAAGGCAGACAGGACCAAACCAGACTTGTCTTATTAAGACCTAGTTCAAAGATGCATCCACAGCAAAAAGCTGTGAGAAACAAAGTTATAAATAAACAATATCAATATCAATATCAAATTTAAGTTTTTCATAAAAGGGGTTTTAAGGTTTTTGGGGTCAGCGAGGCTGTGTGGACCAGGTCCTACGCAAACAATAAAAAGCTCTGGATCAAAGGAAAGTTTATAAAGGCTTTGGGTCAAAAGATTTGCATGGTGGTTACCGAAAACATTAATGGTTTTTGAAAACGTCATTTGGATCAGTTGAGACCACTAACTAACTTCGAAACAGCATAGCTTTGACACACACAGTATTAACTGCTGAGGCTTTAATAGCAAAAACGACACCATAAATGAACCAGTCACAAGAGTAGATGATAGGAATACAAATTAATTAACTTTAGAAAGGAATGACATACAATTAGAGAATATACAAACCAAAGATTTCTGAAGCTGGGTTAAATGTTGCAATTCCTAATAAGGAGTCTTAATCCGAGTCAGATAAATCAGATAAGGATTCTTGCGAAGAGGAAGAAGAGATTGATAGCGAATGGGAGGAAGAAAAACAGACTTGGCTTGGGAGGTTGCGGGGTAAAAAAGGAATCCAGTATTCAAACTTAGAAAGGCAGCATACACAATTAAGAAGGGGGGTGATGTAAAGTATGGACGAAGCCCAAGCTTCATGTTGAATGAGGTTAGTAACGAGTTTATCAAGTGAAATGACAAATGGCAGGCAAAAATTGCTTCCTCATTCTCACTGTCAAAAAAAAATCCTACAACGTGTAAGTCACAATCAACATTGTATCTATATTAATAAAAGCAATCTTGAAGTGGAAATCATGTTAAATATTATTATCCCAGTGTATTACAGTTTCAGTTCTTTAATGTGAACGACGTATTAAAATCCAGTACACCCTCTGCATTTCTTCCTGTCGGTTCTTTTATGAATAAGGTGGTATCTAGTCCGATAAAACGGGACTTGTATAATCTGTACCTACATTTGTTTCACTGTTATTTAGGATTTTTATCCCTTTTGATAGATCAATCTTTTTTTTTGACAAATTAAGAATCTTTTAATCATGTAAAAAATGTATTAATCAAACCCCCAACATATCCCTTAATATGGGAGGAATAATGTTTTCATTCATTAGTGGGTTCTTCCAGATATGGAACCCCTTTATTAGAACCACAATAGGTAATTTCAAAACCCATCAAAATTAAGCGAAGTAATTTAAAAACATAGAGCAATAATAATATGGCGCCTGAAACGATTGGGAATGAAAAGACGGATGTAAACTAGCGGCAAACGGATAAGTGGAGAATGTAATGTAAAAGTACGGGATCATAAAAGCTTACTCAGCCCCACATATATATTACAATACACTACCTACCTGGCCGAACAATATACGAATAAGTGATCCTAGAACGAATATAAGTGTTCGTGTCAGTACTCCAGGGTTTTCCCGGTGCCAGCAAAAAAATCTTAAGCTTAATGCAGCTATTATGAGGGTGGGTCAATAAGTCCTTACATTTAAAACAGATGGTGTTGCCATCTTAAATCCAACATTTTGCTTGTAAAAAGCATCTTTCAAAAGAACGCGCTCAAAATTTTCAGACAGATCTGCCAGACAGTTTAGTTTTGAAAGCCATTTGAAGCAGACGCCTGCCAGAATTTTCGTAAAAATGGAAAAAAAGTGAATTTCTTGTGCATTTTTGCGGGAAAAAACTATTAAACAAACCAAACCAAAGATTGAAAAGTGTTATGTGGACCTTTCACTATCGACTGGAACTATCCACCACTGGAGTTTAGTCAATTTCAATGCGCCCGTACCAGTACAAGTGACGCCCAACATTCTGGTCGCCCAATTGAGGAAATGATCGATAAAATCCACGATATGATATTGGATCGGCAAGTAAAGGTGAGAGGCTACAGGCTTAATATATGAATCCATGATTTAATTTCTCAAAAATATTTGGATATGAAAAAGCTATCCACTAGAAGGGTACCGCGTTTGCTCACAATTGACAAGAAACGCAATCGTTTGACAACTTCAAACGAAACGCTTCTGGGATATTCAATCATAATCCGAACGAGGTTTGTAGCCATTTCGTAACCGTGAACGAAACTTGGGTTCACGACAACACACTAGAAACAAAGGAACAGTGGAGAGTCGAGACAGTGGACTTCTCCTGGTGAATCGAAGGCGAAGAAGGTCAAGGTGGGTCTGTCGACCAACAAGGTAATGGCGACAGTTTTTTTGGATGCGCGCGATGTCATTCACATTGATTACCTTGAATAGGGTAAAACGATCACTGACACCTATTCTGCAGAGCTGTTGGATAGGAATGACGCCGATTTGAAGCAAAAACGACCGCATTTGGCGAGGGAAAAAGTTGTCTTCCACGAGGAGGCAATGCTCTGTCGCACAAGTCCGCGGTGACAATGGCAAAATTGCATGAACCAGGTTACGAATTGCTCCAGATTCCATATTCTCCAGATCTAGCCACCTGCGACTTGTTCCTGCATCCAATCATGAGCAAATAGCTCGGTGGTAAGAGATTTGTGTCGTATACTCAAATAGTATTTGGAAAATCCGGTCTGAAAAGCATTGGAAACTCAGGTTCCAGCCGAAGATTAAAGGCAAGGGCAAATCAAAAATATTGAAAATTAAATGATCATCGATATGCAAACTCTCCGCGGTCTCACTAAGAATGTGATACAAAATAGAGCGGTCCATAGAATGATATTAAGCCCCGCGAACTTAGCCAGCCGAATCTCAGTCTATTTTATGATGGAAAGGGTCGAATGAACTGTTTTATCTTGAAACGAAGGCCATAACCACCCATAAAGTAGAAAAGAAGACATCGTTTGGAGATTTCTGAGCTGAGTAACGGGGGTATTTTTTAAACACTGGCTTGTAAGAGAATTCTTCCAGGTCCACTTGTGGCGCACAACAACACAAGACACTACGATGCCGTTATGTTCCCTAATGTTCTTTGGCTCTAATTTCTTTTATGAATAAAAACTTTTGTTCTGCTTTTGGATTATGTTTACTTGATATCTTAAAGTCGAGAAAATAATATCGGCTAAGTGGAGCCGGACAGAATTGTTGATCTTTCGGGATCAATTTGTGGCGTATTTCATCACTCTTGGCGATAAGTCCTCGCATTCTTGACGGATATTCTCTTTGAGGGCTGTCTGACATAGAGTCGTGACTTCAAAAAACCCCGCAAAAAGAAGTCTGGAACGGTTAAATCAGACGATCTTTCCGGAAAGTCAAATCGCCAAAACGAGAGACAAGGCGAGCCGGAAATGCAGTCCTAAGAATTTCGGTTGTATGCGCCGTTGCTCCATTCTGTTGGAACCACATGTTCTTCATTCCCTAGTAACGTTCGTCGTCCACATTAGTCGTTTGGCCAAAAGCGTTTTCGAAAAAATAAGGTCCAATGATACTTCTAGCGTAAGCAGCACACCATGCAATAACTTTGAGCCCGTGTTATGACTCCACGTGGGTTATACACGGATTTCGGTGCTCCAAAAGCGAAAAGTTTGCGTATTCACATATCCACAGAGATGAAAATGGGCCTCGTCGCTCATTATAATTTTCGATGCAAAGTTGTCTCCCTCGTGGTCGAGATTCAAGATGTCTTGAGCGTAGGTTACAGGCGCTTGGCGATCAAGAGCTACAAGCTGATGCACTGTCTGCACTTTGTAAGGGAATATCTTACAGTCTTTCACCGAAATACTCTGTAAAGATTGTCGATTGATACCCAATTACGTGGCGTCGTCTGGTCGATATTCCGGGGTCCTCTTCAACCACAGCTGCGATATTCACAGCAAAACGTCTGCTCCGGGACCGGCCAGACCTAACAGCATCTCGTGTTGTCCCATACTCTTCTAGGCGAGCGGCTAAATGTCGTAGTGTTTGCCCAGTTGGTGTCACACGACCGGGAAATTTCGCGCAATTCTCCCTGGGCCAACACCACTGACGAATTATTCCGCGTTCTTTAGGAGTATAGCAACTCATATCTTATTGACATAAATTTTGCATCTTTTTGCTTTACAAATATCATAGTAGAATTGACATTTGCCGCCATTTGCAAAAATTATAGCATTTTTCGATAAGGTGATGACTTTTGCGCCACCTAGTATTTATAACTCATATCGCTATTAAGATTGTCGCAAACAAAAAATTGTTACCAACACTTAGAAGATTGTAGTTCTGTGGAATGATGATAGGAAATGAATGTTTCATAAGTAGCAATTGTTACCAAAATGACTGCATAGCCAATTAGTTAGTTAGCCTTATCGAAGTACCAGTAGAAAGAAGAGATCTATGAACTCTTTTATACGAATAACAGGATGTTCGGTGCTAAAATTTGTTCCCAGGTTATCCACCATGAGACTTCTGAAAGCAGTTACTTATGTTAATCTAAGTCTATCTCTATGGGATTTACAAGGATAAGCAGTAATCTTGAGCAGTCACCCTTCCAAACGAAAACCTATTGTCATGTAATATGATTACAGCACCGCTGTCAATGCAAACCAAAAAACTCCTATTGATGTCTCGGAGAATCAAGGCATATGTGGGGCTCACCTCTATATTTTTACCAATGTTCTGAGTTGATCATAATTTTTGTCATTTTTCCAACCAACTCTTTCATTTCATGCGCTCAATTATAAATCCTTCCAGTAAAGAGAAATTAATCGTCAGATTTTAATTACATTTTTCTTTGCTTCTACTTTTCTGTCGTTAAACCATTTTTGCTCTCTCCCTTATCCATTTGTGTTTCGCTTTTGCTATTTTTGTTTTGCTAGAATGAAATACAAATTGAAATCTGCTTGAGTATGCATACAAATAGATGATAGGATAAATTCGATACGGAACCCCTTTTTGAAAGGAGATACTCAATTCCAACTCATTGTAGTCACAATACAAATGGTTCTGCGGATATGCGTACCCACATAACCAGGATGTATCTATTCTGTTCAATGGATAAAAGAACCCAGTGCAGAAACTGGAGACAATAGCATACGATAAGCTACAAACAAACACTCAGAATATATTACAATTTAATGGTTTAAACAACTGAGCCATGGCGGATAAGAAAAATCCATATTATTCTTCAAGATGAACCTAGGGCGGCTGGAACCACAGAAGTAGCAGTAGCAGTAGCAGTAGCAACAGCAGCAATAGTAACAGGGAGAATATTTAATAATACATCCTTGAGATGCAGTCACGTTCAGTACCAAGGAATAGTGAGCTTTACCAGCATTACCCTGGAGTGCCACTAAAAGCAAAGGGAAACAAGTACTGAAAAAACAGAGAGACGAAAAAAAAAAAAATATGTAAAAGTAATATTCACCACTACTAACACCAACACCATCCACCCACAGGACATATTGCCACTGCACTACTGTTTTGGTGCATTTGCCATGATAAATAATTCTTCATAGCTGGAGTGCAAAATTCTGTTGAATGTTTTTGTTTTTAAATCTGGTCTGGGCCCGGTTGGTACTCTGGACTAGCACCACGACCAATGTGCAATGGGGTTCTTGTAGTCTTTCAATAGTAGTTGTATCATAATGTCGTCTTTGTTTCATCTTGTAGTGCATTTGGATGTCAACCGACTTCTCCGAAAAGAAAAAAAAAACAAAAACAAAAACTATTGCAATATGTTGTACCACAACGATTGTGTTTCTACTGTTGGTTGCTGCTTCTGCAAGTCCTTGGTTTCTGGTTGCTGGTTGCTGGTTGCTAGATGATGCAAGCAGTTTGGCGGAAAGTTGAAAAGTTGGAGAAATAGACAACATATTTGTGGAACATTAATAGACAGATACTCAGCTTGTGTAACAGAGTAAATTATGCTTTCTGTAGAACGGAGCACCCAAGAGACACTTTTGAAAAATGTATCCTGTTGACAGGAGTTTAAAAGTGTTTCTTTCCGCTTCTTGCTGATTTTTGATATAAAAGGAAATAGTGAAACTGGAATATATGAACCGGAAACGCGTTTCTTTGCCACACCCTTAGATATTGGATATCTTAGGAGAGATATTTGATTCGAAGAACTAGAATAGTGAATTTCTGGATTAACGACTTACGGTGTTAAAGTCATGTTAAGGGGCCCTTTATCACAAAAATCCGCGAAGTGTTTGTAAGGCTGGCAATAATTGTTTCCATACACTACAAATACAATATTTAGTATAAAGGAGATTCATAAGACGAGTACCTACACAATTTTAAATGAAAAAAATTAACATATTTTGCTCACGAAACTTCGGGCGTGTGTGCACCCACATCTGCTTTACAGACAAATTTGTTGCCAGCAGAAATAGCCGGAGACTAGCTTGGATAACGAGACTAGCACTTAAAGAACCCCTCTTCCCATTATATCAATTCAACCGAAGGTACCTAGAAAACATCTGCATTCCATGCTCAATCCGACTGCCGACAAATACATATATTTACCCTACACTACTCGTATTTCCAACTTCAATGATCAAAATGTACTTAAGGCTCAGAATGGGATATAACAAAACGTAAGTTAATAATGAAAGAAACCATAAAAATTAATTTAGGTAGTAGGATGGGACATAACAACATAACTTTTGCGAGTTGTGTGATGCAAAGCCAACATTTACAGAAACACGCTTGCTGCAATGCAAAAACTTAAATTTAATCAGCAAAATCATCTATGGAATAAATTTTCAACAAATTTTATCCCTGATGGTAATATAAGATCAATTTAAAAAGTTATTTTAAAACTTAAGTTAGTATTACTAATGTAACTTAGTGTAACTTCCTTAAGTCGCTGGTTGCCAGCGGTTTACTTATTTAAATTATTGGTTATAGAACTTATTTATGTATAAAATAAATTATTATAAAAATAATCAGATGCACACCGGCCTGACTGTTGTTTTTTCGATAGTTCGGTGAACATTGGCATAAACTCGACCTAACGGAAGAAGTCCCAAGGCGTTAGCCACCATGCAAAAAATGCTCTTCATTTTAACGCAATTGATTAAGGACCCAATCAACAAAATAATGACATTGCCCGTTATCCCTTTGCTTTAGATTTTGAGTTAATTTGATTTTATACGCTGAAGTTTAATCGTTAAAATTCTTTGCAAACTAGCATAAGGCAACTTTTGCCGAATGGACACATTTGGATTTTGGTGGACATGAGCGATTTGCAGTTGGAGTTTTTCAGGAGTATGTATTTTACGTGGATGCGGATGCTTCTCGGTATGTTTAGTTCTTCTCAAATCTCCGCACAAGTCGTGTAGTTGGTCGCTTATTTAGTTATCAAACCTACAGCTAATGTGTACGATGTCATGCTCGATTGAATCAAGCTGTCAAAATACGAGTATGACGATAGACAGACCAGAAGTTGGTCAAAAAACAAAATTAAAGCTCATTCAAATGTGTACACATTTTGTGAATCACCATTTATAGCTTGGAGTAGTAACGATTATATTTCTGAATTTTACGGATAAGCCTGCAAAATGTCAATATTTCAGGTGAAAGTAACAATGGTGTGGTGAGATGAAGATGTCAGATGTCAGATCCCAGAGGGTGCACTGGTTAAATGCAAACAATTTCAATTTTAATTATTTTTAGCACAACTTGAAAGAAGCAAAGCATAGTTTTATTAGATATATTGATAGAAAAAACGGAAACTCGAACTAACAAAAATTCAATTAAGTTCTCATTTATGGAATATGTTGTACAATTTCGAATGAGGAATCGACGGTAGCCAACAAAATTACGTTTTGCCTGATTCTGATCAATGCTTCTTCCTATCCTTTCCTTTCGAAACCGCGTATAAAGTTTCCAGATCTGCATCCTAACCTAATCCAAAGAACAACAAACAAATAAGATCAGTCTGCTTATATGGAATTACAAGTTGGGATGAAGTAAGAAGTTAATAATTCTTTCCTAGTTCGATATGTGCTTGAGTCATAGCACTAACTTTGCAGAGAAAAGATACACGTTTAAGGTATAAGAAATAACGACGCTTGCTCCAATCCTGTCCGCATTAAAAATGCCACCATTTAGAAACAGGAATTCAAGCGGAGAACGCGATAGCTAATTTCGTCAGATTCATTGATCCGTGTGAAAATCCCTAACCCCTATGTCAATACGACTTACCTGGGTATGTATTTGCATTTGCAAATGCAAAAATCATGGTGATAATCATTGCAAACCGGGCTGAACTTTCTAAAAAATGGAAACTCAACAAATTCAAATTAAAGTAACATAAAATAAATATCTACTAGATTAGAAGTTTGTCACAATTACATCGCACTAACCATGGTAGTGCCCTTCTGTCTAGTCACTTAATGGCCCGCATCATTAGTTTACCGTCTGCTGGCAGCGTGTTGAGAATATTTGCAGTTTTTTGGCAATTTGCACATAAGCGGTTGAGCCACAGCAGCAAGTTTAGTGCGTTATTTCACTTAGAAATAAATCAATAAAATATTTGTGTGTAAAAAAAAGAAGGTAAACAATAATACTAAATCATAAATGGTAGTTATTTTTTTATAGAGATCGCAGATTGTTTCAGATATGGCATACAACAGACTAGTGTTATCGCAAGATGACCATTGAGGAGAGAGAAGCACACTTGTGTTGCGTGCTTGAAAATATTGTAGATAATGAGGACTTAGACGAGCCGGATCATGGAGATGTTGCTGAATCTGAGGAAGATGGTGGAGCTGCAGCTGTTGCCCAAAATAATAACATTGATTCCGACTGAACAGGGAAATATTCCGCCAGAGCTGCAGTCAATTGATGATACTGACGAAAACGAAGAGAAAGAAACTACAATAGTATTCCGCAAAATCATGTGGAACCAATGCCAAGGTATTTCGCAAGAGACAGCACTGAGTGAAAAAGAAGTGAAGAGAATATATTATACAGGAGTCGGTAAGTTGAGAACGCAAACAATTGATTCCGCACCATACTCAAGTCTTTGTGAAAATACATACGTCCTTAAAGCCAAATAGTCTTCGCGCACGTTCGACTTTCACTGATTGGGATGAAGATGGTAGAAGATATGGATTTTCATTGAAAATTCTTCCCCAGTGATGAGGCACATTTTTGATGATATGCCAAAATCGCCACATTTGGTCAAGCAACTGCAGCTACTGTAGACGAAAAAATTTGGTGTTTGTTGTCACTGCGCAGAACTTCTTCCGAGATGATGCCGGTGAGTCGGTTGCAATCAGTGCTGACCCCTCCACATTCACCATTTTTGTTTAAAAAAGTTCCACACAGCGCACCCCACAATCGATTTACTGAGGACGAAATTCGATGTTCTTGTTATCGCCAAAAATAGCTGCGTGAATTAGCTGTCCTGCAGTTACGATTGAAGACCTTCAGACTCCTTTATTTGGGGCTGTTCGAACAAGCCAGAAACTTTAGATGACTTTGAGGCGAACATTCAATGTGAAATTCTACTCGTCGGAGCGTAAACATTCATTCAATCCTCAAGTCGTATGCACCTTAGGTTTTTTTCAAAATCCCGATAAAACTGATTGAGCTATGCAGTACAACGCTGAAAATCAATCAGTTTGATGTGCTGTTCGAGACATGCTCTGTTATGTTATTCTAGACATGGGTCGGATTTCAGCAAGGAATTGCGGTACCAAGAGATTAGAAGACAAAACCACGATCTTCAACATACAGGCACATACGAGTACATATGTTCGGACCTATCCAAAGTGTGGATGTATAGAATCATTTATACCAAATAAGGCAAAGCCGATAAGAGCAGTAAATGAAAATAAAGCGAAAGAAATGCCATTTGAGGCAGAAGCCTGTTATCACAAAGTAGCTCAGAAGCTCCTTAACCAAAGTACCATTCTACTACGACTCCGAGTTTTGGGCAATATACCACACTTCTGGCTCGATACTTAAGGAAATAGCGATCAAGAGAGAAGAAGACTGGAAAGCGACTGTACCTCAGGTACCCTTAAACAAACATACCTGGAGATTGATTAACAATGTTTATAGGGGCGGCATTACTCGTAATTGGGTTACTAAGCTGTTGTTGTTATTCAAAAAGTAACTTGCAGTAAGATTTGTGAGGATAGTTTGAGTATCACTAGCTTGTGATATTCCCCTTACGCTGTGATATTTTGGTTCCTCTACATTTGTTAATAATTTATGGCCTTTAAAAACGCGTAAAAAGCAGGAAACGGTCCATCTCTGAGTTCATCAGATGAAGTGGAGATATGAAGGCGCTAAATTTGGAGAATTTTCCCAAATGAACCGTTGTAAGCGTTTGCAGGTGGTCTTTGCTCTATGAGGGCGAGCGTTGTCCTAATGGAATACAATACCCCTTCGATTAACCAGACCTGGTCATTTCTGCTATTGTAACGACTGTAATCAGCACAGCTTTTGACAGTAAACTTCTGCGGTTATAGCCTGGTTAAGAGGCAACAGCTCGAAATGGATTATTTCCTCAGCATCCCACCATATAGACAGTAACATCTTGAGCGGCTGAAGCCCACCTCTAGGATGTTGTACTGGTCTGTCTTCCGGACTAAGCCTTTGGTGGCGACGTTCATTTCCGGTAACAATCCGGTTGGAAAAAGGCTCTAGATTGTGACGCGGCAGAAGCGCAGTGCCAGCTGAAGATTATTTTGCGATAGGTGGAGTAGTACCCATTTTTCAAAATTTATGACTTTCCCCATATTTGTTAGGTGTCGACGGATATACACTGGCGATCACTAGGATGAGGCCATATATTTTGCAATCGATTATCACGCTTGCGTACATATGTTTTCAACAGGAAGTCACAAAATTAAAGGGAACTTCTTGAAAACCGTATATAAAGATGCGTCACGAAGGTGATTTCCTCCTCATTTGACGAAAATCTCTGTCCTCCGAGCGCAGTTTTTTAGATGAGCGAACAAAAAGAAGCCGCTTGCGGCTAGATCTGGTGAATAAGGTGGATGGTCAAGCAGTTGAAACCGTAGTTCATGGATTTTCGCCATGGCAACCGCTGAGGTGTGAGACGGCGCGTTGTCTTGGTGAAACAGGATTTTCTTTTTCTATAAATGTGCGTAGTAATGGTTTTTCCTTTTTGAAGATAATTGATTAACATAACTCCTTTACTATCCCAAAAAACAATCGCCATCACTTTCCCAACCGAAAAAAAACAGTTTTTGCTTTTTTTGGAGCCGGCTCGCCCTTTGCATTCCACTGCTTTGACTGAATTTTTGTTTCGAGCGTATAATGGTGTATCCAAGTTTCATCTACAGTAATTAATCGACGCCAAAACTCGGATTTATTGTGCCTAAACTGCGCCAACAGAGAACGCCCTCTCCATAAATATTTTGGATTTCTCTAGTAGTTTCATTTGCATTCTGGTTTTTCCGGAACAAAAACTATACATATCCCGAATATGGTCTTCCGATATATCCATTTCAAAATTCAGTTAAAAATATATCCTAAATACTAATTTCAGTAACTGTTCAACCACTAAATTGGTTTTGTGCATTTTAGAGCAATTGGAAAATAACCCCCGAAAAAACGAGCAATACTTATGTTACAATCTAATACAAGAACTAAGAGGGTTTATATATTGGATTTGGCTATGCTCATTGGCATTTTGGATGCAGATAATCCTCCTCATTAAATCCTTTGGATTCGGTTATTCAATTTGCTGACAATATGATATGCCAACGGTGAAGGTGGGAGCAAATAACATAGTTTGGTCATGCCCAATTTGAAATTAAATCGACAAAGTCGGCGTTGAATCCGAGCCAGATCATAGTCACTTTGAATATGCCGATGGTATTTATCTTTTTTGGTAACTGAGAACCAGTCCTAATTGGAACAACCAACCCGCGAGATATAAATACGATAACTGTTCCGTTCAAACAGAGTTCAATGATTACTCAACCTAGTCATATTTATGATAGAGCAGTAGCTGCTTAAAATAACATTAGTGAACATTAGGTTAAATTGAAAGAATATATACATCGAGTGGGTTCAATTTCACTACTCAAGGTATGAATGAGCTCAAAACTGTCAATAAAATGTAATATGGCAGTAGACACTATCCAAGTTCATCCAAGTAGTCCATGAATGGATCGAAAGTAAATATTAGAGTTACCTTTCGTACAAAATTTCGCCATTTTTTACGAGAAGCAACATTTTGTCATATCCAAAATCAACAACAATGAAAATCAACCTAAGGCAGCAGTTTCGGTAAAAATGTTCTACATTCTCTTACAGAAAATTTTCCTTCGGGCACAACATTGTGGAGTTTCGGAAATCATAATTACATCTTCAAACTTAACTACACTTCCGTTGCCAGGACTCCAAGATATTTTACATCACGCGACCCATGTTCCTTCTTTATAAAAGCAAATGCAAAATAACAAACCCTAAATTGGAATATTACTCCAATTTTCACTTATTCAGTTTAATGCTAGTATTCTACCATCCGACTCTATTATGAACTTGAAAACATCCTAAGAAATTGTGAAAAGAAAGGCAGAAAAAAGAAGAAATTCGCATAAAGAATGTAGACGTTCCATCTAAACCAAAACGAATATTTGCTATCTAGTCGTGGTCTTGTCTACAATGACTTGTTTTCTTCTTATCCAGCTACTTCTCCACCACACTTCTTTTCGCAAACCGTGGAAATATTTTTGCTCGTTTCCGAAGAGCAAGTATTTCCTTCGTGAATAATTTTTTTGTTTTAAAGAGATTTTATACTTTATGGGTATAATAATGTGGGACGGAAATGTCAGTTTCCATTACCTTTGTTGTGTATCTTGTATCTAAATACAAGTAGCCGCTAAAGTATTTCGAATTGGTGCTTTCAGTAAGGATCTCTTTTAGAGTTAAAGTTTTTGTTTTATTAGAGTTCGAAATTAAAAAAAGGGTTCTAGTAAACTTTATCCAAAGATTTTGTACAGCTCGCTTTGGAAATATCATACATCTCACAAGAAAGGTATTCATATTTGCCACTCGTGAAGAATAGACGTATTTTAATCGTAAAAAATTATGTGAAAATTTGAGAACGATTATCAAAGCTCACTATTTAGTGATAGACTTTGAAAAAAGTGCAACGTACCAGAAGTTCAGTTGGAAACATTGCTGCTCTCCTAAAAAGAGGCCAAAACAATGCATCAACCTCAATTCGACACCGTGCTCTAGAAAATGGAATTAAGGCAACTATTCTTTAGGAATTACGCACAAAAATTAAGGTTGTATTTTAAATTCGGTTGAAACAAGAGTTTCTTCCACAAGACCATACACGACGCCATATACATGCCAATAACACGGAACCCCAATTTTGAAGAAAAAGTAATAATGAGCGAAGAGACCAACATTCATAGAAATAAAGAATACAGTCGATTCTGGGCAATAGACAATTCTCAAATTATTCATCAGTCATCTTTGCTTCCATTAAAAGTGACAGTATGACGCGCTATGTGATCTGGAAGAATCATTGGCCCTTACGAATACTTACCTTAAAAGAAGAATCATAGGCTTAGACGCGTCGGCAAGCCCCTTCCAATACGCCCTATATCAGACGCCGAAATATTATACGCATAATCAAAACACTCAGATCCATTCCGGAGATCGAGAGCACTGCGAACATGAAGAGCTAAATAGAGTTAGCCAACAACATCATTAAAGACGGATTACGTACTCCCCACGAGTCGCTGGCTGTCACCCACCTAGATCTCAGCTGAACCATTCTCTCCAGAAAATATTCTGGAGATCATTAGGCTCAGTAACCCGAACCTTCCGATTCAGGACTGGAAGGAAGAGGAACTAAGGGGCCCTTTTAGATGCGTGTTAACTTTGATCAATAAGGAATCCCTTCACCCTCTAGCCTTGACCAAAAGAATAATTCGGTTGGTTACGATTCAATAAACCTAAAGGTCAAAGGATTACAAAAAGGATGAGCTAGATTCTAATAAGCGACCTCCTCCTACTTTAACTGAAATTTTAAATTCAGCCTCAGATTCTGGAGCGACGACTCCAATCTATTCAAGGTGACGGTCTCCAGCTCTGACAGCGTGTCGGAAATGGAAACCGACGACGAATTAAAATGAGATCCTTTACGACTATAGGTTAAAGATAAGCTCTTGGGCATATGTTCAGAATCGGAGGACTCATACAACACCATGATGCAGGTTTCTCTGGCAGATTATAGAAATGTTGTTACGGTTTCTTCAAATTAAGCTCCTTGAATCTAAAAAGGCCTCGACGGCACCCTTTCTGCGTCTATCCAAAACCGCAGAAGACATCGTGCTAATCCAGGAACCATGGATTGTATGTAGAAGCTGTTTTTCGTGGACTTGGGACACCTTAATATGTTCCTCTCTATACAAGTGACAAAGGTAGGATTAGATCTTATATATTAATGAAATGTACACATAGTGTATTCTTACTCGTACTTCTTAAACTCAGCTATCCCGACATCACCGTTGCCAGACTAGACACTGCCAAAAACACCTGTTGGCGGGCATCGGAATATCTTCACAACGATCATGTGGGCGCTCTCCCAGGTGACAACCTAAAAATGATGACAACCTGGAAGCTGAAAGGCTAAAAACTGGCATCATCATCTTATGCAACGCCAATGCACATCACATTGTATAGTGTAGTACCGAGACCAACGATACAGGTAAGCCACTTTTTGATTACATTATAAGTACTAACCTCATTGTTTCCAACATTGGCAATGAGCAGACTTTCATAGCTAAAAACCAACAAAAAGAGGTAGGTATTATTCTTGCCCCCGACAACATCACTTAAATGCAAACGAACTGGATGGTAACGTCTGATCACACTTTTGCAGATCACAGATATATCCAATTCAGTCTGAATGATGCTCTACCACGCCAAGTATCATTCCGGTATTATCAGAAAACCGATTGGCCACAATACAGAGAACACTTTTAAAAAAAGGTTCTTTTGAACTCCTAAGTCCCGTAACACTAAAAAGTTTGGCCGCTTCCTGTCCTCTTATTGAACCTAGAGGCAAAAAAAAGCCGCACTAGAAGGCAGTAGTACTGGGACCGCGTAGAAACGTTTACAGGAAATTTTTCAAACAAGCAAAAAACACAAGAAAAGTGGCTGACTGGGACTCATACAAGGAATCTCTCAACATATATTATATAAAAAAAGAACTGTGGAAGGCAAAGTGCCAATCCTGGGGCTCATTCTGTGACAAAATAGCGGAAACTTCCGAATCACCGCGGCTAAGAAAAATTCTCTCTACAAATCCTATGATGCCTAGCTGTTTGAAAAAAAACTGATAGCTATTGGATGACCTCAAGTGATGAATCACTCAACCTGCTACTGGATAGCAAGGTGGGAGACTGTTAAACAACTTACAAGATAAGACGCTGTACGAGTTCCTGAAGTTAATGGCAGAGATACGAGTGGTGGAAAGTAGATTCCTACGGAAGCTATAAGCGTCAGAGATTATACTCTGCATATAGCCACATCTCATATAGAAAATTTTTAGTGAGTGCCTCACTGGTAGAATTTCCATTAGTCTAAAAAGTTTTAAAGAATGGGCTCTATGAGTGAATTTGTAGACTTTCCTTATGGCACACTTTTGCAGGATGTTCAACTTCTGCATTTTATTTAAGTAAGCACCCCCCCCTATAGCTTATGCCATATTGTAGCTTTGAGTGGATAATCGTAAAATAAATTGTTTTTAAAATATTTCTGAAGCAAAACTTGTTGGGGCGATAAAAACATCGAATGGTAGAAAGGAGATATTGCTTTAACATTGAAATATGTTCGGATCAATTCAAATTTCGATCAGTTGTCACACCAAGATATTTAAAGTGATTTACAGTTTCAACTTTAAAGCATGTGGTATGACAAGAGAAATTATCATCAAAAATTTTCTCAACGTTTAGAGCCGAGCTCATCAACAATATATACCTACGGCAGTTAGGGGCATGAAATATGACATCTGTGTTGAGACATTCCTGTGGATTTAGGCTAAAAGACATAAACTTTGTTTTGTTGCTAACTACTAGCTTATGTTAAGCGAACCAGGTTCTCAGTAGATGCCCATCATGGTTGATATCAGCTCCTATGTTCAGAGGGTTGACAGAGCCATTTGCCATTCCCAGATCATCAGCATAAGCTTTAATTTTTCCATTAAAAGGCAGTGAAAATATGGAATTCATGTTAATCAAAAACAGGATAGGTCCAAGGACGGACTCTTGAGGAATTCCAAGATGAGGAGTCTTAGGGAGACTAAAGCTCATCCCTACTTTAACCTGTTGTATCCTGTCTTTGAGATACGACGCAAACCAATTATACAAAAGGATGCTGTGATCAACCATATCAAAAGCTTTAGTTATATCAACAAAGAACCCAGCGCAAGATTTTTTGTCATTCAAACCTTTCTGTATAAAGGAGCAAAAGTCCAAAAGAGCATCCTCAGTGGAAAGGCCTGTTCTAAACCCAAACTGCATTGGACTAAAAAAATTGGTTTTACCTAAATATTCCAAAACTCTGTTCTTAACCGCCTTTTCAAAAAAAAATCTGAAATCGAAGACAAAAGTGAAATCGGCCTGTAATTATTTCCCTCTTTTCTATTCCATTCCTTAAAAAGTGGTATCACAAGGGTACATTTAAGTTCTTCGGGAAAAACTCCGTACATAAGACTCAGATTAAAGAGATGTGCTAAAATGCCAACGATGTAGAAGGCAATATCTTCCGGCACAAGGTTGGAAACATCATCACAACCACAAGAATATGAATTTTTCAAAGAATTGATAATTTTTAGGGTCTCAAGGCCAGCAATTGGTGCAAAAGAAGCTATTCCTACACAGCAGTAATATTGCAACAGCTACAATGAACTGTAAAATTTCCCGGAAAATGGTTATCTCCAATTGAGACAAAGTGATCATTGAACACATTTGCTGTGCTATGGGATCAATGGTATTACCATCACTGCTGTTAAGTACTACAGATATATGCTGGTCTTTGACACTGCGATCAATAATGCTGTTTATAACTTTCCGCTCTTGTTTCAAGTTTCCTCGGGATTTTCTCATAAGGTTGTGGTAGTACAATAGTTATCACGGCAAATCCGAATTTCCATGTTTGTTGATTTACAAATGCGTTTATATCTACTTTTTAACTTAGAATTCATTGGATGTCTGTAGAATTTTTGACGCAATTTGTTTTTATATTTTATTTTGTTAAGAAGAGATTTGTTCACCCAGCCTTATTTCTGAATGTTTTTACTCAGTTACAAAACTTGAAGAACTTATGTAGTTTTTTAAGGTTTGCAGAAATAAATCATAAGCCCAGCGTAGGCGTCCACCCAGTTCTCAAAAAGCAATGAATTATTCAGTTCGAAAAAATTAATTTTGGAAACTATAGGTAAGATCGTATTTTTAACGCTTTTCTGATGTTTTCAACCATTAAACAGAAGCCCTGTCATGCAGTGATCAGTAATTCGTAAATCAATGTTAATACCACTACAAAGATTTGGCGAGATTTTCTCAAAACGACCAAGAACATGATCAATACAAGTCCCTCCGATTGGTCTAGTGAACTCATTTACGAAAGAGGTTAACCCATGCTCAGAATAAGAGCAAGATAAGAATCTGAGGCAGGACTTGAAGTTAATAAATTCAAGTTGAAGTCCCCTAGAATGACAAGATTGGGCGCTTTGAGGTTGCACAAAAAATTTCAAAACTCGTCATAAAACACTTTAAGAGACTGACTGTTAAATCTATACACACAAAAAAAGTAAAAAGAACATCGCATATCCTACAAGAAACATTAATACCATGAAAATCCGAAAAACTGTAGCATTTCAGCTCACAATCGTCATACAAGTTTCGCAAAAAAGCACCTACACCACCTGCAGAATACTAATCATTAGTATTAGCCACAAAATTATAACCAGGAATCGTTAATGTAATTTTTATTCCCAAAGCCGGAAAAAGTTCTCATGTTGTCCCAAAAAAAAAAAAACTCTAGAGCGACTGATTGATATGAATAGATATACGATCTAAAATAGGTCCACGACTTTTGGCTACGGCTCAACATGCCTACTGTAAAGGAAAGTCGGTTAAAACGGCTCTACCTTCACTAACTAGTCACATCGAACGATCGCAAAATTTTAGAGAGTACATAATGACCTGGACATACGAGTAGAAGGTGTCTTTAACAACAACATCCGCTATAACGATTGCGCTGTCAACTCTGAAGGTAGATGACACACTTGGAAAATTGATCAGTCTTATGCTAAGTAGCAGCATAATCAACCTCTAACTGGGTGGGGCTTTTGGTAAAAGACGGGTCAGCAGAAAAATGCCGCAAGGCGGTATGCTTTCACCCCTTCTCTTGAAATTAGTTGTCAACAAACTACTGATATACCTGGAAGCGGGTTGTCGCAGGCCTACATCCTATGCAGATAACGTGCCTACATCCGTTTCATGTAAGAGTCTTAATACCATTAAAGAACTCCTACAGCTAAATCTTTACAGATTAACCCGTTGTCGCTGTGGTTTGGGGGTAAACTAAACAAAAAAACTAATATTGTCCTCTTTTCCAGGAAATATAAAATTCCAGTAGTAGACCCTCCCTCAATTAACGGTACCAATTTTGTCTTCTCCGATACAGCGAAAAATCTGGATCTTATTTTTGACAGGAAACTAAACTGGAAACCTAAAATTAAAAACGAGTAAAGAAAGCTGCAGCAGCTCAATTCTTTTGCACAAAGGCCATTATTAAAAACAACATCGGACATAGAACGGAAACATGGTGCACACCAGGATTTATTTTGTGGATATTACTATTGAAACAAATTGAACTTAAGGTTCCGGTAGGTAATCTGTAATCCATTGGAGAAGTGGATACATTTTTGGCAAAAGGACTCTGTCGCCTTTTCAATGTCAAGTATAGATATTTGACTTTCAATAGATTGGGGTTGATTTAAGTACCATTCTTCGTTGAGGCATGCCATCTTGACCATGGAGCTGTTGCAACGAAAGCTATACTCCGATCAGTTAGAAGTTTTTTTGTCCTGAGATATGATCTGAGGCGGCGATTTATCAGCGATTAGATGACTTCAGAAAGAAATGAGTCTGTAGTAGAGGGGGTGAAAATTTGCCTTTTTTTAGAGGCGGGGAGCACATATGCTGTTTTCCATTTTCTTGAAAAGGCGAGAAAGATTTAAAAAGCGTACGCAGTAGTTTTAGCAGTGTAAAAGAACACGACTTTTAAAGGAAAAGAGATATTCCATTCAAACCAGTGTAGTTGTGTACTCGTATGTTAAAATTTTGAAGTATTCGAGTGCAAAAGCAGATTTATTCCATTGAAGATTCGACGTACTGTAGGTGGAGATATAATATATTCTAGAAGTGCAGTACTGCATGTGGAGTGTGCAGCAAGCAGATTAATTTGGACAAAAATAGCACTGAAAATTCATACGCTTATAAAATGTGCTGCAGTCATTCCTGGCTCGTTTAAACTTTTTCGGTTTTCCTCCGTAGAATTGGTCCCATAAGACTTACTCTGACAGCCTCTTTACAACTCGAGAGGTACCATGGTTTTCTGTTTGATGTTCCTCATCTGAGTAGAAAAGAGGATCTCATTCCACAGAGAAGAATGTTGCGATGTCAGCACCGACATCTACGCCGTTAAAGATAAAAAAGAAGAGCTTTTGTTTCCCGTTCAATTAGATTTCTCGTATTCCATATGGTTCCTCTACAAATCTTTCCCCTAAATGTGTGGTCTTTCTACTATTAACTGGAATTACTAACGTCATATATTTATTTATGTGTTTATTTATATTGTAATTTTATATTTGAGAAATATGTTAATTGTATTTAAAATTGATTTTATCAATTTAATTTATAAGGAAAACATAAAATTAATTGAAATCTATTCGAAACCGTTTGAAAAGGGAACGCATTGGCAAGAGTTAGTCGCTTTGGCTTTGAAGGAAATATTGGAGTTCGCGAGATGACCCTTTGTTCTCTTAAGTAATATAGAAATGAATTCCAAAGACGAATGCCAGCGAAATAAAACTGCCTCTCCGATGTTAAGCATCTACAATATATTGTAAGAAGATGAAACAATTAGATGCGTTAGATGCCGCGAACTTGATTTTTTCGAAAGGATACGAGGGTAGTCCCAGAAGCACCCGACCTGATGTATAGATGGCGGTTGTTGTTTAAAAAGAATGACTATTGTAGAAAGTATCAATCTTGCGAAGCTTAAATTTGAAGTTTGACGATGATATGTTCCTTAGTATTTGTACGGCAGCCATCAATAGTGAACGCTCTCAATGAATTTTTAAATATGGAAAAAAATTAGCCTTCATTATGTGATCCAACACTTTCATCCAACCTTCACCAAGACGGAACTGGATTGTACTCTGGGGGAGTTCGCTCCTTCGTTTGCAACAATAGAATATTGGATGCCAGAGTTCGAGCGAGGGCGTACGAGTTGCCAATACGAACATCGCAGTGGTCTACCAAATGAAGTGAGTTCACCCAAAATGGTGAAAAAAACTAGCAGATATGATAGGCATTTCAAAATGCGCTGTACATCGCATGTTGATTGAAAAATTGGCATGAGAAAGCTGTGCGCCAGATGGATGCCGCGATTACTCACAATGGAAGAAAGACAGCGTCGTGAGGATTTTGTGTACCCTTAAGATATTTGCACATAGCGCGGCCGAGGGGAAGTTAGGGAGGGAAAAAATAGAGATACCGATGTGCGTTGGGCTTAAATATTTGCAAGTTATAGTGACTCAGGTATAACGAGCTCGGCAGGCCATTCCATAAGCGAGATGTACGGTTTAGAAACGAATCACCATATTTCAGAGTACGTCCAAAGGTGGGCTTGAAGGTATACTGATGATCATTCGTCTATGTTCGAGGGTGCTGAATGACTGTGTGATACGAGGGCGGGTCAATAATTCCGTGCATTTTTGAATTTCTGACCTCTTTACTGAAACAGTAACACTGCTCCTGTCAACAGGCATTTGTCAGTTGACTCCTGTCAAAATTTAAACTTGCTGCGTCAGTTAGTTTGTGTTTGACAGCTATTTTTATCAGACTACTCACTAATTTGAGGAGAAAATGGAAAAAAGTGAATTTCGTGTACTTATTAAGCATTATTTCTTGCGAAAAAAAACCATTACCGAGACCAAGGCTAAGCTTGATAAATACTGCACCAACGATTTCAATGGTAAAAAAGTGGTTTACTGAATTTCGTTGTGGCCGTACAAGCACTGAAGATGCCGAACCTCCTGGACGCCCAGTTGAGGTCTCTACACCCGAAACAATCGAAAAAATTCACGATATGGTGTTGGCCGACCGAAGATTGAAAGTGCGAGAGATTGTGGAAGCCGTAGGGATCTCGCATGGCTCAGTGGTTTCAATTTTGAATGATCACTTGGGCATGAGAAAGCTTTCCGCAAGATGGGTGCCGCGTTTGCTCACAGTCGACCACAAACGCAATTGTGTAACAACTTCACAGGAAGGTTTGGCGTTGTTTAATCGCAATATGGAGGAGTTTTTGCGCCGTTTTGTAACCGTGGACGAAACATGGATCCATCACAACACACCAGAGAACAAACAACAGTCAAAACCGTGGGTTTCTAAGGGTGAATCGGCGCCAAAGAAGGCCAAGGTGGGTTTGTCAGCCAATAAAGTTATGGCGACAGTTTTTTGGGATGCACGCGGGATAATCCACATTGACTACCTTCAAAAGGGAAGAACAATCAATGGGGAATATTATGCCAACTTATTGGACCGATTCAATGACGATTTAAAAAAAAAACGACCTCATTTGGCCAAGAAAAAAGTTCTTTTCCACCAAGACAATGCAAGGGTGCACACATGTGCAGTTGCCATGGCAAAAATCCATGGATTGGGCTATGAATTGCTCCCTCATCCACCCTATTCTCCAGATTTGGCTCCGAGCGACTACTTCTTGTTCCCAAACCTGAAGAAATGGCTTGGTGGAAAAAGATTTGACTCCAATGATGAAGTCATCTCGCAAACAAAGGCCTATTTTGAAGACCTCGACAAATCATTTTTTTTGGAAGGGATAAAAAAATTGGAGAAGCGTTGGACAAAGTGTATAGAGCTCAAGGGAGACTACGTTGAAAAATAAAATTATTTTTTTATCAAAAAATCTGTTTTAATCCAAAAGCGGGACTTATTGACCCGCCCTCGTATTGTCATCACCTATGAGTTTTACCGCACGGTTTTGGATCCTATCTAGCAAGTGCAATGAGGTTTTAGGAGCACCTGACCAGATGTGAGCATTGTACTCCAATTTCGGGCGTGTAAACGCCTTATATATTGAAGCCAGATCAGAGGGTGTGAAATATTTTTTACAACGCTTGAGGAAACCTAGACATTTCGCAGGATTTTTTTCGACATCGAATATGTGGTCATTCCAACGTAAGTTGTCACATATCGAGAATGGAAGGTTTTTCGGTTTCAGCGATGCAAATGATATTCATGGATAATGGCTGGGTATTTGAATTTCGCTTTGACGACAGCAGACAGCATTGTGTTTTGGAAGCATTAAATTCCACTCGGTCGACATTTCCCAAATTGGTTATGCTGCTTATATCGGAATTTAAAGAGCAGGGAGGTCAGTTCGGAAACGAATATGAAAAGCAGAGAGTACTGCCGTCAGCAAAGGAATATATTGGATTAGAAGTAGCAGATAAGAGATCATTGATGAAAATTAAAAAGAGTGTCGGAGGCAGAATGGAGCCCTGGGGCAAACCAGCATTTATTTTGTGAATATCAGACTTGAAACCATCCAAAACAAATTGAATTGAACGTTCCGAAGGGGGGGGGGGGGGGGGAGGGCAACTTTAGTTAAGGAAGGAAAATCAGATCAGATCCCTTCCAATAGTACAGCGTGTTTCCTTTTACGTAAACAAAAACCTAATTAATTTGATAGCGGAAGGAGAAATACAGAAGTAATATCTCAATTTGTTTATAAGGGTAGAGTGTTCTTATATGTCAAAAGCCTTAGAAAAGTCGAGAAGTATTATCTGTTATGCTTTATGTCCATCTCTTATGTCATTCACTACCTTTAATAAAGCAGTCGCGGAGGTGTGTTTTCCACGAAAGTCTGGTTGAACTGGAAAATGCAAATTGTTACGAATAAAAAAGTCACAAAACAGTTTATGCATAATTCTTTCACATGTTTTAGAGAGTAAGGGGTCTAAATTCATCATCTATGGAGTTCTTAGAGGTAGGTATAATTTTTGGAAATTGCCATTGGTAAGAGAAAATGACAGTCAAAAAAATAGATATTATAACGTGTGTGATGTAAGGTGGACATATTTACGAAGTTGATTTCTGTAGCAAAGCCATTGGGGCATTAGATTTCACTTTTTTGTGAAAATCTTCTATAAACACTATGAGGATCGGAAATGTGTTCTGATAATAGTGTGAGATTCTCAATAAAAAGTATGTTACCTCCCTTCGAAATCAATATGCTTGTTATCGCAACAAAATTTACACTTATACTCGTAAAGCAATTTTTCTTGTAATGAATGCTCTTGCACGTTATATGTTCTTCTTGGGTTTTTTCCTTTTATTTCCTATTGAGCAGCTACTTTGTAAAATCGGATGATAAAAGAACTTCAAGACCAACCGTTATGCTACTTAATAGTAAATGTACCATATAATAAAAAAAAATTAAATGAAGTTGAATGTCTTGTCCTTTATTCCAAAGTTGAAAAATTATGCCAAAGCAATTTAAATTAACTAACAAATTAAAAGTGATTAAATTCGTAAATCAAAACGTGGTTGGCAGAAAAAGTTCCTGCGTATTCCGCTTTTCAAATGCTGTTATATTTTATCGCACTAAGTCGAAAAGCTTGGTCCTTTGAAGAGGGCGCAATTGTTTTTTTTTGACCAAAATTTATAGGACTGTATGATACTATTGATGTTCACTTAATCGACTTTTTTCGCTAAAAAAATTTTTGTCTCCTCTTCAATTGCAAGAGTTCCGTGCAAATCTTCATTTCTTATGTGCCACGGCGCATAGACAATTTCTTGGCGTCTCATTTTCAAATGCTTGTGAAATATTGTCATTCATTTTCTGAGTACAACTAGAGATGTGTAAGGCTTAGGTCCGGACCAGCTTCAACACTTCCTTAAATTTCTCTGAATTTGTCCTGCCGTTTTTTGGAATTAGTTTTGAGGTTGTAACCGGGAGCTTTCCTTGGTTTTAATTCCCCCATTTTTTTTTCTGAGTTCTGTCAACGGAGCATTTGTTATAGTGTAATTGTTATTTACTATTTTCGACGCATTGATGTTATTAATCAGCACTTGACCATCGAAAGGCCTAAAGGTCTCTGCCAAATGAACAGGGAAGATGTCTATTCTTTCTGTTCCCCGTTGCCCATTTGTTATTGAATTTTTTGATTGACGGCTTTGAGTCCTCAATGGGTTAATTTTTTGCTGATGTTTCAAGTAATCTACTTTAGCAGGTCACACTTTTGAGTCAAGCGTGTTCTCCTCTGCAGACCATGACTCTGTTGCCAGTTTTTATAGCTTTTGTTTTCACCCTTACCACATCCTTTATTTGCGGTGGATAAATAAGACCGCAGTTGGTTAATTTTTTCCTTTGAAAGGATTTGTCATCTCCAAATAAGTACAGAATTCCAGAAATGATTCTATTATTCATACAGATACGCAAAACTTACCGAATTGTTTAGATGTAGGACGGTCTAAAGAGCAAAACCTTTTCATTATTCGAGAACCTAAACAAATGCTTGCGACACATTCGTGTCCTTTATTTAACATAATATAGCACAGGTTTTTCTATTTGGCCTTTTTGTCGGCCGCTATTTTGCTAGAAAAAAAAGAAGGCGTACAAAAAATTAAAAACCTCTTCGAAGGAGATTCTTATTTCATCTGTTTCGGAGGTATACGTTTCCTTCGTTATTTTCCATTACGACCCATCACAAAGGATAACAATGATATCCAACGAAGGACGCTGAGAAAAAACCTCGCGCGCACAATTCATTCATTTTGCTATTTCTTCGGCGCTTTTCAGGACTAAGGAAACAACTCTAACGATAGAACCATCAGCTAGTTGCCGTTACCATTGCTGCTGGGGTTGTTATTGCTGTTATTTGCTAGTCCCTATTCCTTGGTTGGACGTATTTGGTATCCTGGGAAAAGTTTTTGGTGCAGTCTACGACACTACAGGTCGCACTGGTTGGTGTGTGGAGAAAACCATTTCTTGGTGAATTGCAAGCTTTCTTTTTTCTTCATTGGACCCGACAAAGATTTCCCTCTCCCCGCGCACTGGGAATCCATGTGGGTGTATGTGCTGTTGTACACATAGTTTCTGAAAGATTGTGGAACAAACCATTATGGAACTGTTTATTTTCCAGCGTTTTTTTATTCATTCAAAAAGGGTGTAGAAGATTCGAGGACGTTATGCAGGTTTGATGGGAGCTCGAGGGAATGCAATTCAGAGCCGGTGCTAGCTGCCTGGTTGGTTGAATGAAAATAGGAAAAGAAGATTTGGCTAAAAGAAAGAATGTTGAAATTTGAATAATGATTGATTGACTTTTCTTTGAAGGAGAAAGATAATAAAATTCATTGAGTAGAAATGTGAATTTACTGTTTGCAGGACTACATTTGACAAAAAAAAAGAAAAAACAAAAAAAAAAAATAAAAGTTGGGGTACTTGCTTTCACTGACTTGACTTTTGTTTTCGAAGTTTTCATTTATTTTCATTTAATTCTTTCTACTGTATTTAGGTTGTGTATATTTGTGTGTCAAGCTATTGCAGGGACTGTTTTTTAGACTGTTATCGGATAGATTGGGTGGCTAGAGGGGAGTTAGTACGATCATCCTGAAAGAAGTATACAGTACGAAACACTGTTACATCTGTTTTAGCGGCTGCAGAAAGAGTTCCTATTTGAATATGGTTTTGCCATCAATCGGTCAGTCAGTATCTTTTTCCCGTTCCTCAACCAGGAAGTCCGTTTTATCTGCGCCACCCACTCAGATATCTGTCTTCTTTATACGTTCATACTCTGTTGCTACATAAAACTCCTACATATGTATCTCAAGAATCTGATAGGTCCTTCTCTATGCTACCTCCCGCAGCTCAGGTATTAATACATGGTGTCAAGTTATTAATATCACAACCAATACATGTGATATCAACAACAAGATTTCAATAAGTTGGCGCACTGCCATGTAACATTTTCAACATCATACTCGAAAGAATTATCCTAACATCACAGGTAAATTTTACCGTATGGTGTTGAACCACGAATTTGACCAAAAGTGAATAAAATTGACTTTATTGCCTCGATCCGTCTATATAAGCGGAATTTGGATAAAACATGGAGAAACAAACTGCATGTAATATGCAGTAACATAAATAACTAGGGAAGGTTGAGCAAATGGACAACGATTCCTTGCTTCCAATTGTTTTTGAATTTAAACCAGATAGAAAACACTGTAAAGGAAGTCTTGGTTCTTGGTCTTGATTGAGTTCCCTTGATTGGAGTCCTCACATTTGGCGTACTCAATTGCAGGCGAATATTGCAAAATAGGGCCCAATGAAGCCCTAATCGCGGACGCTCTTCAGAGAGGGCTAGTGGTTATTGGTGGAGACTTTAATTCGTGAGTCATAGAATGGGGCAGTAGACTCACTTACACCGGAAGACGGGCCCTACTGGAAAATTTGCTCCCCTATCGATAAGTATCGCTACCAAGGGTTGCACATATATATGTACCGGAAAGCTGAAATAGGCTCTATTATGAACATCACCTTTGTGAGCAGTTCTATCCTCAGAACCATAAAATGGAGGGCCAGTGAGGAACACTAACGCAGTGACCACTAAATGATAGTATTGGAAACAAAAGATTAGAAACCAGTTATACGCCCAAGCCTTGCGGGTTCAAAATGTAACGACAGAACTTTCGATAAGGACACAATCGAACGATGATCTAACCTTAAGTGGAACAGTGGAGACCCTCGCACATCGCCTCATAAATACCAACACGACTGCGTGCGATGCATCCATGGCTAGAAGAACAAACAGCAGAAAGGCACCAACGTGTTGCTGGTGGAACGAGGAAATAAAGATATTTCGATCAAGATGCCTACAAGCCCGACGCAAAATCCAGCGTTCAAAAAGGAGACCAGACTTGCAACTATGCCTAGATACTTTTAAGCTGACAAGGCGCAATTTAAATAGAACCATCAAGGAGAGCAAAATCGCATGCTTTATATGCCTCTGTGAGGAGGCCGACAGTAACATATGAAATTCGGCACACAGAATGGTAATGACCAAACAGAACGCCTCCAATAATATGTCCAATAATACTGAAATCCATAGTAGAACATCTTTTCTCCCAAACACCAGCTGTTATGTGCAATATCTTAAGAGGCGGACATTCCACTAATTACCCAGGAGGAGCTGCTCTAGGCATGCAGCAAGATATGGACAACACGGTGCCCGCACCCGACGGCATCCGAACAAGGCAATAAAAGCGGGTAAAAAAGGGGATCTGACCTGTTTATGATGACGATGCAGAAGTACTTCGAAGAAGGTACGTTTCCCGAAAAGTGGACCTGGAGGGGGGGGGGGGACGGTAATTGGATTCATGTGGACTATTTAACCAAGAGAGCATCGCAAATGCAGGTAGCTCTCCCGCCTGCCTAACATTGGTGGACCTGGATACTCAAAAAGGATCCTACTCTCCAGATTTGTCACATCAGTTCTGCTTTATGCCGCCCCAGTCTGGGCTCAGACATTGAGGACGACTGCGACCAAAAGGACTCCTCTGCGCGCTATGGACAATCGAACCATATTAGACGAAACCGCCTTTGTTATAGCTGGAATGGTTCCCGTCGACATTTTTGAGATGAAATGTTGAGGATACATATATAACAAAAGAGCCTTAAGCCAACACTATGGGAATGGAATTAGGAGGATCAAAATTGATGAAAAGACCGTGTCAATAGCACCCTTATACCGAAAATCCATGACTGGGCAGAACATAAACATACATGGAGACCGCAACTACAACCTTACGCTGTTCATGTCTTGCCACGTTGGAATTAGGAGGATCAAAATTGATGAAAAGACCGTGTCAATAGCACCCTTATACCGAAAATCCATGACTGGGCAGAACATAAACATACATGGAGACCGCAACTACAACCTTACGCTGTTCATGTCTTGCCACGTTGGTTATCGCACGTTTCTCCACTGTTTGTGACATCTTACCAACTTGCCCCGAATGCGCAAATGAAGATGAAGATACGCAGCACGCAGTATTTTATTGCCCACCCCTCACGGCATGCTAAGCTACTCTGCCAACATCCCGTCCCTAATACTCGATCACATGTTGCAGCCGAAGGAGAATTGGGCGGAAATATATATTTTTATGACAATTGTACAAAATGAGGCGAAGAATAGAAAGGATAAGCTTCAGATGCTGCAGAAACCTCAGAAGCAGGTGGTAGAACACGAATAGCCCGATTTGCTTACCAGTCCAACGAAGTTAATACCTAACGGCAGTGCCGCGAGGAGAGTGGTCGAAGTGTGTGTGGTGTACTTTAGGCTTATTCCTGGAATCGAACAATCAGACCCGAGTAGGGCTACTAGTATCTATGAAGATTCCACATCCTTTGGCGGAACCAAGAGCAGAGACAAAAAGGCTCAATGGAGAGAGCTGTTGGTTGAAGCCTAGGCTTATCCATATTTCCACCTAAGGCCAAGTTAGTACGAATACTATCAGAAAGCAACAGGTCTCAAGGATAACTTGAAGTGAAGTTTAATTTGTTGAAAGCTAATTTTTAATACTCTAATAGGATTCTTAATACTCTGATTTCCGATATCCTCTTTTACATGATCGAAAAATAAAATTGAGCTGAGGCCCTTTGCTTTGCTCGACTTCGAGGTTTTAATCTTCAGCTCAATTTATTGGATTTGTGACTCCTTTTTTGCAGCTGTATCTTCCTTCTGTTTTCGTCATCATATTGCTTCTACAGATATCTCTCCAAATAGAGTGCCACAATGATTCTGATTCTAATTGTGATGATACTTTTATTATTGTAGAAAACTATAGTATCGATCCAAAATGTCAATTAAATAATAATAAAAAGTAAGAGACAAAGCTGCCCTCCAACTTTCTTGGATACGGGTATGCTATTTCTAATATTTCATACAGTTCAACCCCAGATCGGAATGTTCCTGATCTGAGTGACAGGACGTGAAGAGAACCCTTAACCCATACATATATTCCCACGCATATGCATTTATAAGTGACAAATACGAACTAGGTTTTCAGTTCGTTTGGTTTTATGCATCGTTCCAATAATGGGACAATAAGGAAATATGACTCTGTAGTTTCCTTCTTGTCATTCGGAATGCTAGAAGAAAAAGACAACGTTTCAAAGCAGAACATTTAAATTTATTTTATTTTATTGTACATTCTGTGGAAGTCGATGGAACATTTATAGTCCAATGCAACGTTGCATGTTGCACATTTTATTTTTGGATTTGTCATAATCCGCAACTGCTTTATTTTTCTGATTTTACAATGTGGTGTGTCCTGCCGTCTAGTCGAATGATGTCCAGAACACATTTTACTACAGCTAGTGAAGACCTAGGCATGAGCGTTTTTATCATGGCTACAGCCATTGGCGTCTCTCTTGCCTGAAGATACTTTGTGACGATGTACCTTGTGAAAGGCAATAGATCGTGAGTGTTACTTCCATTTGAAGGAAGGGATAGATCATAGTTGATATTGATATTGAGTTAAAAACGTACGTGTTACATATTCTATTAAGTCAAGATGAATTTAAATTGCTCACCACCATATATGGCATTTAGCAAAAATTATTAATTAATTAATACAATATTTATAAATTACTTAGCTTTAAATGCAACAAATAAATAAACAATCATTAATTGAGTTTATTTTTCCTTCGTTGACTTACTTTCCCACTAATTATTTCAATTCAAACGAAATTACCATATCTGCCCCGCAATCTTATATAATAATTTTTTTCATTCCTCACAACAGTGGGTGTCATTTTTAATTTTAACCTCGAATGAATTGAACCGTCACAGACCGGTCTTCCACTAAGCAAGTAATGATCCAATTTCCCAAAGATATACATACTTTAGTAGTCTGACTGTTTGGAATTCTTATTTTCTTGCCGCTCAATGTAAAGGCAAATAAATAGATGTAATCCCTGCCATCATCCCCGAATTCACGTCAACTCAATTTAAGGCTCCTTCCGGCCACGTGTTTTGATAAGAAAACTCAATAAAAACAAATTCCGCTGCTTCCTTTATCGTGCAACGCATAACATCATTTACCAAAAGAAATATATTTCGACATCTCTACCCGTAGTTATACTGATTTTGTGAATTTCACCAGTGTCGGTTCCGAATTGAGAAAGAAATTGTCGTGACCCGCCTTTGCCGCCCTATCGGACGACAGCAGGCAATCATTTCCGGGAAATGAAAAATTAACAAAGCACGTAAATAAGCCAAAATAATTTTTCGTAATTAACCAAAATGAGGGTTGCGAAAAATTAAATCATTACGGGAATTCCAATCAACCCAACACGGACAAAACCACCCAGCTATGTACCCAGCCAAACCACTGTTCCTTGTACGAAATTGCTAAAAAAAAAAAAAAACAAAAAAAAAAAACACAATCCCTCGCTTGACGCCACGTAGTCAAATGTAGTCGGCTCGAAATCATATCACGCCTCGTCGCCGCTCTACTCATTTAATACAAGAACACGACGGAAAAAGGCAACATGAGCGTTAGCGCATAGAATGATTATCCTGAGCTCAGCTAAAAATCATCATCTAACATAGCGCGGCGAATCTTTCTTCCCACTTACCCTTTATTAACACATTTAGAGCCACCACCACACACCATGTACCAAGTACCAAGCACCATTTTACTCTCCCAACACCACCAAACCACCCCCACACTGTCTACAACTGATGAAGAATTAAGGCAGTTTCTTCTCAAAACACCCAAAAAGGTGAAGGTAAGGTTGTAAACTTTTGCAACTGTAGGAGAAAAAAATTAAAAAAAAAAGAACATTCTAAAACGAAGAAAAAAAAAAAAACAGAGAAAATCAACAAAAACCCAGCATGCAGATATACATAATGAGTGGAGCGCTTAAGTTCATTTATATGGTAATTCGAGAAAACACTCTGAATACTAATGACATTCGCGCGTTACGAATTACCCGCTTTCCGAGGGAAGCCCGTGAAAATAAGTATTTCCGAGACCTTCACCTCCATGGCATTTCTAAACCTAATTTCTATCTGATAAGCCTGAGCCATAGTTCTATCATGGAAAGCAGGTCGTGCTTGCTGTATCTAAGTAAGTGACAAAATTTCGGCTTAATTTGTTCATGCCGATTAATTCGTAGTCCAGACGTGCTCGAGATGTCAGACCGAAAAATTCATGTCTTTCCATTTCTTCATAGTACGTATGTATCTATGGATACATACGAGTATAGAGCACTAAACCCTACGTGCAGTTTGCACAAAAAATCTACCCAATTCCTGTTGATCTTTTGCAGTAAGAGTAATAGCTTAAGAAGGAAGCAAGTCTTTTCAGGCATTGGTAGAAGTGTAGGGAGGTGGGCAATAGATTAAGAACTAAAATCTATCCATGGTTTGACATGGACTTCATCCAAAGGGTTAAAGTTTCATACTAGTACACCTGCTGCACTGAGGTCTTTGTATAATGAAAAACTTCTACCTGGTTGTCCTCTTAGTAAACTTTATCGATTCTATTCTTTTGATAACAATGGAAATAGTGTTGAAACTGTTGCAGTAGGTTTGATGGATTTACAAGCTGTCTGTTGTCTGTAATATCATATGCAAGGTACTTTTGTGAGAAGTGACATAAGAGAATGAAAATTTTTGAAATGCTGAGTTTCATACAAAAAACCCAGATCCTGGTTGCATTCTAACCAGACAGAGAGATACACAAATTTCGGTTCACCAAATTGCACGACGAGGAATAGATTCAGCTACCAAAATATGCACTAGTCCTTTTTTCACCAGAATTGTACTTCTACGAGTAGATATAAAATGTTTTTTTTATATTTGTTCGAATATATTCAAATTCTACTCGGTGTTTTCTGTATGTCCACTTAGATACGACTTCTACCTTTTAAAATACGAAAAACAAAAGTACCGAAGATGTTCAATACAAAATGATACGTTCCTTTTAGTGCTATCCGGTAAGAAGTCTCATTTGGTTGTTAAATACCCTCTAGATTCGAATTTTATTTTCATCGCGAGAAGAAAAAGTACAATATCAGCCACGACCTCTGTTGCACATCCAGGCTAATTTTTTCTACATATTTACACTTTCGCGCATTTGCGGGTTTGTTTCATCCATAGCCGCACAGATCTTGGATATGAATGCTTTAGTTGACTGGAAAACGTTGGTATAAATCTTTTATTTCACATTACACTAAAGAACAAAGTCTCACGGTGTTAAAGCGCATGATCTCGGTAGGAATTATTAGCGCAGGAATCCTTTCTCACAAAAGAGCAATGATTTCGGCTCATTTTCGAAGAAATGAGATCCAATGGTACCCCTTGTCCAAAAACCTCACTAAAAAGTAGTAGAAACTTTCCGACAATCATTCTGCTTACTTGCAAAGCCTTTAAGGCGAAAATGTGGCTCATCAAAATTACCATTTGATTCACGTATTTCTAATACTAAATTGACAATGTTGCGGCACTGCTAATAGTTACTTACTATTATAGTCCGAGGTGGATTTGGGCTTCAACAAACAAGCGTCTCCAGCCAGTTCGATCTTTACTCGTAGCTTGCTGCCTCCAGTTTCGAACGCTAAGGTGGTTGAGGTCCCATTCCACTTGCATGTGCCACCTGAGTCGCGGCGTCTCTTCACTGCTCCGTCCCACGGGGCGGATTCGAAAATTTTTCAGACCAGAGCACTGCTGTCCATAAGTCGATGCCGCTGTGCAGTCCGTACAGTTCGTCGATGTATCTCCTCTTCCACTCACTATCTATGCAGACAGGACCGAAAGTCACCCGAGGAATTTTCCTCTGAAAGTAGCCAAGAGAACCATCATCCATTATTGATAAAGTCCATGCCTCTGCGGCACTTTGTTGTTCGAAATAGGGCTTTGCTAGTCTATTGCCTTCTTAGCCCAAGCAAGAGTTTGAATTGATAGTGGAGCCTAGGTAGACAAAGTCCTTAGCTACCCCAAAGATATTTCTGTCGAGAGTGACGTTTTGTCCAAGACGTCGGTGTTGCGTGTCCTTTGTTGTTGATAGCATATACATACTTGATCTTACCCTCATTGACTGACGATTATGTCAATATCATCGGTGTATGTGAGTAATTGGACTCACTTTTGAGTGAGACTCGCATGGCAGTGCACTGCCTTGTCTAAATCCTTTTTTGACATCAAAAGTCTCGGTGAGTTCTTTACCGACCTTGATGAAGCAGTGTGCATTCTCCATCGTCATCCTGCACAAATGGTCGAGTCTGGATGCCGGAACTAGACATTGCTCCGTATAGCTCGGCTTTGAAATCGATGGATCGATTTGGAGCTCACTTGTTTTCTCCAAGATTGGCTGTAGTGTGAATATTTGGTCGATGAAGGACTTTCCTGGCCTAAAGCAACGTTGATGTGGACCAATCAGGTTATTGACGAACAGCTTCAGACGTTCACACAATACGGCAGGTAGGATCTTGAGGGCGATGTAAAAAGACTGATGCCTCTTTAGATGCCGCAGTTCAGATGGCCTCCTTGAGGATCGGACAAACAATGCTGAGGTTCCATTCATTGGGCATACTTTCTACCAATCATATTCTACATATGAGTTGGTGCATGCTCCTTAACAAATCATCGCTTGCCTATATGAAAAAACTCGGTAGTCTGACCGTCCACTCGAGATGCTCTGTTGGAGTTAAGCTTAGATATGGCTATCTTCACTCCATTTAGGGTGGATGGAATTGTTGTTCTACATAGTCCAGGTTGAAAGGTTCATTCTGCCTGACAGGTGTTACACCTATTTACAGAAATGATCTTTCCAGATACTGAGCATCGACTGCGACTCTACTACTAAATATGTTCTCTTATTCGTCTCTAAAGGCTTCGGTTCGGGGCTTGTGTTCGTGGTATGTTTTTTTTAACTTTTGGCAAAACTTGGGAATCTTATTCCTGGAGCAGCATCTCTCAATTTTCTCGACCGCGCGCTTCTCATGCTTCCGCTTTTCCTCCTGAGAAGTCGGTGTTCGCCTCTCCTCTCCTGCTCGCAAAGCTCGTGAGCATCTCTAGTCCGTCTATGCAGTCCCAATTTGTATGCCTCTTGCTTAGCTGCATGTGCTTGCGGGCACTCGTCAAACCAGAGGTTTCATTGTGGTTGCCGACTGAAACCCAGAACATCAGAGGCAGCATCTCTGATGGCTTTTTGGCCTGTCTTCAATACTAGCTGCTGGAGCACAGGACTTTTAACAGATTAAACGAGACTCTACCGGAAAAGTATTTGGCGATCTCTTCCGATTGTAGCCGTCGGAGTCAAACTTCCTCACAGTACTAGCTTGTCTTCTCGATGTTCGAGATATCCGTAACAATAAGGTAATGATGCAATGTTGGCCCCTCGCTACCTTCAGACATCCATAATATTGGAGGAGTACCTTGCTTCGATTGCAATGTGGTCACTCTGGTTGACGGTTGGTTGATCAGATGCTATCTACGACAATGATTCATCGCGCCGCAAAGCCTATTAGACTGAATCCGTTATCATAGGTTGTGTCATGCAGGCTATAATCTTCGGCAATACTACCAAAGATGCCTTCTCCTTCCTAGATGTCATAGGTGGGGCACTGCTCGTAGGTCTGGTTCAAGACGTCGTAGAAACTATCTTTCATTTCGTGATAATTCTCACCTGTAGGGGCGTAGACTACCAGGACTATAACTAGACAGATAATTTTCAGGTTGTTTATGTCTACAGTTTTGTTGACTTAGTTAGGAGAGTCTTAAACGAGATATCTGTTTGTTAATCAACAATGATCTTTTTAACTCAGCATGGACTTCTTTTTTTTTTATAATTTGCGCGCGCTAAAGAGATGTCAGCACCCTTAAAATGTTTGCACACAGCGTGGGCGAAAGAAAGTGAGGGAGGATAGAAAGAGAGGTACTGGTGAACGTTGGTTTTAAATGTTTGAAAGTTATAATGACTAGGAAATAAGGAGCTAGGCAGGGCATTCCATAAGCGAGTTGTACGGCTTAAGAACGAATCACGATATTTTAGAGTACGTCCGAAAGTGGGCTTGATGGTATACTGCTGAGCATTCATAGCGAGACGGGTGTTACGGTTAAAAGTTTGAAGGGGCGGAATGCTACTGGCGATTTCTATGGACAAAAAAAATTACAAATCTGCACTTTATCCGCCAAAGTTCAGCTATGTTTCTTCTCTTCGCTTTCCAGCACTTTAAGCGCCGTAGATAACATTTTCAGGCATAGTTTCAGGAATAATTACCGCAGTGGGCACTTAAGAATAATCTGTCAGTTATAATAATTTTGGAAAAATACAAAGCTTAATGCATCAATAAGCTCAAATAAACAGAACAATAGGGATTGTCCGATAGACGATGTCTATGTTTGCAGGAGCAAAGCAAACACCTTCAATAACAACTTCACTCCGACTGACCTAGTGGCTATTATAAAAGGTTGCTACGTGTATTCCTTTATGTTCCCGTCTGTGTGTGTAGTTCTTTTTACTGAAATTTCTCCTTTTTCATAGAAAAATAAGTCAACCTATCAGAATAACAGTAGCCTGATGCGATCGTCATCATTATCATAGCAAACGTCGTAGAATGTTTCTCCTTATGCCTAGCACACCTAAGCGCGTTACGATGTCAGCATGCAGTGTACAGATTTCCTACTGGTGGGCAGCATGAAAGTCGCTGGGCCTCTAGGGACATCGGAAAGGATTCACTTGATCTAATGGCATCCTTGAGAGTCATGCCATCTGATGCTATCTTCATATGGAAACCAACAACTTTGGAGTCGTGTAGAAGCAGCGCTGACGTATTTTCGCTCAAAATTTTTTCATCAAACAACCGATGCGAAGTTGGTGTTTTAAAAACCGTGCGGGCTATTCGACAGCAAGCTCCATGTCTTGCCGAATGGTCATTTGCATTACTGACGCCTGGCAGGTTTCGATGTGACATGTTTGTTTTGACAACGAAATTTGATATTCGGGATGATAAAACCAAATCCTTACCTTCACTGGAAAAGCAAATGATAATGCTATATATGATTTAAACCAGTCAGCTTTCACCTCCTCTTAAAGGGAAATATCTCAGTTTTGATAGGATTGACTTACGAGTATATCGCATTTCTAGTGCACCAATCGTTGACTTCTTCTAGGGCTGCCTGCGGCTTCGAGCAGACAGTCGCTAACCATGACCCCATAGGCAGCATAGCTACATAATTTGCATATACCTGAACATACGAGTATAACAATTAAGATCGTTAAGCTCTGAATCGGACAACATGCATCATAGCAGTGGAGACAGGATGCCGTCTGCTTAGCCCCGCTCCTATTCACCTGCATTACTCTTGTCCAATAATTGGTATAATCCATATTGTCTGGCCGATTTATATGTAACCTCAATACGTCGATGAACTGCACATAGCATAGTCAATCTTGTCGAGTTTGCAGGCATGTGGCATCTTTGACAGAGGTTGCACTCATAAAACAGTTTTACGAATATGAAGCTCGGACATTCCGTCCATGAGCTTCAATATAAAAAGTCTGGTGTAAAGGTCTTGGTGAGCTTGTAGCCTTGTTTCTTGATTTTCTGTATGAAGGCTACACTTACTTTTTACAAGGGTTTGATATGTATGTCAATGCCAAGTTAGCAATGCAGATTCCAATCCGCGTGGTCGGCACTTGGCTTGTACTTTTTTATATGTAGTATAACTGAATATATACGAGTACAGCAGCGTATTTGACGGCCTCTTTCGTCACCACAACCAATTGTAAATACCAGTCTCATCTTCCTGAAATCGTAGTATTTGATGGGATTGGCTACTGCCTTTAGTGATGGCGGTAGTACTGAATCATAGGTGAAATAGGTTGACGAAATCACGAATTTGTGCTATTTTCCTCTCTTTTCAGATTTTGTCCGCAGCAACTAAATCTGATGGTCAGAGTAAACTCTTTTCTTCCCCAGCCTTTCCGATCGCTCGCTAGTGGTGTAAAATCCTTTGGACAGCCGAAATCGCAGATGCGTTTATAACATACACATATTTCCTCTTTGATAACTATGCTAAGCCTTTTTAACACTCAGTCCTAAGTAGAACTAAAATGGTAATAGAAAAGTTACTACCTTAAAGCATTATATGTCATTTTCACCTAAAGAAACTTCTACATTTACCAGCTATGGTACAGTTATCTTTGATTACGCTCCAATGCTAATTTGGTTTTCTACCACTCTGCCTATATAGAACTGTTTGAACTTTGTCTGTCTCCTTACCATAATTATGTTATTTGTCCGATAACTACCCACGTTCCCTGAAGCTCTCTGACACAAACTCGGTCGATCCCCGAGTAATTGCAAATCTTTTTAGTGACTTATTTAGCCATGCGTTGCGCAATCATCTCCAAGACCTAACCATCTTCATTTCGTACTGTTCGCAAGCCACATTGGAATCAATTAATAAAGGGTGACCAGATAAGAACTATAGGAAAAAAATTATAAATAACGCAACAACGGTGTGAGATATAAAATTGATTTTGCCTTTATTTCGAAGCTACGTTCACGCCATTATGTATGGAATAGGACATCATTCAAATGGCCGCCTCGGCATTGCTGGCAGTGCTTCAAGCGGTCGGTCAAATTTTTGATGACCCGGTCAAATTTCTCCTTCACAACTTCGAACGTTGCGTCGCTTGTATGACAAGTATCGCTATCTTGTTACAACCACAGGTCGAATATACCAATGTTGTCTGTCTCTGACCACAGAAAGTCGGTTAATATCGTTCTATTCCTGAGACCATTGGGGGTAACGGTGTCTCCTTCTTCAATTTCAAGAGAAATAAAATCCGATGATGTCGCCATGCCATAAACCTCACCAAACAGTCAATCCTTATAGGTGAATTGATGCTTGGCTGAACACTTGTATTCGCTCCAATAACGGCAATTTTGCTTGTTGGCATAGTCGCTGAGCCAAAAATTGGCCTCGTCCGAGCAGATGATGTTTTGGCCAAAATCCGGATCTCCGGCCAATATTTACAGCTCCCAGTTATCGAGCTGACGGCGTTGTTGATGGTTGTCCGGCTTCAGTTCTTGCGTCAGCATAATCCTATACGGATGTGGGCCCTAGTCCAACCGCAAAATAAGCCGTGTTGACTCTCTGGCGATGCCCAATTCAGCTAATTGGCGCCGAATCGACGTTCTTATGTTTTCTTCATTCCCACCAATCTCTGTCTGGTTGGTGGCTTAAGGTCCATAAGAATGTACTCACGCTCAAACTTTTGCATGCAACAAATTTACTGCACCTTGAACCGACCGACGGTGAAATTCACGTTGCGTATTTACAGCTGAGCGGGAGTTTCGATAATATTTTCGCACATTCGTCAAGCGTAAAACGACGTATGATGAAATGGCTAAACTTCGTGGATATTTTGACGGCTGTCATTGGTAGGTTTGACAGCTGCTGAAACATAACAATTGGAAAAACTATCATTGCTATCTGGTCACCCTATATAACGTTAGAACAAGTAAGTAAAAAAAGTGGAAAATTTCACTGATTACTCTACTGGACTTGATGTGTTGCCTGCAATACTATTCAAAAATGTGGAAAGCATCTTTCAGCTTTCCATCTCCCACGGAATTCTTCCCATGATTTGGAAGAATTGTTACATAATTCCTCTGCACGAAAAACGTGTCGAGGATGATATCTCTAACTATCAACCCATCGCATAATTTATGACTCAATGTTTCTTCATTGCAAGTCTATCTTTTCCCAGAATCAACATGCATTCCTAAAAAGTCGATGTACAACTAAAAACCTTACGGAATTCGTGGCAAATACTTTGTGTGCAATTGAACACTGGATAGAATGATAAAATCTTCCATAAAATCATTTGCTCAACCTGAAGGCTCTAGGCTTTCATTCAAATTTTATTATATGTATTAAATCCTACTTAGAAGATCAACAATACATTTTCTTATTGTATTTAGTGGTAAGCTTCCAAACCCATTACAGCTTCTGCTGGAGTACCTCAAGGTAGCTCTCTTGGTCCTTTATTTTTCATTCTAACAATTAATTATGTCGATTCTATTACCAAAAATTCATATACAACCTTGGTCAAAAAGTTCACGGAATGCATTCAGAAAATTTTTAATATGTACAAGTTTATTCACCGAAATCTATAATGTCCCTTTCAAAGTAATCCCCATCGACAGCAACACACTTATGCCAGTGCTTTTGCATATTCGGTTTTCGGTATGTCCATCAGTGCTTCCTGCGATTTTTCCATTACTTCCTCTCGGCTGCTGAAAAGCGTTCCCCGTAGTGGTTTTTCAACTCGATTAACTCGAAGTCACAGGGAGCCAAATGAGGTGATTTCGGTGGCTGTTGGATGGTATTTGTTGCATTTTTTGTTAAAAAATTACGAATAATGATGGCACTCTGCGACGGTGCGTTATCATGGTGCAAAATCCACAAGTTTTCTTCCCACAATTCTGGTCTCTTTCGGCGAATTGCTTCATGCAAACGTCTCATAACGTCCAAATAATACTCTTTGTTTACTGTCTGGCTTTCTGGCAAAAATTCATGATGCAATACACCGTTGGAATCCATGAAAGCCGTGAGCATTGCCTTCTTTTTTCACTGAAAACGGCGTGGTTTTTTTGGGCTCGGCTCATTTGATGAACGCCATTCGCTTGCCTGATGTCTGGACTGCGAGTCGTACTCATAAACCCACTCGTCTGCAGTAATGATCCTTTTGATGAATGTGGGATCGGATTCAGCCTCGCAAATCATGTCTTTTGCGACGTCAACACGGTCTCTTTTTTGCATGAAATTGAGGTCTTTTGGCACCAACTTTGCTGCTACACGACGGAAACCTAAATCATTAACCAAAATGTCTTGGACAGATCCATAGGCAATGTTCAAGTCCTCCGCTATCTCTCTGATGGTTAATTTGCTGTTATTGACCAACATTTCTTTTACGAGTACTTCATCAATGTTTTCGTCGGTTTTGGATGTCGATGGTCTGCCACTGAGTCATCATCTTCGATTGACTCACGACCACTGTTGAACCGCTCATGCCACTGGTAAACGACCGTTTTCTTTAGAGAATCGTTGCCGAAACACTTTTCCGACATTTCCAACGTTCGCGCACCATTAAATCCGTTATTTACGCAAAATTTAATACAAGTTTGTTGTTGCAAAATTAAATCCATTTCTAAAATTGTAAAAAATCGCCAACACACTCAGAGATAGATGTACTCTTGGCTACGTAACTTTTGCAAATGTCAAGCTATGACGCTAAGATTTAAATGAAATGTCAACAACAGACTTACCAACTTAACAAAAAAACAGAACTCAAATCGGAACAATAGGAGCTGCACACAGTGGTGTCCCCCTAGAACTTTTTGATCAAGGTGGTATGTATATCCGTCTATCCCGACGACATGAAGATCTTCCGACATATCTCATCACTCGCTAATTATTTTAAACTGCAGGATGATCTGGATAGGTTTTCTATTGTACTTGGTGCAGAATGAATTTCCTTGAGCTCAATGTCAACAAGTGCAAGTAATAATATACACATTTAAGCGCTTTCTAACTCCCTCGCGTATATTTTCAATCTTAATTCCACCCGTCCCCTTTGTAACTGTATTATATGATTTAATTGTAATATGTGGGAACTAAATTATCGTTCACCTACATCTAATATCATATATCAAACCACCTCCATTACATAAAATTTGTCTGCCCTCTTCTTGAAAACACTAGCCAAGTCTGGTCACCATATCACACAACGCACATTCTCAGGGTAGAAGCTATTAAAAGTAAGTATCTCCGATTCGCCTTTCGAGGACTTCCCTGAACTGTATGATCACTATGCATTACTCCACTAAAACTTATAGACTTACAGCCTCTCCCCGTACGCCGACAATTTGCCATTATACTCCTTGCTCATCAGATTTTAGCTGGAGACATTGATAGCACCTTTTTACTGCAAATTATCTATTCTCAACACTAACCTACTTAATCTTAGGTCCATGCCTCTATTTTGCCTCAATCTTCACCGAACAAATTACGGGAACCTTAATCCAATGTCTAGAATGCTACGGGAAGCCAACGATATCCAACCTCCTTATGACTTCCACCTCAACAAAATGTCCCTAAAAAATGCCCTTTATGTCTCTCGTCCTACTACTCCCACCTTCTGGTTTTAGTTATAGTTTAGATTTTAAGTTAATTTTGTTAGTTTTAAGTCTAGAGTTTGAGTGCGCTTGTAATAAGCTTTAATAAACCTGTTCGGGGTTGAATCGGCCCACAAATCATATGAAAGCAATCCCGTTTATGTTCAAAATCAATATTTCAAAGAATCTTGTCTACTTAATATTGACAATGTTATAACATCTGTTTCACCTTTCTTATTTTTTTGCCAATTTTACTTTCTATTTAAATTTTGTTTTAATATTTTCTCTATCTGCTTTAAAGCCAGAATTGAAAAGTAACCACACTTTCCCTAAATTCTGCTATTTTAAAGTAAATCAATATTAGGTATAAGGTTATAATAAATTAAACTGGAAAAGAGGTAAATTTGAAATTGATATTCAAGGACAAAGCATGTCTACTGATCCCCTTGACGAAAGTTATTTAAATTTTGTGAACAAATGCATGTATCCGTTTTTTAATTATACTCAAATAAAACCGCATACAATGGGCTCTAAGTACTTGGTACAATTACTATTTCCGAATTGCACTACAACTCAAATTTGCAGTTCCATTTTTTTCATTACGCTAAAGCCAATGCATTCCTCTTCAGCAAAGAGCCTAGCTCTCATGTATGTACATTGTACATACGTCAATCCAATCCTGATCATTCGACTACAACAAAGAAAAAAATCATAAATAAAAAACATGTTCAACATAAATCAATATCATTGCGAAAGTATTCTCATCAATCGACCCTCTCAATTGAAATCATTTACACACATTCATCTACAAGTGCTTAAGCGCAACCTACTTTGGAGATGTAAATTCATTACCCAGTACAGCATGTATGCAAATAACTCAAGGACACTTCAGCTTAGTCAATTACCGAATTGGAAATATTGTTTACACCGAAACGACAAACATGAGATTTTCTCTGTAAAGTTACGAACCTTATTCATCCGAAGGCGAACCGTACCGCACCACACCGCATCGCCCGCTTAATAATTTAACATGATTACATTATGGAAAGTATTTAAATAATGATTTTCAATTTTCGCATGAAATTACCATCCATTATGGGTTGCGACCCCAAAATAAAGGAGTGGGCAAGAAATATCCAAACTTGATGTATGCTCGTATCTGAATCTACTTACAATGTTCTGAAGCTAATAAATTTCAGACGCGTCTAAGCAAACACACACAAACACACACAAACACACACCACACACCACACACACACACACACTTACAAACACACTCAAATTTGAATTGAACTAATACGTTGGGATTAAAATCACTTTTCAATGCAACTGGCGACGGGTAACTAGCGGCCGGGAATCGGAAACTGAAAACCGAAAACCGAAACCGTAAACCGGCTACCACTCATCCTTTCAATCACGCTGCCATACCCATCTCATTTGGAATTCTTTCGTGCCGATGCCGACTTTTGGATGGAAATATGTAAGTGTATACCCTAATGTTTCTTCTTCATTCCTTCTTTTTTTTTCTTTTTTTTGAAGACTTTTTTATTCTTAAAAGTTGCTTCGCCCCACCTCTTCCACCCTCTATAACATGAGTAGAAATTCACTGAATTTTACACCACCTAATACCCTAAATGGAACTGGAACATGGCAAGGGCGAAAGCAGGGAAGAAAACGAAAAATAAGTAAGAAAAAACCGAAAACTGAAAACTCTTTTTACTCCCCCACTCGAAACGATAAGTATCTTTTTCTTACACGGATACATATCTCAATTTATGTGTTACGTGACCTCATATTCATACAGGATTTTGATCCCTGAAAGTGTTGGGAAATTTCAAAAATCTTCGCAAAGAAAACACAACATATCCTTCTTACCTCTACACCTTTGCGCGCCCTTGTCGTGTCTCTCTTTGTACATACATATATATATATAGATACGAGCCAATACATACATATTCGTACATGCTCGTAGATATGTGTGCAACAACATACGAGTGTATTGCGGGGAGAAGACCCTTTAAAGGAAAACACTTAAAGTTGATGAAGCCTTTCTGGCTCTTGGCCCATGTCTCCTGGGGCGATTGGGGGCGGACGAAGATCCCAGAACCCAGAGATCCATGACATTTCTCAAATGTGTAACATGTGTATTCTTGAGTCCACCCAAGCCGTTCGGGGGCGGCCTCCCCATCATCTCAGCCGATTTACTGCTGCGAAAATGAGTATAACATGGATCATAAATAAAAATGTGACAAAGCGCGACATAAAAAGCTGAAAAACGAAAAATTTATTGCCATTTTTCGGTATGGAGGATTGTAAGCGTGTTTTGATAGCACCAACGTACTCGTACACCGTATAATGCTACTACTCGTACTACTGCTATTGCCACTGATGCCGACATTCGACACAACAACAAAAGACCGAAGCGAGAAAAAGGATCATACTCGTACAAGGGTCATATACTCGTATGTGGGGTTATGTTCTAGCTGTTTGTTTGGCATCCCCGGCTTTCAGTCCTCTGACGTGGAGCACCCGATGTAAATAAGAAAAAATAAAGAAGTAAACTTTTTTCCATTTTCCATTTTCCATTTTCCATTTTCCATTGAATTTTCTTCTTCGTTTTCGAAATAAGAACTTAACGCGTTTAACTGCAAAACGCCTCGTCACGACAGCGTACAATTTCCATCGCAGCATCAGCACACAAAAACAACTTTTGAAACGCACGTAAATGTATGACCGCGCCCGTAAATTTATAGCGTAGCGTTAATTTAAACTGACACACGTAGGCGAGCGAGCACCGACTTTCCTCTACATAATAGTCGAATCGTCGCCAGTCGCATCGTCGTCGTTTCGAACGGAACGTCTTTTACAAATACGTACGGTACGACTAGGTATGCTCGTAGGTACATCTACCAACATACAACATATGAGGAGCATAACCTGCGATTGGATTAACTTAAAATTCATGACCTAACAAAAAAAAAAAAAAAAAAAAAATATGTTCCTGCAATTTTAATTTATTTCCAACCGCGCCTCGTTTATTAGATTATGAAAGCAAGAATGTAAGCATGGGCATGCGAAGCGAATACACACATCACTGGCACGTCGACACTGAAGAGCAGGCATAAAGCATTGAGCATTGCACTCGGTAACTGGCAGTTAATTTGAGATCTTTATGTGACAGGGAGCTTTGTCCGACAAGCCATGTAATATAAATTGCCTCCAGGAATCATTTTTTGGGGATTCTAAGTAGAAGCGGTGTAGGCTGCCAAAAATGCTGATAAACGCACAATTCTTTTTTTTTTTAGATATGACCTAGTTTGGAAGGACGATAAATGTTTTACTGTAGATTTACATAGTATTGATGAAAATTGCCTTATAAGCACTTATACTCGTAAAGAGTATCTAAAGGGTTTTTTAATGGATGCAGCCCATTTTTCCAACAGGAATTTACTGAACTTATGCATGTCATCTGTTGACAGATGTCAATCTGGTAAGGTATACCTACTCCTGCCATAAGTTCTGTTACACAATTTCGTTCAAAATTTCTTGCGGGAATAGAACCGTTAACTTTTTTTTCAGAACAGATGCAGTAATCAGCGAAGGATACTGATCAGTTTGGTTTCAGTTTGCAAACTATTAACATAGAGTGGGGCGTTAAAAAGAATCGAATCGCGGTAGTACGGTTACATAAGTGCGGAAATAGTGCTGGCCAAATTTTCGATTTGCTGAAACCACTCGGAATATCGAGAATATTCGTTTATCGGGCTATTGTCGGCTTCGGCGAATTGTCTGGAGTAAAGGACAGGCCAAGAAGTGGTCGCCCGCGCGTCATCCGTACGAATGCATTAGTAAAGGCGAATCCGAAGAAAACCCCTTAGGAAGCAGAAGATCATATCCAAGCAGATCCATGTCTAGGCTGATTCGGGATATTCTGCATATGAAAACCTATCGTCGGTCCACGGGTCGTCTTCCACAATAACCCTTCAACTAAAAAAAATTAGGCTGGAAAGATGCAAGCGACTTTTACAGTGTCGCGCGGACAATAGCCATGAAAATATTCTGTTTACGGATGAGAAATTTTTTACCGTGGAAGAAGTTTTGAACATCATCCCGCTTCCGTAATGATATGGAGGGGGGTCTCTCACCATGGTGTCACATCCCTCCATTTCTGTGAAAAAGGCGTAAAAACTAGTGCAAAGGTTTACCAAGAGTATGTGCTAGCTAGAAGCTGTTGTGATGGGTTTGACCAATATCCTTTTCAATGGATACAGATGGATCTTCTAGCAGGACTCTGCTCCAGCGCACAAAGCCAAAACCACGCAGGAGTGACTCAGTCAATATTTCCGGCTTTATAGCAAACGAAGATTGGAAGTCGGGGAGTCCAGATCTGAATCCACTGGATTATGGTTTGTGGTCAGAATTGGAGAACATGGCCAAGCAAGACTGGCTTGGAAAGCCTTAAAACAGCATTAACCAGAGCAGCGTCCACGATTTCTGTGGAAACCGTACATGCCGCTATAGCCCAATGGCCACACGGTTTGGAAGTGGTATATGTGAAAGCAAAAGGCAGTCATTTCGAGTGAATTCAATTTTTTTTAATAATCTACTCGTATATTGTGGTCTAATAAATGAAACAATTTTGAATACAATATGTTTACTGTTTTTTCTTATAGCGTTTTAAATTTCAATAAAATTTACAAATTATAGCAATCTGCTGTTAATTACGGCTACATTACGTATATTAACTCCGATTTTCGACGGTTACCGGCATCATACTGAAGAGCAAACAACAAAGCATTTAGTGAAAAAAATCAAATCTGTTCCATCACTCTGTGCCAATAAGTAGAAAAATGCTGGAATGAATATTGCGGCTGAATGTTAATGATTCTCAGCGGCTGAGCATATCCCAAACGTCCCTGCTGGGAATTTTTCGAAGAGACTTGGTTTTACAAATGTATAAGACCCAAGGGCAGCAATCAAGTGACCATCGTACACGCCAAACTTTTGCTGATTGGGCTTATTGGAAACGGAAGAAGGTACAAAATTTTACTTAGAAATTCTCTGTGGCGAGGCAGATTATTTTGGTAAAATGGCTTCGTTAATAAGAAAAGCCACATTTGACCAAGCGAATAACAGAAAGTGTTCCAACAGCAACCATTTAGTACAAAACAATTTACTGTTTGGTGTGATTTTCATCCCAGAGATGTGGTTGGGCCGTACTTTTTCTGAGGTTCTGTTGGCGAGTCGGTTATAATCAATGGAGACTGATATCACTCTATCTCAACTAATGTTGCTTTTCGATCAATTAGAACTGAAAATTATATTAACTCTTTTCTTTGGGCTACTTTAAGCCTTACCACAAGCTATAAACTTCAGACGATTTGGAGGCGAACGAAAGTCATCGAAAATTGGGTGGTTTATCACCCGGATTCATGCACATTTCATAACCATACCATTGGCTATTGTAACGATATATAGTATATTTCGATTTCAATTTCACTGATACCTTAAATGCACGACTTTTTTTTTTAAATACAAATTGGGGAGCATCTTATAGAAAAGCTTGTAGCTACGAGTATTTAAAAAAAAAAAACAAATACGAAACTATAGTTTACCAATTCCATCAGCTTATCTTTCAACGCTATCTGGCTGTAACCAAGCAAAAGTTATCGATACCTTTCGTTTGACAAAAGACTTTAGCGACTAACCAGTTTGAGTGCAAAGCTGCAGAACTGCGCAACTTTGCTTAGAACTGCTTGACTTTTTTGTATGTATTTGTAGTAATAACTCGGAAGTTCAGAATAGATGCAGCAAATATTCGCGCAAGTAATCACTTCTCCGCGTACGTCAGTAAATACAGGCCATCGGTTTTTGTACTCGTACTTAGTGAAGCACAAACATCTCACAGATCACTCAGATCTGAAGCCCACGTGCGTTGTGACATGACTTAACAAACTCCAACACAATGTTTCACTCCGGAACTCAATTTCATGTGGATAAAATTCCATCTCCGTAAGCAAGTTATCCACTACTGTTTTATTTATAGAAGCCCCAAACTGGATAGCAATTCGGCCTTTAGCGACTTTGATGCGCTGTCTGACACCAGGCAAAGAATTGTATCCCTGTGTCCTCACACTTTAATCGTTATTACGGCGATTTCAATACACATAATTCTGGATGACTTCCACATGCTGGACAGACAATACTTGATGGACGGTGCGCTGAGATCTCTCCTCAAATTGACCCAGCTTATAAATGAGCCCACGCGAACACCTGATGTTGATAATCATAGCGCCAACACATTGAACTTATTTTTAACTTCTGACCCTGATAAGTGCAAAGTCGATGTGCTATCCTATCTAGGCTCATTGGAGCACAGTGTCATATTAGCTAATTTATCGCATGCTGCACACATAGTTAGAGAATATATTTCTGAATGAACCTTAAACAGCCAATTGGAGCGAAGTTAACAGCTTCTTTAAGAATTTTAACTAGTTTGTTATATTTCCTAGATAATGACGTGAATGCCGCTGCTGATATAATCACATACACTATTAACTTAGATATGAAATCTGTTATCCTTCATCGAATTAAAAGTAACAGACCAAACGAAAATGCGTGATACGACTCGAGCTGTAAAGGGGATGTCAGGGTTAGAGAAATGTTTTTTCGGTCCTTCAAGGCCAACCCAACAGAGGAAAACCGAAAAAAGTTCAAACAAGCCAGGAATGACTGCAACGACTTTCTTATGTGTGTGAAATTCCAATACGATCAAAACCTGAGGCCGAAAATACTACAATGTCCGAAAGGCAGTAACAATTTTTGGTCGTTTGTCAAAAACATTAGAAATTCTGTCTCATTCTCCATCCCAACGCTCACTTACAATGACATCCCAGCTGTTAGCTATTTGGACAAGACCAATCTGCTTGCTGCACACTTTGCAGCTAGCTCAACACTTACAAAATTTGACCCCCCCCCCATACACCTGAGTGCTTCGAATCTACAATGGGACGAATCCACTTTCGCACTTGTGTAGTAGCAAGAGCACCTAAAAATCTCAACATACATAAATCCGCTGGTCCAAATGGTATAAGTATCTCCCCTTCTTCTGAAGAGGTGTTCTTCCACACTGGCAAAACCACTGCGTAAGCTTTTTCATCAATCCTATTCTATAAGACCCTTTCCGAGCAGATGGAAAACAGCATTTGTCCAGGCCATCCCTAAAAAGCCGAATCTTCTTGTATCTGCTCCTACAGGCCCATCGCGCTTCGAAGGACATAGAAACTTCTCAATAGTCGGCAGTATGGATTTCGTAGCAACAGGTCTACTAGTGATTTGATGGCATGTCTTACCGAAAAGTGGAACCAAAGTCTATACCAAGTTGGCGAAAGCAAGATTTTGACAGAGTTTGGCATCAGGCTCTTTTGTCGAAAATGCGTGCTTTTAGGATCGATGACTCTCTTCTTCAATGGATTAGAAATTACCTTTCGGAACGTTCAATTCAAGTTGTCTTGGACGGTTTCAAGTCTGGCTCCGTTCTGTCTCCGACACTCTTTTCACTTTTTTTAGTTTTCATCAACGGTACCTTGTCTTCTACTTCTAATCCAGTATATTCCTGAGCTGACAAGAGTATTCCCTGCTTTCCATATTCGTTTCCCGGACTCACGTTACGTTCTTCGGCTAACGGAAACGGCAGCGTATTCTGAGCTCATTAAATTCCGATATTAACAGCATATCAGCAGACAATTTAACGCTTTTAAAACACAATGATGTCTGCTGCCATTCAAGCGAAATTTAAATACTCAGCCATTAATGGATGCACATGCATCGTCGAAACCGAAAAACTTTCCATTCTCTGTATGTGTGTCAATGACAACCTACGTGGGAATGACCATCTATTTGATGTCTCCAAAAATACTGCGAAATGTCTAAATTTCCTCAAGCGATGTAAGAAATATTTCACTTTCTCTGATCTAGCCTCAATATATAAGGCGCTCATCTGCCCAAAATTGGAGTACAATGCCCACATCTGGCCAGGTGCTGCTAAAATATCCCTGAAATTGCTATTTAAAATCCAAAACGGCAATATTGCGTCGTCAATTTTCACGTTTGAACATAGACGCAACGTCTTTTGCCTCATCTTGTTCCATCGGTATTTTCACCACCAGTGTTCAATCGAAATTGCCAGTAGCATTCCGCCTCTTCAAGCCTTCATCCGTAACACACTTCTCGCTGTGAGTGCTCATCAGTATATCCTCAAGCTCATTTCCGGAAGTAATCTGGAATATCCTGGTTCGTCGCTTATGCAATGCCCTTCCGCGCTCCATATTTTGTAATCGTTATACCTTGCAAACATTTAAGACCAATGTACATCGGTACCTCACATTTTTTTCCTCTCTATGTTTCCTTCACAGGCGCCGTGTACAAGCAATTTAAGGCCATTAATAACCCTTAACGGCAGGTTAATTATAATAAAAAAAACAAGAAAGGAAAAGTTGAAATCCCTAAAAAGGTACTCGTATACCAACTACTTAGAGGGGATTGAAATTTGCTCCAAAGCTCTACAGAAAAGACAAAAAATATGGACATCTTACCGACTGAAGCAAATAAATTAAAGGAGCTTATCTGGAGATTGAAAAATAAATCCTGCAGGTGTCAAATCACTAAATGAAACCAGTAAATAGGTTTAAGTTCACACCTTCTCTTGTGTCACATCTTCTGCACAGTGGAAAAGAAATTCCCTTTTGGGCTTTTAGTACTGTATTCCCTTTCTAACTGCGTTACAGAGTTCGAGACTCTTATGAGTCACCGGTGTTAGTAGTATCATAACTTTTATCTTTAAATTTTTCATAATATGAATTCAAAGGTAGAAAGTACAAAGTATTCAGCGAAGCCTTTTCCAACGACTTTTCCATTCCGAACCACGGGAGAGCAAAAACCAGGTATGTTTTCTTGTTTTTTTTTTTCTCTTCGGATTTCAGTAAAGTAACCCAAAAAGATACAGCTACTCAGCTCTCAGCCGATTTAATAGTCATTTGTTTCAATGAGGACTATGTAAAGGCTTTTAATAGCTCATCATTCAAGTAGCTTCGAATGCAGACTTAGGTAAGATTTACTATTAAACCATCTTTGCTGTTTTAACCAACAACTAATAGATGCAAGTCTACGAGTAAAAAGGAAAAAAAAATATTTTTACAACATTAAGGAATGCTGAAGTGCTTTTTTCCAAGAAGATATTCCGTCTTCTATCTATTCGAATCCACAGAAAAGTCGTTCCAGCTTCAACGATCAAGTTGGTAGCTTACTTGTTAAGTTTTTTTTTACACAATGTACTTGCTTTCCCCGTTTTTTTTTTGTGCATAAGTGGGCTTCAGTCATTATCTCGGCCTTGTTGTTATTGGTGTTGTCAACATTGACTCCTTAATATAGAACTCGACTGGGTCGTCATGTAGCCGCGAAGCATGTCGACGTTAAGGACAGAACCCGCCAAAAGGGAAAAAGAAAATTATTTATACATATAGTCGTAAGTGTATATAAGCAGATGCATGCTTTTCTCATTTTCCAACCGACCAAAAACCATGTACAGTTTCTGCTAGAACATTTTGTTTGTTTTCTTTTTATCCTTTTTATATCAACAGCCTTTTGCTCTTTCGTAGAACGTGACTGCATCAGAGAAAAGATAGATATTTTATAGAATACTCCAGGAGCTTTCACAAACACAGTGCACAGATAGTGAAGATAGTGCTTCATGGCAGCACATCCTTTTTAGATGTTACTTTTTGCTTATGGTTTTTATGCCAAAGGATTCTTTCCATTAAATTTCAATATAACATAAGGATAACCCATGTCAAGCTATGACAAAGTTCACAAATTTATGTTGGAAAGATGAGTGATTGAATGGATCGCTTGGTTTGGTAAGAAGCTCACTTCACATAGTTGCCGTTTGTTAGGGCAAGATACAAAGCTTACTGCTGTTCAAACCTTAATGCATTTGCATTTTGGTTAGGAAAGGAAAGAATGTACTCGTATATATATGCAGTATAAAAACAAAAGGAGAATTCCTTTAAATTGGTTCAAGTAGTTCTTTTTCTCTTTGTTTTCTTCGACTTTGGTTTTTCTGCAGAGGTTAAATTGTTTGCTGCTAGGTTTCTTGCTCATTTGTGTGGGGTTTGGTGCTTTTTTGGAGCTCCTTTATGGTAAAGTCAATTACATTTAGAGAACAATTCCACAAACGAAAAGAAAAAAGTTTGATCCTTAGTAACTGAAAATTGCTTGTGCAATTATCATGTAACTGTAGGAACAGATACTGGCACCCCGAACTGAAAGCAATTTTTTACCAACTGCCTTCTTCCCATAGGAATTAATTCGCTCGCAATTCGCACTTACATTTCACGGGTATGTATAGGTGCATATGCATTTCGTTATGCAAGAGTTTTATATTTGTTATGTGGAATTCAAAGTCATACTGGTAATTATGATCGTTGACTCATACATGTCTTTTCTTTTTCCTAGCAGTTTCATAGAGTTATGTAAAGGGTGTTTTTTTTTAAGAGGTTCCATTTTTAAACTGGCAACACTGTTTCGACAGACTGTCAGTTTGACAGCAGAAAGTAGATTTATGGTTAATACGTTTTGCCATTTTACGATGAATAGATAAACGCCAGAACAACACGTGCGAATTGTGCAAAGTTATTTTGAAAACCATTGTTCGGTTCGCCAGCCAAACTGATCGGGCACTACCTCCATTTTACGGTAGACATAATCGTCCATCTGAGCAAGTTATTCGGAACACGATGAATCGTTTTCGCACCACGTACACTCTAGTGGCTAATACACATCCCCGAAGATGACAAACAGTGCGAACAGAAGAAGTTATTGCCGTTGTGGAGCGCAGTGTTGAGGAGAATTCGCATGGGTCGATTAGCCATCGTGCACAGCAATTGGAACAATGCCCATCCACTTTGGGGAAGATTTTACGTAACCATCTTGGCTTAAAAGCTTATAAGATCCAGCTTATGCAAGAGTTGAAACCGCGTAATCATTATACGCGTCTTAGATTCGGCGAATGGGCCGAAAACATGATTCAGCTTGATCCTCATTTTCAAAGGAAAATTACCGAATTTGGAGTTGAAAAAAACCAGAAGCCTTCTTATAGACGCCCTTACTACCATTAAAACTCACTGTTTGGTGTGCTTTATGGGCTGGTGGGATCATCGGCCCATATTTCTTTAAGGACGATGCCGGCCAGAATGTTACGTCAATGGAAAGCGCTATAGAAACATGATTTCTAACTTCTTCGTTCCTCAATTGAATGGCATTGACGTGACAGAGGTTTGGTTTCAACATGCCACATTTCGCGCGACACCATCAACAGAATAAAAGACGTCTGGATACCGCTAAACTATTGAAATAAGGATTTGTTATTAAAGGTAATGGATTTTTTTCCTGGAGTAGGAGTCGTGGGCTGCGTTTTCCTTCTCTAAAAGATCTTTCCAATGCCGTCACCAAGCGCATTCGGTAGTTGAACCGAAGTGATGAGCTAACTGGCATATTGAACCTTGATTGAGAAGCAAAGGGTTCACATTGAAGGGACATTTAGTATTACATACTTCATAAAATATACTTTAACTTTGTATAATAAAATATCGTGAATTATTTTTGAAATGACCCTTGAGAAGCGAAGTTCTAAATATTTCGCACCTGAAATGAGAGTATACAGGACAATATCCAAAAAAATTGTCTACGTGAAGTAGTTCAAAATGTAAATGAAACGCGAGCTTAGTTAAGCTTACTTTATACTTCTATTCCCTTAGAGCTAGAGATTAGCAGGAGTGTTGGTTCAATGCTTGACGTGGACCAACTGACTCGTTTTTATTCAGATAGCCTATATTCTAATATAGCTGTGAAGTCCCTAAAGAGAGCTTTAAAGCACAGTGAGTCACGATCACTACACTGTACCCCCTGAATGACTCGAACTGCAACCAATTTCAGACTGCTATAATTTCCAAATCGTTCATGACAGTGAGCTCAAATTTTGACACATGACACGTAATTTTATTATTTACAAGCCTTTCAAGCAATTTATGTCTCAGTTGTGTTGAAAAAATTTTATCCGCGATGGAATTCATATTTATATTTGGCTGGAAAACCACAAGTAGCTATCGTTAGAGCCCTCCAGCACCTCAACGAGGTGTCTCGAATCACAGCTCATTACAGTGATACTGGCAGTGTTTCAAAACGCCATGGAGGTGGTCAGAAAAAAACAGCAACATCGGCAGAAATGGTTCGGAAAGTGAAGGTTCGAATTGAGCGAAATCCGCGTCGAAGTGGAAGAAAAATGGTTCGTGAGCTCAACATATCGTTGGAATGGATGCAACACATACCGAAAAATGAGCATGGGCTCAAGTCATTGAAGTTTCAAAAAGCACACGATCTTACACCGCAACAGAAAAAAGTTAGAGTCGAAAGACCGAAGGAGTTGCTACGCTTGCACGAAAGTGGTGAGTTGCCGAATTTGGTTTTTTCCGATGAGTCGCCATTTCTTATCGAGCAATATGTCAACAAACAAAATGACCGAGTTTACTTGCCAGAGAGGTCCTTCGAAAATTTACTCCTTCGGACGGCCACCAAAAAGCAGGCAGCACCGATGGTGATAGTTTGGTCCGCCATAACTGCCGATGGTCGCTCTCCGCTCGTATTTTTAGACGGTGATTTCAAAATTAATGCGATCATATACCGTGGAACTATCTTAGAGGCAGTACTGAAGCCTTGGGCAAACAATCATTTCGGTCGGAGACCGTGGACATTTCAACAAGACTCGGCACCGTCTCACAAAGCGCGCGTCAACCAAGATTGGTTAAAAAACAATGTTCCACACAATGGATTGCAAATTCTCCAGATGCAAATCCGTTGGATTTCTCTCCCTGGGGTATTTGGTATATGGGCCAAAATACCGCAAAGCCACTTGCGTGCAGCATGCGATGCTTTCTTCGGCCGTCTCAAGGCAATTATTCGCGCCAAAGGTGGATATATTGAAAACTACTGATACAATTTGAAAATTGATGTATTTTCGAACATTTTTTGCTTTGGCATGATAAAATTTATCAAAAAATAAAAAAATTATAGCATTTTAAAAAGTTATAGTTCGAGTAAGTCACCCTGTATTTTAGTCTTCCAAGCTAAAGGAATATATCGTATCTACACTAGAACTCTGACTCCACCATATCACCCCTTTTATGGTGGAACGCAGCATGCATATTGATACAGAAGATCTGGAAATACTACGCTTCAAAGTCTTGTGGGTAGAATTCAGTATGCACTCGAAAAATAAAAAATATGCGTTGGGCTTTTTTATCGACAATGGAAGCAAGGACGGAATGTGTAGACAAATCGGTGGAGAGCAGGGGTTGATCGCAGGGGTTTTGTCTCCTCTGATATTGTGGAATTTAGCTTATCCCTCTCAAAAGTTCCAACGTGTTTCCTCAGGCAAATGAGGCTGAAATACAGCGATTGTTTGCTCTAAAATTCAGGCAGACTTTATCTTCAATTCTTGCAATTATCTCAAAAAGAGGTTGAAAAGGCTGAACTTGACTGGCTTGACTCTTAAATAAACAATCTAGAAAGCAAACTTCTCTGATCTGAACATGTCGTATCGAAGTCTTATCAGGCAAGATCAGCTTTCTAGGGGAACAGGGAACTATCACAAGACATGGTACCTATCAACGAGAGGAAACATCTTGAACGGCAATAATCGGATGGATTCTTTCCTATTATTCGGTTGGTTGGTAAGACAAGTTTTGATATTTCTACGAAACATTTGATGATGGCATAATTGCGCGTAATGGATCTATGAACTGGCCTCCAGGATCCTGTGATCGCACACCTTTAGATTAATTTCTTTGTTTCTCTATCAAACAAGAGGTGTAGGATTTGAACGGCCTATTATTTTATAGCTGATGCATACAGAGTTTGTATGTGGTGACAGATGTCATCCATAAATTTGGAAAATTTACCAAGGAACGCTAAACAGTGCAAGAAAAAATCCAAATCGCAATATAATCAAAAAATTCCAAGAGACGGGCTCAGTGCAAGATGTGGAGATGCCGAAACGTTCTTGCCCCAAGCGTTCAATGCAAAATATCGCAGCAGTATGGAAAGTGTCGGAAACGATCCCAACGCCTTCATTCGTCAGCATTCTTAGGAGCCTAAACTCTCCACCCCCACGCTGTGAATTTAGTTAACCATGAGCACAAGATCCAAGTAACACAAGAACTGAAGCCGGACGACCACCAGTAGGGCCGTACGTTTGGCCGTACAGATTGGGACATGGAAAACATTCATGCTGACATTGATGTTTATAAGAAAATCATGTTTTCGGATGACGCTCACATCCACATTGGCGTTTAATAACCAAAATTTCCACTTCTGGGGCGCCGAAAATCCACGAGTGATTCAGGATGTGCAAATGTACCCAGAACGAGTAATTTTTAATTTAATTTTTAACGCCCCCATTTATTTGGCTTAATTCAAGCTTAAAAAACTAGGACCTATTCGGACTCCCACCCCTGGAGGGTCAATATCGAAACCAAACACACCTGAGTTTCAAACCACTACATCACAACAATGCTTTCCTTTCTCCTCCTTCTATCTTTCCACCGTGCCAAGGCAACAGTAAAAGGGTATCATAACCCCTTAGGCGCGCGTAAATTATAAAAAAAAAAGCTAAAAACTAAAAATACAAAATATTTAATTACGGTAATAAAGCTTGGGATGGTGAAGGAGATCAAATTGGAGGGAAAGTGTGCTGCGATTAAAATCCGGCAGCATACGGGAAATTGGTTGGTTAGTGCCATATGTGGTACGGTGGATTGGTGGATAAAAGAGACGGGGGCAACATAGATTTCGAGGGTTAGTGTTAAAGAAAATGAAGTTGTTAAGAGACATGCAATCGACGGAGCCTGAGAGGAGTCGGTGAATGAAAAGAATATCTGATATGCGCCTTCGTTCCTCAAGGGTATTCAGGTTAATGAGTTTGAGACGGTCTCGATAGGGATACCTCCTGATTAGAGGATCGTTCCAAGGTAGACCTCGAAGTGCAAATCGAAGAAAACGACGCTGGATCCTCTCAATTCGGGATAGATGACCTCGTTGAAAGGTACACAACGCTTGGTTAGCGTAATCAAGAAGGTGGCGAACGTAACTGATGTATAGTGATCTGGTCACGTACGGGTTACAGAATTCTTTGTTATCTTATCAATATCCGACCGAAAATTAAGTTCCCTCTTGCATAATATGCCAAGGTTGCGGATAGTCTGAACAAGTAACTGTTAGGTGCGGTTTATAAACCATAGGTTCGTACTTTTTCAAAAATGAGGCCGCAAAAGCCATTACGATCAATGGAGCATGCTACCGAGTCATGATAAACAAGTTTTTATGACTTGGGGCCTGTTTCTCATTTACTCCATCTGCTACATCAACTACATCGTACATCAATGTAGTTTTACTACATCAGATATATTTTTCTGTTGCACAAATTCGGCTGGAAATGTTGTATTATGTAGATGTAAGATGTAGATTTGACTATTATGTCAGACTGACAATAGTTGTTGATTTTCATGTTGCGTTTCAAAGCAACACAGCTTCATATACTCCAACCTAGATTCATTAATTTCTGCCGCGTTTGCGCATGAAGGCGCTTTTTTTTTGTGTAACGGCCTCGGACGGCTTGATGATGACTCCTGGAAGGGGTACTCTATTCCCGCATTATGAACGTCATGGATTCTAAGAGCCCCATCGGCTTCAAGTTCATCAATAAAAAAAAAAAAACTGTGAACGATAATTGCATTAATTTTAACTCATACATACCTCTTCCCTTACGATGGAAAAGATCATCTTATCATCATTTTCGTCAAATAGGTCTTTTTGAGAGGCACCACCCACAACGGTTTGCTTCATCCAATCTACAGGGTCTTCCAATAGGGGCTTCCGAACTTTGGCAGTTGATAGCGGCCATATTGTTGAACCTACATCTGTCAAATTGGCTGTCATTTATTCAGTCTATTTTGCCAAATCAATATGGACGGACATAGCGCTCAACAACATGTGCAAATGATAAAATTGTTTTATCAAAATGAGTGTTCTGTTCGGGCCAAGTTCCGCGCGCTTTGGCCATTACCGTCGCCATAATCATGTGGTGGATAAATCTGAGTCCACTGGTTCAGTAAACGATAAACCAACATCCGTACGTCGCCGAAACGCAATATCTGCCGAAAACATCGCCGCTGTCCATGAGAATGTGCAGGAGAATCCGAGGTAGTTGACTTCGCGTCGCTCACAAGAACTCGGCCTTTCGCAGACCACATCTTGGCGAATTTTGCATCGTAACTTGGGCCTGCACCCGTAAAAAATGCAACTGACCCAGGAGCTGAAGGTAAACGACCAGAGACGACGACGAGTGTTCGCTGAATGGGCTCTGGAGCAGTTGGAAACTGGCCCTAATTTTCATCAAAAAATCATCTTCAGCGATGAGGCACAATTCTGGATGAATTGGTATGTCAGAAAATTGTCGAATTTGGGACAATACCAATCCACATGAGATCCAAGAGCGTTCAATGCATCCCGAAAAAGTCACTGTTTGGTGTGGGTTTTGAGTTGGCGGCGCCATCGGTCCATATTTATTTGAGAACGACGTTGATTACCAACCTGAATTTAATGATATCGGTACCAACGGCATGTGGTTTTCGTGTGATTCGAGATCATGGTCATCTCACGTGGAGGTGATGTGAACTGGCCACCGAGATCATGTGATTTATCCCGGGAGACTTTTTCTTGTGAGGTTTTCTGAAGTCTCAGGTGTATGCGAATAAGCCACAAACTACAGCGGCCCTCAAAGCCGACATACCCCATGCCATCGGTCAAATTCAGTCTGATTTATATGCCAGGGTCATGGAAAATTGGACATTTTTGTTGCGCGGCACCCAGAGAAGTCGAGATGGACATTTGAACGATATTATATTCCACACATAATGGCACATAATTCAAACGAATAAAAAATGTCGATGATATCTCACACACACTTTGTTTTATTTAAATTTAGAAATAGGAGGCACTTAATGAAAGACAAGAATTGCTAAGGAAGCAATTCTGTTCCATCCACCAGCAATATCTTGCTATCTTGCTTCGTGATACTGGTGGTGAATTTCCCAAATAGCAAAGCCTTGGACTCGTAGATCTCTTTTAGAACCAACATCTGTTGGTCTTTTAATGTACATATGGTATATGAGGCACATTAATGTACATACTCGTAAATATGAATAAAATAACTTACTCGTATATTTGTGTATATCCTTTTTGATTTCTTCATACTCGTATTCATGTATTTTTACATTAAAATACTCTGCTGTCGTGATGTATTACAAATTTGCTGTCATTTGTACGGCATCAGTGTACAATAGTTCAAAATTACGAGAAACAGAATAGAATCATACATTCTCCCAGTATTTCCAATCTACTACTCGTACATTGATGTAGTACAGCAATGTCTACAGTGTTTTTGGGAATCACAAATGATGTTACATCACTGTCACTGTACAACAATGTAGCTGATGTAGTATATGAGAAACAGGGCCCTGAGTTCGAGGATATGGATGCGGAAGACCTTCGAACGAGATTTTGCTACGTGCCATATAGGTAAGTCCAAAAGTTATTGCGCAAGAAGTTTCCTGGCCGCGTAATTTCGCGTTTCGGGAACATCCATTAACACCGTTTGACATTTTTCTTTCGGGCTATTTTAAGAGCAAGGTCTACGTCAACCATTCACAAACAATTCCAACTCTGAAAACGAATACTGATGCCGCCATCGCCGAGATAGAGCGATTTGATTATGTGAAAGAGTTACTGAAAATTTCGAGGATTAGGGTCTACAATCTGAGCTGAGACAGTCATTTGGAAAATATTGTGTCCCATTGTGTGAGGATTATCTCTCCATGTGTTTACTTTATAAATCAATGAACAATTTGAGATATGTCAACAATTTTTCGTTTTATTCAAATGGCAAATCCTACAACCCTTATTGAGATACCCTTTAGGTTCTAGTTTTCGGTGAAACATTCATCAAATCACAAAAGGACCTGTTGCTACGAAAACTCTACTGGCCATTCTTGAAAACCTTTCATGTTTCAAAATATTCCATGATGCGATGGCTTACAAGTGTTTCCCTGATCTCGGTGAGAAGGAGGAGAAAGAGGTAGACACTTCGTTTTAGGTGTCTGGCTAGACAAATGCTGTTTTCCATTTACTCGGAAAGTGTCATAAAAAAGATTGATGAAGAAGCTCACGCAATGGTTTTGCCATTGTGGGAGATATACCATATGAACCATCCAATTTGTGTGTATTGGGATCTCTAAGTACTGCTATGAACGTAAAAGTGAACTCATTTTATTGAAGATTCGAAGTGCTCAGGTGTAGGCAGATACATGACACTCTGGCTGAGCTGCCTTAAAAACGTGCAACAAGCAAATTTCCCCTGTCCAAAAAAGGTCGATGCAAAATTCTTTATTTTTTTGACAGACGATCAAAAAGGTCTACAACCTTTGGGACAATGTAGTATTTCCTTTTTAAATGCATAGGACAACATTTTTACAGCTATACTACAAAGCCAACTAACTGCATGGAGAGGCACCCACAAACTGCTCAAGGAATATCAATCGGGTTTTCGGCCAGGATACTCCGTTGTTGATTAGATGTTTGCTTTAAATAGTATTTTAGAGTCATTTCTCTTGAAGAATAAAAGACTGTATGCATACTTCGTTGATTTCGAGGCAGTTTTTTTTGACTCAGTGTACCAAAACGCTGTATAAGCTCTTTGGTATGTCCCTAAAGTTCGGACGAGTGATTGAATGCCTGTACGTATATACCAAGGCAGCTGTGTTGAATGGTGAGGTGATATCCTCAAATTGTGAATTGTCTACCCGGAGATGTGGAGTATGCAGCTGTGTTGGTGTCTGGTGGTGGATCTAAGTAAGTCTCAACGAATGATATGCAAAAGGGGTGCAGACAGAAACAGCGCAAATGGTGAAACTGTTCAAGTTGTGAAAGAATATAAGTACGTACCTCGTACCTCGGAGTTTATTTTGCGAGGAATCTCAAGGCATTTAGAAAAATAAAATTTGAAGGTAAAAGCAGCCAACAATGCTGCCTGGAGAAAGTGTTTCACCAACAAATACATTGCCCATAGCTGAAAATATAAAGTTTTGAAACTGCTTCGGAATCCATTTGCTCCTAGAATACGTTGCTCAATGGGGAGGAAAGCAATATGAGACAGTAGAAAATCTGCTTAGGTATTATACAAAGGGAGAATTGCATCTTCCACCGAATATGCTCGTTTTGGAGACAGACTTACCACCACTCTTTGCTTAAACACTAAATCTACAGGTGGATAGGACTATCAGCTATCAAAGAAAGCAGCTGTATAATCAATATGAAGTATAATGGGATGGTACAAAAAGTGGTTGGAACTGGCTAGTGGTTGTGGAATAGAACTGAGTGGCGAGGGTGTGGCCAGGACATGGCGAGTTGGAACTTTATTACTTGATTGCGCGTTTGGATAAGCAAATGATAGAAGGGTTCCAAGAGGAAGCAACAGCGTCACTCCCCAGAGCAGTCTACACACGGCTATGCAACAATTTGGAGCACAAAACCTATTCTCGTGACGAACACAGCATAAAAAAGATAGTGATTGTGCTGAAGGTGTGTGGAATGCATTTTTGTTCTGTTCTCAGGTTCCCCATTTTGCGTGAAGCAATGTGGTCTGTGTTTGGAAATGAAGTCTAATGGAAGAACTAAGCATCCCAATAAATGCAGTGACTGCTGTCTGTAACAATCTCCATAGTAGTTATCACCGATATTCATCCACTTTGCGTTCGGTCTATCCAACCACACTTCTTGGCTGGCGGTTATGTCCGCTTCGTAGCAGTCAAGGATCTCCGCTATTTGTTCGGCTGCACCAGTTCTGTTCTGTTCTGTTCTGTTCTGTTCTGTTAAAGGTTCGAACATTCCACGTGCAGATCCGAAGATCTTTGTCCCTTAATCGACTGCCAGGGTCGTCAAATGAAAATCCGTTTTTATCCGAGGCTATTCACATTTCTTTTACCTCTTCCGTATAGGATTCTGTGCCCTATGACCGAGTAGGCCAGTTTAGCCTGTATCAGTAAGGATTTACTTAAGCTGTTACCGAGGACCACCACTGGGAGGTAAGGCAAGGACTACACTAGGAGCTTGATTGTAGCACTTCTGGTGAAATTTGAATTTATAATAGCTTCCCGATGAAACGCCGCAGATCCACGTACTCACTAAGAATTCAACAATTTTGAAGTTTGGGGATTCATCCTTTGGTCGTTACAATTTTATCCTACTGGGGTCGCGGAGTGAATTAGATTGCTATCCATTGTAGTACAAAATATTAGGGTTTGGATATGACGTCGTTTTGAGCCACAGTATCCATTTGAGACACAGATTCGATGTATGTAAGTGCTGTTGTTCAAATTTAGATGGGTATTTGGCTGAAACGTCCACATGATCGTATTTTTCATAAGATGCTGCAATTGCCAACTAGAAATCTGGAAAAGCTACAGGAACTGACAAAATTTACCCTGAATTTATAAAAAAGTGTAGTAAAAATGCAAAGGCTTGGTTGTGTTAGTTCTATAACAGCGTCCTATTGCCTGGAACCTTTCCTAAAGAGTTTAAAAAGACCAAAATTTATTGCTATTTTAAAACCTGGAAATCCAGACGATAGAGTTGATAGCCATGGACCTATAGCCCTCTGCTATGAGATCCGGGAGTGTCTCATCCACAACAGGATTGCAGGGGTTGTAAACAACATAGTCCCAATCAAACAAGCTGGTTTTCATTAAGGTCGCAGCTGCACTGACCAGGTTCTTGCCTCAGCCACTCATTGGAATACGGCCTCGGAAATAAGCTGAAAACAGGTGCTTTATTTGTGGACCTTACAGCATCCTTACAGGGATGATTTCGAAACTTCTGATAGTGGTTCCATGCATTAGGATAGTTAACCGTATAAAAAACATGCTCAGTAATTGATCATCTCACGTGCTTATCAACGATAGCGCGAGCAAGGCAAGGGAACTCAATAACGGTCTGCCTTAAGCGTCTATTCTGCCCCCACTGTTATTTAGCCTGTACATCTATGATATGCCGGATACGCTATCCAATGAATTCACATATGCAGATGACCTGCTATTACCAGACAGAGCCATAACAGAGCTGATATCGAAGATACGCTCACAAGGATCTTGAACTCTTGGAAAAATAGTTCAAAAAATGGAGATTAGCACCCAGCCTAACTAAAACTGAATCGTCGTGCTTCCATTTAAATAATCAACTAGCTAACCGACAACTGGAGGTCCATGTAATTCCATATAACCAGCAACCAGAATATCTAGGGCGCGCCCAATTGGTTTGTGTGCCCTTAAAATGTTTGTAAACAACGAGGGCGAAGGAAATTTAGGGAGGAAGAAAGGACAGGTACCGATGTACATTGTTTTTAAATGTTTGTAAGCTATAACGACCAGGAAACACAGAGGTCGGCAGGGAATTCCATAAGTGAGTTGTACGGCTTAGGAACAAATCACGGTATTTTAGAGTACGACCGAAAATGGGCTTGAGGGTATACTAATACTGATACCATTCATAGCGAGACGGGTGTTATAGTTGAAAGCTTGAATGGGCGGAATCCTACTGGCGATTTCAATGGAGCACTGGTATTGGAAATAGCGATAAAACGGTGTTCGAGGGTGTCAATTCATCGACTGATGTTAGTATCACCTATGATTTTTACCGCACGGTTTTAACTCCTACCTAGCAGGTGCAGAGATGTTTTAGGAGCACCTAACCGGATGTGGTCATTGTACTCTAATTTTGGGGGGATGAATGCTTTATGTATTGAGGCCAGATCAGAGGGGGTAAACTATTTCTTACATCGCTTCAGGAAACCTAGACATTTCGCAGCATTTTTGACGAAAACAAATACGAGTACGAATCCCTTCGCCTATTATGGGTCTGCATTTATTAGTGGAGCTGAGGAGACAAAATCACTTACTACCTGAAAGTCGCAGCATGCCCTCCTGATGATGGCAACATTTGGTTATTCCAAGGTAGGTTGTCATTGACACACATACAGAGAATGAAAAGTTTATCGGTTTCGACGATGCAAGTACCATTCATGGATAATGGCAGGGTCTTTAAATTTCTCTTTAGAAACGAATATGAAAAGCAGAGAGCACCGTCATCACCAAAGGAATAAATTGGATTAGAAGTAGCATATTAGAGATCATTAACAAAAATGTCAGAGTGTCTGAGACAGAACGGAGCCTTGGGGCACACCAGCATTTATTTTATGAACATCAGGATTGAAACCGTCCAAGACAACTTGAATTGAACGTTCCGAAAAGTAATTTCTAATCCATTGAAGAAGAGAGTCATCGATCCCAAAAGCATGCATTTTTGACAAAAGAGCCTGACGCCAAACTCTGTCAAATGCATTGGAAATATTATGTGCAACTATCTTGCTTTCGCTAGATTCATGTACGCTTTGCTTCCACTTTTCGGTGATACATGCCATCAAACACCAGTGGGCCTGTTGCTACGAAAACCATATTGCCGGTCATTGAGAAGCTTTCATGTTTCGAGATACCATATTTCATGAGCTGACGGTTTATCACCGTTTCCGCACCTTGGAAAGAAGGGACGTAAGTGCAATGTGTTTCATTGAAGATTCCACGCACGTGGCCACAAATCATGCAGCAAGCATATTGGCCTTGTCCAAGAGGTGATAGCTGGAATGTCAATGTAAATGAGAGTTGGGATAGAGGATGAGCCAGAATTTCTGATGTTTTTCACGAATGACCAAAAGCTTTTACGACCTTTGGGACATTGTAGTACAATATTTTTTGCCTCAACTTTTGGTCGTATTGAAATTTCAGACGCTTGAGAAAGACGTTGCAGTCATTCCTGGCCCGTTTAAACTTTTTTCGGTTTTCCTCTGTCGGGTTGGTCTTGTAGGACCGAAAAAACAGTTCTCTAACCCTGACAGCCTCTTTACAGCTCGAATCGTACCATGCCCTTTCTTTTGGTTTGATACTCTTCATACGATGAGGGATAAAGCATCTCATTCCAAAGAGTATAGTTTCTGTGATCATGTCAGCAGCGGCATCCACGTCGTTATCGAGGAAACATAACGACCAGTTAAAATTCCTAAAGAAGCTGTTAAGGCCGCTCCAGTTGGCTTTCTCGTATGGCAATACGGTTCTTTTAGGGATCTTTTCTCTAACTGTGTGGTGGGTGTACGAGAATTTAGCTGATATGACACAATGGTCCGACGAGCCTAGAGGGGAGAGCACGTCAACGCAGTACTTGTCAGGGTGAGAAGTTAAAACCAAGTCCAGGGTGTTGGCGGTATGACTATCAACGTCTGGTATTCGTGTGGGCTCATTTACAAGCTGGGTTAAATTATTTTCCTCAGCGAAGATATCAACACACCGTCCTACGGGTGTTGTCTGTCCAGAATGTCGAAGCCGCCCAGAATTGTGTATATTGAAATCGCCCGTAATCACGACTTCAGTATGAGGACACAGGATACAATTCTTTGAATAGAGTCAGACAGCGCATCAAGCTCGTTAAAGGTCGAGTTGCTGTCTAGTTTGGGGCTTCTGTAAATAAAGCAGTAGTGGATAATTTGCTTAGGGAGATGGAGTTTTAGCCACATGAAATTGAATTCCGGATTGGAACAGGGACTACATTGTGGTGGAATTTGGTAAGCTTCATAACTACGAGCATAAATGGCGAGACCGCGATGAGGAAAGAATAGTGGCACTAGTTCGTAGCCAGGTAGCTTCAGATCAGAATGATCTGAGGGGTGTGGGCGGGGATCTTCCTCTGTTTCACTAAGTGCCAAAACAGCTAGTCTGTATTAGCAGACGTGGACGTACGCAGAAAAGTGATTACTTTTTAGTCCGCGTATATTGGCTACGTCTACCCTGAATTCCCTAGTCATAATTACAAACAAACACAGTAATCACAAACAACGACGATACTAAGCAAGGCAGCGAAGTTGAAATTCTGCAAATAAACTGAAAACAAGGACCAATCTGCTCCAAAAACTCGCGTCTAGCTCCTGGGGTGCCTCCCTTGAGACACTGCACACAGCCATTATTAGCCTGGTATGCTCATCTGCCAAATTTAAGGCTCCCGTATGGCTGAACAGTGCTCATACCAAGTTGATTGATAGCCAGTTTCACATCGCAATGCGCCTAATTATCGGAATGATAAGATCAACGCCTATCCAGTGGCTCCAAGTGCTGAGCAACATTCCGCCGAAACAACCGAAATCTTCCAATTCACGAATTTATCATTGGCAAGGCCCTTTTCCGTTTAAAATCACGGAAACCATCTATAAGATTAGCTAAAAGACTATACGACTGAAACTTGAACGTCAAAGGGGAATAGACAAAAGCTTTCACCATCAGACCACATTATTGCCGATCAAACCATCCGCGTATCTGGCTTCCAATTATGAAGAGCTGTATGGACTCAACTCTCCAGGATAAGAACCAAATACGGCCGCTGCGCTGATTTCTTAAACAAATGAGGTGCAACACCATCAAGTGCCTGTGACTGCAGCGAACCTCGCCAAACCATAAACGACATTACCTGTTTGCCCCCTACACATCTTCAAGGGTGATGCAGAAGATCTAAACAACCTGACTCCCGGTGCTCTTCAATGGCTGGAAAATCTTTACATAATTTCATAGATTATAAAATATACACTCATGCAGTTTGTGTTTATAATGTTAACATACTCCTTGATATTTGTGCAATTTCATTTCATTGTTCTTATTGTATTACTACTGCTATTGTAAAGTTACTTCCATAAGTAATAAAAGCTGCTGCTCCTATTCACGGTATGCTAAGGTTTAACAAAAACTATTGCAAATTCGTTGCTGTTAAACTTTTCAACTAAATTCATTTGTTTGTGGTCGCAAGCTGAAATTACTGAAATGTAACTATTCCCCAATATAATTTCGGTTGATTGGAACCGGCTGAATGCTCATATGTATTCGCAATGACTCTGCAATACCAAGGAATGTTAAGTTTAAAGATTTTACATTTCTTGTTGCTTAATGTTCACACGATTCTCGCATAAATATTGCAAACGGAATTATATCCCAGAACGGGGAAGCCTTCGTCGTGCGACATGCAGATGCTGCTTTTACAGAGTATGTACGAGTATTTGTAAAAGTTTCTCCTTTCAAAGCCGCTGTCGCAGCGGAATAGTCTAGCGTACGCATCAAAGTCATCACCATCATCATCATCGCATCCACAGTTTTGGCAAAAACTTCAAAATTCGTATACACATTCGTGCCGAAGCGACGCTCGTATTCGTATGCAGATTTTTTTATGCGAGGGAAAATGGGCGCGTACAAATGGAGCTACATGTTTCGATTTTTTCGAATGAAGAAAAGTTTTTCTTAAGAATTGTTACAGCTTCGACAAAAAAGTGATTTGATGGCATTTCCATTGGCGTTGCCTCCTTTGGCCATGTCGCCGTTGTGAGCTTAATTTGAAAACTTTTCCCTTCGATTCCTTTCATATGTTAGGACGGCAACGAACTGAAGAATTTCCAATGCGAAAAACTACTAAATGGGCAGGGGTAAGACGAAGGGAGTCGCATACAGATTGGAGTTATTTGCCATTGAATATACCTACTCGTACAATTTATCAAAGTGCACACACACACACATACATACGAATATATCCGTATTTTTGTATAAATTTGAATGCGACCAGATGACTGATTGCTTTCTGATGAAATTTTGTCATTTTACAATTTAATTTCACTTAAAGTCTCAATGATGATGTGCTGGCAAACTGCCAGGCTATGGCTTAATCAAATTCTGGATGTGTTACAATACCACTATATTTATACTCTTGCCAAAAAGCAGGACGGAAGAAGGAGGGCACTCAATTCCATAACTTGGTCAAAGCATCAACAAACCTATCATCACAAGTATCACATCATGGTCAGGATGTGAACTGTGAACTGTGAACTTAATTCGATTGACTTTTGCCTTCTCACCTCTATGAAATGGGTAAGCATCAAAACCAGAACTTCAGATCAGCAGCATCAGGACCCAGCTAGTGGTAAGGATTGAAAATTAATGAACTGAATTATAACATTTTGAAACAATTTCCGTCTACGTGCCAACAGCATTCGATAAAAGTTGTCTATCCTAAGTAAGTTAGCTCGAGTACCTATGTGTGTAGGTGCTTCGATATTGTTGAAAGCAAATGCATGTTCAATCTCACTTGGGTCTTGAAAGTAAAATTTATGGAGTAACCATAGTGACAATGACATCGAGACAGGAAGACAAAAACACCGGACGGGTCTTGTTCAGTCTCTCAGCATCGATTATTCCAAGAACAGTGGCATAAAAATTATTCCCGCTTCACAGAGTTAAATAGTGTGCGGCGGTATGAAGGGATGCCTTCTTGGGAAACTTTAATGTCTTTACTCGTTCTACTGAATTTTCTTAATTACGGGTACAAGAAGATATCTGGGAATTTATGAAGAAATCAGACTGTCGTGACATTATTGTGAAAAGTTATGACTGCGAATTTTACAGATAAATCCAAAATGTGGTTTTTATAGGTAAAACATTAAATTAAGGTTTAGTGGTAAAGCTGTACAGTTTTATGAAAATTGTCAGGAATGAAAAGGAGCATTCGAGGGGGCTTTCTTCGTTTCTTAGAATTATTAGAACCATGAATGTAGCATATGTTCATATACAGTCAAATAGTTAAGTTGGGTTTGATTACTTTATTTGGTTGCACCCATGCCACTAGAATTTGAACAAATTCTTACAGCTTCAACCGTAATAGATTAAGCGTTGTATTTCATAAGTGAATTCTAGTGGCCGCTTAATGTTGTATAAAAACAAACCCCTGAGAAGGCAACATGAAAGCTGTGATGTAATTGATCCAATTTTGTATTGGTCTGTTCGAATCGCTGCTGAAGCTTTGGTTGCTTTTCTATCGAATCCTGTCCGAATCGAATCTCCATTAATCCTTGTGGATTTTCGAATTCTGGAGGGAGCTTAATAGGAACTCAACAAAAACAAATTTAAACTCTTCGATATACGACTACAAATGATTTGCCTTATTTGTAGCTCATTTTTCCGAACTACTAACATTTAAATAAAGAATCCTTTCTCATGTGGTTTCTTGAGCGACGGGAATATCGCAGAAAACGGCGAGTTTCACATCCTGCCAGGGCGAAAGAAGTCAAAAGCTACGACAATGTTCTATAATAAACCCGAAATTATCAAAGTACTTATCCTTATAAAAGTAGCTAAGACTTATGTGTGAAAAGCTCTTAATGTGGAAGGTATGCATTCATTTCATCATACTCCAGCATAGGAAGTATTGTTCAATCCTCAATTTCAAAGAAATGTTTAAATTTCTGAAATTTCATTTTGGACAGACACTTTGCGGACGAAAACTTTATTTACCGGGTTCTATGGACGGATAAGTTCCAATTCACCATGATTGGAGTAGTAAGTAACCCCTACCCGTCACGATACAGAGCACATGTTTAACGTCAATGTTTGGATAAAAAGTTAATCGGACGGTATCAGCTTCATTCGAAGATTAACTGTGTTCTTTTTCTGTAGTTTTTGAGAAACGACTACCCAGAACAAAAGGTTCACGTCGGGCTCCCGCATATATAATGCACCCATTTACTGGCCTCCAAGATAGCCACACTAAGCCCTATGAATTTTTATTTACATTATTTAATAACAGCATTAATGAGTTAAACCCTAGGAGGTAACCGAGAGGAATTGAATACGTCATTCAAAGACACCAGACGAAGCAATGGTTTGTACTTTAAACATTTAGTTTGATATCAACCAATCTACAAAATCCAAAAAAATGTTGCAATATCTAGACCCGATACGAAGTAGCCTTGAAACAAAGCACCCCTAATGAACGTCCTCTAGAGACTGCCACTGCCAAAACCGAATACAACGACACAGAGGCCAAATGAACTCGATCCGATGACTCCAGTCCCCCTACGTCGGAAGCAAAGAGAGGCAGAATATGGAATTCTACAGGCGTCAAGTTTCCATATAGCGATATATTGGGCCGTATCAAGCTGGGTGTAATCCCGGAGGACATCAATCTCAATCCCTTTAGTGTTAAGCAAATGGCTCAGAGGGAGTTGTAGATGTTTGATCGAGCTTTGAATGGAAGAGGTGAAGCCGTGTTTTGAAAGCTCTAAAATCAGGGCTGCCTGGGTCGTGTTTGTTTGTTCCAATAACTGGCTGAGGAACAATTTCTCAAAAATTAAGAAGAAATGCTGTCTGGACATGATGCAGTGGAGGAGAATTCATCACGCATCATAAATAGGCTCCTTCCGCAAAGCATCGGCCTAGCTAGCGAGAAAATTCTCGCATCCATGGATGCACAAGACTCAGGTTTTAACACCAGAACCTAAAGAGTCTTGCAAAGAGTGGAAGAGAACGATCTCGTCGACATGGTCTTTGCAGTAAATAACAGTGCGGTGAAATGGCTTAACGACTTAAAAGGCCATGTCGCGTACCGTTCCGGTAACCTGAAGCTCATTATATAGAGCTCAGGCAAAATTTCAGCTATTTCAGCACAACCAGAGACTAGTAACCAACATCATTAATACGACTGTAGCTGAGGGTGATAGAGTACGTGAGCTACAAGAACCAGCTGCTGCGAATAGACCCAAAAGTATAGTTCTACACCGCTACCGGGGGTAGTCAACGGCAGAAAACGCAGCTCGTCCTGTGAGAGTAAAGCCAAAAGGCCACTCCCTTGGCTTGGTTCCTATACGGCAGAGAGGCGATAACAAACCGAACATCATACGGAACCCCCGGTATAGCCCAAACAATGATAGCTACACTAAAGGTTTTGTAGGGAACCCTGAATCATGTTTAAGGTGACTCGTACACCTTTAACCAACGATGCGCAAGACAGAACATCGCCCTATGACTAGTTCAAGGAGCTTGGGCTATTGAGTATAAGATTTTTGGCCTCAATAATATGTAGTAAGCGAATATTAGAATTTTCCGAGGAGATTTTAGACCGAGGGCTGCTTACTGATCCAAAATTAAATATATTCTCAGTCCAGCGTTTAACATCAAAGATCTAGTGGCAGCGATGTGCGTCTCAGACTATTTCCCCGGAGACATAGATACGATTCCTCGAACTGTGCCATCGTTGCAATTGTCATATTATTCTTGGAAGCGATCCCAACGCCCACGACAATATCTTCGACTTCCAAATTATATTTTTAGCAAACATTTGCTCCTATGTAATAGACCACCCACTTTTATCAATTCTGTAAGAGAAGAGGTGGTTGACTCTACCATCTCGTCTCCCTTTCTTCATACTCTTATCAAGGATTGGCATGTGTCAAATAAGGCATACAATTCGCATACGGTTTAGTATAGGATGCAATATTAGATAGGGTCAAACTAGATGCATAAAGAAGCTCAAGAGCTGGTGTACTTTTCCAGAAAATCTTGCTATCAAATCTGATTCACCGCCGTTATCTCTACAAATTAACATATGTACAAGCCCCCTGTGGAAGTATGGGGACATAAATGGGGACAGTGGATTAACTAAACGAACCCATTATCTCATCAATTAAACGTAGTTACAAGCTGAAACGCAATATAGTCGAAACGTGTGCACCATGGTGGAACGCCAAACACGAAAAATTGCTAAAATGGGGAGAGAAATTTTTAATAAGCACACCAATAATTGGGAACGGTACAAGTCCGCTTTAACCAACTTCAATAAAGAATTGAGAAAGCCCATCACAAGTTCACGCAAAAGACTCTTCAAATAGCTTAGGTCTGTTACACGAAGAAGATGATACTTTTACATCCAGTTGGGAGGATAATGGTTCATTTCTTAGACTCGACGTCTTTAAACAACACACAATATGTCAATTCTGAAGCCACAAGCTTATATTACACCAACAGAATTAACAGCCTATTTGGAAATATGTTCAGCATAGACATAAACTCCATAAGCTCATTTAAACCATAAAAAGCACCTGGATCAGACGGAATCTTCCCAGCATTGATTCAAAAAGGTCTGGCCCGGATTCTTCCCATTCTAAACGCCTTATTTTGGTATACCTTCAACTTTGGATACAATCCACTAGGCTGGATGGAGGTATACGTAATTTTTATCACCAAACCAGATAAATCTAGTGAACTACCTAAATCTTATCGACCTATAAGTCTTATATCATTTTTTCTGAATGCCATGGAAAGGCTTGTTAATTTATACATTAGAGACCTTCTCAACATAAATTCACCTCTGAGCTTTACGAAATCCGGTAGCACAGATTAAACAGACCTACCGTTTCGGAAGACATGTCCAAAAAGGGACTTCACCATCCCATTGTGTTAGAGCGATGCGTGTAAACCGGAAAATCTCTATATCTTCCGGTGAGACTATCCAGCTGTCAAAAGCTGTCCACAAGGAGGTGTTCTCTCACCGCTCTTCTGGTCACTCGTACTCGTATCCTGTCTCAAAATCGATTTCTGAATTTATTTCGTTGTATTCGATAAATCGGTAATTCTGCTGATAGAGATGCAAGGAAAAGACAAGGCAACGTACAAGTTGGACGCTATATCCAATATTTTCAACAAATTCGTAAAGAACTGCTAGAGTCTGTACAAATCGCTGAATTTGCCACTATTGAAGAAAAACTGATCGCATTGAGAGCGCGTTCTCATCTTATTATTTATATGGCGAATAAGCCCGCTAAGTATGGACTGAAAATGATGTTCTGGTGTGTCGCTACTTTTGCAATGTCTACATATAGTGGAAAGGGTTCTGATGGAGAAGGCTTCTCTTAGACCTTTCTCAATCTGCAATACTTGTAACCTTTGCACTATTCTAATAGGAATGTAGTAGATTCGTTTCTATATAGGAGCTAACAGCATGCTTCCAGCACTCAAAGGAAAGAAAAATGGGTTCCATATTATATGGATTTACGAGCCAAACTAGCGTCGTATTTTATGCATTCAAACAAAGAATCAATAATGCAGAACAGTATGAGCACAGATGATAAGTCATCAAATCCTGAAATAAAAGCTTTCTACAACTCCACAAAGGGCGTATACAAAAATGTTCAATCTATTCCCGTAGCCGGTCATGCATATATTGTTCGTCAGTCTCATAATAGGAAAATGGATGGATAAATTTTCCTGAAGAGTTTAGCTCGATATCTGGTATTAGAAAACAAGCAAAGAAGAGTACGCAGTACCAAAATCCTGTGTGACCTAAATATGACCGTGACGTGGTTATGGGTTCTAGATTCTGACATGCCAAATCTACCGGAACCTGATATTGCCACACCAAAGAAAAAAAACACGTGTGTCTTTTGTGCTACGAAACTGAAAAGGAAGTCTTCATACAAAAGTTATTCCTGCCATAAGTACGTATGTTTAGAGTTCGCCAAGAAAATTTGTTCAGATTATGCGTAAAATTTTGTATATATTTGGACCATGTCAACTTGTATTCTAAGTAAGCTTGAGTGAATTTTTTTTTGCTTATTAATTTATAGTTTATATTTGAGTATCACAGAATTAACGGGTCTAAAGTCTTTTTGTTCTTTTAAAGAAATAACAAAATTATTTATTTCCTCTGTTGTAACAATATGTTACCGAACAAATTAAAAGTTTTCAAAAATTAAGTTTTATAGCATTGCGGTCTCTCAGACCACAGGTCGGTGATAACGTGGCAAAAAAACTGATCTCAATGGCTAAAGGTAAAATGCTTCCCATTTAACTTTCCTTCTGAATATTATTGCAAGACCATATTTAACCGATCTTGCAGATATTTTAGACTTTAAATTCTGTAAGATCATTGATTTGCCCCATTCTACGATAGCACTTCTTCTGGGATTAATCCAAACAGACAATCTATGTATCTACCCCATCTTTCTTTCTGTAGATGTTTTGTTTTTATTTTAGTTCAAAAAATGAACTTACAAGTATGTTTTTATATTTCAGTGATTGTATCTATATGTATTACTGCTTTGATGAATCCCAACGGAGACAATGCTCCGATGAATTGGAGTGCCTATAAATCCATTGGAAGAAAACATGTTGTCTCAAGGGCTTGGTACATTAACTTAACTATTGTCTTTACTTCGTTATTCCCCCAATCCACGGAGAAGACCAAAATTCTCTACGAACTTTACCACTATTTAAAGCTAGGAAAGGTAATTCAGAGTCGACTATAATCCTATAGACCTGCAGTTTTGCTCAACTAGTTCTTGTATAAGATTTGTTCACTTATTACCCGGTTATTTTATTAACTGCTGAATTCTACTCTTACTTGGGGATCTGGGCAGTGTTTGATCGGGAAACCGCTGACTCTCATATAACCTGTATAGTTCCAGGGGCTCAACAACGAGGAGAAGGACGACCTTACCAAATATTGTTATGAAAATCGTCCTCGGCGATTTAAATGCCAATCTAGGCTAAATTTCCACACCTTGATATCAAAAAAGAGAGCTGGATGTCCCCTGATAAATAAACCTATAATGTTTTGGATACCCGAACATTGTCAGCTGCTAACCTGTGCTTGGGCCATTATCTTATTGTAGCCAAGATATGGATGTGGGAATCCGTAGCAACCCAAAGCCATCGAATCATTGGGAGGATATTAAACGCCGAAAGGCTACAATCACATTAGAGCGGCAGGGTATTTTTCGCTCAAGTCCCTCTTCACCTCTCGATGCCACCAGCATCAAATAAAGGAAAACCGTGGCATCGCTGCCAAAAAACAATCACAGGCCTTTGAGAGGTGCTGTTAACAGAGTGAAGTTTGTAAGTTCTACAAAAATATAAAACAAATATGCCAAAGCAATAAAGGCGGAATAAACGTCTACAAGAATAGAAAAGGAAATATCATAGAATTTATAAAAATAGTCGATTCTAGGAGACCGGAAAGGTTATTTCTGCAGACTATTAAATGGACGAATAACATGCCAACGTCAGGCAGAATAAACCTTTCAACCTGGATGGTGACATGGAATATTTCTTTTCCCTCCAAATGAAGCCGAACAGCAATTTCCAAACTTATGTCTTACAAAGCTGTTGGACCCGATCGCTTACTTATCTCTTAAATCTGGGTCGATGAAAGTCTGCCTGACAAATGGAATGTCACATTATTATTATTTGTCCCACCCCACAAAAAAGAGAGGCGAATTATACGGAGCCATGTCTAGTATTGCGAATCCTGGCAAGCTCATTCGACTGTGCAGAATGACGATAGAGAATGCACGTTGCTTCGTCAAAGTCGGTAATGACAAAACCAAGACCTTAAATTTTAGAAAAGAACTAAAACAAGACGATGTGATTTCGAGTGGTTTTTTCAGCATCGTTCTTCGTGCGAAACGCACAATTCAACTATAGAGGTACCATCTTCCAAAAGTTTGTTCAATTACTCACATTCCTGGGCGCCATTGACATAATGAGAGGAATACAGCGAGTTACAACAATGTAGGCAGATATGGGCTTATCGGTCAAGAAAGGAAAAATAAAATTTACGCTGTCAACGAAGAAGGACACACAACATCGACGCATAGGAGAAAACGCCACGATAGGCGGCTACATCCTAGAGTAAAGGGCTTTATACGGGCGCCTCAGCTATTAACGGAAATCATGGGTAGATTTACTATTGTTTATACTTGCTTCGTTGGGCCTAGAAGGCAAATGAGCAATAAATCCATCTCACGAGCAACCACAAAGATCTTATACAAGGCACGGATCATCCCATCCCACTTCTGCTTTATTGGGTAGAAGTTTGAACACTGATGTAAGCTGATGAAAGTGCTATCGGACAACTCGAAAGAAAAGTTCTTCGCGAACGTTGGCATCAATAGAAAATAGAGGAAACATTTCAATAGCGAATTGTTCGGGCTGTACAGCGACGATAATCTCGCCAGGGCGACTCCATCATAGGTGAGACACGCAAGTGCCACTATCCTTCTCTCACCGCGGTCTCACATTTACGTGCGTAGTGATGTAGCTTACCAAACTCCACCACAATTTAATCTATATTCCAGTTAGGAACTCAATTTCATGTGGTTAAAGCTCTATCTCCGTAAGCAAATTATCCACTACTGCTTTATTTACAGAAGCTCCAAACTGGACAACAACTCGACCTTTCACGAGCTTGACGCGCTGTCTGACTCCATTCAAAGAATTGTATCCCTGCACCCTCATACTGAAATCGTGATTACGGGAGATTTCAATATACACAATTCTGGTTCAACATTCTGGACAGACAACACCCGAAGGATGGTGTGTTGAGATCTTCGCTCAACTTGACCCAGTTTGTAAATGAACCCACGTGCACACCTGATGTTGATAATCATCCTGGACTTGTTTTTAACTTCTAACCCTGATAAGTACAAAATCGATGTGCTACCCTATCTAGGCTCATTGGGGCACTGTATCGTATTAGCTAATTTATCGCATACTGCCCACATAGTTAGAGAAAATATTTCTGAATGAAGCTTAAACAGCCAATTGGAGCGAACTTAACAGATTTTTTAGGAATTTTAACTGGTCCTTATACTTCCTCGATAACGACGTGGATTCCGCTGCTGATATGATCACAGATACTATTATTTTAGGAATGAGATCCGATATCCCTCATCGAATTAAGTATTAGACCAAACGAAAGGCATGGTACGACTCGAGCTGTAATGAGGCTGCCAGGGTTAGAGAAAAGTTTTTTCGGTCTTACAAAATCAACCCTACAGAGGAAAACCGAACAAAATTCAAACGACCCTGGGAGGAAATTTCAATACTATCAGAAACTGAAGCAAAAAATAACGCAATGTCCCTAATGTAGTAATAATTTTTGATCGTTCGTCAAGAATATTACCAATTCTGTCTCATCCTCTACTCCAACGATCAGCTCTTTGGACGAGGCCAATCTGCTCGCTACATACTTTGGGGCCAGTTCAACACTTACAGATTGTGATTTGTTTCCGCCTACACTTGAGTGCGTCGAATCTTCAATGGGACGAATCCGCTACACAAATCCGCTGATCCAGGTGGTATATCTCCCCTTCTTCTGAAGAGGTGTTTTTTTGTGCTAACAAAGCCATTGCGTAAGCTTTTCCATCAATCCTTTCTATAAAACTCTCTTCGAGCAAATGGAAAATAGCATTTGTCCAGGCCGTCCCTAAAAAGCCGAATCTTCTTCTCTCTCCTCCTACAGGCCCATTGCACTTACATCTTTTGTTTCGAAGATCATGGAAACTTTTCAATAATCGGTCCACTGGTGATTTGATAGCATGTCTTACCGAAAAGTGGTTCCAAAGAGTACATCGATCTGGTGAAAGCAAGATAGTTGCATTTGATATTTCTAAGGCATTGGACAGGGTTTAGCATCAGCCACTTTTGTCAAAAATGCGTGCATTTGGAATCGACGACTCTTTTCTTCGATGGATTAGAAATCACATTTCAGAACGTTCAATTCAAGTTGTGTTGGATCGTTTCAAGTTTGATGTTCATAAAATAAATGCTGGTGTGTTCCAGGGTTCTGTTCGGTCTCTGATACCCTTTTTAACTTTCGTCAACATATTCTTGTGCTGGTGACAATACTCTCTGCTTCTCATATTCGTTCCCGCACTCACGTCCATGTTCTTCGGCTGTAGAACCGGAACGGCAGCTCATTCATTTTCGATATTAACAGCACATCAGCAGAGTGGAATTTAACGCTTCCAAAACACAATGCTGTCTCCTTAACTTTTCTGCACCCGCCCTGTGTGCAAGCATTTTACGGGAACACAATCCCTTGAGCGCACGCCAATTATAAAAAAAAAATAGCTGGACTCAATGTCCCCGGTCCACCAAGGGATATATAGCCATCTAAGTAAGTAAGTCAGTAAGGTGAACATCGGTATACTGTTATAAGAGGTCTGAGTGTCAATATATTGGAGGAATAGATGCTTTTCATTATATTGCTTCTTCTTCTTCTTGTTTCTTCCATTTTTTCGCTTGTAGTGTTCCGGGGACGACCATGTGCAACTCTCCCTTGACTGCACTTTCTAACTTTTGCAGCGGTGGCAACTTGCTTTTCCTTATTATGCTCATAGCTGTTATGCTTTGCAAAAATTTATTTCGGTGTTTCTGATAGCTTCTTGGCATTGCTCTCACTGGTCTACTGCTTTTGCTCTGACTGGGAAAGGACTCGTTTGGGGGCCTTGTGATTCACAGTCGGGGAAGTTTTCGATGGTTACTAGTGATTGCAGTTTTAAAGAGTCGTTACTCATTATTGTGTTGTTTCAGTTAGCTGTGTCTGTACATTGACTGCAACAAAGCGGTAGTCTTAGTTAATGTTGGCTCCTTGAAAGCTTGCCTACTTCCGACTCTTAAGTGCTGAGATAGTTCCTTCTCGCAAAATTATCAATTGCTCTTAGTTACTAATCGTACATTTCCACGTGTCCTTTCAGTGTATATTATACTATAGAAGTGCTTCTGTTGCTCTTCCCTTTGTCGTGGAGCTCCCGAGTGTCTTCTGCTATCCGTACAATTTGAATGCACTTAGGAGTACAATCTATTCACAAATTCGAGATTTGCTATTCCTACTTGGTGTATTCAAATGTCAGATGTTGTAAACCATGTAAAGCAATATCCCCAAACCACAAGGGCCACATTGTTACAGTATCTCGCTCCGTGGAAAATAAGCCGTCTCATGTTCCTACAGCATCGGTGTCGAATATAAATATTTTATCTACTCGTAAATACCCAATCAAGATGCATGCAAAACCGCAAAATTGAGAAGTCACTTGAATCACTAAAGCACAAAGGATAATGTAATTTTATGTTTAATCTATTAATGCCTTCTCTGCCAGAATTCATCGAAAATATCAATTATGAAACTGAAACGCTTTTACTTACGTATTTGATTTCCACATGTAGCGAATTTGAACTAGCAAATCATATTATTGTAATAGGATTTCAATTTGCATTGCAACGTGAACGGATCTATTTACCGAAACCCTGTTAAACCGGATAGCTCTCTCCCTCAATCAAAGAAGCAGCAAGTAGTTGTGTAGGGTGAAAACAAACATAAAAAGCAATCGCAACAAAGCACAAAATAAGCACTTTTTCCAATCACTGCCGTACGGGTGATGTTCATATTCGAGCTATCGGAGCACTCGGATGTACATGTACACACTGGGAGTACTCCTGTGTACACATGTCCCTTTTTTCTGCTTTCATCTGCTGGTCATCCAGTTCATTCGATAGTCCAACATGCATCCCATGTTTGCATTTGCAATGGAAATTTCTTAAAACAAAAACAAAAACACCGATTCGAAAAATAGCTTTGACGGTGACCGTCTGTGAGTCCGTTGGGCACGTTGTGTCAGTTGTGGCCGTTGTGCCTGTTATTGCCATTTGTACAGCGTTGACGAATAAAAAAGCATCAAGAGTATTTTACACCTAATTTTGGAAATCTTTGCATAAAATGCTAATTCAGTTGCAAATATTTGCAGTAAACATCCCGATGAGTTTCAGCGTACCACTGGTGTGGAAGAGCGATCGTGCTCGAGATATGTATATAAAGTATGTCTGTTTGATACGTATAATCATCATCCTATCTTCCAACCAAACCATCCTTTACTACCCCTAGAGTGAAACTTTTTCATCCAAACCAATATTTTGAAATGTATCTTGCTCCCTTTTGATGCAGTTGCAGTTGCTGTTGCTGTTGCCGGCGTTGACAAAACACTTTCATTATTGTAATCAATCAAGCGTGCTTTCCATCTTTGAATGCGACATGTCATCGTTTACTCGTGCATCCTTACCCGTACCAATACCCGAACTCACACCCGTGCCCCTACCCGTACCGTATGTATCGTTTTAATTAAACATAGTAATAAAGAGAAAATAAAAAGATTCATCCGCGTCTCCTCTGTGTGACCAGACCGAGGAGTTGCATTGCATAAAAATTGCAACAATCCTGAAATTGATTTTTGAAAATTACTCCTGCTGCCAGCATGATATTGCAGCGGCAACTGCAAATGGACTGTTGCACCGGATTATGACTGCTCCTGCGACGGAGCAGTTAAAGACGAAGATGAATCATATTTCTCAAAAACTCATCCCCCTATGCATGCATAAATGAGTGAATATCCTGAAATAAAGGGAAACATTTCGCTTTCCGCTTAGTTGGACAAAAGGAACGAAAACGGAACGGAGACTACTCTACTCGTACACTGCTCGTAAAAAGTGAAACAAAAAAAGGATAACGAAAACGAAAAGGGGAAAAAAAAATATGAAAATTTGATCAAAGGCAAAAAGAAGATTAATTTTTTCATCCTTCTGCTTGTGATTAAGAAAAATCTTCGAGCAAACGAGCTGCAAAAAATGGGAACATAGCAGAGGAAGAAGAACTGTGCAAGCAAAGGGCTGCAGGACATTTTAATTTTTACACCCTTAACTAATTTGTGCTGTGCATACACATTGTATGTTATGTCATCATGAGCATACCATGCATCCTGACTGATAGGAGCACTGACAAGGCCTTTAGGCTTTGAAACCATTGTAGTTTTAATGGAGAAAGTTAATTCAGTTCTTCAAAAATGTTATCTAAAATAATTTCAACAATAAACAGTTATGATTTCACAGTCAAAAAAGGTACATTTATGTTAGACAAGGGCAGTAAGGCAATGTCATTCAGGAGAAAATTGCGGAAAAGTCTTAATTACTAGTTTTTATTCTGACGCTTGGTGCATTGCACTATCATCACAAAACGGTTCGAAGTCGGCAATTCGAAGAGCATTCCATCAAAGGTGGGAATGTGTAAAGATATTTGATCATTTCTGAAAAATTTAGAACTATAAATAGATAAGTAATGATTGTAAAATCAGTTTGAGGGTTTTTTTTTTTTTACCAAGAGTGTCCAGGACGGGAAAGCGCAATGCCAGCCAGCAGAACTTCCGCAAAGCCTTTCACTAATCGGTTTATAGAAATATACACACATTTCTTAGGAAGAAAACAAAATCAACTTTGTGCCGAAATCTGGTTAGATTTCTCACTCAACTCCAAAAAACCCAAGGCCAATCAACGAATCTTGTTTTCTTTTAAAAAACATGAAAAAACTGATGGACATTTTACTTACTCTCTTAGGTGGCGCTACAGGTTGAGCCTGGGCCTAACACACCAGCCCCTCCTGTTAGTCCGGTCTTTAGCTAACTGCTTCCATTGGGGCCTTTCAAGTCGGTTGAAGTCCCTTCTCCTTGTGCGCGCCACCTAAGGTGAGGTTCTCCTCTACCGCGTTGCCCCTCCAGGTTAGATTCGAAGACTCAGGTCACTGTTACGCAGTTAAGTCAATGTCACTGTACAGCAGGTATAGTTCGCCGTTGAATCTTCTCCTCCAAAGCCCGACAACGCAAACGGGACCGAATATTTATCGAAGGATTTTTCTCTCGAAACGGCATCCACTTTTGATAGGGTCCATTATTCTGCGCTAAAAAGTAGGACTGGGATGTTCAGGGTCTTATATACAGGGTGAGTTTTTTAACTTGAAACATCCAAATTACTCGAAAAATACGCGATATCGCGAAAAATGTTTCAGACAAAAGTCACGAGGTTCTGAAGGGGACATAAGATGGTGACCACGAGTTTGACCCTGAGACCCATTTTCAAGGTCAAACGAAGGTCACTTTTGATTTTTCAAATGTTAATTCCTGATTTTCATTGCTCGTAGCCTTGTTATTTGTTTTTGCATACTGCGTTTAGCATAACCCAGAAACAACGACGTGGACGTAGCAGTATTTTGTTTCCTTCGGGGTGATTAATTAGAGTGGGTCCCCTTGCCTCCCACTGTTGAATCATTGAATTCTTCAAATTTCGACGTTTATTTCCCGAGACTATTTCAACAAATGCTCGAAAATGTGACCATTCACTTCAATACACTTGTCTATCCGCGCTCTAAATGAACCAACAGAACTGAGAAGTATTTCCGGCGTAATCTTCCGGCAAGCTTCAGTTATTCGTCTTTTCATGTCCTCATGTGTTGTTGGCTTTTTTCTGTAAACCTCACTTTTTATGTTAAGTAGCCCCACAAGGAGAAATCAAGTGACGTAAGATCAGGTGATTTAGCAGGCCATTGCCTCGGACCCCCTAGTCCGATCCATCGTTGATGGTAAACATTGTTTAATGTGCCCCTGGCTACTTGGGAATAATGGGCTGGACAACCATCATGTTGAAACTACATTGTTTGTCGCAACTCCAATGGCAGTTCTTCTAGTAATACTGGAAGATGGTATCGCAAGAAGTTTGCATACTTTTTGCCATTCAAGTTGCCTTCAATAAAATATGGACCTATTAATTTATCCCCAATAATTCCCGCCCAAACATTAACATTCTAAGGGTGCTGGCGTTCAACTTGTCGCAACCAAAAAGGGTTTTCGGTAGCCCAGTAATGCATATTATGTCGATTGACCGTACCGTGATTGACGAAAGTCGACTCATCAGAGAATAACACCTTGGCGAAGAAAAGGGGTTTCGTTCAATTTTCTGAAGTGCCCATTAATAAAAGGAAACCCGGTTGCGAAAATCCTCACTAGAAAGTTCTTGATGCATTGAAACATGATAAGGATGGTATTTATGCCGATGTAATATCTTACAGACAGTCGTTTGAGAAATTCCTGATTCACGACTTACTTGGCGAGTGCTAATGTGACTATCGTGTGCAACGGCAGCTAACACTGCTTTTCATTGTCCTCAACAGCCACCCTATCTGACCGATTCCTTTTCTTTGGTTGCACACTTCCTTCACCAGTGAATTGTTGGATGACCCGATAAAAGGATCTTATCTGATCTGGGAAACGTTGGGCGTAAAGATCAACAGCACCATCGATGTTCCTTCCACTTTCTCCATAAATCAATATCATTTCAAGTTTCTCTTGAATTGAAATAGCCGCATTATTAATCTGGAAAACGTTACTAATAATAATCAGTTCCTCAAAACAAATATCGAACTTCTAAATGAAGTACAGTTCCGTTCAAGTAGAAAAAAAAGGCAGAGTGCACATCATACACTCTCAGATAAGTTTAGGACAATTTGTCTCTATCTGAAATTTCTTTGAGTTTTAACTCCACTCGAGGCAATAATGACTTCCTCAAAACAAATCTCGACCTACTAACACCCTGACAACATTGGAAACCGATTAATGATTTAGGCGTGCCAGTGCAGTGGTATCTAGCACTGAATGAATAAGACCTTTGAGACAAAGTCGTGTACCCCATTGAGGAATACGACTGAGCAATGAAAATCAGGAATTATCATTTGAAAAATCAAAAGTGACCTTCGTTTGACCTTGAAAATGGGTCTCAAGGTCAAACTCGTGGTCACCATCTTATGTCCCCTTCAGAACCTTGTGACTTTTGTCTAAAACATTTTTCGCGATATAGCGTATTTTTCGAGTAATTTGGATGTCTCAAGTTAAAAAACCCACCCTGTAGAGTCTCCTTAGTTTTTTTCGGGATAGGGCCTTACTACTCAATTGCCTACCTAGACGGAAAAAACGGCGATTGGCAAGAGTGATTCTTCATTTTATTTCTGTTGAGTCATTGTTGGCAGAATTTATAGCAGATAGACAAAGTCCTTAACTATCCCGAAATTATAGCTGTCGATTGTGACATTCTGTTCAATTCTTCGATGCAGATACTTGGTTTAACTCTCATGTGCCACTAAACCCATTTTGGTAACTTCCCTTTCCATAACATCGTCCTTTCTAGCAGCTTTGAAACCGTCAAGTCCAGCTGATTTATTCGATTTTAGGTTAGATATTACTATCCTTCTTGGTTTCGGTCAGATGAGCAGAAGTTTTAGCTATCTTCGTCTAAGTTGAATGGTTTATTTTGCATGATGGGGTGAGGTTTCTCGCCGTTATCCAGTTTGCAGACTGTATTTTCAGCACCGACTGTAACTGCGCTACATGTTAGGTTTCCTTCTTCACCTCTACAGGTTTCTGTATGAGTTTTCTTGCCTTAACGCGTTCTCTTTACCTATTGGTAAAGCTTCCGTGCTTTATTCCTGGAGTACAACCTCTCAAAATCTTCGATCGGCCGCTTTCCTTGCTCTTTTTTCTACTTCTGGAGAAGCCGATGTTCTTCCTTTCTTTCTGCTCTTAGAGCTTATGAGCAGCTTTCGTCTTTTGTTGTAACGCAGCTTTTTGTTTAGTTGCATGTGTTTGTTGCTATTCTCCATCAAACCACAGGGATTTCTTGGTGGTGGTCGGCTGAAACCCAGGGGTCTCAGATAGAACGTTTGCAGCATTTCTACTTGTCTTCGGAACTTGATGCTGGCGGCATAGGAGTTGCTGAGAGATTTCGAGATACGCGTTCGACGAAGATTCTGGCGATCTCTTGCGATTGCAGATTTCCTACATTAAATCCTCTCACATTAGTTCTTCTTTATTGTGGCGCATGGGAAATTGCATTCGCAATATGGCTGCCCGAAAGGTTTGGACGTCCAGAATACTGGAGACATGCCTAACGTCTATTGCTAAATGATCAATTCGATTTAGCGTTTGATGATCCGGAGACCCTCACTTTGTGTATATTGCAATAGTAATATTTCATGCCGCCGGCTATGGCGATAAAATCATCTAACACGATTTTAAAGTCATATAGGACTTGTTCATATGTTTTATCGAGGAGCTCGTAGAGCTTCGTGGCGCCGTCTTTGTCTTCCGTAGAGGTATGGATGCATATTAGGCTAATATTAGCGAATTTATCCTTGATACGGTTTATCATAAAACACTCGCTCATGTGTCGGAAGCTTAAGACTTATTGCCTAAAGTCTGCCGCATATGGCAAATACGCATCCAAATATACGCTGTTTCTTTTTCCTATATCAAATCCCACAGTCTTCATCATCGGTATGGTCGGCTTATCTTATCGCACTTCGTGGATGGCGGTGATGTCTGCATGATAGTACTCAGTGATCATTGCTAATTGTTTGGCTGCACATTGTCTGTAATGGTTCAAACATTCCTCGTGCAGATCCGAAGGTCGTTGTCCTTTAAACGTTTGCTAGAGTCGTCAATAGTGAATCCATTTTTATCCGAGGCCATTAGTTGATTCGGCACATATTTTAATCTCTTTCGTATTGGGTTGTGAGCCCTACTTAATTCTACTGGCCGGGGATGCCGTTGTCATTTTAGTCTGCATGAGGGAGGGTTTACATCTTAATACGTCCTTATTTAAGCAAGATTCGTCTTAGAATTTCGAATACCCCTATTACAACATGAAATCTGCAATGCAGATATCACTACCTGGTTTACGGAGTATACACTATGGGTTAACTTAGAATCCTTGAGATCAGATTACAAAGTTAAGGGATACGCTGTCATCACAGTATATCACAGTATCCGAATTAAACCTTAAAAAGTTAATTATCAATCTGACCTTGTATTCTGCACTAGACAGTATAAGAAACCACAAGTCGACTTCAAAACGCTGATAGGTCGGTGATTTTACTAATCTTGGTTATAGTTAATTTACTACCTATTCGTAGCCTTAGCATAGCCCAAAATTATGTACAGGATCGATATTGGTGTAACAAACGGCATCCCGCACAACTTGCCATATGTTATATCTGGTAAATTAACAACTAGACTTCAAATTCTTATAGAGCTCAAGATATAGGAATACCGGTTCAATTTCCAAATCAGTGCAGATTTTTCTCGACAGAAACTATGATCGTGGGGAAAGTTGAAACCGCCCTAGGAGTGATTAAAGGTTTTGTTTTGCCTACCACAGGATCCAAGTGCACTTATATGTGCATACAAAATGCGTTTGGACTAAGTTGCTGGTCCCAGCGACATCTTAAATGACAGTTTGAAAACTGACAAGAAAAGGTACTAGGCAGAGCACCTTTGATCCCATGAATGCAGTAAGTATACCCCTTTTTAAATACAAACCCTGTGTATACGAGCATACCGGCCTAGTATGGATTTGTAAGGGACGAAAACAATTCAATTCGAACTCAGATCGAACAAATCAATCCAGCAGATTGTGCATCATTTTCAACGGAGAAGGAACCATTACTAATCTGCATTAAGATACGAGGGCGGGTCAATAAGTCCGTGACTTTTGGATTAAAACAGATTTTTTGATAAAAAAATAATTTTATTTTTCAACGTAGTCTCCCTTGAGCTCTATACACTTTGTCCAACGCTTCTCCAAGTTTTTTATCCCTTCCAAAAAAAATGATTTGTCGAGGTCCTCAAAATGACGAGATGACTTCATCATTGGAGTCAAATCTTTTTCCACCAAGCCATTTCTTCAGGTTTGGGAACAAGAAGTAGTCGCTCAGAGCCAAATCTGGAGAATAGGGTGGATGAGGGAGCAATTCATAGTCCAATTCATGGATTTTTGCCATGGCAACTGCACATGTGTGCACCCTTGCATTGTCTTGGTGGAAAAGAACTTTTTTCTTGGCCAAATGAGGTCGTTTTTTTTTCAAATCGTCATTGAATCGGTCCAATAAGTTGGCATAATATTCCCCATTGATTGTTCTTCCCTTTTGAAGGTAGTCAATATGGATTATCCCGCGTGCATCCCAAAAAACAGTCGCCATAACTTTATTGGCTGACAAACCCACCTTGGCCTTCTTTGGCGCCGATTCACCCTTAGAAACCCACTGTTTTGACTGTTGTTTGTTCTCTGGTGTGTTGTGATGGATCCATGTTTCGTCCACGGTTACAAAACGGCGCAAAAACTCCTCCATATTGCGATTAAACAACGCCAAACCTTCCTGTGAAGTTGTTACACGATTGCGTTTGTGGTCGACTGTGAGCAAACGCGGCACCCATCTTGCGGAAAGCTTTCTCATGCCCAAGTGATCATTCAAAATTGAAACCACTGAGCCATGCGAGATCCCTACGGCTTCCACAATCTCTCGCACTTTCAATCTTCGGTCGGCCAACACCATATCGTGAATTTTTTCGATTGTTTCGGGTGTAGAGACCTCAACTGGGCGTCCAGGACGTTCGGCATCTTCAGTGCTTGTACGGCCACAACGAAATTCAGTAAACCACTTTTTTACCATTGAAATCGATGGGGCAGAGTCCCCATAGTATTTATCAAGCTTAGCCTTGATCTCGGTAATGGTTTTTTTTCGCAAGAAATAATGCTTAATAAGCACACGTAATTCACTTTTTTCCATTTTCTCCTCAAATTAGTGAGTAGTCTGATTAAAATAGCTGTCAAACACAAACTAACTGACGCAGCAAGTTTAAATTTTGACAGGAGTCAACTGACAAATGCCTGTTGACAGGAGCAGTGTTCCTGTTTCAGTAAAGAGGACAGAAATTCAAAAATGCACGGAATTATTGACCCGCCCTCGTACCTTTTGCTCTTTAGGAACAAATTAAATCAGTTCGATGTCTATCCATTAGTAGAGAAATTTATATTAAATTACCCAAATAGCTATAATTGCGGGTTTGGAATTTTTCTAAGCTAGCAACTGCATATGGACGTCAGTACAGACATTAACTTAGTTACTTACTTAGATGGCGCTACAGTCGAGGTGGACTTGGGCCTAAATTAATAGGCCCCTATTGTATACGCGATCTTTCCAAGTTGGTTGAGGTCCCCGTGCACTTGCGCGCGCCAATAAAGACGAGGTCTTCCTCTACAGCGTAGTCCCGAGTTGCAATCAAAGACGCTCTACATAGATGCTGCAGCCATTTTAGGCGAATAATGGGCACTTTTCTGACCAGATTAATGTCGCTGTACAGCTCATAGGATTCGTCGTTAAATCTCCTTCTCCAAGCCCCGTCAAGGCGAATGAGACCTAAAAATATCTCGAAGAATTTTTCATTGGAAACAGCCAAGGATATCGTCCATGGTTCTGCATTATAAAGCAAGATTGGGCAAAGAAACTCGTCGTTTGATTTCTGATGAGATGTCATTATTAAGTTTGAAAGCGGAGCCGAAATATACTCGTAGAAAGTCTCTGACTACCTCCAAGCTATAGTCGTCTATTGTGATGTTCTGCCCGATTCGTCGATGTTGTGTGCTCTTTTTTGTTGGCAGCATGTACTTAGTTTTGCTCTCATTTACAACTAAGCCCTGTTTTTTCTCTTCAGTTCCAATACTTGCAAGTGCATGCAGTGACAGATCTCTGTCTTCTGCCAATGATGTCCATGTTATCAGAGCGTAGGCAAGTAGTTGTACAGAGTTTTGGAAAATTTTGCCTTTGGTGTTGATGTTGAAAATGTTACATGACAGCGCGTCACCCTGCCTAATCCTGTTTTGACATCGAAGATTTCGGAGAGATTGCGAGCGTTCTCCATCGTCATTCTACACAATCTGATGAGTACTCAGACTAGAAATGCCTAAGAATACGAGTAGACCGTCTCTATAGATGCTGTCATATGTGGACTTAAAATCAATAGAGTTGATGTTTATCGATTTGAACTTCTTGCGTTTTTCATAATCTGTTGCAGTGTGAATACTTGGTCGAATGCGGCTTTACCGAGCCTAAAACCGCACTGACAAAGGGCAATCTGACCATTGATAAACAGCTGCAGGCGGTAATACACTCAATACGACAGATAATGACTCATATGCGGGGGTTTCTTGAGAAGCTGAGAACGTCTCCTTTCCTGTGGAACGGTTAAACAGTGCTAAGATTCGGTTCGTCGGCCATACATTCTGCTGTCCAAATTTTGGAAATGAGTTAATGCATGCTCTTTATCAAGTTATCTCCTGCTGCCTGAAATAGCACTGTAGGTTGGCGTTAACGTCATATTCAAAGGAACTAGGTGTTATACCAGCTGCTTAAAGTTAAGCATATTGTTCAAAAGATTGAAGCAGTCAGCAGTGATATGACACAGAATATAAATGACAGAAAAAGTCCTGTCACAATTTGATCATGGGGAAAACATGCTACATGCCTATGTAATGATAAACTGCAGCTATGCTTTTAGGTGACAGTGCCAAACTGTTGTCCGAGAGTGGATATTTCGGCTATTATGATAATTTGCATCAAAACCACAATGAGATAACCAAAGCTCTCGAATTCGCATAACGTCTCCAAGTATGAATAAATTCCTTGCAATGATCTAAACAGATAGGCTAAAAAAGGTGACTGAAAATCACCGATGGTAGCAGCAATCCTACTGCTTTAATTAGTAACGAAGAGATATATTTCAAGAGGGTGTGCAAACTGAAAAGCCATTTGTATACTTTTATTACCATTAACTACAATTGAAGAACAAACCCCAGAAATAGAAAGACTCTCCGTACTTCTGTATGCAAACAGTCTTAAACTTGCTAAGTTGATTAAATTCCAATAACACGTTTTGGACTTCGGCAAAAAATGCATCTTAAAAATGTATGTATACCTCCGTTGTAATTATTATTCCTTGATCTTGAAAAAGCGATCGGCCATATCGAAAAGGATTTTATAAGCCTTATAGAAGGTAGGCAAAATTTAAGGCCATTAAAAAGAATTTGCGCCTATTACAAAGTGTCAAGCAGTTCTTCTGAAAAAATCGACATCGCAGGTTGTTTATTATCACCAAAACTGCAGTCCTTAGCTCTTCAATCTGCATAGCAGGGTAACTTGTCGAGAGAAAAGGTAACCCTGTCACATTTGAAGTGTCGTTTTGTTGAATGGCTGCACCGCATTAGACGTAACAACTCAAGATCTGTAGCTAAGGCTTTAATCGAATGGAGAAAAGTAGTGTAATTTTCTACTTTATAAGACGAAGATTCAGGTAAATACAGATGTGATTCTAAAAGCACGAAAAGGCAATGAATTCGTCGTACCGTACATACTCGTAAGACCAATATTAATTTTAGCAGACAATGAAAATAATGGACGTTAACTTTCTGTCTTTCCTTTTACTAGATCTTATAAATGGAAACTGAATCGAAGCAAAGTGAGTATTGACTGACACCAATTGGCATTTGTAAACGTATGACACGGAATTACACTTATCACTATGGTAAATTAAGCAGCGTAAAGTACATTTTTAGACGCAGAATACTCAAAAATATCCACGAGTTTAAAATATCCAAGAGAAGGTATGGTAACAAAGAAAATTTTTATCAAAAAATAAAAAATAAAAGGAAACTGCTAGCAAGTTCTCTCATGCTTACCAAATTTGCTTAATAAAACTGCCACTGTCTTCCTCTTCTCCGAAATGGGATTACCAAAGATATGTCAAGAATGTGCAAGTACATCGTTTTAATACACTTGCCGCTGTCTTCTTTTTGCCTTGCATACGTTGATGCATACTTGTATAAGAGTTGGATAGTGGTATGAAATGTAAGCATGTTTCAGGAATATGTAAGAAGAATTTTGTGGGTTCCATAGCCCCAAATGACATGACACAAAATCAGGACGCGAAGAAAAAACACTTTTCTAACCCCAACATTTTTAATGCAGTGGTACAATACATGCATTACTTTAAAAAGACTCTGACTCACTTTTTCAATTTTTTTTTTGCTCTTGCTCTAAAAAAGTTTTCAATTTTAAATTTAATTAAAGTATCTTTTAGATACAGAAATTCCTCAGTATCGTTATTATGTACTGACCTATAATGGAATTAAATAGATCTAGATTTAGTGAGGGTAGAATACTGCAATCTTGATCCTCTGTCATATGAATGTGCTTTTGCAACTTATTACTGAATCATGCATTTTCAAAATACAGTTATAGAAACAACTTACATTAGTTAATTGTATATCATCATTGGCATCACTGGTAAAAATGATATTTCACAATATAGGTTACATCCAGATAGGCTTTACCTAAAGTGCTGTGTGGCAACGGCTTGCATAATATTGACGTAAATCATTCCTCTAAATGTATTAAAGGTGACTTAATCGAGGAAAATCATATTCGGAAAACGTATGCATCTAAGATGATCCTAACGCTCAGTAATATCTTATGAGGACACCAGTGGTTCCGAGGTCTGTAAAAATACCGAATTCCAACATCTGAAGAATACTGGTGGCGCAAAAGAAAAGACGGGTATACATTCATACAGTCACGCATACAAGCGATACATTGATGAAGGAAGAATAGTAAATGAATACGGCATCACGGATGCGAACGTTATAAGTCCACTACTCCTTTCTGCAAAGTGAACTCTAGGACCGAGCTTTGTACTACTTTCTAGAATCAACCACGTGGTGAAACCTGGAGTTTCGGCTTTTAAACCGGTAAAAGTTTCGAACTAAAAAACGTATTATGACCACGCAAGATCAATATAATATGCATTCAGGAAAGTAAATAGCTAAATATCGGTAACCGGGCGCACAATTTCATTTTGCACATGAAACCATATAAAATGTTTATCTTTTCAATGCAATATACAGGGTGTCCCCTAATTCGTCAAGGAACGCTAGTGCGCCACAAAGATACTATGAACTTTATCCTAACCGACGATTTCCTAGTAAAGGTGTATTTGGAAAAACGTATCGAAGGCTTCGAAAAAAGGGTTCAGTTTCAAGTACGCGACCGAATGCAGGAGCTTCACAAGTAAAAAGGATTTCGGATGATGAAAGAATATTGGAAGCTATTACAACTGATCCATCAATCAGCATCAGACGTTTAGCTTTGCAATTCAATGCTTCCAGACATAAATGTACTCCATCTTTACCCATACCACCAAACTCCAGTACAAGAACTGCTTCCGAATGATTTGAAAAAGAGGCTTGCGTTTTCTAACTGGTTGCAAGAGCGGAGCTTGGATGGGAATGAATTTATGAGCAGAATTCTTTGGATGGACGAATCTCAATCTGCAAGAGATGGATCACAAATTTACATGATCTTTATACAATTCAGTATGAAATCAGATACTTGAGGCTAATGTTAATGTCTATGATATTAGCTTTAGTTATTAGAGAATTTTATGCCATTAGGTTTTAAATATGATATCTAGCATATGCCCGCTAGGGCTAGCTCGAATGAAACGCAATTCTTAGGTCCAATTTTCGACAACTTTTTCGAGAAACATCTCCGGACTATCGGCATAGACTAGTGACTTCACATACCCCCGACGACGGTAATCTAAAGGTGTGAGATCACAAGATCGTGGAGGCCAGTTCACAGATCCATTACGCGAAATTATGGACTTGTGTCATTCATTGAGGAACGAGGAAGTCAGAAAACATGTTTCTATAGCGCTCTCCATAGACGGTAACATCCTTAAAGAAATATGGGCGATGATTCCACCAGCACATAAAGCACACCAAACAGTGAGTTTTAATGGTTATAAGGGCATCTCGACAAAGGCTTCTGGGTTTTGTCTACTCCAAATTCGCCAATTTTGCTTGTTTAACATACATATCCATTTAACCAAAATGGGCCTCACCGGAGAACAAAATTTTTCTTTGAAAATGAAGATCAAGCTGAATCATGTTTTTGGCCCATTCACCGAATGTACAACGCATATAATGGTCACGCGGTTTCAACTCTTGCACAAGCTGGATCTTATAAGATTTTAAGCCAAAATTTTTTCGTAAAATCTTCCACAACGTGGATGGTCAAAGCTCTAATTGCTGTGCACTTGGATTCGGATTTTCCTCAACACTGCGCTCTACAACGGCAATAACTTCTTCTGTTCGCACTGTTTGTCGTCATTGAGGATGCGTATTATCCACTAGAGCCAAAACGATCTGTCGTGTTCCGAATAACTTGCTCAGGTGAACGATTATGTCGACCGTAAAATGGACGTAGCGCATGATAAGTTTGGCCAACCTAGTCATGGTTTTCAAAATAAGTTTGCACAATTTGCACGCGTTGTTCCGGCCTTAGTCCATTTTTTTTTTTTGATACAGTAGTTGACACCTCTCTGTTCAATCGCGATTTGCTCTGTTCCAGTTACTTCTTTTGAGGAAATTTTTTTTTTTTCCAAGAATATAATAAATTTGTAACCTTTTCATACAGCTCCTATATTAAAGGCTCTACACTATTGGTGCTACCAATGACTATGCTGCTGATGGTGCTAAAAACTGTACAATACGACGGTTATTTGTTTCAGATTTTTGAAAATGCGAAAACAGAAGAAAAGTTACGATGAGGATCGGATTCAAGTAGCTTTTTCGGCAATAAAAAGCGGACGGCTTTCAAAGAAGAGAGCTTCGGAATTTTACGACATACCAAGATCAACTATTCATTTTCGCTTTGGTGCCACTTTTAAGAAACCAGGTCACGGCCCGTCTCCAATTTTATCGAAAGCGGAGGAGGTAACAATTGTTAATTGGATAAAGCTTTGTCAAATTAAAGGTTTTGCAAAGCGAAAGGAAGATGTTTTAAGTGCTGTCAAAGGATTTCTAGAGCAAAATGAAATGGAGAAGACAATATTCCAGGAAAAGGGTAGTTTAATGCCCATATGCTAGCGCGAATGTAGCGTTGTCGGATATTTTTGCGTAGTTCGATTCGATTCAACAATACTTGGTAGACAATGATTACTTCGCAATGACCCAAGTAGAGTTTTTAATGGGGATGAAACCAGTTTCATGCTCTGTCCCAAAACAAAAGCTGTTTTAGCTAAAAATATGTACGAGATTAACAGAGGTTTGGCTAAATCAAATTTATAAGTAATGGTTTCATTATACGCTGATCATATATCCCTACAAAAGAATTCGACAGGAAATTCGGAAAACTATGGGATTATGGAATAAGTGATAACGGGTAGATGACAAAACAAACTTTTTATGAATACATCTCGAAAACGTTTCACCCGTTTCTGGTCAGAGAAAAAAATTAAACTTCCTATCATTTATTTCGTGGATGGACACAGTACTCACCTAACATTAAAAGTGAGTCAGCTCTGTGTGCAATTTGGTATAATTCTGATAGCTCTGTATCCCATTCTGCATTCTGATGTTGCTGCATTCAAGCCTATTAAAAACGAATGCAATAATGCGGTTTTAAAATAGAGACGCACTAATCCTAACAAAAATTTAACAAAAGATTTATCTGGACCACTGCTGCATGATGTTGTCAAATCAAGTATTTTATCAAATACCTTGGTAAATGGTTTTTGGGCTTGTGCCCTTTTTCCGTGGGACGAAACAGCTATTAATTTCTCTAAATGCCTTGGTATATCTACAAAATTAGGATGTGAGATTATGCGAAGTTCCAGTCATCATCAGGAGCAGAATACTTTTAACCAGTTTTGAAGGATAATTGGAGGGGAAAAAGTTGCACAATTAGAGGCATGCAAAAACGAGGTTAACATTACTTCGGATTTTAAAGACTTGCAAAACCTCTACACATTTTTCAAATCCACTAGCTTCAAACAAATTTAAGAAGAAACAAAAATCTGATGCAGCTGATATACAAAATTTATCAGAATTATTTTTTATAGATATAAGCGCCATAAATGAATATGTGTATACTGAAAATTATTTTGATAACTTGAGTGATACTTTTGATAAAGGTTGTATTACAGGAAGTGAGATCCAACCAACTTTTGAGTTTCTTGAGCTCCCTCCTTCAGCACTTAAATTTGCTCAAGAATAAAGTAAAACTCATACAGCAATAGCCGATATATTGGACTGGCCAGAAACCCCACTACGGAAGGGTACCAAACCCCTGAAATAAAAAAAAGTTTTGTCGTAACTAACGCTTCATGAATTAAGGAAGAAGAAAAGCGAAAAGATGAAAAAAGAAAGCTTGCGACTGACAGAGAAGAAACGAAAGCAAAGAGGATTGAAAAAAAATGAAACAAAGATCATGAAAAATTAAAACGAGAAACAAAAAAAGCTACAAAACCAATGAAAAATAAAGCAAACAAACAAAAATCAACGAAGGTTACCAAAAACTAATAAACCATATGTTTCAAGCACCGTAATGGCTGGTGTGTCCGCATTGAGAGAAGGAAGTCCTGGCGAAAAGATGCTTGTTGAGATTTATGACGAGATCAGCGAAGATAATGAAAACCTTCAAAGCCAACCGAGAGAAGGTAACCGTATCAAAAATTTATTTTCTAATGAAAGTCTGTGCTGCAGAACTTGAAGAAAATTCTCTTTTTTGCACGAATTTTATGACTGCAATACCAAGCTCGGACAATTGTGGCAGAGAGTACTCCATTAAGGGTTTAAAAAAAAATAACTACACGCATACCCCAATATTTACATGTAAGACATGTTCTAGTAAGATTTCGCCTTAATTTTTTTTAAAAATAATTTTGCAATAAATTCGTTTTAAGTTCGTTAAAATTTTCCAAGTTACTTGTTAAATACAAAAAACAATTGTTAACTGAATTATATTTTATTAATTTATTTACTTTTTTTTTCTTTTCAAAATAAATGAATTTAGCTATACTCGTATATGGTATATTTTTTATATTCTTTGAATGTCTTATCAAAGTATCGCATTTTAGTTTTATGAATCTCAAATAGCTATAGGAGCTTAAATGCATTTTAATAAATCGGTAGCTAGCCAGCTAGCTATTATTTGATCCCTATTTTTGAGTGCCAACTACTGTAGTTTTTGAGAGACATTTTTTATAATCCATTTAATTGCAAATTGCAACCCATTAACTTTTTTTTTTTTTCATATTTTCTTTTCTTTTCTTCATCTAATACATACTCGTAGATTTGCTGTAACTAAAAAATATTCAAAGAATGCTTATATTGTTTGTTTAGACCATAAATTTAAACATGGTAGGTGAAACATCTGCATTTGGTGTGCGGGTTGAGGCTTATGTTCGGATGTTGGTCAAGATTTTATCTAATGCACGCAAAGGATTTAAGATTGTTCAATTCAGTGCACGTAGTCTAAGTTTGTCGAAATTAGATTATGTCAGAAATATTTTCACAGATTCTGGAGTTAATGTAATATGCGTGAGTGAAACCTGGTTTAAGGCGGTGGATGGTAAAGATGATACCGAAAAAATATATAGCATTCCTGGCTATAAGATGATTCCTCATAATAGAATTACTCTCACTACTGGCGGCGGTACTGCAACTTACATTCAGCATGCCCTGAGTTGTAGGGTTTTAGGGAAGTCGGTGGGAAATAACACTGAATTTTTGATTACTGAAATCTCATATGTTAATGTAAAATGTTTAGTTGGCGTCGTCTATAGTCCTAACCGTAATTGTTATTTTGACTTGTTTTTTTCTATCCTTCAACAGTTCTCAGCGTGTTATGAAAACATTATACTTTGTGGTGATTGTAACGCCGACGTGTTTAAAAATTATAGCAGATCCTGTCGGCTTTTAAATGATTTTGCTTCTACAGGACTTGTGGTTATTAACTCCCATGCTACCCGTTTTGAGCCTGAATCCCATCCAAGTCTTCTTGATCTGTTTGTTGTATCCGATCTTGATCTGTTTGTTGTTGCAACTCCTCATTTCATCCGGAAAACAGTCTCCAAATTCATTCACCTCGTCATTTGTAGTTCGAAGTAGTTTCTGAAGCCGAGGTTATCCTTTTTTTTTCAAAGTCTGAAATCAAACGTAATGGGTGAGGATGGTTTACAGTTGCGTTTTGTGAAAATGTTGTTGCCTTATATTATAAATTGCTTTACACATCTGTTTAATTTTTGTATAACATCTTCGACTTTCCCTAATTCATGGAAAATAGCAAAGGTTATTCCTGTTCCCAAAAAAGTAAACCCAACATCGATGACCGATTTTCGACCCATAAGTATTTTACCTTGCTTATCTAAGGTTTTTGAAAAAATTCTTGGAAAGAAAATATCTAGTTATCTTGCTCGTTTAAATTTACTATCACTAGTGCAATCAGGTTTTCGCGCTAACCATAGCTGCGCTACAGCTATGATCAAAGTGCTCGATGATATAAGAATAAATTTTGCTAAGGAATATCTTACGCTGTTGTGCCTACTTGACTTCTCAAAAGCCTTTGACAGTGTTAACCATCAAATTTTGTGCTTGAAATTGAAGTTATATTTTGGATTTCATGAATCTGTGAATTTAATGAATCGCTCTCAAAGGGTTGTCGTTGATAAGCAATGCTCAAAGCCAATCAAAATACTTACTGGTGTGCCACAGGGTTCAATCCCTGGCCCGATTTTGTTTTGTCTCTTTATACATGATCTTCCACAAGTTGGTCAAAACGTATTTATTCATCTTTATGCTGACGACGCTCAGACTTATTTATCCCGTCCCATTTTCCTAATGGAAAATCTTGCGGCTAGATTTAATTCAAACTTATCACCAATAGTCAATTGGGCTGAAAATAATGATCTAATTTTAAATCCTGGAAAAAGTCAATTAATTGAAATTTCGAAAAACATATTGCACTGAACAGATACCGCCTTAATTCAACTAGGCTCACTTTTTCCGCTACAGTGATACTCGTTGCCTTCAATTATATGGTAAGGTATGCCTTTGGAATAAGAAGACATGCCCACATATCCCATTTTCATAAGTTAGTCCTAGGGTGTTCATTTCAAAAATTTTGGGAATTGGGATGTTGTATTTTTATGCACACGATAATACACACCCAATCACCATTGTGATTAATTTTTCTTAATTGTGCTCATTTAACTAAGTTTAATTTGAAATCTATTTGTTTTTCCACGAGCTTTATGTACTACAAAAGACTTATGATCTTACTTGTACTTTATAAATAATAAAAATTGGATTGAATTGAATTGAACTCGAAGAAGGAATTTTTTAGTAAAAAGAAAATCCTTAAGCAATACATAAAGATAGCGGCACTCGTCAATAAAAGCTAGTGAATGCTAGTTGTGCATCTTTTGACAGTTACTTACCGAAGTTTCAATCATTTTGGATGCGCAGTTTTTAGTTGACAGTCGTTTGAGTGAGTCTTGAGCTGTTATTAAATTCTTGTTTTTGAAAGGCAATACGCCTACGCAAATCAAAAATGAGTTGGACTCTGAGTATGGGGACTCTGCACTATCATTTATCACAGTGAAATTTTGGGCAGCTGAATTTAAACGTGGCCGGAAGAGCTTGGGAGATGATGAACGTTCGGGACGTCCAAAAACTGCAACCACTGACGATAACATTGCTAAATTCACCAAATGGTGTTAGACGACCGCCGAATTAAAGTGAGAGAGATAGCAAAGGTTATGAAAATGTCCAAAGAACGTGTTTGTTACATATTAAATCAAGATTTAGGCATGAGAAAGCTGTCCGCGCGTTGGGTGCCGAGTTTGCATACGTTAGACCAAAAACGTGTTCGAATGAACATTTCCAACGCTCTGTTGGCGCAGTTTAGGCGCAATAAATCCGAGTTTTGGAACCGGATATGAAAGTTGGATATACCATTATACTCCCAAAACAAAAATTCAGTCAAAACAGTGGACTGCAAAGGGCGAGCCGGCTCCAAAAAAAGCAAAAATTGTTTTTTTCGGCTGGGAAAGTGATGGCGACTGTTTTTTTTTGGGATAGTAAAGGAGTTATCTTAATCGATTATCTTCAAAGAGGAAAAACCATTACAGGAGCATACCACGCATCATTACTTGCCAAGCTGAAGGCAAAAATTGCAGAAAAATGGCCACATTTGCAGAAAAAGAAAATCCTCTTTCACCAAGACAACGCGTCGTCTCACGCCTCAGCGGTTGCCATAGCGAAAATCCATGAATTACGGTTTGAACTGCTTGACCATCCGACTTATTCACCAGATCTAGCCCGTTTTGTTCCCTCATCTAAAAACTGCGCTCAAATGATGAGGCAATAACTTTCGTGAACATTTATTTTGCAGAGAAAAATGACAAGTACTATTTGGACGGGTTAGAGAGATGGGAGCATCGCTGGGAGAAGTGTGTAAAGTTACAAGGAGACTATGTAGAAAAATAAAAAAAAAATTTGAAGAAAAAATGTCTTGTATCATTGTTCGGTCAACCGCGTATATAAAAGTAAAATGTATAACATGTTAAAATCGCGTTTAAAATAACAAAGCTACAGTTGTTTAAAGTCAAAATTTCCTTATGGGTGGCAACTATTATATCCTTTACGCTAGTTCATAATTATTTTTTTCTGTTGCCCTGGATATTTTTGCGGATTTGTTTGATTTAAAGTATATCGTATAAAGTACTGAGTTGGCTCTAATTTTTATGATGCCAATTCGAGAATTTACATTCTAAGTCGGTGTTTGATTACTGCATACATAGTACATATTGTACATCACGTTATTGTGCATGTGACCCCCTTTCCACCCATAAATCCGTGCAACTATTAGAGAACTTAGTTATTTAACAAGAGTTGAGGAGTGACGACGAGCATTTGGCTAAGTTACTAAAGTTACAAAATTCAATTAATAAAACAAAGTGTTAATCTTCATATAATCCTCATGTAGGTATTTTGTTACATTTGTGGTGTTTATATAACAACAAAACAGACACGAAATATCAAAGACTTTGTAAAAGAGGTTTCTACTGCTTATTTTGGAATACGTATTAAAAAACAAGATAAATCATGGTTTCCTCATAAAGTTTTTAAATCGTATATTGAGTATTTACGTTTGTAGAAGAGTGAAGAACGGTCCCGGTTAGATTTCGGTATCCCTATGATCTGGATGGAGCCCAAGAATCGTATCTATGATTGCTAATTTTGTGTAGTAGACGTTAAAGGTTTTAATCTGAATAAAACGTGGAAATACTCAGATTTACAGCCTATTAAAGCTCCTGTGTTGTACATTTATGCTTCAAAGTAATCCACATACCCTCAGAATATTATGAAACTCACAGCGTTTAATACAGTCTACAAGTGGAAGTGAATATGAAGGTGGAACATCAGCACCACAGCTGTTTTCTCAAAATGAGATCAGCGACGTAATACGAGATCTAAATTTATCGAAACAGTCATCGGAGCTGTTAGCTTCAAGACTAAAGGAGAAGACTTTATTGGAACCAAATGTAGTGATTACATCATACAAATCAAGGGAAAGTGCGATATTGCAATTTTCTTTTAGTGAAAATGAGGAGCTTGTCAACTGTAATAATATCGCTAAGTTACTTCTAGACATGGATTTAAAGGAATATAAATTTACTGATTTATTGCACAATGGAAATCGATTTGCATAGATCCCAATTGCTCATTCAACAAAACTCAAAGAAGAATACCAGAATTTTAGTTCGGTTCTGTAAAAAATTAATTATTCTGAACATCAATGGCCGGTTTGTGTTGATTTAAAAATCGTTAACTTTTTACTTGGTCAGCATAGCGCGTACACGAAATACCCTTACTTCATGTATCTGTGGGATAGTAGAGCAAAGCAAGTTCACTGGCAACAAGATGTTTGGCCTTTGGGAGAATCCTTAATTGTTGGTAAAGCTAATGTAATGAACGAGCCTTTGTCAAGTAGAGAAAAAATCTTACTTCCGCCACTCCATATCAAGTTAGATATGATGAAAGCTTTGGACGAGAAGGGAGAATACTTTAAATATATTGGGTCTATAACTTAATTGCGGTTTGCTAAGAGATGGCGTAACTTGTATTATTCCATTGCTATTATTCTATTGGAACATGCGTTGGAAAGCTATTGTCATTGTACGTCATTTCAGTATATGTCATTCATTTGAAGCGTGAACAACAATAATTTTTTTTTACTCAAATATGTCGAACTTTGTGCCTGAAAAAGTGTTTTTGTGGGGAGTTCTTTAATATGAAGAAAACTGCTGCCGAAAGTCATCGTATTTTGGTGGAAGTTTATGGTGAACATACGATTTAAAAGTGGTGATTTTGGCTTGGAAGACGATGAACGTCCTGGGCAGCCAAAAAAGTTTGAAAATGAAGAACTGGAAGCATTACTCTATGAATATTGTTGCCAAACACAAAAAGAGCTCGCAGAATCTTTGGGTGTCACTCAAGCAGCCATTTCAAAACGTTTAAAAGCAGCTGGATATATTCAAAAGCAAGGAAATTGGGTTCCACATGAACTCAAGCCGAGAGACGTCGAAAGGCGGTTTTGCATGTCCGAAGTGCTGCTGGAACGCCACCAAAGGAAGTCATTTTTGCATCGGATTATTACTGATAATGAAAAATGGATCCATTACGACAACCCCAAGTGCAATGCTCTGTATTTGGTGGGATCAGATGGGTGTGCTGTATTATGAGCTGCTAAAACCGGGTGAAACCATCAATGGACAACGCTACCGAACACATTTAATCCGTTTGAAGAGAGCAGTGGCCGAAAAACGCCCGGAATATGCGACCAGACACGAGGCAATAATTTTCCATCATGACAACGCTCAGCCCCACATTGCTATTCCGGTTAAGAACTACAATATTTGGAAAACAGTGGATGGGAAGTCTTACCCCACTTGCCTTATAGCCCAGACATTGCCCCTTCTGACTACCATTTGTTCCGGTCGATGCAGAACGCCCTCACTGAAATACGGTTCACATCAGAGCAGAATATCAAAAATTGGCTTGATTCTTTCTTGGCAGCCAAGCTGGCGCAGTTCTTTTGAGATGGGATCCACAAATTGCCAGAAAGATGGGAAAAAGTCATAGCTTCAGATGGGCAATAATTTGAATAATACTATTGTACATGTTTTTCTTAAATAAACGTTCAAATTTTGAAAAAAAAAACCGCACGAATATATTTATATACCCAATATTTGCAAAACATTTCCAAAGCTGAGTATGGAAAAGTTGAAAGCTGGTATTTTCGATGGCCCTTAAATTCGGACATTAATGAAAGATGCTAACTTCATACAAGTTAGAACTAATTTGGAGGGCGAAGCTTGGAGACATTTTCTGGGGGCGGTAGAAAATTTTCTAGGTAACCATAAACACCAAATTATAGAGAAATTGTGCAAAAAATGTTACCCGTCACTAAACAGATTCTTGAGGAATAATTATCTAAACAGTTCAATGCATTGCGGCAGAGTTTTTCGGATGAAATATCGAGGCTTCACAGTGATTTCCTGTTGAAGATTGAACAAATCTCTGAGTGCTCGAAACGTAGATTTGATGAGGTTAACAAAACCATCGTCAACATAGTTGATCGTATCGAGCGGCTTGAAGCGAGTTCCAATGCAACTTTCCGGCAACATCATGACGGAATTAGGGTTCTAGGGCAATGCTAAATGTTCAAAAAGAAGGAGATCTCTTGCGATGCGGTGCTTTTTGGTGTACTCACCCAACCTGATGAGAACTTAAAGAGCTTATTCACTCGACTTTGTCACTCCATTGATACTAAGCCACCACATCTCATAAACATATTTCGTACCAAAAAAAACAAACAATGCGACAATTCCACTTCCCATCATTATTAAATTCAGCAACTCGCTAGAGAGAAATACTGTGTTGCTGTCAGCAGCAAGCTACCGAAAGCATAACGCCACTGAACTTCGTCTGCATGACGTTGGTATTGAATCAAACAGCAACTGCTACCTCAACTAGAGCCTTACAAGGAAGACACGTTTTCTTTTAAGCAGCGCCTTGAGTCTGCGACGAAAAAACCAACTGTTTGCCGTGCACAAGAGGTGTGGGAATGTTTATGTTAAGAAGACGGCGAGTGGAAGAACATTTCTAATTCAAAGCTCGGAAGATCTGCTTGCTGCTGCTGATGCCAATAATCTATCATAATTAATACTCCTTTATATTTTCTTTTTAATACGAATATTCTTAATTTTTGTAATTTGTTGTTTCAACATGTGTTTCTCCCCATTGTCACTTACACCTAATTTCCCCCCTTCCTCCTCTCCAGTACAAGGAATGCACTTTTTTCTGCTTGCGTTTGTTTTTGTTTCAAGCTATGCTCTTAAGTAATTTAAGTGTGACAAACAGTGTGAATGAAAAATCAACGTACACTATTGCAAAAATTATTTCGCAGCAATCTAATGGACTTCTAATTGTTATTTAAATGCGCAAAGTTTAAATGACACGCAATTAGACTATTTAAAGAACTTGTTTTCTACTTCTTGTTTTGATGGTATCTGTGTAAGTGAATCCTGGTTTAATCCGAATGTGCGTGATGAGATCTACGATATCCCAAATTGTAGACTACATGGGAATGGCAGAATCACTGATACCGCAGGTGGAGGTGTTGCAGTCTACTGTAGGTTGACTCTGAAATCTAATGACATTTTTAAATCAAGTGAATCCTGCATTGAGTACATTGCTGTGGAAATAAGAGACTGTAATACTACTAAATGTCTTGTCTCTTGCGCATACAATGAAAACCGAAGACGCTCTGCATTGCCCTATTTTTCAGCACTTTCGGACTTTTGTGCACTATGTGAGCATATTGTTGTGTGCGGCGACTTTAATGCTGACTTACTAAAAAACGACTCGCTTGCATTTCAAATGAAAGACTTAGCGTCCTCCGTCATTCTGAGTATTGTTAACTACACCTACCCAACACGTTTTGTCCCTGATCGTACACCCAGTCTTTTTGACCAGATACCGATATCTCTGATTATGACCTACTTTTTCTGACTTATACATACTCGTATAAAGATTTTAATTCTGTTGATGTTAATACCTTTCAACTAGCCACAATGCATGCCCCATGTATGCAGTGTAGACAAATCGCTGATCCTAATGGAAAGGTTGATTTCTTTCAATCAATTTTAGCACAAATGCTTGATAGGCATGTACCTACAAAAAGAGTTAGAGTCCGTATCCAAAGCTGTCCATGATTTACCTCAGATGTGATAAACTCAGTCAAAGTTCGCAATAAATTGAGGAGTAGATTGAAGTGCAGATCGACTAGTGTGAATTAGAAAGAATTTAAAGAAGCACGCAATCGTACAACTTCAATTACACGTGAGTCCAAAAAAATTACTTTGCATCCAAGCTCAATACCACCTTACTAGAAAAAAAAAACTATGGAGCAACTTTAAAACGATTGGTGTTTCCAAAGGCTTTAACCAACACAGTAATCTTGATCCTAATATTCTTAATGACTATTTCATAGGTGAACAACTCTCTAATGGTAACTTAGATACAAATCGAGCATCAACCTGTTCGGCCAGATCTGCGCATACACTGGACGAATTTGAAGTTGTAAGCGAAAGCGAAATTTTTAAATGCACAATGGCTATTAAGTCTGAAGCTATCGGGGAGGATGGAATACCCATCCGGTTTGTCAAACTTATCTTATCCCAGATAGTTACCTATTTTACTCATATCATCAATTTTTACAAAATTACATCAACTTCTCCCAGGTCATGGAAAATAGCTAGAGTCCTTCCAGTAGCAAAGAAAACAAACAGCGATGCCCTTTCTGACTTTAGACCGATTAGGATAACCCAATTTATCTAAAATCTTCGAAAAAGTGTTGCAAAAACAAACTAACTTAGTTGTAGCTAACCACAACTTAGTTTAAGAGAAACAATCTGGATTCACGGCATATTACAGCTGCTCTATCGCTACGGTAAATTTACTAGATGAAATAAGACAAGATTATGACAAAAGTAATGTAAGTCTTCTTTGAGTACTTGAATTCTCGAAGGCTTTCGATAGAGAGATCACAACATTCTAAGCTTGAAGCTGAAAAATTTGTTTGGTTTTAGCCTTATGACTACCCATCTTATTGGCAGCTATCTCTCCGAGAGATTCCAGAAAGTCATCTCTGGCGGCAAATCCTCCCCACTTAAGGCCTTTGTTCAAGGAGTTCCACAAGGTTTAATACTGGGTCCTATTCTTTTCTGTATGTTCATTAACGATCCGTCTGTACCTATAGTTCTTAATGCAGATGACATATTGTACAAAAATAGCAAAACCGTACATATAATAAGCTTGAAGAGCTTGCTGACCACATCAGTGAAGATCTTACCCAAAGTTCTATCCGGTCCACAGCGAATGGATTGCTTCTTAACCCACAAAAATCTCAAGTAATGCCGATCTCTAAAAGACGTTTTCAACAGTAAAGTAACATCTGTTGAACACTGCACTAGCCTTGGCTTTATCATTGACCGTAACCTTTCAGGTTATAATCATACATACAAATGCAGTTATTGGTCGGATCTACGGCTGTCTACGCAAATTGTGGCCAACTTCGTATTTTACCCCTGTCGAAACCAGACGTAAGTTGGTATTCATCTTAATAGCACCTCTCATTACATATTCTGAAGTTGTCTACAACGCTCTCGATTCATTGTCACTAAACAAATTAAAGATGGCATTCAACGATGCGGTTCGCAATATATATGGACTTCGAAGATACGAACACATCTCAGAACATACCAAAAAGATACTAGGTTGCGGGCTACAACAGTACATCAATGTGAGAAACTGCATATTTCTATATAAAATTATCACCCTATTTATATAATGAAGTTGTCTTTAACCGTTTAACCGTTCTGCAAGAAATTTTAGTATCGTCCCCCATCGTCGCCAATATTTAAATTCGTCACGCTTATTTTCCATCCACGCTGTCAAACTTTGGAACCTTCTCCCATCGCGTATCGGAATGATATCTAACCGTGCAGTCCTCCTTTACCTCTCATCCTTAACAACTCAACCCTGAGTCCAGGTCCTCTTCCACCTCTCTTATATTACTATTATTATTATAATTGTAGATTAAAGATTAAACTATTAAAGTTATGTTAGCTAATCTATAATATCGAAGTAATAGAAAAAATGTAAGTCTTATTGTACTCGTACATACCAAGTAAATAAATTAAATGAAATGAAATGAAAGTTTCAGGTTTTAGGAACAAATATGAGCATAACGCCCCCCATACACATGAAACAAGTTTTAAAACATGTTGAAGTTGCAAGCAATGTTTTACGTGTATGATTAGGTTTTAACACCGATTTTGTGGGTTTAAAATATGTTTCAAGAAAATCAAATCATTTTGGTATACACATCGTATACACATTTTGGCTGCGGTATAATTTAAACGGTGTCTTTTTTTTAAATGGCATCTGTAAGGCAGAGTGGTTTTTGGACAGATTTTTTAAAACTATACAAAGATCATCCCGAATTGTGGCAGGTAAAAATCGTGGACTACAAAAATCGGGATAAAAAGAATAGAGCTTGGGAGACATTGGTAACCAAATACAAGGAAATAGATTCCTGTGCAACAGTGGACTTGGTGAAAAAAAAAATTATCTGCTTAAGAACATCCTACAGGCGAGAGCTCCAAAAAATAAAAAAGAATCAAAAATCAGGAGCTGGTTCCAGCGACGTATATGTACCAACACTATGGTACTTTCAAGAGCTGGAATTTTTGAAAGATCAAGAAACCCAAGTAGAAGGGATTTCAATCATGGATTTTGAGATTGGTAATGTTTTGAGAGAGGAAGAAGTTAGTCCATTTTTTCCAAATTTAATATTTTATTAAAAAACAAACAATTAAGTGTAGAATTTATTTGTTCTGCCATGGAACTGCACCTACTGTGTTAAAATATTTACAAAATTTATTGCGAATTTCTTTGGCATTTATCGTTGAGTTTTTGCCTCTTAATTGCAGCAGTCCGTGAAGTTGTCCATCTGATCGCCAAGATCCGTTGCGTATTTCCCCTTTGGAAATATATTCTTTGTCTACGCTATCTTGTAGATAGTTATATTGGGATTACGATGCTTTAAAAAATTATGTAGATACGAGCACGCAAGTACAATTATAGATGCTTTCTCCGGGGATAAATTGATCTTGTTTAAAAGAATTCGAAATCGACTGGACAAAATTCCGTAGGCATTTTCCATAATTCTTCTTGCTCGTGATTGTCGATAATTGAATATTTCTTCTTCTTTTGATAACTGCTTCCGACTGTAGGGCTTCATCAGATTTTCCTTTAGAGGAAATGCATCATCTCCAACGAAGACAAATGGAAGGGACTCTTCACTGGACTGCAATTTTTCAGAGGATGGTATGTTCAATTCGTTTTCGTCATATTTTTGCTTGAATCTCGTTTGTGCGAATACACCAGCATCAGAAACTCTTCCATTTGTACCAACTTCAGCCATAACAAATTCGTAATTCGCGTTGATGATAGCCATCATAACGATACTAAAGGTTTTTTTATAGTTGAAGTAATACGATCCTGATCCTGCAGGCTTTCTTATTTCTATATGTTTGCCGTCTATAGCACCAATGCATTTAATCGAATTCCATGTACTTCCAAAGTCTTTAGCCAACAATTTCCATTCTTTTTCAGTTTTTGGTATCTAGATAATAACAATAATATAACAAACATAAATTAAGAAGAAAAATATTTTTTTAACTATTATTAATATTTTTAGGCTAAAGTACACGGCACACTAAATAGAAAACGCGCATGCCGAAAAACTGATTTTCTTGATAAAGCCGTTCAGCATTTATAAGAGGCGAAAAAACCACGGCAAAAAGATGAAGCAGACATTTTTTCGGAGTCTTGGGCTGTTATTTTTAGAAAGTTGGCAAATGACCAAAAAATACATGCCAAAAGAGCCATCGAAGAAATTCCTTGGCTAGGACAACTAGGAAGGCTCGCAGTTGATTACTCGTAAACTTTAACAACAAATGCAAGAAATCAGTTTACCTAATTTTCGAACCAACCATCAAGAAACTTTATTTTTCACCCCGCACAAAGAAGTTCGAAGTTCTACACCTTATTCACTGATATTAAATTGGACTGCCTCTGAATCGCTAATACAGCAGACATTTTGTAAGAAATTTCAAGTCCTCAAAACTTTGTCCAGATGCTAGGAACCGCAGAGTAGCTGAAAGTGTTTCATTCGGTGAAATAGCATCTCTCATGTGCGTATTTTGCTTTTTTATAAAGTAGAAGCTCTTGATAAGTCGAGACATCCATCCTTAGAAAATTGTTGTAGTCTCCTGGTGAATTATCCCCTAAGTTCCTTAGAAGATCCACGTGTGAAAATGTTCTGCATTTCTAATACCAATCCTTTGCTCAAATTCGTTTTTTTCTTTTCCTTTTTTTTTCATCTCCCACACAATCATCAATTATCATTAAACAAACTATTGTGTCACTGTCACAGTCCATTACGATGTGCTTTCAATGCAAAGACCAGCAAGCGACTAAAGTTTTCGCTTTTGGTTTCATGTGTATTCTGCGCTTAAAGCTACACATTCTCCACAGTCAGCTCGATAGATTTCCTGATAATCTGGGAAATTACAGTGAGGAATAGGGCGAACGCTTCCACCAGGATCTGAAATTGATGGAGGAGAGATATCAGATGGGACATCATATGATGGCAGATTATTGCTGGTCTTTACAAAGAGAATGCCCCCAAAAATCTTGTAGAAGAAAAGCTTATAAAACGACTTTCTCTGAAGAAAAACATAGTTTTCTTCTCTCTTTTTACTTTCACGTAAATTAATTAAATACTTAAATAAAATATTTTTTAAGTAAATAGTTGGTATGAATATACTTATGATGCCAAAGCATGTGTTAAGTTTTTCGGAAAATGGGACAGAAACAGAAAGAAAGATGTTTGGGCTATTTCGCTCCATGGGTGGCATTCAATATTTAATGGGGAGACTAAATTCTTAGTGGAAGTTAGCTTGATGTTGTATTTAGGCAACCATTCATCTCACGAGATTGGGAAGCCAATTACCACTTGAGCCACGGCCACCCACTGATATTTTTCAACAAACATTTGGTATTAAAGAACAAACTTTTTTTGTTCATTTTCATACTATTCTGCTTTATATAGTGTAATATAAAAATGAAGATTAAAAAAAAAAACTAGAGGGCAACAAAACCACCGATGACCAATGCAATATATATATATGTTCAAATAAATCTTGTTTCTTTATTATTTACTTTGATTCTTAACACATCACAACTGTGCTAACCATATCGATAAGTTAAAACATTTTTAGCATTTTTTTATTGTATAAAAGTGCCAACGCCAACTTCATATCATGGAATACAAAAAAAATATTAAATGAAGCTTGTTCACAAAAAAATTTAACTTCACAAGATCGTTAACATGATTTTTACTCGCACTCCTTATAGATATTTTGATGAATAACCACAAAATTATGTAAGTAATTTTGGTTAAAAACGAGATCATGAGAATCAAACTCTACGCAATTGACAAAGGGAATACCTACTCAAGTGATCTACTTCTGGATTTTGCATATTAATCAGGTGCATCTGCATCCGAATTAATAACAACATTACGATATCGAAGATTGCGAGCAATTGTGCATTAGCCCATAACTTTCGCTAATGTATTTCATTAGGGGCTTTCACAAAGTAGGTAGGTACTTCAATATTCATGGAATGTGTAAGGCAGAATTTTAATTTCGTTACGAGTATTATTATAGTCTGGCACGAGTTCATACATTATTTTACGACAAGGACTCTCTGTACTTCACATAATTGGCTTCAATGATTATAACAAGGAAATTCTCCTCAGGTCTAATTTTTAAATTTAATAACTGCAAGTAAGCAATTCCATGTGCAGATCCTTTAAGACCACATTTAAAGGCACCTGTCCGGGCTAGATTTGAAAGCAGATGATTTCATTAGTACATCACATTTTCGATGACAATTATGCGAAGGATTTCAGAAGCAGCAGTAGCTTAATCCAAATAAGATAATTGCAAACTATGCCGTACACATTTGTCACTTTCCCCAATGAAGAGGAAACTAGGCTTCAAAGCAAATAACCTCACTATGTTGCATTATTTGCAAGGAATCTCCTTCCACATGTGTGTTGAACATCTGCCATGGATGTGTCCACATGGAGTGACAAATAATAACGCCATTCAGTTGCATTGCATGGGAGTTAGTATTATGCTGCGTTCCACTTTGCATAACAACAAAACCACCAATGACTGCCACCACAATCACCATTACCGCCATTGGAAGGCAACCCACGTTCACCTCATTGCGTTCTCGTTTCCTCTTATACTTCTAGTGCACGACGATATCGATCTTAATTGCACAATTAACCTCAAGAGGTGAATGTTTGTTTGTATGATACCTATGTGCGTGTATGTATATATGTGTTACTGTGCAAAATTCTACACATTGCCGTGTGTAGGAAATGTCGGAAACATTTGTCCTTTAGGGCTATGCTAACGAGAAACAGTTTATATGCGATAACCACAGCAGTGTCCAGGTGACATTGTTAGTGGTGTCACTTAAACACGTGAAGGTATCCTGTATTAGAAAGTTCAAACTACGAATTTAGTTAGAGTATAGGCGAGTTTGCATTTAAATTTGGTAAGATTGAAATGCTAACTGGGGAAGCCAAGAGCTATGAATTTTTTAGAGATACTATATCTGGAATAGTTGAAAAGAATAAACATAAGCTCGAGCAAAAGGCAACTGTATATTTCGTTGCATTCGGATGATTTGATTAAGTACCAAGCTTTTGCGCTCTCGTATCCCCACATGAGATCTCAGATTTTGTTAAAGTAAAATGAGGAAAGTATAGTGCGTATAGTGCAGATAGTGTATACTTTCATCATCAATTAATTGTTCTTCCTTTCATCAACTAAGCGTATCTACATATGTACACATATATGTATGTATTTCTTCCTCGCTAAAAGTAAATGTTATCATTAATGACACATTTGGATTGAAGAGCAATGCTACGAGAAGGAGATTTTTGATTCGAATCAGAAGCGAATAGAAGGCCTAAGTAGTGACGATTCCTGAGAAGCTACGGAAGCAGATCCAACCATAATTATGCGGTGCTTATATTTACCGTTGAGAGTGGGTACAATAACAATAATGTACCTAATGAGATGACTCCAGTCATATCCAGCCTATAATTAGCAGTGTCTAAAAGTATAAGCGGTCCTCATCAATTGTAACCATTTTTGCACTGAGCTCTAGCCAGTGAGGAAAATTGGATGCTTTATAATAACCCTCGCATTTCTTGGCAATGACTGTAGGCAGACGTGTTCTTAGGGCGGGTCCGCCTTCACTGTGGGGATGACAAGATGACAGTATGATTGATTTGTGATGAAATATTGCACCGTAATGGGTGACATCATCCCAGCAGCCCTATATTGTACAGGAATTTGACGTAATGCGTGCGAAACTGCCCAAAAAAAGGAAACATTGGAGAATTTGAAAGTATCGACATTCCTCGACCCAATTGTATTCCAAGATATTGCCTGTAACCTCAGTGACTTAACCTATAAAATGCTGCCTGATATGCTGTATTCACTAGACTATTGATCTGCTGATTATCGCCTTCTATGGCAGTTGAGAAAAACTGAAAGCCCTTTGAATGATTCTTAGACAATTCTTATTGGCTAGTGATGCTTCCTAAGTTTCCTTTAGCAATAGTTGACAGAGGACTAAAGAATTAACTGGGTATCACTGCCAAAAATTTCATATGTAACACCCCGGTACTTAGATTTATACTTTAGCATTTTTCAAATAATTAAAACCTATAACGCTTTTTTAATCATATTTCACCATATCTATGTTTGTTTCGACTTCACAAGGATTCTTCGTCTTTTGTGAAATGCAGCGTATCCCAAAGAAGTTTTATATATAAGGAAGTTAGAAAAGACAAAGATGAGGTTTGTGAACGTGTGCGATATTAACGTATTAGCAGCGTCTCCTCTCCCAAACTATTCAGGCAACGAAGTGGAATATAATTGGCACAACTTGTTTACCCTCGACAGAAATAATTCTGGAGGAGCAAAGCTGTAAAAATCCACAAGTTCGTAGTACATACGAGTATGTATATATAATTAGGGTTGCTCGCCGAGATAATTGCTCTTGCAATGTGCTATTCAACAGAACACAAAGGCTTACTGAAGCCTTCTCAAAAATCCGACTTCTCCCTAATACACCGGCCCTCACGTTGAAGCACACGGGACATCGAGCGGTATGTTTGACTATGGGCAAGGCAACATCTGCATGCTTGTTAAAATAGAGATATTGATCTTGATCTTGATCTAGCAAGATACTAAGGAATTTGACTACTTTTCGACAAACTTTTTCAGATATCCGTAAAGATCCCAGTCAAAGGCTTTCTTAAAAAAAATTTACCATTTTCTAAAAATGATTCTTCAATTTCTAGTCATTGCAATATCACATTTTCAAAGTCATTTTGCAATAGTATCGAATATCTGTATTTGATATGTAAGCGAACAAGTCATGCTGTGATCGTACAAAAACTATTGTGCAAATGCTGGACAGGGTCAGTTAATCAACCGCACCTTATTGAAAAATTTTAATTAATATCAAATATTCCATTTTTAAAAGATCTTCAAACCAAACCTATATGTCTCACTTATATTCACTCTGTTCAGCTTAAAAAAATGATGTCTCTAGCCATGCAGTGTGAAAGACCTTCTCCAAATAGATTCGCGCTTGGTTTTGTTCTACTTACTGAGGTTCGAAAACAACAATAGTTTGGACAGATATCTGAGATAGTACGCATCGCTTTGAAACCGCATTGGAAACTATGTCTTCAACATGCATAGTGAGCGCTTTATTGATCACTTTTATGCCGAATTGGACATGTTCATATACATTTTGGGAATGGTAATGGGCATTATTCATTTTTAAACACAGATGTGCAAACGTCCACTACCTCTAGTTGGGGATGTCGAAGCACAATGTTTGGTATTCCATTGGTTCTGCTGATTTTTTTCTTCTCAGTGGTTTAAAGATCGTTTGGAGCACTTCCTTCGAAAGGAACGGTAGTAGCTCCCTTTCTTCGGTGATGACATTATTTATCATATTATCGTCCTTAAACCTGTGCTCTCGATTTAGCAGTTCTCCGTATCAATTTGAATGTAGAAATTGTGTAAAAGCACTATGTTCTCCAGGTCGTGATTCACGCCAATTCACCATTCACATTGTACATTGTTTGAAAAGCCGCTCCTATGGTATTTATCTTCTTCTGCGGATCTTCGATCTATCATCGATAGCTATTCCTAAATCTATTGTATACCTATCTACTGTTAGTATTATTTTATTTGTTCATTGTCTGTTGTTCAGGCGATCGGAAGTCACGGAAATATTTTATTTACTGCAGCTCTAGTTTTAGTGTTCCAATACAAACTTACAGGAGCTCCGTATTTCTGTTTTATTAATGTTTGAGGGTTTATAAGAACGACTTTAGTGAGCTCGAAGTTATATCGGTCAATAAACTGCCTATACAAGGTTTTTAGTCTTGATAACAATCTTATTTCATGTTGGTGCAGTGGCTCAATTGTCGTGCATGACAACGGCCGGAAGGCGTCATCATTGTCACCTCTTACCAATTGTAAACTTTTTCTAATGAAAATTACTATACAGCCCCTTTCTGTAGAGTAAGGAAATTTTCTTCTTACTATATTTTATCTTCTGTGCCTAATCTTGTGTGTTGTGGTAAACTAAGATCCGCTTACCAAAAGCTTGGCGCATGGTTTTTGAGCAACTTTCAAAGGGTGGGTCTTCATAGGATCCTTACTAATGAATTTGCATTCAATGTAATGACGTTTAGATAGCATGCACATCAGGTGTAGCTTCTGATGTTCTAAGCGCCGTCGCCTGAGAGCAACCTTAGATTTGTTAACAGTATTACTCCTACGTATCGTCGTTTAATTTTCCTCTTTTGCTGCTGAGCCAGAAAGCAGGTTTTCGTTAGATTTAGACATTGAGGTTGCATTTCCCGATTCGAGGCATTATAAAATATTTTCACACCTCTTTGATATTTCCCAGCGTACAACCTGGTACTCGTATTCTAGGAAACTCCTTAAACCGACCAGTTTGGAGTTGAGACTAGGCTGGAATAGGAGGGGAACGTATGTATTCGCGGAAGACTCTATATAAATAAACCAATAGTAAATCTCTCAATGCGAGCGCACCCTCTGGTACGTATTACCACGTTTAACCAAGGTAGTTGGAAAAATTGGTTTGAACAACAGTCGAAACTGCTGTTCCTCACGAGGTTCGAAGATAGGCCGCAGAAAAAAATATTTGGATCGTACAAATGCAAAAACAGTAGAATATTTTCGGCCTTACTGATAGGTGATATAAGAAAATGAGGCATTCATTGTGGTATTAAGGTTCGCAAATTTAGTCAAGTCCAGTCGAATGCGTTGTAAGTGTTATGCATTTCAAAGGTATTTAGAATAAGATTTCACTAGAACCCAGTTTATCTTTATTTTCCACTTTAACATAGTTAAAGTGGACTAGCCCTTTTAAACCCAAAATTATTTTGGGTAACACATTCCCCATTGATATGGGTAGTGCATTAGTATTTACCATGTTTGTTATACTTGCATTCTTGCAGTGTCATCAGTTTAGCTGTCGTGTCTTTTATAGTTTTGGGTGTCTGGCCTTTGTTATTCCCGTATGTGGGTCATGTATATAATTGGATGCAATGTTGGGGTAGGTACAATGGATGTACGTTCACTACATGGTCGTGCAAACTATTTGCCACAGATGAAATTATGCAAATTTTTTGCATACAAATTCTGCACAGGTGTGATCACCTGCATTAAGGGCATCTTAGGGTTCACCAAAAATACAATAAGAAACAGTATATTGACGCACTTGGGCAAAATATCGTTCAAAACAGATCTAAAAGTAACCTGCAGTTTCTTAAGAAAAAGGGTTAATCAGATATAAATTCAACAATCTTCTTAAATGGCAAAAAGGGTGAACAAAAATACAAAAATGTTAGAATGTGCTAATGGACTAAAGTAGCTTGAAAAGCGGCATGAAATATAAAAAAAGAAAGCAATTGGTCCAGATTTCATCCGATAAAAGATTGAAATCACTGAAAGTTGTGCAGCAATTTGGCAAGCCGACATTTTTATTGCGTACTACAAAAAACACAGAAAATGTAAAACATAAATCTGGCTCGTGAGACTTAAGTACAGATGTCATTAGTGTTTAACGTAGGTACCTGCCGTGAAGGCTCAAGCCTACGGTGCGTCTTCGCACGAGATATCAAAACAATGCGTTGATAAGCGCCCTTCGGGTAGTGCAAGTACTACCTCCAGCACCAGATTCGAAGTCGTGTGTAAGGCACGAACTCCCCCTTTGGTGAAGGGTCGAGGCCTATCTAATACCTCAGCCATTCTGAGGGTCATGGCACCCGGTTGCAATGCAACTCCACATCGAATAAACCAGTTGGTTCCATAGCAATCCCATGGCCCAGCACCGGTCGTAGTACACTACAACATATGCTAAGCCATGAGATGTCCAAGATCCATTCGGTCCATTCTCCCCGCGGTTTTTGGTTTAAACCTACAGCCACCACGATACTCCCACAAGGGGGCCAACTCCTAGGTCAGGCCGGAACCATAGTTCCGGGGGCTCCTGACCTCCCGTGGTACCAGAATATAGCTTCCGGTCGAGCTTCGCAACCTTGAGGTTACTTGCAGTTGGGCACCTCACTGCCCAGGACTGGCGGCCTTTGCCACTTAGGGCTTCCCTAACTCTAAAAGAAACCACCCGCTAACTGCCTACTGCGTCTTCTAAGAAATACTTCTCTTGCAAAGCTACGGGTTCTTTCGAACCGTACGGTGTCAGTGAGAATCCCACTGACGTCGTAGGCATCACCGTTGTAGATGATGCCCATAGCATGCAAGTCCCTAACATCTGAATAATTTGGGCACTCACAGAGTACATGAAGCCAATCCTTCATTGCCAAGTGTTTCATTGCGACTCAAACCAGTTAGACGTGTTTTTCTTGTTCTCCCTATTCCCCTGTTCAATTTTCAGTTATAAATCTCGTTAAATTGCATTTTCCGGTTAATAACCCCCAGTGCTCGAATTCATTATTTTTTTTTTTTTTTTTTTTGTCTACTGGCAGATTTCAGTGCAAATAAAAGCCCCTATCTACAAAAAAAAAAATAAAAAAATAAATAAATAAAAAAAAAATACGAGTAACTCGACCTATATCTATACCCTCACTGACCTACACAACCAATTTGAATATGTCTTGCGGAATTGCCAATTGTGTAATCGATGACAGCAATGCTGACTGGGTAGTTTGCAAGGGCATTTGTGGGAACGCCTTTCATGCCGTTTGTGTCGGGTTAAATAAAAGAAACACGGTGTTTATTAAAGAATTTTCCGATAACCTACTTTTCTTCTGTGATGAGTGTAAGAGTATCTCACTTTCACACGTACTTTTGGCAATAAAATGCCTAAGTGATTCAAATGACTCCTACCAGGACGCACTCGCCAAAAAGATTACGGATAAAATTTCGGTAATAGAAAACAGTGTTAAAAGTGTTGAAGAGTTACGTAACTCAGTGCAGAACTCAGCCGATGTAATAAAATCCAAAGTAAAGCACATGGACAAACAAATTGCTGGTCTTATCGAGTTAGACTCCGGGAGATCCAGGAATGAAGAAACTCCCTTACGTCACCTCGATAAAGTGTTGATTGACATTAAAGCTATGTGTTCTGCGCAGGTTATCTCCAACCAAAAAACCTGCGAGATGATAAACTCCCTGCGTGACGACATAGACATTCATTTTCAGTCCTCGTCACACAAACAACTCTCTCCCAAACACTGTGATCCCATGCTCGAAGTTATCTTCGATAAAGTGAACGATGTCGGCGACGAACTTACCGCGACTCGATCCCTCGTATGCGATATTGAACATCACATCGCAACAATAAACAGCAAAATCGTTGATACACAAAACTTGCCGCAGCCCTACCAGAATGTTCCCTACAATACATCACTCATGGCTGAATTAATGGAACCTGAAGTGGATTCACGCTCACCCCCACACATAAGTCATCTGCGGACGGTTCAACCCACTGATTCCTGCGAAGTTTCTTCCAACTTAACAGCAGAAAATATTTCTATGTCAGCTCCTCCAATCGCTGCCCCACGGAAGCTTATCAGTCATTTTAATTCAACTTGGACACCTTCCGAATGGCAACGTAGACTTGATAAGCTTGCTTCGAAGAATCAATTGGTCACTACGCTTCTTATCAAAGGCGCCCCCCCAAACGCTGATGTTGATTGGATCTCAAATTTCTTCGAAAAGAAATATGGCATTACCATTAGCCACTGCAATTTGCTTCCTACATCTCACCACAGAAGCAAGCGCAGCTTCAAGCTAAATCTTCCAACCAAGTACGAATGGTTATTCCATAATCCTGCCAGCAACAATTTCAATCTTGGAAAGATGCGTGTCTGCAAATGGTTGGAAAATACGCCCAAGAAGCAGGATAAAGCCAAGCAGTCCGTTATACCTAAACCAAGAAATAAGTTAGTAAATAAATCCAATTTGCCAAAACCCACCTCCTCTTCCCACAACAAACCCAGCTCCAATTGGAGTTTTAAAACAACAATTTTTCCTAATTTTAAGCCGCCCACCCAAACTCCAACTCCCCCTATTCCACCTCAAGTCAAGCCCCAACGTCAACGTGTCTCTTTCGACTTAACCCCTACAACTCAAACTCCTGCCACTCAAACTCCCACCATTCAACCCCTTTCACACACGCCTTTCCCTAATTTCGACCTCAGAACTGGAGCTAAGTATCCCAATTTCATCAGTTCTCACATTTTAAACCCTATTTCAGAAAAACCAGCCGTTGCGACACCGAACTCATTAACCACTCCCTCTTCTATTGACCCCCTTTCGCCACCCACTGTTAAATTAACGCAGCAAACTAGCGATACCACCGAATGTCGCTATGCGCTCTCTAGGCTTAGAGATAAAAAGATATATGAGAATATACGTCTATATCTCGCCTATCTGCACGATAAATCCGACTCGGTGTGCTACGAGGGTAAAACAAAAACAAGCGTCATGGTTTCTATCCAGCAGGAAGGCCTCCCTACCGACGTTACCAGTCTCAGGAAACTTTATATAAAGTATCACGAGATTTTCAATACGCCCCCCCAAAAAGTTGCAGACGATCTTGCCGCTCTTCGCCAATATGTACACTCTAAAAGAGTCTCACACCTCCAACGCAGTCGCCTTGACCATGATAAATTTTTTCGACCCTAAAAAGTCATGCAAAAACCTCCCTCTCACCTTCTATTACCAGAACGTAAGAGGACTCCGTTCTAAAACCCACGCTGTTTTCCGCCAATCTCATGCTCTCCCATTTGATATCTATGCTCTGACCGAAACTAATCTTATCCCCAACATAAAAAACCAGGAGTTATTCCCTCCTTCTTTTAATGTTTTTCGGGATGATGATCGCGCACCCCCCTTGATTGAATCCCCTTGTCGAGGTGTCCTACTGGCTATTCACAACAGCTTGGACTCCTCTCTCGTTGCAACATCATCCTCTCCTAAGCTCGACTTTGTGTCGGTTAAAATAATCCTCACTCGCAGATGCTTGTACGTTATGTGTTGTTACATTCTTCCGGCACAACCTATCGAATCCTACCAACTTGCTATTGCAGCAATTGACAATTTGATCGACTTATCAGAATCGCTTGATGATATCATTATCTTCGGCGATTTTAATCTGCCTCAGCTGAAATGGACTCCATCTGAAGACCTATCTTTTTTCATCGCTTCCAATCCCATTTCTACTAAGGAATGCCTATTCTTAGATCGGCTAACAGACTCTAGTCTATGCCAAGTCAGTGGCGTTTCCAACTATATGGAAAGGCAATTAGACCTAATCTTCACAACTGATCCCATCAACTCCTCAGTATCGTGTTGTCCCCTATCTCTTTCAACTATTGATAACTTTCATCCTCCACTTCTTCTCTCATTTTTCCACAACTCTCCCCTTCAGTCGCCTCCCCCCGCAGTTCTATTTTGTTACAATTTTCACAAAGCTAATTTCCGTAAAATTAATACCTATCTAAGCAGTGCTTCTTTTGAGTTTACCAATCTATCTCTGGTTGATGCCCTCTCCATTTTTTACAGAGAAATATTCAAATCCATCTCCCTTTATGTGCCTTACTCCCGCCATAAAACTTCCTCTACATCCCCTCCTTGGTATAATCGTAGACTTCGCTCTCTACGAAACAAAAGAAACAAGTTATGGGCGGTATTCCTTCGCACCCACTCTTCTTCCGACTATTCAAATTATCTAGGTACATATCTTCATTTCATTGAACTCTATAACTCTCTCTATCAGCGCTACCTGAATAGTGCGCAAACCAATCTCATAAATGACCCCAAGTCCTTTTTTCAATTTGTCAATTGCAAAAGTAAGACCGATGGTTATCCTTCCTCCCTCGCTTTCGAAACCAAAACTTCATGTGATCCTCCTACCATCGCCAACTTTTTTGCTACATTTTTCAAACAATCATTTGCCAACAACTCCTTCGTACCAGATCCCTCTTACTTCAATGATCTACCAAATTTCTCTATTGGTCCCTTTCTCACTCAAAATTTCGATCCTGCCGTTATTGAAGAAAAGTTACAAAATCTTAAGGATGAATTTATACCTGGCCCAGACGGACTCCCCGCCATGTTTCTTAAGAAATGCTCTTCCAACCTGTCTCTACCCCTTTCCTACCTTTTTCGTCTATCGCTCACACAGGGTGAATTTCCCCAGATTTGGAAGACCTCTTTTATAATCCCAATACACAAAAAGGGATCTAAGCATGAAGTTACCAATTATCGTCCCATTGCTAAACTCTCTCATATACCCAAACTCTTAGAAAGCATTTTATACGAAGCGTTAAGCTTCAAATGCAAGCCTTTTATTTCACCCCGACAACATGGTTTTCTAAAAGGTAGATCAACTACCACAAATCTAGTTGAATTCGTGTCTTTTGCACTCTCAGCCTTAGAAAATGGCAAAGAAATCGATGTTATAGCAACAGATTTCACTAAAGCATTTGATAAGATATCTCATAAATTGATCCTTTTCAAATTGTCTGCTCTCGGCTTTGAGCCGCTCTTTTTAAAATGGATTTCTTCTTACCTGGTAAACCGATATTATAGTGTTCGGTTTAGATCCGCCCTTTCTGTTCCATTCCTGGCCTCATCTGGAGTTCCACAAGGCAGTCATCTTGGCCCTCTTCTCTTCATTCTTACTATCAACGATGTTGAGAGTGTCATTAAGCACTCCTCCCTCTCCCTTTACGCTGACGACACAAAATTTTTTAAATCTATTTCCTCTCCCCAGGACTCTGCCCTTCTTCAAGAAGACCTTGATCGGTTTTCAATCTGGTGCCTCAAAAACTGCCTAGAACTTAATATAGCCAAATGTCAATTTATAACCTTCTCACGTAAATACAACCCGTCTCCCCCCCGACTTTATTTTCTCCATGGTCAACCAATTCCCCTGGTTCAGTCTTTTCAAGACCTTGGCATATTATTCGACTGTGAGCTTAATTTCCGTTCACATATCGATAAGATGATCCTCAAAGCCAACTCATCACTTGGCTTTATTAAACGGTGGTCCAAGGAATTTTCCAACCCGTATGTAACCAGATCTCTCTATATTACCTTTGTTCGCCCCCTGCTTGAGTATGCCAGTCAAGCTTGGTCCCCCTTTCACCGGGTTCATGTTTCCCGAATCGAGGGTATTCAACGTCGATTCCTCCGATTTGCCCTCCGTGGCCTGCCATGGAACGACCCTTTAATCTTACCTCCCTATCAAGACCGCCTCAAACTTCTAAATATGAATTCGTTAGAAGAACGTAGGAATATTGCTGACGTTCTTTTCATTCATCGTCTTCTCTCAGGTTCCATCGACTGTGCATCCATTTTGAACTCCATTTCCTTCAATACCAACCCCCGCAATCTACGTTGTCCTCGTCTCTTCTATCTACCGGTCCACCGCACCTCTTATGGCTCCAACGAACCTATTTCCCGAATGCTCCGAAAGGTCAACTCGAACCTCTCCCTTTTTCATTTCCACCTGAGCACTCCTCGTCTCAAACAAGATCTCCTCCATCACTTCCTTGGTCACTAGCTCTTAAGTCCTTCTGTTAGTTTTTAAGTTAGATTAAGCTTGTATTAAGCCAATAAATGGGGGCCTCAGCCCCCACCAAAATTAAATCATGGGTGGCTCCACATGAGCAGCTTGCCGCCCCACTAAGCCCTCTTTTATACAAGAATGCATTAAGGGAGCCATGCCCGGTTAATAAAAAGCCCAGGCTGAGGGTGAAGTTCTGTTCAGGAAAAACTGTCATTGTCAGCACATCCCTCAGGAAGCCGTAAGTAACCCTGCCGTTTTCGCTAGCATCCCACCTAGATTACCATCTAGATAGAACGCATGCGTGTAACAAGGTCTTACGCTGCCTTAGGGATATGCCATCCACTTCTGCTGGGGAAACCCAGTCTCGTTCATTAAGAGGGAGACCTTTTCTTATCTTGAAAGCGATACCACGACGTATCGCCTCCAGATCCAGAGGTGGTACTCCCAACAAAACTTGCATTGCCTCTTGACAGTGCGGCACACAGGCAGGCAACCGAGCAAGGCGACTGTTTGGCAAGCCAAGATCCGACGGCGGCCATCTTCAGTCATAACCCTGTCGTACCATACCGACGCTCCATATGTTGCGCAGGCAACAAAAAGACCGTTGTATATGACACGAACAGAGCGCCTGTTCAGCCCCCAGTCAGAGACTTAAGTACAGCGGAATGGAATTCTAAGTAAGTGCTTCTCTAAACTTTTTAACCAGGTCGAGAGTATTTGTGAAGTGGTTGTCCAATAGAGCTCCGCTTTTCTTTTTCTATAATTGCCGCGCGTTCAAGAGGCGAATAATCTCTAGAAATCCACCTGGCAAAGCCGCCTGGGCCATGTGATTTGACTCCTTTAGACAACTTGTAAGTCACTTGTGAATGCCGATAAACCAGCTAGTGTTAACATTCGGGGCGTTATTTCCGAAATAAGGCCGGCTATGCTAAAAAAAAGTCGCGGTATCCATACGCCAAAAATTCTCTTCAAATGACATATAATTTTTAAGCAAATAAAATCAAAATATAGGTCATTTCATAAAATTTCATTTAGTTTTAAATGAAAGTTCAATACCTCTAAAAGAAACCCCCGATACATAAAGGGTTTTTTAATAGGGTCATAACAATTTTTTATTTTAATATGTACAAACGTACCCTTAAACTTCTTTTATGATCTGTCAAAGGCAGAATGTCAGTCAAGGTCAATATTTTTATCGTGGTAAAGTTCACGAGCAAGCTACTTTTGGAAATTACGAGTATTAAAAATTACTTCCGAAATTCTGAGTCGGTGATCGCAACTTTAAAGTCGGTTACTCCAATTTTCGGTCGCAATAATCTTCCCACCAGACAGGCTGCGCTTGTTACAGTGGATATGTTCCTGTGCCAGTGAGATAACACACCGGTCGAAGTATCGAATGACAGCCGTAATTGCTTCAGTTCAAAATGAACCAAATCAGACATTTCCACGCAGTTCAATTGAATTGGGAATCTCTCAGTCTTCATTGTGGCGAGTTTTGTATAAAGGTTTTAGGTTACACCCTCACAAGATCAAATTAACTCAAGAACTGAAGCCTCTTGATCATTTGAAGGACCGCAACTTCTCCGATTGGGCTCCGCAAAAGTTTTAACAAAATCCTGAATTTCATCAAAAAATCATCTTTAGAGATGAAGCTCATTTTTGGCTTAATGAAGAAATAAAGAAAATGATCGCCATGTTATGGTCAATGTTCGATAATTTCCTATCGTGCCATGTTGGAAGTCAATTTTTGGGCAGAATTGGATGAACTTGACATCAGCGATATGTGGTTCCAACAAGATGGTGTCAGATGCCACACAGCTAATCAAACAATTGATGTTTTGAAGGAGAAGTTCTGTAATCGTGTAATCTCGAGAAACGGTTCGTTCGAATGGCCACCTCGCTCAGACGGTTTAACGTCGCTGGATTTCTTTTTATGGGGTTGCCTTAAGCCGTTGGTTAATGCCAACAAGCCAGCAAAGTTAGAGGAGAACAGGATGAATATCGAACCCGAAATTTCCAACGCCCCGCCCGATATGTGTGGAAGAATGTAAGAATATTGGCTCCAAAGAGTCGACCGCTGCAAACGTGCTCGCATGAACGAGATCGAACCCCCTATTCAAATCTAACAGGTGTACACCTGGAATAAATTTCAGCCCAATATTTCAATTATGCTGTGTTATATTTGAATACAAAATTGTTATGTCCCAACATATGAACCACTTGCTTGAGAGGATGCACTGGACTCAATTTTCGATGGATTTTCGCATAATTATGCCGATATCCCAGCAATTTCAAATGTTTTCATCCATGTCATCTTAAATTGCTGGATTGTTGGTATAAACCAGAGACTTAATATAGCTCCAAAAGAAAAGATCTAAAGGTGTCGAATCTCAAGATTGGGGCCACCGATTGACAAGACAATTTTAGTAAGTTAAATGTGGCACCGTCCTGTTTAAAACACATATCCTCCAAGCCCTCCTGTGACAATTCGGGGCCTATATTGACTGTAAGAGACTCGCTGACATCATCTCGGAAAAAGTACGGCCCAGTTGGAACACATGCGGCAGTTCACCTTGACCAAAAGCCATTTAACTGAAAAATGTGCTTCGTTACTGAGAATGAGATGAAAGGCCGGATCTGCTTCCATCTTTATCTTGTCATCTGGCTTAGCTCTCGTGTATGACATAGACTTTCGGCAAAATACGCCATAAGGACGTTTGAGCGCTGTCCAGTTCTTGAGAATGGCGCAGAATCGAATCGATTTATGTATTTCGATCTTGACTTACCGACATTTGGCTGTCTCACTGGTTCCAAGTAAGCCGATTCGATTTTTCTGAGAAAATGCTCAATCTCTCGGTTTTTGAAACAATTTAGCCGGCCAAAAATAGGAGTGGACGAACCTATCGTAGTCTTAACTGACCGTTACGTTTTGTAAAAATTTTGGATGTTTTGTAACCGTTGCTGAAGCGTGTTTAAATATTCGACAATCTAGAACACCAATATGACATTTGTGAAAAGATGGATGGTGAGTTCAGAGAATCCATTTTTGAAAAATTGGGCGCTTTCAATGAAGTACCCTTTACAATTAGAAGATAGATATGAGGGACAAAATATACAGTACATGTGACAAACTCATTTTTTCCTACACATCTTCTCGAGATTTTATACCTGAGCGCATGATAAGTCATGGCAAATAAATGAATTCTCTTCGTAAGTCATATAAATATACATGCAGAGATGTACAGGAATTTATACTCCTTTGGACCTGCCAATTTGCTGACAATTTCATCCAAGCTATTCCTGAGCTTTTCGATTTACGCAAGTTAAACACGCACACAAAGGACGACGAAGCCTCAACTAAACTCAACTGCATAATGATATTCGAATGTATCCAACGTATTGATCTCCTATTTATGTGGTAACATCTGGCTGAGGTTTCAAAGGATCAGTTACCAACAAATGTAAATGTTTTGATAACTTCCTGTCATCCTTTTTGCGGATGCTCGAATACTTTATCCATATTGGACGAGATAAAAATAAACATTCTTGTGTTTACATGTGCTCTAAGCTGTGCCCTTCCTTGCAATTCGAAGCGGAGACACTGCCGCACTGTTCTGTGGAGTAAATCCATAATAGTGTGTACATGTGTACGTGTATGTTTGTCATATCGTTCCTTACGCTTACGCCCAATATTAGCATAAGGTAATCCTAACAAATTATGGAAATGAGGCTGTGGGGGATATGTCGAGAATTACGCCTATTTCATCCACAATTTAAGGTTCGCAATAAAATGACGATGAAAACATTTTCAGGACACCCTTCAGAGAAGGGTCCTCCTTTCCACTCATCCACAGGCTACAATCACTCGTTTACCCGCACTACCAGCGCCCACCCACGACATTGTCGTCGACCCATGCTCTTGTAAAATGCTCGTACACACAAAGCTTTGTGGTCTCTTTGAAGTTGGAAAAAGTTTTCACACACATAAATTGCCAGGTTCTTTTGTGTTGTAAGGCGCGCGGCGCATATTGCGGTGGAATATAATGTTAATGGATTTATTATCCTGTCCCTGACTGCTACTCTGACGACGGTGATGATGACTATGCAGTACATATCTACATGTGTGTGTGTCTGTAGAATCGCATGACATGTATTGTATACTCGCACGTATAAGAAAGTGTGTGCCGATAATCGGATATGTTGCAAGCCTTGTACGAGTTGGCGGTGATACGAGTGATACGAGTACATTCATACTCGTAGATGGGTCGTATCCTTGTTTCCTATATTTTTTGGGTGGCATAGGGTCGTCTGGAGAGGGGATGCTGGGGCTGGGAAGGGAGTGATGTGTTAAAGATCAACTTTTATGGGAAGGTGGGGAAGTGCTCGTACAAGTGGCGTGTGTGTCCATGCAGAGTTATTTTATTTGTACCACGCCAGCGCTCTTATTGAAAGGCCTTCATCTGGAATCGGAATGTGATGGGTTACAATAATTGTTGTGATTTCGCTCGTCGTTTCTGTGTGGTGTGTGTAGTCAATTAAAGGCGGGTATTTCCCGGGATTGTTGCTTGTTATTTATGATGTTTTTTTTTTCTTCCCATTTTTTTTTTTTTTTTTCATTCGATTTTCCCTATCTACGGCATGTTGCAGTAATGTGCCGTGGAATTAGTGGTCTGTAATTGAGAAAAATGGACTTTCGTTAATTGCTGATTGTTAGTTTTGGTACCGTATTCGAGTTGAGGTGAGGCAAGGGTGGACGTAATGGATGTTGCTGGTGTCCTATTAAATCCGAGCTGCCTTGTCAAATTGGTATACGAGTACTATTTTGCGCCGTTTAAAATTAAGCAATTGTGGACATTTATCTTGTACTAAAATATACATGTAAATACATAATATATAAAAGTTAATATGCATGTATTGTAGGTATCTACGAGTATATTTTCCTGTTATCTCGACGAATCAATTTTTCTCACCGCTGTATATTATACATACAAACTCGTATATCGCTATAATTAAAAAAGTGTGTATGTTGGGATTTTCTGAATTTCTGGAATTGTAAAATTAAAGTTTCTTGTTTTACCATTTACAGACATACCATATGTATGTGCGCTTGCAAGCAATTTAAACCTGTGACATTAAATGGTCTGCTTAAAGTAAAAATGAGTAGTTCCCTAAAGAAATAAAACTCATGGATAATATAATTTAAGAACTCCTTCTTCTTTTATTAACCGTTGAAATATGTAACGCGTATAATTGCACCTAATGTTACAAACATATTTCTCCCACATATCTGCAATGCTACTGCTCCGCTTGCGGGGTTGTCTAAATTTGCTGACTTATTTTGGATCACTACCTCGCTACCAAGGCCAAGAGTTTGCTTACGTTTAAGCATTTGCGTGATCCAACAATTTTTCTTTCGGGTTTATCTTTGAAGCTGGACTGGAACTTAAGGTTCTATCACTTTTTGGACTTGATGTTCCTTCTTTTGACATGGTAAATCAGCTGGTTGGATCAGCCTGAAGTTCCTCTACTATCGGTGTCTTAATATGCAGACTTTTGCAGATGCTCGTACTTCCTATTAGATCACGTTTTGTTACACCGGCTGTCATTTGTAACACGCGTAACTGCGATGCGTATGTTAAAGTTGGATGAATTACTATCGGAATATAATAAACCCTTAAGTCCATGCGCCATTTTTCTGTCGTAAAATACAGCGGAGTTTTCGTTTTCGCCAAAATATTTATATTTTTCGCACTTTAGGACGATGACTGCTTCTAAAAAAAATAGATGTTAGGAGTTGGGTTTTCTGCAACCTGCAATGCAAATTTTCGGTCTAAAAATGACTCAATCGTAACACGTTTTCTTCTACCACGTTTGCATGGGCGAGAAGAAGAGAAGTGATTTGGCACTCGTTGATAGGCTGATTAAATCGAAAATTGTGCACGACATTATAAGCAATGGACTTTGTATACAGCATTGGTGTACTCCAACTTTAACTTCGAATTCTCCGGTTGTTTCCGCTGTGCACTTAGCTTTCGTCTTAACATCACGGCACATATCGCGTATGATTCTTTTTAACACATGAGGCGGGTACATTTTGAGATCTTAACGCCGTCCAAATAATATCTCTGGAAACTCTGTTGAACGCTTTCTCTAAGTCGACAAAGACGATCCTTCGAGGCTCTGAGTCACGTCATATGTCGCCCTATCTCCCACAAAGCCGCATTGACTGCCATGGAATTTAATGATATTTTGTTGTCAAGTATCTAATATTCTCTTGTGTATTTTTTTAGAAATGCGACTATTTCGTTAACTTTGGCCTCCACAAATGCTGTCGTTTTCCCTTCGTGTCCGACATCCGAGGGAACGGCAAAGCACGGCAATTCATATCATGGGTTGTACTCTCAAAGCCATTTTCCATTTAAAAAAGTGGACTTTGGTACAACACGTACCGGAGCTGGCTGTTTTTCGACTCTGGTCTTATGGACATGACATCTGGTGTATTGACACCAGAACTCCTGCTGTAGAAAAAAAATACAAAGTAGACAAAGGGAAAACCTTTTGTCTACGGCATTTTTTTTTTTTTATAATCGGCGCGCTCAAGGGGTTCTTGTACCCTTAAAATCTTCGTACACAGCACGGGCGAAGGAAATTTCGGGAAGAAGAAAAGACACGTACCGATGTACATTGTTTTTAAATGCTTGTAAGCTACAACGACCAGGAAACACAGAGGTCGGCAGGGAATTCCGTAAGCGAGTTGTACGGCTTAGGAAAGAATCACAATATTTTAGAGTATGTCCGAAAATGGGCTTGAGGGTGGACTGATGAGCATTCATAGCGAGACCGGTGTTACAGTCAAAAGTTTGAATGGGCGGAATGTTACTGGCGATTTCAATGGAGCACTGGTGGTGGAAATAGTGATAAAAAAAAAGTGAGACAGGAAACATTACGTCGGTGTTCGAGGTTGTCAATTGACTGACTGATATTAGTATCACCTATGAGTTCTATCGGACAGTTTTGAATCCTATCCAGCAGGTGCAGAGATGTTTTAGGAGCACCTGACCAGATGTGGGCATTGTACTCCAGTTTCGGGCGGATGAGTTGGAAAAGGCCTTCGATACCGTATGGTTAGAGGGACTCTTTTTCAAGCTGGACAGGTTGGGCATTAGTAAACCACTTCTGTATATTCTTTTTGATATGCTCTCTAGTAGACAGTTCATCGTGAAGAATGGCGATGTGACTTCTGCTGGAACATTTAACATTAAAAACGGTCTGCAACAGGGTGCGGTAAATTCGCCGGTCCTGTTCAGCATTTACACAAGTGATCTGATAGGTTCACTTCACCATGCCATAGCGTACGCAGACGACTTAATTGCGTACAGATCAGGTCCAAAGATTGAGGTCATTAATACACTTTTGCAACGTGACTTTGACAAAATTAAACAATATTGCGATGACTGGAAGTTGAAAATCAACTTTCAGAAGTCGGAAACCATTCTGTTTAGGACGCCTTTGTCTGGGGCCTCTAGGGATACCAGAAAGAATTGGCGAAAGTTCTCTATCGTCGGACAACGTGGACAGCCACTTGCTTGTCGAAATGTAGTCAGATACCTTGGGATCTGGCTAGATCAATATCTGTATTTTAACAAACATATAGATGTTGCTCTGGCCAGAGCCAGAGGTGCTTTTGCCCTTACAAGGAGACTGTTTTATAACAGTCAACTCGATGCGAGGGTGAAGGTGATCTGCTACATGGCCCTTATCAGGCCCATGCTTGTATTTGGATGTCCGGTGTGGTTCAACGTGAGAGCAAGTTTATTGGAAAAGATTCGGGTGTTTGAGAGGGCTTGCCTTAGGACTTGTCTTCGCTTATACAGAACACCAGAGTCTGAGTACATAAAATTCTATCGTAATGAGGTCTTGTACAATAGGGCGAACCTAATAAGAGTGGACAATTTTGTTATTAAGTTGACTCGAAGGCACATTGCAAGAGCAATGACCTCATCGAACAACCTGATCTCCGGGGCTTACTACCCTAATTATATGTATCACGAGAGAGTTCGCTTTGACGGCTTTATTCCTCCAGAAGCGTTCCTCTACTTAGATAGTAAAGGTCTGATCCAGGACAGATTGGCGGTGCCGCTAATCTTCCACGTCGCTCGAACAGCTGCGGACAGGCGACTCAACTACGACAGCGACGTCGCACACGGCAGTGCGGAGCGTCTCCGGTTCAGTAGGGCGGTAGGGAGTCGCGACATGAGGGATGTTGCTCGGCAGCACCAACAATTTTGGTGGCTTGTTGAAGAAGAGGATGCGTCGTCGTCGAATTCCTTCAGCAATTGATAGCTTCTTGCGAAGCAAAATGGGTCAGCCTAAATTTTTTTTTGGTTTAGCGTTGGCCGGCTTACATAGTTTTAGGTAGAATTAAGTTAGATTTAAGCGAAAAAAAAAAAATATATATATATATATATATATATATGTATATATGTATGTACATGTATTTATATATTACGTATATATATATAATGTATATATATTATATATGTATATATTATGTATTAGATGTAAGTAGGTTAAGTAAATTAAGATTTATTCTTAGGTAGTTTGTAAGTTTTAGTTTTAAGTTTTATAATAAGTTAAAAAAAAATATAAGTCATGATACTAAGTTTTTCTTAAAAAATGTTTTCTTAGTTCTAATTATAATAAATAGACATAGTATAAACATGTAATGTAAGATACGTCGAAAGACATAATTTAAGTATTAGGTTTAACTTAGAGTGCCCGCATGGGGCCAGTAAGTTATAGTAAGATAATTTTAAGTTAATTAAGCTAATTTTTAAGCGTTTTTTTTGTATAGCATTTAAGTGTCCATTTAGTAATATAAATAAAAATGCATTAAAAACTAACTAACTAACTCGGGCGGATGAATGCCTTATGTATTGAGGCCAGATCAGAGGGGGTAAAGTATTTCTTACATCGTTTTAGGAAGTCTAGACATATCGCAGCATTTTTGGCGACACCGAATATGTGGTCACTCCAACGCAAGTTGTCGTTGACACACATACCGAGAAAAGAAAGTTTATCGGTTTCGACGATGCAAGTTCCATTCATGGATAATGGCTGGGAATTTGAATCTCATTTTAATGACAGCAGACAGCATTGAGTTTTGGAAGCATTAAATTCCACTCTGTTGATAGTTTCCCAATTGGTTATGCTGTTGATATCGGAATTTAATGAGCTTAAAATACGCTACCGTCCCCGTTCTACAGCCGAAGAGCAGGAGCGTGAGTCCGGGAACGAATATGAAAAGCAGAGAGTGCTGTCATCAGCAAAGGAACATATGTATTGGATTAGAAGTAGCAGACAAGAAATAATTAATGAAACTAAAAAGAGTGTCGGAGACAAAACGGAGCCCTGGGGCACACCAGCATTTATTTTGTGAATATCATACTTGAAACCGTCCAAGACAACTGGAATTGAACGTTTCGAAAGGTAATTTCTAATCCATTGAAGTATAGAGTTATCGATCCCAAAAGCACGCATTTTCGACAAAAGAGCCTGATGTCAAACTCTGTCAAATGCTTTCGCCAAAATGATGTACGCTTTGGTTCCACTTTTCGGTGAGACATGCCATCAAATCACCAGTGGACCTGTTGCTACGAATGCCTTACTGCCGGTCATTAAGAAGTTTTCGTGTTTCGAGATATTTCATGAGCTAACGGTTTATCAGCGTTTCGATGACCTTAGAGAGAAGGGACGTAAGTGAAATGGGTCTGTAGAAGGAGAGAGAAGAAGATACGACTTTTTTAGGGACGGGCTGGACAATTGCTGTTTTCCATCTGATTGATGAAAAAGCTTGCGCAGTGGTTTTGCCAGCGTGGAAGAACTCCACTTCAAAAGAAGGGGAGATATACCATCTGGACCAGCGGATTTATACATGTTGAGATCTTTAAGTACTCTTGCTACTACACGAGTGCGAAAGTGGATTCGCCCCATTGTAGATTCGACGCGCTCAAGTGTACGCGGGGACAAAGCACAATCTGGGAATGTTGAGCTATCCGCAAATTACTTTCCTCAGCGAAGTTCTCAACACACCGTCCTTCGGGTGTTGTCTGTCCAGAATGTCGAAGCCAACCAGAATTGTGTATATGTATATTGAAATCGCCCGTACTCATAATTTCAATATGAGGATACTGGTATACAATTCTTTGAATGGAATCATTCAGCGAATCAAACTCGTGAAAGGTCGAGTTGCTGTCCAGTTTCGGGCTTCTGTAAATAAAGCAGTAGTTGATAATTTGCTTACGGAGATGGAATTTTAACCACATGAAATTGAATTCCGGATTGGAACAGAGACTACATTGTATTGAAATTTGGTAAGCTACATCACTACGCACATAAATGGCGAGACCGAACATAATGGTTGATATGGGTTGGGGCGTTGGTGTCTTTCTTGAGTACGACAACGTTAGATTTCACTTCTCGTTAGGAAAATCTCGCTCTGTCTTCCAAGCGGAGATGCTCAGAGCACAGCTATATTGTGAAGAACCGTTGGAGGAGAAGCATTTGCGTCTGTAGCGGTGTAGCCAAATTGGGTTTTGAGCCTTGCTGAAGCCTTTTACGACCTCCGAGCTAGTTCGATAATGCAAGACATCAAGGGTCTCAGGTCACAAGGAGATCACGCTCATAAACCGTCAACTCACGGAATATGTCAAAACACGACAACTGCTCATCGACCGGCAGTAAAGTTTTCGGAGCAACAGGTCCACAGATGATTTGATGGCATGTCTCACCGAAAAGTGGAATCAAAGCATACTAAATCTGGCGAAAGCAAGATAGTTGCACTTGATATTTCTAGAGCATTTAACAGAGTTCGGCATCAAGCCCTTTTGTTGAAAGTTCGTGCATGTAGATTGATGACTCTATTTTCCAAAGGATTAGAAATTACCTTTCGGAACGTTCAATTCAAATTTTCTTGGATGGTTTGAAGTCTGATCTCCACAAAATAAAAGCTGGTGTGCCGCAGGATTCCGTTCTGTCACCGACTATCTTTTTAATTTTCATCAATTATCTCTTGTCTGCTACTTCTAATCCAATATATTCCTTTTGTTGATGAGAGTACTCTCTGCTTTTCGTATCCGTTCCCGAACTTACGTCCCTGCTCTTCGGCTGTAGAACGGGAACTGCAGAGTATGTTAAGATCATTAAATTCCGATACTAACAGCTTAACCAATTTGGGAACTATCAGCAGAGTGGAATTTAATACTTTGAAAACACAATGCTATCTGCTGCCGTTAAAGCGGGTTTTAAACACCCAACCATTTTCCATGAATGGGATTCGCATCGTCGCAACCGAAAAACTTTCTGCTCTCGGTATATGTATCAACGACAACCTACATGGGAATGATCACATATTTGATGTCGCCAAAAATGCTGCGAAATGTCTAGGTTTCCCCAAAAAATGTAAGAAATATATTTCCCCCTCTGATCTGGCCTCAAGGTGTGAGGCATTCATCCGGCCAAAATTGGAGAATATTGCCCATAAATGGTCAGGTGCCCCTAAAACATATTTGCGCCTGATATATAGTAATATCACTCAGACAATGGACACCCTCGATAACCGACAAAATATCTCGTGTCTTGCCTTGCTGTATCGCTATTTCCACCAGCCGTGCTCCATAGAAATCGACAGTAGCATTCCGCCCATTCAAATTTTTAACCGGAACACTCATCTGCATCCTCGTTTAAGGCTTCCATTGATAGGTGGGTTTCATTGTATTGTAGATGGCATGACTCCCTAGGTTGCAGGCAGATCAAACGGTTGCTTTCCGACGTCCCCAAAAAGTCAGCCGATTTTCTAATATCCCTAAGCAAAAAAGACTACAGGTTGCTTACTAGCGTCGTGACGGGGTACTACACTTTCGCAGCACCTAAATGTGCTGTGCATAAGTGACACAACATCCTGCGACGGTTGCAGCGAAAGTGATGATGACGTAGTTCCTCTGTGAATGTCCGGCTTACGCTCGCATCAGGCTGCTGGTACTCGGCTTTTACGTGATGGGTGCTGGTACTGTAGGCACTTTATCACTCTAGCGCTTACTCATCTTCCTTCGACAGACTGAAAGGTTTCATTAATAGGAACTTAAAACACTAGTCCTTTATCTATGTGCTCTATTCCGTCTATTGCAAATTTCATTGTCTCCAAATAGTAGTTGTGACTGCTCATCTTCCATATATTGTAGTTCAGCGATTGAATATTTTGCGAGTTTCTTCTTTATTGCGCCCCAGTCTTAAGGATGTTAGGTGCTTTGCAAGCGCCACGACGTAGCACTTCTTCTACTGCTTCTCCCCTGTTTATAAGTTATGAAGTTAACTCTGCGAATTCTTGATACAATGCCTCTATTGCCGTCGCATGTGCTCGTGCTACCGCCTTTCCCCCCTCTTTTTCACAACGTTCATAGTCTAACTTCAGACGCACTTTATCGGTTTCTCTATTTTCACTGTTCTTAGTCCATGCTACACAGGATTGCCTTTTGTTCTTTACCGCCACTTGGATTTCATTGTTCCACCACCACATTTCTTTATTTATGTGGCTTTTGCCCTACTCTTACAATTTTCTTCGAAGTTATTCTACATTCGCATGCATATGTACATTGTGCACTTAGTTCTTCTACTTAGTTTATTGCCCTTTGAAGCCATTCCCGCGAATTAAACGCCCAGATAGGGCCTCTTTCCTTGTTTAAATTGTGACAGTTTATTTTTTCCACCGAAGCCTGTTTCCACCATTGGTTGTTCCAGCAAGCACTCAGCAAAAGCCGGTGTTGACTTGCCAGTGGTTCGCCATAGAGCCATGACTTCTTCTTAACCCCGAACATCAAAAATAAATTGCGAGGTCAATGTTTTTCGACTCTTGAAGAAGATGCGTTTAAATCGCTTGTTTGGGGTTACCAGTTCGGAGTGGAAAAAGTGCTTCGAAAATTGGTTCAAACGCATGCAATTGTTGAATAACAATATTTATAAAAAGGAGATTGAGTGTGCTTCCAAGGAAAGGAGGTTCTAACAGTTGGTTAAATAACCAATAAGAGTTGTACCCTTTAGTAAAGCAATAGTAGATTACGTCATTTCAAATATTAAAGATTCTATTCTATTCTGTTCACGGATAATTCTCTGAAAATAAGTGATACCACTCCACTCTACATGTAAATTACACTAACAACTTAATAGCGATAATTTCGATAGGAATGCCAAAAGATGTGTCACTTTGTAACGATATTATTAGTACCCTGTCCTCCTAACTGGGCGATAATAATAATGGGGTAGTGATCGGGTGTTCCCCATTTAACCCTGGATCCTTCGCTATCGCTTGTCATCCTAAATAAGATTAATAAAGCAATTTGCTTAAAGGATCCTCCCTTCTACTTTTACTTCACCCTTGTTATCACTAGGCACAGGCAACTTAATAGGCCAGACCAGGCAAGGAGTAAGAGGGGGTTTGACCAATCTACAGCTGCAGGTATGCTAGTCGTGCTCCGTCCTATGCTCGTTGGAATGGTGGGGGATCTTGCAGTTACATTTCTCATCATGCCTTACTTCTGGTGGTGTTTGAGCTTCAAATTACTTTATATTAGGTACCCGAATTTGTCTTAATGAATTCCCGATCGTTGAAACGAACCTACAACTAAAAAGCATTTAAACGAATACCCGAATGAACACCGCAGCAGAAAAACGCTTAGTGGTATTTTCTCTCACGGAGTTTACCCTTCCCACTGTGTCAAGAATTGGGTCGCTGAACCCTACATTGTCCTTCGCCATTGTTTATAGTTACCCCTTTGTTAAAGATGTTTACTTACCTACTTATCAGGCTGGAAACCGTTAGAGGGTTAAGGCCTATACAATTGTAGCCTTTCATCCATTTCGGTCCCGGGCGTACTGCTTCTAGTTGCAAAGACCAAGCTGCCTTATATCCGCGATCGCATGATCTTTGAAGCGGTGGTCCGGTCTTCCTTTTCTTCCCGAACCTGGTGGCTTGGATTCGAAGACCCTCTTAGCAGGGGCATTATCGTCCATCCGCTCGATGTGGCCGAGCCAATGAAGTCGACGGATTTTTGCCTTCAGTAGTATGCCCTTTGTACAGCTGTTGTGTCTTCTTCTCTATACGGCCTCCTCTCAGACAGGACCAATTATTCGAAGAAGGAATTTTCTTTCAACAGAGCCTACAACTTGTTTCAATGTCTTACTTATTATTCAACTTTCGGCTTCGTAAAACAGGACTGACAAGATTAACAATTTGTAGAGCATGATTTTGACTCTTTGCGTTAGGAGTTTTGACCCAAATTGTTTCGAAAAATCGAAGTAGCAGCGATTGCCTTGGGTTACTTTTCGTCGAATTTCCACCATGATTTCGTTTGCGGAGTTAACATTTGCCCCGAGGTAGGTGAACTCCTTGATTATCAAGAACCCAGCGGCTGCGTTTTTCTTCAGCTTTTGTATAGCTGTGCCGACATCTTCTAAGTTGTGCGGGCGAACTAATTCTTCGACTGGAGAAGTGTCCTCTTCTAGTCCCATCGCTCTCTCTTGGTCATGTCCATTAAGCAACTGCTGGAAGTGTAGATTCAATACGTCCACAACTCCCTGTTGGCCAGTGACGAGATTACCTTCGGAATTTCGAAGGGGTTGGAGACCCATTTCTCAGCCATTGGCTAGGTTTTTGGCCTTCGAGCAGTAGTCTTTTCTGATACCTTCTTCTGGACCTATACTCAGCCTATGCTACTCTGGTGACGGGTTGCAGCGTTTTCCTGTATGCCACATCTATTGCCTTGGTTTTTTGCACGCATTCATCATTATGCCACTGATCTATTTTCTTAAGTGGTTGGAAGCCTAAGGTGTTTCGGCCACCTCCTTGATGGAAGTTCAGCAATATAACCACATGTTGTTGATATGTCGTCTGTGGTGGGCAATGGCATATGGGAGAAATTTTCGTCCAGGTACACCCAGCTGTCTCTGGTTATTTCCGGTGTGCGTAGGCGTCCAATATTGAACCTCCTTTTTGGATGTTGTTGCAGCTTTCTTTCATTTGACAGTCGAGCTCTAAATCGGGCTGCTACCAAGTAGTGGTGAGAGTCGACGTTTGCCCCTCTGAATGTTTTAACATCTGAGATATTTGACGAGTGACGTCCGTCAATACGCATGTGGTCGATTTGGTGGGCGGTTCGACCATCCGAAGTTACTCAGATTGTTTTGTGGATTCTTTTGTGAGGGAACCTTGTGCTACATACCACTGTATTGCTATCTGTCGCAAAGTCTGTTCCCGTGTCATAGAGGCTGTATTTTCTGACCAATTCGCCAAACATGTTCTTCTTACCGATTGTGGCATTGAAGTCCTCAAGTACAATTTTAAAATCGTACTTCGGATAGGCTGCTCTTGGACGGGACGTCAAAAAATTCCTCCTTGATGGTTTCTTCAGCCTCGTTGGTAGGGGCGTGAGCACATACGACGCTGCTGGTATAGAATCGTGCATTGACGCGGATCATAGACAGGAGATCATTGATGGGCTTAAAATCGATGAACAATGAATCCGCATTCCAATATGTGTAACCTTTTGCTACAGCTGTAGTAAATGTGGTCGCTGTATGCATTAGTTCACTACCCAGTGGGTGCAGGAGTTATTATCCAGGGCGGCCACGAGGAGGCGACAAGGATCGCTCTGGCCTTCGCCGGGTTGAAGGCAATCAGGAGCTTTACCCTGTATGCTCGTTCGCATGCTCCCTTCTTAAAGATGCTATTCACATACTTTGCGGCTCCAAAAGATCTATTCATGCCCTTAGGTGCCTTAATTTAGCACCCCATTCCAAGAAATCGGACTATGCTAAAATAAAAAAAAGTTGATTGACTGTCCTTTCCAGATGAACTTTCCCGCGAACTTTCATCGATACGTACGTGAAAAATCTTCCTTTTCAAGACCACAACGGATCTCCATATACTCGTATGATAGACAAAATAAAAAGAAAACGAATAGAGTCGACCACAATTTTATTGTTCGTAAAAGCTATTAAAACCAAAATAAAATGAGTAATCGAATCTGATATCAATCGTAAACGATTTGCATTATAACCTCAAGTCCTTGCTGGGAGGATGGAATAAAAGGAAAAAGGTAGCACTCGGATAGCTGGTTTTTATTAGGTTTCTTAGGGACAGGAATAATTCATTTACATTTCCAGGCAAGAGTTTGAAGTCATTATACATGCGTTGATTATGTGTGTTGAACGATTTATGATTTGTGACAAAATAATTTTCACAAAACAAAGTGACACCGCATCTTTCCAACAGCATTCGATCTCAATGACTAGACAATACTTATTTCTATCTCAGTCACAACGTCAAACTCAGCTTGATATTCAAGAGTTGTAGGAGTGATCGTATTATAGTCAAACCTGTCAGGTTCAACTTCACTCGACAGGAACTGCGATTATTGAAATCTGGAGCATAACTACTACTGCAATACTTTTACAATCATACCAATCTGACATAGGTTTCTCCATAGATTTTTGAAGGAATCGAAGTGCTTTTTTTAGAGGAAAAGTAGTGACATTTTGCTACACGAACCGCAGCATTTTGTGCTGTTTTGTATATACTCCAGTTTGTAAAGATTGTTTCTTCTCTTGATCGCACTAATAACGTCAAGAGTATACCATGGGCTGGCTTTATTGAGGACAAAAACAGTTGTGATAGGAACATATACGTTATAGAGATGTTCAACAAGTATTTGAAAATAATCCAGTTTTCTATTCGGATCAGTACTTAACCTGTGTAGCTCCCTGGATGCACCTTGAAGGGAACATATGTCTATGGAGGTAAAGTCCATATACCATATTGAAAAGATGTTGAAGAAGCTGTGGGAGAAAAGATTTGTAGTGTACAAAAAGGGAGTTCATGTTCCGAAACGCGTTCCAAAAAAAAAAGAGACAAAGTGTTAGACACAATGATGAGTTCAATCAGACTAGCCGATGCATTAGGCAGGTAGGATTCGGCTATCTAAACTATTAACTTGGCTTTAAGACGGAAGCAGTGGGATCACCAATAATGACTTCATCTTCGAAAGTTGTCAGCCCATGAAACAGAAGTGGAACTGAGCCCAGCAAATGTGTATATACTTGCAATTTAAATATACCCTTGGTCATGTAATCATTTCTTTGCACTTTGTCAGAATTCTATGGCAATGTTGTTTTGAAATCAAACACAATATCAATCTCATTTTTCTACTCCTTAAAAGCGTTTAATTAAAATGCTGTCTCCATGATGAGAAACAAAGTCCGACAACTTGTCTAAACACATTTAAACAGACCACTTGAAAAGAAAAAGAAATAAAATAAAAACAAGGACACCAGGAAAAAGTGCTGTCACTTAAAGTACATCTCCAACAAAGTATTCTCTTTCAATAACAGTCCATCATCATCGGCTTCCGCCGAGGATCCCACTGAAGGCTCCATTAACGCAAAATTAAAATATTTACTTGTCATCTTGCCACAAATTCATCGCTCTACAGTTTCGTTCACTTTACTATGGAATCGTGCGGTAGTAACATCTCTTACACTGTCCTATCCACCACCCCGACCTCATTTACATTTGCATTCAACCCCTCTAGCCTTCATCCGTAAAAGCGACACTGAAGGACGCCTATCCCCCCCCAATTCCTCCACCATCCAAGCAAAAGGTTGATTTAACGCAGAAAACTGAACTCAGATTTATATCTAGTTCTTTGCACATTCTAGTTGGCGACGACTGCCGAGTCGGTGCCATTAAATTTACAATTTCCACGTCGCTTTCGCAGGGGATAATAGTTCAGTTCAGCATCGAGCGAGCTATGCACACCCGTTGCCATTGCCGCTGAATCAACTAAAATCTATTTGAAGCCAACTCTACCCTACCGCCACGGCCATGGTCATAATTTAATAAGTTCCAAAGTTTAAGTGGAAGATAATGCAAACTGACAAAATTATGATGATGTTATTTACAACAAGTAGGCGACAGAGATGGAGGCTAGTGGAAGGCACTGTTGGATGAAATAAAAAAAATAATAATAATAATAAAAAATAAGAAACTAAGCAAGGGTACCGAAACGAGAGCGTAAAAAGTCCTCAAGTGGGTTTTTATGCTCGCTTAATGCTCTTTTGACTGCTGCTGGAGAATCATGAGTGCCACCGTTACTGCCACCGCTGGCTCCGTCATCATCTCCGTAACCATCACCCAGCAAGCCACCCACCCATCTACTGTGGCAGCAACAGCATGACAGGTTGTTTTTGGGAGCTGGAGTGGTGCCAACAACTTTTTCCTTAGGCTTTTTCAGCAGACACTTTTTGTTTGGTGGCTCACGGCATAAGAACGAGGAGGTGTAGCAAGAAGAATAGGAACTGAGGTATGGACTGCGACCAAATCATGAACATTAGGTATGCCGCACGGACTCGGTATCCTCGTATTGAATGTTTAGATATATTTTGTGGATACACTTAAGCGAATGAATATTTTCGGCCATGCTCTACTAGATACTCGTATACTCGTAGGTGGACCAACCACCACCTATTTGGGGCAAATTTTTTTAAAATACTTGTTCTTGGCAACCGTTGGAGCTGGGATTCTGGAAAATTGTTTCGAAATCACCGTATTTACATTTATTGAGCTGGTAGGCTCCCGCATTTATAACCTGGTCCTGGTCCTGGTCCTGGTTCCGGAGGTGCCCGAAAGCGTGTTGTGTGTGTTGTTGGTGGTGACGACGACGGTGGTGATGCCGACGGTTGGTTTCATTGGTGTGCTTCATATTTTTGCATTAGTTTCCTTATTCTCTTTCGAAGGGGAGCTATAAGAAAGAGATTTTTGTTAGCTCTAAGTAGGTGTTCGCTGCCAAGAAAATATTTGCCTGTGAAATTTCGAACAAAGATTGTTACTTGTGACGGTATGTACGAGTATTGTAGTTGTGCCATTGCTGGTGGTGGTGGTTGATCGCTTACGATACTGTAGGCTGCTGCAGAAACTAAATGCCGAGGAAAAGTTTTTCAATTTATCTTGACTGGTGGTGGGGCTGGCTGTGAAATTGAGTCTGTTCCAATGATTGTGAACATTTCAATGAGCTTCGGTAATGAATTGGTATATGCTAATGACAAGAAGGTTATTGTTGCGACAACGTGGCTTCACTAATGGAAAACTAGTTGAAGTACTCACAGCTCTATTTAAAGGAACAAAACAGAAAACCAGACGGCAGTAAGATGGAAGTTTCAGGTGTAGTTGTTATACACATACATACCTTCAAACTATAGTGGATGGAATATCAAAATATGTTACTTATATGAAACAGATGTTTAAGTTTACGCACAGCATGAGCACAGCCAACAAAGATTTTGGGACAAACAATTTTTTTATATAACATTCAATATGCAATTAAAAGCCAACTAAAAGTGTGAATATAGTAGTTAGCCTTAGTAATGAGATTTTTGAAGCATGAGACTAAGATCTGCCACAAAATTTGAAACTGAAACGTGTAATATCCAATGGATCAGTAAGGAGTTCGTCAATAGCAGGGCTGCTTTGAAGGTATAAGCGTTACCCACACATAAAACTTAACTTAACAAACGTAGAAATCAAAAAATATGTAATACGAAAGTAGTGATAGAGTATCAACAGTAACTGCACCTACAATAGCAGGATGGTAGAAAGAAAATTACAGACTCCCACTTTCGCCACATGTGTCACAGGATTTCGCATACTTATTTTAAATCACTTTCACCCCTATATCGATTCTTCACAAAAAAGTTCATTGCCATTAGGATCGCGAATATCTCTGCTTGGCAGACAGACGCAAGTTCTCCTAACGAGCGACGATGAGTGAAATCTAACGTGGTCGTCCTCCAGAAAGATACCAACGCCGCATTCTAAATCTACACAGGAAAAAAAATCGACACCAACAACAGTTCTGGTGTCATTGGATCAGATGGCCATAAGACCAGAGTTAAAAGACAGTCGACGAAGAAGGCCTACAAAACTCCAGTGCGTGTTGTACCAAAGACTATTTCTTTTTGAACAAAAAGGCGCCCTTGAGAGTTCAGCCTATGTCAAAGAGAGGTAGATAAGGGGTCTGTTCAAAAAGTATCCGACCACAATTTTTATAGGCAAATCAAACAGAGTACGGTAGACAGGGCATTGAAGAATGGGCACGTGCATATACATAGCAGTCGTCGAAATTTATTTTGAGAGATAATGGCAGAACAAATATAACAACGTTACTGCATCTAATTTCGTTTAAAGCTTGGGGATTCCCAAGTGAAAATAATACGCAAAATTTAAAAATTATTTCTGGACGAAGAAATGTTCACCAGACAGATAAGGGAGTGACAAAACCGCTTCAGAGGTGGCCTCGTATCAGTGGAGAGTGAAGATCCTTTCGAGAAGAACTTAACATTCAAAAATGAGGTTGTCATAGATAAAGTACGGATCCTGGCGGTGAAAAATTGCCAAATAATGGTTAAACAACTTGGTGATGAAGTGAGCATCCACTCCATTTGGAGTGCTGGCAATTAAGCAGAAACAACTTCGCGAATTGTGATTACATCTTTCCCAATACAGTGATCGCTGGTGATGAGTCTTGGGTCACAGAAATAAAGTTCCAGTCATCAGGTGTAGTATTTTACTTAATCACTTAATAATTTCGCACGCTAAGTTTGTTAAGGTCCCCGCCAGGTGCGTCGCGGTCTTCCTCAACTGAGCTGTCCCTCGGCGGCGGATTCGAAGATTTTTCCGACCGGAGAATTAGTATCTATTTGTTTTATATGACTTAGGCACCTCAGTTGTTGTATCTTTACACTTGTGGCTAAGTCGGTCTATGCAAATCTCACAGAAAATCACACGAACATTTTTCCTCTCAAAGCACATAAGAGCACGTTCATAGAGCGGGACTGGGATTATTTAGGTCTTATGCATATAGGGTCACTTTTGTTGTTCGAGAGAGGGCCTTGCTAACCAATTGCCTTCTAACCCCAAAGAAGCAGCAATTGACAAGTTCTTCGTTTGATCTCAGCACTAGTGTCGTTGTCTGAACTGATAGCGGAGCCTAAGTAGATATATCCACAACTACCTCAAAGTTACATCTATCGAGAGTGTCCGAAACCTCGATATTGGGTGTCCTATCTAATCGACTTCATATACTTGGTCTTGCCCTCATTGACCGTCAAATCCATCTTCGCCACTTCCGTCTCAGTACTCGCAAAAGCGCCACTGGCATCATGCTGCTTTCTTCCGATTATCAATGCCATCGGCGTATGCGAATAATTAAATGGATTTTTGAGAGATTGTGCCTCTTGTATTGGCGCGTGAGTTTTGCGCTATGCTTTCAAGAATTATGTTAAAGAAATCGTATAATAGCGCATCGCTTTGCCGTGATTTCTTTACCGATCTTGATGGAGCAGCGTACATTCTCCATCGTCATACTGCACAAACGGATAAGTTTGGAAGGCATGGCAAAACCAGATATTGCTCTGTATACCTCGTCTCTATAGATGCTGTTATACGCAGCCTTCGCGTCGATCAATATGTGGTTTGTATCGACATGAGGTTCAAAATCTGCCGTAGTGTGAATATTTGGTAGACGGAGGACTTGCCAGGCCTGAAGCCACACTGATATGGAGCAATCGGGTTGGCAGATCGTATCCTGTAGGCGAAGACTGATGCTGGCAAAGTTCAAAAGGTCTCCTTTTTTGAGGATTGGCATAAGGACTGAAACGAATACAATTTGGAAACTTCAAAGTAAAAAAAAAAAATATTTTCAGAAATCATGTAAATTTTTTTTATTTGCTTTAAAACTCTGTTTTTATTAAATTCATTCACAATTACAAAAAATAAAAAAAATTATTTGGGTTCCCATCTTTCCTCAACTTCTTTCGAATGTCCTTCATAAAGTTGGTGACAGTTACATCCGTGATCTTTTTGGACGCTCTTTTCCATTTAGCACTAAAATCTTTTACGTCCTTTGCACACTGCTCTCTTTTCCTCAATTTAGCTTTTACCAAAGCCCGATACTTTTCAATGGGACGGCACTGTGGAACATTGGGTGGATTCATGTCTTTTGGGACAAAGTCGACATTTTTAGCCGCAAGAAAGCTCAACGTCGCATGAGCATAGTGAGCTGAAGCTAAATCTGGCCAAAATAATGTTGAACCCTCGTGTTTGTTTAAGAAAGGAATCAATCGTTTTTTTAGGCACTCGCTAATGTACACTTCTCCGTTAATTGTTCACGTTGTAATAAACGATGAGCTTCTGTGGCCACATTGGCAAATGGCCAGCAAAACGAGATATTTCGACCCGAATTTTTCCATCCCAATCGATGTCGTTGATTGCGGAAGAATCTCAGCTTCAAACGAGTTGTAAAACTGCGCATCTGGAAGAGTAGTAAAGTCGGCTTTCGTCATCCAAAGCCAAGCACGCTTTCTTGTTGCCGATAAACTCGTATAGCTTTCGGGCTCGTGTTTTTATGACTTTTTTTGCTTTTCAGTAACTTTTGGTATTTTTTTTCGTGTTTTTAGACCGTTACGTTAGATCTTTGTACCATTATTTGGTTGGTATTACATTTCCGAGCAACATCTCTGGATGACATAGTCCGATGGTACCCACTATTTTCCTGTCCAAATTTGTATCATGTGCTCCACTTTTAGCTCTACTTTTAGCTCCACTTTTCTGTTTTCGCTTAACTTTCAACGTCTCCAAATATCGTTTAATAACGGAATCCACTGTACTTCGTGCTACGTTTAAATTTTTTGCGATGAAATAGTTTGGACGCGAAGTATTTTCGAGCCATTTGTCGATGATCTTTTTACGGCGTTCCTCTTGACTCATATTTTATAAATATTTTCAACCGTACCGAACTAAAATCAATAACAAAGTGAAACTAGAGAATATACAGGCTAATTTGAGTACAAAATGGGATTGCCATTTTTACGCATTAGAAGTATAGCCCGTATTAAAATTTACAGATTTTATTCGTTTCAATCCTTACTTTCTCCCAACAATATTTTACAGATGAATTAGTGTTATCGTCTGTCGGTTTGAAGAGTTCGCTAGTCAGGCCGTCGGCTCAGCCGCTTTGTTGGGTTTAAGCTTAGATGTGGGTATCTTCACTCCTTCCAGGGTGGGTGGACGTAAATGTTGGTTTTCAGCATCCAAGTTAAAATGTTCATTGTGCCTGATAACGGTATTTGGTTCGTCATCGCCGTTATAAAGTCTTCAGAAATGATCTTTCATCATTCTCAGCATTGACTGCGACTCTACTACTATGTGCCCTTGCTCGTCTATACAGACTTCGGTTCGGGGCTTGTTTTTTTTTTTATCTTTGTAAAATTTCCAAATCACAATCCTGGAGTAGCGCTTCCCTTGCCCCCTTCTTTCTCCTCCTGACAAGTCAGTGTTCGTCTACATATTTTCTACTGTCCGTAGAGTTCGTGAGCTGCGTCGAATTTCTTCACAATATAAGTGTGCCTTTGCGATGTTCGGGATATCCGCAACCGTAGGTGCGCTCTAACAAGGTAGTGGTCTAATTCGATGTTGGCCCCTCGAAACGTTCGGACATCCATAATACTGGAGGAGTGCTTTCCGTCGATCGCGATCATGGTCAATCTGGTTGGCGGTTGATTAATCTGGAGTTTTTCAAGTCCCCTTGTGAATATCGGGATATGGAAACCGCGTACTATAATAGTTACGACAATGTTTCGTACCACAGCAAAGTCGACTAGAATATTAGTAGAAAATAAGTGAGCCTGCATAGACTGACTTACGTACTGACTTTTTGAAAGGGCCTTTTGCGTCATATGTTTAGCTTTTGTGAATAAGTGGCTATAATTAAAGTAATGCCTTAATTAAAGGCCTAGTCAATTCAGAACAAACTGTTTTATTGCCCTAATCTGAGACTGCTGCTAATTGATTTATTAGTACTTTCTAATCCTTCAAATTAGCCGGTACAAATAAAACCTGTGAATTAAGAATAACACTCAGATTAATTTTTGTATATTACTATTCAGCAATTCGAAATTCGCAATAACACGCAATTATGCAATATAAGGACACCACCTACACGTCAATTACACTGACGGCCGCACTTTGACACAAATATCACACACAAAGCGACAAATTAATTGGAAATAATTAACTTTGTCCGCAGGAGGGAGTGAATAATTTGATATTTTCCAGACACTGACTTTGGAACTCGGGTCATTTGATTTTCAATAAATTGGTGGTTTTTGAATGGAGAGATATGGGGACGCAACGATATGGAAAGTATGTGCGAGTCATATAATATGGGACACGTGGCTGACGACGGTGAACCACGTTCATACAAAGTATCAAAAGCAATCATCAATATTCACATTAAAAGTGAAAACCCTAAAAAAATAGTTTTATCCATATTTAAAGTTTCTATCAAAAAACAATTAAAGACGTTTTATTAGCAAAAATAAATCTTAACTGGGAATGAAAGAATTGACATTTTAAGTACAGGGTTTTCCGTTAAGAACTATATTTTTTTTTCGGAGTGTGAACGTGAGAAAGAAATGCCATTAATGTTGAAAATATTGAAGCCGTTAGTGCATCTGTTGCAAGCGACCCAAATCAAATCATTCCACGACGTTCGCAGGAATTGGGCATCGCTCAAACAACATTGTTGCGAGTTTTGCGAACGGATCTCAGTTTACACCCGCATAAGATCAAATTGACTCGACAACTAAATCTAGATGAACATTTAGCGGTCAAATTGGTGTCTGGAAATGATTTCATTGCAAAATCATATTCAGCGATGAAGATCGTTTCTGGCTAAATGGCTTTGTTAACAAGCAAAATATGTGTTATTGGACGGCTACAACTGAGACACCTCTACATCCACAAAAATTTACGCTTTGGTGTGGTTTTCATGCCGGCGGTGACATTGGGGAATATTTTTTCATTGCTGATGATAGCCACCACGTTACAATTAATAGATATCGCTATAGGGACATATTGGAACGATACATTTGGCCGCAATTGCGTACCCTCAATAGTGGTGAGATGTAGTTTCTACAGGACGGCGCAACTTGCCGCACAGCGGGCCTAACAATCGAGCAATTATTGAAATGTATAATCCTTAATGTAAAACCCGATATACGAGTAATAACTTTTTCGCACAAAAATCTATAACCAAATCTCATTACGAAAAATATTACTAGGTGACAATAAGTGAAGCTAATTAAGAAAGTCACTACAAATACGTCAGCTTGATAAAGGTCAATTGTCTAACTGGCACCTGGACGAAATGTCACACTTCACAGGTATTGGTTTAAGCGGTTAGGCCACTCTAGGATCTAAAAAAATCGATTTTTTTATTGCTTTAAATGGCCCTTAGGATCTCAAAAATTATATCCCAAAAGATTATGGCCGGGAAATATCTCGAAGTACTTGTTTTTCAAGGTAAAGCACAAGGCCGCCATGTAGGCAAAGAGCTTAACTTGACATTTTAAACGGGTTTACCTCAAAACTGCATTTTTCCAGTTGGCTATACCCATAACTTGAACAATTTCAAATTTTCATTTCACTTTTGATTAGATCTTTAAAAATATATAGTCTAAATAAGTATGTAGGATTTTTTTCTTATAGTTCATTTGTTATTAACAATGAGTCATTCGGCCAAAAGTCAATATATCAAAAAAATCCTACGTACTTCTCTAGCTGTTATTATGTACGAGTACAATAAAAAAAAATCAGTGACTCATCATAATTCAAAATTTACAGGAGCTATTGATACGGCCGTAGACCCTTCCAAAAAAGAAAGGTTATCTGAGAAACGCTGCGCAGCCGCCATTTTTAAATGAATTATTCTATAAAAATTATGTTTTACAGTCAAATCATATTTATAAACTCGATATAATTTATATTTTTCCTGGAAAAAAAATCACAACAAAGCCTATTTTTATGCCTCCAGAATGGCCTAACCTATAAAACTTGCTAAGAAACTTGTAAACCTGAATTTTTGCGATGAAGAATATCCGCAATTCTAGATGCAGCTTCTTGTTGAATATCAAATTTAAAATCGACTTTATCACCATAGGCGGTTTATGATACTTTACCTTTGTAACAAATTAGATTTGTTAGATTGCTGATAGAAAAAAATCAGATCTGGCGCTTTTACTCTTTTGAAATAAAATAACAATTATAATTACTTTCCTGTTTTACCAATTAATTCACCCTTAGGATATACAGTCGTCGGCATAATTATTTTGACGAGAAAGAAGTCGATATATTTTAGGTTTAAAAAACTATTCGGAAAACTGAAAAGGAAATTTTGTTTTTAATACTTGTTTACAGTATCTGACACCCCGCCCACACCTCTCAAATCACCCTGATCTGAAGCTACCTAGCTACGAACTAGTGCCATTACTCTTCTCTCATCGCGGTCTCGCCATTTACTTGTGTAGTGATGTAGATTATCAAGCTCTACCACAATGTAGTCCCTGCGCTAACCCGGAATTCAATTTCATGGTGTTAAAATTCCATCTGCTTTATTTACAGAATCCCCAAACTGGACAGCAACTCGACCTTTAACGAGTTTAATGCGCTGTCTGACTCCATACAAAGAATTTTATCCCTGTATCATCATACTGAAATCGTGATTACGGGCGATTTCAATAAACACAATTCTGGTTGGCTTCGACATTCTGGACAAGCAACACCTGAAGGACGATGTGTTGAGATCTTCGCTGCGGAAAATAATTTGACCCAGCTTGTAAATGAGAACACACGAATACCAGAGGTTGATAGTTATACCGTCAACACCCTGGACTTGTTTTTAACCTCTCACCCTGACAAATACAACGTCAATGTGCTATCCCCTCTAGGCTCGTAGGATCATTGTGTCATAGCAGCTAATTTCTAATACACCCACCACACAGTCTAACTGTTCCTAAAGGTTCCCAAAAGAACTGTATGGCAATACGAGGAAGCCAATTGGAGCGCACTCAACCACTTCTTTAGGAATTTTAACTGGTCGTCATGTATCCTCGACAACGACGTGGATACCGCTGCTGACATGATCACAGAAACTATTCTCTATGGAATGAGATGCTTTATCCCTCATCGGATTAAGAGTATCAAATCAAAAGAAAAGGCTTAGTACGACTCTAGCTGTAAAAAGGCTGTCAGGGTTAGAGAAATGTTTTTTCTGTGCTACAAGACCAACCCGACAGAGGAAAACCGAAAAAGTTTAAACGAGCCAGAAATCACTGCGACGTCTTTCTCAGGAGTGTGAAATTCCAATATGACCAAAAACTGAGGCAAAAAATACTGCAATGTCCATTCCCAGATTGTGCTTTGTCCCCGCGTACACTTGAACGCGTCGAATCTACAATGGGACGAATCCACTTTCGCACTCGTGTAGTAGCAAGAGTACTTAAAGATCTCAACATGCATAAATCCGCTGGTCCAGATGGTATATCTCCCCTTCTTTTGAAGTGGAGTTCTTCCACGCTGGCAAAACCACTGCGCAAGCTTTTCCACAATCCTGCTCTTTAGGACTATTTCCGAGCAGATGGAAAACAGCATTAGTTCAGCCCGTCCCTAAAAAAAGCCGTATCTTCTTCTCTCTCCTTCTACAGACCCATTGCACTTATGTCCCTTCTCTCCAAGGTTATCGAAACGCTGATAAACCGTTAGCTCATGAAATATCTCGAAACACGAAAACTTCTTAATGGCCGGCAATAAGGCTTTCGTAGCAACAGGTCCACTGGTGATTTGATGGCATGTCTCACCGAAAAGTGGAACCAAAGCGTACATCATTTTGGCGAAAGCAAGATAGTTGCACTTGATATTTCTAAGGCATTTAACAGAGTACGGCATCAAGCCCTTTTGTTGAAAGTGCGTGCATGTAGATTGATGACTCTATTTTCCAAAGGATTAGAAATTACCTTTCGGAACGTTCAATTCAAATTTTCTTGGATTCCGTTCTGTCACCGACTATCTGTTTAATTTTCGTTAATTATCTCTTGTCTGCTACTTCTAATCCAGTATATTCCCTTGCTGATGACAGCACTCTCTGCTTTCCGTATTCGTTCCCGGATTCACGACCCTACTCTTCGGCTGTAGAACGGGAACGGCAGCGTATATTAAGATCATTAAATTCCGATATTAACAGCATAACCAATTGGGGAACTATCAACAGAGTGGAATTTAATGCTTCCAAAACTCAATGCTGTCTGCTGTCATAAAAGCCTAATTCAAATACCCAGCCATTATCCATGAATGGCACTTGCATCGTCGAAACCGATAAACTTTCTTTTCTCGGTATGTGTGTCAACGACAACTTGCGTTGGAGTGACCACATATTCGGTGTCGCCAAAAATGCTGCGATATGTCTAGACTTCCTAAAACGTTGTAAGAAATACTTTATTTCCTCTGATCTGGCCTCAATATATAAGGCATTCATCCGCCCAAAATTGGAGTACAATGCCCACATCTGGTCAGATGCTCCTAAAACATCTCTGCACCTGCTAGATAAGAGTTAAAACCGTGAAATAAAACTCAAAGGTGATACTAATATCAGTCAATCAATTGAGACCGTCGAACACCGACGTAATGTATCCTGGCTCACTTTGTTTTATCGCTATTTCTACCACCAGTGCTCCATTGAAATCGCCAATAGGATTCCGCCTATTCAAACTTTCGACTGTAACACGGGTCTCGCTATGTATGCTCATCAGTATACCCTCAAGCTCATTTTCGGTCGTACTCTAAAATATCGTGATTCTTTCCTAAGCTGTACAACTCGTTTATGGAATGCCCTGCCGATCTCTGTGTTTCCTGGTCGTTATAACTTACAAACATTTAAAAAGCAATGTACATCGGTACCTGTCTTTTCTTCCTAATTTCTTTTGCCCGCGCTGTGTACAAATATTTTAAGGGTACAAAAACCCCTTGAGCTCGCGCTGATTATAAAAAAAAAAATACCGTAGGCAAAAGTTTTCCCTGCTGAGATTCGTGGTTGGCTTTTTCCAAATTTTTCGTCTTCCTTCATAACCAAATTTAGACTCGTCGGTCCTTAATTCTTATAGTTGTATTTATTCAAACACCTTGTTTTTGTTCTTGCACTAACTAATTTACCAGTGACTTCTCTTAATCGTTCAACAAACATGAGTCTCAACAAGGAAAATTTTTGCCCACATGGTGGGTTGGGTGAGGGTGTTTTTCTGCCGCCGTTTAAAAGAGAATCTAGCGGTTAGTGCTCAGAAATTGGGATTACAGCAAAACTTCATTTTCTACCGGGTCAATGACCCAAAGCACAAGGCGCTTAATTCTCGTCTTTGGTTACTTTTCAGCTGCCCCAAAATTTATTGAAACTCCTGCACAGTCCCTAGATATTAATCCAATAGAGAATTGATTGGCCCATCTTAAGAGACAAGTTTTAAACTCAAAATCAATAATGTTAAACGCCTGAAACAAGTTTTGAAGACAGAATGGGAAGATCTACTCGTATGTCCAGATGTTACTAAATAGTTGGTAGAATCTATGCCCTGCCGATTACGAGAGGTTATATGACATAAAAGATTCAGTACAAAGTATTAATCCTCGGTTATAAGTTCCTAGTTCCTAAATGTACGAATACGAGTGTCCGATGAAATATTCTGAAGTTTTAGTTCTTTGCTTTTTTTTATGATACATGTTTTTTTTATACGGATATCTTTTTTTTAAAAAGAAATACATTAATATTTTGTCAAACCGACTCTGTTTAAAAAAATGGATTGTTAACTCATTATTTTGATTTTTTGCCGATTTCTTTTACAACTTGATGCTGTACGAATATGGGTGTCAAATACTGTGTATAAATAGAGGTATTTTTCTTGAATTAATTTATTTGAATTCATTAAAAAATAATAATTTTTGCGTTTGCCATAATTATTTTCACAAACTTTTGCAAGCGTCTCGGTAACAATTCGGCAAGTTTTAATGCATCTCAGTAGGCACCTCCTCTCAAAGGTAGGTTTTCTCAGAAATGACCTCTTCTTTGCCCCTGCTGAAAGCAACATTTCCCTTTTGTTTTATGTAGGCTTCGGTGCTTTGGAGAAGGCCAGTTTAATGTCCTAGTCCAATATCCTCCAATATCCATACTTAAACAGGAAGTTTTTGACGATAGGGCGTTTCTGGCATGGTGCATATTGTCCTGTTGAAAAATGAATGATTCGCCGAAGAGCCTATCGCCAGACAGAAGTGCGTGATTATTTAGGACACTTAAGTATTTGTGTTGGTTCATTGTTCTATACATGGCCGGCCGAGGAATTACAACCCCAGAATATTATCGACCCGCTACCATGACTCAGTGCTTGCAGAACCGCGGCATATTTCATATGGATTTCTTTCGCCATTCGTATCAACCTCATTTTGGGTGATGCATGGTATTAGAATGAACTTTCATTGGTTCACAGAACTCAATTCCAGAAGCTCAAATGCTTTCTTAGATAATTATTTGGCAAATTACTGTCGCTTGGCTTTTTACTAAGTGCTTATGTGTGGCAGTTTTTTGTCATAATATGTGAAGAAATTAGCAACCCTCCTGCGAATTGTTCGTTCACTAATAGGATGTTGTTCATTTGACGTTCGACACTTTTTGGTGTTAAGTCAGGATTATTTACAAACTGCCGGAAAAGGTGTCTACCTACTTCTGGTGAACTTTTTCCTTTTCTACTTGTACGTTGAAAATTTTGCACAGAATTTGTTTATCGGTTGCCTCGTTAAAAATTTAATTCTCTGCTGATTTCCTTGATAGACCCCCCACAATTATATGTATTTTGTGACTATACCTGCTATAATCTCATTGCTCAATTTCTGCTTTTTACACATATTTCTTTTGAAAAGAGTCTAAAAGAAGTAAACTTACTGGTACATCCGAGAGTTGTCTGAAAATGATACAAGACATTTTTTCTCAAAATTTTTTCTTATTTTTCTACATAGTCTCCTTGTAACTCTACACACTTCTCTCAGCGATTCTCCCGTCCCTCTAATCCGCCCAAATAGTACTTGGCGTTTTTCTCTGCAAAATAATTGTTCACGAAAGTGATTGCCTCCTCATTTGATGAAAATCTCTGTCCTTCGAGCGCAGTTTTTAGATGAGGGAACAAAAAGAAGTCACTTGGGGCTAGATCTGGTGAATAAAGTGGATGGTCAAGCAGTTCAAACCGTAATTCATGGATTTGCGCCATGGCAACCGCTGAGGTGTGAGACGGCGCGTTATCTTGGTGAAACAGGATTTTCTTTTTCTGCAAATATGGCCGTTTTTCCGCAATTTCTGCCTTCAGATTGGCAAGTATGTATGCTCCTGTAATGGGTTTTCCTTTTTGAAGATAATCGATTAAGATAACTCCTTTACTATCCCAAAAAACAGTCGCCATCACTTTCCCAGCCGAAAAAACAGTTTTTGCTTTTTTGGGAGCCGGTTCGCGCTTTGCAGTCCACTGTTTTGAATGAATTTTTATTTCGGGCGTATAATGGTGTATCCAAGTTTCATCTACAGTAATTAATCGGCGCTAAAACTCGGATTTATTGCGCCTAAACTGCTCCAACAGAGCGTTGGAAATGTTCATTCGAACACGTTTTTGGTCTCACGTAAGCAAAATCGGCACCCAACGCGCGGACAGCTTTCTCATGGCTAAATTTTAATTTAATATGTAACAGACACGTTCTTTGGACATTTGCATAAACTCTACTATCTCTCTTACTTTAATTCGACAGTCGTCTAACACCATCTGGTGAATTTCAGCAGTGTTATCGTCAGTGGTTGCAGTTTTTGGACGTCCCGAACGTTCATCATCTCCCAAGCTCTTACGGCCACGTTTAAATTCAGCTACCCAAAATTTCACTGTGTTCAATGATGGCGCAGAGTCCCCATATACAGAGTCCAACTCATTTTTGATTTGCGTAGGCGTATTGCCTTTCAAAAACAAGAATTTAGTAACAGCTCGATACTCAATTTTTCCCATTTTCATTCGGCCAACCCTCGTAAATAATTGAGCAATTCATTTTGGCTTAATTTTGTTACAATTGATTTTGAAGTTGGCAGTCCCCTTGTCACTTTACTGGATGTACTTGGTGTATTGTCTGTCTGCTTACAAATACAGCAAAAATTTATTGTAGAATCTATGTCGTGTTGTTGCTCCTGTAAGATATAAAAAATAAAAGCAATGCTTTCTATGAGAAATATTCAACCAAACTAACCGCTGTTATATTTTTTGAAAATAAACCATATATATTAATTACCAATTCCATGATGCTCTTGCTATTTTCTTGCAATATTATATCTTCCACTATTGTCAGTAATTAAAATAAAATTCAAATATAATTGTTTGATATTAATAAAACAATAAAATCACTCTTTACATTCATGAATAATTTTTAAACACTGGCGTTCACTCCGAGAAGTATACGTGTACTGAGCGTTATTTAGCCAGCAAGAATAGAAATTTAATTGAACACATGGCGTTTGACCCTCAGTACCTTCACCGGGATGACAAAAGGCCATATATCTTAGGTATAGTTTCCAATAGAAACGGCTTACTTTTCTATAAATATGACGAGAAAAAAAAATTTAAAAATATTTTTAAAAAATATAAAAAAATATTTTCTGAGATTGGGAAGTTTCTGATTTTGAATGATATTAAAAAACATGCATTTAAAAACAATATTATTAAAGTTGGAGCTGTTGCTGAGAATTAAGAAGTTAAAATCTTCATTGACTCGACTAACAGAGTAATTTGTAAAAATAATAACGGCCCCAATCCGAAGCAAACGGCTATTGCGTGGCTTCAATTCATGCGGGAATTGAACCGTTCAAGTGTGTAAACCAAGGTCAATGCGCAAAATCTTCCACGACGAATTGGGATCTTCCTTAACACTTACCTCAACGGCGCGGTGCAGTCACTATGTCAATGCCCATTCATGTCAAAAACTTGGAGTCCAAGAGATTCCTCGATTATGCTCACCGTCAAATTGGCGTAGGGGTCTATTCACATTTTTTACTGAACACTGATTTTGAAAATCAGTAGGAAGAATCTATATGAAAAAAAACTTTTCAAAAAAACATCCTTTAGCCGGAGGTAATGGTTTGGTTTAGAAGAAACATCAAAATATCGATCGAGCTCGGGAGAATAATTTCTTCATATCATATGATAAACAAATCATTTCTTCATTTTCCATTTAAAAGATAAAGGGTCAGTTCTTATTAAATTAAACACACATTTATTGCGCAATCAATGTAGAACTTTATTGATTAATAAAGCTTTCTCTATGGGAATTACGAATGGAGCACAACATCGTTCATGTGACCACCACAACTTCTGTTGCAAGCGACCATCCGAAGGTCAAAATTATTGGTGACTTTTTGAAGAATAAGTGAGTCAATGGCCGCAATTTCAGTTTGGATGTTATGTTTGAGATCCTGAATTTTCGCTGGATTATTGGCGTAGACCTTACTATTCAAATAACCCCACAGGAAGAAGTCTTAAGGTGTCAAATCGCATCACCTTGGAGGTCAATCAACTTCTCTAATGCAATGAATTGATTGATTGGTGACCAGTGTGGGCGGTAGCACCATCCTGTTTAAATCAGAGATCATCAAGACCCAATTCATTAAATTTTGGAAAAAAAAGTGCCATAAGTGAGGCCCAATTGTTGACTTCAGCGAGGGATTGAGGTGCCTGGCTGGTTTTGAACACTTTCGCTCACAAAGGTGATGTTTTGGCTTGTACGAGTACGTGCTGGCTGAGTAAGCTGACCCGATGCCGAACCAGTTTTTTCAAAACACTTCACCATTGCACGAATTCCGGACTCAATCGGGCTATTAAGTCATTGGCGCATTGTATCGGTGTATATTAAATAAGTAGTTGGTAAATAAAGAAATATCATATCATATCCCACAGTGTGTTGCTTCCGCCAAATCAACTTCTGACCAACTGTCTCCAATTAGATAAACTTTTTATACATATAAGTACATCGGCTCCAGTTATTAAGCTTTGCTAAGCGAAATGAAAATTAACAGTCGCATCCAATGTGTCGCTGCAGAAATACCTGCGGCAATTGAATAAATGGTGAAAAGTACATATTTGTTACGAAATGAGGATACGACGAAGTACATGCTGCCGACAGGGGAAGGATTGGCTGGTTATAGTTTCAGGGAAAGAATTGGGGTCGACGGGTATTACTGCAAAGTTTTTAAGTCATCATAAGAGTACTTCGAATAATAGCTAACCTAAATGATACCGTAGTGGGCATTCAATTAAAACTCACTCTAGAGGATCATTCACACTTTCATTTGAGAAACAACAAGGCAAAAGAAAAGACTACGACGACATGTGCTGAGCCATAATCGATAAGACGGAGCTAATATTTCTGCCCTTTAAAAAACAAAAAAAAACGTCATAATCAAAAACTCTATCAACTACATATACGAAGCCATTGAAAAGCTAAGACATAAACTATTGTACATTGTCACATGCACAACAGCACATGAACATTGTTTTAATGCCAAGAGCCGGATTTTGCAACCGCGAATGTCAGAAAGCTGGAAGTTGATTGCACGGAAGCGAGAGGATGTGTAAAATATGTGTCAAATTCTATTACAATACTTAGAATTTTTTTTTTATATTCAATTGCCTATTGCAGCTTCACATTATGTAGTAAAAAGGCTTGGTTCGATTGAATAACAAGACTGAAATTAAGTAACTTTACTTCAAATTGTGTTTCACCAGGGCGAATGTTTAGGTTTTTGCCATTGGAAGACAAATTCAACTGCTTCCACAGGGATCGCGATGGATCCGTTTTGGTGCCTGGTGTCTATGTGATGACATATCCATCACACCCCTGTTTAACCTAACCTAACCTAATTTATACAAAAATTCTGCTAGCCTAAGCACGACAAGGTGCAAGTAAGAATAACAAAAAGTGTTGACTTAAATATGAAAATGCCAATATCGTTAACCTAAGCAGTAAAAGCGAATAATAAAAGGAAAGAAATATTTTTTGCTGATGTCATCAGCAGTATGGGTAATATTTAAGTTTTTTGAGGAAATAATAAATAATTCTTTAAATTTTAGGCACGTGTTATTCATTTGAATAGTCAGATCCTACAGTTGAAACTGAGTTCTAACCTACGAAAACTGCAAGCAACGTCGGATTATATACATATACAACACATGTTTAGGTAGTACTATGGGCAAATACTTTGCATCTTGCTGTGTGGGAACAGGGCTGATTCCGTAGCACGTAAATATGGTTTTCTTAGTACATTCTAAAAGTCCCTAAACAAACTTTAAGAAAATTATTAGTTCAAATTTTGGCAAGTAACTTTCTAGAAAGGACTCCCCACATTATCTCTAAAAGAAAGTAAAAGCAGTCACTGTTACATACATACTATTGTATTTTGCTAAGTACCTTTATGCAAACCAACATACTCGTACATAATGTGTACAAAAAGTGTGAAGGCTATTAGAAAATGTTTTACAATAATCTTCCCAGATTATCCCCAGGCTTAAAAGAACGGGATACGTAGTCGTATTTATAGATACAAAAATGGTTCCCCAACACTGTCAGTATACCTTCGCGTGTATCGAACACATACATATGTATCTGCGTATTTTCGCGTTGAATGTTTGGGAGCACATTCATCTTACAGCACAATTAATTGAAAATATGTGTAATGTATCGATTGTATGAAATGTTGTACACGAATTTTTTTCTGTCGTAGCTTATGAAATCGGTGAGTGAGGTCATGGCTGAGGAAGCAACACTTTCCTGCATTTTATTTTTGAGATGTCCTCTTCAGAGAGCTCGCAGGAAACAGTTTCTGGGTCATTGCAAAGTAATTTAAGTTCCTGGCTTGGCGATGTTGAAATATCCTGCCTTTGTTGTGTTACACCGTCATAGTGGTAGTTTCTTAGACATTTTCATGTGGAGCTTTTAACTAATTAAGAATTCTGAAGGGGAGATAAGGTGGGACTTTTTTATGCAGATACTTGCAAACATGCAACTTAGTACTTTGGTAAAATTCAAAAAATACGATATCCTTAAAATTTCTGTATATCTAACGTTTTTGTACATCTAAGGTGTGTTAATAATAGCTGAACTCTGAAGGAGTTATGGTGGAAGACAGATGTAACTTGTAGAAACATTTTTTGTATCATGTTATGGTACTCGTAAACAAAATAGTTACAAGTCCATAAGTACACTGTTCAGAAGTCGCCTTAGAAAATTAAGTAGACTTTTATCTGTGTATGTGTCAGATCCGGAAAACAGAGCTTCATTACTGAGGACCACTTGGATGAAAGTGCAAGGGTCTAGCATTGCAAAAAAATTTCCTAAAGCAACAGGCTACATATTTTTTTTTTTTGTATGTAGCGCTTCGCACTGGTTTTCTACAATTTCAACCCATCAGCTTTTAGTAGTGTAATATAAAGCGGCTATTACATTTTTATAACATTGTGTGAGACACTGGATATAACCAAAATCTCCATCCGAAGGTCTGGATGGCAGACAAAAATCTAGGTAACAAATTCGTACTTTTTGTATTTAACGGACTTTCACATATTCGATAAGCACGATAGCTCTTCCGAATGAGATGTAAAAATCATTTTAGTATGCATAACAGATGCAAGCAATTTGGATTGGAACGAAAGTATGACGGCACCAAAGATGTTTTGGGTTTTCTTTATGCTCTTTCAAAGCAATCGGATTAGCATCTATTGGGCAAATCAAAGCAGAATTGAATAGAATGCTGTGTAATAAACGATTTACTGGTCATCAAAATTGCAAGTCAAACCTTTCATTTATCAGTAGCGATTTTAAGCTGCTTATTATAACTAGACCATTGTAATTGAATAGGGTTCGAGAGGATGGGATAAACATATGATTGATTTTCGGGTGGTAATCAGTGGATCATGATTCATGCCTATATGACATAAGGAGATGCATGCGAACTCTATATTGGGTGTCCTTCACGCGAAGGTAGACCACTGCGCCATAAGCCTTCTCTGAAGTCATGCAGTCCGGAAAACTGAGTGTCCATCGTGGTTTTTATCCATATTGTTTATTTGTTTTAAGTCATAGAAGAATATATTCCATTCTCTCAGTATCAACAGGCTCATCCCAGGATGTGTTTCGTAACCAAAGTTGTTGCATGAAGCATTTTGACTTTACGACACATTATGAAATCTATCTTAAAAAATCAAATAGACAAGCTATCGTGGACAAAATGAACGACTTCGTAGGCACCGGACTTGATAAAGGATTATTGGGGAACGAGAACATATCTGTACTTTGAAGCCAGTAAATACCCAATGTTTTTATTTGGTCCGATTCATCAGAAGTTACCGAGAATGAGGACTCACCGTTCAATCGGAATGCCTGATTTGTGTTCGAAGTCCATTTACGTAGCTTGAAGCCAGGTGCCTGAAGTGATTCCTCTTATTTTCTTAATTTTTCCTCTGCACTCTTCCTTGGTGGCTGTGCTGCACAGTGGCTCATTTAGCCAAAAGTACTTCCATAATTCAATTTTTGAATGGGTCTACGATATCTTTTGATACGCCTAAAAATAACATTTAAAAAATGGTTCGTTTGCTTTAATTAACCACTGTTTTGCACGGATTAGCTTTTAGACACCCTGTTATTACTTCAGTCAAGGACTTTTAAATATTTTTAAAGTAAAATATTATGTTTATCCCCTGTGGTGGGAAAGTCCTATTTCAGCGGAAGATTCTAAAACACCCCTTAAATCATTTTTCTCAAAATTCACTAGTTTTATAGCCCTGGAAATTTCCTTTAAGCAGAAAAAAAAACTTTCACGATATCTTTATTCGTTTAAGAGTTATAATTTTTGCACGCAAAAAAGTCAAAATGAGCCATTGTGCGCCGGAAATACAATAAGATCATCGACATACATTTCTTGACCGATTATTTTTGTTACTTAGGGATATTGGCGCAAAGACTCATCGAACGGACGGTTATCCGTTGGTCATATGGTGAGATACCATTGGATATCCTGAATAACGCGTCGAATACCACCCTTAGCTTTGTTGTGGTGGCCAGGATCAGGTATGTTTTCTTCCTTTACAACTCTCATGTGACCTAAGCTTATATATCCTTCAAAACAAGGAGTTACGGGTACGACGCCAGTTTTCTCTCCAGGCATTTAAATCATGGCGTAGCTCGTTCGTGTAACTTGTCTAATATCGGTTGAGCCCTTAAAGGGAAGAGCAACCTTCAATGGACCAAGTCACGTTGCTCGCCAACCTGCTTTTCGGAGAGTTCCTCTTACTCAGAAGGAGCTTCTTCAAGTTCCCAAAACCTACACAATTGAGCATGAACGTTTGCGTTTGTGAAAGGTTCTGATCGGATTGAACTCCACAAGCGCTTTAGCAAACAATATCCACCATAATCTTGTTTTCTGAATAACTGACGTGCTATAATCACTTGGTTCTACTAAGTCTAATAAAAGGACTTCAGCAAGAATATCGCTTCCAAGAGTGAATCTATCTTTGAAAGCTTATGAAAATACCCAGACAGCGACTTGAACCAAAAAGTGAACGGTGAATTGTGCTATTGATATATGGTATTTCTGACAGCCCCGAGACCGCAACATGAGTAGACTTTGTCCTAAATCGAAGTAATTGGACAGCTGATACCGCGATAAACGTTGCTTTGGAAAGTGAGTCGAGTAAAGCTCTAAATGAAAGTTTCTCTCCCGACGCTGGATGTACTTTCACGAGAGCCGTGGCCAATAAGACTTGCTACTGCCTTGTTTGACGTGTCTGCTCCATTGAAGCAGCAATTCATGCCTGACGAATTCTGTGATTAAAAGCTTGAAGCACCGGCGTTTGATGTTGAGACCAATGTGTGTTGTGCTGGATGGCCCGTTGAGCTACGTGAAACTTTGTTGGTGTATGGATGAGACTTAGATGAATAATAATTGGAGTTTGTAGCTGAACTAAATACTATGCAACATCGAAGGATGGGGTTGTACACAGTGGTAACACCTTCAATTGTTTGAGCATTGTTCAAAGGTATGACTATCAGCTAAACAACTTTTGCAAGTACCTAACTTATGTACAATTTGGCTTTGTTCACCTATACTCATTTTCACTTTTGCGAATTGGATGCTGCTACTATTTTGTTGGTGATTATCTGCCTCCAACGTCCGTAACCTACATTAATTTCAAGAAATTGGCTAAACTCTAAAAAGGTTGGCAGTTGCTTTGGATCCTTCTTTAACTCTAACCGTTCTTCTTCCGCTAGACTTTGAGTCTTAAGAGGAAGTTTTCGCAACAGTAAAAATTTAAGTGAGGCAGAATTAATGCTACATTCCAATGCTGAACCGATACGCTTAAATTTTTAAGACTGTGAATAACCTCTGTGTTGTGGGTGGCCATGGATCAAGTGGTAGAGGACTGGCTTCCAAATCGGAAGGTTCGGTCTTCGAATCCCTGCCCGAAAGATATATCATCCATTTTTTCAGTTAAAGGAAATCAAGTAAGATGAGTAGGTGATTAGAAATTCAACATCAAGCCAACTTCCACTAAGAATTTAGTCTCCTCATTAAATGTTGGATGCCACCCATGAGCGAAATAACCACTGAGCCCAAAAATCTTTCTTTCTCTCTCTGTCCCATTTTCCAAAAAAACAAAAAACCCGACAGAGGAAAATCGAAAAAAGTTGAAACGAGCCAGAAATGTTAACGTCTTTCTTAAGCGTGTGAAATTCCAATACGAACAAAACCTGAGGCAAAAAATACTGCAGTGTCCCAAAGGCAGTAAAAATTCTTGGTCATTCGTCAAAAACATTAGAAATTCTGCCTAATCCTCCATTCCAACGCTCATTTACAATGACATTCCAAGTGTCAGCTCTATGGACAAGGCCAATCTGCTCGCTGCACACTTTGCGGCTAGCTCAAAACTCCCAGATTGCGCTTTGTCCCGCATCGAATCTTCTATGGGACGAATCCACTTTCGCACTCGTGTAGTAGCAAGAGTACTTAAATGTCTTAATATACATAAATCCGCTGGTTCCAGAGGGTATATCTACCCTCTGTGTGAAGGGGTGTTCTTTCTCGCTGGCAAAACCACTGCGTAAGTAATCCTATTCTTTAGGACTCTTTCGAGCAGATGGAAAACAGGCATTTGTCCATCTCGTCCCTAAAAAAGGCGAATCTTCTTCCCTCTCCTCCGACAGACTCATCGCACTTACGTCCCTCCTTTCCAGGGTTATGTAAATGCTGATAAACCGTCATCTCTTAAAATATCTCGAAATATGGAAACTTATGCCCCAGGGCTCCGCTCTGTCTCCAACCCTTTTTTTAATTTTCATTAATGAGCTCTTATCTACTTCTTCTAATCTAATATATTCTCTTGCTGACGACAGTGCCCTCTACTTTTCATATTCGTCCTCGGATTGACGCCCCTGCTCTTCGGCTGCAGAACGGGAAGCAGCGTATGTTAAGCTCATTAAATTCCGATGTTAGCAGCGTAACCAATTGGAAAAGTATCAACCAAGTGGAATTTAATGCTTCCAAAACTCAGTGTTATTAAAGCGGAATTCAAATACCCAGCCATTATCCATGAGTGGCACTTGCATCGTCGAAACTGTTAAACTTTCCATTCTAGGTATGTGTGTGAGTGACAACTTCTGTTGGAATGAAACATATTCGATGTCGTTAAAATGCTGCGAAATGTCTAGGTTTCCTCAGGCGATGTAAGAAATATTTTACCCCCTCTGATCAGGCCACAATACATAAGGCATACGTCCGCCCAAATTCGGAGTTCAATGCCCATATCTGGTCAGGCGCTCCTAAAACATCTCTGCACCTGCTAGATAGGATTCAAAACTGTGCGGTAAAACTCATAGTTAATACTAATATCACTCAAACAATGGACACCCTCGAACACCGACGTAATGTCTCGTGTTTCACTCTATTTTATCGCTATTTCCACCACCAGTGCTCCATTGAAATAGCCAGTAGCATTCCGACCATTCAAACGTTCAACCTTAACACCCGTCTCGGTATGAATGCTCATTGGTATACCCACAATCCCATTTCCGGACGTACTCTAAAATATCGTGATTCTTTCCTAAGCCGTACAACACGCTATGGAATGCCCTGCCGATTTCTGTATTTCCTGGTCCTTATAACTTACAAACATTTAAAAACAATGTACATCGGTACCTGTCCTTTCTTCCTAAATTTCTTTCGCCCACGCTGTGTACAAACATTTAGGAGTACACAAACCCTTGACCGGGCGCTCATTATAAAAAAAAAGTTCTTCTAACGAATTCATATTGAGAGGTTTGAGGCGGTCTTGATAGAGAGTTACGATTAAAGGGTAGCTCTAGGGTAGACCACACATAGCAAATCGGAGGAATCGACGTTGAATACTCTCGATTCGGAAAACATGAACTCGGCGAAAGTGGGACCAAGCATACGGGTTGGAAAATTCCTAGGACCACCGCTTAATAAAGCCAAGTGATGAGTTGGCTTTAAGGATCAACTTATCGATATGCGAACGGAAATGAAGCTCACAGTCGAACAATATGCCGAGGTTTTGAAAAGACTGAACCAGGGGAATTGGTTGACCATAGAGAAAATAAAATCGGTGAGGAGACGGATTGCATTTACATGATAAGGTTATAGATTAGGGTTTGACTTTATTAAGTTCTAGGCAGTTTTTGAGGCACCAGATTGAAAACCGATCAAGATCTTCTTGAAGAAGGGCAGAGTCATGAGGAGAAAAAATGGTTTTGAGAAATTTTTTGTCGTCGGCGTATAGGGAGAGTAAAGTAACTCACTAAATTTTTCTTCTTCGCAACTCTTTGCAAATTGGAGATAGAACCAAGAAAAAGAAAACGGTTGCGCGACTGGAGCTCGAACGAGAAAAGGAAACTATTGAGATACTATCGATTGATTAAATGGAAAACTGTAGTAGAGTATGTGTGATTTTTCGTTTCCTGTAAATATTTTGATCTGCATTTTATTCTTGATCAATTTAGAAAAAGTTTCCAACAGAGTTCCCAGAAATCTTATTTTGGGCAGCGCTAAGATTTAAAAACAAATAAGACGCGATTGTAAAAAGACGTTAAAATTAAACTATCATGTTGTATCGTTGTAATATAATGTTGTAGATCGATGTAACTTAAATAAACCACCAGGAGGAGACCATATCCCCTACGAATATGTGACCAACGAATTCCTGGAAAAGCTAACAAAAATCTACAATGTCATTTTTGTCCCAGCTTCAGAAAAAATATAATTTTTCTCTTATATAAAACAGGAGATCCCAATGACCCATACAACTACAGGGGAATGTCGTTTCTGAACTCAGTACTGAACATTTTAACGGAAATTACAGGCAGATGACCTACTTAGTGATTTCCAAGCTGGGTTCAGAAAAAACTATTCCAGGGTGGGCAATTCTTTTTATACAGACAGACAAGTATTGCTAGGACTTACGTGAAAAAGAGCAAGAAGCTGTATGCATCATGCATGCGGCAGTTTACAGAAGCGCTATTTTGCAAGATAAGTAACCTTACGCAAAGTTATGCAAAGCCTTTACGAAAATAATACGAATGCAGTATGATATGGAGGCAACATGTCAAAAATGGGTGTCAAGCAAGGTTGTCTCATGAGTACTTTTCTGCTTTCGCTGCTTCTGGATGATCTACCAACTACCACTGGCCGGTGGAATCGGGTTCTTGGATGACATTGTCCTTCTGTCAGAAGCACCAAAGATGATGCACATCATGATTAATAATTTAGAGTTATATTGCGCTTTGTAGAACCTAAAAGTCAACACCGTCCAACATAATGGTCTTCCGAAATCTAACTGATGGCTGCGCAAGGGTCGAAAAGAAAGGCCAAGACGAGGAACTGGAGAATGTAAAGGAGTACAAATATCTTGGAGTCATGACAACACCTCTACTAACTCTTAACAAAAATCTGCAAGGAAAACTAAAAAAAGCTAAAAGGGCAATAAATTTCAGTTGGAATGGCATACTTTGTAAAAAGGAGATTGCACTGAACACAAAGTACGAGCTACGAGGGTTGTTTGAAACGTTTCCGACCGAAAAATGATACAAGACATTTTTTCTCAAATTTTTTTTTTATTTTTCTACATAGTCTCCTTATAACTCTACACACTTCTCCCAGCGATGCTCCCATCTCTCTAACCCGTCCAAAAGTACTTGGCGTTTTTCTCTGCAAAATAATTGTTCATGAAGGTGATTTCCTCCTCATTTGACGAAAATCTCTGTCCTCCGAGCGCAATTTTTAGATGAGGGAACAAAAAGAAGTCGCTTGGGGTTAGATCTGGTGAATAAGGCGGATGGTCAAGCAGTTCAAACCGTAATTCTTGGATTTTCGCCATGGCAACCGCTGAGGCGTGAGACGGCGCGTTGTCTTGGAGAAACAGGATTTTCTTTTTCTTTTTTGAAGATAATCGATTAAGATAACTCCTTTACTATCTCAAAAAACAGTCGCCATCACTTTCCCAGCCGAAAAAACAGCTTTTGCTTTTTTTGGAGCCGCCTCGCCCTTTGCAGTCCACTGTTTTGACTGAATTTTTGTTTCGGGCGTATAATGGTGTATCCAAGTTTTATCTACAGTAATTAATCGGCCCCAAAACTCGGATTTATTGCGCCTAAACTGCGCCTACAGAGAGTTGGAAATGTTCATTCGAACACGTTTTTGGTCTAACGTAAGCAAACGCGGCACCCAACGCCCAGCTTTCTCATGCCTAAATCTTGATTTAATATGTAACATATACTCGTACGTTCTTTGGACATTTTCCTAACCTCTACTATCTCTCTCACTTTAATTCGGCGGTCGTCTAACACAATTTGGTGAACTTTAGCAATGTTATTGTCAGTGGTTGCAGTTTTTGGACGTTCCGAACGTTCATCATCTCCCAAGCTCTTCCGGCCACGTTTAAATTCAGCTGCCCAAAATTTCACTGTGGTAAATGATGGTGCAGAGTCCCCATACACAGAGTCCAACGCTTTTTTGATTTGCGTAGGCGTACTACCTTTCAAAAACAAGAATTTAATTACAGCTCGATACTCAATTGTTTTCATTTTCACAAAAAACACTCACATCGACTGACTCAAACGACTGTCAACTAAAAACTGCGCATCCAAAATGACTGAAACTTCGGTAAGTAATTGTCAAAAGATGCACAACTAGCAATCACTAGCATTTATTGACGAGTGCCGCTATCTTTACGTTGCGGTCGGGAACATTTCAGGAAACCCTCGTATATGAACCAGTAGTACGGTCTATCATGTGCTATGCGGCTCCAGTATGGGGTATTTTTCAGTAAGTCCAAGCATAAAAACTGTTGACATACGTTATCAAAAAAATCTGTAGATCAACGGAAAATACGCCAAACTATATGCTTCATGTGGAAACCGATCTGCCGCCATTTTATATTTTTACAATAAGGCTTTATATGTTAAAGTAAATGTCACTCTCAAGCCAACGCCTCTCGCAAATAGTTGCAATTTACTTAACATACTTCGAGACAAATTCTTCAGTGAATGGCTTAGGTTGTGCAGTGAATACGATATTACCCTGATAGACTATAATCTAGCATCTTGAAAAGAGATCTTCAGGAGCTGTCGATGAAGATGGATCTATCTATACGTCTCGTTTTCCTTGAAAGAGCGCAGGAAAGTCTTACCGGGAGCATACTATATGCCGGGCTGTTAAAAATTACTTCGGCGAGAAAAATTATTTCCACGGGTAACAAAGCTTAAGTGCAATCTCGTTTATTTTCAAGGCTAGAGGTGAAATTCCCCGATTAAAATACATACCGTGTTGAACCGAAGGAAATCCGGAATGCAATTTGTGCGATCCTTGTGCTAAAGAAGACATTTAGTACTTCATTGGAATATGTCCTATACTGAACAGATGAGAATTCACTGGGAAAAGTAGCCGGTCTTAAACGAAGTTATTTCAATTCTAACCGTGCAAAACTGGCTGTCCTGTAGAATGATCTAAGAACTGCAGCAATTATATGATGAAGGATTTAAATACTATATTAAATTCAATAATTGTATGTTTTGTTTTGAAAATTTCTTTTTTCGGGCTGACGTGTTTTTCTATGGTTTTTTATTTTACTGTGCAATAAAAACACATATTACTACTACTACTACTACTACCACTACTAATATGAACTCTATTGCATTTTTCTATCGTGCCAGATTTTTTAAGGAAGCGGCCCACTAATGAGTGAAGAAAGACTTCTTTTGCTTTCGCCGCTGATAGCGCTATTAGAAGCAACGACGTGACAGCACTTCATACAACACGTAACTGAGATCTAATGTCTTCAATACCATATGTTGAAACCTGTAAGCCCATATCCTGATATATTTAGAGTATATTTAGAGTATGTTTAGAGGACGCCATCCTTTTTAAACGCGAAAAGTTTAAATACTATCCCCTTTCATGAACCATCAATGTCTAAATGGCGAGAAAACTCTGCAGTATTTTGTAAAAGAAAAATACCGCTTGCACATAAAGGTCTGTTGGACGGAATGAATATGTTACGAAAGTCAGCGCGTGTGGCGAAGCGTGATGTAATGAAATCTACGGCATTCACGGAAGTCTCCACCGATAGTAGAGAAACTTCAGGCTGAGCAAATTAGTTAGTCTTGCCATGTTCAACGAAGGTCGTCGGAAAATCCGGTTCAGAAAACAAAAGAGATTTATGTTCCAGCCGAGATTCAAGGAAGAGGCTGAAACAAAAGAAATTGGATCACTCAAATGCAAAAACATCAGTGGGCGCGGTAAGTACGTAGGTGGATGACCACATGGTAACTCAGTACTCCGTGTGCTGTTGACAAAAACGCGCCACATGGACATAGTACCCTAGCGTTAAATCGCGGACCCTACAAATTAATTTGTATCGTTCCCTTGATAATAATAATAATAATGATCAGCGCAGTCTTTACCGCATTATCAAGATGTTCCAAAATAGAGCGACATGTAGACGTGTTTCACAAAAATAAATGCCTTCCGAAAAACGAAAAAAACTTGGAACAATTCTGAAAAGGAGACACTTGGCAAAATAAAACAAATCGTTCAATTAGCATATTAAATATATATTTTCATGTATATATAATTCATCATATTTAGTATGTATCTTTTGTCTGATAATTTACAGTTTTACTCAATTTTTATGAAATATCTTTTTGTATATGCATTTAACATCTTTCTCTCTTGGTTTTAAAATTCTTATTTTTTTTATTTCATATTGTTAAACTATTTAATTTCATGCTTGCTAGAACTTGGTATATTTATTCGCATTAAAGAATTTTATTTTTTACATATATATTTGTATTTGTATATAACTTTTTACCAGATGTTGGTTTCGCATAAATTTCCAAATAAAACATTTCTTTTTTTTTACAAACTTAACAGAAAACCTAAATTTAAATAAAAAAACTTAAAAGAAAAATGGTATCGATAATTTTCTTATGTTTATTTATTAATATTCTTTTCAGGCAACAGTATGATACTAATTATTTTATTTACAAGTATATTTAAGTATTTGTCATCTTTTTACTTAAAATTAAACTTTACAGCTTTTCTCTAACAAATTTTCCTAGATTAATTTTTATTTATTAATTTTGTTCATACTCGTACGTTATATGTTACTGTAGTAAATAGCGTTTTTATTTATATTTAGTTTTTATATTTTAATTTGTCCTTAATGCGCTACAACATTACCGAACTCATATATTATTTTTTAATATAATTTATTACATGTTTTGCTTTTTTGTTTTTTTTTTTTTAATTTTTTTTGGCATCTGTATTTCGACTTATGCTCTTGCTGTTTGGTTTGTGTGAATTTGTGTTTTCAGTTTGAATGGTTAAATGGAAGAATGTTAAGTCTCAGATGATAAACATCGAATGTAAATTTATCTGGATGACTATAATATTAATTTCTGCATCATTATGGATTACAATTTGCGCTCATTTGCCAGTGTTCTCTGTCATTTTCGTATTCATAGAGTTTCCCGCTGTTTAAAGAATAAAAATCAACACACAGCCAATTACATTACATTACGTGGATGCACGTAGAGTCTACCCTGCACCCAATATTCAGGACCCTTTAGCCCAAAAGATACTTTTACTCGGTCTGGTGCTGGCATTTTTGTTTCCTTATTTTTATCGTGGTCAAACGAATTCATTTATATTTAGTACGTATGAGTATGTATGTATGCATGAGCATGACTTTGCTAGGGAAATACCCGAAAGGAGGAGGCCGATTGGTGGAAAAGGGGGGTGAGAGTAGTGTGATAAAAAAAAAAACCTATAAAAATTATTTTAATGCTTGTACCATGGCCAGCAAATATCCTGTTGGTTGGTTGGTAGGTTGGCAGGATGGTTGGTGGGATACGTGAACATTATATTGAAACAGGGTGCTATTGTCACAATACTCGTACACTGCTGCTGACGATGTTAATCAGATGCGTTGTTTAATTGTCGTAAATAGAATTTTACATGGAAAACGACATGTAAATGTTGTAAAATGTCACGCAGTTGGCATTGTGGCTGTGGCACAATAATTTTATCTTATTTTACTTTGTCTGGTGGTATTTTTAATTTTATTTTGTAAAGTAACAATGAATAGTCATTGGGATACATTCATTTATTTGCTTACTTGGATATGTACCTATTCTATGAATGTCATTGATATGTGTGGATGGATATGCTTTAGTAGATAAGATAAGAGTAGTCTTTGTTTTGACTTTGGATGCAAATTCTGCTACAAATATGCAAAATAACAATAAAAAAAACGAGACTGTGACTGAAGAAACAAATTAAACGAGAGATTTAAATTAATTGATACAACTATGTTCCGCGCCAACAATTATTAGGAGAGAAGAGAAAAAACCTATCTTCGTTAGTCGATCGAAATACCTTTATGTCTAAGCTTACTGGAATAAAGCCTCTGTCTTTCTTAGCAGCGTCATCAGAATTCAATAGAATTAAAGATTCTCTTAAGACGACTGAATGATAAGGTTTTTACAACAAGGATCCCCGTGGTTACCAAGTTTCGATGATTTAAATTCGACGATCATTTTGTAGTTCAATGGCTTAACAAAAGCTATCAAAGTTAATGGTCTACTCTATCAAAATAAAATTGCTTGTGATAATGAAGCTATTCACAAAAGGTCCCATGTGAAGAGCTTACCCGTTGTTTCGCAAAATGTTTCTCGACTCAGGGATATGCAGATTTTATACCAAGTAAAGCGCTTTAAAGTTAAGCTAAATATGATGACAAGGTTTGGCTGGAAAATTTCCCGAATGGTGACGTTGTGTTGTTCGATTTCATATAACTTCATATCCCTGATTAATGGTGATATGCTTGTTTTATTTAAATTTCAGAGACGACACCATCTGACTGCGTTAAATCTCATTAGAATTATTGAAGATGATCTTCTCTAGAAATCGCAATCTTGGATACGACGAACAGAAAAACCAAAGGGTACCATGCATGCTACAGAAGCTGAGACTCGAACATTTTTTCTATAGAAAAAGTGGGTAAAGAGCGTATTTCAAAGGACAAAGAAGAATCGAATACAGAATATCTGAAGGGCTCAGGAAAAGTCACATTCTAGTCAACATTAGGTGAGATGATAAGATCGACCTTACCATAGTAAGTATCCAATAAAGACCAACTTAGGCGATAGAAAGAAAATTTAACGTCTTTAACTATGCAAATGATGTTTTTACGAGGGCGGGTCAATAATTCTGTGCATTTTTGAATTTCTGACCTCTTTACTGAAACAGCAACACTGCTCCTGTCAACAGGCATTTGTCAGTTGACTCCTGTCAAAATTTAAACTTGCTGCGTCAGTTAGTTTGTGTTTGACAGCTATTTTTATCAGACTACTCACTAATTTGAGGAGAAAATGGAAAAAAGTGAATTTCGTGTGCTTATTAAGCATTATTTCTTGCGAAAAAAAACCATTACCGAGACCAAGGCTAAGCTTGATAAATACTATGGGGACTCTGCACCATCGATTTCAATGGTAAAAAAGTGGTTTACTGAATTTCGTTGTGGCCGTACAAGCACTGAAGATGCCGAACCTCCTGGACGCCCAGTTGAGGTCTCTACACCCGAAACAATCGAAAAAATTCACGATATGGTGTTGGCCGACCGAAGATTGAAAGTGCGAGAGATTGTGGAAGCCGTAGGGATCTCGCATGGCTCAGTGGTTTCAATTTTGAATGATCACTTGGGCGTGAGAAAGCTTTCCGCAAGATGGGTGCCGCGTTTGCTCACAGTCGACCACAAACGCAATCGTGTAACAACTTCACAGGAAGGTTTGGCGTTGTTTAATCGCAATATGGAGGAGTTTTTGCGCCGTTTTGTAACCGTGGACGAAACATGGATCCATCACAACACACCAGAGAACAAACAACAGTCAAAACAGTGGGTTTCTAAGGGTGAATCGGCGCCAAAGAAGGCCAAGGTGGGTTTGTCAGCCAATAAAGTTATGGCGACTGTTTTTTGGGATGCACGCGGGATAATCCACATTGACTACCTTCAAAAGGGAAGAACAATCAATGGGGAATATTATGCCAACTTATTGGACCGATTCAATGACGATTTGAAAAAAAAACGACCTCATTTGGCCAAGAAAAAAGTTCTTTTCCACCAAGACAATGCAAGGGTGCACACATGTGCAGTTGCCATGGCAAAAATCCATGAATTGGTCTATGAATTGCTCCCTCATCCACCCTATTCTCCAGATTTGGCTCCGAGCGACTACTTCTTGTTCCCAAACCTGAAGAAATGGCTTGGTGGAAAAAGATTTGACTCCAATGATGAAGTCATCTCGTCATTTTGAGGACCTCGACAAATCATTTTTTTTGGAAGGGATAAAAAAATTGGAGAAGCGTTGGACAAAGTGTATAGAGCTCAACTGAGACTACGTTGAAAAATAAAATTATTTTTTTATTAAAAAATCTGTTTTAATCCAAAAGTCACGGACTTATTGACCCGCCCTCGTATCATTACTGTTATGAAGAACCGTTCATGACACAATATTTTGAATCCGCATTCAGGCATATGGCTTCCTTGGTTATTTTCAACGAAGCGAAGACAAGGACAAGAACTTACCGATATACTTGGCCGTGGCTCAAGTGATAGTACGAGTATATTGGCTTCCAAATCGGATGGTTGGGGGTTCCATATCAGCCGCGCCCGAAAGACATTCTACTTTTTTCAGGCAACTAAAACCATTCAAGATGAGTGGTTGCTTAGAATACAACAGCAAGTCCAATTACACTAATAATTTAGTTTCCCCATTAAATTTTGGATGCCACCCATGGAGCAAAATAAACACTGAGCCCAAAAGTCTTCCTTTCTCCCTCTGTCCCATTTTCCTAAAAACTTAACACATACTCAGGCACTACCCTCTTAAATATTAGTTCTTTTTAAAAAACCAAAAAAAAAACACGGCTTTCCAACAAAAGGTTTAACATGTCTGCTATTTTGATGCTTGCAAGAAATGAGCTGCCAACTACTGCTTTAATAAAAGTGCCTCAGCAACTCACTGAAATTGTTAGTATTCACTGCGTCATTTTTGGTTAACGTGAAACACCTTCTCACCCAGTAATTGTTTAGTTGGTTCCGAAAATTTACCTTTAATGGCAAGTTAGTGATGTGAAACATCAAAGTCGTGCCCATCATGCAAGAACATCTACGAAAATTGCTTCCGTAGCTCGAAGTGTGCCCGAAAAAGCAAGTATGTCGCATGTCGATTTAACGTCGATCTCAGCAACACTCCAATGATTTTTCTATAAAGATTTGGTCATATAACAATCAATTAGCACAATATCTTAGGCCTAACAGCCATCGGGAGTGTTGTAATTTTGCCAATTGGCTGTTGGAAATACATGAAATTGATCAACTATTTAACAAAAAAAATCATCTGTAGTGATAAGGAACATTTTTACATTCTTAGTCTTAGAATGACTATCAAGAGGCCTCCTCATCCACAATTGGTTTGGTGCGGTTTTCAGGCCGGAGATGTGTTAGGACCAACAGGCCAAACGATATATAGCCCTCCTGCGAGAAACGTCTGTTAAATGAGTCATTTCTCGAAATGGCGATAAAAATTAGCCGACAACACTGTGCAACATCTTTCTCTGTGGACATGTGAAAAAGAAAGTGTATGCCAACACTCTTCAGTCAACTGGAGCACTTAAAACCAACATTCATGTTCTTATCGATGAATATGTGCAAAGATGTGAGAAAATTATATGAAAACTTTTGTTATAAGAGCCTGGGTGTAGAACAGATATTCTTATCATTTCTATCGATGAAAATAAAAATCAAATATCATTTCATATCATATGTATACATAGTGCATCAATAAAGTTCCCAGACTCAAACTCTACCTCAGCGACGCCATCTATGTGTTGAAACATGCATTTTTTAGCCATGAGCCTTTTTTATCATTTGTCAAAATTTCATCTATTCACTATTGTATTTTGGTTGTCAAATAACAAACATATAACAGTTCCTCGTAAACAACTTTTCATTTGAAGTTGAAATTTTAACCGACGAAGAAAAATTAGCACATGTTAATCATTCAAGAGTCACTGCTGCATTAAATGATCCAAACTTCCTGAAAACAATTTTTACGGGTGATGAAACATGGTGTTTTCAATATGATCCAAAAACCAATCGTCAAAGAGCGTAATTGAAGTCGAAAAGTTCACAGGCCACGAAAAAATCAGGACAATGCGCATCACATTTTTGATCCATATCGAGTTCATTTCACCTGTTTAAACTGTTACTGGTGAATATTATCTAGCAGTTTTGAAACATTTGATGGCCGGAATCCACCCGAGTATCGCAATCCAGAAAGTTGGTCTTATTACTCATAACATATTGCACTGAGTCACACCTCACTCATTATTCGTCAATGTGTGGGTCGAAATCCAGCGTGTGTGTGGAATCATCCACCGTATTCACGTGATTTGGTAACCCACGACTTATCCCTTTTTCCAGAATTGATACCGAAATTGAAAGATCGATATTTCGGTCATATCTGGCTTAATTTTTTTATCCACCAGTCCAGGAACTTTATAGACACACTGTTTATATGTTTATAGTTTAATATTACGGAACCATACATTGTGTAGCTCATTTTCATGACGCACTTGTAAAAAAAATCACCAGCGAATGCGAATAAAACTAAATTTAATATGAAGAGGAGGTAAAGTGGACAGCGTAAGGCCATCGCACAAGATTAATAAGTGATCTTTGGAATTGTTTCAAAATAGTTTGGCAATAATTCGAATTTACAAAAGGAGACAACCAAATCGATGTTTGGGGTCCTTGTTAACATGATATGATTGTTTCGCTGTTTGTTTCTCAATATGAAATTCCTTCGTTGCAGCGTCATCCCATTCCTAGTTGAGTTCAAACAATATTTTATTTAACACTTCCGTCTATAACAAAACGACAGCGAAGAGGCAGTTTTCTAGAAGGACGACAACGATAGTGACGAAGAACGACAACAGCTGCGGACAACGATCAAAAGATAACAACAAGGGAGCTGTTGCGCAAACGTTGCCGCTTTTTTGTTAAATGAAACGGATTTAATAAGAATTTAATTTGTTGTCAATTTTAAATCAGAAGTGCACCAAATACGAGCCTGAAGTTTTTTTGCTTCCAAACCATTTAGATGCTTAGATATTGGTTGGGTTGGTTTTTGTCTGTGAGCCAATCACAGTGAAAAGTGAAAATTGAAATTTATTTAAAACAAATCTATCCTAAAGTTCGCAAATACTTTTATCTCTCGCGCTTAAACGTAGTTTTAATTAAAATAACATGTGTACAACTTTTGTAGCCAATTTTAGCCAAGCAAAATAAAGCGGTGCCTATCGGCACACAACTATTTGGTCATTTTCACAACGATTTCCCCCATCTACAAAGTGTCCAATCTACAACACAGGAGTTTTGCTTTATGCCAACTCAGCAAAAAAAAAATTAAAAAAGTGAAAGAACTCTTTTTTACGAATGACAATCTGCAGCCTTCCCTACTCCTTTCGGTTCATACCGCTAAAAAAAAAAAAGTAAAACTCCAGCACAAAATACAGGAACCTTCACAAACCTTTACATAGATAATGCAAAACTTCCGCCGGACAAAAGTGCCCTTTTTTAACATTTTCATGCAAATTTCGCCACAGGCCAGAAATTGGAAAATGTAGGTAGGTACACTAAAAAAAACTTTGCCTGCAGGAGCAACGGTCTGCCAGGAAACACATTATGTAAACTTTTAGCGCTTTTTACTCACTCACTTCCGCCAAAACTGCCTCTCCGTCAATGAGGTTTCCATAATTAATTTACTTTGTCCTTTAATGTGATGCACAATCACGGGAATTATGTAACGGTATTACAAATTTCATCATTTTATTAGTTTCGCTATCAATTAAATATTTTCTATTTTTGTTTTTACTTGTTTTTTTTTTTGTTTAGACATTAACCCGACGAAAGCTTAGCTTTATTCCAAGGTGGATTTTGCTTTGACTTTAATTATTATTTTCTGCTCCTAGGTTCTAATGTAAAATCTATGAGCGAATTTATTTAATTCTGTTGATTCGATTTCCAAGAGCTATTGTTATACATATTAAAAAAATTATTTAATATAAAATAATAAAAATATTATATTACAAACTAGTTATGTGCGGTATGTAAAGTGATTGAGTTTTATAAATACATCTGAACCGTCAGTGGAAGCAGGCAGAAATAACTTTGTAGAATGTATGTTCCGTACAGTATTGCTGCACCTGCAAATGGAAAAAAAGATATCACAGTCAAAATTAAAGTAATTACGAGTATTCATGTAATTTTTTTTTTAAACTTAAATTCACTCTTCATAAAATAAAGGAAATAGATGTATTTGGCGGCTTTCGAATATTTTGAAAACTATGTTTCGGAATATATTTCTCCTGAAAAGATACTGGGTATCCCAATAGAATGTTTCTGTTTGATTGCATGTCAATCGATTGGGCGGCTTTAGGGCTGAGTTTAGCAGAAGTAATGATTCCGCGAAGATAATTCTGAAGTCAACGTGGTTTGTATAACGTAAGTGCTGCGCCTCTTTATCAGGCAATGGATTCATAAATTCGAAGAAACCATATCACAAACGGATATGGGTGACCAGTGTCATGACAGAAAGACTTTAAGTCAGTCCATTCGTAGCTCTAACAACCGTCCAAAAGGAACCTGTCAAATGAGGAAATTGGCAGATACCTTAAGCAATTGGACGAGACGATTACACGAACATTACGTTACGCTACGTATCTAGGTAATACACAGAGATAGAGGTATTTCGCAACGCAACTATTGACGCACTGCAAGCCAGTTTACTGACAGACATAACCCGGTGGTCATGACACTAAAGTCGTCGGTCAAAAACCTCCAAATATTAATAAGAGAGAATTACAGGGCTTCTGTAAGTTTGTATTGGGAAAAACACCAACAACCCGAATATGTTCCCACAAATAAATAAATATTTCGCAAGAAAGATCGCACGAACAAAGAATTATTACTGTTGACAGCTGTCGATAACGACAACTTCTTTGCAAAGGAATATCCGCAGGAAAAAGTAGAGGCCATAGAGCATCTTTCCGGGAAATGTATAAGGCGAATTATGTCATGGGCCTGAACCACGATCTGGAGAATAGAATCCTTTTGCAAAATTTCTGCCTTCGCGTTTAATGACGAAAATATGGCAAATAATGCCATCGCCGACGAGATGGAGCTATCACCGTTCGTTTCGAAGCAAGAGCTCCAAATGATCTTCGAAACAATTAGAAGTAAGAAATCAGTGGGAACCGATAGAATACCGAAAATTGTGAATCGACAAGTCCAAAAAATATAACCCGGATAATCAATTTGGTTTTAAGGCGGGATATGATATATAACAGGCCGCGTTTAAACCAGTATCTAATATCCAGTGGAACAGAAGCAAGAAACAATGCACGAGTGCCTGCCTGATTGAACTGGTGAAGGCTTTCGACACCGTATGGTTAGATGGCCTCTTCTTCAAGCTGAATTTTAATTTAATTTAATTTTGGTGAGGGCTGAGGCCCACATTTATTGGCTTAATACAAGCTTAATCTAACTTAGAAACTAACAGAAAGACTTAAGAGCTAGGGACCAACGAAGTGATGGAGGAGAACTTATTTGAGATAACGAGTGCTCAGGTGGAAATTAAAAAGGGAAAGGTTGGAGTTGACCTTTCGGAGCATTCGTGACATAAGAGGTGCGGTGGACCGGTAGATAGAAGAAACGAGGACAACGTAGATTGCGGGGGCTTGTATTGAAGGAAATGGAGTTCAAAATGGATGCACAGTCGATGGAACCTGATGGAACCTGAGAGAAATCGATGAATGAAAAGAATGTATTCCTACGTTCTTCTAAGGAATTCATATTTAGAAGTTTGAGGCGGTCCTGATAGGGAGGTAAGATTAAAGAGTCGCTCCATGGCAGACCACGGACAGCAAATCGGAGGAATCGACGTTGAATACCCTCGATTCGGGGAACATAAACCCGGTGAAAGGGGGACCAAGCTTGACTGGCATACTCAAGCAGGGGGCGAACAAAGGTAATTTAGAGAGATCTGTTTACATACGCGTTGGATAATTCCTTGGACCACCATTTAATAAAGCCAATATGCCGAGGTCTTGAAAAGACAACCAGGAGAATTGGTTGACCATGGAGAAAATAAAATCGGGGAGGAGATGGGTTGCATTCACGTGAGAAGGTTATAGATTGACATTTGGCTATATTAAGTTCTAGGCAGTTTTTGAGGCATCAGAATGCAAACTGATCAAGGTCTTCCTGAAGAAGGGCGGATAGGAAATAGCTTTTAAAAAATTTGTGTCGTCAGCGTAAAGGGAGAGGGAGGCGTGTTTAATGACCCTCTCAACATCGTTGATAGTAAGAATGAAGAGAAGAGGGCCAAGATGACTGCCTTGTGGAACTCCAGAAGAGGTTAGGAATGGAACAGAAAGGGCGGATCTAAACCGAATACTATAAAATCGGTTTACCAGGTAAGAAGAAATCTATTTTAATAAGAGAGGCTCAAAGCCGAGAGCAGACAATTTGAAGAGGATCAATTGATGAGATATCTTATTAAAGGCTTTAGTGAAATCAGCTGCGATAACATCGATTTCTTTGCCATTTTCTAAGGCGGAGAGAGCAAAAGACACGAATTCAACTAGACTTGTGGTAGTTGATCTACCTTTTAGAAAACCATGTTGTCAGGGTGAAATAAAAGGCTTGCATTTGAAGCTTAAGGCTTCGTATAAAATGCTTTCAAAGAGTTTGGGTATATGAGAGAGTTTAGCAATGGGACGATAATTGATAGCTTCATGCTTAGATCCCTTTTTGTGTATCGGGATTATAAAAGAGGTCTTCCAAATCTGGGGGAATTCTCCCTGTGTAAGGGATAGACGAAAAAGGTAGGAAAGGGGTAGAGACAGGTTAAAGAGCATTTTTTTAAGAAACACGTCGGGGAGTCCATCTGGGCCAGGTCCAAATTCATTTTTAAGATTTAGTAACTCTTCTTAAATAACTGCAGGATCGAAATTTTGAGTGAGAAAGGGACCAATGGAGAAATTTGGTAGATCGTCGAAGTAAGACGAATCTGGTACGAAGGAGTTGTTGGCAAATGATTGTTTGAAAAATGTAGCAAAAAAGTTGGCGATAGTATGAGGATCACTTGAAGATTTGGTTTCGAAAGCGAGGGGGAAGGATAGCCATCAGCCTTACTTTTGCAATGGACAAATTGAAAAAAGGACTTGGGGTCATTTATGAGATTGGTTTGCGCACTATTCAGTTAGCGCTGATAGAGAGAGTTATAGAGTTTAATGAAATGAAGATATGTACCTAGATAATTTCAACAGTCGGAAGAAAAGTGGGTTAACAGGAACAGACTGGACAAAAGTAAACCACTGCTACACATTGTTTTTGATATGATCACCAGTAAACATTGGTGAATTCAGCTTGAGCATTTGAAATTAAAAGCGGTCTGCAACAAGGTGCGGTTACTTCGGCGATCCTATTTAATATCTATACAACTGATCTTTTGAGTTCACTTCACCGTGCGTACAGACTAGGTGCAAAAATCGTGAGAGCAAGTTTAATGGAAAAGCCTCGGATGTTTGAGGGAGCTTGCCTTAGGCCTTGTCTTCGGTAATATAGAACACCAGAGTCTGAGTAAATAAAATTCTATCCTAATGAGTTCTTTTATAATAGTTGTCCTATAAGAGTAGACAATTTCGTTATTAAGTTGACTCAAAAGCACAGTGCAAGAGCAATGACCCCGGTGAACAATCTGATCTCAGGCGCTTACCACCCCAACTGTTTATATCACGAAATTGTGCGTTTGAACGGCTTTATTCTTCCAGAATCGTCATCTATTTAGATAGTAAAGGGCTAATCCATCATAAATAGGACAGGGACGTCGCATACGGCAGTGCGGAGCGTCTCCGTTTCAGTATGGCGGTAGGAAGTCGCAATATTAAGGATGTTGCTCAGCAGCACTAAGAATTTTGGTGACTTAGTGAAGCAGAAGAGATTCTTGCGTTCTTGTATTCAAGTTCGCGCTAGCCTGTCATAGAGCAAGGTCAGTAAGTTTTCGCAATAAGAGTATATTTCATTAACATAGTTTTACCATTTATAATCGATAAAAAGCTAGAAATTCGATAAAAAGCAATAAAACTCAGCAGAAATAGGGCAAAGAATCTCTCTTGACAATCGCTGATTCTTAGGGCTAAGAAGGTAATAGTGTGGTAATGCCCTATACCGAAAAACTAAAAAGACTTTATATATGTAACACTTTGATCATCCCAGTCCTACTTTATTGTACAGGAACATGGACCCTATCGAAAGCGGATGAAGATATTCGGCCCACTTTTAGTTGACGGGATTTGGAGAAGAAGATTCAACGACGAACTCTACGAGCTGTATAGCGACGTCGACCTAGTCAGAAAATGGCTAAGACATGTAGAGCTGAGTCTTCTAATCTAACCGGGAGGAAGACCTCACCATTGGTGCCGCGCACAAGTCGAAGGAGACTTCAGCCAACTGGATCAGATAGCTAAGGACCAGGTAATTGAATGGGCGCCGAACTGTAGCGCCACTTAAGTATATAAGTAACGTCGAGGACAACTTTTTAGCTCCAGATAGCTGTGAATTTAAATGCTCTCTGAAGTCGATCTGAGAGGGTTTCTACAAATGTACCCCCGATTTGGATAGCAATGCAATGCCGGCGTATCTCTGAACATAGAAATCGTCATTACTAAGTACGTTCAGAAGATCATTTATAACGATGGACCATAATATGGGAAAGGAACCCCCTTTATGGGTATCCTTAGGCAGCAATGTGAAGTTAAGTTTAGGCTATTGAAGTTGCATTTTCCTTTTTGTGAGCATATTTTCTATGCTTTTACATGCAGACTACTTGTGTCGCGCCTTCAGTTTCAGATTGTAGATCACTGTGTTCAAAATTTCTTGCGGTCACGTAGCTGAAAACGTATTTATTAGCTGAGTTTTTAAGTTACCAGAATGAGCTATGTTGACAGCAATAGACCAGATCTGCAGATCAGTTGAACAAGAGAGAAATGATAAAAGGAAAAGAGTAAAGGAAGGTAAAAGAGGATCAGATTAGTGGTAACTCACAAATTTCATCTCCATTACATCTTGTGTGTATCACTAGAAAAGCTGTGAGTGGGTGAATGGTTCAAAAACAGTTACAAAGCATTCATTTCAATAAAAGCAAAATAAGGATTATTGACGACCTGTGGATTAGTAGGTGTAGATACTGAAATATCGGCACAAAAAAACCCTCATATGAAGGGACAAACTATAATACTAAAAGGTAATTGGTTCAAAACCACACATAGTGCTCAATCTGACAGACAACCTTATCAACGGGTGGCCGTGGTGTAGTGGTACTAGCAATCGCTTCTCATTCGGAAGGTCAAGGTTCGAATCCTAGCCACGGCAAGTTTTCATTTGTGCAATTGGAACTCAGTCAGAAAAATCTGCGTGTGAAGGCATAACACTGTCATGTAGATTTGGCTGTTGTAGGGTTTTCAAGCACAAAACAACCGTTAAAATTCACAACCTCACCATTCCGTGTGAAGAAAATCTCTCCGTCCTATTCGGACTCCCACCCCTGGAGAGTCAATATCGAAACCAAACACACCTGAGTTTCAAACCACTACATCACAAACTTTCCTTTCTCCTCCTTCTACCTTTCCGCCCGCGCCCTGCAACAGTGTAAGGGTATTCATAACCCCTTTGGCGCGCGTAAATTATAAAAAAAAAAAAAAGATCAGCGAGGAATTAAATAAACTGAAACCAGGTACTGACTCTCCACATGCGATTTAGACCTATCAGGGAAGAAGCAAAACCAAGTTAAGTGAGTGGTCTAATAATAAATGGCTGGACAGTATCGTCTACAAAACGGGAGGTGTTTTTTCGTGGCAACGTTTATGAATGGATTGACAAAGTTGTCTGGCATATGTGCCTTTTAAAGCACAAAGGCTTAGTGTTTTGAAGACGGAGTATAGGTTTTAAATGACCTTCACAAGGTGCACAAATTAAAATTTCCTGATGACCTCTATTCTGGAGTCACAGAGGGAGTATGGAAGTCTATGCCGACATGCGGACATAGAGCGGTATGAACTGGAGGTTCTGTGTGGTACATATTATATGAAGATCTCCTAGATTGTTATAGATGAAATTAACTGAAGTGAAGTTGGTCTTCTCAGACGTTAAAGAAGCTTTAACGAGGCAAACGGCACTCTTCTTGTTAAGATCGTTAGTGTCATGTTCCATAAAGGCACTAAGACCTACAAAGCTATTTTCTAATTTCTCGCAACGTCCAATCCCACCATAATTGATGACGACAAATAAAGATCCGTCTACACAATTGTGTTTTTATATTCAACGTACTTCTTATATTTGAAAAATTGTTGCCTCCGACAGCTTAATTTGTGGTTGCGTTTTTACGTTAAAATGCGAATAGGAGCCGGTGTGAATATCAGGGGTATCACAGAACTTCCAAAGTATTACTAAAAAATATAAACGCAAATGGAAAATTACTCGTATCTATCAGCGAAACACTGAAAATGTTAAAACAATTGATAGCAAAATATAGCTTAACCTTTTGTTGGATACAGGACTCGGCTCAAAGCTTACAGATTTAACATCGGACTGATTCAAAAAATTACATATCACACAGTGTTCATCGAATAACGAAAACCTTCGACAAAGTTGTGTAAGATCTTATGGGATGATGCCAAAATCACAAAAAGTACCAGATTCGTTTTTAAATTGGGGTTACTTTGTGATTGCAGGGTCAACCCTATTTTTTTACATTCAATTCCACTTTAGCAACCCTCTTACATAAAATATGCACGTTTTTTCACTGTGCAGGGCTGAATTATCATTCAAAGTAAAGTTTTTGGCGGGGACGTACTAGTGTGAACCATTTCATCTACAACCAAAAAACTAAGAGCGGGTATTCAAGGTAAGTTTTTTTTTTTAATGATTAATTTGTCTTAAATAATACTTTAGTAAAGCCTTTTACTTCACTCTTTTCGAGCCGTTTTCGATAAAATCGCAGGTTCATGGGGTAATTTTGTAGCACTGTCCTAGCTGTTTCACTTGGCATAAAGTTACCTCGTGTGTATCGATCTTCTTTTTCACATTTAAACGCACTTAGCCCAAAATAGCCCTTAATTTCCTAAATTAAAATTTAGAGGTTAGACAATTGAGCCGAAACGCCTAGAAGATACGTAAAAAAGATAGGAGGACGGTCTTACTCCAACTTTATACCAGAAGAATTGAAAAACGCTATTCAGTAAGCCCGAAATGGAACAATTTCTTTTCGAAAAGCCAGTGAAAAATACATTATTCATAGAAATACTCTTATGAATGATTAAGCACATTATTGCTACGTTTACTTATGGTTTTTCAGTGACTTCTCTGGATAAATCGGGCAAGAAAGAAACTCGTTTCCGAAACAACATGCCTGGCCCTGATTGGGCAAATGCTTTTATGGACCGACACAGATTCATTTTTGCACATAAGGTTGCGAAGAATACTTCACGAACTCGAGCTGGAATCGACTAGGAAATCTTAAATAAGTTTTTTGACTAATTTCGAACAGAGAAATTATAAGAAACTCCACAAAGGAATGTACTTCGATACTGATGTGTGCTAAGGCAATAGTTGAGATAGCCCCAGTTAATAAGCTATAAATCACTTAAGTTGTGGCACTCGTGGATAGAATGTAGTTCCGGTATAATGGCAGTAAAGCGGGCTAGTTCGATTGACTGAGTTTCGAAGATTGGTTCATGATGCGAGTGATTCCTATTTAAAAAAAAAAAGTGGCAAAAAAATAGTGATCGGCGATAATTTAAGCTCGCAGTTAAATATGGAAGTGATACAATATTGTGAAAAAAATAACATCGCCTTTGTTTCATTGCCACCTAATGCGACCCATTTGTTGCAACCTTTGGATGCAGCTTATTTTAGACCTGTTAAAAGGGGATGGCGTAATATCTTAACACTAGAAATGGCAAGAGTTGTGTTACAATTCCAACGGATTGCTTTTCCGGTCTTATGAAGCAATTGTTTCAAAAGTCGGAGCTAAAGAGTCTAAAAAGCTTAGAGTGTGGGTGTCGTAAGTGTGGCATTTAACAGAAACGTCGTTCTTGCCCCATTGCCTAAAAGTGCCTTAGAAGCAAGCCTTCCATCGGAAGCCATACTAACTGACTCCTTTGTTAAGTTCTTGCAAACTCAAAGAGATAATATCACCCAAGCTAGATATGTAGATAGATAAAAAGACGAAAACGAATAATTTTGGTTCCAGGAAAGAGCATAGCCGTTAAAGATTGGTGGTTTCAGAAGAGAAAAAAACCGAAAAGCGTCCCAAAGAGAAGCGTGCTTCAAGTTCCACTTCAGAGGAAAGTGATATGGATACGAATTCCCTGCGAGAAAGTGCTTTTGCTCTGGAATCTGATATTGAAGAATCTAATCTTGATAGTCCAGTTGCAGGGCCATCTTCCAAATCCCAAGGGATTGTTCTTTTAAAGCAGCCGACTACATATTGGTTCTATAAGATGAACATCAAATCAAGGAGACTATTTTAAAAATATTCGCATCAAAAAGATAAAATTTGGCATGACATGAATAATTTGTTGTGGTGATTAATGAACCCAAATTAATTTCTAGAAGGGGTCTTTACAGCGTCCCCGAAATATCTTATTATAAAAACATTTTTATTATTTTTTTCCAACGCAACGCTTTAACTTGTTTCCGAGGATAAAAAACATTTACTTGTTGGTTTAAAAACCGTTTCTATGATGTTTTTTAATGTAATATGGGGTATGATTGAACCAAACTTACATCTTAACAGGATTGTCAAAGGATTTCGTCAGTGGCAGAAAGTTACCCTAAACGTGGGGTAAATTTGTGACACAATTTGGTGGTTTACGAGTTAAAATTCTCAACTCCTTTGGGAAATTTGAGAACGTTTCTTAATTGCGGTTTAAGATCAGAATGGTATTACCTTATTTTTTTCTTTTCTTAAGGAAATTTTTTTTTTTTTTGTAATAAAACATCCAAAACATCCATCTGGCACGACAGCCTTGACTGTGCAATTCGTGGTTACAGTAGGAACATACCAAAACACATTGGGCAATAATTGCATCGAAATTCTAGAAGACATTGGCTCAATAATTAGTAAGACGACCGGTTGTCTTTATTGATCCATCACTTAGCCTCGTTCGACGTCTCGATGTTGGCTGCAAGTGATGTCCACATTTAAAATTCCAGGGTTCCGGTTGACCGTTGTGGATACGGCTTCAAAATAAGCGTCACCATGGTGAACGATGACTTTTAAACAAGGAAAAAACGACAGTCACGAAGATGAATATGTTGGGTTACGGATTCACCGGGTTTAAATGTCACAAACAAATATCAGAAGCAAAGCTCGAAGGAGTTATCTATTCATTCAACAGCTACTGTGAATTCTTTACGTGCCACCAAAAAGGTTTTCAAATCGATTAACACTTAAAAAGGAAAAGTTTGTCTTAAGATATATACGAACCTTTTGATGAATGACCATACTCCTTGGGTGGATTTTCCGTATAGAACATGCTCTTTCCTATCGCCAGGGAACCTTTTCTATCTATTGACCCTCCGCCACCCGATGCTGATGACGATAAGCTCGAACCAGATGTCATTGATCCACCATTACCTCCGGCACCGGTCGGGCTACCAAGCAAATCCGATTTCATCGGAAACACCTCTGGTTGTATCACTTTCGTTGTCTCGTTTCGCAAGGGGATGATATTATCTGCCACAAAAAAAAAAAAAAAAAAAAAAAAAAAAAACAGAAGTCATCAAGCAGAGATTAATGGCGTTTCGATGACTTACGAGAGAAGAAGGAGCAACAAAAAGTCTAACCTTTATGGATACAAATCTACATATCCCAAAATCAAAAGAAAAACCAAAAAGATAAAAAAATCTGTCAAAAAAACAAAACTTGAAATGTGTCAATTTTTCCCATCAACTTTCAAATAAATTGATTTCTCCAAAGTAAGATTATCCTGGCAGTGTGCCTGAATGGATATATCCGTTTCGACCGCAATCAATTTTCATCAATATAGACATGCACACCCTTTATTGTTGTTATCGAAACGAACTGAATCGAGTCGAACTGAGCCGACTGTGGAAAGAATTTGAAAAACAATCCATATATTGTATTTGCACAGTATATATGTAACATATTTATATACAGGAAGATGTGTGGACTTAGGTAGGTTTTGTCCTTTCCAACAAAAAAGCCGGTTTGGAATCCCAAAATCCTTGACAATAAAGAAATTAGGGGAAAGAATTGATTGAGGGATGGCCAGCCAGTTATTGGCAAAACAAACGACGATGACCGACCGACCATGACGACGGTAGAAGACAGAAGACAGAAAGCACAAACCAGTCTGACTGAAGAAGCTACTGTTAAAATATACGAGTAGAACTCGTAATCATGTGCAGAAAGAAGAAAGATCCTTGTTCGTCATCCTTCATTCTTAGCCTGAATTAAGTTTAATTTTCCGGAAGAACATATGACGGCAGGATATTTTAAGGATTTTCCCTTCCTGTTTATATGGTGTAAGTTGAGTTTTAATCCACCCACTCAAAGGACATTTGTGAGACCATGTGGCTTGGGTGTTCCTCCAGCAGTAGTTCTACTCATAAAACTGCACTGGACAGCAGCAACAGCAATTGACAAAAAGGGTCAAAAGCTTTTACAATGAGTTACTGGATCGCTCCACAGCCCTTCGTCTCTTATTTCGGTATTTGTCCGAAGATTCATACTGTTCGGTTGGTCTGTTTCATTGTGGTCGATGGCAAATTTTGCGGCGGGGAAAGTGTACGGTTACATTCATTTCAACCCATGAAGGGATTACAACCAACCAAAGGAATTTTCGTTCGACTCTAAGTCCAAGTAAAACTATTTCATTTTACGGAACAATGCGATTTGTATCTCGGCTGCTGTAGCGCTGTATGTGCATTTGTACATACGAATGTGGATAAGTGTACTCGTACATATGAATATAACAGATGTCCTTTGCTGTATCTCGTAGGGACGTCGGTAAAAAGTAAAATCAGGCTAAGACCCAACCCTCTCACAACCCACAAAGTAAAGCTTATTTACGAAGAATACATACATATGCACATTTATACATGCGGATACATACATATGTACGTACGAGTATGTGATATTGATAAAGCGATCATAAAACCTCCACGACTAGGGTATTAACTTACTCTCTTTTGGCTCCACAACCGCATGTGTTACTTGCTTCGACGGCGACGATGGCAATGGAATTTCTGAAAGGACATGCACACAGTGTAAATTAAATATCAATTTTCATCGTTTCTCTCCAGCTCATGCAACATTTTATATATTTTTTTAAATGCAGTTCAAATCATATAAACAAAAAAAAAAAAAACACAAGAACTGATACAAAGCGAATGTGTTGAAGAAGCTTGAGGAATTACTTTTTAGAGAAAGTAAAATAGGATACGGGAAAAATTGTGAAATAAGGACACGAGTTCTGCTGGATTAGTGCGATGGAAACCATAATCAAGAGATTAAAAGTAGATCTAAAAGGGATTTGTTGCTTGATGTGAAATAAAGATTTTATTTTAATATCCAAAGTGGGATGAAACTAATTGGTGAATTGTTGCAAACAATTTTCAAAAATGGCATCCATTTAGCAATGAGTTGACCAAACTTATGTGCACATATTCGAAGCACTACATAAAGTATCTCGGCATATACGTCTATCTATTTTTGGTTAAGGTATATCACAAAAAAAAAAAAGAGACCTCTAAATTAGACAGAATGCGTAGAGTATAATTTTGTAAAATAGGAAAAAAAATCGTGTGATTTGGCCTAAAGGATATATGGAAGAGCATTCATTACAAGGCGGATGTTAGAGTTAAGGGTTTAAAGGGACGCAGTGCTAATGACAATTTGACTGGGTGATGTGGAACGGAAATCTGGGTACATACTTTCTGCTTGTTCACCGACACTCCAAATTGGAATATGGCCTTAACGTGACGTCTGCTTGCTTGAAACTTACAACGTAGGAAAATATGCCAATAAAATATTGAATAATGACTCAGATACTCGTACGTCTTCACCATAACGTTGACAAGCCCCGCAATAAAATTGTCACGATTTATATGTACGTGTTCAGCTATTAGGCGCGAGTTTTGTACAGACCGGGTGCCTATTTTCTCTTTCTAATGGATGTTCTAGGAGCATATAACCCCAATATCACTGCTCTCCAGGATTCTATAAAATGACAACCTGTTACACTTAGGTTATTTTGGGTTGTTGGAGAAACCAACCTATTTAGGCCTACTGGTCTATTGCGATGCCACGTGGATCTGTGATTTTCCTACATCAATTTGAGCTTCTGATGAAGGATGGGAGACTGTTACCGTCAATTTTCTTTAAATCGCTTAAGTCTTGTAGAATAAATCTCTTAAGTGGAGTTTTATTCTTTGGGAAAGAGCTGAGCATGCACAGAGTAGATGGAGGATTATCTCCTCCTCCTCGTCAATGCAGCTTTTGCAGAACTCATCTATAAAAACGCCAAACCTTATTGCAATCTTGCCTAATAGACAGTATTCTGTGATGACACCTACAATAGCGCTGAGGTGGTACCTATTTTGTTTGGCCGCTAGACATGTTGACCCAAAAGTCCACTTAAGGTTTTCTCTTCCAACATGGATGACTAATGAATTGCTCTGCCATCTTCCTGAAAGATGATCTGTGGTCAAGGAGGTTTAACAATTTTGTGAGACTCAGTCCAGGGATTTGATAGCGGCTTAACTACCAGAAAATATGCAGGTATCCCTTGCCGATGTCACATTTTTCATCAGTCAGGACAGGACTTCTTTAATTGTGAAAATTTACTCATGGAACACGCTACAGTAATTTGGAAGGCGGAAGAAGAGACTTAGGTTTGGCTTATCTGAGGGAACACCTCCACTAACCCCGCTATCAGTCTTGGATCTATCCATATACAACTGGGTTAACTCGTCATCCATGAAATCATCTTCCTCCCAGAAGGATCTACAGGATATGAGTACTTGAAAGCCTTTGTCAAAAGCAACATTGGGGCATAATATAGTGGATGTTCTCTGCAAATATTTTTTTAAGTAAACTATTAATGTTAGCCTGTCCAAATACTTACTTGTCCACTGTGTAATCGCTTTAAGGGGAATAGCTGCTTTAGCAGCCGCTTACTCACTGAAAATATCGAGCGGTGTCAAGTTGCGCGGAGGCAGTAGAACACAGACATGCTGTCCTTTGGATTTAACTTAATTTACTGCAGTTGACTCCATTGTATAAGGCCGTCCATTAGCAAAACACCCTTGGCCATATAACCAAGACTATAGCTAGTGGGTAATACGAGGTTGAATGCCCATTTGTTCCCAATGGTTTCTTTGCAAGAGAATAAAGCTACAATAGCTCTCGGAACTCTTTCCTGAATATTAGATTTCCAGTTTAGTTTCCTGTCAAAAATAGGAACCAGATATTTCGCTGTATCGGAAAAAACTAAGGTGGTACCGTTGATTGAGGGAGGCTTCACGGTTTTATATATCCTAGAAAAGAGGACTAAATTAGTCCTATCCTCAATCCAAAGAGGGCCACCAAACTTGGTAAACTGTTAAGATTTTGCTGTAAGAGCTCTTTAATTTTTTATTTTTTTGTTTGTAATAAGCGCGCGCTCAAGGGGTTTGTGTACCCTTAAAATGTTCGTACACAGTGCGGACGAAGGAAATTTAGGGAGGAAGAAAAGACAGGTATCTATGTACATTGTTTTTAAATGTTTGTAAGTTATAAGGACTAGGAAATACAGAGATCGGCAGGGCATTTCATAAGCGAGTTGTACGGCTTAGAATACAATCACGATATTTTAGAGTACGTCCGAAAATGGGCTTGATGGTACGAGTATACTGATGAGCATTCATACCGAGACGAGTGTTACGGTTGAAAGTTAATAGCATTTAGATGCTTTCCTGCTATAGCACCGTCAACATAGGCAACCACCCTGCTACCCATAAATGTAGTAACATAGAAGGCACACCCTACTAATACTTCTGCAGTCATTCCTCATAGACACACTGTAAGTGTCCTAGCCCGTAACTAGAATTTGCTGGAATGACAGCATTTTACACGTAAAGTTCATTATGTCTGCGTAATATGGATGCGTTTTTGAGTAAAATGTGAGTGGAATTGAGGTTATAGACAATTGACACGTATTCACAGACAGGATCACACGCCTGGAGGCAATCAGTGGAAAGCGGTTTTTGGAACGGCCAAAATCTGGAAAAATTTTCCATCTATGCTATTACCACCCGCTTCCAGGTATGTATATCAGCAGTTCGTTGACCAATAAGTTCCAGAGAAGTGGTGAAAGGACACCACCTTTCGGCATACCTCTGATGACACATCTTTTAGCAGAAGCCCCACCCAGTTTGCAGTTGATATTGCTGCCATTTGACATAAGACTGATCAAATCCCCAAGTGAGTCATCTACCTTCAGAGTTGACAGCGCAGTCTTGATTGCGGATATATAGACGTTGTTGAAGGGACCTTCTATATCCAGGAAAGCGACCATTGTGCACTCTCTAGTCAGTGAATGTGGAGACGTTTCCACCGACTGTCCTCTACAGCAGGCATGTTGAGCCATAGACAAAAGTCGTGGTTCAATTCCAGATCGTATATTGATATCAATCAGTCGTTCTAGAGTTTTCAGAATGAAAGAAGGTCTGAGGTCCTTTGTGGCAACATCAGAATATTTTCTGGGAATGAAAATTACACCTGTTACACTTACTAAAGCTGCTATGCAACAAAACACGAACTTTTTTTACTATTGTAGCACTAGGCTGATATGAATTCACGCTTTATAGCAGAAAGAAAAGAGAGACAGAAAGGCTTAACTAGGAAGACCTTGAGATGCTGAGAGACAGGAATATAACCCAAAATTGTTTTCAAAAAGTGAAGTGCCTCAATAATTGTTTTTGGGCCGCGTCCAATTCCTGTAAGCATTTACATTGAACTTTGGTGACACCATTTCTCTCAGCTTCTGAACGGTGGCATCTATCATGTGAACAATGGAGGTAGGAGGTAATATTGTTAATGACAATTGCCAACCAAATGACTGAGACTAGATACAAGTGGTGAGAGCTGTTGGCTTGACGTCGGATCTCTTTAAGTCTGTGAGTGGAGTACTGCTACGTTGCATGCATCAACTGCTGCGGTATCAGTTTAATAAAGGTCGCTTATAAGGTCAATCTAACACTACTCAGGCCTGGACAATCTATCATCGATCAGATCTTCACACACCATCATTTTGTTATTTTCAAATCTATGAATTGCCGCCGAAATTTGAGTCCGAAATACGGATTTGAAGTGTAAACCTGAGCACCATCATCATCTCCGTCAAAATTGGAAAGGACTTCTCCGATCCATTTGATACTAAACGAGGTTTCATTTTCGGGGATTAACCATTTGGTGAGTGATGTAAAGAAAATGAATTTTTTTACTTTTTAATGTTGGCAGAGGTTTAAACCAAGACTGTCTTGCGAAGTGGTTGAGCTATCGCATAAGGGGAGCTAAACATTAGGCACCATTTTTGCGGATCATCCCAAACGTCTTTCGATGTTGGTAGTTTCCAAGAACCGTGGCTATTGGGTGCTATTTTAATTTCGTTTTAACAAAAGAAGACAACCTTGTAACTTGGAAGCATACAAATCTACCCCTATGAAGATATTAATATCAGACAAAAGTCGCTGATGCCAAACTCTGTCAAATATTAAGTGCAACTATTTTGCTTTCGCTAGATTGCTGGAGAGATATGCCATCTGATCTACTGATTGTACAGATTGTTACTGAGAAGTTTTCGTGTCGCGGGATATTTCGTGGACTGACACTTTGCGAGTGTTTCCACAAGGAATACATATGCGGAATGAGGAATGATGGATTAGCTGATTTGCGCCGAAAGCATGCCTCAATTTAGTAGCGTTGATTGGTGTTGTCCGAAAGTGTTGTTCAGAAGCATGCTATTCTCAAAAAATCTCAATGGACATAAAACCGAAGAAGCCCTTAGAGTAGAGTAAGCTGTACTGTTAATGACCGGAATGAGGAAAAAGTGGAATATTCAGAATCTTAAGAGATCAGCCTAACAGTTGAGAAAGCTGAGAATACATCAAAGCTGATACCATGACAGCCAGCTATGCGTTTTCACATTTCAACATCCCCAAAAGATCCTTGACAGTCCCCGATTAAAAAATTTTAAATAAATTAATTCTAATGCGATCGAGGCAAAGCGCAACTTCGGTCTCACATGAACCAAAAACAGACTCCACAGTATCTGGTGCTAGAAAATGTCTTGGTACACCGTTTTTGGCTAATAAAATGAAAATTAATCAATATTTTTCAAAAATAGGTACAAATGGAAGAACAATTTATTCGTATTCGAAATGGATCCCATTTGCCTTCCAACAACGGCGAAGTTGGTCTGGCCATTCATCGATTGCAGTACGTACCTTATGCATTGGAAAATTTTCCATTGCTCGGACAAGAGCACGCTTCAAAGACTCAGCAGTTGGATGTCGAGTAGTGCAAGCCATAGTTTCTAGAACGGACCATATCTGGCAATCTAAGGGGATTGGGGTCTGGGCTAACAGATGGCCAAAAAACCGCGGAAATGAAGTTCGGAACATGCTATTTGAGCCATGTTTGAGTCGTTTTTGAGTAATGAGCTGGATCGAAGTCCTGGTAAAAGGTTTATTTGCGAATACAGTTTTGTTGAGGGGCTCCAAAACGTTTTATACACTTTCGCCAAGGTTTTGACACTTTTCTCACAGAAATGAAACTCGGTGACTCCATCGTAGGCAGCTCCCCAGCAAACCATTCCAAAAACTGGGCCGTGGTCACGGTGAACTCTAGGAACGAGTTCAGATGCATGTCGTGTTGGCAGAATATACGTACACTCTATATCGTTCTGTTTGTTGAATGTTTCTTCAACGGTGAACATTTTTTCGCCAGTAAAAAGAATTCGTCTGTGACCGCAAGCGGTTAAGTGAGATCTTAAGTGAATATTTGAAAACTTTCGTTGACAATCTGATCAGCTTGTTTCAGTTCGGTTTTAAACTGCCAGTAACCAAATTTGCGTTTTTCGACAGATCCTCGAAAAAATCCAAGTCCAAACAATACGAGTAACCTAGCTGCCAAATCATGTGTAAAGGCCAACTTTCAGACGTAATTTCTGGAAATCCTTTCAAACTCATATAAATCGCAGTTGGCTTTCCACTTTCCACAGTTGAAGACAGAACCAAATATTTTTTATTCTTTTTTTGTTTTCGAAAATCTGTTCAAACTTTCGTTTTTCATAATTGCATTCCCATGTATTCATATCTATTCTCCTTTGCAAACCGGCAAAAGAATGAAAATATCTTTACTCAGGTCAACACAAAACTTTGAATTTCTTGTAACATCCGACACTCAACATCTCGGAAGTATTGGTTCTCCTCTTTTTTTTCCTTTAGTCGCAAACTGCTTATAAAGGCTTTTGAAAAGTTTTCTAGCCATAAGGTTGAAATTTATGTTCCGCTTGAGTGCCCCTTCATCTGATATTAGTTTACAAACATCTGTTCAAATATTTCACCTGACTTTAAGTACGAGTATTCGTATATATTACATTTGATAGGTACATACTCGTACATACATACGTACGTACATTGAGTGCTTAGTGTCTGCAGTGAAGGCAGCGGCGTTTCCAACAAATATTGACGGTTGTACCTCACGTGTCTTGTCAAACAACTGTGACATTGGCCCTCCACTGAAATGCGAGTAAAACTTTTACATGGGCACGCACCAAACGAAGTCACAAGCCAAGAAAATGTGAAAAGCATAACCTAACATTGATAACCGTTTGCTGGAGCGAAAGTTTTTAAAATTCAATTGGAAAACTTAGTCCTGTGGCGATGGAGACCTTCTTTTTTGGCAGCAGGACTTGAATCGCCTGCACGAAAAGTATTATCAAATGAACTGCAAATTCAAGAGCAAATTTCTATGAGAAACGCAACCATTCAAACATTCAAAAGATGAAGATGAGAAGCAAGCCTGCAGGACAAATGGAAGTAGTGTCTCTAAGCAGAGTCATGCTGTCAGGCTCGCCGACAATCCGGATTTTCCATCATCATCAATATTTTAGATAGTTTCCGTATAGGGGTAGAGGGTGGGTGGAGTTCCGGAAGTCTCCGACAAACTACAAACGACAAAGTTTGGTCGTCTTTACTGGTGGTACGGGTAGGGTTTCACTCTATTCGGTTTTTCTTTTCAATCCATTGATAGTCAGATTTCGAGAAAGAAGAATGCTGGAGCAGGTTGCAGAAGGAAAGCAATAAACTTAAGACGTTTGCTGGTCGAAAGTTTGCCCGTGCTCCATTACTGTTACCATTGCTTTTCGCTCTGTGGTGATGGTACGGCTGTACGAGTGGTGTGGATGTATGAGGGCTTATAGCTTGTTGTAAGCTCCTTGACGTTGAAGCGAAGATTTTGATGGATTGCAGTTTCAATAAAAATGGGAAGTGAGCGTGTGGAGGAATGAAAATGGAAAATAAAGCCATGGTAAAGAGTTCCTTGAACCGAGCGACCTAAAGCTAAGGGAATAACCCGCAACGATGATGTTGATGCCTTCCCTAAAGTTGTGTTTGAGCGCACTACATCTAAAGAGATAAAACCGTATTTCTTGTGAAATAAAGAAAGACGAGGCATGAAAGGGAGGACGAATGGAATGGAATGGAATGGATATGACTTAAAAGCAAAAGGGATTCGATTTTCATCGGGTTAAATTTGAACTTCATAACATTTGCATTCTAAATATTTCCACTGCATACTATATAAACACATCTAGCAATCTAGTATATGGTACTTGTACTTACCGTACACTCGTATTGATCCTTCTGTTTCCCCCAGCGAATTCTTCGAGATGCATCGATAGTTGCCAAAGTCTCCATATTGTAAATTTCTTATCGTTAGTTTCATGTGTGCCCTAGAACAGGAAGAAGACGTAAGAAGAATAAACGGATATTAAGAAACACAGTCCCAATTGGGGCGTGAAGCAAATCCATGATAGCAATACAAAAGCGAATGTTATTTCTTTTTGTATCTACTCGTACGACTACTACTTTTGCCCCTGCTGTGGTTCGATTGGAACTTTACTATTTGTACAGTGAACTGGTGGTGTTCTCTAGACAAGTGATGTTATTTTCTCCATGTGGTAACAGGACTTTTGGGAATTTCGAAGAATTTCGATTGCCCGATTATCGACGAATTGGTCTGTGGTGTAGGAAAGGGGGACACGTTCTCTTGTTCTCATTTGTTATTCTACAAATAATGCCCTGAGCTAGTGGAAACTTTAGCTGGTTTACTGAGAACCCGGAAAATCCCCAAGGGGATTACGATTCATATGATAATTGTTCTTTTATTTTACACACGCAATATGCATGGTACTCGTATGTATACAAATAGTGTCGAAGTGCACATATGGCTATATTTCAATTAGTTCTTTTCATTTACACTAAGGGCATCCACACGGAATTAGGGTCCAATGCCAATCCTTATACGTGATTTCAAATGGATCCGTGGATAAGGTGGAGTAGTTAGATTTCGTGCAATAGAATGCTGTATCAAATTCTTAACGAATTTTAATAGGAAAGCACATTTAAAATTACATTACGCATATAAACTTTCTGTAGGAATTACAAACGTATTTGCCTGCAGTTGTTATTACTACAGTAGGTTAAGTGATTAGAAGGTTGAGATACTTTCTTTTGTGTCGAGTTTAATGAGCAAAGGATTCGGTTATTGGTCGAAGATATTCAGATTTGTTCTAAAGAAATTAGGATAGTCACTGGGAAGTGTCATTTTGGTGATGCCCAGTGTTGCAACTGTTTCTACACATCAAATGTGCTCATTTTACATCCAAGTGGTCACCATCCAACTGGACTCGACTTGCCAAGCCTATAAGCGCAAGAACTGACCAGCAGACAAAAATAGCAGCACTATAAACGGGACAGCGGATGAATTCTCTAGACGGAATCAACGCTGAAGTAAAACCCCGGAATAAAGCAAATAAGACCTTATCTGGGCTATTCCGATATATTGGGAGCTCAAGACGGTAAGGATTTCCGAGACTATGTCAGGGTCATGGAAAAAAGATGATAGAGCTCTTGATAGATCAACGGTAGCGCTCGCATCCCGGAACGGGTTACTGGCTTCGGTCTAACCGACCCCTCGTCCTAGGGGTATCAGAAACGGAATATCTGTTTCAGATTGGGGGGTTATGCCGCCGCCGCGGTAACTGCCGGGCCATGGAAAAAACAAAACAACAACAGGTCTCGGATACGGACAAGTCTATTGTTGACAACCCTTGTATACGACATAAGGACAACGAACTTCGGATCTGCACATGGAGTGGTAGGTCCCTTCATAGGCCACGTACAGCCGATCAACTAGCGAAGGACCTGAAATGCTGCAAAGTAGAAATTACCGACATCTAAGAAATGCGATGAGATGTGCCGCACAAAACGAGGATGAAAAACTGTGACATCTCCCACGGCGACTGTTGTCGACCGCAAAAGTAGTGGTTCTTCGGATATAGATTTGTAGTTAGAGGCGGACTTAGGCAAGGAATCTTGAGTTTCCGGCATATTAACGAGAGAGGTTAAAAACCCTACTTAAGGCAAAAATTTTAGGTTTATACGCGCGCGCGCCCTCATAGACGAGAAAGATAATGATGGCTTATACGAGCTCTTGAACAAGACGTATGTACGAGCAGTGCCCTAGCTATGACATTAAAATTGTCTTCGGCGATTATTTTAATGCAATGCTAGGAAGAGTGTGCATCTTTGGTAGTATTGTTGGAAAATGTAGCCTGCACGACATAACCTCTGATAATGGATTCCGGTTAAGCGACTTTGCGATGGGGATAAAAATTGTCGTAGCTAGCATAAGGGGAGTTACAGAACTCCTGATCAATCAACCGTCATCAACATTGACCACGTTGCGCTCGACGCAACGCACTCCTCCAGTATTATATTGTATTGTAGATGTTCGAACGTTCCGAGGGGCCAACATCGATTCGGACCATTACCTTGTTGTAGCCAAGGTACGGCTGCGGATTGCCATAAAGCCATCAGAGATACCGCCTCTGATATGCTGCGTTTCACTCGGCCACCCCAACGATACTCCTGGTCTAACGACGAGTGCCCGCAAGCACATGCAATTAAGCAAAATACGTACAAAGCGGCGCTGCATAGAAGGATTAGCTCTGCTCATGTGCTCCACGAGCTGAGGAGAAGAGACGAACCGAACCGACTTAGTTGAGAGGTGATACTCTAGAAATGCGACTTGGAAGTTTTACATACGTAAAAACAACTGCCATGAACACAAAACCTGAACCTAGGCTTCGGAGACGAAAAAGGGAATTCCTTCGGAATTGGACAGAGCATTTCTGCATTTCTGTAGGTGACGATGAACCAAATACCGCTGTCAAGAAGAATAAACCTTTCAACATGAACGATGTTGACCATAAATTCCGTCCACCCGACCTAGAAGAAGTCAAGATAGTTGTGTCAAAGCTTAAGTCCAACAAAGTTGCTGGGGCGGACGGCCTGACTGCCAAGCTCTTCAAAACAGCGCAGGCGATTACTTGGTATGAAGCATACACCAACTCATTAAAATATTGTGGGACGAAAGTATGCCCAATGAATGGAACTTCAATATTTTTAATTCGATTCTTTTTTTTTTTTTTTTTTTTTTATAATCGGCGCGCGCTCAAGGGGTTTTGTACCCTTAAAATGTTCGTACACAGCGCGGGCGAAGGAAATTTAGGGAGGAAGAAAAGACAGGTACCGATGTACATTGTTTTTAAATGTTTGCAAGTTATAACGACCAGGAAACACAGAGGTCGGCAGGGCATTCCATAAGCGAGTTGTACGGCTTAGGAAAGAATCACGATATTTAAGAGTACGTCCGAAAATGGGCTTGAGGGTATACTGATGAGCATTCCTAGCGAGACGGGTGTTACGGTTGAAAGTTTGAATGGGCGGAATGCTACTGGCAATTTCAATGGAGCACTGGTGGTGGAAATAGCGATAAAACAAAGTGAGACAGGAGACTTTACGTCGGTGTTCGAGGGTGTCAATTGATTGACTGATATTAGTATCACCAATTAGTTTTATCGCACGGTTTTGAATCCTATCTAGCAGGTGCAGAGATGTTTTAGGAGCACCTGACCAGATGTGGGCATTGTACTCCAATTTTGGGCGGATAAATGCCTTATATATTGTGGCCAGATCAGAGGGGGTAAAATATTTCTTACATCGCTTGAGAAAACCTAGACATTTCGCAGCATTTTTGGCGACATCGAATATGTGGTCATTCCAACGTAAGTTGTTACTGATACACATACCGAGAATGGAAAGTTTATCGGTTTCGACGATGCAAGTGCCACTCATGGATAATGGCTGGGTATTTGAATTTCGCTTTAATGACAGCAGACAGCATTGAGTTTTGGAAGCATTAAATTCTACTCGGTTGATAGTTCCCCAGTTGGTTATGCTGTTAATATCGGAATTTAATGAGCTTAACATACGCTGCCGTTCCCGTTCTACAGCCGAAGAGCAGGGGCGTGAGTCCGGGAACGAATATGAGAAGCAGAGAGTGCTGTCATCAGCAAAGGAATAAATTGGATTAGAAGTAACAGACAAGAGATCGTTAATGAAGATTAAAAAGAGTGTCGGAGACAGAACGGAGCCCTGGGGCACACCAGCATTTATTTTGTGAATATCAGACTTGAAACCGTCCAAGACGACTTGAATTGAACGTTCCGAAAGGTAATTTCTAATCCATTGAAGAAGAGAGTCATCGATCCCAAGAGCACGCATTTTCGACAAAAGAGCCTGATGCCAAACTCTGTCAAATGCCTTAGAAATATCAAGTGCAACTAACTTGCTTTCTCCAGATTGATGTACGCTTTGGTTCCACTTTTCGGTGAGACATGCCATCAAATCACCAGTGGACCTGTTGCTACGAAAACCATATTGCCGGTCATTGAGAAATTTTCGTGTTTCGAGATATTTCATGAGCTGACGATTTATCAGCGTTTCCATGACCTTGGAAAGAAGGGACGTAAGTGCAATGGGTCTGTAGGAGGATAGAGAAGAAGATTCGCCTTTTTTAGGGACTGGCTGGACAAATGCTGTTTTCCATCTGCTCGGAAAGAGTCCTAAAGAGTAGGACTGATGAAAAAGCTTACGCAGTGGTTTTGCCAGCGTAGAAGAACACCTCTTCAGAAGAAGGGGAGATATACCATCTGGACCAGCGGATTTATGCATGTTGAGATCTTTGAGTACTCTTGCTACTACACGAGTGCGAAAGTGGATTCGTCCCATTGTAGATTCGACGCACTCGAGTGTAGGCGGGGACAAAGCACAGTCTGGGAGTGTTGAGCTAGCCGCAAAGTGTGCAGCAAGCAGATTGGCCTTGTCCAAAGAGCTGACAGCTGGAATGTCATTGTAAATGAGCGTTGGGATGGAGGATGAGGCAGAATTTCTAATGTTTTTGACGAATGACCAAAAATTTTTACTGCCTTTGGGACATTGTAGTATTTTTTGCCTCAGGTTTTGGTCATATTGGAATTTCACATGCTTAAGAAAGGCGTTGCAGTCATTTCTGGCTCGTTTAAACTTTTTTCGGTTTTCCTCTGTCGGGTTGGTCTTGTAGGACCGAAAAAGCAGTTCTCTAACCCTGACAGCCTCTTTACAGCTCGAATCATACCATTCCTTTTCTTTTGGTTTGATACTCTTCATCCGATGTGGGATAAAGCATCTCATTCCAAAGAGAATAGTTTCTGTGATCATGTCAGCAGCGGCATTCACGTCGTTATCGAGGAAACATAACGACCAGTTAAAATTCCTAAAGAAGTTGTTAAGTCCGCTCCAATTGGCTTTCTCGTATTGCCATACGGTTCTTTTAGGAATCTTTTCTCTAACTGTGTGGTGGGTGTACGAGAATTTAGCTGATATGACACAATGGTCCGACGAGCCTAGAGGGGAGAGTACATCAACGCAGTACTTGTCAGGGTGAGAGGTTAAAAACAAGTCCAGGGTGTTGGCGGTATGACTATCAACGTCTGGTATGCGTGTGGGCTCATTTACAAGCTGGGTTAAGTTATTTTCCGCAGCGAAGATCTCAACACACCGTCCTTCGGGTGTTGTCTGTCCAGAATGTCGAAGCCAACCAGAATTGTGTATATTGAAATCGCCCGTAATCACGATTTCAGTATGAGGATACAGGGATACAATTCTTTGAATGGAATCAGACAGCGCATCAAACTCGTGGAAGGTCGAGTTGCTGTCCAGTTTGGGGCTTCTGTAAATAAAGCAGTAGTGGATAATTTGCTTACGGAGATGGAATTTTAACCACATGAAATTGAATTCCGGATTGGAACAGGGACTACATTGTGGTGGAATTTGGTAAGCTACATCACTACGCACATAAATGGCGAGACCGCGACGGGGAAAGAATAATGGCACTAGTTCGTAGCCAGGTAGCTTCAGATCATTGTGGTCTGAGAGGTGTGGGCGGGGATCTACCTGTGTTTCGCTAAGTGCCAAAACAGCTGGTCGGTACTTACAGACGTGGACGTACGCAGAAAAGTGATTGCTTTTTAGCCCGCGTATATTGGCTACGTCCACCCTGAATTCCCTAGACATAATCACAAACAAACATAGTAAACACAAACACCGACGATACTAAGCAGGGCTGCGAAGTGAAAATTCTGACGATGGTTTACTGAATCAAATTGCTGTAGTTGTTATGCCCTTACAACAATATGAAACAGTGCACCAACAAAATTTTCACACACAACCCGCTATCCATCAGTTGTTACATACACTCAGTCACTGCCCGTACCGTATGATAAATACCGTAACGGCAGCGACCGAGTGCAAGCAACAGTACTACGACCAGGAGCGGGAGAGGTGTAGGATTCCCACACTGTGTGATAATGTTTTTTTGTTTTTTTTTTTCTCTATGGCACTGCACTATTATTATTATTATTTTTTTTTTTTTTTCACGCGCGCGCGGTGGTTTTGGGGTTTTTTTTTTTTTTTTTTTACAGCACGGAGAAATACGAGTGCAAGATGACGTGTGCACTCGTCGGTGGTCGGCACGGTACTTCTCAAGAAAGGAGACTTCTTCTGAGCTACGCCAACAACAGATGCATCAGTCTTCTTCACATCGCCTACAAGATTCTATCTACCGTATTGTGTGAACGCCTGAAGTCGTTTGTCAACAACCTGATTGGTCCATTTTAGTATGGCGTCTTGACAGATAAGTCCATCATCGACCAAATATTCACATACGGCATATCTTGAACTCCATCTCAATACACACCACCTAATCATCAATTTTAAAGCAGAGTATGACAGCATCTACGAGTATGAAGACGAGCTATATAGAGCAATGCCTAGTTTTGATGACGATGGGGAATGCACGCTGCTCCGTCAAGGTCGGTAAAGAACCCACCGAGACCTGTGATGTCAAAAACGGATTTAGACAAGGCGATGCGCTATCATACGATATCTTTAACATCATTCTTAAAAGAATAGTGCAGAACTCACACACCAACCCAAGAGGCATAATCTTTAAAAAGTCTCCAATTACTCGCATACGTCGATAATATTGACATAATCGGAGGAAACCAGCGTATGTTGTAGGGTTGACAGGCTTTCGAGGAGAAGATTCAACGACGAACTATACGAACTGTAGAGCGAACGGACACCAATGTTCCGGGTCGCAGAGTTTTCGAATCTAACCCAGAAGGACAATACAGTAGAGGGAGACCTCATCTGGAGACAGTTAGCTAAAGACGGGACTAACTGGAGAATCTTGCCTCTCATCATTTTATTGAACAATACCGCGAACCGTTTGAATCGAAGATTTCCAATTCTGAAGGTATGTGATCCGGTCCGACTGAACGATGCCAGCCCAGTATTTTTCCTGCCTTGCTAACTATGATTTTCGTTAAGTCGGCCGTTTTCTCTTAGTCCGCGAGAGCCAAGGGAATACTACTTCACAGTAGTAGAAATTCATTGGTCTTCAATATACTAGTACTCGTATGTACTCGTACATATATCGTACGTTAATTTCTTCCATTGCTTGTGACTTGTTCAGGTTCTAGAGCTAGATTTTCTAACTCCCGATACAATGCCTTTACGGCAGCTACATGTGCCGCTTTCTTCGTCCCTTTCTTCCAGCGCACATAATTTTACTGAAAACATGTGATACTTTGTCGATTTTACTTCTTCCTGTCTACTTGAACAAGTTTTAAAAAGCTTGCGTTTTGCTACTTAAGCTATATTTATTGCATCTTTCTATCACCGCGTTTCATTATTTATGTTGAGATGTGCTTTTGAAATATGGAACAGAATTTTTGCGCTACTCTTCTGCCTTCTTAGTCCAAAAACACAGCGATTTGTAAGAGTGATTCCTAACTTGATCTCCGCGCGGGGTCATTGTTCCATAGCCTTTTTCGGAATATGTTTATGATACTCACCATGTCCAAGTCCTTTTCTGACATACCATGATTTCATTATCGGCTTTCATGGAGCAATAATAATTGTCATCCTACATAGGCCGATGAGCCTGACACGACTTTATGTAAGTAGTCTCAATAAATGTTTTCATATGCGGCCTTAAAATCAAATAACAAGTCATGGTTCGTGACTTTAAGTTCTTCTATTTTTTCTAAATTTGCGAAAGGTGAATTACTAGTCAATAGCTTAAATAGGCTTTCAAGCCTTTCATATTATGGTTAAGGGGACTAGTTCCTCTGTAGTTAGCGTAGTAGCTCCCTTCGTAAGGATCTGACAAACTATGTTAGATTCTGCTCATCCGACCATATTTAAGGGTTGAGTTGATGTTTTCTCCACACTAACATTAAGTTGCTGCTTTAAATAATTCAAAATGTAGCCGATCTGTTTCTGAGGCCTTGTTTATGTTTAGTTTAGATATTGCCATTCCTATCTCTTCTATGTAAGTTTTTGTCGATTATCACCCACGATGGATCGTTCTTTCTGGCCGACAGCAGACATGGTCATCTTCGCAGTTAAGTAATCTCCAGAAGTAATCCTTCGAAGTTTTTAGCCCCGACGGCACAACTCTTATCGGTATATATGTATGTATGTCATTGCGGCGTCGCCTTACAAGCTCCTTGCTTCGATGAATGCATTTGCCGATATACTACGTCTAGCAAGGGGTTTTCTTTTGGTGATCAGGTGAATCCAGTTAATCAGATGCGGCATCTTCTGATGGCCTTAGAAGCTCGCGCAACTACCACGGTACATGAGTATCCTTATTTCAATACTGATTAATTTTATTTTATATAATTAAAATATCCTATGTTTTTATGAATATCTACGTTCAAGTATATTTCTTTGTGTCGAGGTCAACAAAGCATTGCAAAGCAAATGCAAATGATAAGATTAGAAGACTAAGTTCAAAACCGTAATCGCGTTTGGTGATCAAAAATTAAATGACCCTTTGAGATCGAACAAAAATCGACAAATATCTAGTTCTTTGGTTATAGCAATCCTTAAGTACCTACATCATGGGATAAATGGTTTTTCTATAGTCATTTTGTACCCAGTGCACCTGGCACTAACTTACATCTAGAAAAGATTATTGCATTACCTGTAGGAATTTTCCGTGTAATCCGTCTTGTATTTCTTGCTTGGAAGCACCATCACCGAGTTGTATACCCAGTAAATGATCGCTCTGTAAAGAAAAAAATTTGAATTGAAGAAGTTCAAGCTTCGCTTAGTAATTCCCATCACAAAATTGAATTTACGGAGACATTACAAGAAAGAAAGAAAGTAAAACAATCCCTGCCATGTGAATTCGTATGAGCTAAAAGTAGGGAGATAAAAAGAACGAATAAGCTTACTTAGGATGTGCTTCCGTATGACAGTCTATAGTAACATCAGTGCCAGCTGGTGCCCCAACAAGTTGATTCGGAACCCATATCATCGGTGAAACTGCAAGACAGGATGTTCGTATAGAAAAAAAAATTCACTACTCGTACTTGGAAGGACAAAGACAAAATATAAATTTAAATAAAACTGTCGTCATTTCCTTCGTCACACTAGTGCTAGAGATTACTTTTACCTTTCCCTGGAACAAGCGTGTTACGAATTGCTAACGAGATACGACAACGACGAACAAACGTGTTTGTCGGCTAATACCGTACCGTCATCGTCATAGACAATTTCTAGCAATAGATGTCATATGCATAAGCATTTGTCAGGAGCAAATTTCAAATTCACTTCGCCGACGAAGGACAATGACCAGGAAAAAAAATTCGGAAGGCGAAAAAGAAACAGAAAAACGACAACGACAACGACAACGAAAACGAAAACGAAAACGAAAAGATAAACGAAACAGAGTTCTTTTTTTCTCATTGTTTTTGGAAAACTTACATTCAACATCCAAGATAATCCTTTTGGACACAGATGGAGGAACACCATTTGTTGCTATACATAGATACGCTCCCATCTCGTTTCGACTAACTTTGGTTAGTGGCAAGACCTCTCCATCGTACACTAGAACTATGGATGAGATGATGGGGACAATTTGTTGTTTTGGTTTTTTTTTCGTTCATTTGTTTTGGAATTTTGAGAGGATTAGGTAGCCCGTGTGGATGTCAAACCCACCCACCGAATAACGAACATCGAGCAGCCAAACGAATGCGCAGAGTTCATACCAAAGTCCATGCCAGGTCAAAATATTGTGGCGTTAGATCCGAAAAGAAAAAAACAAAAAAGAAATTTTTTTTTTCTCGTTAGTGCAGAGACAGAAGGTACAGGTTGTGTAATAAAATAAATGTCCCCCTCCACCGTTTGTGTATGTCTCGGACCAAAGCTTGGATGGAATCCGGACAAGAGCATCCTTTAGTTTATGAGTATTTACATATTCCCTTGCATTGTAAGTGCAAAGTAGCATATACGGCAGCAAACGGGCCAAATATGACATTTGAAAAGGACCATATTTATTATTACACAGTAAGTTACTTTGAAATTCAGAACGAATAAAAAAATATAGAGAGTAGTACACATGTACGAGTCTCTACATAAGTATATGCATATGAGTCTACCTTTGCCTTTCTTCTTCTTTTCTACTGCAATCTCCTCGCCGTCCTCACGTCGCCAGATAATTTTTGGCGCAGGGAAGCCATCCGCCCGACACGTCATGTTGATGTTTTGATTTTCACGAACTGCCACTGAAGATGGTGTGCTCTCGATGTCCAGAATATTTGGAGGAACTGCAAATGGGATAATTTTTTTTTAAATGGATATACAGAACAGAATGATAATATTTACGTACCAACCACCTGAAGATACCCCACTTGGCTAATCATTGGATTCGTGTTCACCTGACACATGTAATACCCTCGATCATCCTGATGGGCCTGATTGACATGCAGCAGCCATGTGTTTGCATTGTCGTATGTTATACTGTATCGCGGTATTCGGGAAATCACATGTCGGTGGATTGTCAGTATCATTTGTCGGTCAATGTGAATCCATGCAACCTGCAATGGAAAAAAAAAATGTATGCAATCATCATTGCCAAAGACAGAAGAGCTATTTATAAAATGTTCAAGTTCTGGCTTATGTAGTTCCCGGCAAAAACAAAAAAGCTAAATGATTTACGCTAAGGCACATACTCTGTTTCAGCTGAGGTACGATTGTGGACATTCGAATCAGATAACAACAAAAACACTGAGATCGCCAGAGATTGTCAGAATGTTCCTCAATCGATTTCTCCAAGATCTAGAAAATTCTGCCAAAGATGCACTTTCAGAATAAATAGCAAAAGCACCAAGTCGGATTTTAGCCGATCACCATACCGAAATTCCTGGTTCGATAAAAAATGTCGGATGCGATTGCAGTACAACATGATGCGAATGGAGTGTTGGTGTTATAATAAACACAAAAATATCTACCCCGAAGTTGGTTACTTACTTACTTACTTACTTGAGGTGGCGCTACAGTTAGGGGTGGAGCTGAGCTCAACCACCAAGCATCTCCAGCCAGTTTCGCACGCTAAGTTGGTTGAAGTCCCCTTCCACTTGCGTGCGCCACCTGAGTCACGGTTTTCCTCTATTGCGATCTCTATCAGGGGCGAATGCGAAGATTTTTCGAACTGGAGCATTGGTGTCCATCCGCTCTACATGACCCAGCAACTTCATTCGTAGACCTTCACCCTTCTAGCTAAGTTGATGCCAGTGTACGGCCCGTAACAGAAAAACAGCACCCTCCTCCATTCTTGATAAAGTCCACACCTCTGGGTCATATATCAGGACTGTGATTATTAGGGTCTATATAGCATAACTTTTGTTTTTCAAGAGAGAGTTTTGCTGGTCAATTACCTTCTTAGTCCAAAGAAGCAGCGATTGGTGCAACTTATTCTTCATTTGATCTCAGCACTCGTATCGTTGTCCGAACTGATTGCGGAGCCTATGTAGACAAAGTCCTTAACTACCTCACAGCTATATCTGTCAGGAGTGATATTCTGTCCGAAACGTTGGTGTTGGGTATGCTATCTGGTTAACAGCATATACTTGGTCTTGCCTTCACTGACCGATAAACCCATCTGCGCGGCTTTCGCCTCAACATCACGCTGCCTTCTGCCGATTATGTCAATGTCACCGGCATATGTGAGTAATCGGACTCACTTTTGAGTGAGACTCACATGGGAGCGCATTGCCTTGTATAAATCCTTTTTTGACATCAAAGGTCTCGGTGAGTACTTTACCTTGATGGACCAGTGTGCATTCTCCATCGTCAGCCTGCACAAACGGTCGAGTTTGGATGCCGGAACTTGCCATTGCTCTGTATAGCTCGGCTTTAAAATCGATGGATTTGGAGCTCACTTCTTTTCTCCATGTTCGGCTGTAGTGTGAATATTTGGACTTTCCTGGCCTGAAGACACGCTGATATGGGCCAGGCAAGTTATTGACGAACAGCTTCAGGCGTTCACACAATACGGCAGGTAGGATATTGAAGGCTAATTCCTCTTTAGATGGCCCAGTTCAGAGAGTCTCCTTTTTTGCGGATCAGACAAACAATGCTGACGTTTCATTCATCAGGTATACTTTCGTCCGACCACATTCTACAGATGAGTTGGTGTATGCTCCTTACCAAGTCATCGCCTGCCGCGTTAATGAGGTTAGCAGTTAGGCCATCCGCTCCAGCAGTTCCAGTGGAAGGAATTGTTGATCTAAATCTTCCAGGTTGAAGGCTTCATTCAGCCTGACAGCGGTCGTCGCCGTGTCGGCGATTTTTGATGTCGGCATCTTTCTTCTTAGGCCTAATACGGATTGTTACGAGGCGCTCGTTAACATGTCGGAAACTCAAGACTACTTGCTTAAGTATGCCTCTAACAATAAATCCGCATCTAAATAGGCGCTGATTTTGCCGTCGATAACAATTGCCGTAGTAAATGTCGCAATTGTTTATGCTCTTTTTGTCCGACCCATCCCACCGCATTTCTTGGATAGCGGTAACATCTGCTTTGCAACAGTCTAGGGCTTCTGTTAATTTGTAGGCTGCACGTGCCATATTAAGGAATTTAACATTCAACGTACAGATCCGAAGTTTTCTGTACACCATTCGTTGGACAATGGAAGTTGGTGACTTTGTTAGAGATAACACATGGGCTGTTGCCGTGCTGTTTCTAAGAGAGGGCACCACTTGAAATCCATACCATTTTCAGCTAGTACCAACCTTCAAAAGATACGTGTATAAATTTGACAGCTGTTGGACGATTAGTTCTCGAGACATACGAGTAGCGTTGTGAGTGAAGCAACTTTTGTTATTGTGAAAAAAATGGATTCAAAGCAATTTCGTGTGTTGATTTATCATTGCTTTTTGATGGGAGAAAATGCAGCCGATGCAAACAAATGGCTTGATAAGTATTACCCGGACTCTGCACAAGCCGAACGAACCATTCGCAGGTGGATTGCAAAATTTAAAAGTGGTCATACAAGCACCGAAGATGATGCACGCAGTGGATGTCCAAAAGAGGCTGTTTCAGATGAAAACATCAAAAAAGTCCACAAAATGATTACGAATGACCGTAAAGTGAAGTTGATCGAGATAGCTGAGGCTCTGAAGATATCAAAAGAGCGTGTTGGATATATCATACACGAATATTTGGACATGCGAAAGCTGTGTTCAAAGTGGATGCCGCGTTTGCTCACAGTCGACCAAAAACAACAACGTGTTGATGATTCAGAGGAGTGTTTAAAGCTGTTCAACCGCAATAAAGCCGAATTTTTGAGTCGGTATGTGACAATGGATGAAACTTGGCTCCATCACTTCACACCAGAGTCAAGTCGGCAGTCAGCTGAGTGGCGAGCAGGCGACGAACCTTGTCCAAAACGACCAAAAACTCAACAGTCGGCTGGCAAGGTTATGGCATCCGTATTTTGGGATGCACGTGGAATAATTTTCATCGATTATCTCCAAAAGGGGCAGACTATCAACAGCGACTATTGCATTGCGTTGTTGGAGCGTTTGAAGGACGAAATCGCAGAAAAACGGCCGCATTTGAAGAAAAAGAAAGTGCTGTTTCATCAAGACAATGCACCGTGTCACAAGTCGATGAAAACGATGGCAAAATTGAATGAATTCGGCTACGAATTGCTTCCCCACTCACCGTATTCTCCAGATTTGGCCCCCAGCGACTATTTCCTGTTCGCAGACCTCAAAAGAATGCTCGCCGGAAAGAGATTTAAGACCGAATCGCCGAAACGGAGGCCTATTTTGAAGCTAAACCGAAATCGTACTACAAAACTGGTATCGAAAGATTGAAAAATCGTTTCAATCAGTGTATCGCCCCCGAAGGCAACTATATTGATAAATAAAGTTGAATTTTGCAAAAAATTTTGTGTTTTATTATAAAACGGCACGGACTTTTCAGCCCATATGTTAAGATATCGGTTTTTTTTTTTCAAGTGTACATGAAGGTGATCTATATAGTTCCGCACTTAAGTTTCCCTCGGTTCCCCAGTGTTCGTGAGCCTTCCTCACCTGGTCTTCTTCACCTTTACCTGGAACGGCCCACTCGTTTGGTTAGGTGGATTCATTGCATGGCTTATTTCACGATGGAATTCTACGTTGAATTGGAACAGTTTCAGCTTTGTTTTATTGCTTAAAGATTTTAGCCTACATTCCGAACACTATTTCTGCTTTATTGATTCTGCTGTCCACGTCGAGATCTGTGCCCCCATGTTCCGAAACTGTACTTCCAGGATAAAGGAAGTTAGTTATCTTCTTGGCTTGTTGTCCGGCAATGTTGATTTGAGCGTTGGTGTTATTTTGAGTTTTCGAGACAAAAATGTCTAGAGCCTTAGCTTTTGCCGTATTTATTTTGAGCCCAACTTTATATGCCTTTGCTTCTAAGTTAAGGAGCATTTGGTGGAGATCTATGTATTATTTTGTGTGAAAGCAGGCAGCCGTCGTCGGCAAAATGCAGATGTTTCAGGTGTGATGTCATTAACCATTTAAATCTCATATTATTTCTTGATAGCGCAACACGGAACATTGGCTATTTTGTAGCAGTTCTACCATCACACCTACATGTTGCTTTTACTCGTATGTCCTGCTGGATAGTGCATTCTATACTATGCTGCACTTCTCTTTTATGCGATATTGAACTTCCAATTCGTGTCGCCCTACTTACTACTGAGAACTACATGCTTTTCTATCCGTGTCCAAGTGTCTGCTGAAAACCATGACTTCTGAGCAGTAATCCTTCTGGTTTTAAGCAAGCGTCTACAAAGGTAATTAAAAAAACTCTGACTAGACAAATTTGTTTTTTAGCAAGTTCCAATTTTTTTTTTTCTTCTTTACAAAGTGAATATTTAGAATGACAGAACGGTCTTTATAGTTACTCTTATTTGGCATACAAATTGAATGTCCTGTATTTGAGTCAGCTTTTGATGGATGTCCGAAGTTTTTTGAGAAATTTATCTACATCAGATTTCTATAGTACGTCAGAGGGAACTAGAAAGGAATCTCTTTCGTTTTCTCTCTGACATAGGTTGAATCTTATCCTTTTACGAGTAGTGTGTACGCAAACTATTTCTTGTTGGTTTGTGTTATCCATTCTTTCATTCCTTCCATCATGTAAGTACAGCATATTGTTAATGCAGTAAATATAAAGAGTGTGGTTCTGGTTTAAATGTCCAGTTTCAGATAGGAAGATTTTTACAGGTTTATGAAGATATCTTACCCTTTTCAATTTAAGACGAGACCTTCTTGAAAAAAGCCAACAATTGGAGATTATCCTTGGAAGGGAGAATATGTTGTCAACAGTTCTTATCTACGATGGAACACAATAAGGTTGATGGATTGCCGCCTGTGAGCAGCTTTAACGTCTAATTCTTCGTTCGTTAGTGTGCTTTGTACTATTCAATTTTTTGACATGGATTCGATTCAGCCAATGTCTAGTCACTAAGCAACGTATTTATTGTCAAAGGCGTACACGATATCTATGAAAACGTGTAACTATTATTGATTGGTTTATCTCCGAGGTTAGGTTCTAAGCATGAGTGGTTGACACGAATTCTGACAGAGGTCTCATCTTTGTTCGTAGGCTCTGAGCTGAGCAGTATTAATCTTAAATTTTTCTAGAGCATTTGGATGAAGTTCTTCACTATTTCATTTATTAACGTGTAAAGTAGTTATGATACTCTTTTGGCAGTTTCATTTTTTAAAAATTCTTTATTTTCGTCTTGATTATTAAATTACAATCTTTCTATATAATGGCTTACATTGCTTTTGTATTCCGTATCATTCACTTGCAGAATTGGAGAGTCAAGGAGGCTTTGCTGATGGGTAAAATATATTCTGTCTAACTGCTCGGGGTTACTGCGGTGACGAGCACTGTAACTTTTCTTTAAGATATTTTAAATTTTACAGCAAAACTACAAGCTGCTTCTGCTTCTTTCTCCGTTGAGCTATTGAATGTGTGCAAATCCATCGAATGATACATATTTCTAACATCTATTCTCATTTCGTCGTTTCTCGGGCTTTCTGAATTTGTTGATGTTCATGCCGTTCTACAGGCTGCTTCACTTTGAATCACCTCCAAGCTACGATGTTAGCAATTTGCTGATCTTTTTTCCAATTGATTGATACAACCTCTTTTTCAAACCTCGGCTGAAAGTCGAGCCTCTACTGCTTTTTGGCACAGATTTTCCGAAAATGGTCGTTGAGCACGTCTCTGTTTCACTGTTGGTTTTTTTAATGTGAAAAACTTCTATATTCTACAAGATCAAACTTTGTAACACCCGTCGACATTTTTAAAATTTGTATTTCCCCTGCTGGAATTTTTCATATACTTTTCCTACATCATCCAACACTGCAATGCGTATATTGAAGCGGAAATACGAATGTCATGTATAACATACCTTTCGGCTTGTCACAAAATACTGCCAACCCCACCCCTACACTATTTTCGACATTGTCATTGGAATATCCTTTGTGGCTAACGACAGAGGTTAGGTATTTTAATTATTCGCACTTTGTCACTTTTACGAGTAAATAGATGTCATTGGGGTTATTTATACGACTGATTACAAAGAGTAATCATATGTATATCACAATTATTCAGTTGTTAAGAGTTATCTGAAGGCCTCTCATGTCGTTCCTTATGATGGAAGATCTTATACGACAGTAAAAGATACGGATTTTGATATTCCCATCAATTTTACTATTGCTTGAACGTCATCGTACATATGACGAAACATTATTACATACGCCTGTATATTAGACGATATGCAGATATTTCGTTCTGACTCTAGAGGCTAATGGGCGTTTCTTAAGCAATATGCCTTTTTTTAATATTGATATTAGAAATTGTGCTTGAATCAATAATATTTATTCAATTATAGTATTTGGCAAAGAGCATCTTGTCATCGGTTTCTTGGGGGAACGCAGATCTGCAGCGTCTTCGTAAAGAGACCAGAAAACCTATTAACAGGTCACTTAAGGAGGAAGACTAGAATCTTTACAGGTCAAAGAAAAAATAAGATAAGAAGCTTACTCGGATTTCGAAGAGTGCCTCTTGTGAAGAGATCGATGAGGTCAGTAGGCTGGTCAAAGTCCTCGAAAGGGAAAGAGCAACTAGGCTAAAACCACTCAGAAAATCAAAAATAGAGACTCTCGTCTCATGCTTGAGGCTCACTTTCTAGGCAACCCGATCAGAACAGCGCAGGCAGTCCTAGACGCACTCGACAATTGGTGCACCAGAAATGGGCTTTCAGTCAATGCTCTCAGAAGTGAGGTTGTTCTCTTTACGAAAAGGAGGAAGGTGTCTGGTCTAACTCATCTAGTGCATAAGAGCATTTCATTCAATTCTCCAAAGAAGCAAAGTATTTGGGTGTCATCTTAGGTAACCAAGTTCTATGGACTAAACATGTTACGTCGAAAGTTGTCGGCCTTCTGGCAGTGCAAAGGAGTTGTCAGCAAGACATAGGGACCTCTGGATCTACATTGCTATGATAAGGCCTATTATATCCTATACATCGGTTTTCTGGTCAAATAAGTAACATACACACAAAAATATTTTATTACTGATTTTGCCAGATTCCGAACAAAATTCTGTCTCGGCTGCTTGGGGTCTTTCCCTAGCGCGCTAGGCTCTGCTCTAGACGTACTGATGTATCTCCCTCCCCTTGATATTCATATCATGAGCTGCACTCTCAAAGCAATCTTCCGTTTAAAAAGAAGTGGTCTTCGGTACAGCACGCACTAGAGCTTACAAGATCTTGCGCGCCGACTATCTTATAACTCTGGTCGTGTGATGAAATGACACCAGAATCCCTATTGCGGAAAAATTACGAAATCGACTTTCCATGTGTCCATGTCTGGTTTCGGGCAGAATCTGAGTCAGGAAAGGAATGCAGTCTGGTCTCCGCGGAGTGCTCCAAAACTGATATAGGATGTGGCGCTAGTGTCTTTCTGGAGGATGGCAACACCACCACCAGTTCTTCAAAGAAATCGGCAGTAGCCCTGCACCACTTCAAACCTTCAACCCTAATATTCGTCTCGCTATGAAATATCGTGATTCGTTCCTAAGCCGAAGAACTCGCTTGTGGAATGCCTTGCCGATATCTCTTTTTCCTAGTTCTTTTAACATACAGACATTTAAAACCAACGTAAATCGGTACCTATCTTTCTTTCCTCCCGAATTTTCCTCCGCCCGCGCTGTGTTCAAACAATTTAAGGATACTCCAACACCTTGAACGTGCGCTATTTAAAAAAAAATAATTAAATTTCGCTTATCATTATGAAAACTTGCGTCTATCTGCTAAGAAGAGATATACGAAATCCTGATGGCAATGAACTAAATATTATGAAGAACTGGTGGGGGGCGAAGCATTTGCATCTTTAGTGACAGCCTGCGCTTAGAGCTGTGCTAAACCCTCTTTGCTAAACTCAATCGGAAGGCTAAATACACTGTGTCTTACCTGGACCCAGGCCACATTGGGATTACGGGAAATTAAATCGCCGATGGACTTGCCAGCTAAGGCTCAGAGGAGAGTTTTTCAGGACCAGAACTCACGTTAATCTTGCCTGCGTCCTCAGTTAAGGATTTCATTTACGGTTTGGATTTATATGAACACAATTGCAGATGGCATGACTTCCCAGGTTGCTTGCGAACCCAACGACTGTTTTCCGATGTCTCTAAGAAGTCAGCGACCTTCTTGCTGTCCCTTAGCAGGAAAGACTGCACATTGCTTACTGGCGTCGCGATGAGGTACCACACATTTACTAATCACTTCAATGTGTACGGCATAAGTGATACAATATTAGTTGTGAACATCATCTAAGAATGTCCGGCTTATGCTCGCATCAGACTGCAAGGGCGTTGACCTGGTGGGCACTGTAGGTACTTTATCACTGAAGCGCTTACTCATCTTCCTTCGAAAGACTGAAAATTGTACCTTGTTAATCCAATTTTGGTACACTTTTTCGAGCACTTGGGGCTCTACCTCATCAATAACCCGATGAGTGTTAGCTTCGTCAACCCGAATCGTGTGCGGTTTATAAGTATTTACCAATGTTTTCACAAAGTCCCACAAAAAATAATCTAGATACGTTAAATTGCACGTAAGTCTCTCAGTAAGTCAATGGTTTCTTTGACAGTATTGCACGGACTACCATCCAACTACATTTAAAAAGCTCGTAATGAGTTTATTTCTGTCTTGCCTCACCTAAGAATTTCGATTGTTCTCAACCCCATTTAGTAATAAGTGAGCCTCGTCTGGAGTCAAGATATTTCGATGAAAATAATGATCGGCTTCAAGACTCTCAAACGCCCAACCCATGAACTTTCGTCCCAAGCCATTGTCTTGTGGCTGTAGTTCCTGCACTGGCTGGGCGTTATACGAGTACATGTCGGGATTTTCTCATAGTGGACGGACAAAGGTCAAAGTGTTGCGATCGATGCCAAATTGACAATTCCGGATCTTCCACTATATATTCACTGCAGCGCCTACAGTTTCTTCTGTACGCATATATCTCGACGTAGGTAGAGTGCATGCGGATCGAAAAATATCCATAACACGACCAATAGCGAGCTCAGTTGGTCGATTTTGAAGACCAAACAAATCATGTAATCTTCTATACGTTTCGCGAATTGAAGGTTGATTTTCAATATATTTCCGGTGTTAGTCATCAATTTATGATCATTTAAAGAATAACACTGAGCATTAATGTCAATAACCTATGCATTCAATCCTAGTTTCCCGAAGGTATCCCGTCTGACTGCGTGTTTCTAGTTCTAACTTTCCTAAATTGGATATCACCCCTTCATGCAGGACAGCAAAAGTTTATTTACTCGTGATAATTCTTCGCTAAGCAACGCGTTAAAGCAACAAACAACAGATACAAGTACATTGAAACTTACCGATGCATACTAAGACATACTCGTATGCATGACGTAAAAAGTCCATAAAACCTTATACTGGTGCCTTCTAATTTTCTTGAGCTAGCTTCGATATGTAAAACTATGCTTCAACAATATAATTGCGTGCGATTTCTTTGCCTAGTCTTTGTTGTAATATTGCATTATCATAAGCCCTGTTCCACTGTTTAAATACTATTCTATTAAATTGCCTTCATGGGTTTAACACATTCATGTTAAATCAAATCCAGGTCAAACAGAACTTGCCTTAAATTAAAAACGAATAAAACTGAGATTAAAACACTCAATATTCATTCAAATGCATTTACCACAACAAAAACAAGAGCTCATAACCATTTGAAGTACTTTGGCCTCAAGGCTTTCCAATGAAGCAACAAACAGATATTCCATTACTAATTATTCGGTTATTGGAAATGATTTGCCGCAGCACAAAACGGAATTTCTAATTTCAAAAACTCCCCAACAAAATAATATTTGCTCATTTCAAAAACCAAACCCTAATCCCCTCTAGAGACATTTTGTGTGGGAATTCTCTAGCTTTTGTGGGCCTTTTGACCATTTTTAGTGCCTGTTTCAACAGCATGGGAAACGATTAAAGTCCCTTGACAGCCCGGAAATCATATGAATCTTTTATAATGTGCACATTAAATTGTCATGTAGTGGGCATGTCCTGACACTGAACACACACTCATACGCACGATACATGCTCGCAGATATTACACCCAAAGGATTCGATTTCGAGTATTGAAAATGCCAAGAGTCAAAGAGTTCAATTGAGAAATACAGATATATAAAATAGGTGGCCATGAACACATGGACATGTGTGTGCTTTTGCCCCGACCAACATCAAAACATGGACTTGACAAAAGCGTTCACCGACTATGTACCACGTAAGTGGCATTCTATGAAATTCTACTTTCCATTATCTTGCTTGTCAAATTGCAAACATAATAAACAGTCGAACGTCACGCTATGCTGCAAAACTTAACGCAAGCATTGACAGTTTTCTACAAAACTTTTCCAATTTACTTAGTAATATTGAATTACTGGAGAAATAAAGTATTTCTCATGTGGCCAAGACGAGCATAGTTTCGGGTATGGGTTTGACACAGCCTTTCGAAATATTACTGTTTTAAGTTTAGCAGCAACTAGAGCAATTAATTTTGTAATTGAAAAAAATTACAAATCCTGGATGGTACTAAAAGTAAGGCATTGCTATCGGTATATGGTATGATGCATTGGAATTGCAACAATATAATTATGTGGAAACTTAATCCAACTCAAAAGCTCTACAAAGAATCCAATATTCTTAAGTACGTCCTTTTTCCAGCAGCATTTATTGTAGGAGGGATAACAAATTGTGTTGTTGTGTTGTTGTGTTGTTGTTACTGTAGTCTGCAAAACCACTCTGTTATTTAATTACTACTATTTCGATTTCGATTCAATCGATTTCCAAATTGAAGGAACTCCATATACGTTTGTATGCACGAATAAGGGGTGTTCCAAAATTCACGCAAGATTTGAATTTTGCAATATTTGTGCGGTAAAGTGTTGCCAACGAAGAAAATGACAGCGTGATAACTGACAGTTCAGGGTTATTCAAAATGGAAAGAAAAACGCGTTTTCGTTATTAAGTAATATTTTAAAAATAATGAAGGTTTGCAAAAGGTCGCAATCTTCGCACAAAATATGGTCGAAATTGTGATTTAACTTCATCAACTGCGAAAGGATCAATTCAAAAATGCAGGTAGACTAAGCCATCAAAGCAGTCTGTGAGAGTATTGCTGAGAGCACAGGAACATCAATTTGGTACCGTGGTCAAGAATTGGGCATTTCGAGAAGCATTGTCATTTTCATGCATACAAAGTGCAAAGTGACTCAAGAACCGAGATTTACTGACAACGCACAAAGAACAGGGTTCGTTGAATGGATTATGGAATAACATCAATTGGATGCTGTTTTTTCAAACAAAATCATCTTCAGAAATGAGGCTCATTTTCATCATGATGGCTTTGGTAACCATCATGATTGTCGAATTCGGAGTTTCGAAAATCCACGACTGATTATTAAGAAACAAATCACTCCATGTAAAATTCACACAAAAAATATCGTTTAGTGTAATCGCTCTTCCGTTTATGTTATGTTATCGAAATTTTGTAGAAACAATATAGGCAAAACAAGTAAGGTACCGTTGCTCCGGACAACAATCTCAACGTACTCAACTCAACGTACTTGGAGTAAATTTTTTTTTTTTTGTTTTTCCGTTGACGGGTATCTGGTAGTTGCGTAATGTAGTACACGTAATGTTAGCACATCTAGATTAAAAACAGTTCGTGTCTAAATTAGTGTCCAATAAAAAGTTGACTAGTGACGATTTTGACAAAAATACATTAATTTACATACCACATGTACAAAAAATAAGACTGAAACACAGTTCGTTGAATAGTCCAGATAATTACATATTCGTGTGAAATTATGGCGGAAGAAAAACACAAACGAGTAGATTTATCATTAAAAGAAAAACGAAGAATTTTGAATTGCTATGAAAAATTACCAAAAATGAGTCAACGGAATGCTGCGGTGCATTTGAAAATCTCACAGCCACTTCTATGGAAACTTTTAAAGAACAGACCAACTATAGAAACTGCCGAAATATCAAACCAGAACATGGATCGAAAGAGAGAGCGGTATGGAAAAGATAATCAGGTTGAGTCTGCATTAAAAATTTGGTTTGGCAAAGTTCGAGAAAAGGTTAATGGACCAATCATGTGTCAAAAAGCTGAAGAACTAGCAAGAACGTGACATGCCTGAGCATACTTACATATATGTTCAGCAATGAAAAATCTAAGGGTTTCAAAACATCAAAAGAACGTGTAACGGTTCTTTGCTGCGTAAGCATGTCAGGAGAGAAGCGAGGTCTCCTAGACATTGGAAAAAGTAGGAATCCTCGCTGTTTCAAAGGTGTCAAAAAATTGTCGAGTACTTTCCCAACGCAAATGCTTGGATGACAAGTAAAATTTTCGGTGATTGGCTTATAAAGTGGGATCGCGAGTTAAAACGTAACACAGTTTTGCTCGTAGACAACTGTACGGCTAACAGTACCAGTTTGTCTTTGAAAAACATAAAAATAATTTTTTTGCCTTCAAATAATACAACCATGCGATAAAGCTATAATTCGAACTTCGCGAAAAAATTATTACTGACTTCGATAGCGACACTCAATCTGATTCAAATGCGATTGCAAAAGAGATTTCGCTTCTAGATGCCCTACATTTGCTAGGTATGTTGTGGAAACATGTTTCAAATAAAACGATTGAAAACTGCTTCCAGAAAGGAGGATTTTCAAAAATCGAGCATGAAATCACCATTGCTGAAGAGCACACTATTATGGCTGAAACGAACGAGACCATTTCTAGGGATATGCCTAAAGATGAATTCGAAAATTGGGTAGACATAGATAAAGATATAGTGATTGAAGGAAAATCAACTTTGTTAGATTGCATATGTCAAGAAATAAATGAAGATCAACAAAATATAGACTGTAACTTCCAAACAGAAGAGAATGAAGAGAATTCGGATGCTCCGCCAACTAATGCTGAAATGAGAGATACCCTACGCATTCTTCGCCGTGGTATTCAGTGCAGGGCCTCGACGTTTGAAAAACATTATGAATATGAGGACTACATTCATAAATTATTGAGTGCAAATAAACAGACAACCATCGACAAGTTTTTCAAATAAAAGCATTAGCTGTACTTTATTAAATGTAAATATTCAACTATTTCATGTAATATATACATATCTGTAATTTTGTTTTGTCATTTGTATTTGTTTTATTTCGTCCGCTTAATGTCATCAGCCGGTTACTGTTATCAAAATTGACAGGTCCAAAGGTGATCACAATAAACGGCGTTCACTGTATATCCAAAAAATGTCATCGGACCGAGGCATCATCGGACCATTCATCTTTGAAAATGCGACTGGTCAGGCAATAACAGTTTATGGTGCTCGCTATCATCACATGGTCATCTAGTTTCTTGTGCCTAAACCGCAAACATATAGATGTGGAAAACATCTGATTTCAATAAGACGGTGCTACGTACCATAGAGCCCAGGAAAAAAATGCAATTACCGCAGGAGTCATTTCCTGGTCGTGTAATTTCTCGGTTTGGTGATCAGAAATGGCCGCTTAAATCATGCGTCTTATCGCTTCTGGACTTTTTTTCTTTGGCGCTTTTTGAAGTCTGAGATTATGCCAACAATGCCACGACCACACACGCTTGGAAGGTGAAAATTGAGCGCTGTATCAACGAAATTCAGTCCCATTTATGCAAGTAATGAAAAATTTTGACAAAAGATTGCGTATGCATGTGCCAGCAAAGCCGTGGGGCCATTTACCCGAAATGTCATTGTATACCTACATACCCTTACATTGTATACTTATAAATCAATAAAAAAATCTACAATTTTTAATTAAAAACCCCTGTTTTCTATGATAATTACTTCTTGCGTGAATTTTGGGACACCCTTTATATCATTTTAGGTACAGATATACAATACAAAACCGCTTTCGGGCACTTTATCTCGATTGCATAATTTATTAGGAAAAAGGAGAAGGAAAACCATATCCAAGGATACTTGTTTTAGGACAATTTATTAACACAAATAAAAAACTCTTCTTTTTTCGGAACAAGTTTACTTTCGCATTTCTCCAGCTAAAAAGACTTCACAATATACAAGACCATCATCTCAAAACTAAATTGGATGAGATGGTTGGGGTTCGGTCAATTTTCCTCAGCCTCTAAATCGCTACATGTATCTTATGTGCAAAATAAACCAGAAGTATGTTGTAAAACTGATCTTGATCTAAGAGGCACATAAGTATAATATCGATAACGAGAAGAACAGATTCTTCAGTCTACTTCACTGTCGACTGTAGTGGGTAATGGCAAATTCAATATGAAATAAAATACTTGCAGCAAATGTTAATGTCTATGATATTAGCTTTGTTTAATAAATAATTTTATGGCATTAGTGCCTAAATATGATATCGTGCATATGCGCGCCACGGCTAGCTCGAATGAAGTGCAATCGTGAAGTCCAATTTTCGACAACTTTATAGAGAAACATGGGTCGTATATCAGCAATAACACGGCGAATGTTGACTTCCAAATCGTTCAACGTCTCTGGTTTATCGGCATAGACTAGTGACTTCATATAACCCCAAAGAAACTAATCTAAGATATGAGATCACAGGTTCGTGGAGGCCAGTTCACAGGTCCATTACGCGAAATTATGAGCTCAGCAAGTGTTTCCCGCAATAAACTGTTGGTGCGCGCCGTGTGGCATGTTGCGCCATCTTGTAGAAACCGAAGCTCTGTCACGTCGATGCCATTCAACTGAGGAACGGAGAAGTCAAATCATGTTTCTACAGCGCTCTCCATTGACGGTAACATTCTGGCCGGCATCGTCCTTAAAGAAATATGGGCTGATGATTCCACCAGCACGTAAAGCACACCAAACGGTGAGTTTTAATGGTTGTAAGGGTGTCTCGACAAAGGCTTCTCCACTCTAAATTTGGCAATTTTGCTTGTTTACACATTTAAATAAAAATGGGCCTCATCGGAGAACAAAATTTCGCGTTGAAAATGAGTATCAAGCTGAATCATGTTTTCGGCCCATTCACGGGACCTACGACGCGTTTAATGGTCACGCGGTTTCAACTCTTACACAAGCTGGATCTTATAAGCTTTTAAGGCGAGATCTTTTCGTAAAATATTCCACAAAGTGAATGGGCATAGGTCCAATTGCTGTGCACGATGCCGAATCGACTCATTCCGATTCTCCTTAATACTGTGCTCCACAACGGCAATAACTTCTTCTGTTCGCACTGTTTGTCGTCTTTGGGCATGCCTATCATCCACAAGAGTGTACGAGGTGCGAAAGCGATTCATTGTATTCCGAATAACTTGCTCAGATGGACGGTTATGTCAACCGTAAAATGGACTAAGAGCACGATAAGTATAGAGACCCGAACCATGATTTGAAAAATAAGTTCGCACAATTTGCACGCGTTGTCCTGGCGATAATCCATCCATCGCAAAATGACAAAACGTACACCACGTACGTACGTACGTACTCAACTTTCAACTGTCAAATTGACAATCTATAGAAACAGTGTTGTCAGTTTAAAAACCAAGCTTCTAAAAAAACACCCTTTATAAGGCACTATCGTACTATTCTGCGAGTTCTTGTGGTAAAACGAATTATGCGCAGCTCATAGGCCAACTTAGGCTTAGCGGTTATAGAAATATATCGTTACACATGAGTGAACGTTGCCATTTTACACCGGAATGTAAGTTAATATTAACATCAATAGCTTTTTAATATTACACCTGAGTGCACGAAGTCATTGCTTTATATGTCAATAGATCAACTTTAACGCGAGCTTCACTGTGCGGGGTGGTTTGTTTGCATGGGGTATCGGCCCATTATTTCCATTACCGTCTACGAACTTCGCTTCAGAAAAAAAAGGAAAAGAAAGAACCGATGATGTGTGTGCAAATCAAATACAAAGTTAAGTAATAAACCAAACTAATTAATAAAAGAATTTTATTATAGCACTAGTAAAGGATGAGCCAACAGCTAGTGTTGAAATTTTCATTAAATTAAACACACATGCTTGAGATCCTGAATTGTCACTGGGCTATTGGCATAGACCTTACTCTTCAAATAACCCCACAGAAAGAAGTCTAAAGGTGTCAAATCGCATGACTTTGGAGGCCAAACAACTTCTATTCTAACCGAAATAATGCGATCATCGATAGCATCATCCTGTTGAAACCAGAAATCGTCCAGACCCAATTTTTTAAGTTTTGGAAAAAAAATAGCCGGTGAACATGTCGCCGTAACGTTCTCCATTCACTGTAACTGTCTCTCCAGCCTTTTTTTCGAAAAAGTATTGGCCATTGATGCCGCCAACCCATAATCCGCACCATACAGTGACTTTTTTGGAATGCATTGGTTTTTCATGAATCTCGTATGGGGTTTCCGGTCCCCAGAAACGGCAATTTTGTTTATTTACATACCCGTCCATCCAAAAATGAACTTCGTCGGAAAAGATCAAATTCGACGACAAACTGTCCTGGCGATCCAACATCCAGTTAACAAATCGGCGAAGTCGTAGATAATCCAAAGGCTTCAATTGTTGTTTAATTTGGATTTTGTAGGCGTGAAAATGCAGATCACTTTTAAAATTCGCCGTAAAGTACCATAAGTGAGGCGCAATTGTTGACTTCAGCGAAGAATTGAGGTGCCTGGCTGGTTTTGAACATTTTCGCTCACAGGGGTGATGTTTTGGCGTGTACAGTGACTGAGCATACTGATATGGAGTTTGCCCAGATACCGAACCGGTTTATTAAAAACGCTTTACCATTGCAGGAATTCCGGACTTACTAAGGCGATTACGTTTACCAAAAAATTCACGAAATTTACGAACTGTTATTGTTACAGATCGCGCATTTTCGTAATAAGATTGAATAACAAAAATGCGTTGTTGCGAAGTATCAATTCCATGACTAAAATTGTCGAAGATTGTATGCCATCTGTTAAAAAGGTCAATTACATTGAACTCAGTAAATGACAGTAATTGACGGCCAACAACCACACTATCTGTTCGCTCACCCTTTACAACTTAAGCTAAGGATCAAGACGATGTATGGCAAAGAACTTTATTAAAAATTGGTGTTCACACCTATTTATAGCTTGATTATGTTTATTCAGCTTATTATGTGTTCCCAATTCGCTGTTGTTTTGTAGTAATGTAGTCGTCTCCAATATTTTCAATGTATGCTGCGCTGTTGTTTTTTACCTTAATGATATTCGAGTTGCGCCTGCATAAATCATTCACCTGAATGATACTTGATTGGACCTGCATAACAATATATTTATTCGGAGTTTTCAGAAAAGAACAACCAACGTCGAATGTAAGTTGTACCAATGTACGTAAGCTAGATTACTATGATGATCAGATCTTGTAGATCGCATGGACGTCAGTGCTATACCCCAAAAATGGTCGAGCCCATCGCAGGGATTCAATGTTGTTAAAGAAGACCATCTCTATGGCTACGGGCGCTGAGAGAAGGGTACTTCAACCAACTCTCCATGTGAAAATGGATACAGCTATATATAAATGGAGGTGACTGCAAAAACCGAGCTAAGAAGTCTTTTCCCAAGATCTGTTGTGACAAAGAATATCCACCTAGATGTTTAGAACTAATTCAGGACCGATATTGAAATGGTGCAACATAATAACCATTGAAGTTTGCTCTAACCCACAAATGAATTCGAAGTACGTCAATAATATAGGGACCACCTTGCATTTGAAGAACTGAGGAACATTTTGCAACAGCCTACTGTCAGACGTGACAAAAGAAGAATCACCATCATCACCATCGGCTTTCAAAACGGGATTGGTAGTATTGTTACTAGTTGCCTTAGTTTGAAAAACCTCCAACTGAGAGTGATTATTTGTGAGTGTGCTGACTTCGAATTGCTATACACGAGTATGTGGGGAAAGGATTTTTCTTAAACTCTTGCGGATAAAACGGAGATACACAAAATACCTTCCAACTTACAATCGCCATTAAATGATGCAAATTTAAATGAAGTCCTTTAAAGTTGCATTTTCATGCCTCAACGTCTGGATTCTCCGTGGCCATGCCAAATTACATCAGAAACTAGGTTGAGAACATTAACATACGAGGGTGAAGGTAATTACTGTGAAAGGCACACGAATGAAGTAAGAGAAGGATGAACTCATGTGCTTCATAAAGGTTAATAAGAAAGCAGTACCATAAATAAGGAAGTAAATTTGCAAGGAACTTGCCATACATTATAAAAGTCTAGGAACATCCACACTGATAAAATAAATAGCACACAAGCTAAAAAATTCTTCAGCACACCAGGCCAACATCACAACCAAGAAGTCGATCTGGTAAAATTTGCTTTTAGATTCAGTCGGGATCGAAAGGTAGCCCAGGTAAACACGCTAAATTTATTTGTATATAAGACATGAGCTCTGCTTGAATATGTACAAAAATGTCTTTTCTAAATGCTACTCAGGGAATGGGTAACTTTAAAATGCTGTCAAAATATGAAGAACTAATCGCGAAAGGTTGGAACAATTTCAATGGAAAATTTAAGAGTAGGGCAAAAACTCTGATCAGTAAATAAAGAAATGAAACGCGGTGATGATGAGATGAACATGGTGGTACGAGCAAAAGGCAACTCTTTCAAACGTGGATTAGGAATACCGGAAATATCAAAGTGCTTCTTGAGTTAGACAAGCTTTCATATCCCGCTGCTTAGAGGCAAAGGCGAAACCCGAGACTGCAGCAACTAATGATAGGTAAACAATAACTCCATTCTTGTCCATGCGGTTTTGTCAGAAGGATGACGGTATATAATATCTACGATTTGAAGATTAGGTATTATGGTGAAGAAACATCGCGTTGTTGCTAAAGATCTGCATTAAGTAGTCGGCGGTAAGATCTTGAAATGTACCTGAGACGACTTATACAAAAACTGTACGTGATAACTCCGATAGACTTAAAATTAATTTTAAATACGCAGCTGGGATAACCGGCGAATTCAAAGTTAAGGTCAAAAGGCCATACGTACTGTCCGCTGCTTTTTAACGTCTTGTAAGTTTTTCTATAAAAGCAATACATTAAGTCAACTTAATCCCAAAGTGAAGGGGCCCTAATTAGGCCATTTATCGCTTATGATTACTCCATATAGTTCGAAGTGTTCCCGCATTATATGGATATGATTCCGGGGTTCCAGAGGCAGTGTCTTAGAAAGGCGTAGTGCACCGTCTCGATGTCAGTAAGCAGCCCGTAGTCTTACCTAATGAGGGACTGTATGACAGTTGCTGACCTCTTAGACCTAGGGAAGCATGCCGAATATGTCTTGAACTGTACAGAACAGCAAAGCCCGAATATATAAAATATTATCTCAACAAATTTCTTTACAATGGGGCCCAATTAAACAGGGTTGACAATTGAGTGCTGTGTTGCCCAACCAGTGCGTTTATTGAAAATCAGTTTTGGCCGGGATGAAGCTTCCACAGCGCCTGCTGTACGCAAGTTTGTGCAAAGATCTCTTGAGACTAGCTTGCTTGCGGGCAACACTCTCGGTCACCGTTAACGTATGGTACGTACCGCCAAGAATATGGCTGCTGTGGTCAAGAGCCACATTGATCTCAACAACTCTACATTTTAAGCACCAGCCTGATGGGAATTTTGCACAAAGATCTCGAATGCATGGCCTTGGACTATCTTTGGTTTCAGCATGATCAAATCTCACAGACCATCAAACAATCGATCTTTTGCAAGCTAAGTTCGGTAATCGTGTTATCAGCCGCCTTGGCGATGTCAATTAGTCCCCTTGGAGCTGCTGAATATCAGACGTGAAACCGTTCAAGACAACTTGAATTGTGCGTTCCGAAAGGTAGTTTCTAATTCATTGAAGAAGACAGTCATCGATCCCAAAAGCACGCATTTTCGACGAAATAGCCTGATGCCAAACTCTGTCAAATGCCTTACAATTAATATCAAGTGCAACTATTTTGCTTTCGCCAAATTGATGTACGCTTTGGTTTCACTTTTCGGTGAGGCCTGCCGTCAAATCACCAGTGGACCAGTTGCTACGAAAACCGTACTGCCGGTCATTAAGAAGTTTTCGTGTTTCGAGATATTTCATGGGCTGACGGTTTATCAGCGTTTCCATGACCTTCTAGAGAAGGGCCCTAAGTGCGATGGGTCTGTAGAAGGATACTGAAGAAGATTCGCTTCTTTAGGGACGGGTAGGAGAAATGCTGTTTTCGATCTGCTCGGAAGGAGTCCTAAAGAGTGGGATTAATGAAAACGCTTACACAGTGTGTTTGCCAGCGTGAAGAACGCGTCTTGAGAAGAAGGGGAGATATACCATGTGGGCCAGCCGATTTGTGAATGTTAAGATCTTTAAGAACTCTTGCTACAACACGAGTGCGAAACTGGATTTGTCCCATTGAAGATTCGACGCACTTAAGTGTAGGCGGAAACAAAGCACAATCTGTAAATGTTGACCCAGCCGAAAAGCAGCAAGCAGATTGGTCTTGCCCAAAGGGCTGACAGCTGGGATGTCATTATAAATGAGCGTTGACATGGAGGATGAGGCAGAATTTCTAATATTTTTGATGAACGACCAAAAATCTTTACTATCTTTGGGACATTGTAGTATTTTTTGCCCCAGTTTTTGGTTGTATTGGAATTCTGCACGCTTAAGAAAGACGTTGCAGTTATTCCTGGTTCGTTACAATTTTTAAAGGGCCAAACAACATTTCCCTAACCCTGACAGGCTCTTTACAGCTCGAGTGATACCAGGCTTTTTCTTTTGATTTGATACTTTTCATTCGATGAGGGATAAAGTATCTCATTCTAAGAGAATAGTGTATGTGATCACATAAGCAGAGGCATCCACGTCATTATCGAGGAATCATAACGACCAGTTAAAATTCCTAAAGAAGGTATTAAGCCCGCTCCAATTGGCTTTTTCGTATTGCAGTACGTTTCCTTTAGGAATCTTTTCTCTAACTGTGTGGTCAGTGTACAAGAAATTAGCTAATACGACACAGTGGTCCTATGAGCCTAGATAGGACAGCACATCGACATTGTACTTATCAGGATTAGAAGTTAAAAACAAGTCCAGGATGTTGGCGCTATGATTATCAACGTCAGGTGTTCGCGTGGGCTCATTTACAAGCTGGGTCAAGTTGAGGAGAGATCTCAGCTCACCGTTTATCGGGTATTGTCTGTCCAGAACGTGGAAATCATCCAGAATTATGTATATTGAAATCGCCAGTAATAACGATTTCAGTATGAGGGCACTGGGATACAATTCTTTGCATCGAGTTAGACAGCGCATCAAACTTGCTAAAGGCCGAATTACTGTTCAGTTTGTGACCTCTGTGGATAATTTGCTTGCGGATATGGAATTTTAACCACGGGAAATTGAATTCCAAACTGAAACAGGGGCTACATTGTGGTGGAGTTTAGTAAGCTAAACCACTACGCACGTAAATTGCCAGATCGCGGTGGGAAAAGAATAATGACACTAATTTGCATCCCGACAGCTTAAGATCAGAGTGATCTGAGAGGTTTGGGCGGGATCTACCTGTGTTTCACTAAGTGCCAAAACCTCTGGTCTGTATTTACAGACATTGGAGTTTACGGACACATAAACACAAAAATCATAAGCTCCGACGGATGGCTACAGAGTGAAAATACTGACGTTGGTTGACATAAAAGTTGTTGTAAAACGTGCTTCGAGACGGTTCAGTTTAATCCTATTAATTATTTCAACCAATTTTTCAGAACAAATGCTCAACTGTAAATGGAATTTTTCCTTTGCATATTGTTGACAACCATTGCACAATCTTAAATGCAAAGTGCGAAGCTTATTTGTTTGGTGAAACGAAGCGAAGAATTATTTGCGAACTGACAAAGCCGTGCACTTTGCAAAAATATACCTACTTGTCATTTTGCAAATTTGTATTTGATGAAATGAAATAATTTGGAAAGTTACAAAGTGCGAAGTAAAAAATGGTTGGGAAATAGGTCTCTTGTCTTATTTCACTTATTCGTTTATTTTATTTAAAATGGTCACTATGCAACGCAAACGTTGTTATAGAATTAGTTTGTAATAAGGAGTTCTTTTAAGTTTTCACTGATAAAATACGGAAATTTTAAAGGACTTCTCTATAAAGTAATAAATTACCTTCCCTTGTGTGGTACAGTATTCTATGTCAAAATTTCCATAAACGCATCCTGCATACTGGACAAGGTCATGTTTTATACTCTTATTCAGCGGATGTATTTATGTTTTAACAAAACTTGTAGACTGTTTTATAAGTGCTTCCTTCCTTAACTAACCCCCTGATTTAAACACCGTTTGTGTTAGGGAAAGTTTAATTTATTGACTTTGCCTTACCTTGTACGTTCCAAGATGTTCCACAACACAAGGCAAATTGGCGTCCCTTCCTACGGCAACTGTTACATTTGGTATGGGTTGAGCAAAACGTGGTTCATCCATCATCACTGAAAATAAAATAAAAGGAATACGGGTATATACTTTGGTTTATAATAAAGTGAGATTTTTCATCAATTGAGTCCCAGTACCCAAAGGCCAGACGAAGAAACCTGGCTTTTGCATAATTTAGCATAAAATTTAATTAAGGTCTAGAAAGTCTTAACATGCTTCATTTGATTTGGTAAAATGGCAGAGACGATGAATGGGTGAATAACCCGTAAACTGTAACTGAAGGGTTACAACCAAGGTGGGGACTAAATTGAATTCGCTTAGCAAAGAGTTGGCAAAGTTAAATTGATTCAAACCAAACTATCAGATCAGATTGGCCTGAGGCAACACCACTCTCAATTTAACGGCTTTTGAGTTGAGGAACGAATAGAATGTTGATTCTTATTGGGCAAAATGTCAGTGCTTGGTATTTGAATTTAATTATATTTAAGTTGATTGAAATTAGGTGGGAATAACGAAAATAATAGCTTGCGGTTTTGGAATACAAAATAGGTGTGGTGCCTGTCTGCCGGATTAATAGTAATTATTAATAAACTTTACGAAATCGTACAACAAGTCTTTATCAAGTTAATTGGGTTAATAGCGGTAAGATTTTGTGGAACGCTTTAAATGTAATCTTTCCTAATGAAATCTTCTGCCTTTACCAAAAAGGAAAGATGGCAATTTGTCTGTCGAAAGAAATCATAATTTGAATAACCAATTTTAAATAAGAAATAAACGTCTATCAATGTGTAATGGCTTCTTCGTTTTGATTTTGTAAGTTTTGGTACAAGAAATATATGTTAATTCTCAGCACTCCTCCAAAAAGTTATTACACAAACAACCCCATTTCTGATAAACATATTCAGAACCAGTAATGCCTGGAGTTATATACCAAGTTGGAAAAAGGTAATGGTTAAGTTTATACCCAAAGCAGGTAGTAGACCAACTGATTTATCCAAATCATACAGACCCATAAGCCTGACCTCGTTTTCCCTAAAAACAGAGCAAACAAATACTTCATAGGCATATTGTCTGGGATGGTCCTCCATATTGGAACTCACTTCATTCAATTCAATATGCCTATCAGCCAGGAAAATTGACTACGCGTCCTCTTCAGGAACACGCCAAAATGATTGAGAGATCCCTCCTTGACATCGAAGAAGCTTTCGACAAAATCGAACACGCCTAGATATACAGATGCATCCAAAACCCAGGAGTAGATAATACTAGATAAAGCACATGTTTAACTGTAAAAATATCAGCGCTACATTAAACAGTCGCAGAACCAGCATTGCGGCCGCGAAAGGTTGTTCCAGGGTGGTGTTCTTCCCCTTTACTATGGTCCATCATAGTAAATAAACTGCTAAATATACATAGCAACCACGGTTTCTAAGTGAAAAGATACACTGATGGCTTTGCGATCCTTATCAGGGTCAAACTCGAAGAAACTAGCTCTGAACTCCTTCAGAGGGCATTAAACCATAAAAAGAGCACCATAGTTACCTTCACGAACCAAAACTTGGACAAACTTAAAGATCCATAAGTTTTTGATGAAGCCATAAAGTGAAATGAAAACTGGGGCCTTAAATAACACAGTGGATGTACACAGCAATTGCTGTCTTAAGGTGCTGAGAATGAATTTAAGAAACATTTCATACAAATATACCAAACGCTCTAGCATGCGTCTTGCCTCAGTATAAATAAGCGAATAAAAATAAAAGGGCGTGTAGTGAGCCTCTATATTTGACCACAAAATCATTGTGTTCGACCTGAATGACACCGGTATTGGGAGAAACCCAGTAAGAAACCCGAGGAAGACTAACTGGGAAATATACGTATACAGCAGGGCCTCGATAATCCGAACACTCGCTAATTCGAACGCCTCAGTAATCTGAACGACCCCCCTGGGTCTGGAAAGGAGAGCGAAAATTCGAAGAATTGATTTAACTTGAGTCTACTGTCACTCGCAGTGCCACAAACATCACGCAATACTAAGTCTGTTCCCTTAGGTCCGGTGCACATAAGCTGCAACGTATTTCTACCCCTCTGTTTTACAGCTTATGTGCACCGGGGATTACTTTTCCCAGTAACTTTAGGTTGACGCGCAGAGTAAGCAGATGTACCGGAGAGCGATGACGAAGAATGGTATCACTTCATATCAACAATCCCAATAACACGCAGATACAAACATTTAGATCATAAATCGTGGAAGATGACATCTCAATCCAGGGCCATTACAACCTTTTAGCTGTCAATCCTCATCGTCAAAAACAAAGGGGAGTCGTAAATATTTGGTTGCGCAGTAGGCCAAAGAGATGACCACAGATTAACTCCATATCTTCAGGTGGACGGCTGCAACGAGATGACTATAAATAGGGAGGATCAAATATCGTCAGTTATCAATTGTCCTTAAGCAAGGTATCTCGTTATCAGTTCTTGCAATGCAGTGTAACGGTGGAAAATCCGCTATTTTTGACATTAAAAGCAAGAATGTAATAATAAAATCATTTGTAATAAACACAGAAAAGGGTCCAGACACCAGAAAAACCTTAAAAACTCCTGAAAACTCCCAGTTTGAAGATACTTTGTTTACGTGGTTTTTAGAGCAGCGAAGAAAGAACGTCCCTTTGTCAGGTGAAGTATTGCTGGAAAACGCCAAATTTTTCAAAAAGGAAAGTTTGATGCCAGTAGAGGATGGTTAAGCAATTTTAAGAAAAGGCATGGTATACGTCAACTAAAACTAACCGGTGAGAAATTGACGAATCAGGCTTGTACTGGAAAATGATACCAGAGAAAATGCTGGCGTCTGGACCCCAGGTCCCAAAGTATCGAAGGAGAGGATCACATTTATGCCATGCGCAAACGCAACCGGAATGCACAAGCTGCTTTTGCTTGTTGTTGACAAAGCACAACGGATGCGTGCATTTGCAACAGCCAAAAAGTTACCAGTCCATTACACAGGTCAAAGAAATGCTTGGGTTACAAGATCTATATTTTTAGAGTGGCTAAAAGGACATTTCATTCCCGAAGTAAAGACATTTTTATTAAAAAAAAAAACATACCGCAAAAAGCAATTTTACTTCTTGATAGTGCACACAGCGCATCCACTTAAAGAAGATATGCAACTGATCGACGAAAATTTCACTCACCTAATTGCACAGCTCTTATTCAACCGATGGACCAAAATATGATTGAAAACGTTAAAGTGACATACGAGAAAATAATCCTATTGCAAATTTTTGGCCAGCAAGAAGTTGATCCAGAATGTGCAGTATCTGAACTGCTTAAAAAGACCACAATGAAAGATGCAGTGTTTTCATTGGCTCAAAGTTGGCAGCAATTGTCTTCAAATTTCACTAAAAATCTTGTAAGTTTTTGTGGCTTTTGTTATTCGAATCAGATGATTTTGATCATGAAGATGACCACCCATTAAGCATTTTTCGTAACAGAGGTTTTTCAGAAGTAGACGCTAACAATGTCTTGTTAAGCAATGATGATATTCACTGCCAAGAGCCGTTAACTGATGGAGTCATAGTAAGACAAGTAATGAATCAGCAGGATATCGAAAGCGAAGACGAATTGGAGTCATCGGAACCAGTTGCAAGGATTCCACATACTCAAGCTGTATCTGTCTTAAATATTTCGATTCCAGAAAAAATGTTATTACGTAAAATAAGGGATAAAGCGTTTTCTATGTCGCTAAATACCACTCGTCAAAGTACTACAATATATTGGAATTTTTTTTAAAAAACCGTATAATTCCATATATTGCATTACACTCTAATATGTGTTACATATGTATATAACATTTTTTAAATTATTAAAATATATTTTAAATTACGAAAAACTTAGTTTTGTTACGATACTAAATCCGAAGTATTGCTAGTCCGAACAAGGTATAAATTTTGGGTGTTCGGATTATCGAGGCTCTGTTGTGCACACACTCTGGGAAAAAATTTGTGATATGTAGAAAAGCTCCAGTTCACTGTCTACAATTAGAAAATGTAATAGAGAGCATTCAAGGGCGGTCCATCACTGATGCGTTTGAAGCGAGTTGCCCTACAAGTAGAAGGTGGGGCAAAAGTTTGTCAAAACTAACATCCGAAACGCGCTGACTGTTACAACAAGGAACTAAGGAATAGATTTAGTAAATTCTGTAAGACAACAACTCCCTAAAGGGGTTATTAGGAGGAATACCAACATCTCACAATGGAGACACAGCTATAGCGAGGACCAGTATAATAGCATAAAACATTTGCTCCCCAGGAAGAGTAATAAATTGTATAATAAGCACACCTTGACAGGTGTGAACGGTATAAAAGCAGAAGGGATAGAGGAAAACTGCTGGTTTACCTGGCCAGAATAACAAAATGTAGCCTGGTTCTGGGATACTAAATGTATCTGCGATTTCAAGCACGTCCATTTGATCGTGAAGCCCTACAAATCAAAGTGTAAGTGCTTCGCAGAATTCGGATGCATTACAAGATATGCTTTGTTTTGAAATTTTGTATAAATATTTTACAATAATCAAAGAGTTATATGAATCACCAGTGGCTAGAAATCGAAGAGTTATTGCAAATGTGCTTCAGCAATTTTCTAATTCTAAATTATCAAGAAATTCAGAGTCATCATTGGCAGCCTCTCGAAATTTCTCTGTCCTCGTAAACTGTCGATGTTGAGATTTTGTAATATATTTAAGTCTAATGAAATTTCTATTAATCCTATCTCTGTTGAGTCCCTTATCTTCAAGTGCAAAGGTGGGAAAAAATAGACATTGCAGCAAGGCTTCATTGGTTTCCGCACCAAAAGAAACATTTAAGAAATATTTCTGAAACTAAAGTAGGTTGACCCAGAAAAGTAGAATGCATGATTGCAAGAAACCAACATAACCTCATTGCAATCTCCTGAAGGGAATTCCACCAGCAGTATGTGTTGAAAGTGGCCTCTCTGTTGATAACAGCAGAAATGCTGAAAATAATATAACCAAGCATTTGGCACTTAAACTCAACTAAGTATTAATATACGCTTACGTGAAATAAGCTTTCACATAGGGACGCACTTCTGCTTTCACCTGTCTTTATAGGGTTTGCCTCGGCTTCATAAGCACTGGCAGGGCTCCCTTTCTCAAGCGCACTCTATCTCGCTGCACTTTTCCACTCACGGATTGGTCTTTCAAGGGCACATTCTGCTTAAAAAGGAGTTGGGTTTCGAAAGATTTATAATGGACTTTCAACGTCGTTGTATGGTGACTATGTTCCTTTTCCCTGGTAATTTGAGCATACCATCTGACGCAATGACACATGAACTCCGTCTGTTGCGAAAATACGTACTTGACTTTATCCATACTAACTATGACCGACATTTGAACACAGACTAATCTTGGCGGATTCGTCAGAGTTGGGCCGCAAAGACTTAGTCTGTTATGAATAACATATATTATGTATAGCAAATAAAATTGAACAAAGTATCTGCATATGGAGAGGCAGCCTTTTCCAACTACTTAGAGAATGAAAGGATTTTCTGACTTCAGAAGTAATAAAGATCAAACAAAATTAAGTGATGAACTCAGCAGTTAGTGGATTTACAAGGCAAATTTGTTTGCTGTATTTAGCTGTTTGTGGCAATACACCCAAGTGGATGTAGGCAAATCAAATGAGTGGTTTTAACATACGTGTTGTTCTTCGTCAAAAAAGACTGACAATTGATAGCTAGCGTCTCAATGACGTACTATGAAGTCCTAAGAAATTGTACTCCAGCTTTTTTAGATGAATTAGAAAGAATATGACGAGCACACGACCTAAGCCATTGATGGACGTTATTGGGGGAAAATGCGTGAAGATGGTTTACAAAAAGCTGAAATCATGAAAAAAAGACTCATATGGAAAAGTGTAATAGAGGTGAGAAAAGACAGTTCTTGGTGTATAACAGTGGCAAATATATATGACGTTTTGGTCACTTTCTTTTAGCATGACGGAAAGCTTCATGCCTTAACAACCCTAACCTTATAGAGTCCTTCTATCATTTTTGGTAACCGTAATCGTCCGGTTAAGCAAGGTTTTTGTCGAATCATCGATAAATTAACATCCACATAACATACGAGTATATACTATATACTAGACATTGACAATCCAGTACGATTTCGTACTGTAGGCGCGGAGTTAAATATACCCACTGTAAACGGTTGTTTGACCCAAGATCCAAATTTATTAATTCGCCGCCCTTTTCAAGAACTAAACCTTTGCCTCTCTAGGTCTATGATTTTGAAGAAAAATATTGACAAGACACGGATGGTGCAGGATTTAAAGCCACAAGACCATGGAATGTGTCGTTCGTTCGCTGATGAGGCCCTGAAGCAGTTGGAAAACGTCCCTTGTTATGATCGGAACATTGTGAAACTTATTTCAATATTTGGATGATATTGATGGTGGTACGTGCCACACAGTCACTGAAACGATCGATTTACTAAAGCTAAAATTGGCGAAAGGATGTTTCCGCCAAATTGGACTTTCAGTTGGCTTCCAACTTGACTATTTTATTTCGAGCTACCTGGTGCGATTAACCGTGGTGGATAAACCTGCAACTGACCACTTGGAAGCCAATATTGTGGCTGTTATTCGTGAAGTGCATGCCGGTTTACATAGTAAAGTGGCAACAAATTTAATTGGCCGGAGGATCTTCGTAACAAGTAGGCGAGGTGTTCTGAAGTTGTTGTCAAAAAGAAATGCTAAAAATTGTTCAAAAAACAATTATTTTCATCCAGCTGATTATTTTTGCTTTATTTTAATTTCGAGTTCCGACGCTCCCAAAATCTTTGCTATTATAAAGTGCTAACATAATTAAGCCGTGTCTGTACAGTGAAGATATTTTCAGAAACCACTTGGGTTACGTCGTATGGATGTGTCTGTACCAAAATAATTTTTTTTTATAAATATTGTCATTTTAGCTGTTTGTCTACGAATAAATTCATATCATAAGCCCCAAAGGCCGAAGGTAATGTGAAAAACATTACCAGACCGAAAGTTATCCGGAGTTTCGGAATCAGCTGATTAACGTGAAAATGTGGAAAACAAAACATGAAATTGTTTTTTCGTGTTGGTTGTGGTTCGCTATTGTTTATTAAATTTATTGCTTATTAAAGTTTATTACTCAAAATGGATTGTTTGGCAATTGTAATTATTGGAATTAATGTGGAAAGTACACAACGAAAACGTGAATTAAAAATAAGGAGAAAAGTGTTAAGAGATGCGTTTAATCCATTTTACGTTGATGACAAAATGTAAGTAAAATTAAAACTGCCTTCTTAAACTTAATGAAAGGTTTGTTTTCCAGATTCAGAAAAAACTATCGGGTCAATAAAGCAGCACTTAAGTATATTTTGGAAGAGCTAGAACAAGAACTTAATCCGTGTGTGTATTCATTTTCAATACCACCGATTAGTAGACTGGCAGCTGCTCTCAGATTAATTGCCGAAAGTGGTTACCAATACGGGGTAGGAAAGGATTACGAAATCGCAATGGCACAGTCGACATTTTCTACAAAACTTAAAAGCGTATTAAATATTATAGAGAACAGAATATGTCCAGCATGGATTGAGTTAGAAATGACTGACGATGAAAAACGTGAAGCTAAAGTTGACTTCTACTCTCAAGCAAGTTTCCCAGGGACTATCATGTGCGTTGATGAGAATCACTGCACCAGCAGAAGAAAAATTTCCATACTACAATAGAAATGGATTTCACAGTCTCAACGCTATGGTGGTATGACGTTTGAATAAAAATATGCTATGTAATTTGCAATAACATGTGTTAATCGTTTTAGATATGTGATAATAAGATGCGCATTAGGTTTATAGATGCAAGGTATCCAGGATCTAACAACGATTCTCATGTGTGGAATCTTAGTTCGGTGAGGACACATTTTTTAAGCAAATTTCAAGAAGGCGAAAGAGGCACTTGGATTTTAGGTAGTGTGCAAATATAATACGTTATATACTTTGGCAGTCAGTGTTTTGCATGCTGGTTATCCTCTCGAACCATGGCTTATGACTCCATTTCGTTGTCATGAGGTCGGAAGTCGTCAAAGCAATTTCAATACAAAACAGAGTAAAACTCGAAATATGGTGGAAAGTTTGGAAAAATCGATGCGGGAGCATACTTTCAGAACGTCAACTACATTACTCCCCTCAAAAAGCCGCACAAATTACCAATGTAGCATGTGCCTTGCATAACATATGCATTCATTTTAAGGTGGAAGAGGATTTCAGAATTAAAGAAGAAACTGAAGAAAGTGACGAAGGCGACGAAGTAACGGAGTCAATTTACCATAATATAGCAAGCCAAATAAGAGACAACATTTTGAGTTCAATAACTTGAGACACAATCCAATTCATTTTATTGTTTTAATTCAAAACTTACTTAAACTTAAATTGATGAACTTAAAACACTTAATTCATTTTTTGTTTAAGAATAAAACTTAAAAAATAAAAAATTAAACATTTTCAGTCATCCATGTATTTGGACTCTTCAATTCAACTCTTCTTTTATTTTATTGCATCTCCGACACTCTTCAAGACTTTGTCTCTTCAAATCACAGAGTTTTTCTAATCCTCTATTTATTCGGTGCAAGCTACTTGCGATTTCCTCTGTATTTTTTTCCTGCTTTTCCCAAAACCCTCCTGACTGTTGGTAAAATTCCTTTTGTAGTTTTATTTGTTCACGCAAAAGACTGGAAGTATCGGTATCACATGACTGGCTGTGACGTGAAATGGGAGCACGAGATCCGCGTTGGCGAACACTTGCCAAATTAGCCGTGTCTGATGACATTGACACATCTGCAATTTGATTTTCACCAACTTCGCCAGGATCTTGATTTGGAACTTCCATGAATTTGTTCAAACCAAAACAACGGGTGCCTATGATTCCACTAGTTGATGTTTCTAGACCAGCCAATTTAATAACAGCTTCTTCAAGACTAGAAAAAGAATGCATTTTGTCCATGCCACCACCTGTAGCCTTGCAATCTTTTTTATTCTCAACTAATTTTCTTTTTCTTCCAATCCAACCATACCTAATAAAGTAGAAATATTTAGATTTATGTTTGAAAACAATTTGCAATTATGTGCTTACTTTTCGCCAGCTACTGGCATCCTTTGTAGATGGACCAAGGCTATTTAATTCCTTGTTAATTTGATCCCAAAAGATGTTCACTTCCTCTTTTGGCAATTTAGTAATTTCAGGCTTTTCTTACAGCAACTGTAACAGCCTTTCATATTGTGTTCTGTTTGTAATTACTTTGTTGGACCTTTTAAAAAAAAAAACTAAAAAATTCGAACTCACATTATTACTTTGTTTTAATTTTTCCACAGTTACTTCAAAAGATTACTTTAGCTCGGACCAAGAAAACTGTTCGTAGAAAAATCTGTCAATCTTTCTATTCATTCGGGGCTGATGATGCCACTTTTCAACGAATTCCGAATTTCGTAGCAAGATTTTTGTTACGACGGGACCAATGATACCTTTTTTCGGGGTTCGTAGTACGAATCTACTACGACGGGGCCTGTGATAAGGGTGATTATTTTTGAAGAACTTAACTCTCAAGAGGATACGAATATTTTTAAATCAAAACTAAATACCTCTGCAAAATGTTTGTGTTTCAGGCCCCGGACCATCCGGTTGTTAAGCCAATACACTACCACTAAAAGTCTTATACATTAAACGCCTATGTAATATTATAAAGCCTATGGTTCTATGTAGATTTGACTCCTCGTTGGCCAAAAGTCCTTTTATCTTTTATCAATTAGCAACGCGAACGAAGTCGGGGGTATAAGCTGGTTCTTTATAAATATTTAAAATAAATTGGCTTCGACGGCCCGCACATAACATTAAGGCAGCTGAAAGCGATCTCATATAAAATCCTCTTCTCTTCTCCTCGATGATTGCTTGGATCAGCGAAGTCTAGGTTCAGATACTGGCAGAAAGAAACACCTTAGATATCACCTTTCTTTCATCATTGACGAAATCCAAGTCGCTGGCGTTAGTGGTTTTGTTGTTATTAAAACCAAGTACATGTCACCAAGACAAAGTTCATCTTACTCACACGATTGGATGAGGATGTAATGATAGACACCTCCAACCGCATGATGGTAAGGGCTTAGCATTTCTTAGCTCTATTTCAATTTCGAAAATCACAAAGCAATTAAAACAGGTTTAATCAATGCCAATAGAAATTTGTTTTCAATAAGAAGAGAATTGAATAGTAAGGTCAAGCCCCTCAACAACTACTTGTTGGCTGAGACCTTTCTTCAATAATATACCCCTTATGTTCTTTTATTTAATCTATACGAGTATATGGTACTCGTATTTTACACACAAAATAGAAGAGTCCATCATTTACCCAAGCTGACACATTGTAGATAATTTAATTACGAATATTCCATTACACCATTTATCGTCCTTCGTCGATCTTCCCCCAACTCCGAAACAAGAATAGCACTTTAATATGAATGCAAAAACAATCTACCCAAAACTTTTGCAGATAGAATACATATTTTCCCTTTTCTTTGGCAGTGCATCCAAATCCACTTCGGGGGTAGTAAAAGTCCCTAATGTACCTCCGCACCGTCGGCTTTTAGTATGATTTTTTAGAACAGTGATTTTCAATAGCGGCAGCGGCAGTGGTTGTGGCGGACGTTTCACCATTTCGAGTGCTTGTTAGATTGGCTGAGGTTCGCTCCCGTTCTCCACTGGCTTTGCATCTTTGGAGCAAAAGTTCTAGCCGCCAAGGATACGACTACGAGAACACCGATCTCTGTAACATTTCTTCCTTCTACCATGTGAAATGGTGGCCGTGTCCATTAAGATAACGGCAACAAATAGCTCGATTTGGATTTTGGCCAAAAGGCACAAGAAGAACAAGAAAAATAGAAGGAAAGGACTATGGGAGAAAGGAGAGGAAAAAAAAGAACTTATTTGCCGTCCCATGTTTTATTCTTCGTACCGCTACCACTTTTGCTAAGGCCATCAGCCGATGGGGAGATTTGTAGAGGCACTTTGCTGAGGCAGGATGGTGACTAGAGGCTGGTGGCTAGTGGCTGATGGCTGATGGCTGGTGGCTAGTGGCTGGTGGCTGGTGGCTGGCGGCTGGTGGCATTGCTGCTGGCTACATTGTGAGAAACTTGTGTAAATTAAGTGCAGAAATAAAGTGGCACGATTTGGTTGTCGGGATCGCTTCGGGTGTGTGCAAATGTGCGGGAACTTAGAAACCTTGTTGAACATTTGGGCACATATTATCTTTGTTGGTAGACCATAAATAAAGGTTCTCACAGGATGCCTGCGCGTCCTGTTCTTTTATTTTCTTTTGTACTTTTACGTATTTCATGCTGACTGTGGGATGGCTGCATGAAAACGAGCATGAATCTAAGATAAGAGATTTTTTATTTTTTATTTTTTATTTTTTCGTTTCTTTTTTTTTTTTGTGGTGAAAAAGAAAGAGAAGTAGAAAAGGCGTTGCTATTTTTTATTCCATTTCAGTTCGTTTTTTTTTTCGACAGTTTAAGAAGTCGATGAACAAATTTTCCAGCACTCAGTTGGATACGGGTAGGAAGATGCGTCCAAAATTAGGTCGATTTACGACCGAAATACTAAGAGAGGTGGGGAAGTCAGACAAATGGAAGATAACTTGTGGAGGTTGTCGGTTTTGTGTGAGGTTTAATGCCTGAGTTTATTACACTTATTGAATTTTATTTGCCTTGAGGTCGGCACGAGTGATAGCCAGAAGAGTAATTTTTGAAGATTGTGGAGATTTGTTTGATTGTCTTCCATTTGTTGTGGTATTTTATTTTATAAGGTGGTGTCAGCCTAAAGTTGTTTTAAAAACACATATCCTGTGGCCATGGTAAGTGCTTCAATCTTGTGGTAATGGTTTTTTTTTATACGGACAACTACACATTAATTCATTAATGCACGAAGGAATTGTTCTCAGGCGTTCTTTATTTTTTCAACTTGGATTCATATTTAATGTATTTTTCTTTCTTTTTCAATGTATAACTGGTATTTTGTGTAAAGTGATTTATTCATATTATTTCATGGAATATTTTTAGCGTTCAATTTTGGTTTATTCCACTAGACTTAAGACAAGTTTTTAGTATAAATTCTTTTACAATGTGGCTATGGTGACAGTATACGAGTATATAGATAATAATCAGACAAGAATAATCGCTTTATAACAAGGCCATTGTATTATGATACTTTCAAAATATTTTTTTAAATGTGAATAATGGACTTCAGTACTAAAGTACCCACCGCCCAGTACCCCATTCTGTCTTCTGAAAATCTCAATCATACACAAATGAGGATAGAAATTGATTTATATTCTCATGTTCGTTCCTCTACTTCAAATGAGTGAGCCAGTCGGACGTATCTTAGTAGTGTTGTTAATATCAATTCAAGCATCAAAGTCACCAATTTGTGGATAAAATTGATAAAATGATAAATAAAAATTGATCAGTGAGGCAACATGCCAGATTGTTGTAAAAACAAAAATGCTATTCGCCGTGAATCGGGCATAGCGTGTGAGGGAGTATGTGGGGAAGCATTTCAGTCTAAGTACAGCGGGCTGGACTAGTATAGGCTTAACTTGTTAAACCCAAATGCAATGAATCTTATCATTCTATACATACATAATATTGAGTCAATTTCAAACGACGTGCAACACACCGTCGAATAAACGGAAATCTTCTAAAAGAATTCGAAGAATCACTAAAAAAAAAACAAAAAAAAAACCAGAAGTTTATTGGAGGAAACTGAGTCGAAGTATATGGAACGGTTGGGATTATTCAAATGGCAATGTCAAAATAATTGAGAGTGTGAAATATATGAAAAATAAAATTGTCGATGAATTAAAAAAGAAAGAACTTTTTTAAGAAATCTATGGTAACCTGTGTGCAAGTTATTTGAAAACCGAAACAAAAACAAGAGAGTCATATTCCAAAATCTGAGATAAAAGGTAAAATGAAACCTTCATCTCTAAACGTGGGGTATCTAATCGATATAATGGAGTGCACACTATCTTATTAAGCCTAGAAAGATAATCTACGTCTGCCAGACGTATGGCGCGCAAGAAAATACGAGTATAATATCCTTTTAACTGAAAATCGCATCGGGTTGGTTGCCTAAATATGCTCAGTCGGTGGTCGGAGCTTGCCCGTGACGGTCGTGGTGCGACGGTAAGCAGATGTGGTGACAAGTTATACTATAGCTATGCCATACGTCTAGGAGACGTACGATTATCTTTTATGTAACTTTTGTGAGATATTTGGACAAATTGTTTATTATTATTTATAGATACGTTTTATAAGTTTTTGGTGCATATTTTTATTTTATCATTATGCAAACAGAGGAGTGTTGAATTATAGTGAAATTGAGAATTTGTTGACGGAAGATGAAGAAGTTATATCATCAGAATGTGAAAGTGGTTGTGAAGATTTCCTCTTAGAGGCCGACGTGCAGAGTTACACTGAAGGCGAATTTATTGACGATGCTGAGGATGTGCCGGACAGCTCTGGTGAAGAACAATCAGCGTTAGAAAGTAATTTACCTTCATCTTCAGATGCCCGCATTATTATTCCGTATAAGCGCAAACTAAGAGGTTGTAACAAGCACTGCTGGATAACTATCAAGGCTAAAAGTCACGGAAAGATCCCAGTAATAAATATTGTTCGAACAAATAGAGGACCAACCAGACCTTTCAAGAACATCATCGACCCCTTGCTGTGTTTTAACTTATGAAACAGTTAGTGAAATAATGAAATGGACAAACATAGAAATATCTCTCAAAAGTATGGAAAAAGAGGATAAGGACAAAGAAACTGGAAATGAGACAACGACCTTTAGTGCTACACATCTGTCCATTGACGAGCAGCTATTGGGATTCCGGGGAAGATGTCCTTTTAGGATGTACATTCCAAATAAACCCAATAGGTATGGAATTAAGTTTCCAATGATGTGTGACAGCGGCACAAAACACATGATAAATGCCATTCCAATGGCATTCCTCAAGGTGAGTACTATATCAAAGAACTGTCAAAGCCGGTGCATGGCGCCATTCGACAGTTGGTTTACTTCTGTACCCTTCAGCAACCTTATAAGCTTACACTGGTGGGCACCATACGTTCCAACAAACGACAGATTCCAGAACTGATGAAAAATACGCATTCACGTCCTATAGGCAGTTCAATGTTCTGTTACGACGGTCCTTTGACACTTGTTTGGTTTATATGAACCAAAAACAATCTAAAATGGTATATTTGCTTTCACCTTACGATGAAGAAGGTACAATTAACCAAACAAATGGAAAACCAGAAATGATCATGTACTACGATCAAACGAAGGGCGGTGTCGACACATTCGACCAAATGTGCTCGTATATGTCATGCTCCAGAAAAACCAACAGGTTTCCAATGGCAGTACCTTGTGACATTTTTAACATAGCTTTCGTTAACGCATATGTCATTCACTGTCACAATATGCAGTCAAGGAATGAAAAATTTGTCGGCCTCAAAAATTTCATGAAAAAACTAAGCACAGAACTCACTTCACCTCATATGGAAAAAAGGCTAGATGCTCCAGCTTTAAAGAGGACTCTTCTCCAAAATATTTCGGAGTTGCAACCCAATGCTAGTAGAAATAGCGTTCAGGCAAAAGAAGAAGAGCCTACTACAAAAAAGAAGAGATATTGTTCGTATTGCCCATCAAAAATTCACAGAATGTCAAAAATATCAAGTGTAGTATGCAAAAAGGTGGTTTGCGGCGATCATAAAAAAGACGTGTGTCATTCTTGTATTTAATTTAATCGTATGCGATTCAAAATTACTAAGACTTTTAAGTACACTTATTTTTAACCAAAAGATGCTAACTAGGCAACTATTAAGACTTAAAGTCAATTTTAATGTTCCTTTAAAAAATAAATTGTTTTTTTGTTGTTAATTTGTAATGTTAAGTTTTTTGTTTTCATTGTTTAAATTACAATAATATTTATTTTTACTAAATCATTGTTTCATTTCTCTTAATATGAACTAAATTAATAAATAAAACATTAATATTTTATAAGAAGTTCATGGGTTTCATTTAATACACTAACAAAATGCCAAACGTCTCTGAGACGTATGATTATCTTTTAAGTCATAAAAATATGATTATCTTTCTAGGGTTAAAAGGAATAAAAAAAAATGGGGGGAAAACTTTGAAATCCATCTTCCCAAAATGCGAAAACCGAAATTACTAATAAGTGGCATAAGCGAAAATCTAGATGAAAGTAGAATTATATTGTACATGTGATTAAAAACTTAAATTCTTTAAGAACCCACGGGTATATAGCATAGCGCCTTAATTGAAATCGAGGGAAAAGTATTCAGCATGATAATAGAAACGAGGAAAATGAATATTGAATGGGATAGATGGCCAGCGTATGCAAGTTTAAATGTTCTTAGATGCTTCAAGTGCTGGGGTTTTAACCACACCTCAAGACACTGCATGGAGAGCAACCAAATATGCGCAAAATACTGAGAACCAGGACATGCTTACAGGGATTGCAAAAACGCATAAACTGCGTAAAGGCAAAAAAAGAAAATTTTTATTTCGCAAAGTATTGATATAAAAGATGATTGCAAAGATAGCTGTACTGCAACAAAAGCTAAAAATTGAAGCAAGAAGGGTAGAATATTAGAAACTAACCGAAATGTGTTTTTGGTGTTCGATATTACAATTAGCAATTTTAATCAAATTGAAGTTTTAGTGCATATAAATAAATTTGATGCGCTAGCATTTTACGAAACCTATTAGACCAAGGCCGTAAACGATGCTGAAGTTAATCTTCCTCGTATAAATCGCCGTGATAGTACGAGCAGCCATACGGGGGCAGTGGTCTTTTATTGTACATAAAAAATTGGCTGCACTATAATTTTATAAAGGGAATAAAGTTTCAGATGAAAGTTTGGTGCTTATGCATAGAAGTAGTCTTGCCTCAAACCCGTGAGCCCGTTGCAGATCTCCGAGCACCCTATATAACAATTTGAAGATAGTTATTGTTGGGGATTTTAATATTGATCTCTCGTGCTATAACTGTACGTACACTAAAGCTATCAACGAAATTCTATTAAATAATAATTATTGACAAATAATTAACAAACCAACAGGAATTACTTCATCTTCAAAATTTCTTATTGACTATGTGATATCAATGAAGGACATAAATATATGGGCATCAACTGACTGGAAAGTAAGTGACCATAGATCAATTATTCTTAGAGTTCCGATGATAAAGCAAGATCGGCAAAGCTGTAGGGAGATAGTCAACAAACTTAAACATGAAAGTGAAGAATTCCGAAGTTTGATGCGCCAAAGTGTTCTCTAACTCCTGGATACCCTAATCCTATTGAATAAGACGTCCTAATTTGATGTCTAAGAGAGCAAGCCGTGAAAACGAAAATTAATTCAAGCCATAGTAAATGGTTTGATAGGAAATATGGCAACTTAAAGTCCCAAAAAATTCAGCTTTACAAAAAGGCAAGTTTGTTCAATAGGGAGGAAGATTGGAAAAATTATAAGTCTACAGGAAACGCCTACAAAAACTAGCTACAATTACCCAAAAGGGACTGTATTCATAAGAAGATTGAATCCGTGTCATAACCAAAAAGCAATATGGAAGACAATTAAGACCCTAGTGTTAAAAAATACAAAAAAAAAACGAATAAATGAACTCAAACCCCCTCAAGACAGCTAAATAATGCCGAAAGGTTTAACCTGTCATTAACTGTTTTTGCGATTTTGATTTTCCGAGATTTCGATAAATACTAAAAGCGGTTTCGGTTTTAATATTGTATAAAAATTATTCAAGATGTTTTGATATTATTGTCCCGACAATTCTTCAAATCGTAAACAAATCGGTTTTAAGCGGCAAATTTCCAAAAAAATTGAAGGGACTAGTACACTTTAGAAGGCCAAAATAACGCAAATTTATAAGAATTTTTTCCTCAGCTCCTTTATTCGATACTATTGTGGAACTTTTTTAAGACATTATTCTATTATTTGAGAATACAAAGAAGATATTTTTTTTCTAATTTTTAGAGAGACTCTAAGTTTAGCCCTCGAAAGAGTCCTCGAGAGTTAATCTCAGGTTTGGCAAGTATGAAACAAAAAACAAAACAAAAAGTATCTTAAAGAAGAAGGTTTCTTATGTGGTAATTTGATAAAAGATCAATAAAAAAATAGCGGACGTTTGAAAAAGTATGTTTTTTGTCAATTTTTTTTTTATTGAATTTTTTGCTCAAATTGTGGTAGATTACCACTCAAGACACTTTAATAAAGAAAGCGCACCAAGATTTTTTAAAATCCGTCCAGCGGCAGAGTTTTGTAAGTGAATTGCAGCTACGTGTTAATTAAATTTCTTGTTGAAGCGTAGTTGTTTGATAAAAAAAATACATCTGCTGGTAAATATTTTTACATGCTTTTACCTAAAGATTGCCTAGAAAATGTCAGTTAACGCTTTTACGTGGTGCTTATATTGAACCCCGTGGCGGTGTTTTCCATTTTTTATTGTGATAATACATACGATATATGAAAGACCAAATACGACAAATATTTGAAAAGCTGGAAATACTATCAGATCCAGAATCCGTCGTTGAAGTTTCAGTGATTCTGATACTGGGAAAGCAAACGAATCTGTGAACGATATATTGGATGTGGACTTTTCAGTTAATTCCAGCGACGGGGTTGCAATAAGTCAACTGTATCATACTGCGACAGAGACCAACACTGGACAACAAATCAACCATATTTGGGTAAAAATTGCAAGCGTTCTGCGGTAGATGATTTTACTGTTTGCAGCATATTAATGACTAAAGAAACAAACTCATACAAATGTTTCATCTACTGTTAATCGAGGACTTTATAAACCACATAACATAGTTTTCCAAACCAATCCCTATGGGTAACAGAAATAGTAGGTAAAAAATACCTACGAACCAATGCTCTTGAAATGAAGGCCTCTCTAACAATGCATCTAGGGAATTACAAAGGTCGCCATGCGATAAGGACTACAGGTCAAGTGAGCCTATGGTAGGAGACGGATATATTTTCTCTATAACAAGTTTGAAAAGATTTGAATTTATCCTCTTTCTTTGACTAAAGAAACAAACTCATACAAATGTTTCATCTACTGTTAATCGAGGACTTTATAAACCACATAACATAGTTTTCCAAACCAATCCCTATGGGTAACAGAAATAGTAGGTAAAAAATACCTACGAACCAATGCTCTTGAAATGAAGGCCTCTCTAACAATGCATCTAGGGAATTACAAAGGTCGCCATGCGATAAGGACTACAGGTCAAGTGAGCCTATGGTAGGAGACGGATATATTTTCTCTATAACAAGTTTGAAAAGATTTGAATTTATCCTCGCACAATTTCATCTAAATGATATCACAGTAATGTCATTGGATACCGTATCACTGAATTTTTCCAAATGTTTACATCCGTCAAAGGAGATAACTATCGATGAATCGATGATCAAATTTAAAGAGGGGGGTTCTCTGCCCAAGAAACCTATCAAAAAGGGATATAAAGTCTGGATCCTATCCGATAAAAATGGATATTGCTGGAAATTTGGCATTTACACCGCGAAATCTGCTGATGAATTTATTGAGAGCAACCTTGGGGCAAGAGTGGTCAAAAGTCTCCCATCAGAGCTGGCAAACAAACACCACCCCTGCATTTTTGACAACCTTTTCACAAGCATACCGTTGATGGAATAATTAAAAGGCACGAAAATACACGCACGCGGCACTGCTGAGAATTTGTTCCCCAATTCAAATTGGATAAGCAGTCCAAACGAGGAGAGTTTCATGGGTATGCAGTCATCTGACTGACAGTCATCAAATAAAAAGACAAGTGATGCTTGCACTTCCTTTTCAACTACCATGATCCAGAGCAAAATATTCATCTACGAGTAGAACGAAGGAAGAAAAATGGAGCAATAAGTAGAGACTATAACAATAACATGTCTTTTGTGGATCGTTTTGATCAGTTGTTGCCTCTGTACAAGATAAATAGAAGGAGCAAGAAGTGGTGGCATAGAACTTTTTCCTATGTTTTAGATCCTTGGACTGTTGTTGAAAAAAATCATTCTTACATGTTCTTAGCTTAATATTGCATTAATATTTCAATGGTACAGTACAGTAACTTGAATGCTCTCTTTGTTTTCTCTCTTAGAGTATTCACTAAATAACTGTTAATCAAAATGTATAAATTTTGCTTTTGGAATAGAAAAGTTGTCAGTTATGTTTTTTACTTTAACCGTAACGTGTTATTTATAAGCTTCATATCTTTCGCAAAATAAATCGCCCATTGAATTATTTCGTCTGCCTTTTATTTTTTTGGTAAAGTTTTTTTTTTACATTTTGGTGCCGAAACCCGGGACGGAACGGACGGAAACAGACGAAATATCCTTACGACAATGGAGGTGATAACGCGCGGTACTTTTAGAACCTAATTGACGAAAATTATGAAAGCGGCGTCGGAATTTCTTGACACGGAATGTCGGTTGAGTGAAGAAAACTTGGTTTGGTTTGAAGAATTCGAAGAGGAGCTCGTAACCTTCATGGATCGGTTGACAGCAGTCCATGGAAAGCTTCAAGAGGCCGACGAGAAATTAATTGCCAAGAGCTTGATCAGGACCGAAGATCAGGAGAAGGAGTTCGAGAAAATGGCCGAATATGATGACAACGCGGTAACCACATTAGCCAAGTTGAAAAATCGCCTACACAAGCTACGAGTGAAGCAGGATTTACTCAACAACTCAACTGATAACAACCCCATCGGCAACTCCAGCGGTCTAAATGCATCATCTCATAAAAGCAACATACATCTACCCAAGCTGCAATTAAAAAAATTAAAATTCGACAGAAAAATGTGCAACTGGATGCCCTTTTGAGATCAATATAATAGCGCCGTTCATCAAAATGATCAATTATCTGCTGCAGAAAAATTTAATTATCTGGAAGATGCGCTGAGTGGAGAGGCGAAAAAAGTTGTAGCGGGGTTCACTGCCACTTCATCGTGTTACGATGCGGCAATTGCATTGTTGTTGAAGCAATACGGTGACACAGAAAAACACAAAGACAACCCCGCTTATTTAATAACTAGAGGAATAGCTGGAGACAAGCTGCAGTCGTCATCATTATGGACACGAGGGCCGAGTTGGCTCAATGTTGCTGTTCTTGGGAGTCAATATGATCCTGCAGATGTAAAGCGCCAAATGAGTCTGCTAATTGAAGCTCAAGGACATGACCACGACAAAAAGCAGAAGGAACCGATGGAGGCCGTCATGAGCTGCGACAATTTTAGCACTTGGTTTAAGTTGTTGAGGGTGACTAGCTGGGTTTTGCGGTTTGTTCAGCGCTGCAGAAAGAAACAATATTTTGAGAAGTTCCTGACAAAGGGGGAGTTGGAGGATACCGAGCTTTACTGGCTAAGGTATGTACACCGAACAAGTTTTACTAATGAGTATTTTTCTTTGAAGCAAAATGGCGCTCTGGAACCATCATCCAATATTCGAAAACTTGGACCATTCCTGGACGATAACAGGCTTCTCAGAGTGGGAGGTAGACTTCAGTTGCTTGAGGAAAATTACGATCTCAAGCACCCAATCATCTTGCCGTCAAGTCATCATGCAACGATGCTTATTGTTGATGACTATCATCATACAACGCTACATGGAGGAGTCAACACCGTCCCTGTCAAGATGAGAGAGCTTTTTTGGGTTATCAAGGGGCGCCAGGTTGTAAAGAAGCGGCTCAAAAGTTGTCTCATATGCAAAAAGTTGTTCGGTCAACCTGCTTCCCAGCCATTTGAACCTTTACCGCTCAACCGAATTACGCTGACCAGGCCTTTCGATAATGTTGGGATCGATTTCGCCGGTCCCCTGTTCTACGAAGCTGTTGATGGAACTATGCGGAAAGCATATTTGCTGCTGTTCAAATGTGCAGCAATCCGAGCTGTCCACATAGAGCTGACGACAAGCGTCTCGACGGAAAGCTGTATCATGGCTTTGAGGCGTTTCATAGCAAGGCGTGGCATACCATCTACAATATACTCCGATAATGCAAAATCTTTCCGCCGAGCGTCGTGGGAACTGAGAGACGTAAAGCGTGTATTCGAAACTGAAGAGCTGCCAGGCTTTATATCGAAGAAGAGAGTGAAGTGGAACTTTATAGTCGAGAAAGCCCCCTGGTGGGGAGGTTTTTGGGAGCGGTTGATAAGGACTATCAAAAATAGCCTCAAAGCGGTCATTGGTAAGTCGAAGCTTAATTTTGAACAACTAGTTACATTGCTGACCGAAGCTGAAGCTTTGGTGAACGAAAGGCCACTGACATACATTTCCGAAGATCCGTTGGAGTTGACGCCACTTACACCAGCAAAATTCCTGCAGATGTGGTGTCCCCAACCTGTAAACCAAAACCGATCTGCAGAGATTAATATTTCGAATCTGAGGGAACTGTGGCAGCATCGTATGAAATACTTCACTAAATTAGCGAAAAGGCGGCGAATTGAATATCTGCAGCAACTTAGATCTTTTCACTTCTTCGAACCAAAGGCATCAATGCAGCTTAAGACAGGAGATGTGGTTCTTTTGCATGACAGTGGTAAGCCACGTGTGCATTGGAAGATGGTGATGGTGGATAAGACATTCGAAGGCCGAGATGGTAAGGTTCGAGCTTGTGAGGTGCGCCTTCCCGATGGACGTTTAATGCGAAGGCCAGTGCAGCTCCTATACCCATTGGAGCTTGCGAATCATCCCCGGGCAGCAGGATGTTGAAAAAAATCATTCTTACATGTTCTTAACTTAATATTGCATTAATATTTCAATGGTATAGTACAGTAACTTGAATTCTCTCTTTGTTTTCTCTCTTAAAATATTCACTAAATAACTGTTAATCAAAATGAATAAATTTTGCTTTTGGAATAGAAAAGTTGTCAGTTACTTTAACCGTAACGTGTTATTTATAAGCTTCATATCTTTCGCAAAATAAATCGCCCATTGAATTATTTCGTCTGCCTTTTATTTTTTTGGTAAAGTTTTTTTTTTTTACAACTGTCAACTGATTCACCTTATGCAAGCTGGTAGGAAAGCCATCACTGACAGTAACAAATTTTCGACTTGAAGTGATTGAGGGCTTGGTAGCAGGAACAATTGTCAGCAGAAATAAAAGACCTATAGTGACAAACTCTCCATCTTCATCACGAATATCTGTTGATGGACTTAAAAACTCAGAGCCATTTGGAAGTCAGAATTACTGTTTTTTCTTATCAGCTGAAGGTGCGCTCTATGTAGCTCAGCAAAAAGCCAAAAACGCACTGACTGATTTTGTGAGGTCATAATATGCACCACCTGTTTTTATATCTTAGCTATCATTAAAATGAATAGAAATATTTGAATATACATAGAATAAACGGTAACTTTAGGAATTCATTTTAAATCAAAGATAGAATCTTTCAGCTGATTTTGAGAAATCGCATCCGGTCGGTACAAAAATTGGGTCACTTGGACATATATGATATCTCACCAATTACGTGTTGCATATTGGCTTCCAAATCCTGAATTGTTTACGAATTGTCATTTGTCAAAGACTTTGCATAGCCTCATAATATAAAGTCTCGCTTAAAGTGTAGTACGGTACGTGACACTATCCTACAGGAACCGCATATCATCTACGTCGATGCAGTCCATATTTTCGTAGAAATAATTACTGGTCATTGACTATAATACCATCTGCGAGCTTATTTTTGAATAAACAAGGATCGACGATGACACCATCGTGAAGACCACACCAAGCAGTACACCTTTGTCTGTGTGATTGGGTCTTATGATTATTTTCTGGATTTGCCTCATTCCAGAAATGGAAATTTTGCTTACTCGCTAACCCATTGAACTAAAAGTGAGGTCCGTCACTAAACACGACTTTTCAATAAAAGTTAAAGTGAATTTCAAGCTGCTCAAGAGCCCAGTCTGCCAACTGCCCCCGCAACCTATGGTCTCAAGGCCTAGGTTCCTGTATCTGCGGGATCTTTTACGGAAAAGGTTTTCCTCTAACGATTCACGCCGAATCGTCGATTCCCAATCTGCTACAGTATCTTCTGTACGCCGATTACATTGACTTCGTATCATCATGTAGAGTGTATCTATTATAATAAGTTTGACCCACAATTGTTATGGTAAATACTATATGTGGTGAAAGATAGTTCGACAATTTCTTCTTGCTACACCTCAGCTCAGCTTAGGATCCATACAGTGTACGAGTAGCCAGGATCAACGTTTTTTCCCCTTTTCAATAAAAGGAAACCAGATAAGGTCAGTTGATATAATTGAAGCTGTTAACTGAAATATGTTGTGCAAAAAAGTATTTTAAATTTCATAGAACTTACAAATCGTGGCCTATTTATTAAACTGCACTAATTATTAGAGCTACTCCTACGTGTACAAATGTATTTTTGCAAACACTTTACGAAGGATGCAGAGGTTTCTTTATTAATAAGGAAACATGTTTATGTTCATCATCCCTTCCTTTCGTGTTTAACTGACCGCTGTCTCATTTAGATTGAAGCAGCATTTCACTGGTCATTACTCTTTCTTACTACGAGTATATGGTATGTAATACTTGGTAGTATGTAATAACGGCACCAGTGCGCCCAGCATTTGTTTTTGACATAACTCATTATCCTTAATATCCCCATCACAGGAGAGAAACTAAGATAAATAACAATAAATTTATATCCTTTTGTGTGTTTGATTAATTCTTCTATACTGGCACTATACTCCTACTAGTAGCATTGTATGCGATGTCTTTCTACTTGGCATCCCAAGTGAATAATCCTATCTATATGCCGACAAAATAACAGGAACTGACCAGCAAGCAAATCTTCTCAACTGTAGGAGACAGATGCTTTTACTGGGTAGGTGGCTCATTGGGAGTAGGTAAGGCACGATCCAGACATTTGTAATCTAATATCTTTCACGGAAGATGGCTACTGCGATGACGATGACGACGACGACGATGGTATAAAGTGTATTGTTTGCAATGCCATAGTTATCCTTGAAGTGATGGTCGGCTTGGCTGCTACGACTGCAAGTAAAGTGGTATTGGTACTCAAAGTTAACTACATCACATTTTGCGCACATTTTCGTGAATTAATCTACAACCTGAGGCAAATGCACGTGACTGGAAATCTATTCATTTGCTGGATGGAATAGCAGTAGCATCATCATATTCAGGCATAGCTATCCTTTTACCCTGCCTGTCTGCTTGCTTGCCTGTCATTTTAACTCTACGGCAGATGGCATAAATCTGTCAAGATGACCTTGCATTTATATCCATGATGAGAAGACAATACCTATATTATGCACAGTAGAGAACATGGTTGAGATTGCTTTTCATATTGAACTTCATCTTCATTTGAACGATGTACTCGTACTCGTACTTCGTCGACCATTGTAAAGTCGTTCCTTAATTTTGACATTTATAATTAACTCTTAACCAATTTTTGTTTAACTAAGGACAAAGTCTGTTTCCTTTGCAAGCAGATATAGGAACATGTGGGTGGTGATTTTATGTATTATTTCATTGAAACATCTGTTTCGATATAAATTGACATTTTCAAGTTATTACCTTAACCCTGTATTCATCCGCATTGCTTTTATCATACTGTCTATCTATCTATCTATCTATTCATCTATTATCGTTATTTCTACAACTGAATGACTGCCAGATGCTTTCCTATCTGTTCAAGGAGGAGACAACATCTTAATTCAGTTCAAGATGTAGTCATATAATACATATAGAATATGCGCACTTATACGCTGCATATACCCGCACTGCTCCGGTTGTTCTTGTTCTTTCTGTTAATACATTTGCTCGTATAATACTCGCTGTACGTTCTCATGCTAAACAATTAAATATTTATACTTCAATCTACTTTCGCTGATATACAGGTTTTTAGGAATTTATACATGTAATAAATATAAAAGTGGTGGTGCTGCTGCTTTACTCCAGAAGCTGAAGGATTGAAGAAGCATTTCCGACAGCACTTGGAGTTTGAATGTCGGTGTGTCTTTTTTTCCGCTCCTTTCGTCTTCGTATTCAGTTTCTTTCCATAAAAAAGTGCTCGTCGGCTTAAAAAAAGCAAATGCACACAGCCGCACACATTTCGGCAGGGAATCCTCCGGAGAGATCCTTCTCCAAGTGGTTTAGCATGGTAGTATAATACCAAGCACTTAACATTTCTCCGCCGAATCCTTCTGGGAGTGCGGGATTTTCTTCACTTACACTCTTGTATACATATGTATTGTATGTAGGTTTTTAGAAACCAAATGTGGCAGCAGTGGGAGTAGGAGTGGCAGAAAGTACTGAAAATGTGGTCCACCATCAGGAAAAGCGAGGAAGTGGTATTAAGAAAACTTGGCGCTCACTCGCATTCTCTGCTTTGGTTTGGTTGGGTTGAGTTTGATTTGGGCATGAGGCATGAGGCATGGGGCATGGGGCATGCTAGGGGTTATGATGTTTTTTACGAGTAAACAGTAAACATTTTTTCTGCCTAATTGTGTGATTTCTTTGAAATTAAAAACACTTCATGTTATGTTATCAAGGGTTACGAATACGAATAACATGCTGCTCACCAGTTAACTTATGCAAATTGATCAAATTGGCTTTAGCGTATGGTAGGATCGGTAAACTTCCGGAAAAAACTGAACGGAAATACTCATACTTGAATAATTTATGGTTTTACAATGATACGTTCTTCTGAAGACGGTTTAACAATCTAAACTCAAAGTTATGTACTGGGTGTAAAAAGTTTTATTAAAGGTTAGTTTGGAATATTGAATTGAAGATAGCTGTTAATATAGGACAATGGTGAGAGTTGTTTCTAAGTCGTGTTGTTAGTCTGGCATGCCTCTTGCTAAGAAGTGTGGAGAAATTGGTCGAGCTTCACGTGTATAAAATTGATTTTTGATTGCATCTTCTGTCAAAGATTCACCAGCATGATACTTTTTTCAGCAAACAGATGAATTTGCGATTTACTTTTACTTTTTGGTCCTACCCTGAATACCATCTTCCAGAAAAGCTGGTATGAAGTTCATTTCCGATACGGATTTGAATACGAGGGTAATTCACTGACTCTGTTCTTAAGCGCATGCCGTTTAATGTAATCTCGTGCTTAAGGTTAGCTTTTGACAGAATATGAATCAAAAGAAGAATGTTGTCGATCTTCTATGGATGGCCCGAAATCAATCAAAAATCTGCCACTGACAATCGCCTACTATAGACTTCGCTGAACCTTCTACTAGTCGGAGAATATGAGAATTCTTTGAACGTTGTCGACACTCTAAATTTATCAGATTCCATCTGGGTCGCAGGTTATGATGGGATTGCGGGAAATAATTTCGCCGATAAATTCACAAGGCAAGGCTCTACATATATTAAAATAAATTGCAGAGTTCTCTCGCCATTTAAGTCTGAAAGCAGCCTGAAAAAGGGAATACTTGTAGACCATTTTTGTGGTAACAAATTTATTGATTATTTACTTAATATATACATATAGATTCAACAAAAAAAAAAATGCTCTTTACAAAATACCTACTGACAATCGAAAAATGTTTAAGTCTGCAAACATAGCTAACCACACAACTGGCGTAAAATGTACGTTTGTAGGTGAAATATACATATAGCGTTAAATGAACTTGTAAGCCTTACGTATTTCAACGGTTAAGGTGATGATGAAAACAAGTCTCCGTATGCAACAAAATTGGATTGGCCCTAATTATAAATTTAAAGGAAACCAGATATTTCAACATACGCACTTTCGCCCTCGTGGGAAGAAGAAAAATAACGTAGTTTTCCACGAAGAAATAGAGTTTTTAAAAATTTGCTGTATGTTGTAGGAATAGGGTGCTGTAACTACGACTGAGAACCCACCAATCGCACTTACTTTACATCTTCGTAGAGCCAACGGGTAGTGGTCTTATCCAACCGGGCTTGTCTTGCAAGACTTATAAGTGCGGGTGTTGAACAAAAACAAAATGACAATATTAGAATACTCTATAGAATCTCAAGGAGACCAAATGAAGTGACGTGTCGAATCAACCATGTTTCGAACAGTTAGCAAGACATATTCCATATGCCATATACAGTGTCCGCTTTTTTGGGACACCGCTTTATCGGGACAGCCGGTTAACTGGGACAAATGAAAAAGAACGGAAACGAAAAGGGATGAATTTGTTCGTCTATTATGGACAGCAGTCGTTTAATCGGGACATTTTCATCACATGTTTTACACATGCTTTGACAAGAAAAAACATTCCCACGTTGTTTACCTGCAATGTATCCAATAACTTACAATAGCAGATGCACAAAAATCATTGGTATGTAGTACTAAGGACGATGAAGACGTAAAAAAACGTAAACCAATGCGATTCAAATAACGGTATGTCTCGTGGCATATTTTCGTTTTACAGTTTCAGTAATGTGTGCACTTATCACTTTGTTATTCGCTTTGCTGTTTGGAGGTTTGTTGCGCTACAACGCGGATTGATTTCAGTTTCGTGCGGAGATAAGAAGAAACTAGTTTTCTAGTCGAGTGTCGTGCATATTGACAAGCCAGATTTTATTGTAGTCGAAATGTCTAGAAAAGACTTAACATTAGCCGATAAAATTGCTTTACTTGACAAAATAAAAAGTCAAGCACCGGGTACTTCCTATCGGGATTTGGAAAGGATCGTTAATGTTCCTAAGTCAACAATAGTGCGTATCACAGAAGAAATGAACTTAAACTGTGAGGGGAATTCGAAAAAACACAAGACAGATCCAGAAAACGGAAACGAGAAGGAAAAGATCCAGATGTTGATGAGGCTCTGAACCAATGGTTTTCAAATGTAACTAAAAGAGGTGTTCAAGTTAGTGGCCCATTGCTGAAAGCTAAATCAGAAGAGCTGGCGGCAAAGTTGAGTCATACCAATTTTAATGCTACAGATGAATGGCTATCGCGATGGAAAATCAGACATGAGATTAAATTTTAGAAAGCACATGGAGAGAAAGCTAATGCAGATTTTTTGAGCGCTGATCATTGGAAAAAGCATAAGCTTCTCGAGCTCTTGCAGTTGTGGAAACCTATTGACATATACAACGCCGATGAAACAGGGCTCTTTTACCGTGCCACGCCAAATGGCTCTTTGAGCTATAGACACCATGAAATAATAGGTTCAAAAAAGGCAATGGATCGAGTTAACTGTGTTATGTTGCTGTAATATGGTATGTCGGGAAGTGACAAGCGGAAGCTATTAATCGTTGGAAAAGCAATTTTCCAGTTCTTTATTACGCCAACAAGAACCCGCGACGGCCAACATTTTTATAAAATGGCTTTCGGATTGGGATGCAGAATTGCAACAAAGTTCAAGGAAAATTCTGTTGCTTATTGACAATTCGGCTAAAAAATATTAAAATAGAATTCCTCCCACCAAACACCACATCTTTGCTACAACCACTGGACATGGGAATCATAAAAAATTTAAAGACGCTATATCGAGGAAGATTGGTGCAGTTCATCGTTGAAGCAATTGAAGAAAATCTCTTAACAACATCTACAAATGCCTGAGAAGTTGGCGCAAAGGTTAATATTCTACAGGCTATACGATTTGTTGCGGATAGTTGGAGAAAAATAAGCTGTTCCACAATTCAAAACTGTTTTTCTCACCGTGGTTTCAAAAATGTAAATGATGAAATCATAACAGGTGTATCAAATATTGAAAGCTCCTATTCACTTGAGCGCGTTCAAAATCATGAAGAGTTTTTACCCATTGATTGATGAACCAGGTCCAGTCCGAGTTACCAATCATGAGGCGAGGCAGAATTTGCGAGAAATGCGGCGGTATTTCGTCCAAGAAGGCAGTGAAGGCAGTGAAGGCAGCTCATTATCAGCATTAAATGTTTGTGCTGTTTTTATTAACTTACAAAATATTGTCTTTTTGCACAACTGTAGTAAATTTAATCAATAAATTTGAGTATCTCTGACCGTTAGTGATGTGGAGTCTACAACTCGTGTTCATCCGCAAAAAGTTTGCTGAAAATATCGCCACCGTAGTCCAACTGATACAAGAATTGAACCCAGTAGGCCACGTACAACGCCGTAATTTCGGTGATTGGGTGCTGGAAATTAATGAACAAGATCAAGATTTTTTTAAAATAAAATTACTGTGAGTGATGAGGCCCACTTCCGTTTGTCTCAGTATGTAAACAAACAAAACTGTCACATCTAAGGTTCCGAAAGCCCAAGAGATATTGTGGAACAACCTCTTCATACATTCAATTAATGGCAGTATTGTGCGGTTTTTGGGCTGGCGTTGTAATTTTTTTTCATATTTTTTCGAAAATATTGCTGCTGCGAACGTTTAAGTGAATGGAGTGCGTTACCGAAAGATGTTGACTGACTTTTTGCCTGAAATTGACGTAGACAGCACTTCTAGGAAGAGTAACAATAGTCCCGGTCCTTAAGAAAGGTATGAGAAATACGGTTGAATACAGGCCAATCTTTATTTTATCTTACTTGTCAAAGGCCTTTAAAAAGTTGGCACTAAAACAAGTTTTTTACTACTTAAATAACAAGGATCTCTTATGTGAACATCAGTCTGGTTTTCGACCAAGAAGCAGCTACAAAACCGTGCTGAAAATAGTGGTAGAAGAGATACGTAACGCATTGGATAAGAACTATCCGACTCTATTATCACTAGGCTCTTCAGAAGCATTTGACACAGTCAACCACACGATCATTTGCAGTAAGCTTAGAGACTGCTTGCATTGGTGAGAATAGTTCAAATTATGTATGTATACGAAGTGGACTGCTACAGGAATCAATTCTTGGACCTACGCTTTCTCCTTATACGTGAATAATCCGTCAAATATTGTTAAACACTGCAAAGCCCATATGTAGGCAGGTGATGTGCAGCTTATGATGAGTTGCCCAACAAATGAAACAAACTCTGCTATAGAACTCCTAACTGAAGATCTTGCTAGAATTCACAACTGGTCAATTACATATGATCTACGACTTAATGCTGACAAATCGAAAGTACTTTTAATACATCGAAGTACTGACGATCGCCAGTTCACATAAATCAAATTCCATAAAGTGGGTTGTCTCCGTTTAAAACTTTGGTGTGATTTTTAATTCAATTCCTTCCTGTGACACTCATATTTATTCTTTCATCGGCGAAATTTACAGTAGACTTCGTCTCTATAGGTCACTCAATATCTTCTACCAAAACTAAATTAATCTTGGAAAGAGCTCTTCTTCTACCAATTTTATTAAACGGTTGCGAGATTTTTTGCGAACCTGACCACAATTGCCTAAGAAAACTTAACGTTACCTTCAACAATATTGCGAGATATATTTTCAACACCAAGTAGCGTGATCCTGTTTCTTACTTTTCTAAGCAAATAATATTCGTCTTAAAATATAGATCGCTATGTCTTCTGCATAAGCTTGTCCAAACTGTTTTTGCCTTACTTACTGAATACCAATTCTTTGTTCAAGTTGTCCGGCTTTGGAACTCTCTACTTACTGATTTGGGAAGAATAACAAGCACGAATATATTTAAGTCGCTCTCACTCGCAATTCTAGCTACAATCTAAAAGTACACAAATTAATCGGAACATGATTTTGAACCATTCTTTTTTTTTTTAACTTATTTTGAACGTATTTTCTTCTTTATTGAACTTATGAACTTCTAATATATTAATGTTAAGAAAACGGCTTGCAATTAATTGTTAAAGATTATTTAGTCTTAGTTTGTAAGTAATATACATGTACATATTATATATATTGAATATATGAAATAAATGAAAAAAAAAGTAGGTGTCTGTACATAGGAATGTACTTAAGCGTTGCGTTTTCGCAAGGTTCTATAACTCCACTTTCAGGAATGGGCAAAATATTTTCACTTGTTTTCCTGATTTCACTGCGTAATACCAGAATAAAAGCTCAATTTCATCAAAATTGGAAGAACAAATTTATTCGGGTCTAAATGGGTTACAGCCATTTCTATAAAAAGGGTTTAGTGTTTTTCATATAATAGTAAAAGAATAGTATCGAACAGTTATGCAATTTTTATTTTTGGATGGAAAAATGCTCGAAAAAATAACAGCGATATTGGATGCTGTCTACCGGGAGTCTTTGCCATCCCTGACAACAGTCATATATTGCTTCAACGAATTTAAACGTTGACGTACATTTCTTTTTGATGAGGAGCGCCTAAGCCGCCCGGCAGACGTGATTACTGAGAACAACTTTGAAAAGATTCATTATATGATTCTTGCTGATACCCGATCGAAAGTTCGAGAAGTAGTAGAGTCGAAAGGGCGGCAAACTTCATTTTACTTGATAAGCTTAGCATGAGATATGTAGCTTTCGCTCGATGGCTGCCACCACTGCTTACAATGTCACCTGTAAAGTGGCGCTTGGAGCTCGTCAAGCGAAGTCCGAAGGATTTTCGTCAACGTAGATGAAGCCTGAATCCATTATTACACGCCAGAGCCTAAACGACCACACGAATCTGCTCCGGTGAAGACAAAGACGGCAGGAAAGTTTTTTAAGAAGGGAAGCACTATCACTATCACCAGTTTACTCACCCAGAATCGCCGTGGCCAAATTTGGTGTATAATATTCTATGATCGGAATCATACTATTGTACAGTGTCCTAATATGGAGCACTGTGCTGGCGTCTATGCACATTCTTGTGTTGTTTCTGCTACGATTCAAGTACAGTTTCGAAATAAACACCTCAAATTCTAACAACATACTAAAATAAATTAAATGTTGTACTGGATTCTGGTAGGCAGTTGAAGGATAAATAAGCATTACAATATATACATGTATAATATTAACTTAAGACAAAAACGATGTAAGTGGTTTTTCTAATACACAACGTCAACAGAAACGCATACCGGCATACGCCGGTAACGACTATTTTTGAGCAAAATAAACTCAATATTGATTAAAAGAAATTTTCTTGTCTTTGTGCTCAACCTCACAAAATTTGTGTATCTGCATTGTTCCAACAGAAATGCAGGAAACGCTTTTGCTAAATAATACACCTTTCAAGTGATAGTAAATAGTTTTTCTTAGTGATTTCCTCTTAGGATCTTTTCTCTTCTGTCGTAGGTTTAAAAGCATACATGGGGTTCGCAAAACAGAATTTCATAACCCTGCAAAATTAAAACAGACATATTTTTTCTGAAATATTTATCCTTACATCCTTTTCCTTACTTAACTTCTTTCAATAAGTTACTGTATTATGCTCCTAAAAAAACCGAAGCTTGATTAGAAATCATATCATCACAAAATTAAATAAATGGAAATACAAAATTACTGAATTCATAAGGAAGGTTCTCTTCTTCCGAATTTAACTTGGGGTTTATTTAAAGGAATAAGCTCGAATTCATTCGCCTTGTTGGAACAGACACATTTGGGAAAAAATTGGTGTTCGTTCTGCTTGTTAGTGATAAGTCGTGAACTCGTTAAGTAAATTTAATTACCCTTTGCTGGAGGTGGCTATCCACATATCCCCCTTTATTTTTAATATAAATAAATCTCAAATATTAATTCAAATTTTTTAAGTGGGGCAAATTGAGAAAACGACAACAAATTCTTATCACTTTGCCCAAAAACAACGTTGTGTCATTCAATCGGCAGATTTCAAATCGACAAATTTCCACCATCACAAAGTCATACACAGGTTAGCTCGCAAAAGCATATGTACGAGTATGTACCAGTAGGGCAACGGCAGTTTTTTATTTAATTATGTATTGTACGAGTATTAATTAATAAAAAAATCCGAGTGCAATTTTTTTGGAAAGGGTTTTGCTTTTTGGCGCTCCATCATTGAGGGTTAATTGTTGCTCAGTTGCAAATGTATTTTTTTGTTTTTTTTTTTTCATTGAGATGTTTAATACAAACATTAACAAACTAAACTTAAAACTATGACTTATAACTACGTGTTCAAGGAATTTCGAAGGTCTAACCTACTGCAGTGGAAATCGAACACTAGACGTATCCAATGTGTTTCACGTAGCATTCGACACAGTCAGTGGCTCGTTAAGACCATAAGTTGTCCTGTGATTATTCGGACGAAAAAGGTGGACAGATCTTAGATGACACGGGATGGTAATGATTTTTTTTTTTTTTTTATAATTTGCGCGCGCTCAACTGATTTAAGTACCATTAAAATGCTTGCACACAGCGCGGGCGAAGGAAAATCAGGAAGGATAGAAAGAGAGGTGCCAGTGATCGTCGGTTTTAAATGTTTGAAGGTTATAATGACTTGGAGATAAAGAGATAGGCAAGGCATTCGATAAGCAAGTTGTACGGCTTAGGAACGAGTCACGATATTTTAGAGTACGTCCGAAAGTGGGCTTGAGAGTATACTGAAGAGCATTTATAGCGAGGCGGATGTTACGGTTAAAAGTTTGAATGGGCGGAATGCTACTGGTGATTTATATGGAGCACTGGTGGAAATAGCGATAAAACAGCGTGAGACACGAGACCTTACGTCGGTGTTCAAAGGTGTCCATTGTTTGAGTGATATTAGTATCACCTATGAGTTTTACCGCACGGTTTTGAATCTATCTAGCAGGTGCAGTGATGTTTTGGGCACACCCGCCCAGATGTGGGAATTGTACTCCAATTTCGGGCCGATAAGCGTCTTATATTGTACATATATTGAGGCAAGATCATAGAGGGTGAAATATTTCTTACATTGCTTAAGGAAACCTAGATATTTCGCAACGTTTTTGACGACACCGAATATGTAGTCACTCCAACGTAAGTTTTTATTGACACTCATACCGAGAATGGAAAGTTTATCGGTTTCGACGATGCAAGTGCCATTCATGGATAACGGCTGGGTGTTTAAATTTCGTTCTAACGACAGCAGACTGCAATGTATTTTGGAAGCATTACATTCTACTCTGTTAGTGTAGACTATGGTTCCATTTTCTGTAAGACATGCCATCAAATCGCCATTGGACTTGTTGCTACGAAAGCCGTACTGCCGGTCATTAAGAAGTTTTCGTGTTTCGAGATATTTCATGAACCTACGGTTTATACGCGTTTCCATGACTCTGGAAAGAAGAGACGTAAATGCAATGGGCCTGTGGGAGGAGTGAGAGGCTTGATGAAAAGCTTACGTAGTGGTTTTGCCAGCGAGGAAGAACACCTCTTCATAAGGAGGGGGATATACCATCTAGACCAGCGGATTTGTGAATGTTAAGATCTTTAAGAACTCTTGCTACTACACGAGTGCGACAGTGGTTTCGTCCCATAGTAGATTCGACGCACTCAAGTGTAGGCGGGGACAAAGCACAATCTAGGAGTGTTGAGCTTGTCGTAAAGTATGCAAAAAGCAGATTGGCCTTGTCCAAAGGGCTGACAGCTGGAAAATCATTATAAATGAGCTTTAGGATGGAGGTTGGGGCAGAATTTCTAATATTTTTGACGAACGACCAAAAATTGTTGCTACCTTTGGGACATTGTAGTATTTTTTGCCTCAGTTTTTGGTCGTATTGGAATTCCACACGCTAAAGAAAGACGTTGCAGTCATTCCTGGTTCGTTTAAACTTTTTTCGGTTATCCACTGTTAGGTTGTTTTGAAAAAACATTTCTCTAACCCTGACATCGTTCCATGGCTTTTCTTTTGGTTGGATACTCTTCATCCGATAAGGGATAAAGTTTCTCATTTATAAGAGAATTGTGTCTGTGGTCATATCAGCAGCGGCATCCACGTCGTTATCGAGGAAACATAACGACCAGTTAAAATTCCTAAAAAACTGTTAACACTGCTCAAGTTAGCTTTCTCGTATTGCCATACTATTCCTTTGGGAATCTTTTCTCCAGTTGTGTGCTGGGTGTACGATAAATTAGCTGATATAACACAATGGTCCGACGAGCCTAGAGGAGAGAGTACAACAACGATGTACTTATCAGGGTGAGAAGTTAAAAACAAGTCCAGGGTGTTGGCGGTATGACTATCAACATCTGGTATTAGCGTGGGCTCATTTACAAGCTGCGTTAAGTTGTTTTCCATAGCAAATATCTCAACACACCGTCCTTTGGGTGTTATCTGTCCAGAGATTTGGCAGAGAATTGTGGGACAGTCGATGATGCCATCAATTTTTGGATGAAGAGAATTTAAGCGGACTCCCGACGTTTTTCTAAAAACAGCAGACCGAGTAGTTTAAGTCGATTAATATAGGGGGGTAGAATAATATGGTCAGCCCATGGGGTAGCCCGCGGAATGCGAATAGTAGAAATCTCCGTTGGACAGCATCAATGTCCAGTGGACCATATCTCACTGGCATACCCGAGAAGTGGACAAACAAAGGTTATGTACAGGGATTTGGTGACATAGGGGTCGGACACTTCTTTAGACCATCGTTTGACAAATCTGAGAGCGGAGTTAGCTTTGCTAATTGCAGAGTCAATATGGGCTGTGTATCACAAATGGTACCCAAGTAACTACAGCAATTCTTTCATTTGATAAATAATAGGTGTGGGTTGGAAATGTCAAACGCCTCCGGGAGTAAGAAATGGCTCAACATTTTTCTATGTTGATCTCGAGAAAGTTTTTATGGCACCATATCGAGAACCTATTAAAATCATCTTGTAAAGGTTGAGAGTCAGAGAGGCTTGAAAGCTGTCTAAAGATTTTCATATCATCGAGATAGATAGATATGTGGGAGTGCTTTATAACGTTAAAAACATCATCAAGATAAAAGTTAATGGACCAAAACGACTGCCTTGTAGAACATCCGAAATGGCGAGAAATGAGTCAGAAAAAAGGGAACGGAAATGTACTAATTAATACAAGAGGTTAGTCTAGGTTTGAAGCCAAGAGCTTCGAGTTTGAATAGAATTAACTTGTGCGATATTTTATCACAGGCCTTACTGAAATCGGTGGCGATTGCATCAATTTCTTTCCTTTACTCTAGGGCACCAGAATTCAGAAACAAACTCAATGAGGTTGGTGATTGTTGATCTGCCTTTGAGAAAACTATGTTGGTTGGTTGCAAATATAGATTTACAATGAAAATATAATGCATCATAAACAATTCTTTCAAAAACCTTGTGGATGCAGGAGAGTTTAGCAATGGGGCGATAACTGGTGATATCGTGCTTTGGCCCTTTTTTGTGAAGCGTGGTTATAAAAGCGCTTTTCCAGAGATAAGGAAAGAACCCTTAACACAAACATAGTTGGAAAACTCTAGTGAGGGGATGAATTAGATTATCAGCACATTTTTTTAAGATAACTGGAGGCAATCCATTCGGACCTGCAGAAAAATCGTCTTTCAGTTTATGTAGTAGCTGCAGTAGTTTCGCCTGACTAGGGAGATATTTGAAAACGGTTGTTCAGGTAAAAATGGATAGCAATCGAATTTTTTTTTTGTGTTAATAAATTGATTTTTAGGGTTTGATGGTAGATTGCATTTGGCTGAGATACCTTTGGTAACGAGATTCAGCAACTAGAGAGAAGTGATTCTAAGCTCGGAGGTAGTTTTGTTGGTCAAAGTCAGAACCAGATTTAACAAAGTGATGTCATAACTTGTTTCTCTTATTACGAAATGCATGAAGTTCTTTGTTGTATCAGGGAGGAGATGACGAAGAATTTCTGCGTCAAATAAAAGGAGTAGTTTGCCTCATACAGTGGAAGATCTTATAGTAAAAGATAACTACAACATAATCTGCGGTTATCTTACTGTTTTGTAGAAAACAAAAGTCCACATTTTCGAGAAGATTGTTAAGCTTAGTGTGTAATTGGTTTAAGTGTAGAGAAGTTTCTGAAAGCCTCAAGAAAATATTGTTATCAGATGAATAAATAACGAGGAGAGGTGGGTAGAGATGGTCTAATTTCGATGGAAGAAGTTCACACTCGTGGTGCCGGATGTAAAGATCAGATCTAGTTTCCGGCCCATGAACTTAGAAATTGGGTTTATTTGAAAAAGGGCAGAATTTGTGAGACAATCTGTGAAGAGGATTTCTTTGTCAGAAGCTGCATTTGTGACAACAAGATAAGATTCTTCATCCAAGTGAATCCATAGGAGATGGAGGAGATTAAAATCGCCGAGAACAATGATTTCATCACAGGGATCAGTGATTTCAAACAGGGGATCGACCACATTTGCCGCGAGCTGATAACTGTATATTGATTGGGAGGGGCGAACATAGCAAGAGAGGATATAAAGTTTGTGTTTGGAGGGAGTAACTGTAACACAGATGAATTCGAAACCGGCAGACGACTTTTTGACGAGTTTTGGATTCAAACGAACTTTGATTGCCAGAACGACATCTCATACTATAGAATCGTCAATGTATGAAGTTAAGAAACAGGAAGAAAAAGAGCTACTATAAAAAACCTGTTGCTTCTTTCTATGGTGTTTGTGACAGCGGTATCAACGATGTAAAATGTCAGCATTCTGTAAGCGAGTTTTAAACATAAAATGTGCAGCTTGTGACCGGCAGAGTAATGTGATTCTTAATGGAAAACATCGATTACATCCAAAGAAATCTTGCAACTGTATTCGAAGGACAGACATATGCAATTCTGATGGCAATGAACTGCTTTGAGAGGAATAGGTAGACGATGAGAAATATCTGCTTTTATAACAGTAGACAAACTGCACTTAATGTCGTGCTGAACCCTTGCAAGCCTTTTATGAGCACTGTCGGAGGCTAAACTCACTAATTTTTGTCTGGAATTTGTTAAACAAGCCTCAAAATTGGATTTCTCAGGACCTGAACATGCGTTTGGGCTTTCTACATCATCAGTTAAAATTTCCATTCGCTGTTGCACCTTTTAGTTCCGTTAAGAAAGCAACACCGATGGGAGATAATAACAATCAAGTTAATGTTGATAATCAAAAGTTCAGGCTATCACGCGATATCCAAACAAACCCTCGTATAACGAAATGACAGCGGCAAATGATTAGTCGATTCCTCCAATGCCGACGACCTCGCCCTAAGCGACATCATATTTGAGCACATGACTTGATACAAAATCCTCTGATAGTGCTGGCAATTCGTGGCGAAATAATTTAGTTAGTCGGCTATTATCCAAATCTCGGATAACAGCAAGAAGCAAAAAAATTTATTTATTTTACTTATGTCACCACCCTTGTAGAGCATAAAATGACAAGGCGAACAACACTATGAGCGGCAGAGACTAGACCGTGCTTAGGTGATGAATTAACTCGCATACATACGAGTACACCACAAATATGCCCACACATGTACATATTAACAAAACTGTATTGCCTGGAGGTAGTAATTACCTTTTCGTAAGCTTACATGCTTACATTAGAATTTTTAGGATTTTTGTCTTTCTGGGTTGCCTGGGCTAATCTCAAGAAGCATTACAGTGACCTCGGTATGCCTTTGGCGGAAAGTCAACGAATTTTATCTGGCAGAATAAAGGGTTATTTCTAATTACGAAATATTTTTATTACAGACTTTACCTTAGAATTGAATCGCTTTATTCAAGTAATAATATGTTTTCAACTTGGCCCTTGGTACACTATGTTACGTACTTCCACGAGGTATTTAATGCTCCCTATCGGCAAGCCATAGCTCTTTTAATCCAAAGGTGACTCTACAGTCCGTTTTTCTAGCTTCAGCGATATTATTTTGTTCATAGAATGTCATTATACATATAAGCATATTCAACATATTCAACAAATACATCAAAACTGTACGAATTTATTTTTAAAATTCAAAATCCGTTCTTTAAAAGCTGCTGTTATCGTCGAATGAAAGACAAACTAGGCAAATATTGAAAATATTTTGATCTATCAGTTTACTGGCTGATAACTTAGTCTCGGTTTGCGGCCGAAAGATTCGGTGGAGAAAGGATATTTTTGCTATAACGAACAATTGGAGAAAATAAACAAAACCTTTCCGTTGAAAAATGGTAATTATCAACGGAGAAGCTTATCGAAGTTTATAGATTGAATAATTGAGTCCAATGGCTTAAGCTGTTGTGTCATTTAGATCTTATGCGGTTGTAAATGCTGATCATTTGACAAAATCTTGCGAAAAATAATGTAAGAAATGCGACGAATCGAGGTCCTTGGGTCATTTCGAACACTTTGGCTTACAGCAGTGATGATGTAGCTTATAGCTACATGCCGGCGGTGAATGTGATATGTTGCTTTACCCGCAAATGAACCAGTTTCTTTGATATATTTAACCAATACGCGACTCAGAAGGTCGATTATGTTGACCGAAAAGTGAGAAAAGTAAATTTTACAGAATGATCCATTACATGGTACAATATTCATAAATAGAATTATGAAATAAATAAAATACGAGGGTAGTCGCAGACCTAACAAAGAAAACACAAAAGAATTGGGGAAAAATATGTTTATTTCCCTACGTAGTCTTCTTTTAGCTCAGTACACTTTCCACGGCGATGTTAAATAGCTTCGATACACAGTTTATAGTGAGAATCGTCGAGCTCCTTAGCTATTAACCGCATACTGCACCTCTTTACTGTTGGCAAATCTTTTACCACCGAGCCATTTTTTCAAATTCGGAAATAGAATAACGTGCGTGTGGAAGCAATTCGAACTTTAACTCATTAATTTTGGCCATCCTGATGACGGATGAATGAACTGGTGAATTATCTTGATGAAACAAAACTTTTTTCTTCACCAAATGCGGCCGTTTTTTCTTGATTTCATCTTTCAAACGCTGCAATAAGTTCGCATAATATACGCCGTTGATTGTTTTTCCTTTCTGGAGATAATCGATGAAAATTATCCCATGCGCATCCCAAAAAAACTGACGCCATGACTTTGCCTACGGACGGAAATGTCTTCGTCTTCATTGGAGCTGATTCTCTCCTTTGAGTCCATTGTTTGGACTGTTCCTTCATCTCAGGTGTGAAGTGATGGACCCATGTTTCATTCGTGGTTATGAATTGACGCAAAAACTCGGTTTTATTGTGAGTAGTCCCGGTACCCATTTTGCACACAGCTTTCTCATATCCAATTTTTTAGTCAACATGCGACATACAGCACTTTTTGAAATGCCTACCATATCTGCTAGTTCACGTACTTTCAATCGACGGTCATCCAATACCATTTTGTGGATTTTTTTCAACATTTCTGGTGAACTCATCTCATTTGGTCGAACACTGCAGTGTTCGTCTTGGCAACTCGTACGACCTCGCTTAAACTCTAGCACCCAATATTTTATTATTCTAAGCGAAGGAGCGAACTCCCCCAGAGTAGAATCCAGTTCCATTTTGATGTTGGTTGAATTGAGACCCTTCAAATGAAAGCATTGTATCACATAACGATGACCAATTTTTTCCATATTTAATAATTCATTAAGAGCGTTCATTAATGAACTAAACAACATAGCGTCGCCAAATTTTAAATTTAAGCTATATACAATAATATTTCAGTATTTCAGTATTTTTATTGTTGTATAATAACGACATTTATAATAGACCATTCAAATCTTTAAGCTATAAATGTGATACAATTAACAAGATTAAACTAAAATTGCAATTCTTTCTCATTAAAGTAAACTTTAAAATATTAACACCTGATTGAAATAAGTTTGAGTACAAGAAGAGAAAATAAAAAAAGTGAAATGGTATAAGCTTTCTTGAACAATTAAAATAAAATCTTTGTATGGTGTCAAATTTATATTCAGTATTCCAGCTAGTTGTCTGCTATATGTCGAAAGAGAGTTTCACTAAATCTATTTGTATTATAGAGTCGTCTTATATTAAGGAGGAGTGAATTCCAAAGGTGAATAGCGTGAACGAAAAACTGTCGTTCAGTAACTAGATAAGCAACACGAGGTACAATTGAATTTAAACATCTACTTGAATGCGAAAACCTGTTGGTTGATTATAATCCTGTGTAGATATTTGATTGTGCAATAGTCAAAATATCAGTCAAGTGTGCAACCAAGAATATTTTTGGTGTAAGCCGACACATGAGCAAAACGATTTAGGCCGTATACGTATCGCACAACGTTGTTAAAAGCAATGTTGAGCTTACGTCTGGCAAGTGCGCCGGTGCAACAAAAAATTTCGCAGCCATACGTTATCAGAGGAATAAGCACGGCCTTGACCAACATGAGCTTCGTATTTACTGGTGTGAAGCTTTGAGATTGGGAGAGATTTCTAAGACATCCGTATAGTTTTCCCACACCTGAGCAAACGTGGTCGTCCCAGGTTAATTTTGTATTGAACCAAATACCAAGATTTTTGGCTTTGTTTACAAATTCGATAGGTTCATTACCAAGGTATACTGAAAGAACGTTGATAAGGGATAACGGATTTCTATTTATGAGAAGACGCTTCGTTTTTCTTGTAGAAAGTTTTCAGCTGCCAAGCAATGAATATGTTTCAAAGTGGCATGATGAATAAGATCATTCTCAAAGCTTAAATAGAGCTGGATATCGTCAGCAAACATGTGAAAATTTGAACTTTTAATGCTTTTGGGAAGATCGTTAACAAAAATTGCGAAAAGTACGGGACCTAAAATGGATCCTTGTGGAACACCAACTGAAATTGCAATATAATCTGACACAGGATTGTTTACATGAACTGCTTGTTTTCTTTCAACCAGATAGGACCGTATGAGATTAGCGGCTGATGTAGAGAAATTATAGAAGTACAATATATCAATTTTGATACAAGTAGTTCATGATCAGCGGTGTTAAAGGCCTTAGAAAAATTTGGGAGAGGGTGATTTGTTTCTTGTCTATTGCAACTCTCATATCGTCGGATACTTTTAGAAGAACTCATGTGCAGCTGTGGTGTCTCTGAAATCCAGACTGTTAGGAGCAAAGAACTTGTTCTTGTTGAAGAAAACTTGATATTTCATGGTGTATAACTTTTTCAAATATTTTTGAGAAATATGGTAGTATAGCGATAGGTCTATATTCAGTTGACGAGTTGCCTACTGCTTTCCTTTTTGGGATTGGTATAATCTTAGCTTGCTTCCAAGCACACGGAAAAGTGGATCTTGTTATTATATTATTGAAAATATATGTTAAAGCTGAAAGTATATAGGGTAATATTAATTTAATAAAAGTTGGGTGGATGTTATCGACACCAACAGTGTTAGATTTAATTTTCAGCACAGCTCTAGCAACGTCGATTTGTTCCACCCGTCCAAATTCAAATAAGCCAGCATGAGGCGTTTGGATATTGTTTCCATTTGGGCGAAATGTCGCTTGAACTTTTGCGAGTTCTTTGTTTAGTTCGTTAGGATCGACCTGGTCTACCATGAACTTCAAGTTACTAACTTCACCTAGTTCTCGTAAGTTTGTCCAAAGTGTTTTGGTTGGAAGTTTATGATCGAAGTGCTTGGCATAGTAGCGACGTTTGGCTTCTTTAATCTTCGTTATTATATTACGTAAGAACCGATAACTGTTATAGTATCCGGGAATCCGAAATCGTTTCCATTTTTTGAATTCAGCATCACGCTTGTTTCTTAGCTCAACAATTTCACAGGTAAACCACTTGATGTTATTATTTTTGACAGCTTCCTTTTTAGAGGAACATGTTTATCGAAGAGCTGTAAAACTACGTAATGGGAAGGCATCGACCGATGTTTCAAAAAATACGTTATGCCAATCGAGGCAAAAAAGGTCTTCTTCAAGCTGCTCCACATTTAGATTTTTAAAGTCCATGAATGTGTAAAACGTTTGTTTGTTACCGGTGACTAGATTAAAAGTGGCAAAAATGAGGTCATGTTTAGAAAAAACAGGAGCAGAAACCTGGGTAGAGAAGACTTCCTAACAGTCACTGGTGATAAAAATGTCCAAGAGTGTGCTGTTGGAACCAGAAAAGTGCGTTGGAAGGGTCGAATTTACAACATCAAGACCAAGCATTTTAATGGAATCAATAAAAGGTTGGTACTTAGTTATTTTTTATAAACAGCAACCGCAAACTATACATCAGGTCGGGTACTTCTAAGACTACCCTCGTATAATATAATAACTTTAATATTTTGCAGAATTTTTGACGACACCGAATGTGTGGTTATTCCAACGTAAGTTGTCATTGACATCCATACCGAGAGTGGAATGTTTTCCAGTTTCGACGATGCCAGGGCTATTGTGATTTGGAAGCATTAAATTCTAATCTGTTCCACAGTTAGTTATGCTGTCAATATCAGAATTTAATAAGCTTAACATACCCTGCCGTTCCCATTCTGCAGCCGAAGAGCAGGGACGTGAGTCCTGCAACTAATATGGAAAGCAGAGAGTATTGTCGTCAGCAAAGGAATACTATATGTATATTGGATTAGAAATAGCAGGCAAGAGATCGTTGGTGAAAATTATAAAGAGTGTCGGAGATAGTACGGAGCCTCAGGCACACTATAATTTATTTTGTGAATATTTGAACGGTCCGAAAGGCTCTGCCGGTTTCTTGTGTTATCGCCGTTCGACACCGAATTTCCGCACAAAGGTTCACTGGCTTCAGTTTGCTATGGATCCAATGTCATATGTTACCATGCAGCCGCTTACTGAAGATGGAAGAAGAGCTGGTTGACCGAGATGGACATAGCGCAGAACAGTCGAAAAGAAGCACTTCATTCAAGTCTAAACCGGGGGAAGCTATGACATATTTCCAGAAACATTGAGTCAAGTTTTTAATAAAAACACCTGTCGTGAAGACTTAAGTTTATGGGATGCCCATACATTCATGTGAGCAAGGATACGCCTTATCATCGCCTGCCGCCTTCCTGAGTACCAATGCGGAACTGTGTTGGAGGCAAAAGTTCCATCCTTGGTAAGGCAGACTTAAAACATCTTATTGGAAGTCTACATTGAGTCAAGCGAACAGGAAGACCCCTCCCGCGATTTGGGTTTAAACCACAGCCACCATGACGCTCACACAAGGGGGCCTACCTCAACAAGTCAGGCCTGGACCGAGATCCTGGGGGCTCCTGAATCCTATGCTACAGTGATATAAGCCCTAGTAGGGTCTTTCGGTGGTGCTGCCACCAACAGAGCCTTTGACCTGCAGCTTGTAACTTGTCAAATCGTAGCAACTTTCAGTGTCGTCATCTAAAAACCGTTACGAAAAGCCCAGTATTATGCTCCGCCCCGAACCATAGTTCCGGGGGCTCCTGACCTCCCGTGGTACCAGAATATAGCTTCCGGTCGAGCTTCGCAACCTTAACCTTGAGGTTACTTCCAGTTAGGCACCTCACTGCCAGGACTGGCGGCCTTGCAACAATTTGAATATCTATGAACTACCCGCTAGCTGCCTACTGCACCTTCTATTGAATACGTCTTTTGCAAAACTACGGGTTCTTTCAAACCGTACGGTACAGTGATAATTCCACTGACATCGTAGGTCTCACCATTAAAGGTGATGCCCATAGCCTGCAAGTTCCTTATGTCAGCGTAATTGGGACACTCACACAGGACATGAAGCCAGTCCTCATAGGTAGCTCCACATGAGCAGCTCGCAACTTCGCTAAGCCCCCTCTTATGCAAGAATGCATTTAGGGAGCCATGCCCGGTCAACAGAAAGCCCAGGCTGAGATTAAAATTCCGTTCAGGAAAAATTCGCATGGTTCGCACATCCCTTAGGAAGCCGTAATTAACCCTGCCATTTTCGCTAGTATCCCATCTAGATTGCCATCTAGATAGAACACATACGTGTAGCAAGGTTTTACGCTGCCTCAGGGATAGGCCATCCACTTCTTCCGGGGAAACCCAATCGCGCTCATTTAGAGGGAGACCTTTTCTGATCTTGAAAGCAATAGCACGTCGCATCACTTCCAGATCCAGAGGTGGCACTCCCAGCAACACCTGCATTGCCTCTGTGGAGACAGTGTGGCACACCGGTAAACAGCCAAGCAAGGCGACTCTTTGACAAGTCAGGATCCGCCTTTGGCCATCAACAGTCATAACTCTGTCGTACCATACCGATGCTCCATATGTTGCACAGGCAACAAATAGGCCATCGTATATGATACGAACAGAACGCCTGTTGAGTCCCCAGTCAGATCGCAAAATGCGCCTTACCTGGCCTACGGCACTCAGCATACGTAGTCTAGTACGAACCAGGTCAGGCATGAAGTTCATACACTCACCCATCGTTATGCCCAGATATGTGACCTCAGTCACACATCTAATGCCAACGCCGTTCAAATGTATCTTAGGAGCCCGACGTCTTACGTTCAACTTGCCCTTGAGCTTCATTAAGACGGTCTTATCCTGCGACACACTTACCCCTACGCTTTCTCCCCATTCAGCAACGACGGCTAGAGCTCTTTCTCCTATTGCCTCGATTTCGGCCCTAGACTGGTCTTCAAGGATGAGGAGCAGGTCATCTGCATAGGCGCAGCACCCACAGAGCTCGTTTAGCCGCCGCAAGAGTGGATCCATCATCAGGTTCCAAATAAATGGACCACAGATGGACCCCTAGGGGCAACCTCTCTCAACATTAATTGAGACGTTGTCGTGTGCACTTACCACATTCGCTTTTCTGTCGGAAAAGTAGCTTCCCCAAAGCCCAATTTCCCGACAGCCCAATTCCTGCAAGCTGGTAACTATTTTCTGCCAGTTTAGGTTATCAAAGGCACCTTTGAAGTCAATAAAGATGCCTATAACCACACTGGCCCTGCTTCTGAGGACTCTGTCTTTTACGAAAGACCATGCATCCTCGACACACTTGCCTCTTCTAAAGCCGAATTGGAAGGGGGACATTGGTTCCGCCATGCTCTCTGAAACCCTTTCCGCCATAATCCTTTCCAGTACTTTTCCCAGTACCGGAAGCAGGCTGATGCCCCGATAAGATTTAGGGTCAGAACTATTCTTATCGGTGGACTTCAGGAGCACAACCACCCTTGCCACCTTCCAATCCTTGGGGAAGTAGCTACAAGCAATACATTTGCTGTACAGTCCGAGTAGGTATTCTGGGACGGCCTTCCAGATGGCTCTCACCATCTCTCCGGTCATTCCATGAAGTGAAACACCATAGTCGACTTCTTCAGTTCTTAACTCCGAAGGGAATATCTCCAGAAACAGTTCGCAATAACAGAAAGTGCAATCGAAGTGCTAGAATCCACGAGTGATGCGAAATAGTGGTGATGTGGCGCAATTGATGCGTTCGCCGTCCGGCAATGACAGACATCTAATTTTAAAATTTTCGGCTTGTGAAAAGATCGTAGAAAGTCCCCTCTCAATGTGTATAAAATGACCAGGGTAACTACATAAGAAGTTGGAAAGACTAAACCTGAACCAACACTTTACTTATAAACAAGCAAACAGTATCAACCTTATTTAGTAATATTTCTACGCCTATGCAAGTAAGCTGGAGACAATAATTGATGACTTAAACAAAAACGTTATGCTCTTCGAGATATTATTCATCTTATGTATCAAAGCTATCTAAAATTACATTTATGGGATAAATGTTTTCAACCAAAACTGTAAGTAGATCACATTATCTGATACATGTGAGCGTAGGCAATGGTGTCGAGTGTTTTTCAACAACAGTCAGCCATCAACTATGATGTTTTCTATAACACTTTGAAAGTACTAAAGACTATGTCGAACTTGAGTGCCAATCTCTTCTCCGAAAAGAGTTTTGACTTCCGGAGAAAGCGGGTACCACCGATGATGGGAGCAATAGCTTTTTCTATTTTTTGTATTGTACAATATCTTTCCTGGATTTGCTTGTTGTATAGCTTAAAACTGAGATAGAGTTTTCAGTTCACGAATAATCCGGAAGCTCTTAAAATACTTCTCAGTGGCTTGATAAATATTCTTCGTACTATTTGTAGGACCATACCCAAATTGCCCTATAAGCCTTTAAAAGAAAATTTAATTACATAGGATGGGGTTCCATGGAGTAAGTGGAATAAGAAGGTCTTGTATCTATAACTAATATTCAGATAAACGATTTTCAATAATTCATAATTGGGCCAGACTGCAGCATACCTGTACATCTACAATAGTATCTGGAACATTAGTAGTCCTGGAAACTTGTCTCTCGGAGTCTCTAGATATTTTATAAAGAACGAATGTTTACTCTCTTGTGAAGTTTAAAAACAACTTTTCGGCCCTGCTGTTTTATTATTTCTGACATTTACTGATCAGACAATTATAATAGGCCAGGGTTAGATATGAAATTTCCAGTAGCCCAGATGAGATAATCAAAGTCGAATCCTAGTCAGCAAATGAATACATTTGAGTATGTGTGCATTCGAACATACATAAGCACAAAACAAATGTAATCAAGTGTTTATCTTTCCTAATCGAATGCAAACATATTTGTTACAATTTTCAAAACATATATGTACGAGCTGTTGGAAGGTTCTTGAAACCTCTTCGTTTCAATGTTCTACCTCCACTCATGTGAGGTGTAGAAAACTCGTGGAATGGGAGTTCCGATGGCAAGCTTGAGTAATGGTATGTACCGTCTACGAAGGTGAAACAGTAAACTTCTTGACTTTGAATGATGAACGGCTCCAATGCCACCCGCCAAAGATATACTAGGATCCATAACTCTCTTCTCCTGTGCAGTACGAGTACAAGCAGTACTTTGTGAGAGTTGAGTGAATGAATGAACACATCCTGAATTGAATAATTCAAATGTTAGCTTTGTCCTGTTTTTGCTCCTCTTCTTCTTCTTCTTCTTCTTTTCGGCGGGTGGGTAGGGTGTACGGATACGGGTACGACCTTAATTCACTTTTATTATCATTACTTTGCTGTATGAGAGTATACGAATAGGTACATACATGGATGTTCCAGTACGATTCGGTGTAAAACGAAAGAACGACGGATGTGGAAGGCAGCCGTATCCATTAAATGAAAATTACAAAGCCAAAGGAGTCATGTCGAGAGCTGTCATGGAACGAAATAACAACAACAACAAGGCCAAAAACGGCGACGAAGACGAATAAAAACAGTGGAAACGAAGGAAAATTAAGCCGAACGCATCGATGGGAAAAATAGGTTTTCGAGCGAGTATACTTTACTTTTCCACCCTGTGTCGATACATTTGGCTGTGGTGCAAAGTTGCGTATACCTCATTTTTAAGGGAAGACGTAAACATTTTTCCCCTGTCGTTGTTGAAAACTTCTTAATGGATTTGCCGCCACATAGAGTATATGTATACCGGTAAGTATGGTTGTGTGTAAGTATTTTGGGGAAAGGTGAATTGCTTGTTGCTGGAGATTTTCACCGCACAAATGATGAGGGTTTTAACGGTTTCCGTGGCTTTGTGCTTCCCTAACTTTCGTATTTGCAGCAATTAGACTGAATAGTCGTTTTCGGTTTGAGTTGGCTTGGAAGGTAGTGGGTTTCGTTTTGTAGGTTGTGGTTAAGGAATAATTAACGATTTTTGGCAGAACTTCCTCTTAAATTTACGCGATGCAAAGTTTAAAACTTTAAACGTGACGTGACTGTAAAATTAACAAAGAAACTAACGAAAGCTGTTGAATGATACAGTTGGTTTATTTAATGCACGAAAGAATGCATTTTCGAACAGCCTTCGGCGTTATGTGCAGGATAGAGTTCTATGAAAAATTTAATGAAAAATATAACAAAAGAACTACTTTACTTGTATAATATATGAATGCATACATGCGTAGGATATTTCAATGTGGCTACTGAAAATTATAGACACGTCCAGTAAGTTAGTCTCTTCGATGGGATTCGGAGTTAGACAAAGCATCGCCAGCAATGTGGGAAGCTAATCACATAAATTCGCTAGACTCACAACTTTATAACATACTCGTACTTATTCAAACTCAGATCCTGACGACTTTACTCTAAAATATAAAGAAAAATAGTGATTTCTGGTGAATAAAAGAAATCTCATCCAAAAGACCCACCATTATCAACTTTTCTTTGAGGTCCGGCGATTGCTATTACCTATAAAGAGAAACTTATATTCGGTGAAATAAAGCATCAAGTTGGAATGATCAATTATTATTGGCTTCCTTTCCTATAAATCTGCAGTTGAATTGAGGATATTTGCACCAACATATGTATATATGCATAAGACCAGTGCAAAGGGACACCGCCCAAGGAGAAGGTTTGTTACATATTCTGTCACAAGTAAGCAACAATGTATTCTAAAATTTTAAGATTGCGGGCTTTAAAGATACACTCGTATCACTTGCTGATTATTTTGAGATCACAGAGTTTTATGAATAAACAATCGTCGTAACAGGATCAGTATACAATTGGTTACGTGGTATCATCGTACGTCAAATATCTCTCGCAAGTGTGTGCTTTCATTGTCCAATGTTGGAGTGATGAATCCAAATTACGAGTAAGCCAACCTTTAGTAATGCCACACTGAAAATACATAGGATGGGACAGTAGACTTAAAGAAAGGAGAGATTTCCATGGGCTTTGATCTAAAAAGAACCAGCTGCACAGGAATAGTTACAGTAATAGATATTAAAGGCGCTTTCGATCAAATATACTTGCAAGATCAGACATTGTCCGATGAGTGGTAATGTTTCAGTATAACCGGAAGTAGCCTGCAGAAAATGAAGTGATATTCTTGCATTGGACGTCATAAGTTTTCGATATTCTATATGAAAGGCGTGCAATCACACTACATATTGGATTATACGCTAGAAATTTTATTTGAGACTTGTGTGGATTGTTTGAAGTAAACAGTATCACCTCGAATGCTTCAAAATTCCTCTCGGGCGACTTTTCTTTGAAAGGTGAACAATGATCGGGAAGAGCATAGGATGCTTATAATGGAGTACTATACTATCCGGATAAATTCTACATTAACTTCCGTAGAAGTGGCCTTAAGATTGAAGTTCATCAGGCAATAGTGTTAGATAGCATCAAATGGCTGGATTTTCTTTTAAAGCGTTCAGTATGGGTACCACCAACTGAATTTCCATATGTGCCTCACACCTTTCCAGCAAGAAAAATGAGCTGTTTTTGACTACTTGGTTACTGGAGATGAAAAGTCAATTGCGTAAAAAAATATTATAAGAAGCAGAATCTAGGTTTACAGAGAGGAAACTCCGCCAACAACATCAAAAGGAGGTGTTCATCAAAAGAAGGTTGGGAAGGAAGAGTCTGGTGTACTAGAAACTGCTTCCTCAAAGAGAAACGTTAAATCCTGATCGCTATTGTACTCAGCTTGAGTTAGGATAATTATTCCAAACGTTATACTGGTTTGCTGGCAAAATGTATAAGATAATTGGCCGTCATTCAAATACATTTCAATAAGAACCAACATTCAGCATACATTCACTGACTGGCATCAACCTGGAGATGCCCAATGTTGTAACTGGTACTACACAGACAAAAATAGTAACACAATAAAAATGACTGCGGACGAATTCCCTAGACGGAATAAACGGTGGCGCCACAGCTATGTACTTCGGCATTCTTGGAGACCAGGCCGATAAAGATCTCCAAGAATAAGTGGAGTTCTAGGAAAAAAGATTGTGGCGGATGAACCCTTAATGGGCCAACGGCAACGTTCACATCTTCGAAGTGGTTTATTGACATCGAGAGATATTAGCTTCTGATACCAATGGACCACCCCAGTAAAGATCATTACGTAGAAAATTTACGGACTACAAATTGAGAGTATACAACTGGAACTCCTGGTGCAGAAAACTTGAATCTGTCCTCACGCGGTACAAGGCAGATATTGCCGATATTACCGAGATTCAGGAGATACGATGGATAGGATCAAGTATGCAAAACCAGAAAAATTGCGACTTTTATCTCAGCTCCCACAAAAGACTACATAAACTAGGACTCGGATTCATCGTGGGAGATCGGCTACGGCCGATGGTAGTTAACTTCAAACCGATAAGCGATCACCCGGCTCTGATCCGCATCAAGACATCATTCCAAAACATCAGCTTAATATGTGAACACGCCCGTACCAATGAAGCTAAAGACTCTATCAAAGAGGTGTTCTACGACTTCCCGAGCCTGTTCGGAGTATGATGAGAACATTTTACTCAGGGACTTCAATGCCAAAATTGGCAAGGAAAACATCTTCATCGGATTAGTTTGAAAGCACAGCCTCCACGACACGACAGCAGACAACGGCTGCGGTGATGCGTAAAGCAGTGCTAAGTAGCCCTAGGTTTCAAAGTCAATGAATTCACACAGCAACCTGGCGCACTCCAGATGATTGAAGCCCAACCAAATCAACCATGTGTTAATAGATGCGAGGCACGCACCATATATTGTGAATGTGTAAACATTCAGAGGGCAAACGTCGACTCTGACCACTTTCTTGATGCAGCGTCTGAATTTGGCTCGGCAATCCAACGAGAAGGGGCTGCGAATCGCCCAAAAAATGAAATTCAACATTGGAAGCCTTAGAACGACTGGAGTCGCCAGAGCCTACAGAGATTTTTTGAGCGGGGCACTCTCCACTTAAAGATGTAGACGAGAGCAATGTAGGCGACCAATTACAACCGAAAAGCAGCCCTTGGTATGATGTACTCATCATGTACGGAAAAAGGTGACAGAATATGCACACATACAAAGGGTGCAGCGCACAATAAGGGCAGCCAGAGAAGAGTATCGAACCAGAAGAAGGGAGGAGAAGAAAATCTTGCGTAAAAAGAATTAGGCCTACTTACGAGTAGTCTCCCAGCTCAAGGGTATAGAAGAGTCACACGATAGAAACAACATTCAGCTGTTTTTTTTAGGAAGGCTAAGCGAGTGGCAGCCAACTTCAAGGCCAGAGCGTATGATCTTCGAAACATGAAGGAAGCCTAGTCACCGAAGCGCAAGGAATAGTAGATGTGTTCAAGCAGCACTTCCAGCAACTACTCAATGAGCATTAGATAGAGAGAGTGAAAAGACAAGAAATGAACCCATATTCCTCCAAAGCCGCCGGTTCTAGTAGTTCTAGCAGGAATATGATGTTTTGGTAGTGTGCATCCATTATCAAACAGGTGTAAGTGGATGAGACCATGCACGATGGCTGGGCTATCAGCCTTCTTAAAGAAAGGCGGTCCTATGTCTTGTAAGAACTATCAAAGCATATCTCTACTAAATGTATATCCTATCCAATGTACTGCGAACGTATCAACCCTTTATGCCATACACTACTCGGCAAGTACCGGTATGGCTTCCGGCACCGCAGATTGACCATCGAACAAATTTTCACACTAAGGCCAATCCTGGAAAAGATCAACGAGTTTCAAGTCGGGACTTACCATCTTTCCATGGACTTCAAAGCCTCAAATGACAACATTCATCGTCTTGAGCTCTACACGATTCGGGATCCCTATAAAACTGATACAGATGTATCACGTGACGCTGGAAAACACGCCATGCAATGTGCAATTTGGAAATAGTTCCTCCAAACTATTTCGGCAAGGAGATGCACTGCCATGTGATTTCTTAGTGCTGGAAGAGATAAAGCGCAGTGCAGGCATTAAAACGGAAGGCACTATCTTCAAGAAATCTGTCCAGCTGCTGGGATTTGCAAACGACATCGACATCATCAGTCGTTCTCAGAATGCCATCATAGAGGCTTTTAGGCAATTGAAGAACTGGCGAAATGAGTTGGCCGTGAAATAAATGAGGACAAAACCAAGTAATATACATATACTCGTATTATACGAGTATGTTGTTAACAAACAAAGAAGCACCTGTCAAGCGTCTAGGACAATATGTGTCACTGTTGACAAGTGCAGCTTTGGAGAGATTAAAGTATTTACTTACCTCGGAGTAAACATCAACTTCGCGGAATTGCACCCCAATGGAGATTCGGCGAAAACTTACCCTAGGAAACCTTCGACATGGCGAAACAAATGGGTTCAAAACTCCCAACTCGGATGACGAAATGCATGGTCTATATGCATTCTACTCTATGGAACCGAGTGCTGGACGATAAGCAGGGAAGTAGAGCAGATATTGAACACTGTTGAGAGAAAAATGGTTTGTCGAATATTTTTTCCAGTATGCAAGGAGGGCGAATGGAGGAAAAGTTACAACCGCGAACACTCTGAGCTATATCAAGACGTGAGATTTGGATCTAGTCCGAAAACCTCAGCCACATTGAGCGAATGGACAAGAATGCTCCAGCAAAGTGGGTTTTTGAATCACGGCTCATGTTTGAGGCAACAAGGAAGACCGAACCTCCGTTATAAGGACCTAGCCATCGCGGATGCCTGAGTGCTCCCTCTGGAAGCAGAACGCCCGGGATCAAAGAGATTGGAAGGCTGCTGTGTCGCATGCATATACATACACTTTACGAGCCCGATAAGTAAGTAAGTATTCAGGATATATTAAAATGCGTTCATGGTGCTACAAGCATCACAGAAGCACGCAAAATGGATGTTAAAAATACATTGATTGGAATTATCATATTTACTAAGAAGACAGCTGAAATATCTGCATGGCACTTAAAAACAGATATATGTTAAGTGACCAATCTTGAGCATATTAAGCAAATAATAATGTCGCAGCAGTCTGCCCAGTATTAAGGACAAGAGCTAATTGTGCACTGCAATTTTTTACCGACTTGGAATAGCGAAAGACTCGGACAATTTCTGAGAGCTTTTACAGGTTTGCCCGCTGAAAAAGTGGTGACGTTAAAATGAAAAGCTTGGCTGATGTTTGAACCCTCTTACGTAGTGGCCGATAAAATTAACCACCATTCCACGCCACCTTCTTGAGTACATACCCAGTAACAAAAGGATTGTAAACACATCCAGATCCTTTTTCGTTTTAATATGTCTCTTCAACATCTTTGAATCCTTCACTTTCCGATAAACATACAAACATGTGTATTTTCAAATGACTCTATGTTCTTGGTAAGATTATTGGCCATCAATTTCAGCAAATGTTTTCTGTAAAATAAAAACCCTTTCAATGTCAATAAGTTAAAAATACTTTCAGACTAAAAAGCAGCCTCCATCCACCAACTACGAGTAAGTCAACACTCTCTGATAACATCAAAAAGAATGAATAACACACCTTAAGGCAAAAGGGCAGACGAATAAATGTTTCCTGTCACAAAGATTCCTCCTTCCTGTGTCCGGCTGTTGGGCTATCGAGTCATAGAGATCATTCCAATGACTGTCTGGGGGTTGCCAATTGCCTGTTGCCACAATGTGCAGATATCCATGATGGTTTATTTCGGGTTTGTTATTCTTATTACAATCAACAAAAGCCTTCAGACATTTCCCGAGGCTTTCACAATATTGTTATTATAGTTGTGGTTATTAGCGATGGTGATAACCTCTTATTTATGGGTCCGCTTTATGGGTTAAAATTTTTGACAGTTTCGCAAAGATAATTTTCCCAGATTTAACCCCTTGGCTTATGCTTAATCATTTTTATTTAGCAGTTTTCTGCGGGTAGATATCAAAATATTTAACGCGAACATAATCGTAGTCTTTTTACTGTGGCACATAGCGCTAACATAAGTTAGCCGACTGACCTACTTATCGAGGGTATACCTGGGTGCGGACAGAAGTGGTTATTCGTGTTTAGGTTCATGGATTTGCCAGTGATTTGGGGGGACTTCATGAATGGGTTGTGAATTTTTTTTCTTTTTCACGCCGTTCAATAATTGGAAGTGAGTACTAATGCCACTTTTAGAGGTTGAAAAGCATGTTAATGCCGGATATTGGAAATAAACACGCAATCTTAAAGCCCTTTATGGTGTTGTTAATGTCATATTTTGGTGTAACAGTGTTTAGTAGCTATTAAGGTGTAGACAACTAGGTTCCTTTAGGTGTTTGAGGAATTCCCAAACATTTTAATTTAACAAAGGATATGAGAAAATTGTCTTGAAATAATTTTCCCCCAAAGTGTCTACTAAAAACAAAACAAAGTTCTTTAAATTACCATAAAAGTGACCTCAATTTAAAGCCACTTATTTATTCATGAAATTGATCTCATTCAGACAACCTTTGGGAATGCTGTAATGCGCCCATTTTACAATAACCATCAGACATATGTCCAAAATAAGCAATTTTCTGGTGTTAGGCTAAACGCTGTGAATATGAATAAGGCCTTGGAACAAATCTCTGTGATAAGGGGACGATGTTTGTCAAGAAATAAGTGCGATTGAGCCTCCGGGGGATATTGTATTCTGCTGGTCAGGGACTCCTTTCTAAGGAAAAATTAGTGTAACATGAACGAAATGAATTGCTTAGTTGTCGGCTTTGGGCTTAGAGAGGCTAAGTGCTGTTGTAAAAACAATTCAATTCGTATTTAATTCATAGCGTAGGTAAAATATAAAAAAACGAACAATTTTAGAAGTTTTAATGCGCGAGCATTGTTTTCGAACACACAAATTTGGGCTAATGAAGCGGTTAAGAGAATCTGCGAACAAATAATTTAACTGCCCTCCATTATTCACTCCGTATATGCACTCTGCCTCAAAAATCAATGAAAGGGATTAAAAGGTGACAGTGATTGCGGAATTCTAGTCGGCAGTCGGCACTCTAGAAGCCTTTCTGGCACGGGTATTGTTCTTGTTCAAAAAAAAAAAGGAAAAAGAAAAAGGAAATGTTGTGGCTTAGACAAAGTGTCTTAAATTAAATCCAAAAATACTGAGTAAGAGCACTTATGACAGGCTGCGAATCGGTACCAAATGGTTCACATAGAACAATCCGAATGAGCTGGTAAGCGGGACACTAAAAGCAGAAAACTCGTTCATAGCGCTTCATGACGGTGAATCTGAATCAATAAATTGCAACTTTAATAATCTCATCGAGAAAGCCCACCAAAAAAACTAAAAACTGCCTCTCGATATAGTCAGAGCATTATAAATATTTAGGTAGAAATGAAAATAGGTATTAACATTTATGAAGTAACAAGCACCAATATACTCGTAAGAATCGTTTCATACAACCCACATGGCTTGGAAAACAAAATCGTCTTTCCTCACTTTTTTAGCTATTTATCTTCCCACAAGATATGTACATACGAGTATTTATACTCATAGAAATGTATCTCCGGAAAGAAAGATAAAACAGTTAAAAAAATACTTTAAACATTTTCATAAGTACTGGAGGCAAGGCGTAACAACCAATTTAGAAGCGCAATTGGTGGCACGATGTATGGAACCAACAAGAATTCACAAAGGATGGCATTCAACATGAATATATCAAAGTTGGCGATGTGGACAATATAAACATAATGCGTAACGACAACGCGCGTTCATTACTTCCCATATGTCTTAGAAGGCTGGATTGGCAAATTGATATTGACTCTGTTAAAACCTTTCTTACAGTAAATAATTTTCTAAATTGAATTTATATGGCTGACATGAATGTTAGCTTGGGCAACTTATAACAGAATATCCAATATATGGTAATATTTAAATTAAGATTTGATGCGGGACTTGAAGTGCGAATCTCAGCAGATACAACTTTAAATAAAAAAGGGAAGCATTTCTTGAAGTTCTGCAATTACTGTGGGCTGATCACATTGAATCACACTTACGTTAGCAACCTAGGTGAATGGGCGAAAGATATATGTGCCGTGTCATAGGAAATATTGAGGTGAGTTGAAATGTTTAATGCAGAAGAGACGAAGTCGTCTAATCACTGGACATTCAGCAAAATACTGCGACTACTAGAAACACAGCCCTAACAATTTTCTACCAAAGCCAAAATGGAACGATTTTGAAAAGATAGGCTATCAAAATAAACTTAGCCCAACTTGCTAAATGTCAAGCTTCGACAAGATACGACCTAGATAATCTAATCAAGGATTCAGTGACTCTACAAAGTGGCAACAGAAAACCCTTCATTCCAGAGAATAAGTAGTACAATTCTCAGTGTGAAGTACCGAAATTTGTTTCGCAAAATAAAAAATCGAGAGGTAAAACCGATTTTTGAAGATCCGGACTTGGACAGACCATTTGCTCTTGATGAAAATAAAAACATGCTTAGAAAAGTAAGTAAGTTAAAGAAGGCTCCAATCGAAGATAGATTAATTCAATTCAATTCAATGATTACAATATCTTATTAAATGAACATTAAAACAAAATTAAGCAATTGATTTAATTAGATACAACATCAATTATTAAATAGTAAAATTATAATGACAGTTGTAGATAACAATTTTACAAATCTTAAAATTAGAGCTACAAATAGTTGTTTGGTGGGACTACATAGAAGAAAGCAAGAAGAAGAGGAAAAAACGGGAGATTAGGCCTGGGAATACAGATAATAGAATATGAAGCTTAGAGTTTAGGGCAGAGGAGAGAAATGAAGAAAGATTGCACTTTTGAAGCGAGTGGCATTATATACAGATCTCATACTTATTCCACAATTTAAAGCGTGAATAAAAATTAAACGGGACGAGTTGAGATAATTATGACTTAATGGGATCAAGCTTAAGGTTTTAGGTGAGTGTGAAAAAATAATCGTTTCATATAAATACATAGGAGTCTTATTTGTTATGAAATTATGTAAGAAAATACAATTTCTGGCAGCATGTTGTGAAATGTGTTCATATCAGCGTAATCCCTGAACATATCTTTCGCAATCATTTAATTCTACTTGCAACTTGCGTTGGGACAGGGAATCAATATTGCAGTATACAACTTCAGCATATGTAATTAAGGGCAAACTAAGACACATTACAAGCTTTCTTCTGGTGCTGACCGGAGTAAGGCTAGGCAGTAAACTTGTGAAGACATCCATAAATTATTCTTCCAAAGGGTCTTCCGAATTTTGATGGTTGATAGCGGCCATATTGTTGAAGCTACATCTGTCAAATTGGCTGCCGTTTATTCAGTCTATTTTGCCAAATCACCATGGACGGACATAGCGCTCAACAACACGTGCAAATGATGAAATTGTTTTATCAAAATGGGTGCTCTGTTTGGATAACGTTCTGCGCGTTTCGCCCATTTTAAGGTCGCTAGGTATAATCATCTTACTGAGAGGACTATTCGCAATATGGTGGATAAATTTGAGTCCACTGGTTCAGTAAATGATAAACCAACACCCGTACGTTGACGAGATCAACCGCCCATAACATCGCCGCTGTCCGTGAGAGTATGCAGGGGAATCCGAGGCAGTCGATTTCGCGTCGATTACAAAAACTCGGCCTTTCGCAGACCACAACTTGGCGAATTTAGCGTCGTAGCTTGGGCCTACAACCGTACAAAATTCAACAGACCCAAGAGCTGAAGGTAAACAACCATAGACAAAAACGTGTCTTCGCTGAATAGACTCTGGAGCAATTGGAAATTGACCATATTTTTCATCGAAAAATCATTTTCAGCGATAAGGCCCATTTCTGGATGAATGGGTACGTCAACAAACAAAATTTTCGAATCTGGCTGTAGTGAACTTAATCAATAAAATTTTACGGACAGGTTACTGGTATGAAGACTCTAACTCGTGTTAGTCAGGCAATCTGGGACGATACCAATCCACATAAGATCCAAGAGCCTCCAATGCATTCCGAAAAAGTCAATATTTGGTGTGGTTTTGGGGGTGGCGTCGTCATCATTGAGAACGGCGTTGGCAAGGTTATCATCGTAAATGGCGAGCGCTATAGGTCGATGGTTACTAACTTCGCCAGAGTCACGGAAAATTGGAATTCTCGGATGCGCGCCACCTAGAGAAGCCGCGGCGGACATTTTAACGATGTTATATTCCATACATAATGGCATCAACAAATTTCGATGATATCTCACGCACACTTTGTTTTATTTAAATTTAAAGGTAGAAAGCGCTTAATGAAAGACGCTCTACAGTATCAACCACATTTAATTTATTCTCAGAAAGTAAAACATCAGGTAAGGTATTTAGGGCTAGCTTTTTGTTTGAAATTAGAATAAGTTGCGACTTATTAGCATTTAAAAGTAATCCGTTCGTTTTTGACCAGGAATGAATACTGCAGAGATGTACCGATATATGAGAACAGACAGACGGCAATTCATTTATGAATGAAGAAAATATTAAAGGGCCAAGGATTAACCCTTCAGGTACACCCTGATTCACCGGTAGAAGAGCTGAATAAGAATTATATTTCGCAACTTTTTGAAATCTATCCGCAAGAAAGCTTTTAAAAAGTAGCACTGCACTATTAGCAAAACCGAGGAGATGTTTTAATTTCCAGCAGAGGATATTGTAGTTTACCTTGCCAAAAGCCTCCGAGAAATCAGCAAGTACAGAAGGGGAACACATCCCTTATCGAACTCTTCTCTTATATCCTCCAAAATATTAACCATTACAGGTGAGCAACTGTGGTTGGATTTAAAACCGGATTATCCCCATACGAAAGGCCATTAAGAGATAAGTAATCCAGAAATTGTCTTGCTATGAGTTTCTCAAAGACCTTTGACAGCCATGGTAAAATACTTATAGGCCTAAAATCAGCTGCAGAGATCAGAGTGGTTTTTTTCGCGGCAGGTACAACCGGAACTATTTTTCAGGACTTGGGGGAAGAGGACGTTGTTATGCAGTGGAAAATCAGTTTTATAAAGCGAAGTGGTATTCCATCTTCATCCATAGCATTTGATTTAATTGCTGTAACACATTTTGCAACTTCACTCTCACTTACGGATCGCAGTTCGAAACCTCTCACCGGATGATGGGACAAATTCTCTGAAAAATTTAAATGTAACTCTTCAGTACTGTTATCAGTAAAACATTCGTTTAGAACATCAGAGTCAATTTCACATTTTGCACCTCTTTTAGCACTAGAAATTGCAATTTGTCGCAGATTATACCGAAAGTTTTTTGTAAGGAAGCGATATATTCAGCTTAGAGGCGTAGTAATTTTTCTGAAGAGTTTGTTTCGTATTATTACAGTCGAATGGTTACGCATCACTTTGTAAACAGTCCAGTTGGAAGGAGAAGGACTTAGCTTCCACTTCCTATAAAGCTTGTTTCGAGCTATACCAAGTGCAATATTTGTTGCGCCCACAGACCGTTTTAACTGACATGTAAATCAAACTCAGTAATCAATTTTTCTGAACAGTGCAGTTTTGCGTTACGATCAGAGAACAAGCGACAACTGGTCCAAGGAGCTAAAACGGACGCATTTTGCAGATCATTAATATATATTGACCAAAAGTCCTTAAACGAAAACATCAATGGGTCAGCGGAGTGAGTGAAGTTAACATTGTAGGTACAAAACTGAAGATGTGCATTTCTATACACTAGACATAATTCTTAGATTTGTCAAGAAATGACAACGATACTAGACTATCGTATCAACCAAAATTCATTTGGAAAAACAACTTTTTTGAGTGAACAATATTGGAAATAGATTTGGTTTAAATTGGGATCAGCACATATCATTTAAAAGAGACTGGAGCATCAAAAATTTACTACTTCTGGATTCACTCAAAACAAGTAGTCACCACGAAGCAGAAAGGAGAGCTTCGTTCAGAGAGGTTCATCCAACAAGAGGTGTCTTTTTCAATTTTGCCCCATTGTAGAACTGTCAATATTCAACTACCACTGCGATAACTTTTGATAAGTAAATGCTAGGAGGTTATTAAATGTGGATCAATATGTATGCGCACTTCGTGCTCAAATAGCAAAAATTCTCTCCAAGAGCGATGAAAATATCGCGGGCACGTAGCGTAAAGCTCATACTACTTTTGGTCATCATCAAGCGCCTGCTTGTATAGCTGTAGTGAATTTAATCAATAAAATTTTACGGACAGGTTACTGCTATGAAGACTCTAACTCGTATTAGTCAGGCAAAGTCAGCTGAAAATATCGCCACTGTAGCTGAGAATGTGGCTAGAAACCCGGGTGTGTCCATTTCGAAACTATATATCACAGGAATTAGGCCTATCTACAACCACTTTACACAGCATTTCGCATAAAAATCTTGGCCTTTATGCTTATAAGGCCAAGCAGACCACACACAACGTCGTACTTTTGCTGATTGGGTGTTGGAAGTGAATGAATAAGACCGTACATGAAATTATTCTGACTGATGAGGCTCATTTCCATTTGTCTGGGTACGTAAAGAAACAAAACTATAGCATTTGTCGCTCCGAAAACCCAAGAGAAATAGTGGAACAACCTCTCTGTGCAAAACGAGTGACAGTTTGGTGCGGTTTTGGTGCTGCCGGTGTCATTGGGTCATATTGGCTGGTGCCACCGTTTCGGTGCATGGTTTGCATTACCGAACGATGTTGATTGATTTTTTTGCTTGAAATTGATGCTATGGACATGGACGACGTTTATTTTCAGTAGGACGGAGCCACATGCCAAAAAGCTTTTGAAACAATGGCTATATTGCATGACATCTCGAAAAGGAGACTTCAATTGGCCTCAAAGATCGTGCAATTTTGTACCATTAGATGATTTTCCCGGCAACAGGCAGTATGATAGAAGTCTTATCCCAGCGGCAACCTAAGGCAAGAGGTTCTCACAGAAGAGAACCTTTCTCTGCTTTCTCTACAGCCAAAGAAAGTTTTAGCGAACTCTTCAATAAGGCCTTCTAACACTGTCCTAAGAATAAGGGTACAATTTTTACAATGATTTTAACGCAACAATATGGAATGGCGACTTTGGTAGTACAGCCGAAAAGTTTAGTTGACTTTGTTGCGGGCGAAGTGTTGCCACAGCTACCACTCACTTTCCTGACCTCAGTATTCATAAGGAACCATGGCATTCACCTATACATGGAACAGTCAACCAAATATGTAAATAAAAGAAGTACATAGATATGAACAACTATTGCGAAAGATTGAATATCTCAGACGCCAATATGTAAGAGAGAATAGTTGATGCACGAGAATTCCCGAATAATGTGCTTTTGTCACCTCTGTCTCTGATGTTTATGAATTCGAGTGGAAGTGACGCCTTAATTGTTCATACGCTTCCGACTGTTATTAGACCGATTTTCAATGACTCATCTATTAGAGGGAAACTCGTATACCAATTATCAGTATTGCGACCTGTTCTGGAAATTTTTGTTACCGATCGAAACACTACACCCTTATGAGAGTTTGCTGTTTTAAAAGCCCGCTCCAGTTGAAATCCAAGATACTTAGCATATTTCCATGTTATTGACATATGAGCGTGACAAATAGTTTAAATTTGTAAACCATATTTTGTAGACTCATTGACGAGATATTGCCTGACAGCATATCGTCCTCTAAATGCAACAAGCTGCTCGTCGATAGCATGGCATACGAGTATTGTTTCAGGGTGTAAGCATTTTGGCAGTTCTATATAAATACGTCTATTTCTTTTCTTTCTTGTAATATGTATATTACATATAATATGTATATTGATATTATCGAAACGAATAACGTTTAGCCAAAACCATCAGGGGTCGAGAGACATAGTTGGGTGAAATATATTAATTCCATGACCACATCTATTGAAAAGATTCTGCAAATTAAGTTTTCCACCTCTGCCAGTGCCAGCTATTGTTAATAAGCCAAAAAATGATCTGATTTAAATCATCAACTTTGCTGTTGATTTGCTTCCAGGTAAATAGGTCACTTTTTTCACTGTTGTATTTTCTTATTCTAACTGCAGAAGAAACTGCTTGTTGACATCACTTTGTTTTGCCATCCTTGCCGATGAAATATTTTGCTTTATTTTCAATCAATTCAACTTCACTGTCCGGCTGTTCACATTCTTTCTGGTGTTCGCTTTCCTGGCAGAAGTCAGATTCACCATTGTCCGTATCAACAAACTCTGGCTCTTCACTTAAATCATCACTAATATCTTGCAATAAATGCTGAATGCGTTCCTTATGTTTTCCAAATGACATTATTGAAAGTTTCACAACTAGGTAGGTGGGGTGTAGACAGCACCATTTCATTTTGATCAGTTTCACGTGGCTTACTTATGCATCTAAAGTTTTCCACAGACATCTTTACCTAGGAGTTGAAAGCCAACAGGAAGTTACTGAGCCGACAACCAGTGGTGATACTACCCACTTACCCACTTAAAGGTAAATCAAGTCAAAAGGTCAGTAGCATCCATGTAATGAAATCATCAGGAAGGTCGTAATTAACCCACACAAAATCCCTGATTTGTGGGAGACACAGGGACATTTAGTAAAATAACTGGCCTACAAACGGGAGCACCGAAGCTCCGAAGAGGGAAAATAGTGGAAAAAAGAAGGGAAGAATATCGGCTTCTTATGCTGATAACGACAGGGCATAGAAAGTGTGCAATCGAGGAAGTGGAGAGTTCGGATGTCTTATCAAAAAGTGATGAGCAAGGAAATGATGTAGTAAAGTCACAGTCAGAGCTAAGGACATAAATAAAGTACTTATGGATGTAATAGAAGACGGCAAAAACTCTATGTTGCCGGGCGAGACGAACCATTCAAACTAGCAACAAGAATTAAATCCCGTCCACCCAACCAAAGTGAAGTTAAAAAGGCAGCCAGACCGGACGGACAGGCAGCAGGAGATGACTTCTTAGAGACCATACACCTAGTAATTTGCAAGGTTTGATTGGAAGAAAATTAAGTATGATTAATGGAATTTCAGCATCGTTTGGCAGAAAAAAAAAACACTAGTATCCTAACCATCGTGTGCATGATGTGTTTTGCCATAAATGTAAATGCGTGAGGACATTTGTCAAGAGAAGGTGGATGAAGTAAGAATTGGTCATTTTGAACGAAAGATTCTTCAAGGCATTTGTGGTCCAATTTGAGTTGAGAATCAGAAAAGTGAGTATCTGTCTCTTTAGATGGCTAGGACATATAGAGGTGAATGAAATTAAACATTCTTGCTTGAAGCGATATTAATTTCTACTTGGAGACATAACGCGCTTAAACGAACTCAACTTTGGTGTTATGCATAAGTGGAATGGGATCTCAATCATCTTAGAGTGCTCAGCAAAAGATTGTTTGCCACACCGGAGTTACTAGAGACGTTTATTGATTGAGGACCAAGCACATCTCGGAATGTAGTGTCATCTTGTACACATGTACAGTGAGCGACTAAAGTCTACGTACGACCACGATTCTTGTAACCAAACGAGTTCAAAGGCATTATGAAAAAATCTAATGATGCAGTTTTCTTTCAAATCTCTTTTTATTAATAATACCCTATAAAATAAATGAATTTAACAAAAACCTAACAAGTGATTCACAAAACACGAAAAATAAATTATGACAAAAGTCTACCTACGGCATATTAACTAACATAAACATCTTTAATCCATTAGGTAAAACTATTGTAAATGATAAATATCCACCATGTGCATCTAGAACTGCCTGGATAAATACGTGGTGTATACGTGATGTAATTGAAACAAAGCCCCGAATAGCTCAACATAATGAACTTTCAGATTGCATTCAGTCAAAAGTCGTATCAACTTTTATTTGTGTGAATAACTAACTCGTGATACATATACACAGGAATCCTCACACTATTTTATTAATTAACTGCAGGTGTGCCAACTCAAACAATGCTTTTGAATATCATGTAAGCTCGGCCTTTAGTAAATAAATCATCAGCATAGATGTGCGTTCCCATCATTTATTCATTTTGTTTTATTTGTGAAAACTTACGCTCAAAAGCCTGATTTTTAGGTTGAAAAGTTTAATAAAATCTCCATAAAAGTGTGCTAAAAATAATAGAGCTTATACTCCTTAATATTGCACGTTGTTGAATTTTTTCATATTTCATTATTTGCTCAACATAGTTCGCTGTAGTATTCGTTTTTTGTTCTGATTCTTCTATAAATCACAATGCATTGCTAAAGGCATATTTTTGAAACAATTTTCGTTTCAGGAAGAAGTCAACAGATAAAGTAACTTGTATTTTTTGTACTAAAAGTTAATCTATTAAGAATAGAATATAAAATACGATCGTAGATCACTGTAAATCAGGTACATCAACTATTCTTCCCTGATATCCCTTGAGGTAGCAGAGATGATCGGATACTGATAATATGGACTCAGATGAGGATCTTATTTCAACAATTTTAACAGAGGAAACCCTTGCCAAAATAGTGGTGAATGTCAAGAAGTTGTTAAGTGTCGGACGCTTTGCATCCAAGATTTATTGTGGATTTCAGCATTAAAGCACTTATCAGTATCATCTTAGCGTATTTTGCAATTAATTGCACTTAATCCTTTTGGGCACTCTGTAAGAGTGTATACTATATGTACATACGAGTTTGCGAGAAGTTGCAATACTTTTTTCCTCGTACGATCCACGGAACTAAATAATGCACATTTCTGAGTGTAACTGCATTTCATGAGGCTCTGCTTGACTTGCGTTTTTGAGCAATCGCAATTTGCTTCACAAGCCTATTAAGCAAACAAAAATAAGGATCGAATTTAAGCTGTTCTAGGGTCAAGCTGCAGCGAACTCGCAAGCCAAAATTTCGTGGCTTTAGTTCCTGCACCAGCTGGACTTCTTAGGGGTGTGTGCCGACATCTTTACCCAAACTAAAGGCTAATACGACCTACGCCGGACTGATAATTCAGGATCTTCTTCCACACTTTCATTGATAGAAGTTACAGTTTCTTCTGTAGTATGCACATTTTATTGCCGCATTATTGAAGTATAATATATGGGAACTCAGTTTGTTAATCATGAGAATAAAAAAATCATTCACAAATTGAAGACCGATTTTTGAAATAAGCTTGAATTACTTATATTAAACCGTTTTTCTGCTGTAAGTCTATTTATGATGATTCCTTAAACAATACTAAATATAAATGTCAAAAAGCACTTTGAAATTTACCGCTATTAGAGAATGTATCATTGTTTTTTTTATTTATAATCCTTTATTCTTATTCCATAATCAAATTACATATATACATTACTTTTTTGGAATAATAGTAAAGATAAGTGTCATTCTTTAGTCTTAAGAGAACTAGAGGCGAATGACCCATCAGCAAAGTTGATAATAATTACATATGTGTGGGGTAAATGTTTAGATTTACTCGTGTAAGTTACTCGAAAAATTACAAGATTAAGAAAAAACAAAAATTTAAGAAAAAGATAAATAAAATTTAAAAATAATTCTGAACAAGACTTCTAAGTTCTATTTATTAGTAAATTTTTGACCAAAGAATTATCCAATATAAAAAGCCATTTTTTGATTCTCCTTAAAAACAAAGTGCTCACGTTTAAATTTCGAATTTCGTATGGCAATAGGTTGAACAACTTATGTGCTGTTACAGTAAAAAAAATTAAAGTAGTGGGTTTTATTAGAATGAGGAATATTAACTAAACCTTAATCATAAACATTAGAACTTCTAAGTGTCGAACTATAACCGCTTCGCATAAAGAACATTTTGAGAACTATATTGACATAGATGTGTTTTATCGGTAGCACACGCATAACAAAGGCCAACTAGCAGTCAACCTATTTTTACTACAAATAAAATGATATGTTTTTGTGCTATTAACAATGGCTCCAAAGCATTAGAATAAGCTCAACCCCAGCTAGATATGCCATATGCTTTGAGTTGACGAGACTGTAGTATATAGTTGTTGGCAGTTTTTTGGAGCAATATGGCTTAGGCGTATACATTTTCCGAGTAACGGATAACATATATTTTTTTTATTTCACTTGTATGTGCTTTCTAGTTCATGTTTTCATCAATTAACGCGCCTAGATACTCGTACTTAAAAATTTTAACGAATTCAATTTTAAAGCACATTAGTTTCGTTTTGTCACTAATAACGAGTTCGTGTTTTGCAAACCACTGTCTCAGAAGTTGTAGGTCTTTTTGCAACCTTACCATCGATTCTAATAGGGTGCTATTGGCATAAGTAAGTGTCGGCAAAAGCTGTTATATTGCTCGTAAAGCTTTGCTTGAAAATTGAATTTATGTAGACAAGGAAAAGAATAGGACCCAAGACTGAACCTTGAGGAACACCAATATCTATGTACAAATAAAAACTTCCCCGATCTTCACTTTCTGAGACCTTCTTGTTAAATATAATGCAAATCAATTATAAGATTGCCCTCTGAACCTAGCCTTGTAGAGCTTATCAAGAAGAATTTTGTGATTAACCATGTCGAATGCCTTTGTCATGTCAATGAATAAAGCAATAGTACTACTGCCGTTATTAAAGCCTTTACAAATTTCGCTGCATTGCTTCAAAATGGCATCTTCTGTGGACCTGCAATCACGAAACCCAAATTGGTTGTCACTAAAAAACTTATTTTTGTTTAAGAAGTACTTTTTCAAAAAGTTTTACTAATGTAGGAAGTAGCGAAATAGGTATGTCTTGGGTCATTAAAGTTCTGTTTCCTTTTTTGAATAGTGGGATAACTTCAGCAGCCTTCAGGTTGAGATGTAGGAAAAATTCCACAACTGATACTCATATTAAATATAAACGTAAGAGCATCAACAACATAGAAGCAATTTTTTTAAGAAGACAGTTGGTTATACCATCAGAAGTACTGGAATTATTATTGTCTAGTTACATTATTCTTTTATGTATGCGATGGGTTTTTATTTTTCAGATCATATCAAATAATTTGTAGGATCATTGTAAAAAATAAATACGAATTATTTTTTTATGCCAGTATAAATAAATGTATTACACTACGTGAACGAAATCGCATCATTACCTCATCGCAGTTCCTGGTCGACCTTACCCTACCTGGTGAATATCTACCTTCTAGTCATATAGTGATAACCGCTGTGTGCATGTGCCGTCAAACACCATGCTTTTCGAAAACATATCAAAACCAACTTCCAACAGCAGTTCATCTTGTTCTAACTGACCGAATGAGGTCTTTAGAAGTCTTGCTGAAGTTCCTAGAAGAAGGACTTTCATCTAGCAGGAAAAATACGAGTACTTTCTGCTTTAGTCAGAATGGCACACGTATTTAGAGCACAGTTCTATATATTGTAGGTTTGGGAAAGTGATATTGTAAATTTGAATCCTCATGCTCAAAATATCAAATCTTCTAATACCGGGTCTATCCAGTTGGGGGGTGTGTGTCGTTTAAACTACGACAACCTTCGGATTTGCACGTGGAATGTTCGAACCCTTAGCAGGGCACGTGCAGCCGAGAAATTAGCAGAGGCTCTTGACTATTATCACGCAGATATCACCGCCATACAAGAAGTGCAATGGGATTGGCCGGCCATACGGAGGGTCAAAAACTGCGATATACGATTATACTATGGTGACTGCTATAGGAAACATAAACAGAGCTTATTCAGATGGGGATTTGGCACATGTGGCAGACTTAGGCAAGAAGCCTTGAGCTTGCGACATGTGAGCGAGCATCTTATGGCAATCTGCATCAAGGATAACTTTGCCAACATAAATCTACGGAAAACAAGAATAACGCCACCAAGAATACGAGCTCCTCGACAAGACATATGACCAATGTCCGAAATATGATAGGAAAAGATATGATACGCCAGAATAAGAAAGGAGGATATCTTTGGTAGAACAACTCTGGCAATGGACTTATGCTTATTGGCTTTACGGCGGGAAAAAATAGAAATACAGCAAGCACACGGTTTCTTCAAGCAGCTAGAACTGACGCTTAGCACCCCAGGTATTCAAAGATGCTGGAAATGACTTTGTGGAGATCATGCATTATTCCATTTCCAAGATCTGAACAGAAGAGTGTATGCTTGATGAACGGAATCTCAGTATCTTTTTCCCGATCCGAGAAAAATCGTAGGCATAACCTTTCGTCAACAACCTGTTTAGCCCCTATCAGTGCGGCTTCAGAAAAGGAAGGTCAACAATCGATCAAATCTTCTTTTGGAAAAAACTCAACAAATCCAAAAGTCTATGTTTAGTTTTGACATTAAACTCGTCCGTCCGTAAGAATGACGATGGAGTACCCTCGCTGCTCGATAACGACTTAACCGACATTTTTGATGCCAAAAAAGGTTCTATACAAGGCGATGCGTTGTATTCGCAACTACTAGCGTACGCCGATGATTTCGACATAATTGGGAGAAAACAGCGGCCTCTCACCGGTGCGTTCATTAGTGTTGAAACGGAAGCTACCAAAATGGGTTTAGCAGTAAATGAGGACAAAACTGAGTGTATGCTGGCAACAAGAAGGGACACACCACATCAACGAATTGGACAGAGCCTCACAGTTGACAGCTATATTTTCGAGGTAGTAAGGGACTTTGTCTACCTTGGCTCTGCTATGAAATCTGCCAATAACACCTCAGCAGAAATAAACAAAGAATCACTCTTACCAATTTCTTTGGGCTATAAAGACAATTGAGTAGTAAGGCCCTATCTTGAAAAACTGTGTATACTCCATATAAGACTTTGGCCATTCCAGCTCTACTTTATGGTGCTGAAACATGGAATCTATCGAAAGTGTTGACGTTGACGGGCTGCAGAGGAGAAGAACTATACAAGGTTTACAGCGACACCAGCCTAGTCAGAAAATCGCGCATCAGTCTTGATGGCTAGAACATGCAGAGCAAATAGATACCAATACAAAGCTCCTAGAGTCTCCGAATCTATTCCGGAAGGATAACGCAGTAGAAGGAGACCTCACCTTAAGCGGCGCTCATGAGTAGGAAGGGACTTCAGCCGACTTGGAGGGCTCAACTGGAGGCGCTTAGCTAAAGGCCGACTAGCTAACCGTAGAGCTTATCTGCTGAGGCCCAGATTTACAATCGCACAAATTACGAAAAAAGTGGAAACTCAAATGAGGAAGTGCCAGCAAAACCATGAACTGGAACGAGTTCGAGAGTATGTTATTGCTACTTGTAAGAATTGCATATACGAGTATGGCTTACATAACTTCGTTCCAGTAGATACACTGGATAGGAACTTGGTACGATGAAAACTCGTCAAGGGACATCAGACTCTTGATCATCACTAAGTCTATAAGCACTTGCTTTGTTGTAACCTGCATAAAAACAAACATAAACCTAACTGCGTAGGCTCCGACCGCCTAAGCTGATCTCTTGGATAAACCTTACCAAGTCAGCGAGTACTCATCTTAATCATACTCGGTGACTTTTACATTAAAATCAGTCACTAAAGTCACAAGGGCTGGCTGTATTAATGGGAAATAAAGCTTTTACGCAACCACACGTATTGCAGCCGTGCAGCAAAACTTACAAACGCAAGAAACACTGTGATACGAAGATTATAGTTTCCCCAGGTATGGTGGATCGAAAATTCAACTGGAATTTGTTTGATAAAGTTGAATTGCTGGCCGCAGTTTTTAAGCTCACAATTCAGTCTCTTGGTGACCCTGCTGCCGATCCACAATATAGAAACAACGATAGGTGAGGAAACCTCAACCAATAACAACTTTTCAATTTTATATAACCTACGTGATGACGTGGAATCCTGTTAAAACTAAAATAGTAGTAAATATCGGATGTGCTATTCGATTTGGAATATTTTCCTCTGAACTATCCCGCACTAAAGCTGATTTTCAAAAACGAGACGAGATACAATCTGGCTTCTTCAATTTAGTACAGGAATAGAAAGTGCGTGGAGTATGTCTCAACCTGGTAGGTATTTTTTCAACATGCCTACTCAGCAGTTAGATTATACTGACAATATCGACGTTGGTACTCAATGTGCCGGTGTGAAAGACCTTATGTGAGTGGATAAAAAGGCAAAAAGAAAAATGCCTTATAATGATGAATGATGAACTGAACACTGTCCACTTCGAAGAAGTAAGGGAGTTTACCTACCGGTGTGCATAGCGCCACGAATGCCAACTAGGTAAAAGTCAAACGAAAATGGAATTCAGCCATGCGAAAATATTTTGACTAGCGAAGCAACTCTGTTCAAAACTCCTTACGCGAGGAACTAATGATTCTGTGCAGAACAGTTCTAGGCAAAAGGAAAGGAAAGCTGATTTTCCGTTCTTAACACCAAGCTATTGTGGATAAAAAAAAAATGGGAGACATGTCACCGGGTTTCAAACTGGTGGAAGGCAGTTGTCTCTCAGACAACTCAGACAGTCTACACGAGTCGGCAGCCCGAAATATTTTTTGGGAAAGCTTTCTATTGCGTATGATAATTCCACCGCAGGTCTACTATACGAATATATGTCTACGTTAATATTTTAGAAGTGCAAATTGAGTAAATATTCTATTTCAAACATTAACGAAAGTGGGGCCTTGTTTCGGCCATATAATCCCAATCAAATCTTCCAAAGAGTTCTGCTTGTTAGAAGACTATAAGGACGATGTTTGTACCGATAGATATTTATAACAAAAACCGTTTTTGTAGTTTCATCAATGAATGTCGAATTCGAAATAGAGCTACCATGGCTTTAAATTTCGAAATCTCATTTCTATTGAAAATTTTTAGTAGCAGGACTTAAATGCGTTCGTATGTGCAACGACTATTAGTTTCGTGTGTTTTGGAGTAGAGGAAGGCTTTGACCCCCTGTATCGATGACTACTTGATTTAATTCGATTAAAATTTAATTATAATAATATATGTATGCTTTTAATAATAACAATTTGTGTTAATAAATATTAAATAAAAATAAACTTACCATGCGTAACTAGGTTGGTCAGGTAAATCACAAACATAACCTTCCGGTTGGTGAATCGATGCGGGAATATATTCAAAGTTATTAATATTAATTTAATCACTGTTAACAGAAACATTGCGACTATCCACCTTTAGGTCACGCATTAAAGTCAAAATTTCACCAACAAATGCAATTAGTAGTTAAGCAATGTAATTAAATCACTCTTTGACTTTCCGATCCTTGCTTGACTAGTGCTACTAAAACTACCACTGGCACTAGTACTGGTACTGGTACTGGTACTTGTACTTGCAAAGGCACAGGCACTTTCACGTACTACAAATTCACTGGTTCTTCCTCCTGGTCCTTTATGATATTTTAATTTCTTTTGATTTATTAATGCAGCGATTTTCATTGATGAGTAATTCACTGCTGTGGCGCGCACCGTTGTTTCTCAATATTTCATATAAATCGCTACTCGATTGATGTAGCTATTGTTGTTTGTTGTTCTTTTTGTTGGCTTACTGAATGGCTGCGTACGAGTACTTGTATTCGTACGCCGGGTGCCGTAGTCCATATACTCGTTGCTCATCAGAAATTACTCGCGCATACATCTCTGATTCGGATGCTACTGCTGTCAATGATCTCTGGTGGTGATTTTTTATTACTTCGCATTTTTTTTTTCTTTTTTTTTTCAAAAATTCTGAAAAAATTGCGCGTGATTTATGGATGAGAGAGGCATCAACTTCCTGGATGACTTGTTAGCCGCCGCGTCATATTTGGCCCTGTCGATGGTTATATAAGGGAGAGACTATAATTAAATGAGTTTTTTTTTGTTTTTTTTTTGTTAATTTGTTGCAATATAATAGAGAAGCTTAAACAAAAAAAAAAAGGGCTGAAGTCGGAAAAATATGTGGGTTTACTGTTGGTTGTGATTGCGCCCTATTATGAGCAAAAATACGGATCGCATCCCCCTTTTGTGTATTCTTCTGTCTGAACCATTTGGGGTGTACCTACATTTTAACTCCCGACCGAAACAAAGAAACGACCTTCCCATGCGAATTGAGAAAAATAAATTATGAAAAATCACAGTCATCAACATCATCGTCATCACCATCACCATCAGCAACGGCTTGAATGCAAGCGAGGATTTTGCACGGAGAGTTCAAACACTATCTTTCATTACGATAGATTTTTTCTTTTTTTTTTTATTGGAAATCATTGTTTGTATTTCTTGTGAAGATTTTTCAAGGATTTTTTCGAATTTATTTTTTCTCTATTTTTATTTCATACGAGTATCAGGTAGGTATTCGCACCAGGAGGATAGTTAAATCACATTTTCATTTGTAATGTTCGACTGTTAGTAATTTTGCTATGTCAGTGATTTCATAAAATAGACTAACTACTCTCTAACTCTCACTGAACTAAAAAAAAGAAAAAAAAAAAAAAAAAAAGATTAGAGAGTAGAGAGGAAAATCAGAATTGCAAGCTGTATCTTCATACTCGTATACTCGGTATGTATAAAACATATATCAAGCATTCCCCATATGATTTAATTCCGGGAACTCTGAAGGTAAAACGGAAGACACAAAGAATATTTTTTCATATGGAGCTGCAACCGGAAATATTAAATTACGATTAAGTTGATCCTTTGAAATATTTTTTTCTGCATTTGCACATGTTACCAAGGTAACGCTATGGTGCAATGATTCTTTCTCCCAGAAGGGTACTTTAGGATATGTGACAAAGATTCATTGCAAATTTTTACTTGATTTCGTTCCGAAAGAGCGACATGCTCTACTCAGAAGGATTTTGAAAAAGAGATTAATGAGTAGTAAACCTTTATATGTATATACAGTAATGTCCCCCTAATCTGAATCAATTATTGCAAGGGAGTATTCGGATTATCAAATAATTCGAATTAATTCATACAGAACGAACAAAACAACAGTTGCTTATACAACGAAAAAATCCATATTTATTACTGCTTCAGTAGTATTTTTTTAAAAACAAAAAAAAGAGAATATTAAAAACAAATTATGAAATTCATACAAATGTTCACCATTTTATACAATTTTCGTGGTAAAATCAGTAGTAAGCGTCTGTCTTTTACTTTTGCGTATGCGTATGCGTATGAAATCAACAAATCAATTCTTTAAGATGAACTTTCTGATTTTCTGCGCATTCAACGAGCGGGTAATCTAGTCATTCTATGTGACTTTAACTTAGATATTCTAGTTTCCAACATTTTTTCAGATTTTTACCTTGCAATGATTGCAGAGCTGCACATTTCTTTTATAAATGGTATCACTAGACCATCTTCGGGCACATGTCTCGACCTACATAGTCGATTTAATTTTATTCCTTCTAATAACGTTTTTGGTGTTAATCTTGATCTTGGTATAACCGTCCATTGCATGGACTGACCTTCTTTTTGAAGGAATTTCAATCAAAAAAAAAGGTACTTCTCATCTAAATGTGCTTAAAATCGATTTCCTTGATTTGAATAATAAATAGCGTTTGAAAGATTGGGCTGAAATTTGTAGTATAGATACTGCTTCTAAGAAAATTCCAATAACATATTAATTCTTCTAGCTTTACTGTTGTGCACAAAAAATCGAATACTAGACTTAAACTTTGGATCAATTACTCGCTACTCAAGAAAATAAGGCTGAGGCATAAACTTTAAAAGAAACGTGCTAAAAATCCACTAAATTCAAACTTAAAAACTCATCTCGTTCGTAGGAGCAAATAAGTTAATAGAGAAATTCGCAGTTACCGTGATATCTACTTTCAGAACAGGATAAGGATGATGAATGGAAATCGGAATAAAGAATGGCAAGTAATTAATAATATTGTCGGTCGTAATACTCTTGATGCCTGTAAATTGATAACGTTAAAAGACGGAAGTTCAACTATTAAGAATCCTACAGCCATAGCTAATGTGTTTAATTCTTATTTTGCCACAGTTGGTCAGTGTTACTTGTCCTCTTCTTGTTCCTTCTGCACAGAGTCCGATGATCTGAGAATTTCGTCAGAAATAACTTCTGTTTTGAGGCAATATCGGGCTGTGAACTTTCAAAATAATAAACTCCGTAAGGAATTCGGGTTCCTGTGGCAGCGATGAAATATCCAATTTAGTGCTAAAAAGAACTGCGTTAAATACTGTAGATATTTTAGCTCATCTATTTAACTTAAGTATCATTTCTGGGATATTCCCTGATAAATTAAAATGTGCAATAGTGATAACTCTATTCAAAAAAGGCGATACGAGTGACAAAACGAATTATAGGTCCATATCATTATTATCTTCTATGTCTAAAGCATTCGAGAAAACAATTAAGATACGTATTTTGTCATATCTTAACAGAATTAAATTCTTTAGCCCAATTCAGTATGGATTTAAAGCAGGTCATTCTACTGAGGAGGCATTGTTAAATTACTGTTCCATAATTCTCGAGGGACTGGATCAGAAAAAGAGTTGTGCCGGGATTTTTGCTGATATTAAAAAGGCTTTCGACATGGTAAACCATAGTATCCTCCTAGACAAACTTTTTAAAGTGGGTTTTCGCAGTTTCATATTTAAATGGTTTGAGTCCTATCTAAAGGATGGATAGTAACCATTTCCAGTGTAACTAATCTAGATGTGCTTCAAGGATCTGTGCTCTGCTCAATACTGTTTTTAGTTTATGTTAATTCTTTATTTACGCACCCGTTTGAGGGTAAAATCACAGCATTTGCAGATGACCTTGGAATAGCTTACACCTCGGCCAGCCCATTGAATTTAATTGCAAACATAAACAATGATGTCCGCTTATTGATGTATTGGTTTGCTACACATAAATTAGTGATTAGCAATAAAATTAGGTTAATGTACTTTAGAATAGGTACACAAGTACCGCCTAACCTGGATTTGATATTTCATGCACAATTCAGAAGTTGGTTCTAGTGGAGATTATTTTAAAATTGAGAGTGTTGTGGACTTTAAATACCCAGGAGTTATTATTGACCAAAATATGAGTTAGTCCAATCACATTATCAATTTAAGACTGTGCCTTCTATCATCTATTCGTTGTTTGTACCGTCTCAAGAATTTCTTTTCTATCAATACATTGAAAATGGTTTACTACGGTTTATTTCACTCGAAATTGTAGTATGGCATTGGCTGCTGGGGAGGTGCCTATTGCACCAAACTTCAGCAGCTAGTTGTCCTCCAAAAATGTGTTTCTTTCAGCAAATGTGCAAAGTTAATCGATTAACACATTCTATGGATTTGATTAAGACCATGAAAATACTGCCAATAAGGCAATTATATCTTTTATATAAGAGGAGGATATCTTCAAAGTTCTACCTATGATATGCATTATCAGTCATGTTGTTAGTATCCCTACGTTTCGCACTACATGTTTCAAAAACTTTTATACGATTGTCTCTTGTAAGCTTTTTAATATACTCCCTGAACGAATTCGAATCATAAGGAATTTGTTCTCATTTTTAAAAAGTGTTAGGTCATGGCTTCTTATATTTGATCACAACCATATTGAAGTTTTGTTACGCTCTATCATTTAGATCTCTATTATTACCTGAATTTATAAAAAAATTTGCTTGATATGAACTTTGTACACCCCACAATATTTGAAGTATTTATTTTTAATTTTGATGTGACATTTATTTCTATTTTTTCTTAAATACAAAATGTCACTGTTATTCTCTTTTGTTCTTGCTAGTAGCTATATGTATACACCTACTGAAATTTTGTTTTGATTTTATATTATAAGAAATAAACAAAAAAAAAAAAGATTGTGCTAGGCTACGATATCGCAAATGGATGCATCGCTCTCAGACGATCATCTCATAGAAAGAGCCAACGCATTACTTAATTGCATCTTCATGTTTAATTTTCTGCTGATGTTCATGTATTGTCTCTTCTTTTTCACTTTCTGCTGGAACGTAGTTCTCGTCAACGTTGTGGTTCTTCATTAGCAATCAATGAAGCCACACCTTCGACATATTCAGTGGAAATTGCCATTTTAGACCATGAGATACCATTTACTTCACTTCAGTTTAGCAAACGATAACAAAACTTTCCAACAGCTTTTAATCATTTCCTTTGATAGCCCTTCCCCTGCACTAGCCAAGAAGAAAACTAAGAAAGCTAAGATTAGACGAAGTGGAAAGAGGAAGAAACAAAAAGACTGATTACGGCCATTGAAGTGCGTTCAGTGCTATGGAATACAGCTTCTAGCAAATATAAATAATCAAGACTTGATGGCTGGCGCGAAGTTTTGGATGAATTAAATATTGAAGGAGTCGACATCAATGAAATAAAACCGAAGCTGTTGAGTCTTCGCGCCACATTTAAAACCAACTTGGCCAAGTTACGTGAAAAAAAATCGACTCAAAGCGCAGTTGAACTGGAGGTACTTCAAGCAAATGCTATTTCTGGAGACCAATAATGTGCACCAACAAACTGAATCCGTGTCATCCATAGAATTGGTAGTAGTTATTTCGTTTTAATTTACATATTTTAGTTTTTCAACAACATTTTGTGTATTATAGGCATGAGTAGTCAGCGATTTTAGATGAATTTGCTGATTCACCTCAACCCTTAACCCCATCTTTGTCCCTGAATGCATCCAATCTGCTGCATCAGTTTTTGAAATCTTTTTTGTGCTTTAACTTACATCTATTTTCTACAAGAATAACCTTCTGAAATTCATTTATCGTATAGTGATACATTTTTACAAAGCACACGGTTATTGAAAACAGCTCGTTTTTCTTTAAATGTTGTTCGAATTGGTGAACATACTAATCTGGTGAATAGTTTACTTTATAAAAGATTTAAATACATATTTTTGAAGAGAATAACCCTAAACAAAGTAAAAAATGAATACAGGGTAGGTACATTGATTGTTTACATAAGTGGAAATATATTTGCCACTGCCTTTTCAGAGTAGCAAAATTTTTGCTGCTGCCTTGTTACAGATATTTGTTTTTTTTAGATAGATGTCTAAGACAAAACTAAATGATGACGAATTTGAGGAACTGTTTTATGAAATTGATGGCGAGAATTCCGAAGACGATTTCGGAAACGATGACTATGTCGAGAATCAGAACTTTTATGTAGCTGATCCGACAGAAAACGTTGAAGATGTGGATGATCCTATGCCAGAAATAAAAAATTGTGAAGATAGTCGGCTTACAAATTCTGATGATATTATGATATCTGATTTGTCATGCTGCAGCTCTAGTTCCGACCAAAGTGCAGACAAAAACGAGAATCCCCTTTGGAATAAAAGTGTTGCGAATGAGACGTTTTTGTCAAGCGAAAGTTTTGATTCGATTAATATTGCCCAACTATTTCCATGCTCAAGTCAAAGTCGGCCAATTTACTTTTTCAAGCAAATGTTCACAAACAGTATACTTGAACTAATTGTCGATCAAACCAATATATATGCTTAACAAAACAAAAGCAACAATTGGAAGAACATTGACATACCACGTTGATCTAAATGTTCCCGCACCACACCACCGTGTGGCGCTCCCATTTTTACGATTTAGGTTCTGTTTTTTTAGTTAAGTTGGTAAATCTGACATTCCCTCTAAATCTTAGTATCATAGCTTGATACTTGCAAGAGTTACGTAGCCAAGAGTACATCTATCGCTCTGTGTGTTGGCGATTTTTTACAATTTTAGAAATGGATTTAAATTTGCAACAACGACGTTGTACGAGTATTAAATTTTTCGTAAAAAAACGGATTTAATGATGCGCGAACGTTGGAAATGTTGGAAAAGTGTTTCTGCAACGATTCTCTAAAGAAAATGGTCATTTACCAGTGGCACGAGCGGTTCAAAACTGATCGTGAGTCAATCGAAGATGATGGACGCAGTGGCAGACCATCGACATCGAAAACCGACGTAAACATTGATGAAGTAAAAGAAATGTTGGTCAATAACCGCAAATTAACCATCAGAGAGATAGTGGAGGACTACGACATTGCCTATGTATCCGTTGGTTAATGATTTGGGTTTTAGTCGTGTAGCAGCAAAGTTGGTGCCAAAAGACCTCAATTTCATGCAAAAAAGAGACCGTGTTGACGTCGCAAAAGAGATGATTTGCGAGGCTGAATCCGATCTCACATTCATCAAAAGGATCATTACTGGAGACAAGACGTGGGTTTATGAGTACGACACGCAATCCAGACATCCTTCAAGTGAATGGCGTTCACCAAATGAGCCGAGATCCAAAAAACCACGTCGCTTTCAGTCAAAAAAGAAGGCAATGCTCACGGTTTTCATACATTACAACAGTGTAGTGCATCATGGATTTTTGCCAAAAGGCCAGACACTAAACAAAGAGTATTATTTGGGCGTTATGAGACGTTTGCGTGAAGCAATTCGCCGAAAGAGAATTGTACGCAGAAAACTCATGGATTTCATGGATTATGATAACGCACCGTCGCACAGAGCCATCATTATTCGTAATTTTTTGACGAAAAATGCAACAAATACCATCCAACAGCCACCGAATTTACCTGATTTGGCTCCCTGTGACTTCTTTCGAGTTAAAAAACCACTACGGGGAACGCGTTTTAGCAGCTGAGAGGAAGTAATGGAAGGAAGTAATCGCAGGAAGCACTGATGGAAATACCGAAAAGTGAATATAAAAAATGTTTCGAGGTTTGGATCAAGCGCTGTCATAAGTTTGTTACAGTCGATGGGGGATTACTTTGAAGGGGACAATATAGATTTAGATGAATAAACCTTTATTTTAAATTTTCTGAATAAATTCCTGAAACTTTTTGATCAAGGTGGTATATCAACTGTTTCTAATTTAGTGGAATTTACCAACTTCTGTATAAATTCGTTAGATAAACGTAAACAAGTCCATGTGATTTACATAGACATTGTCAAAGCACTTAGTAGTGCTTTTAGAAAAGCTGAAGGCATATGGTTTTATGGTCCGTTGCTTCAATGGTTTAAAACTTATTTACGAATAGCTGGAAGAAAGCAATTGGTTGTAATTTGAAACCATTGTTCGAAAGATATCATTATTTTCTCTGGTGCTCCAGAAGGCAGATGTCTAGGTCCTCCTCTATTCTTACTTTTTATTAATGATCTACCGACTCTGTTTGTTGCTATTGCCTAATCTAATGTATGCAGATTATTTAAAGATCTTTGCCAAAACATCAACAATAAATAATTGCTGTGCCGGGAACTTTTTGATCTGTTTTTGTTAATAAGTCCTCACGGTCTGACACCCGCTTGGACAGTCGGAAGAAGAGTGGGTACGAAGGAATACCGCCAATAACTTCTTTCTTTTGTTTCGCAGAGAGCGAAGTCTACGATTATACCAAGGGGGTAATGTAGAAGAAGTTATGGCGGGAATAAGGCATGGATTTGAATATTTCTTTGTAAAAAATGGAGAGGGCAGCGACCAGAGATAGATTGGTAAACTCGAAAGAAGCCCTGCTTAGATAGATATTGATTTTACGGAAATTAGCTTTGTGAAAATTGTAAGAAAATAGAACTGCGGGGGGAGGCGACAGGAGGGGAGAGTTGTGGAAAAATGAGAGAAAAAGTGGAGGATGAAAGTTATCAATAGTTGAAAGAGATAGGGAACAACACGATACTGAGGAGTTGATGGGATCAGTTGTGAAGATAAGGTCTAATTGCCTTTCCATGTAGTTGGAAACGCCACAGACTTGGCATAGACAAGAGTCTGTTAGCCGATCTAAGAAGAGGCATTCCTTAGTAGAAATGGGATTGGAAGCAATGAAAAGGATAGGTCTTCAGATGGAGTCCACTTCAGCTGAGGTAGTTTAAAATCGCCGAAGATAATGATATCGTCAAGCGAGTCTGATAAGTCGATCAAATTGTCAATTGCTGCAATAGCAAGTTGGTAGGATTCGATAGGTTGCGCCGGAAGAATGCAGCAACACATAACATACAAGCATCTATGAGTAATTGTTATTTTAACCGACACAAAGTTGAGCTTAGGAGAAGATGAAATTGCAACGAGAGAGGAGTCCAGGCTGTTGTGAATAGCCAGTAGGACACCACGACAAGGGGATTCAATCAAAGGGGATGTGCGATCATTATCCCGAAAAACATTAAAAGAAAGAGGGAATAACTCCTGATTTTTTATGTTGGGGATAAGATTAGTTTCGGTCAGAGCGTAGATATGAAATGGGAGAGCATGAGATTGACGGAAAACGGCGTGGGTCTTAGAACGCAGTCCTCTTACGTTCTGGTAATAGAAGGTGAGAGGGAGGTTTTTGCATGACTTTTTAGAGTCGAAAAAATTTATCGTGGTCAAGTCGACTGCGTTGGAAGTGTGAGACTCTTTTAGAGTGTGCATGGTGGCGAAGAGCGCCAAGATCGTCTGCAGCTTTTTTTTTGGGAGGGGAGGGGGGGCGGATTGAAAATCTCGTGATACTTTATAAAAAGTTTCCTGAGAATGTTAACGTCAGTAGGGAGGCCTTCCTGCTGGATAGAGACCATGACGCTTGTTTTTGTTTTACCCTCGTAGCACACCGAGTCGGATTTATCGTGCAGATAAGCAAGATATAGACGTATATTCTCATATATCTTTTTATCCCTAAGCCTAGAGAGCGCATAGCGACATTCGGTGGTATCGCTAGTTTGCTGCGTTAATTTAACAGTGGGTGGCGAAAGGGGGTCAATAGAAGAGGGAGTGGTTAATGAGTTTGGTGTCGCAACGGATGGGGTTTCTGAAATAGGGCTTAAAATGTGAGAACTGATGAAATTAGGATACTTAGCTCCAGTTCTGAGGTCGAAATTAGGGAAAGGCATGTGTGTTAGGGGTTGAGTGGTGGGAGTTTGAATTGTAGGGGTTAAGTCGAAAGAGACACGTTGACGTTGGGGCTTAATTTGGGGTGGAATAGGAGCAGTTGGAGTATGGGTGGGAGGCTTAAAGTTAGGAAAAATTTTAGTTTTAAAACTTAAATTGGAGCTGGGTTTGTTGTGGGAAGAGGAGGTGGATGTTGGAAAATTGGATTTACTTGCTAACTTATTTGTTGGTTTAGGTATGACGGTTTAGCATGCCGTCTTCAGTCCTTACCTCAACGCTTTTGCGGGCAATCCATTTGAACGCATAAGCTTTTTTACCTAAATCACGAAAGAGTTAAAAAAACATTTTTTGAAAACTGTCGATGTCATCCAGGTACTTGGAGTGGAATTATAATCTATTGGCAAATTCGCTGCACCAAAAGATCGTGGCTTCTTTGATTTAGCAATAGCAAATATTTTTAATTGGTGCATTTCCGTAGCTCATAAGGGTCTTTTCTGCCGGAAGCTTCCAATATGGGCCGCTTTCATCAGCCCTATGAATTTGGCTTAGTGAAAAGTCTAAAATTTTGATTTTGTGGAAAAAGTTATCCCGGAATATAGTTGCGGATCCCAAACCGTTTTCTGAAGTTACCAAGTCACCAATTACATTGAATGAGTTTTCGGCCCCATACAAGTATTTGTAAAAATACGTAGAAGGCTACCCAAATAATTTGCAAAAAGAAAATATTTTCTACATTCAACCTATCTTCCACTACCATACAACCACGGTAAACGATTAATTTTCTACAAAGGTACTCGACTTCAAACATCTGTAGTAAAATTCATACTTTACATATAAATACATTCACATATACGAATACCTAGAATAAACACGAATAAGTTAGCTTGACGCATACGTCTGATAAAACTGGATTTTTCAATAAAAGATTTCATTTCGAAAAGCCGTCTTTTTTGCAACTGAACACAAAATGTGCTGTCTTTTTATAAGTACGAACTACATCATTAATAAAAACGGAGCAATACAAATTTTAACAATGCGCTTAACTTGTCGAAATTCGCTACAAATTCGGATTGAGCTATAAAGCCAATAAGGTTCAATTTATGCAAGAATGTAAGTCTGACGACTGCCGTGTTAGAAATGCATAAGAATCCTTAATAGTTTAACCGAAAAATGATTTTGAGCGATTAACTACGTTTCTATCTTCAAAGTAAGTAAGCAGAATTGCCGCTAACTATCAAAACCCCTTTCTATTCACAATGTGTTACTTTTGGATCGCATTTCCTCGAGATTCAAACGGATGTGTCTGTAATCGTGAATGGATTGTACTACCGAAATATGATGGATGAATTTTCATAGCCGGAACTTGAAGGTATGGATGTAGGTAATATTTATGTTCTGAGATTCTATACTTCATGCCACACAATTCTCTTCTCGAAATGATGATTAAAATTGGCAACCAAGATCGTACGATTTAGCACAGTGCGACTTCTTTCTTTGGCGCTTTATACTCGTAAAAGGCAAAATTTACGGTAACGCTCCCCAGACAATTGAAGCATACAGAGCCAATGTTCGTGCTGTTATGGATAAGATACGGCTGAAAATGTGCGAAAATTTAATGAACAACTAGTCAAATAATGGTGAATGTGATGGAGAGTCTTGTCTATGAGATTCTTACGGAAAACAGCCGCTGTATAACTGGATCAGTCTTTCCTTTAAGAATACATTTTCTTCCCAAACATAGAACTTTTAGTTGAACTGTGACTGGGGTATGTTTAAGTCTAGCAAGTATTCCACAAACTACATCCTAAATTTAGTTTGCTCCATTTTCTTAACCTTGCCCGTACTTCCACCGCTTTCATAGTCCCGATGCTTCCTTCAAATGTCAAGCTTACTTAGCTTTAAACAAATCTAGATGGCAATATTCCATATTTTTGCTGATGTTTAAGAGACCAACAAATGCTCGTATATGATAGCCTCCACCTTTATCTATCTTCACGATATAGATGGAAAAACCAAGAGGAATATGAAGGTATCCATTCCTGAACAAGGTCTTGTTGAAACAAATATTTGTCCATTTCCACGAGAGCTTTAGTTTCCACCCACTCCACAGAATGAAAAGGTACTTGTGCCCAATGGCTATCTTGCCTCAGAGGAAGCATCCAACATTTAATGGGTGAACTAAATTATAAGTATGTTTTGCCTTGTTTTTGTATCCCAAACAACCTGGTTTTAGAATTCTGAAATATATCATGTGCCTCAAGTCCCGCCACGGTAGCAAATCAAACGTCAGACTTTCCTATTTTAAAGCCATTTATTTACTTGCTTTCGCTTGAACCACGCACACTTACTCGTATGTCAGCATCTTTGGCTATCACATTTTTATTTACAATATTTATTTTTTTTACAGAATTTCAAACGTGACTTGGGTATAATATATAAAATACAACAATTACCGTTGCTGTAATGTGCGGAACGCACTCACAGACCCATTAACAAATCGTCAGGTCGCACATTTTCGGCAAAAAGGGTTAGTAAGCAACCTCGCTGTTATCTAATGACCACGAGTAGTAGGTATATCAGAAAACATACATTTGATTGTGAGGATTTTGGCTACACTGCACACGTTCTCATACAAAGTAGAGCTCGCGCAAGGATTGAAACAGACAGAATAAAGGAATGCAGATTTAGATAAAGTCTGCAGCAAAAGTGCAATTTCCTAAGTTTGGGGGCTCCTCTAATTGTTCAGCTGCACTGGAGATGTTCACAGTCCGAAGACTCTACACTCAGCGAAATTTAATTAAAGGCAGATGCACTTTTATGTCCAATTTTTTTCTTTTGTTTCTGCTTTGTGTCCCTAATGATCGTGCAAAATTCAATCAAAAGCAGTCGTATTTATGCTGAAAAGCTGTGAGTTGGAAACGAAATCAGGTTTTTTTTTTGGTGATTACAATTGAAAAATTTTTTTTAGAACGCTTGGATTTCGATTATTGTTGGCCTCAGGTCAGAATGGGAAAAGGAAAAACCCTCTCGGATGAGGAAATCGCCAAAAACCATGCGTATAAGGATACCGGTATGTCCAATCGCCAAATTTCCATCAAATTAAATCGATCGGCTTCCGCAGGCGATTAGCAAGTAATTACAATGCTAACCGGAGAAATAATAACAATCAAAAAATTTCACCGAGGCAGAAATCGGCCATTTTCCGAGCTGGGTTGCAGAAAAATGCTACTTCTTCTAAAATTATTTCAGATTTAAAGTTGCCGATATTTGAACGGCGTTTACAACAAATTTTAGCTGGCAGTAATCGACTAGTTTGGAAAAAAATTAAGTCAAAACCAGCTCTTACAGAAGCACATAAAGTTGCCCGACTGCATTTTGCCAAATCACACATGACATGGTCTAAACGGTGAAAACGCCTGACCTTTTCGGACGAAAAAAAGTTTAACCTTGATGGGGCAGACGGTTTTAATTATCATTGGCATGATATAAAAAGTCCTGAGAGCTTCTCCACTAAGCGAAACTTCGGAGGTGGACCTTTGACGGTCTGGGCTGCTTTTAGCTATCATTGCAGGACTCCAATATGCAACATTTCTGGTCGAATGACATCAGAAAATTATATTATTCTATTGCAAGATGTTTTGGTAGACTTTTTGGACCATCATCCGGATTCAAATACAATTTTCCGTCAAGATAATGCTGCCATTCATTCAGACAAAGGAATTCAATTTTTAAAGTGGCCAGCACGTTCACCGTTCACCGGACTTCACCGATCGAAAACGTGTGGGGAGATCTGTCTCGTCGTGTGCAAATTTGCTTCGGTGGAGGATTTACGCAAGGCCGCTACAACGGAGTGGGCTCTACTTCCAGCTCAGGAGTTCAAAAACGTGGTTAATTCGATGACAAGTCGGATTTTCGAACTTATAACCAAGTTTGGTGGTTGGAATCATTATTAATTTAGACTTTTACGTTATTTGTTATACTGAAATTTCTTCTGTGTTTACTTTAATTTGACTGCCTAAGTAAAGATATCTATTTTACATATGTTTATTAGTTTCAGTAATTTTTTTCTTTGCTTTGTTTGTATTCAATAAGTTTGTAAATAGTGTTATACTTAAATCAACTTTAATATTTCAAAGGAAAATAAGTTGTCTTTAATTGAATTTCACTGGGTGTATGTACAGATCGGAACGTCGTCGCGCCTTTTTACTTATGCAAGGTCGTTAATAATGAGCTCATCCTTATCCGAGTCTTTTGATTGCTATGAAACAGAAAGACAGAAGGTCTTACCCTTCGTACAATCATCAACCTGGGGTCTAGGTTAAAGTCATTAACCAATTCCTGTTGTATGAGCGCTGCTTAACGCTTCATGTCTCGTATAGGACCCACCTCAGAATTTGTTGAAGTAGCTTCTGTAAGGCATCGCCATGTTGATGAATGTTAATGTCAGGGTAGCGTGTTGCCGTATCTCTTCCTCCTTCGGGCTAGCCATTTTCGGCGAGATTTCCTATTATAGTGTAGTATTGCTATTTTTTTCTTTCCCAACACTTGCGCTTTGAAGATTTTCGGATCAAGTTGTAAGACTGAACATCTTTAAGTTGACGGCAGTCTGTGCCTATTCTGATTTTACAACACTGTACCACCATCAACAAATTATACAGAAATGCAAAATAACAATGTGCCTACTGGTGTAAGTTTTAGCTTTGGAAACTATAAAATTTGTAAGCAGCTCTTCTCTATTACAATTTCGACGCTGTATATCAGCTATCGTCCCACCATTTTTGAAATGGTTTAAAAAAAATTCAAAAGCAGTAAAACTTGCTGTAGATTAAGATTTCGTAACTTCACAAACCTAAAACGGTTTAGCTAAAACAAAACTTTTCACAAATGCGCGCCTATTGTTATTCATTCAAATGGAAATGAAAGTCCAAAGAGTTTACACCATGAGAACTAAGATAATAACAAACAAAAAATTCAAACCGCTCCACAGAGAGTATCTAAACAAATAAAACTTGTTAAATATCCCAGAGTCCTCAAAATCCGCAAAATTTCTCCATCCATTTTAATTCTCAAAGCACAAGCTCTGTAGGTTATCGTTCTTCTCGTCTCGGCCTGTGTACGGATATATACGAGTACTATTTCTAAACTTTTGCGCATTTTATCGAAACAAAGCTGAAAAGAGGGAAAAATACAATATATAAATAAAAGGTTCCCGTGGGATCTGCTGGGCTTTCTAAATCTTCAGGGTAACATTAAACGAACGATGCCAGAGCTACCCCAACATAGTGTGTGTAGTAACAACAGCGGCAGTTAAAGTAACGATAATGTAGGTTGTTCCATTTCATTTTTATAAATATTTAATATTTCCCATTATCCTTTTGCAACAACAGCGGCGCAACACTGAACGCAAAATGAACAAAAAAAAAAAAAAAAAAACAGAAACACAGAAAGAAAGGAAGAAAAGCAAACTGCCAACAAAGAAAAACTGGATAACACGAAAATCCTTTAAGGGCAGCTTTATAGAAAGGCAGAGCAGTCTATATTGCTATACTCGAACTGAAACTCAAATTCGTACCGCTAGTCACAGTCTCCATCTCAAAGGACTCCTAAAAATTTGGGTGAATATGGAAAGATTTGCTTATGAAAACTTGAAGAGGATTTTCCTTAATTATTTAAAGTACAGAAATATGCTCAATTTCAGTTCTATGATATTTGAAGGGGTGTATGAACGTCGAATATTTAACAAGCTGGCAGACAGCTAAATACAAAAAAAACACTGTAAGGTGCAAAACCTACAAAATGACACATCTCTCGAAAACATATTCAAATTGTTCGTTTAGTAACAGAATTGAAACATTTCAACAACAAACTTCTTAACCACACAGTGATTACTTTATGCTATTAAATTGCATTTCAAAGTTTTGCGCCACCAACAGTAGCACCACCACCACCACCACCACCACCCTTAGAAGGAACAAGAGCATCTCGTTGAAATTTCCCAAAGGGCCTGAAGAGGTTCTGAAATGTGCACGAAGCATTTTTGCAATAGTGTTAGTATGAAACAACAAAATTGTGCAAGTGTACTCGTGTATTTTTGAGGAAGTCACTTGAATACCGAATGAAACAAGTCAGTTGGGCTCTCATTTTTATTTTGACTTTCCACTTTTTTTTAGCCATGAGCTTGTCGTGTTTGGCTTTGAGATTTTATCTTTGACTACGCCCCGTCAGATGGTGATAACTCGTTAAACTTTTTAATGATATAGACTTGTTCTTGTTGCGTTTTTGTTCCGCAAAAGTTGTGCTCATAAGCTTATTAGGTTTGAATTGGGGGAATTAAGGGCAAAGTTTAGGAATTTTATGTAGCGGACTTGGGATTAGCATTCGGTTGCAGGTAGAAGAGTTGGAGGAATATAATTTTAAACACTTCACAAATTGTATTCGTGGGACAGAATCAAATATTTTCGTATAAGAACTTACAAACGGAGAGGTATATACTCGTTCGTAAATCTAGTTATTGACAAAAACTTTTGGTGTTAAAACCCCGAATATAAAGTCCTAAATTAAAATTTCTTAATTTTCTGAACAAGTTTTCAATCCTGAAAGAGGAGGATCAGGTCTTTCGTCTCCTATTACAACTAAATTAAGTCTCTTACTACTATACTCGTACCTACAGGGAGTTTTTTGAGACTGCGGCCGATTTGAAATCATTCGAAAAGTAAACACTTAAATCTGTGAGTCTTATTATAAATACAGTGGTGGTCAAATAGATAGCTAACTATTTTCGCACATAGTTCAAATTGCATTTCCCGTTAATTTTGATCGAAATATGGCATCGTATGCATCGCACAAAGGAAGCAACTCGTAACCGACAAAAATTTAAAACTAAGGAAGTCGTTTGCAAAAGAACACATTCACAAATCGAAGACTTTTTGGAAAAGTGTACTGTGGAATGATGAATCCAAGTTCTGCAGGTTCGGATCTGATGGAAAAAGGTATGTATGGCGTCCACCTAACCAACAACACAATCCGAGATACACACTAAAAGCAGTCAAAAACGGTGGAGAAGTGTGATGGTGTGGGCTGCTTTTTCTTGGCATGGCGCGGGACCAATTGTAAAAATAGACACGTAAAATGGATCAACAAGTCTATAAACGCATTACTGAAGAACATACATATAATCCTCTTTGCCGAAGAAAATATCCCACTAATATGGCGTTTTATGCATGACAATGATCCTAAGCACACTTTTCGCCTTGTGAAGGGTTATCTTAGCGATCAAAATGTCAGCGTCTTTCAATAGCCAGCCCAGTCTCCCGATCTGAATCCAATCGAGAACCTGTGCAACGAGTCAAACATCACATTGAAACAATAAGCCGCGAAATGCATCTGAGTTGTGGAACCAGATTCAAATCGCACGGACATCTATTCCTAAAGAACGTTGTCAGGCTATAGTGCAGAGTCTGTCAAGAAGATGTGCAGCTGTGTTAATGAATAATGGGCTTCCGAAAAAATACTAACTTCTACGTTGTGTCTAAAAGGTATTTCATATTTTTAATGCAATGCAATATAATGTGCTATTTATGTGACCAGGCATAGTTTTACAATTGTGTGTTTAACTTTTTTATTTTCAGGAAAATAATCTCATCTTTTCGTGAATCAAATGAACTTTTTGAACGCTAATATATAATATAAATAAAAAGTCTTTGTTTTGATTATATTCTGAAAAACTTGCTTTTTATTGATAGAAGTGCAAGTATGCTATTTACGTGTCCACCACTGTAACTGTATTATGTATTGATTGTCATTAATGACAGAAAATAATGTAGGCCAAATTGGAACATCTAGTACTAGCTGAAAGGCGTGATCTTACAATCACATACTTCATCCGGAATGTCTGCAATTGTGTTGAATGTATCCCAGATTTTGCAATCTTTTTGGTTTGGTAGTGTACAATCAGTCCTTCAATTAATCCCATGTCGCATTTGGCAACGTCTTGTTGAAGCCACATGTTGCGGTGACGAGGCAGATACATTTTATGCAAAAACGATATTGATCGTTAGTAATAGTTTCGCCATACTCATTTTCGACAAAATATAGTCTGATTATCCTACCAGCCAAAACCGCCAGCCAATCCTTGAGGATGATGAGGTCGTTTATAAATTTTCTGTTTTTGGTCGCCCATATTCAGTTATTGTGTTTGTCTACAGCTCCATTCCACTCAAAATGCAGTTTGTTATTCATAATCTTAAGTTTTGAAAAAATGCAGGGCCATCTCTATACAATTGCACTCCTTGAGTCATTTAAATTCTGTACGAAATGAAATGCAGGTCGGTAGGCATTGTCCACAAATGTGTAGGAGAAATCCGTATTTTTCGAGGCTACGAAGAAACGAAGTTTCCATACTTCACTCATTCTGTCCCTCACTGCATCAACGATTTGTTGTGAATGCGCTGTACGACATGGCTCAGGCTTCTCTAATTCTCGAACAAAAATATGGCGTAACTTAAGCTGTGTTGCAATAATTGTAAATGGATCATTTTGATAAAATGTTCTAATCAGCAAAACACGTTCCTGTGGCATGATACTCTTCATGATGAACATCACTGATGACACCGACAACTGAACACTACTGCCAACTTCCACATATTTAAAATCATCTCCGCGAGAAATGGTCCCAATTTCAAAATGGTCGCAGTCCAAAAGAACACCTTGTATTCGAATTGTTATATTACAATTGTAATAATGTAATATTTATGTGACGAGCGAGTTTATTCTCCCACTAGACCATGAAACACCGCAAATTTGCAACGCTATATAAGAACATATGTTATTGTAAAATAAATGACTGAGCAACCTCAGATTTCTATTTTTATTTAATTTCTTGTCCTATTATGACCAAAAAGAAAAGGACCTGGACTTGAATCTCCTAGACGAGGTTGCATAGATGACAATCTGTGCGCTTATACAAAAGAACGCTTTGGCCATGAATGGAAAACATTACGACAATGAAAGTTAACTAAAACAAAAGACTTTTGAGGAAACAAAGACCTTATTACTCAGCAAGGACTATTCATAAAATATAGGTATAACATGTGTTGAGTTTTTAACAAAATTGTATAGAAAGAGGAAAGAATTGTTTTAGGCTCAGCGGTTATTTCTCCCCACGGGTATTAACCGCTGGAAAAAAAAAACCCTACCTCACAACTTACGGGACGGTGATAAACTGAAATTTGAAAGTGTGCCCCTAAAATATCCATATCTTATTCAAAAAAAGCAGATCAAAATTAAAACTATCCTTTCTATAGTTTAAGGCAATTTTTTGATGTAGTGAACAGAATCGGATGTGTTAAAAAGACCGAGTGGAAGTAGAGCAGACACATTTTTAATTAAGCTGCCCTAAAAAACTAAACATGTTGAGATGCCGATTTATCGTAGGAAAGCGGGTAAGGTTGGAAATCCTGTATAACAAGCTATATAGTCATAAAATACGGCTACGAATATGATCCGCATCAATGAGAGTTATAAAAACAAATAAATAGCTAAGGGTGTCAAACCCACAAAACCCTCAAAGATTATGTGTTTTGTGGAATATCCAATCTCGAGGATTGTCAGAAAAGTCAACTGGATGAATTTATTGAAAGGGAATTTGCGTTGGTGAGTGATGGTCAAGGGGATATTAATCTTATAGAAAACGTGGTCGACAAACGCTACTAACCTGTTTCAGGAGAATATCAAGACTGAAGTCAATGAATTGCTCAGAGCGGGAATTATTGAAACTTCTTGGTCCTTTCATGTCTTACTTGTCAAGAAGAAAGATGTGAAGTATCGTTTTTGTATTGAGTTGCGTATCCAATTGCCAATATCTCCGGCAAATTGAGAAATGATAATTTCTTGGTGCTGTGTCGAGAAAAATGTGAGTTTTGCAACCCAGAGCTGAAATATTATATATAGTCAACGGGAAGTGATTTTTAATGGATCCCGTCAATGTGAGGTGCATGGTTCAGTATCCTCGGCGCACATCAGTGTCAGCAGTATCAAGGTGCGTTGGTATGGTCTCATGGTATAGGCGCTTCAATTCAATTTTTTCCGCATTGAGCTCTCCCATTACCGAACATCTTAAAAAGAGACGCAAGTTTTTATGGAGCGAAGAATGTAATAACGCATTTCGTATATTGAAAGAAAAGTTAGGGAATGCACCTATCCTCGCTTGTCCAGATTTTTCCTTACCTTTCACCGTACATATAGACGCTTCGGGTTATAGAATATATAGAATCATCCGACTGGAATACAGTGACCAGGTACATACTTGAGCCGGTCCTAAGATCTAAGACGGAGCGGAATTATTCGACAACGCAAAGGGAAAGTGAATGCTGGGAAGTACTTTGGGCAATAGAAAAATTTGTCCGTACCTAGAGGGAGAAGCTTTACTGTAGTAACTAATCACCACTCCTTACTCTGGCTAAATAATTTGAGTTATCCACAAACGAGGTTGAATCAGTGGTCTGTCAAAATGCCACAGTATGATTTTACTATTGACAATGTAAGTCCAGGACAAATTAAGATACAGCGTTACTGTCGATATCCACCGAGGATGCTTGATATTTAAAATTGCGGGATTTAGTCAGTTGGATTGTGCAATATATTTATGGTGTTTAAAAATTTGTATGTGAAAAGGATGATTCGAAGGAGCAATGGTGTGATTGCTGTCAAAGCGAAGCCAAGATTGAAGAAGTAGCTTAAGATCCGGGGTTCGATTCTATTTCAAGAAAAACAAGATAAGTTAAAAATGATCAGAATATTCTAATATGTACATGTTTGTATTAACGTATTATGCAACATTCTGTATCTTTTGGATCAGTTTTCTTTGTTTCCATATAGCGAGTAAATTAATCTGATTTTGAGTTGGAAATAATTTATTTCTGATAGTGATATCGTTGGCTTATGTCCTTGATGCGTCGCGAAAATCAGAGGAGGCGAATTCGATACCGGATTTCGGATTTGATTAATTCCATTTATTATTCTAAGTATTATTTTTAAATTGAATTGAATTAATGGTTTGAAATGATTGAAATAAGACAATTTAATTGTGACCTAAACCAGTTTTAAGTGCAATTGTAAATTTAAACCTAAGGAGTTATTAAAGATTGTAACGTCTGTAGCAACTGTTTTGTCATTACTTGTATTTCCTTTCCTTAGTTTTGTTTCTATTTCTTTTTATTTGACGGGTCATCTCGGAGCGCGAATCCACCATTTAGTCGCGTTTCTGGATGTGGGTAGAAGACAGAAGTTCAATCGAGTGGCCACCATTGTTTAAAAAAAATAGATAAATTTGTCTTCAAACTCACGCCTCAATGATGAATGATCGGCAATTTCATATACAACGACCTAATATTATTATTCACTGTTTAGTTGCAAAGTATGACATCTTTTTTAGCATGATTACAAATAAAATTACAAATCAATCTCAAAACAGTGAGATACAAAATATTGTCATATCTTTATTCATCTGGCATAAGTATCTTCAATATATACTCGTATCTCTGCCCCTATTATTTGCATCATTACTCGTCCTACCAGTAATAGTTGAAGTGTATTAAATCTTCCGTGCACATTGTCACTGTTCGTCCAATTAACCTTCGGTCATCCATAGGAATCAATTTTGTAGATACGATTACTTTAGTCCATTTACTATATGATTTTAAGTTTTTTAAAATGCATCCACATTTTAAACATCGGTTATTAGAGTTTCGGCGTTATTATTCATCATTTCTTATTCGCTGCTCTTTCGAACGGTTTAGGATTTTTCTTTTACTTTTTACTACACGTTTTTTTATTTTATTAATGCATCCATTACGTTCGTAATGTAGTTGAGTTAACAATATATTTCTCTGTCTGTGACTTAAATCCATAACATTTTTTTATGCCCAACATTCTTTCCAAATGCTCAAAATGGGTTTGCTAAATTCGTTTGTTTGTTAGTCAGAAAGGGATTTAATCTATCCGAAATAGATACATTTGTCCATCTACATATTACGAATCTATATTTCCAAGCTGAATATTCTCATTGCTTTTGCCCTTGACAAACTTATGCTGGAGCCATGTGTACTGCAGATGACAACTTGTTTGTTCAGCATAACCGGTCTTTTGTTTGGGTTAATGGACAGCAATACTATGTCATCAGCAAATGTAAAACTATTAAGTAAGTCTACATCGCCAGATTTCCCATATTCTGATCCAATTAAGTTCCCTAAGGATTACTTCCATAGTGTTGCATACATTGTATCTCCCTATCGTACCAATCGTTTTATGTGGAATTCTGACAATCCTGCGAAAAAAAATAGGCCACATGATGTTCCAGTTCGAGGAGATCATGGAGTTAGAACGTCTGGAATTTTTATAATACAATTATATGATAAATTCCGAATATAAAATCCTATCCAGAGTACGCTATGGACGACACGCACTACACTCATTGGCAAATGCCAAGGTACGCCGAACTGACCAAAGGCAAATTCTCGTACACTTAAACAATATTTGAAAAAATCGCTGCTTATCACAACGTTCATCTACAGGTCCTTTACAAGTTAATGTCTCATTTTTGCATCCAGTTAAAAGTGCTGCATTTATGCTATTTAATTCTAGAATATATTCCAAACATTTAAGGGAATTCCGAAAGTGGTACGCTTTCGTGTGATTTTTTCCACTTACTGGTGCAAGGAAGAAATGCGCTATGTTCAACACGTTTGTACAGATATTAAGCTACTTGCGGTTTTGGATCGTGCTCTCTCACAGTAATTAAAGAAAAAGTATGTACGTGTACATAATAATACATTTTTGATGGAATCAGAACAATTCTGTGTTTTAGTAAGAAAGAAACTCATGCATACACGAATCTTCGACTTTTGCTGTTTTATGTCTTTTTTATCCATATACCACCTTGTTCAAAATTTTCCGAAATTCATTCAGAAAATTAAAAATACAAGTTTATTCATCTAAATCTATAATGTCCCCTTCGACTGCAACACACTTATGCCAGCGCTTGATCCAATCCTCGAAACATTTTTTATCTTCGGTTTGCGGTATGTCCATCAGTGCTTCCTGCGATTTTTTCATTACTTCCTCTCGGCTGCTGAAACGCTTCCTCGTAGTGGTTTTTTAACTCGAAAGAACAGAAAGAAGTCGCAGGGAGCCAAATCAGGTGAATTCGGTGGTATTTGTTGCATTTGTCGTCATAAAATTACGAATAATGATAGCACTGTGCGACGATGCGTTATCATGGTGCAAGATCCACGAGTTTTCTGCCCACAATTCTGATCTCTTTCGGCGAATTGCTTCGTCTCATAACGCCCAAATAATACTCTTTGTTTACTGCTTGGCCTTCTGGCAAAAATTCATGATGCACTACACCGTGACCGTTGTAATCCATGAAAACCGGGGCATTGCCTTCTTTTTTGACTGAAAAGTACGTGGTTTTTTTGGTCTCGGCTCATTTGGTGAACGGCATTTACTTGCCTGATGTCTGGATTGCTTGTCGTACTCGTAAACCCACGTCTCGTCTCAAGTAATGATCCTTTTGATGAATGTGGGATCGGATTCAGCCTCGCAAATCATCTCTTTTGCGACGTCAACATGGTCTCTTTTTTGCATGAAATTGAGGTCTTTTGGCACCAACTTTGCTGCTATACGCCGGAAACCCAAATCATTAACCAAAATATCTTGGACGGATCAATAGGCAATGTTCAAGTCCTCCGCTATCTCTCTTATGGTTAATTTGCGGTTATTGACCAACATTTCTTTTACTTCATCAATGTTTTCGTCGGTTTTCGATGTCGATGGTCTGCCAGTGCGTTCATCATCTTCGATTGACTTTCAACCACTTTTGAACCGCTCGTGCCACCGGTAAACGACCGTTTTCTTTAGAGAATCGTTGCCGAAACACTTTTCCAACATTTCCGACGTCCGCGCAACATTAAATCTGTTTTTTACGCAAAAATTTAATACAAGTTCGTTGTTGCAAATTGAAATCTATTTCTAAAATTGTAAAAAATCGCAAACACACACAGAGTTAGATGTACTCTTGGTTACTTAACTTTTGGAAGTGTCAAGCTATGATACTAAGATTTAGAGAGAATGTCAATGATTTACCAAATTAACAAAAAAAACAGGACTCAAATCGGAACAATGGGAGCCCCACACGGTGGTGTCTCCCGGGAACTTTTGAACTTTTTGATCAAGGTGGTATGACATTTACGCGCTTTCCTGTGATATACGAGGATGTAACCTCCATTGAAGTATAACGAACCACCTGACCGTGTGGTTGATTAGAATTGTTTTTATTTGTTTTTGCTAGAGAGAACATTCCTCTTGGCACATCGAATGTAGTCTTCAGTTTGAAACTTAGCCAAGTCATTCATCATTTCACCCGCATAGTTAAAACATTAACAACCAAACTACATAAATAGTTTTGGACCCGGGTTCAACATCGAATTTTGCATTACATAAACTGTTTCAGTAACAAAGCAGTAAATGGGGATCATATTTCTGAGTTACAAAATATCTGTATGGTATAGGATAACAATATTTTTATTCAAAATTCGTCATTAGCAGATGGGTTATATAAACTGGTGAAGGTCTATCGGATGGATTAGTAACCCACTAGCCCTAACGAAAACACGCTATGGCAACCAAAATTTCGTGCGAAGATTCAGAGAGTTTTGGTGCTTAGCTTCTAAGTATGCAAGCGTGTTTGAGTTGTTTTAAATACTTACTTAGGTGGCACTAAAGTCCGGGATATACCTATGTCTTTCCAGCTAGCTCCCGGTTGTCTTGTGGGTATATATTATTTTCTTTACATTCTCCGGGAGTTAATCTCGCAAGAAACTCATAACCCGGACACTCAATTTGATTTCTCCCAACACCATCTCTATTCTACTAGAAACATTGACAGCAGGTTTCCAGGTTTTGAGTTAAAGTAGCCCTGAAAGCGAATCAGAAGGTCAAGAGACCAGTGATTGCATCTGGGGAACTCTTTAACTGTTTCGTTTTTCAGCACGGAGTCCTAGCTGGTATTTAAAAGTAAGAACCTGCAGAGGTAGTGCTAGCTTAAAACCCTAATTCAAGTCTTAGACAGTCATTAAATATACACTTAAACGTCTTCCAGGCTCCGTGTTCTTGTATAATACTCAGGCAAGAAAACGCACTTTTAGTAAAATTTGTAACAAAGGCATACGAATTCGCGGAAAGTGTAACATGAACGCGAAGTAGTCTGAAAAGAATACAGGCAAACTTCAACTTGCAAAGACACTTATTCCGATCAACTCCTAACGTGTCTTGGGGGCTCTTGTTTACAAAAGAAAGTATTTTATCTAAAAGCTGGATTTCCAAAGATCCTTAAATTATAAAAAATATTGTTTTCACCTAGGTTTTTACTTTTATAAAATGAATTGTCTTTTTATTTATACTTATAAAAATCAATGAATTATTTATAATGTTTTTTTGTTGAATAAATACTTAAGTTCTTAAAAAAAAAATTTTATTCAATTAAATGAAACTAAACAAATATTTCCACAACATTTCCTAGAAAGGTGGTAGAAAACAAAATATCCGAGGGTTGTCTGAAAACCAACGTAAAGACAGCGGCACTCGTCAATAAAAGCTAGTGAATGCTAGTTGTGCATCTTTTGACAGTTACTTACCGAAGTTTCAGTCATTTTCACGTCACGTTCGAGACGTCCAAAAACTGCAACCACTGACGATAACATTGCTAAAGTTCACTAAATGGTGTCAAACGACCGCCGAATTAAAGTGAGAGAGATAGTAGAGGTTATGAAAATGTCCAAACAACGTGTTTGTTACATATTAAATCAAGATTTAGGCATGAGAAAGTTGTCCGCGCGTTGGGTGCCGCGTTTGCTTACGTTGGACCAAAAACGTGTTCAAATGAACATTTCCAACGCTCTGTTGGCGCAGTTTAGGCACAATAAATCCGAGTTTTGGCGCCGATTAATTACTGTATATGAAACTTGGATACACCATTGCACGCCCGAAACAAAAATTCTGTCAAAACAGTGGACTGCAAAGGGCGAGGCGGCTCCAAAAAAAGCAAAAACTGTTTTTTCGGCTGGGAAAGTGATGGCGACTGTTGGGATAGTAAAGGAGTTATCTTAACTGATTATCTTCAAAAAGGAAAAACCATTACAGGAGCATACTACGCATGATTACTTGCCAAGCTGAAGGCAGAAATTGCGGAAAAACGGCCACATGTGCAGAAAAAGAAAATCCTGTTTCACCAAAACAACGCGCCGTCTCACACCTCAGCGGTTGCCATGGTGAAAACCCATGAATTACGGTTTGAACTGCTTGACCATCCGCCTTATTCACCAGATCTAGCTCCAAGCAACTTCTTTTTGTTCCCTCATCTAAAAACTGCGCTCAAAAGACAGAGATTTTCGTCGAATGAGGAGGCAATCACCTTCGTGAACAATTATTTTGCAGAGAAAAACGCCAAGTATTAGTTCTACGGGTTAGAGAGATGGGAGCATCGCTGACAGAAGTGTGTAGAGTTACAAGGAGACTATGTAGAAAAATAAAAAAAAAAATTTACAAAAAAGTGTCTTGTTTAATTGTTCAGACAACCCTCGTACATCGCAAGGTGGCTGGCGGTCGCTACCATATGATATGGCCTGAAAATATACCTTAAATATAATTTCAATATTCATCACTTTCTATCATATCTATGTAATAGACGGGAAAGCCAATATTCTAGGCTTTTTAAACTGAATTAAAATAAAATGGAATGGTAATAATGGTATTGGGTCTATAACTTAATGGTTCGGTATGCTAAGAGATAGCGTAACTTGTATTATTCCATTGGAACATGAATTAGAAAGCTACTGTCATTGTACGTCATTTCAGTTTATGTCATTCATTTGAAGCGTAAACAACAATAATTTTTTTTCACTCAAATATGTCGAACTTTGTGCCTGAAAAAGTGTTTTTGCGGGGAGTTCTCTTCATTACTTTAATATGAAGAAAACTGATGCCGAAAGTCATCGTATTTTAGTGGAAGTTTATGGTGAACATGCGCTAGCTGAGCGAACGTGCCAAAAGTTGTTTTCACGATTTAAAAGTGGTGATTTTGGCTTGGAAGACGATGAACGTCCTTTGCAGCCAAAAAAGTTTGAAGATGAAGAACTGGAAGCATTACTCAACGAAGATTGTTGCCAAACACAAGAAGAGCTTGCAGAATCTTTGGGTGTCACTCAAGCAGCCATTTCAAAACGTTTAAAAGCAGCTGGATATATTCAAAAGCAAGGAAATTGAGTTCCACATGAACTCAAGCCGAGAGACGTCGAAAGGCGCCACAAAAGGAAGTCATTTTTGCATCGGATTGTTACTGGTGATGAAAAATAGATCCATTACGACAACCCCAAGCGCAAAAAATCATATGTGAAACCCGGCCAAAAAGCCAAATCAACGGCAAAGCCGAATATCCATGGCGCGAAGTTAATGCTCTGTATTTGGTGGGATCAGATGGGTGTGCTGTATTATGAGCTGCTAAAACCGGGTGAAACCATCAATGGACAACGCTACCGAACACAATTAATCCGTTTGAAGAGAGCAGTGGCCGAAAAACGCCCGGAATATGCGACCAGACACGAGGCAATAATTTTCCATCATGACAACGCTCGGCCCCACGTTGCTATTCCGGTTAAGAATTATTTGGTTGGGAAGTCTTACACCACCCGCCTTATAGCCCAGACTTTGCTCCTTCTGACTACCATTTGTTCCGGTCGATGCGGAACGCCCTCACTGAAATACGGTTCACATCAGAGCAGAATATCAAAAATTGGCTTGATTCATTCTTGGCTGCCAAGCCGGCGCAGTTCTCTTGGGATGGGATCCACAAATTGCCAGAAAGATGGGAAAAAGTCATAGCTTCCGATGGGCAATACTTTGAATAATACTATTGTACACGTTTTTTCTTAAATAAACGTTCAAATTCAAACCGCACGAAGTTATATACCCAATACATTTGGTTTTTTCTTTTACCATTAGGAACATATGGTTCTGACTGGTTCTATTTAAATCAGAGGTCTTTCTATAGGTTTCGAAATACAACCAAAAATGGACTAAATGAATTTAACCAGTGTTCTAAGTAAGGGCAGGGTGGGTTGTTTACGTGGCACCCAATTGACCTTATCCATGCCTAATACATAGATCACATTTTGTTTGGAGAATGACAGAGCCAGTAAGATAGTGCCTTACTATTTCTCTGGTCATGGTCATAATGTTAATGCTATCTTCAACATCCAACTGGACCCCATTCCAGATTAATATCACTGCTAATGCATCTCGTCTATGTTGCAATCTTTCATCGATTTCAGACCCAGTTCATGTCAGATACAATTTTACTAAAAATCACTTCTAAATAGACAAATTTTTAAATTAAATTTTCCTAATTTCCAAAAGATAGGTAAAAAGTGAATCACTCCACTATACTGAACAAGAGTGCGGTAAAATCGACTCCTGACAAAATATGTCAGGACATGACATTAATTCTTGAAGTTGTTACGCTTTCAGAAATTAGTGATACCACTATGCAGACTTATTTCAGCATATTTTTTATGAGCACATTTTGTTTTTGAATTTCATAACTAGTCGTATGGTGCCTAGATATAATCGGGCCTGACAGGTATGAAAAACAAACTTTGACAATAATAATATTATTTAAAACCATTCACACGTTGCTAGGCACACCCTCATTATCTCTATTCAATTATAGTTATTAAATAATCGTCATGCAATGAGCTCTCTAACTAATGTTCATCGACAAATTACAATTCGTTCCCCCGAACCTGCCTTAATCGAAAAAAGATAAACCTCTAATATTCTGACTCACATTTGGATGGATTATTATTTTCCTGGCATGCCACGACAACAATTTCGTTGTTGATAGACTGTGATCTATTTGGTGAATTTCATGAATCATTATCTATATTTATACGTACATATATATATGCATAACAAACGCAAACATAATAACATTATAACATTACCAATCACAAGAATTCCATTAACCTAATCCGTCTAGACAGAAATATGGACTCTGTGTTTGAGTGGAATGTGTACACGTATCTACCCCCACGCCCAGCGCAATTCAGAGCACACAGCAAAATTTCAAATTTATTGTCCTCCATTAAATTTTCAATTTTACAACGACATAACCACATTGCAATAGACATTGTCCAATGAGCATAATATGCGGAGCCAAATTAAAACCTTTGCCACTCACTTGTGCAATTTGCTGAGGACTCTAGCAATTTGAACAATTGTAGCAAGTGCAGCGATGGCAACAATTACACTTTGCCAGTCCGACGCACATGAAACAACTCTATTGAAAAGTTCAAGTGATTTGGGACTGTAATTTTGCCAGTTCCTCGACCATTCGGAGTAATTGCAGGCAAATTATTGCTTCTGCTTTATGCGTTTCCATCAGTCGGCCAAAGTCAATTTAAACAAAAAAAAAAACAAAAAACAAACAGCAACACTGTTGTTGTGTTCAGGATTCCTAATTACTGTAATCAAGATCAAAGTGCAACATGAGCTGAAATCTCCACCCACGGAACGGAAACCCAAAGCTTCTGGGCTCTGTTTGTTGTTATTCACCAGTGAACAGGATAGAATACATAGCAACATGGACATTTATCGCACTCTCACTTAGCCAGTCTCAAAATTCCTAGTAATCAACCAGTTTACCCTAGGAGCAACGTGGTCGAATAGTTTTCGGAAAATTATTATGTGGTGATTCTAAGCGGATATCCTCGTAACGAATTTGCATAAATTAGTTCTAAACGATTCCATTAGAAGCAGGATTTCCTTGCGTATACCGTATACCGTGTCCCGAGTCTTGACTAACATTTATGTACGCTTCCGTAGAAAGGACCCAGAATCATGTAAATCTCCTTATCGCATTCCATCAAAGTCAATGTGACAATTATTGGCCACTTTATTAACTTGCTGAAAGAGCACTTAATGTGCGGTTATCACCCACCACCAACTGGCACTGGCACTGGCACTGGCACTGGCAATGGCAATGGCATTCGAACAGAAAATGCTAACTTCTGTACGTTACTCGAACGTATCCTTCAGGAGCACAATGCCTGTGTGTGTATTGGAGCAATAATTTTCATATGACGTACAAAATAAAAGGGGTGAAAAGCAACAGAGAACGCCTCTGGTATCCCATTAAATACAGTCATCACGCAGTCAACCACCCGGCTGAAAATAAATATTTAGAATGCCCCAAGGATACCTTCGTTTAAACAGAAAGAATGTCTTTTTTATTCGCTCTCTCTGGCTTTCGGCTTCGCTTTCCCTATACGAAATACAAGCACGAGTACAGTCAGTGGTAGAACTTTTGAGCTGTTGAGGTTTTTCGATTTTGTATCCTTTCGTTTAGACAATTTTTTGGCATTGTATTTGTATCTCACATTGTCTCTACCCTTTGTGGAGATTTTTATTTGTTTCCTTCTCCGCAACCCTTGCATTCAGGCAATAGTTGGTGTGGAAGGAACTTTTTAACTAAACGAAAATGATGAACATTGGGTACTTCATTTTGTTTTCTTTTTATTTTTTTATGTCTTTTGCCTTTATTGCATGACTAGACTGAGATTGACCCTTATGACCATTTTGAGTTTATTATTGTGCACAATAGTGTTACGCAGACATTCGTAATATGTTTTTTAAAATTATTCTCTTTCTCATTTTTTTATGATTTTTTATGTTAGATACTTATGTACTCGTGCAATAAGAGCAATGAACTCTTCCGTATTTTTGTTTTGAATTACATTAAAGTGTTTTAGTGTACTCGTACATACCTGTGTTACATAGCTAGAGCGAAAGAAATGTTAGGAAGGAGAAAAAGTAGAGTTCCAATATACATTGGTTTTGAATGTTAGTAAGATGTAGTGACTAGGGGATAGGGACATTGTTATGACGTTCCTAATTCGTGCTTCTGAATAAATCACAGCATTTTACAGTACGACGAATTATAGGCTGACAATCTGTGGAGCATTCCTATGGAAACATCGATTACAGTCGACAGTCTAATGGGACGGAATAATACTGACAGTTATGTTGAGAAACAAAAGACATTATGTCGGTACAATGACAATTTATAATCTAAAATGTGCGTAGGGTTAACAGCCCAACCACATGAAAAACTATTATCCAAGGGCGCGTTGGAGGATGTAAGAGTCCGTTGTAAGATCCAGGAGTAAGTTGTAAAATATCTGGAATAAAACAGGGACGACATACGAGAATAATAAGGTTGCAGTGTTAACATGCAAAAATAAATTCGTCGTATAAACAGTCGGGTGGCTATGAGCTGCATTCAACACAAGTTTGACATTTTGGGGATAATAACGCACACGCACTACCAATGAAGCAGACCATATCAAAGAGGATTTCTGTAACTTTTTGGACGGAGCCTACGGAGCTAGTCTGGAGTTCTTGTGGTTCGCCGTAATCACTGCGCATCGAACTTCAAAACCGGGGATCCAAGAATCACGGGTTCACGTCATCATCACCAAAGAACGCGTTTCTTCGCGTTTTTTCGTGCGAAAAAGTAAACTCTTAAGTATCTTTGACTCACTGAAAAACAAAAAGTGGTCGGGAGTAGACGGTATTCCAAAAGTCGTAGTTAGGCACTTGGCCTTGGAAGTAGTGTATATTTTTACTACGATATTTAACAATGCACTAAAAAATAGCCGAGGTATACCCTATCCCGAAAAGGAATAAAATTAGAAATAACCTTGCTAATCTTCGAGTTGAGAAAATGGTCAGTAGAGCGGTGGGTTAAGGAAAATTATATAATTCCGGGAAATCAGTTTGGTTTTAGGGCGGAACATGACAATGTTCATGCTGCGTCAAAGCTGATTTCCGACATGCAATAGAACAAATGCAGGAACCAGTGTACATTCTGGTCTCGTTGACTTTGAAGAGACCCTCGATACCGTTTATTAGAAGGGCTCTTCTATAAATTAATTAGGATAGGCATGCAGAAACCTCTGGTATATATGATTTACAACATGCTTATATGTCATATGTGGCAACGTCTTTTCGAGCAAGGACTTTAATATTAAAAACGGTTTACAACAGGGGGCAGTGATACTTTTTAATATTTACACAAGTGATCTAGTAGTTCCCTCAATCACTCTATATCCTACTTAGACGATTTAGTGGTGTACAGATTAGGTCCAAAAATTTAAGTTATCAATCTCTACTTCAACGTGATTTCAATCATATTAAGGTGCAATGCGACGATTGGAAAGTGAATATCAATTTTCAAAAGTCGGAAACAATCTTGATTAGAACTCCATTGAGATAGGGATATCAGACATAACTAGCGAAATTTGGCCGTCACTGGACAGCCCGCACTGCCATTAGCAGTGAGAAGCATTGAGATACTTTGGTATCCGGCTCGATAAGTACTTGTATTTTGACAAACATATACATAGATGCTTGTCACACTTTAGCCCTGACAGTAGACTTACATCTGGGGTGAAGGTCATATGCAATATTGCCCTAATCAGGACACTCATGGCATATGGTTGTCCTGTGTGGATCATTGTAGCGCCGTATCAGGTTGAAAAGCACCCGGGTGCGTGCAGTGTCTTAGGACCTGTCTCGGGATATACCGAACAATAGAATTAGACTACAAAAAATACTATTCTCACAAAAGACCTTTACGATGGGTTTATTGAATAGGACTGACAATTTCCCGATTAAGGTGATTCGAAGGCCAACGACAATAGCCTGATCTTTGGGGCTTTATCCCATCGGAGGCTTTTCTCTATATTGATGCTAAAGGATTAGTGGAAAGCAGGGATGCTTTACCGGTAATATATCACAGCCACCGTGGTGCGACAAATGCCTCATCGACGACGTTGCTAATACTCAGGAGCTCCTCCGTTTTAGTCCCGTTTACGGATCAGATCAATGCCGAAGAAGAGAACACAATTCTGCTGTCTTCCAGAAGGGGAGAGGTTTGACATGCTCTCCTTCTTAACCCAGTTGTAAGGATAGTTAGGAGGATTTTGTGAAAAGGCCGGGCTCGTTGGCATGAGGTGGCCGCACTGGGAAGTGGCGGTAGCTTTATTGCCCCGGCTAAAAGCGCCTACACACAGGGTAATTTGTACACAATTTCTAGGACGTTTGAGTAAGGAGAAATTGTGTGCGACCCCATATACATCCCCATTTGCCCTAGAAATTCGTACAAGTATTGTGACTTACTTGTATCTATTATCGAAGAAACAAACAAATGGAATTGAACTAGAGAGACGAGGCACATAACCATTTTCGTTTTCGAACATGTTTTTTTTCGCCTGCAACCGATGTTCACTCAATAAATGCCAGAGGAATATTGAAGATCAAATTGTTGCAATTTACCTACACACGACACAATTTTTTGGACGTTATGCAGGGGAGAACAGAAATTGTGAGATTGCCCGATGCAAGCTACCAATTTGATTTGATGGAAGCCCGATTGCGCTCCACATGAGGTAATATTCCTGATGGTTGTAACTTGCAATCGCAGACTGTAGCAAAAAATGCCCAGTGTGTATGCCTTTAAAGTCTCGGCGGTGCCTGTGCACAAGGTTGACGAATGCCAGGAGCCTGAAATCGCAATTGGAATGGCAACCACCCAGTGTGAGAGAGTAGGAGTGTTAGACTAACTAGCTGAATTAAAAAAAAATCAATAGGGACATTGTTTTAGGTTTTATACAAAATTCAAAACAAAATGATATGGCATCTAAGTTTTTTTTTTGAAAACTGTTTTTCTTAGAAACGTTATACGTATATTGTATAATTGGTAGATAAGATTAGTCTGGAATAAGAAACTGTCATTGAAAAGAAAAGATAAAAATTAATTTAAAAGTAAACAAAAACGAGCAAACACTTATGGTGATGATCAGATAATATGCGGTTACTGTCTTTTCCTATGTGTTACTTATTTTTACAGTAAACTTGATAGAATAAATGCAACGAATAGAGTGCACTGCAGCACTGTACACGTTTAAGTAAACCAAATGAATGCATTCATACAGGGATTTAATAAGTAGCATTAGCTTCTTTTAAAGGACAGTCGGCATAGAAGCCCTACTAATCATAGAGCCAACCAAATCGACAACATTTGGATTATCAGAACAGACACTCGTCGAACATCCTAAATATACAAATATTTAGAGGTACGTATGCCGACTCTTTGTTACAGGCTGATTTAAATCTTATCTCTTTTTGTTAACACCCAAATGGATATGACTGCACTTATGATGTCAAAGCATGTGTTAATGGAAGGTATCCAACATTTAATGCGGAAACTAAATTATTAGTGTAATTTGATTTCTTGTTGTATTCTAGACAACCACTCAACTGACGTGATTTTAGTTGCCTGAAAAAAAGAATGCCTTTAGGGCGCGGTGGGGATTGAATGCCATACAGTCCGATTTGAAAGCCAATACACTGGCACTTGAGCCACTGACATCCACCCGTTTATCCAATGATAGAAAGGTACGTCGACGGAGGTTCACCATAAGACGACTGAGAACACCGAAACTAGCCAGAGTTTTAAGGAATATCGTAGCGAAAGACTCTGCAATATGCTCTTGCTAACTACAAAGGGCAATGATTTGTATTCATGATGCAATGATACTATCCAAGAGGGAGCAATTCTAGGCTACCAATCGCATCGAGAAGGTAATCCGTAGTATAATGAGGAACATGCAGAATAAATTACTCATGCTAAGACCGAATATCTACAAGCAGCAAACCCAAGGAGTCATCGAGCCAAAGTCTGAAAGATTTAAATACTTGTACCTAGGCCACAAGGAAAATGCGATGACGATATCGCACATAGAGTCAGTGTGGGGAGACTTAACGCGAAATTTTCGCCATATTTTGGGACGATAAATGCGGCTTAAACTTTAGGACTTGTTACATATACATCGCGTGTAAAATAGGATGTAATTACACACGTAATATACTTCAGTGTTTAATAAAAGAAGAAGAAGAATGAGGAACTCGCAGAAGAAAAGTCAACAGATGAGGCACATAAGAAGACGTTACAATGAATAACCCGGTAACATGAGACGAACATGGGCTCAGAAAAAAGAATGAGAAATGTTACTACGGAAATGGCAAAGAATATTCCTAGTCTCCCTAATTTAAGATATCAAAAAGCCAGAAAGAAGGGCCAAATGCGGGGCTATTACAAAAAAAAACTGAATAGTGAGAGTAGAGCAGGGAATTTTCAAATGGAACATGCACCAGAAAATATGTGAAAAATATTGAAAGAGACCAACGAGTTCGAAGCTTATACTCATCATTCCTTTATGGTTAGGGGAATAGAAGAAAAATCTACATGGATTGATCTTGTAGTGAATGAGAAGAGGACGAAATACAAGATGTCAGTCAAAAACCTATGCGTAGTTTATCATCTAGAGGACAATGTGGTAATGAACAGGTTTAATTTTAAGTAGCACTACTACACCTCTTCAAATAACATTGGTGAAAACTCGACGGAAAATAACCTTAGGGTTGCTACTTCGGTATGCAAACAACTTTGATCTAAAGGACCAAAATTGTTCTCTACAAAATCTAGATCTTTTCAGTTGTGTTCTATGGGCCCTTATGTTAGACGATGAGGGTATATGATCGCGCGCTGCATAAATACTTATCTTAGATGTAGTCCGGAATGAAAAAACCCATAGTTTTTTTCACATCGAGCAAATGAACGGGGCTTACAAAGAAAATCGAACCATCAGTTTACACATCAACCACTAAAAGCATTCGTTAGGAATGCTGAAAGCAAAGTGCCCGAGAACGTAGTTGTTGGAAGATGAATGTTGAGGTCCTGAGATGATACGGTAGAGCATGTATGCTTTAGTTTCTATTTCGTCATTTCTACGTTGTTTTCATATATCAAGATTTTTCGTTAGCTTATAATTGATCAGAATTTGCATGACCTTGGAAATGAGGGATATAAGCAAAATGGGTAAAGATGGTATAGTACATCTATTCGGAAAGAGACTTAAGCAATTAATCAAAAGCCCTCCCGTTTTGAACGGCAGATATTTGCCCGTTAAGATATATGAGATGTGTTCAAAAAGTAAGGTGACTTCTGAAATTTCGCGGCCAACGTACTTTCGATTATCGATTGTTTTTTGTTTTTGCCATATTGGTACACATGTCTCGAACATATAGTATGTTCACAGTTTCAAGTATACAATATCACACTTAGTTTGTTTTTGACAGATAGAATGGTTAGACGTGTTGTGAGTGATCGGCAAATTTCAATTAATATAAGAAATGGACCAAAGAATTTACATCAAATTTTGTGTACAAAATGGAATCAAGTGCTCTTTAAAGTCTAAAATACTTGAAATGTTGACAGTGACATACGATGCGTCTGCTCTAAGTAAAAAAAATATTTGCAAGTGGTAGAAGCTCTTCCAAGACGGCCGAGGAGATGACAATGACGAATCTCTCTCTCAACGCCCCAGCATATCAACAAAGGATGATAACGTCGAAGCTGTGAAGAAAATTGTTTTGAAAAATCATCGAAGTACAATAAGAGAAGTTGTTGAGGATGTTGGCATATCGGCCGGCTCGTGTCATGCAATTTTTTCGAATGTTTTGGGCATGAGACGTGTATTAGCGAAGTTTGTTTCGAAACTACCTAATTTTAATCAGAAGAACCGTCGCATGAGCATTGCTCAGGAGCTCTTGAATGACGCCGATGATGATCCTGACTTTGTAAAAAGGATAATAACTGACGACGAATCACCAGATTTGGCCCCACTCGACTTTTTCCTGTTCCCTAAACTGTAGAGACCTATGAAAGGACGGAGATTTACAACGATTGAGAATATAAAAACGGCATTGCTGGAAGAGCTCAAGCCTATACCGAAAAGTGCTTGAAAAAATCGTTGGCACAAGGGGGGGGGGGGGGGGTGATTACTTTGAAGGGGCAACACCAATATTGATGAATAAATAAATATTTTTTTATAAAAATATGAGGTCGCCTTACTTTTTGAACACGCCTCGTATACCATATGTTAAGTTAGTTTTTGGGAACGATCAACTGTCTTGTCACAATCGGGATATTATATCCATTTTTTCCTCACTTTTGGGTTACACACAAATGTTCAGGCATTTTCGAAATTTGTTTTCCAATTGCATGAGAATCGTAGAAAGTATTGTACAATGCTTTTGCTATGCATATGTATGTTCACATATTCAACATGATTTTAATAGTTACTGCTTAATAAGTTTATAAAGGCATTTAATATGCAATAGTTCAGTCTTTAGGACGATCGTATCTTATGAACACTGTTTGATCCAAAATTGAATGGTTTAAGTTTCAGCGGTAGTAATAAAATATCATTGACTTTTTCTTGAAAAATGATTAAGGACCGTTGTCATTTGAGCAAGTATCCGATGCTCTTCTGAAATATTTGTATTCATTTATTTGTTAAACAATATTTTCGGTAAATAATCAGAAAGCGACAGGGTTTTTCTAACTCCGGATTGCAATAAGGTGAGAGGTTTTAAGGTGTTGCAAAAATTTCGACTTTGAACCCGTGTCATCCCCTGCTTGAATAGTAACGAATGAAATAATTAGTGCAATCCGCGGAACTCCGTATTAAAGGCAGGTAAATTTTATAATATGCAATTCTGTCTGCGAGATGGAAATGCATTATAAGATGTCTGGAATCTGAACTTCGCTTTAGTGAGATGAATTTCACTATCGCTAGTGTGCGACGCACTGATCAGAAAAGTAAGGCAGTGCTTATACACGTCGAAAAGTTAGAGAAAAGTGTAGAACTAAAGAGCGTGATTTGATTTTCAAACCGAGAATAGAATAAAAGAGAGCTGTTAGTTCTGTAAATAATTTCAAAATCGGAATATGGTCAAGAGCTGAAAACTATGAATAGCCACATGGTGAATCTTACCCATTCACAGCGCACAATGCATTTCAAAGTAGCCTCGACCTATTTTTAATAAAAAAAAAATAAATAAATAAATCGCTTTTTCTGTACCACTCACTATATTGATCGCCTTGTTACCATGTCATGCACAGCAAGTATCAATAATACACATAACAACTCCCAAAAAAAAACAGAAAGCGAGCTAGTCGAATGAGAAACAGAGAACGATCCAAAAGAATAGATCCCAAAAAGGAAAATAGGCGCATTTGCTAATTCTTGTAATCAGACCATGGACTAAACTTAAACGAAATCACAACCATCCTAAACTAATGCTCAAAAACGTTCCAAACAATTATATACATAGAATAATGTCGCAAATCGTATTCCACAATGACGAAAACGAAAACTGCGCCCTAGTATGTAGCGTTGCTGATTCTAGTGCAAAAGTGTATTGTCCTTACAGTACAGCTCCAGAAGTAAAATGCATAGCTCGAATATTAGCGTAAGATGAGTTGTGTCGGAAAAGAGATGATCCTAGAAGCGGTGATCCTAGATCTAGCACTACCAACGAGGGACAATTCATCAATAAAAACAGGATGGTGTTGGCCTTCTTTGTTATTCAACATTAAAGACTGAAATTGACGCTTGCAAGCGTAAATCAAACCAAGATCATGTAAGCTAGTCAAACTACCACTTTGATCAAAAAGTAACCACTGTGTGGCGCTGGGTTTCCGTCGTGTAGCAGCAAAGTTGGTGCCAAAAGACCTCAATTTCATACAAAAAAGAAACCGTGTTGACGTCGCAAAAGAGATGATTTTCGAGGCTGAATCCGATCTCACATTCATCAAAATGGTGATTACTGGAGACTAGACGTGGGTTTATGAGTAAGGCACGCAATCCAATGGCGTTCACCAAATGAGCCGAGACCAAAAAAAACCACGTCGTTTTCAGTCAACAAAGAAGGCAATACTCACGGTTTTCATGGATTACAACGGTGTTGTGCATCATGAATTTTTGCCAGAAGGCCAGACAGTAAACAAAGAGTATTATTCGGGCGTTATGAGACGTTTGCATGAAGCAATTCGCCGAAAGAGACCAGAATTTTGGGCAGAAAACTCGTGGATTTTGCACAGTGCCATCATTATTCGTAATTTTTTGACGAAAAATTCAACAAATACCATCCAACAGCCACCGAATTCACGTGATTTGGCTCCCTGTGGCTTCTTTCTGTTCAATCGAGTTAAAAAACCACTACAGGGAAAGCGTTTCAGCAGCCGAGAGGAAGTAATGGAAAAATCGCATGAAACACTGATGGACATACCGAAAACCGAATATAAAAAATGTTTCGAGGATTGGATCAAGCGCTGGCATAAGTATGTTGAAGTCGATGGGGATTACCTTGAAGGGGACAATATAGATTTACGAGTAGATGAATAAACTTGTATTTTTAATTTTCTGGATCTTTTGATCAAAGTGGTATTTAAACTATCAGTCATAGCAGGATCAAGTTACGTAGTTTTGTTTATTCGATCAATGTTCGCATCCTTAGATCGCGAAGCTGATTGCCATTTCTAATTGGAAGATAAAATTCGATTTTGGACTGGAATTTTTAGCTATGCATATGCTACTAGGAAAAACAATTTTTTTTTTGCTGCAATATTTGGATTGATTTCTAGAAAAGGACACAGTCTTCGACGTAAAAATGCTTGTGCACGATTTCGGTTGCACATTATGGAACCTATAGACTATAATGAGATCGCTAAGCAACTTTAATGATCGTGGACCTTTTCAAAAAGTTAAGTATCAGTGACCTTATTCCATTCGCATACATGAAAATATATACTGGCTCATCAGCATTAGCAAATCTTTACGTTTCTTGAGTTTATCTGCTCAATTGAACATCAGGTAGCAATCACAGTAGATGAAATTCTTGAACAAAAATGAGAAATAAACTGTTTTCAACTTGGCCTTATTTTCGCGAAAGAATTTTTCAAATAATGCAAGAGGACAACATTGTTATAAATAGCTTTTTCATGTTTGACCGACATATGTATGCCGACCTTAAAGGTAATGTAAACTGGAAAATTTACAAAAATTAAATGCAAGTAGGAAACCTACGAAATATCCATGATGAAACTGCATTCAGATCGAGTCACTCTGTGGTATGCAGTTTCATCAAAAATGCGTTATCGGTCTTTAGATTTTCGAAGAATTGGGTCTACAGTAACATTCAATGACCGTGGACTGTCAACGGCGTCGCCACACTGAAAGCAGCGGTTCCCAATAGATCACCGAAATCAGTTTTGTGTCCGAGTGCTACCTTTCCGAAAAAAACCGACAATGGAAGAAAATATTTATAATTACTGGAGGAATTTTTTTTTTTTGTAAAGTACAAAAAAATACCTTTTGACTCTGTAAACTCGCAGCAAGACTATCGAACAACTTATATCCTCAGATATGCGATCGTTCCATCGAAAAGAAAATTGTGTAACAAAGGGCAAAAGCATACATTTTCTTTTCTCCCAAGATCACCTGGCTTTTAAGGGCGGCTTATAAGGCTAAGGGAGTTGAAGTGAGCTGAAAAAATATTTTCGAACAATAATTCGCCGTATTCTTGCTAGCGAACTTTAAGCAATTTTGCATTCATTTTGTACTCGTAATGCTATTGTATATTTCCGTAAACAACTAACCAATATTAGTTACTCTTTAAATGAATTAATTAACTATTAACATTTTGTATTTAATGGATTTATTGGATTTTCAATTTTTGAAAATTAGCATCAATATCACCATTTTCGAAGACAGAAGATATTTTGTTTTTAAATGATAAGGAAAACAAGATTAATCTCTTATAAATAGGGATCTCTTCTCACTCTGTAATTTAAACAAATTAGTGATAAATGATGCATGCAAGACCATGTTTCCTACATAAAATACTTGATCTCGATCTTGCTTCAAAAACTTGTGACTTTGCTGACAAACCTTACCAAATACTTTCGCTATTCTCACCATCCTTTTCAAAAATTATTTTCAGATCATCGCTTACAGTCGTATGGACAAAATGGAAAAAGTACAATCTAAGCGTTAGAAGTTCTCAATTCCCTGCTTCAGAATTTATGTTTTAAAGGTACATTCAATAGCTTTTTAATGCCTTAATCGTTTGAAAAGAATAACTTTTCTCGAAACAAATAAATAAGTCGACATTGTGTAAAGTTTGTTACTTTTAGCGGACTGCCAAGATATCATTTGATGTACTGAAAGCCTATCCTTTTCCTAGGCCTAAGATGAGATGTTAAATTAAATGCAGGTCATTTTACGATATTTCTGGAAACGTAACCTTTACTTAAGCATTTTACTCTTCTTTAATTTTTTTCATTTCAACTTAACAGAAGCGCAAGGATATTTATCTTTTCTTTACGAAAAAAAGAGGAAACTTAAATATACGTTTTGGGTTTGCTTTGATATTGCGCATGCGGGCATTACTTTATTGTTACTTATCAAAGGGTTTTCGGCAATATCTGGACCAAATAACTGTTTTTTGCGTCAAATTAGAGACATTCATATATGTTTCCTATCAGAGAGACCTATTTCTTCATTCTAATGAAAAAAAAATTAAATGGAGCAATGTTATAAAGCTTAGACAGTTCGAAATATCCTCCACTGATAAGAGAATAAGCAGGTCATTAACAGAAAAATGGTACTGCTGGTCCGCAGTCATTTCTTTTGAGAGATAGAATGTAGTGTAGCCGCGGATTTTTGACAGATATTCGAGTGGATTTTTTTAGATTGCATCCAACCGACAAACCACTCGCAAATTTATATTTTCAAAGATATCTCAAGTGAGTCACTGTATGTGCATTTGTGTATTATGTTGGAATGTAACGGTGTCTGGTGATTTTAAATCAATGGCGGTGAAACCAATAAATATAGAAAATAAGTAATTTCCCTCCGTAATTAATTTAAATGCAATGAACAGATAAATATTGAGTATAAAAACGTGCATATTTTACAAAAGAACGCTTTCCTGCTGAACAGTTCCAAAACAAACAATCAATACCTGTGTGCATATAATTAAAGCTCCTTTAGAATCGGAAGTAAGTAATTCCTTTTACCAGTTGCAAATATAAAAGCCTTTAAGCAAATATCGTTCCATTCCTTCGTTAAGGAATTAATAACACTGCAGGAGAACTTGCACCGGAAATCAAACGAATTAATGCAATCAGCTAAAAGCAAAGCAAAACTTTATACTCGTATAACAAGCAGGAACAGCCCCCAAGTAGAGAACTACTACTCGTGCACTACTACCACCAGCTAACAACCATAATCCCCCTTTGAATAATAGTAGACTATCACGAGTAATCACATCGACAGAAGCAGCAGAAGCCGCCTTGAGCTCTGCAAGAAACCAGAACTCATCCCGTTTCTCCCCAGCGTAAGTTGCGATAATTAATTGCAAACTGGGTATACCATTAACGCCGATAGGTTACTACTAGTACGTTTGCTTGTATCGCGTGTTCGATACGTAGAAGAAGGCACAAGGCTGGCTATGTTTTCCATTTAGAAAACTGTGAATATCTCTCTTTTAAGGCCGCACAATATTCTTCGGTTGCCAACTTTATCAAATATGTAAACAACGAAGCAGGGAAAGGATGGTGATACTATGATATCTAGTAATGTTATGGATGGGGGTAAGATATTCTGCAACTTCTTAACTTGCATAACCTCGAAAAACAAACATAAGAATGAAAGAAACAAACAAAGAACAATAAAAGCAAACGTTTCTCTTATAATACCAGCCATACTTGAATTATCCCTTCACGGTGAGGCCCACAATGGCGACGACGGGGACGATGAGCATCCCTGATCCATTAAATTTTTAATGACCTTTTAAATATTTTAAAACGGTGGCAAGAAAGATGGATTTCCTTCGACGGGCTCCAACGGGCAACCAACAACAGCACTTTTTAATTCACTTTTTCGTTTCTATTTTCTATTTTTTTATTTTGCCTTCTTTGTTTGATTGCACTTTTCTGTGATCTCTTCAAGAGGACACCGGTGCCACGGAAGTATCTAGGACAAAGTGACCCATCTCACTTCGATATTCTCACTAACAACGACCAGCACTTAGAGGTTTTACACAATACGAATACAAAATACGAGTATATCCCCGCCGACGAACTCAATTACCGAAATGAGCGAAATTAACGAAATTATTTTCTGCCCGCTTCATTCGGGTTAGGCGAGACAAATAAAAATGAATGCTTAATGATCTTAAATTAAAAATTTACGCCTGATTTAATTGGAAAACACGTCTACTTCCGGCGATACTCCAAAAATAACTGAACTGCAACACACACATTCTAAGAGCTTATCGGTTACGGGAAAATTCTTGAGGACCTGTTTTACTGAGATGATGTCGGGTTCTTGTAAGCTAGCCCTACTGCGCAAAATCATTTGTCCCTTGAAGAGCACTAGGATAAATTTTATCCGAACTTGGTTCAACCAAAAACACAATTGTGCACAGAATATTTTACTGTCGGTTTATTATTTTTTTTTTTTGCCGAAATGGAGAAAGGAAATTTCCCACTCAAAAAGGAAAATTAAGTTCGAAAATTCGAAGTGTCACACGCGTCGACGCGAGATTATGAGCACGTGGTACGGAGAAAATGTTTTTGTTGTCATTGTCCCACGAGGACGATTTCAGATTTGTGTGGAAAACGCATAAATCTCATTGGCTAAGGAGCCATTTTTGCGCGTTTTATGAGGGTGAAAAAGTTGAAAGCAATGGGATGGGTATGAGGGATGGGTGGATAGATGGATTAGAGACTGAAGATGAGAATGAATTTATACTTAAACGGAATTGGGTACCAGGTGGTTCGGTGCTCACATGCTGACAGGTGGATGGTCACATTTCTATTATGGAAGCGACATAATAATAAAGCATTTTCATCGTGCGGTGAGTACATTGGGTATATGCCTAAACATACGATTTCTAAAAAATATGATTGTATGATATATACAAAAGTATTTAACAAAAATTAGGCACAATCGATTTCAGGTATTTGTTCGATTTTATTAAAGGTAGCTCTAATTTAATATTAATTAATTTTAAAATTTGTTCGAAGGCATTAGTTGTTTTGGAGCCGTCCTGTTCCGAATCTGGCCACATCAGCAACAGCAGATTTTAAAAACGAATAAGGCTGATGAATACTTTATATGTTTTCTTCTACTTTAGGGTATACTATGTACATATAAAGAACGCGACCCCATTTTCCCAATTGGGATTATCTGAAATCGCGCATACCATCTCTTGACAGATGTCAAACCTTATGCTTCTGATATACGGCTCAACAATGTTTTCAAATTTTTTTGTCGAAACTCGCGTTCAGCTCTGACCACGTTAGGTGGTCTAACTCCAACTTTCGGTCTAACTAATAATCATTCCAATAAGCGAATAATTGAGCGTTTGATGATCGAAACCAATCAAGGACAGAGCAGCTCTCGAACATTCGGCATATTTTTCGAAAAGACTTGGTTATACCTTCGTATAAGACCGTATTAGCCCAAGAACTAAAGCCATATGACTATCGTACTCGTATATGTCGCTGATTATGCCCAATTGATGAACGAAGAAGATCCGGATTTTCACTGAAAAATCATTATCAGCGGCGAGGCACATTTCTGGTTAAATGGTGTTAGTAAGCAAAACTTATGCATTCGGTCAAGCGAACAGCCGGACCAACAGCAACCACTGTCTACGAAAGCGTATTCTTTTTTTTTCGAGATGTTGTTTACTATAGTCCATGCATCCTGCTATCGCCCAATGTTAACCAATTTTATTTGGGAGAAATGAAACGGGAAGGCTTGGAGTGTATGTGGTTTAGGACTTCCTATGAAGCGCGTGTCACCTTCGACCTATTGAAGTTGCAGTTCGGTGATCACCTTTGGGCCTTCATTAAGTTTCTGGCCCATGCAAATAAGCCAGAATATTCAGAGGGCTGGAAGGTGATTATTAGACTGTGAAATTACTGGAATATCGGCCAAATTATCCGACGTAGTCATAGAAAATTGGGTCCATCGCATCCACGAACGGGAGCAGCAAGGATACTTGAATGGCCTCAGATTTCTTAACTAAGTAATGATAGCAATTATATTTCGGTTCAAAATAAAAATTTCATTGATGCCTTAAGCACACATCTTTTTATTTATAAGTACTTTATACTTCATACACATCAAGTAAAAGGAGTCTTTGACGGTATTGGAGCAAAACGAAAACCGAAAAATTTGGTGTCCCCAATGGTTTTCAGTGATAATGTCTAGCAACAGCATATTAGCCAGCCACTTTCGAGTACTCAGAATCCAGACATTTATTATTTTACTTGTTAGGTTTGAATAAAAGCTCAAGATGATGCATTTTTAACATTAGAGTTCTAATTACATTGAACGGTGGCCTCCGAAATTGTGCTGATTTGAGAATTGTAAATTAATATGGAATGCTTGTTACTTCATAGAGTGTTAATCAAGTCTTTCTGTGTCAAAGCGGGGGAATTTTATCTGTTCTACAAACTGGTATTTTCTACAAATAGAAGTTTCTATATTGAACATCTCTAGCGTCACATAAATTATACCAGACTGTTTACTATCTAGTCTTCTCACACTTGCCTCATACAAATTTAATTTACATACCTGAGGGTACTAGGATACCTCCAGTGGATCTTCACTGTTCTAAGCAATTTACAGGCTCCAGATGCAGCCTGCAGTCAAACAGAATGTATTGGCTACATACTGCGTAGTGATGAGCGGCTCTAGAAAAAAATTTTGACTTACCACCTTCATCAAAATACAGGTTTATTCATCTAAATCTATATTGTCCCCTTCAAAGTAATCTCCATCGACTTCCACACACTTATGCCAGCGCTTGATCCAATCCTCGAAACATTTTTTATATTCGGTTTTCGGTATGTCCATCAGTGTTTCTTGCGATTTTTCCATTACTTCCTCTCGGCTAATGAAACGCGTTCCCCGTAGTGGTTTTTTAACTCGATTGAACAGAAAGAAGCCACAGGGAACGAAATCAGGTGAATTCGGTGGCTGTTGGATAGTATTTCTGCCCACAATTCTGGTCTGTTTCGGCGAATTGCTTCACGCAAACGTCTCATAACGCCCAAATAATACTCTTTGTTTCTGTTTGGACTTCTGGCAAAAATTCATGATGCACTACACCGTTGTAATCCATGAAAATCGTGAGCATTGCCTTCTTTTTTGACTGAAAACGACGTGGTTTTTTTGGTCTCGGCTCATTTGGTGAACGCCATTCACTTGCCCGATGTCTGGATTGCATGTCGTACTCATAAACCCACCTCTCGTCTCCAGTAATGATCCTTTTGATGAATGTGGGATCGGATTCAGCCTCGCAAATCATCTCTTTTGCGACGTCAACACGGTCTCTTTTTTGCATGAAATTGAGGTCTTTTGTCACCAGCTTTGCTGCTGCACGACGGAAACCCAAATCATTAACCAAAATGTTTTTGACGGATCCATAGGCAGTGTTCAAACCCTCCGCTATCTCTCTGATGGTTAATTTGTGATTATTGACCAACATTTCTTCAACTTCATCAATGTTTTCGTCGGTTTTCGATGTCGATGGTCTGCCACTGCGTTCATCATCTTCGGTTTACTCACCACCACTTTGGAAACGCTCGCGCTCGTGCCACTGGTAAACGAGCGGTTTCTTTAGAGGATCGTTGCCGAAGCACTTTTCAAACGTTTCCAATGTTCGCTCACCATTAAATCCGTTTTTTTACGCAAAATTTAATATAAGTTAAAATTGTAAAACTCGCCAACACACACGGGAATAGATGTACTTTTGGCAACGTAAGTTTTGCAAATGTCAATTTATGATGCTAAGATTTAGAAGGAATGTCAGCAACAGATTTTCGAACTTAACAAAAGAAACAGAACTCAAATCGGAATAATGAAAGCGCCACACGGTGGTGTGGTGCGGGAACTTTTTGATCAAATTGTTATGTACAAGGACTAGTATACTATATAGTATTCTATATAGTATAGTAGGTACGACTATGCATCTCGAATGTACTTAGATCACTCGAGAGTAGCACATCAAGTATAATACTCGTAGATCCATCTCTACTTGATTATGTTGCTATTAATCTTAAGTTAAATCGAACAAGAGGTAAATAAACATTTTTTTTTATCTTTCTTTTTTTTTCTGCCGGAATAGAGTACTCAATGTACTCTTTGCAATTTCCTTTTAACGGAATCTTTCAGTATTTCGAAGAAAGATGAGTAAGCGCTTCAATCATAAGGTGCCTACAGAACCTGCACCCAATACGTCAACGCCGAGTATCGGCAGTCTGATGCGAGGGTAAGTCTCCGTAAGTGCTCCGCGATGTCGTCATCACTTTCACATCAAGTGCCGCAGGATGTTGTATCACTTATGCGCAGCGCATTTAAATACTAAGCCCTTTCACGACGGCACTAAGCAGCCTGCAGTCTTTCCTAGTGAGGGACAGCAGCAAGGCAGCTGATGTTTTAGAGACATCGGGAAATATTCGTTTGGTCTATCGGCAACCTAGAGAGTCACGCCGTCTGCAGCTGTGCTAATACGAAAACCCATTGTCAATGGATGTCCTAACCGTGTATGCAAGCAGATTTAGCGTTGGTTCTGGTCCTGAAAAACTATACTCTGCCCCTTGCCTAGAAAGTTCATTTTCGATATCATTTCCCGTGAAGCCATTATGACATGGAACGCAGACAAGACTCAGTTAATTTAGTTTTCCGACTCCGTTCAGTGATGTCTCGCATTCCTAAAGCAACTTGAAAATGCTTCTCCCCTCCACCTCCTCCTCCCTATATAATTCGTTGCCATAAGGATTTCCTATATCTCCGCTTGCCAGACAGACGCGAGTTTTAAGTTGTCGTCTTCCAGACAGACAACAGCGCCACATTTTATATCGGTTTTCGAACCGTTCAGTCTGGTCAAAAACAGTCTTGGGCGCAGTGAAAGTCGGTTTCTTATTTTTCCCGCAGCAGGAGTTCTGGTGTCATTGCATCAGACGGCATGTCTATAAAACCAGAGTCATAAGACAGTCGGCGCGCATAAACTTCTTCTTTTTAAATGGAAGATGGCTTTGAGAGTGTAGCCCATCATATGAATATCGAGGGGAGGACAATTCATCAATGCGTCTAGAGCGAACCCAGGTTTGCTAGGAAAAACCCGCATTCTTTTCAATCTGGTAAAAGCAGCAGTCACGTATTTTCGTGAGAACTTATTCAACCAGACAACCGACGCATAGGATATAATTGGCCTTATCTTAGCCGTGTAGATCCAGAGGACCCTTCTCGGTGACAGGCCCCATGTGTTGCTGACAGATCGTTTGCGCTGCCAGAAGACCGACAGCAACTTAGAGGCTTTTGACGATATATGTTTAGTCCATAGAAGTTTGTTATTCAAGATATCTTCTTTGGAGAATTGGATGGTGATACCTTTAAAAACTAGATGAGCCAGACCAGATAGTCCCCTCTTGCCCGAGTTCGCTTAACCCAACTAATGCAGAATAGCCATAATGTGTCTCAATTAGATGAAGACTTGTCTCACAAGTTTTGATACCCTGCGAAAACTTCACCGAACCCCTATCATAAACACATATGCTAATGTTGTGTGGGTCAACGACTCATTGCTGATGCATGTAATGGAATGAGTAAATATTAAATGGTATGGACTATTCCTTTGAAATCAACGTTTGCAATTGTAGCACCTACCTGTTGACTTCATAATGTATAAAAAAAACCAGTGTCATACAGAGAAAATATCTCAGACCCGTCTATAATAGGAACACAATTACCGGTAAGGACCAGTCTGGCTTTTGGCCTGATAGATCGACCATGGATCGGATCTTCCAAATTTAAAATATCCTTGAGAGGACCATCAAATGTCAAGTCGAGACTGCTTACCGTTTGATACACATGAAAGCCATATCATATATGGGAAAAGATATTAATGCTCTGGGGCTTTACAAGGCGATAACTATTTCTTATCCTAAGAAATCCTCGAAAGCGATTGACACCCATTTTATCAGGCATCAATTCTCGTAATACCATACCATATCAAAATTAGGGCGACTTTAAGTGTTTCTGCTCATGGTACAATACTGAACGCCACTTCCATTAACAATGTTTTAAACAACCAAACTTCTCAGAATAAGTCTACATACATAAATTATCATCGTAGTACTGCGCAAATCTATTAAATTCATCATAAGAATGCTAATTAAAACTGATTGATGATAATGACAGATAAAATACATATATAAGGATCCTGCTGTTCTTGGCTAATACGCATTTTCCAGACTCTTTAAGTTACTTCTTGATGGAGATTTCTGCTTAAAGAAGCAACACCAGTCCATGTAGACAGGACGGAAACTCAAGTCAAAAACTCTCTTCAACCCTTCAGAGCTTCTCCAGAAGGCGTTAGCGTTATATCTCTACAACTAAGTCATTTTTGAAACCTGTTATTGTTGTGACTTCATATCTAGGGATTGAACCAAATGGCATTCAAATCTATACCGAAGTTGGGCAATTGCTCCGACCCATCAGCCTTTGCATTATTTTTCCTCAACATCTTGAAAAAATTTGTTACAATAGAATTCCATTCATAAAATTGGCAGACTGTGTGCAAGTATCTTAAGGATATTCATGACGCTTTAGGCAAGCGCTATTATGAAAAGAAAAAAATAACCATAAGCTTCTTTTGATAACGAGGGCACAATTGACCACACAGATTTCTCCCGAATGTACTGGTAGATTCTGGAAATACGTGTAGACAACATAATATGTAACAGTAACAAATCCATACTTAACCCTAAACCACGTATGGTAAATACGTCTCACGGACGCAACGAATTTTTATGCGTGAGAATTATTGCCCCCGAGCTTCGTATGAACGTGTTCGTTCTTGTACCTTTTCCTAGCGCCCCTCAGTGCCGCGCAACCGCTCGTCGCAGTTGACCGTGATCGTATTTGTCTCTCGTAAGTAAAAAACATGTTGCCGGGGGACTAAGAGACCCCTGTCAGATGGTTAAGTGACTTTTTAACATTCGTGTTTTTTTATTGTTTTAGTTGATAACATCCAGCGGTGGTTGGCACAAGATCTGTCAGACTACGGAAATATACCAAACGATGAATGCAGCGATGTTGAGGCCGATGTAGAAATAGAGCACGTGTTAGAAGAAAGCTGCGAGTCAGACTCAGGATGCGAAGAGACAAATGAAGTGGAAAATAACGAAAACGCTCCTCTCGAAATTGATTTATCTTCGACTTTACCTGATGAGCAAGAATTATCATCTGAAGATGATATGCCTTTTTCTCGACTGCGATCTAGTCCCAGGAAGAAGAATTATATTGACAAGAATCACTTTTGTCCTTAATATGGTGCAGGAGAGGGAAGGTATAAAACCAGCATATCGCCATGAACGAAATGCTTGAAAAAATCGTTCATTACACTAATGCGAAGATACGAGAAATCAGGCCGAACTACCAAATTTCAACTTGTGTTCAAGATTTAGAACTCATGGAATTGAAGGCATTTATAGGGTCCCTATTTTATACTGAAATTTTCAAAGAAAATCATGAACATATTACGTGGTACAGATGGCACTGGACTGGAAATACACCGCTGTATCATTGTTGAAAACCCTACGTTTTGATGACTCGGCGACTAGATCAGTACGTCGAGAAAATGATGCATCCGCATCTATTACTGGGCTCTTCAACTCCTTTGTTAACCAATGTCAAGCTATTTTTGCAATCAGCAGCTGTGCATGTATTTATGAAGATGCAGGTTCAAAATGTTCATGCAGGCAAAATATTGCATCAAAATTCATTGTCTTACAGATGCAAGATCGGTCAAAGCAAAGATTCAGATGGACTGAACTTACCCGCTGGATATACCCCCAATCTAAAAATAGAAGCGTTATTATTGACAATTGGTACACTTCCGTTGAGCTATTTGATTTCCTAAAAAAAAACATCTGACCGGCGTAGGATCATTGAGAAAAAACCAAAAAGAAATTCTCCTTGAATTCTTACCAGCTCATCACAGAAGTGTTGATTCGACATCACTATATCATCATATGTGCCAAAGCAGAATAAAGCAGTGGTCACCCTGTCGAGTATGCACCACATGCCAAATGCTGATGAAACTACCAAGAAAACTGAGATAATCCTTTTTTATAACCAAACCAAAATTGGAGTGGATCTACTCGACCAAAGGTGTTCCAATTACTCCGCTGGTCGTCGCGCCCGCAGATGACCCTTTACTGTATTTTACCGGATGCTTGATATTTCTGCCTCAAATTCCTATGTAGTGAGTTGTCTACCCAGTCTCAAGGTCAAAAGATTGAAAGCAGATTTTCTTTTATGAAGCATCTAGCTGAACAGCTGAGTAGACCCCAAATGGAGCGTGGTGCAAGTAACTTGAAATTGCAACCTGATATCAGAATGGCTATTCGACGCATCCTCCACAGTAACAAGGGAACCACTCCATCAGCAATTTCATCTAGTAGTAGCACTGAAGAAAGGTTAGCACTGCTTAAGAACTGTTCTATTTGCGACTCCTATTTGCTTGGAATGCTCACAAAAACTGTGTTTTCACTGTCGTGCAATTTCGTTTAAGTTTTGTTTTTATTGAAAATTTTTATTTTTATTTATGTTATTTAGTGAATATTTAAAAAAGCAGCAAAGAACTAACTACTACTGTTCTAATAAATAATTTAATTTGTTCCTAAACTAATTTTAATTAAAAACTAAAACTTAATTCACAAAATTTTACAAACGCGAATAATTCTGTTCCGGGGTCTCACAGACGTACATACCATATGTTAGGTGGTAGTGTGACAATAACATGTGCTGGGTAGTTAAGGGTTAAATAAAGATAGACTTTAAAATTACGCCAGCGAACAGAGTTTTAAATATCACAGCTGCAAAGTAATTCCTATAATTAGTAGTAGCCCTCTCTCTATGATCCATTTTCAATAGACTATTGACAATTTTTGTAGGGATGACAAAGATAAGGTTGCAACCAATAATAAAACTACAACTAGTGAAGTGTTTAACAGCTGTAACTTTAGTATTAGTTAAGCATACATATATCCGGCAAAATATAAAGATCGAAATTTCTCTTGGATATCGGTATTACTCTGGATTTTGTCGGGTTTTGGAATAATCCATTAGCGACGGACCAAATAGAGATTTGGGTAAGATCCTCAGAGGAGCTTGATTAAAGTTGTACGTCATCTGCAGAAGTGTGTGTACAGAATGATGGGAGGTCGTTGATAAACGTGCAGGACAATACTGGACCAAGAATTGACCCCTGTGGAACTCCTTGAACTAAAGCCTTTAGTGAGGAGGATTTGTCGCCAGAAGCGACTATCTGGAATCCACTTGATAAATAGTCTTATAGCCCTATCTAAGCCCTTTTTAAGCTTCCACATTAAAATGATGTGATCTGCCACTCGAAAGCTTTCGAGAAATCAATCAAACAAACTAGACCTATATGACCCTTGTCGTAATATTGTCGTACTTTTTCGAGTCTCTCATAGCCGTAGAGCAACTGTGATTTGCTCTAAAGCCTAATTGTTATTGATTGTTTCGTGCTTTAATATCTGTTTCTCTAAGACTTTTTCAAAGATTTTCGATAGAAAAGGTAGGATGCTAATTGGTGTGAAGTCAGAGGAGGAATTGGTGTTATTTTTTTCTGCGATTCGAAGGACCCCTGTAAGTTTCCAAGACTGCGGAAAAGTTAATGTGGTAATGCAGAAGTTCATAATGTGAGTGTGATGGGCTACAATTTGAGGAAGTTAAGAGAATCAGTTAAATAATTCGTATAGGTAAGCCATCCTCACCTCATTGTCACTTACAACTTCAAAATCTTCCAGTCTATGTACAGAGTTCACCACACGCGTCGATATTCGATTAAAATCAAAATCACCTACAGCTAGTTTTTCGCAATCAGTATAAATCAATGCATGCAAATCACGAGTGGGATTACATCCTTTCAAACTAGTCTACCCAGGCAAAATGAATGGAATTTCAGCACCAGGATGAACATCTTAATGCAAAACGCGTAGGATTTTCCGTAATCTACTTATCAGCACTACACAGGTATCAAAATGAGTTCTGAAGAAAAAAAGAGACAGACCAAACTCTTCAAGTTAAAATAGGACAAAATAACATATGAAACTAGATAGAAGTCATACAAATCTATTCGCAGACTTTCCAATAGGACACGTGTCAAAAACATTTCCAGGCAAAAAGAACTACGCGGGTTACAATATTGTTGCTGCTAATTTTTCTTTTCTTCTCGAACCATAAGAGTGATAACTGAGCTGCTATAAGTGATTAAGATACGTTGCAAAAATCGTCGATCACATCCTAACTTAATTTGTAATTTGTCAGCCATTTGCTTTAGATACAAAAATATCATATGCACATATGTCTTCATACAAAAAAAAGCGCAAATTCAAAAGATAGCAAAACAAATTGATACCAATTCAAGTGACTAACACTTGAAAACTTTCGAAAGGATACGTTTGCAGATATTGCCACGGGATATTTGGCAAAATGTCCCCAATTCACACTTTCAAGCAAATTAAACTCGATTATGCAAATTGGAGTTCCAAAATTATTTCCTCTTTAAAGCAAACGTGTTCATAGGGGTGACTACGGCCACCGCAGACCTTTCGTCTGAGCATTGGAACAAATGCAATGAACATTTCAATTGACTCCAGCAACTAGCAGGAAAAAAAAAATCAAGAAGATAGCATCAGAATCCTGAAACACGAAATCCTTAATGCTTATCGTACAAGTTTATCCAACTGCCAAACATCTTCAGTCGCAAATGCTTTGCACTAGAAATAGAAATCTGATGTGCTCTTCTAGTATAAACATATGCATGTATGTTTGCGCATACGAGTATGCACACATGCATGAAAGTTCATTTTGTATTTTGAACCTGAACCAGCCTTGAATTCCTTAGTGAACTTACATGCGGATACAGGCAAAACATGTCAGGGTAAATGAGGTTTTCCCTCGCTTGCAGCTTCAGGGTAAGTAGCCACATTCACAAAACGAATTTTGATATTCTTCTGCTGACAGGATTATTCTGCTTGGGACATTTGCATTTTGAAAACTATAGTTATCCTTTGCACTATTTGAGCAGGATAAAATAGTAAAAAAAAGTACCCTAGTCCGCTATAACCGTGCTAAGCGTCGTCGGTTGAAAGATTTTCTGCAATCTACTTTTATCGTTTGGGAATAAACGAATATCTCTTACGATATATGTAGATGATAATCCATGTATGCAGAAACATCCCTCACGCTGAATATTATCGAAATAAATTTCCAATTAAAATTTGTCCATTCCTCAAACAGGTATTTTTCAATTAAAATCACAAGGACATTCAGAACATACAGATCCGTGACTAATTAAATCAATTCTCTGCACAAAACGTGGTCTTGAATGGTGTTCCACCATTCAGCTTACCATATACCGAGGTCCTGGTATCTATTGAGCAAAAAAAACGACAACCAACTGTTTTTTTGAGAATAACCCTGTAACTCGGTAGGTGTATTCGTATACCTTGACGATAGAGTGATTAAGAATCGTATAATTGGAATTCCTCACGTTCGAATGTCAAGTTCTCCGACGAGGCTATCCCAACAATTCGTACAACTGAAAAGGCACCGACTCCATGTGCACAACTTAAATGAAGCGAAACGGTGACAAAGGGGTGGCAAAAAAAAACAGCGACTTAAGTTTCGTACACCCTCTGCAAAAACCACAAAATCACTCCGTTTGCTCGTAATCAATTAAACTGTCCATTAACAGGAGTTTCATGGCCGATCCAATTTGCTTAACATTTATCTTTGTGTGTGTAGTTGGCAGTTACTGAGGTGGAACTTTCAGAATATAGTAGAAAGTGCATGTTTCTTGCTTATCGACAGGGAGTTGCTGAAGTGTGAAAACGTTTCCTACAAAGGAAAGTGCTATGTGCTGAAATTCGTAAACCCTCAAAAAAGTTATCCTCTCTTTTACCTTGAGAATTTTGCCAGCAATTAATCTTGATTGAAAGACAAGCTGTATTTAAGAGGACCATTTAGAGCCTGATCTGTTGGTTGACTTTGTATTTTATTGAACATGATATTCGTATTCAGAGCATCAAGAAAGCTGACTTAAAATGGCGGTTTAGTTATTGTATTATAAAATCACACTGCATATGTGTATTGACAAACCCTAGTATAACCTCATAGTGACAATTTTCTATAAAAGTTGAGAAATCTAGTGAAAATCTAAGTACAGAGTACTTTAGATATTCTTTTCAGATGTCAGAAGCATTACCTTAGTGCCAATATTCATCTCAGAATCAATTGTTGAAGGGTGATCCAAAGGGTTCGATGAAATGTAGTTGATAAGCGACGTAATTATTTGTAGAACTCATAAAGAAACTTGAAGAAAATGATCTACTATGCATGTACTGATAAATCTTTTTCAAAAACAGGATAACATTGGACCCCCAGCATTAACCTTAGTATTATCAATTTATATCGGATGCCAAATATGAGTTTGACTTTTATTTATAGAGGGTGGGCCATATTGTGTGACCCTGTCGAAAAGTGACATAGATTTTATAAATAGCATCGAATATCTCTTCGGCTTTGGCATTTGTGAAGCAAACGCAATTAGAATTTGTGTGCGTTTGGTCACACTACTCTTAGAGACTGAAACAACACGGGACCGAACAAGTCCTGGAAAGCCTCGTACCTCTCTTAGATATGTGAAAAAAAACAAATTGTACTTCTGGGGCACTGAAAATCCACGAGTAGTGCACGAAGAGTCATCACGTCCACGTAAAGTTACTGCATGGTGTGCTGCTTACGCTGGAGGAGTTTTTTAAAGAACGGCGCGATTCAAACCTTCACTATGGATAGCGAGCAGTACACAGCCATGATCAATGAATTTTTCATTCCTCAGTTGGATGAATTGGGACCGGAAGACATGTGGCTCCAGTCGGACGGAGCAACGGCGCATATTGCACGAGCTACAAGCCACATTCTAATGGAAATAGTCTAAATGATGATGCATAATGTCCACCCTGTAGTTCTTGTAGTTTATTTATAGTGACGTTAGCTGCGCAGTTTTCAATAGTTGATACTCGTGGGTGAAGACTTGGTCCCTTAATATACTTAGACAGTATCATAAGAGTGAGCATCGTACTGTTAGTTTAAAGACACACCTAATCCTTAGAAGTTATACAACGAATGAATAAATTTTACATTAATTTATAAAGTTTGCACATATGTTTAAACTCCTATATATGTATAGAAAGTGTCACTAAAAAAGCGAATTTTCTTCTCTCTACTCTTACAGACCCATTGCACTTACGTCCCTTCTTTCCAAAGTCATGGAAACTCTGATAAACCGTCAGATCATGAAATATCTCGAAACACGAAAACCACTAGTACGGTTTTGGTAACAACAGATCCACAAGTAATTTTATGGCATATCTAACCGAAGAAACCAAAGCGTACACCAATCTTTAAAAAGCCAAATAGTTTCACTTGACATTTCTAAGGCACTTGACAGAGTTTGGCATCAGGCTGTTTTGTCAAAAATACGTGCATTTGGGATCGACGACTCCCTTCTCCAATTAGAAATATATTAGAAATTACCTTTCGGAATGTTCATTTCAAGTTGTCCTGGTTGGTTTCAAGCCTGATAACCACAAAACAAATCCCCAAGGCTCCGTTTTTTCTCTGACACTTTTTTTAACTTTTACCAATGATCTCTTGTCTAGTACTTTTAATCTAATATATTCTTTTGCTGATGACTGTATTCTCTGCTTTTCATATTCGTTCCAGGACTCACATCCATGCTCTTCGGCTGTAGAAAGGGAACGGCAATGAATTTTAAGGCCATTAAATGCCGATATTAACAGCATAACCGATTGGGAAACTATCAACAGAGTGAAATTTAAACCTTCCAAAGTACAAAAACGTCTGCTGTTCATAGGGGTTAGGCCACTCTAGGATTTTTAAAAATTATACTTTTTTTATTGCATTCAATGATCCCTTAGGACCTCAAAAATGATATCCCAAAAGACTATAGCCGGGAAACATCTCGAAGTACTTGTTTTTCAAAGTATAGTACAAGGCAGCCAGGTAGGCGGTGAGCCTAAATTAAAATTTTAAACGCGTTTATCTCAAAACATAATTTTTCAAGTTGGCCGCACCCATAACTTGAACAATTTTTTTTATATGGCATAGTTCATTTGTTATTAACAATTTTCCGGTGATTTTTCTGCGAACTGTGACTCTGGAAGTACGCCATTCAGCCAAGAAACAATATGTCAAAAAAATCCTACGTACTTTTCTAGCTGTTGTTATGCGCAATAAGAAAGAATTTAGTGACTCATTTTAAAATTTTGCAGCCACCATTTCTATAAAAATTGTATTTTACAGTCAATCATATGTATGTATAATAAACTTCTACCTTATTTTATATTTTTCCTGAAATTTTTCACAAGAAACCTATTTTCTCGGCTTCTCGAGTGTTTTAAGCCCTTAAAGTGGAATGAAAGTACTCAGCCATTATCCATGAGTCATGAATGGCACTTGCAACGTCTAAACTTTCCATTCTCGGTATGAAATACCCCCCCCCCCCCCCCACCAGTCCTTGATCGGACAACAATATCTAAGGTATTTATCCACCCCAGGTCAGATCAGGTGTTCCCAAGACCACTTTGCATTTGCTGGATATGATTCAAAGCTGTGCGATAAAACTCAGAGGTGATGACAATATGTCACAGTCAATTGACATGCCTCACCTTGTCCTATAGCTTCTTTCACCACCAATGCTTCACCGAAATCACCAGTAACATTTCGTCCCTTCACACACCCGTCTCGTTATAAATGCTCATCAGTATACCGTCAAACCCACTTTGGGACGTACACTAAAATATTGTGCTTCTTTCCTATGTCGTACAACTTGCCAATGGAATGATCTACCGAGCTCTCTATTTTCTAGTCATTATAACTCGCAAACATTTAAGACCAACTGACACCGGTACTCGTACTTCTCCTTTTTCCTCCCTAGGTTTCCTTCGCCCGCATTTTGCGCAAACATGTTAAGGGTACGAATACCCCTTGAGCGCATGCGAATTATAAAAAAATGAGATCGACGATAGATTGTATACACACGTGGGGAAGTCCCATAAGTACCCAATCTGATGCATATGTGGCGGTTATTGTTGTTTAAAAATAATGGTAATTGTAGGAAGTACCAACCTCATAAAGCTTAAATTTGAAGTTTGACGACCCTATGTTGTTTAATACAAGGGTTGTCTGAAAAGTATCCGACCGCAACGTAAATATAGCGGCACTCGTCAATAAAAGCTAGGGAATGCTAGTTGTGCATCTTTTGACAGTTACTTACCGAAGTTTCAGTCATTTTGGAGTTTTTAGAAGACAGTCGTTTGACTGAGTCTTGAGCTGTTATTAAATTCCTGTTTTTGAAAGGCAATACGACTACGCCTACGCAAATCAAAAATGAGTTGGACTCTGAGTATGGGGACTCTGCACTATCATTTATCACAGTGAAATTTTGGGCAGCTGAATTTAAACGCGGCCGTAGGGGCTTGGGAGATGATGAACGATCGGGACGCCCAAAAACTGCAACCACTGACGATAACATTGCTAAAGTTCGCCAAATGGTGTTAGACGACCGCCGAATTAAAATGAGAGAGATAGTAGAGGTGATGAAAATGTCCAAAGAACGTGTTTGTTACATATTAAATCAAGATTTAGGCATGAGAAAGCTGTCCGCGCGCTGGGTGCCGCGTTTGCTTACGTTAGACAAAAAAGTTTTCGAATGAACATTTTCAACATTCTGTTGGCGCAGTTTAGACGCAATACGAGTAAATCCGAGTTTTGGCGCCGGTTCATTACTGTAGATGAAACTTGGATACACCATTATACGCCCGAAACATTTTTGCCCTTTCAAAAAGTTTTGAAATAGTAGGGAATAATGTTTCGTTGTTTGAAAAGTGGAATAACTTCAGCAGCTTTCAGGGATGTATCGAAAATACCAAAACTAAGTCTCATATTAAATATGAAAACAGGCAAATCAACAAAATACGATTATATGCGTACATACGTAGAAACTAATTTTTTTCAACAGGAAATTGGCTATACCATCAGAAGTATTAGAGTGTTTATTGTCAAGTGATTTCGTTTTTAAAAAGCATATTACAAAATATGTATAAGACTCTAGTACGAAACTAGTATACATGCCGCGACTGCAGTTGTTTTTAAGGGGATAAGTCTTAATTTTAGCAGCAACAAACACAAAGTGTTCTTTAATATTGGGAATATTGGGTATATAACTTAATTTGTGCGGTTTGCTAAGAGATTTATTATTCCATTGTTATTAATCCATTGGAAAGCTACTGTCATTGTACGTCATTTCAGTATATGTCATTCATTTGAAGCGTTAACAACAATAATTTTTTTTCGCTCAAATATTTCGAACTTTGTGCCTGAAAAAGTGTTTTTGAGCGGAGTTCTTCTTCATTACTTTAATATGAAGAAAACTGCTGCCGAAAGTCATCGTATTTTGGTGGAAGTTTGTGGTGAACATGCGCTAGCTGAGCGAACGTGCCGAAAGTTGTTTTCACGATTTAAAAGTGGTGATTTTGGTTTGGAAGACGATGAACGTCCTGGGCAGCAAAAAAAGTTTGAAGATGAAGGACTGGAAGCATTACTCTATGAAGATTGTTGCCAAACCCAAGAAGAGCTCTCAGAATCGTTGGGTGTCACTCAAGCAGCCATTTCAAAACGTTTAAAAGCAGCTGGATATATTCAAAAGCAAGGAAATTGGGTTCCACATGAACTCAAGCCGAAAGATGTCGAAAGGCGCCGCAAAAGGAAGTTATTTTTGCATCGGATTGTTACTGGTGATGAAAAATGGATCCATTACGATAACCCCAAGCGCAAAAAATCATATGTGAAACCCGGCCAACCAGCCAAATCAACGGCAAAGCCGAATATCCATGGCGCGAAGGTAATTCTCTGTATTTGGTGGGATCAGATGGGTGTGCTGTATTATGAGCTGCTAAAGCCGGGTGAAACCATCAATGGACATCGCTACCGAACACAATTAATCCGTTTGAAGAGAGCAGTGGCCGAAAAATGCCCGGAATATGCGACCAGACACGAGGCAATAATTTTCCATCATGACAACGGTCGGCCCCACGTTGCTATTCCGGTTAAGAACTATTTGGAAAACAGTGGATGGGAAGTCTTACCCCACCCACCATATAGCCCAGACCTTGCCCCTTCTGACTGCCAATTGTACCGGTCGATGCACTCACTGAAATACGGTTCACATCAGAGCAGAATATCAAAAATTGGCTTGATTCATTCTTGGCTGCCAAGCCGGTGCAGTTCTTTTGGGATGGGATCCACAAATTGCCAGAAAGATGGGAAAAAGTCATAGCTTCAGATGGGCAATACTTTGAATAATACTATTGTACATGTTTTTCTTAAATAAACGTTCAAATTTAAAAAAAAAAACAGCACGAAAGTTATATACCCAATACTTTTAGCTATTTCTGAATTGCAAATTATTTTGTTTCTTCTTGGATATTTTTACGAATACTACTTTTATGAATACTATCAACTACCATCCATTCCTCTTTTATAACGCCGTTGCAACTATCTAACTTGCTCAGTTACTTATATGGCGCTACAGTTCGGGGTGAACCTGGGCGTAAAATAACAAGCCTCTCCAGTTAGCCCGGCCCTTAGCTAACTGTCTCCAGTTGCGCACTCCAAGTCCGTTAAGGTCCGCCTCTACTTGTGCGAGCCACCTAAGATGAGGTCTTCCTCTACTGCGTTGTAGATTTGAATGATTCAAAGCGTTGAAGCCGAAGCATTGATTGTCCATTCGATCCACACGTTCTAACCATCTTAGGTGACCGACGTGGTCTGCTTTCGATAGGGTACATGCTTTGACGTCATGAAGTAGGGCTGGGATGATCAAGGTCTTATATAGAGTCTCTTTCGTTTTTCGGGATAGGGTCTTACTACTCAATTGCGTTCATAGCCCAAAGAAAAAGCAATTGGCAAGAGTGATCCTATTCCTCTCTTCATTTCTGCAGAGTTTTTGTTGGTAGAATCCATAGGTAGACAAAGTCCACATCTAAACCCACTATGCCAGCTTCCTTTTCAATACTTGCGAACGCACCGGTGACAGCCCGCTGAGTTCTCCCAACTGTGTCGATATCATCCACGTATGCCTCCTCCCACACTGCGTCGGCGATGGAAAAACGAAGGTAGGAACAGACTTAGTGTATATTTCAGGATATAATAATCCCTTGAGCGGACGCTAAATATAAAAATAAATTTGAACAAAAAAGTAGTTGCACAGACTTTTGAAAGGTTGTGCCTCCAGTGTTCACTTGTAAGTTCCGCACAATTCGTTCAAGTCTGATGTAAAAGAAGTCCCATGTCAGCGCACCACTTTTGTAGAACCTTTTTTGACATCAAAGGTCTCGGTCAAGTTGCTACCGACATTGACGGAGCAGCGAGCGCTCTCCATTGTCATTTTACATACAGACGAACGAGTTTGATATTGATGCCAAATCCAGAAACGGCTCTGTATAGCTCGTCTTCATACATGCTGTCGTATGTGGCCTTAAAATCAATTTCCAGGGTCTGCCGAAGTGTGCAGTTTTGGTCGATGGACTTTCCTGGTCTTAAACCACACTGATAGGCGCCGATCAGGTTGTTGACGGAGGTTTTCAGACATTCACACAATATATCAGATAAAATTTTGTATGCGCTGCTGAAGAGTCTATATATGACGCAGTTGAGGGGGTCTCCTTTTAGGTGGATCGGGCATATGGTGCTGGGATTCCATTCAACAGGCATACACTCTTCTCATCAGATCTGAGAAATGAGTTGGTGCATGCTCTACACAAGGTCATTTCAAGCAGCATTGGATACCTCGACCCCTAAGACGTCATGACAGCTCATTTATTGGATTTCAGCGTGCAATAATTGCTATCTTTACTTCGCGTTGATCAGTTGGACAGAAGTTTTGGCTATCATCGTCAGGGTTGAATGGTGGATTATGCCTGATGGTGGGATTTTGGGTTTCTTCGCCGTCATACAGTCAGCAGAAAAAGTTTTTCCATGTTCTCAGCACCGACTGTGATTCTAGTACAAGATTTCTTTCTTCATCTCTACAGGCTGTAAGAGTGGTCTTGCTTTGGCGCGTTCTTTTTACCTGTTGGTAAAACTTTCGTAAGTTATTCCTGGAGTACAATGTCTCAATATCTTCTATCGCTCACTTCTTCTGCTCTTTTTTCTTGTTCCGGAAAAGCCAAAGTACTTCATGACTCTTCTGCCCGTAGAGCTCATGAGTAGCTCTTGTCCTTCGTAGCAGAGCCGTTTTTTAGGCTTCTTGTTTCGCCGCATGTGCTTGCCGGCATTACGAGTAAAATGCTTCAAATTTTAACTAGTCGATTTTTTGTTTCACTGATATTTAACAAAATACCTGGAGTTGATATTCTGTAAGCGTATTGGGACCATTTTTCGCTAGAAAAATTTAAATGCCTATTTTTACTTAGGCCTGCAAGTATATGGTCAGTGCATATTTGTGATTGTACTGTTATACGAGTTGGTTCATTTAAATGTGATTCCAACCTCTAAGACGACATTTATAATTAACATATGCCGGAATCAAAATTAGTGGTTGAGATATCTGCCAACAATCCTGACCTACAAACATGGCTTCCAACATCATTTCCACCAAAATTAAAACAAAATAAGAATGTCATAATTTTCATAAGGTTGACTGCTCCTTAAAAATGCCGAAAATCTATACAAAATAAAATTAATAAAAGACACTAAAAGTACGTATTATGATAAGTGTTATGAATTCTTTATTAAATTTAATGGATGTATTTAATAAATAGGAAATTTGTAATGGTGGATTTTAATTTATTATTAAGGCACTTATCTCCTATAAGAATTGAGCTTACAATTTTTACATCTTTAAGCAACCCATACATTTGCTCTATAAGGATGGTTTTATTTAAACCATTCGCATGGAATCCATAGACACAAACAATTGTAAAGTTCTCTTTATTAATACTGCGATTTATTTTGGTAACATACTCACTACTCATATGGCTTTTTTGAAAATACTCCAACACCACCCGACTTATAAGAATTAATACAATGCATTATGACCCCAAACCAGGAATATTATACTCCGAAGCTTCATAGTGGTGGTATGTCAGTAAGTACTATACCAACAGGATTTAAATCTAAGCCCTAATGAACTTAGAGTTATAGCTGTGTTTTTTCACATATTGTCCGAATCGTGCACTCCTTCCGATTGACAGCATATCCTTTCTGTCAAACCTGTTACTTCCCAATGTTCTTATTTTTACTTCGGAGAAGCCGATGTTTCCTCCCTGCCCTCCTAATATGCATAGTCATTCATAAGCGAGCTGTTTTGCTATATGTGCTGGCCTAAACTTTTGGTCTGGAAGTTTAGGCCAGCACTTATAGCAAAACCGTTTGTGAAGCCCTTTTCTTATCAATACCTCCTATCGTCAGCAACAAATGCAAGTTTAAAAGACGTTGACAAGAGCTTTAAAGATATATTCACGGTCTATTTCTGTACTCGTGGAACCTGAAATATGCGTAGACGTACTTTGGCTGCAAATGGCCCGCTATGAAACCGAAAAAGTGCCTTTCGGCGATCGCAACATGATCAATTTAGTTGATTGTTTTATAATTAAATCAAATCGCCATCCAGGAAGATGAATTAGACTAGGTGCATTTCTAGATGTGGAGTCATGTACGATATGCTCTTTGACTCCATTACTTAAATCTTAAATCACCTAAAGCGATTTTAACCTCATCCCTAAGACATTGGTGGTAGTTTTTTTTATCTACAGGCGACCTGATCAAGACGCAAATATTCCGTATCGAGATCTAAAAATCGTTCTATTATCATTTTTCAGGGTTGTAAATAGTAAGTACATCCTTATTCGAAGCTATTGGTTGCCTCCCAACTGCAGGTTCTCAACATGGCAGGATAGTCATCCTAAGCACAATGCTCAGCCTATAGTGTAAAGCTTTTTTTATGACCTGTTGTCCAAAAGGGGCCAGATATTCCTGAACCAGTAGGCCTTAATGGAGATATAAGAATTGTCATTGACCTATTTATGGTTCATCCGCCATCAAATCTATTTTATAAGCCTGATTAGCCCTGAAAAATGCATACTGTCCTCAGATTCAAATATGTTGGAGTAGCTCTTATAGCTCATACCTACCACACTATTAACTCCATCGTTAATTAGTCACGCGTATTAATCCACAATACGTCTTCCTACTAAGATTCTGCTACTTCTGCCAGAACATACAAGTTTTGCTGTTTTCTCATACCCAACACTTGCGCCTACAAATTTGTCAAGTTAAGTCTGGTTAGCCCAGACAGTGCCCGCTGCCTACTACGAATAGGTAAAATAATTGATGTGTTGTGATATTTAAGGCTTCGAGCATGGCCATGTTGATGTCACTCAATGTCTACCCTCCTACTTCATCAATATTTTCTGGCGTTCGCTGGCTAAGTTGTCTCTCAGACTTTGCGATATCCCATTGTATGCAAATTTTCAAATTTATACATAACATTATGAATAATTGACTTGCTGAAACAGTTTTTAGCATATTCATAATGGAATAATTATTTTAAAAAACATTTTTCAATAATTTCGCCGGTGGTGCGGCGGCGCTCATACAAATTGTTGCCGCCTGCCCTTCATTTTGGATGTGAATATGAACGCATAAATGGCAGTCAAAAAAAAAACCAATCAAATCAAATTGACCTAAACATAAAGTGTAAAATTTATGTATACGTCCATATATGTGTATATCTAAGATGAGCTGAACTGAAAAGATAAATAAGACCGTATGTACATTTTTACACATCTATCGAGATCCATTAAAGACAAAAAGGGGTTAATTCACTTCATACAACACTCCTTGCCCCACTTCAATAAGCAAATATGACGGCTGTGAACGACAGCAATTTCGAAAATTAAAAGCAACTATAGCTTCAGGTCGATCACTTTCGCCATACCTCTGCAGATAATTGCGAACATACATTTCCTACAGATTTGACAATTTTTGTTAAATCTGGTGTCTCTTCGCACCCAGGACAATTACACCGAATACTAATGAAAAATTTATTCCCACAGTTCTGTCTAAAAATCTCAATCCTGAAGCCTTACAATTGTCCTAAATGTCATTAACTGCCTTATGTACCTTACTCACATTATTTGTCATTCTTTTTTTTCATCCTGTTCGATTAACATCATTCCGTTCGACTTTGTTAGGAGGAAGTGATATGTTAGCCCTTAGTCACATGGAGCTAATTCAACCCAAACACCCTTACTAAATGGGGTTGTAGAGTAGAGTTATTTTGCAATTTTATTTTTAATTTTGATCCTTGTTAAAAAAAAATATGAGAGAAACATTAAGTCGTACCCGTGTGTATTTGAACGTCCGAAACAACGTTGACGACAACAAAGAGGAAGATAATGGCTACAAACAGTCTTCAACGAACTGACACGCTTATGGCATTTCTCGATAATATGAGTTGATAACAATATTGAACATTTTTTTACTAAGAATGTTGACGCTGTCATTTTTTCCTTGATGAGCAAGTATGCCAACCGGGAGTAATAACAAAGAAGCTATTGGAGGGACAATATGAACTGCAAAATTTTTCAACGTTTATTTTATTATAAAATAAAAGGATTAAATGTTGACCATCGACCTACGTTACACAAAAAAAGTGAGCTTCACAAAAATGTAACATAAATGATCACAATTTTTATTCAACAAATTGAAAAGATGAGCAGTGCTGTTGGAGGCAAAATGGCCATTCAAATAAATAAAAACAAAAAAACACGTAACATGATTGGCATACAAACAATAAGCAGTACTTAGTATGCCAAGCGTAAAAAATATCGTTAATGTCAATAATCTGGGACCACTGCAAGCCACAAAAATAGCACTCAATGCACATCATAGATAGATGTCTCATTATTTCATTCTTTGATCAACCCAATAAAAACACCAGCAAAAATATATAACACTGACTAATTAGAATAGAATAATTTGACAAAAGAGAGAGCGATAAGTTGAAGATTCGAACGACAAAAAAAAGACCGTTGTTTTTAAAACGAATTTATATATGTTGTGGTATACCAATTGTTTTCGATTACTGCAGCACATCTTCAGGATATTGAATCAAATCCACAATTTCCCATTCATGCATATTTGATTGAGACCAGGGGATTGAGCTGGCCAGATAAGTACTTCCCATTTGTTAGTTGCAAACAATTCTCGAACCACTTTAGCAGTTTGCTTAGGATTGTTTTCGTGTTGAAATTGTTCACTTAGGCGATATGTGTTTATTGACGTGCGGCAGTAACACATTTTGGAATACGATACTAGATTATGAACGAAACGGTTTAATATTCCGCTCATTTCTTGAATTGGGCAGATTCATTGGCCATCCCCAGCCAATCACACTTCCTATTTCATGTTCTATTATGCTTTCTGTGTAATCTAATTCATCCTTTCGCCTTTTGGTTCCCGATAACGACTGAATCCAAAGAAAACCTTAATATTGAACAAGCCCAAGTTTAAAAATTTGTCAACAGTCCAGTTACCATGAGATTTCGCAGATTAAATTGGTCTTTACGACTCCTTCGTAAACTGAAAGGGTTCCTCACACATAACACCTTGATCAAAAAGTTCCCGGGGGACAGCCACACGGTGGTTCCGATTTGTTCCGATTTGAGTCCGGTTTCTTTTGTTAAGTACCAACAATCTGTTGTTGACATTCCCTCTAAATCTTAGTGTCATAGATTGACATTTGCAAAAGTTACGTAGCCAAGAGTACATCTATCTCTGTGTGTGTTGGCGATTTTTTACAATTTTACAAATGGATTTAAATTTGCAACAATGAACTTGGTATTAAATTTTGCGTAAAAAACGGATTTAATGGTGCGCAGCCGTTATAAATGTTGCAAAAGTGTTTCGGTAACGATTCTCTAAAGAAAACGGTAGTTTACCAGTGGCACAAGCGGTTCAAAAGTGGTCGTGAGTTAATCGAAGATGATGATCGCAGTGGCAGACCATCGACATCGAAAACCGACGAAAACATTGATGAAGTAAAATAAATGTTGGTTAATAACCGCAAATTAACCATCAGAGAGATAGCGGAGGACTTAAATATTGCCTATGGATCCGCCCAAGACATTTTGGTTAATGATTTGGGTTTCCGTCGTGTAGCTGCAAAGTTGGTGCCAAAAGACCTCAATTTCATGCAAAAAGAGACCGTGATTTGCGAGGCTGAATCCGATCCCACATTCATTAAAAGGATCATTACTGGAGACGAGACGTGGGTTTATGAGTACGCAATCCAGACATCAGGCAAGTAAATGGCTTTCACCAAATGATCCGAGACCAAAAAAACCACTTCGTTTTCAGTCAAAAAAGAAGGCAATGCTCACGGTTTTCATGGATTACAACGGTGTAGTGCATCATGAATTTTTGCCAGAAGGCCAGACAGTAAACAAAGAGACCAGAATTGTGGGCAGAAAACTCGTGGATTTTGCACCATGATAACGTACCGTCGCACAGTGTCATCATTATTCAACAGCCACCGAATTCACCTAATTTGGCTCCCTGTGACTTCTTTCTGTTCAATCGAGTTAAAAAACCACTACGGGGAACGCGTTTCCGTAGCCGAGAAGAAGTATTCGTAATGGAAAAATGGCAGGAAGCACTGATGGACAGACATACCGAAACCCGAATATAAAATATATTTCGAGGATTGGATCAAGCGCTGGCATAAGTGTGTTGCAATCAATGGGTATTACTCTGAAGGGGACAATATAGATTTAGATGAATAAACTTGTATTTCCAATTTTCTGAATACATTCCGGGACCTTTTTGGTAGGTATAATGGTAAGCCTACCTTTAGAGCCACTCTTTGGATAGATTGATTGAAAATGCCTAAAATTATACTGCTTTGTAAAATTTATTTCCTGGCCCTGGTATTTGATGGTTTTTCGTGGTCTGCCTCTTCGATAAATTATTTCTAAGCAACCAGAAGTACGAAAGTGGTGATCTCGCAATTGTTGTGATAACCAATGACCTGCAGAAGAACATCAAAAAATATCAACTCTGCTTTAGTGATGGATTACGTCTTAGTTAGTTTTGTCACAACGATTTCTTTGTCACAACGATTTCATTGTCTCCTATTTTTCCCATATTGGTTTATTCTAAATTAGGCAACAAAATAAATTGGTTGTCTCCTTGTTACAACCCAAAAGAATTTTTATTGAAAAAAAAAATTGTCAGCCTAGAAAGCTAGGCGATAGAAGTGAAACTTCATGAAGCTCGATAAATATGAGTAGTTAAAATGGGGATGCTACCCCTAGATCACAAGATCACAAGATCGCAAGAACACAAGTATTTAAAAAAAGAAACATTTTTTTATTTAAGAAGTCATATTTCGTTAGTTATGAACTATTTCTTGAGGAGAATTTCTCACTTCCTTCAATAACTTCAACACATCATGCGAACCCGATAAATAACAAATGCTGCACGATTGATGACACACGCTACAGAACTCGCCATAGCCAAACGAAGCCAGCCAGGACTCTATATGCTTATAATCGGGTCTCTAGTACGGACACGAGATGGAGCATTCTATCCAATCAAAAAGGAATGAATGTGATTAAGAGAGCCCAATCTCTAATGCAATCCGCATTGCTAGGCAGTTCCTTCTTTCTCTCGTTATCTCTGATATTGTCGAGAAATTGATGACAATTAATAATAAGCCAGCACCGCTGTTATTCTTGTTGTTGTCGTCTTGGCTGTATTTAAAACTGCACAGCATATAACTCGCGTAAGTTATGTATTTAATCCAGACCTTACAGATAAAAGACAACTTATTTGTTTTGTCTTTTTTCTTCAAGATCTTTCCCATGACTGACTAACAAAACATTATACAATGAAGAGTCGATAGTCAACCGATGCCTCTGGGACGATTCTGTTCCTGGGCTGTATAAGCAGCTGATAAGCAGCATATCTTCTTAGCGTTGACATACAAAAGCCAAGCTATTGGTAAGCTGAAGTCTTGCCAAATAATGTCTAAGCAGATACGTTGACGATGGTGACAATGATGATGACGATGCTGATGGTGTTGCTGTGCAGGTAGCCCACAACGCCCTCTTTACCGATAATGCCACTTTCCGAATGAATTAGTGCCCCGCAATGCGCGTTACCCCCTCTCCTTTTGTTCCCTACTCGCAGTCTGCCCCCTTTTCATTCCTATTCCGTGTCTCATTCTGACCGAGCTGCCTCACTACGCGGCCGACCGCCTCCAGTTTCCTGTTTCCTTGTTGTGAATGCTACAACTTCGATGAATGTTAAGAAGAGTTTGAAGAGGGAGAACATTATTGTCTACGCAGAAGCACCATTGGTGGAAATAGAGATATAACATCGTGAACCAAGGAACACTTTATGCTTATTGGATAATAATAGTGTCATTTACAAGTATTATCGCACGGTTTAGAAATCCATCTAGTGGATGCAAAAGTGCCTAAATATTCGTGTCATTGGAGTTTGGAATCACTTCCTGTCGTTTTTTCGTTTCAGCGGAGTTCGCCAAATGAGCCAAAAGAATTTTCACTTCAATAATAGAACATCATAAAATGTCCGAATTTTCAAATAAACTATTTATCAAAAAACATCAACAAGCGCATTGGCCTTCTTTAATATAGCCCGACACTACTCATCCATATAAGGCTTACTAAAATACTAGGATAACACAATTGTTAAAATGAAATCATTTTATCAGCTCAACGAATTTAATTCATAGTGTGAAACATATTATAATTGGAAGTATTTAATAGGAAACAAATTAAAGAATCTTGATCGTAAAAAAGCTTACTGTGATTAAAGGAGTCTTATTCAACACAAAGATTAAAGCTTTTATGTATTCTGTTACAAAAAGAAATCAGGTAACTCCTGCGCAACATAAAATATATGGTTAACACGGGAATATACATAATCAATAAACTCGTAATATAGGACTTTCCCCCCTAAAGTTACTGACCCAAGATAGAAAGATAAACACCTCGGCAAGGGACCTTTCCAAGAAAATAATGAGCACCAGCAAAACGTAACTCCTGACTCTCGTGCTATGAACTAAAGGAATGAAATAAGAAAATCCCAGAGCTGCTCACAAGCCCGACAGAATTCACTAATTTAAAACGAAACTGACCTCAAAGAACAAGGCCAGAAGCTACAAATTTTTATGCGTTGATTCCAAGCAAGGGTATTGCATATGCATAACTGCCAAGCCGTCTGTAATTTTTTAGGTGCGCAACAACGCTAACAATCCATATATTTATCGAGCACGTCATCCACTTTATCGACTAAGTAATCGCCCTTCTGAATGCGAATTCACGTTGTGTTGTGGATAGATATCGCATGACATTAGCCGAATATCAAGAGTGAGATCATAGCCGCAGTTGGGGCTAGTGCTAATGAAGACCCCAATTTGTCAGTTCTTCGGCGTGCACAAGAGTTTGGATTTTGTCCAAACTCAACTCGAATCACTTTTCAAAAGACTTGCAAGATGATCCGGAATTTGATGACAAAGTAGTATTTAGCGATGATGCTCTCTTATGTCTCAACGGATATGTCAATTCACAAAATTGCCGTATTTGGAGGACTTTAGATAACACCACATCTACAAAAATCCACTATACATATGTTACATATAGCAATTTACTAGCATCAGGCCTTTTTGCTTTTAAAATGAGTTATTACAGTCAGCAGTGGCCAATGCAGGAAGATGATCAACGATTATTTGTTTCAAAGTCTACGTGATATTGACATGATATGTGATTCCAGTTGGGTTTGACTACGTCTTACATCGCGGCCAATTAAAGTTTTGCAAGTGAGTGAAATCAAAATTCGGACCTGTAAGTGGGCCGTCAAGATCTAACGCAGCTGAATTTCTTTCCGTGGGAGTGCATAGCACCGCTTATTAAACCAGCAATGATTGAAGTTCTGGAAGACAATATACCTACGTCAAGTTATTGCACCAGATTTTCAAAAAAGTGGTACAAATTAAACGGACGGAATAGGAGTTGTTATTTAATAGAAAAACATCTTTTAGAGCAAAAGCCAATGTCGTCAAATTTGTTTTCCTGACCGCACAAACATCATGACAATGCTGAAGTCCATAGTGGAATACCTACTTACGCAAACACTATTTACTCTGTGCAAAATAATTGGAGAGACCACCAAAGAGGTCAATCCAAAAATGACTCTCAATCAATTATTTACAGAATATATTAAAATGGGCGACAACAAGGTAAACTGCAAAGTAACTAAAAATTGCACTAATAAATACAGTTCAACAGACGTACTCATAACAAGATTAAAAAATGATTTAGGATATTCGTATGCAGTTGTCAAAAAAAAAAAAAATGTGACACTTGCTGCATGGCATCCGCTGAGGGAAAACTGGCCACATTGAGTATCATCATCATATTGGCCAATATCCCTCTATTGCCCGCACTGTGGAAAATATGATACTCGAAGATACATAAGTATAAAAATATAATAGATAGCTTGTTGTAACAGAAGAAAAAGAAAGTCAGGCCATAAGTCAGCAGCTCTTAAGTCAACAATTTGACAACTTTTTGAAAATCACGCCCAAGAATGGCTACATCGTGCTAATTAGAGAAGACAGTATCAAACTTCATTTTACGAACTCAACACAGAAGTAAATTACTGCAATGCCCAGACTGAGGCACCTCTGGGTCCTGTGAAAAATTTTGTTACAGTGGGTAAGATAAGGCAATATCTAAAATCAAGGACTGTGTGGACTGTATACCCGGAATTTGCTGACCACAAAACAAAAATTGTCTAAAAGCGAGTCAGATAACTGTAAGGAACATAAATATAATGATAGCAAATCAAATCACCGGATTATAAAATTGAAAACATAAGTCCCGTCAGTGGACATAAGTCGCGACTAATGGAGGATAAGGAGTGACTTATTGATCAATCTGCGGCAAATCAGTTTTTATCATAGCCGAAAATATTCGCAATGGACCTACAATTAATTCTGACTATCAAGGTCTGGACAATCCATTTTTTTTTTTAAAGAACTTAACATTCCAGAGGGTAGCGTAGCACGTATTAAATTGGGTAGAGAGGGAAAGAGAAAAACGTTTGGGCTCAGTGGTTATTTCGCTCCATGGGTGGCATCAAACTTTTAATAGGGAGACTAAATTATTAGTGTAAGTTGACTTGATGTTATACTTAGGATCACGACCTTGGTTGCCTGAAAAAACGCCTTTTTAGGCACTGGTGTTATTGAACCCCTAACTGTCCGATTGGGAAGCCAAAACACTCATTTTTCTTCCTCTTTTTTCATTCTAAATGCATTTTTATTTCAGTTAATTCATTAGTTCTCACATGCTAGACAAAAAAGTGCTTAAAAATTAGCTTAATTAATTTAGAACTATCTGTTCCCGTGCGGGAACTCTAAGTTAAACATAATACTTCAACTGTGTGTTTCGAGATTACAGTACATATATGTTTTATATTGTTGTATTTATTACTATTAAAATTAAGAAAATGATTTTTGTGTAAAACTTAAAACTAAAACTTATAAAGTACCTAAAAATAAAACTTAACTTACTTAACCTGCTTATTGTAAATATAATACAATTTATTTTATTTTTCTGTATGGATTATCCCTTACTGTAAGTTGTCACCCATCTCTTTTCTTTTATTTAATTTATTTTATTTTTTGTATATATGTATATATTTTTTTTTAATTTTTTTTTTTTAAATCTAACCTAATCCTACCAAAATTTATGTATGCCGGCCACGGCTAAAAAATTTGGCTGACCAACATTGTTTCCTCTGGAGCTATATAGTACTGGAATCTGGAAATGAAGTTGATGTGATTGCCACCGATTTCAGCAAAGACTTTGATGGGATTTCACATTATATAGTCCTTCTGAAATGAAAGGCTCTTGGTTTCCAAATAAACTTTATAACATGGATTCAATCATATTTAAATGAAAGACATTGCCACGTTCTATTTAGGTCCATGGTTTCTGACCCAATTAAAGCCTACTCTGGTGTACCTCAAGGCAGACACCTTGGTCCCTTATTATTTATTCTGGCCATTGATGATGTTGATTGCAATATTAAAAAAAAAAAAAGAATTTTCTTGAGCTTAACGTCAATAAGTGTCAGGCTTAGTGAAGTTAACGATATTCTGCCTCTCTTCGACTACCATCTCAACAAAAAACGTCCTAACTTGTTTTTAACCGCTCCCACACTTTAGTTTTTATCTTTAGTTTTAAGTGATGATTGTTAGTTTTAAGAATAAGCGTCCGGCGTTGACCCGGGCCGCAAATCAAAGAATTCGGCGATGAAGCTTCTTCTCCTATAACAAGCCGCCAAAATTGCTGGTGCTACCGAGCGGCATCCTTCATGTCGCGACCCCCTACTACCATGTGTGACGTCTCTGTTGTAGTTGAGTGGCCTGTACGCAGCTATTTGCGTGAGGTGGAAGATTAGCAGCACCGCTAATCTGTCCTGGATCATTCCTTTCAGGTCGAGGTAGAGGAACACTTCTGGAGGAACGCCGTCAAAGAGTACTCTCTTATGATATATATAATTGGGCTAGCCCCGGAAATCAGGTTGTTCGAAGAGGCCATTGTCCCCTCCTATTAGGTTCGCCCGATTGTGCAAGAACTCATTAGGGTAGAGTTTTAAGTACACAGACTCTGGTGTTCTGTATAAGCGAAGACAAGTCCTAAGACAAGCCCTCTCAAACACCCGAATCTTTTCCAATAAACTAGCTCTCACGTTGAACCACACTGGACATCCAGATACAAGCATAGGCCGGATAAGGGTCATGTAGCACCTCCACCCTCGCATTGAGTTGGCTGCTATAAAACAGTCTCTTGGTAAAAGCAAAATCATCTTTGGCTCTGGCCAGAGCAACATCTATATGTTTGTTAAAATATAGACATTTCGGCAAGCAAGTGGCTGTCCGTGTTGTCCGACGATAGAAAGTATCCCTAGACCCCCCAGGTTTCCAATTTCTGAAAGTTGATTTTCAAATTCCAGTCATCGCAATATCGCTTAATTTTATCGAACTCACGTTGCAAAAGTACGTTAATGACATCAATTTTTGAACCTGATCTTTACGCGAATCAGTCGTCTACGTACGCTATGGCATGATGAAGTGAACCTATCAGATCACTTGCGTAAGTGTTGAACAGGATCGGCGAATTTACCGCACATTTTTGCAGACCGTTTGAAGCTAATACATTACCACTTAAGCGGCGGCCACCTATGTTAGAGACATGTTAAACATTACTCCCAACTCCCCTACGTAGTTCTTTTCTGGCTATGACGGTTATTTGGATATGTCCGCGGTGTTTTATACAAAATTTATGGCATTGATTTTTCAAGTTCGGAAATCATGAAGCAAAAATTCTGTTTAAAGAAAGATCAAACTTTCCAAATAGTTAACCAACATCTTACTGCAGATAAAACATTAAATAAATTGACAATGGACGGAACTTTTTGAGGATTTTTATATTTTTAAAGAATTTTATCCGCCAATTTCGGGGACACTGCAACCTAAAAAATCTTTTGTACCACAAAATCAGAGGCTCAACACTTTTGAAGAAATTGGGGATTCTTCAGGTGGAGATTTTGAGAATTTGAGACTTGAATTGCTCTGAGGAAGTATCGTTTCCTTAAGGCATTTAGAGCCATGCATTCTTACGAAATATGTTCCGCAGTTTCGTCGCCTTCCATGCAAAGAATAAGACCTATTTTGTGTAGGTGATATTGAAGGTGGCAGCTACCGGTTAGAAGCCCAAGCAGTCTTCTGATATCGTCCCTCTTGAATTGTAGGGATTGTTTAGATTTGTTGTGGAAGAGTTTGATGGTTTTTTAGCCTGGCGAAGCCCTGGGATGTGTTCCCAATGGGATATACACATTTTGTTCTCCCAACTCTTCATTGCTTTTTGAGGATAGCGATGTACCATACGTTGCCATATATGGTATCATGTATATAATGCTCTTGGCGAGCTTTCGAAGAAGGGTTTCGCGGTGTCCATATAACTTGGCACTTCGTCTACTCTACGAGTATCTCTCTTTTGGAGAGGAAATACAGGAAAAGATACTTCCCTCTGAAAGAGAAAGCTAAAAATTATGAACGGACAGACCATCAGCATCAGCAAACGAGGGTTTCCGACTGAACAATGATACAAAAATGTTTTTTTTATTTTTCTACATAGTCTCCTTGTTACTCTACACACTTCTCCCAGCGATGCTCCCATCTCTCTAACCCGTCCAAATAGTACTTGGCGTTTTTCTCTGCAAAATAATTATTCACGAAGGTGATTGCCTCCTCATTTGACGAAAATCTCTGTCCTCCGAGCGCAATTTTTAGATGAGGGAACAAAAAGAAGTCGCTTGGGGCTAGATCTGCTGAATAAGGCGGATGGTCAAGCAGTTCAAACCGTAATTCATAGATTTTCGCCATGGCAACCGCTGAGGTGTGAGACGGCGCGTTGACTTGCGCCAACAGAGTGTTGGAAATGTTCATTCGAACACGTTTTTGGTCCATCGTAAGCAAACGCGGCACCCAATGCGCGGACAGCTTTCTCATGCCTAAATCTTGATTTAATATGTAACAAACACGTTCTTTGAACATTTTCTTAAACTCTACTATCTACTTACTTTAATTCGACAGTCGTCTAACACCATCTGGTGAACTTCAGCAATGTTATCGGCAGTGGTTGCAGTTTTCGGACGTCGCGAACGTTCATCATCTGCTAAGCTCTTACGGCCACGTTTAAATTCAGCTGCCCAAAATTTCACTGTGGTAAATGTTGGTGCAGAGTCCCCATACGCAGAGGCCAACTTAATTTTGATTTGCGTAGGCGTATTGCCTTTCAAAAACAAGAATTTAATAACAGCTCGATACTCAATTTTTTTGATTTTCACTAAAAATACTCACATCGACTTACTCAAATGACTGTCAACTAAAAACTGAACGTTCAAAATAACTGAAACTTAGGTAAGTAACTGTCAAAAGATGCACAACTAGCATTCACATATTCGTCCTCCAGTCGGATCCACCGAAATCGAAGATTTTTTTGTACAACTGCTCAGGTTAGAGAAGCAGAGCTGATTAGGGTCTTTGAAGTGGTAAGCGAAGGAGTGGATAAAGAATCGGTTCCGCGATTATTTGAGAATCAATGATACAGAACGCTAGCTTTCTACTTTTCTTTAAGATAGGTGAAGTATTAAAGCTGTAATTCCGCCATGTATGATATTATACTCTGAGTGAAAAACGAGATGTTGTTAATTTTATTTCTTTCGCCCACAATGTTTATTAGAAAGCGATTAGCGCTACTAGTTTTTGATAGACTTTCAAAATAGATATCGAGACCGAATGGAAGAGAATTAAGGGAACCAGAGATATGAGTAATTAAACCACTTAAGCATTTAATTGCGAGCATCAAGTGCAAGGGTGAGATATGTGTCCATTCATCACAGTAAAACTGTACTCCGTCTTTGTTCATTGCAAAAGGCGACATATGCGAGCAGTGTGAAAAGATTACTCGCAAGGACCACTAAGCCAGGATTTGTCTCGGTGTGGATTTCAGGATTCCCACAATATTACGACGTGATTTGGATATTTAAATAGGTTAGTATCGACGAGTATTTAAATGGGTTATGAATATGGCTGAGGGTGATAAGCAAATATGACGAAATTCGAAGCCAGGAAAAATAAAAACAAAATGCTGTGACCCGGAGCTAAGTTGTAAATATAAAAGTAGAAGCAAACAGAGCAAGGAAGAAATTAAAAAGAAGTTTTAAAATGATTTCTTAAAAGTTTGAAATAAATAAATTGTCCATTCCATCCATTATCCCATCCATATTGCTGGTAAATAGAGGCGTGGATTTGGTGAGTAACATGCCTACATATGTAAATTTCAATCCATCTCTCGTTAATAGGTCCTGTGGAGCGAATGATAAACTGGTGGAAAAATAACTTGCACATATCCTCAATTTGAGTGTGTGGCCAGACACATTTGTATCAAGTTTAATATTCTATTAAATTAATTTGTGTTAATTTTTCATTCAACAACTTCCGTACTTGGTGAACTATCAGATATAACAACGTTAAACTGACATTCGTGGTTAACAATATAAGCCATCATCAAGTATCCACTACTCGTATTAATATTCATAAATCGTGCGATAGCGACCAAGTAACACAAATACTCGTACTCGAACTTCGTTGCATCCTATATGTACAAGACCACATACTCGTATCTCGGTATGCATGGATATGTGTGTCCCCATCTAAATGTAACAATATATAAGGCATACTTTTTTCCTTTGGTTTACAATTTTACATATGCTACAAAGTGTTTTCCAATTTTTATAGTCCCCAGCTGGTGTCGTTCAATGGCACTACCAAAGCGTGGGGATGAATCACTCTACCACTGTCTCCGAAAACAACACGAAACATGCAAAATACAAAATAACGAGCAAGGATATCAAAAGCGAACCATATCCTGATGCTGGATGGTGGTGTCTCTGAAAAATCGCTGGCCCAACACCGATTTGTTGTCTGTGTATAGTAACAAATGTTCTGTTGCTCTGCACCACAACCGATCTTAGAGCCCCCTAATGCCTCACCTTTCCTGCTCTGCTGCCCAAGCTGAAAAACATAAAATTTATTTAAAAAAAAAAAACACATAGAAAATACCATTTTATTATCTTCGAAAGATAACAACAGTGGCAGTACTCGTAGCAACAGCAGTAGCAGTGCGAGTTACTGTAGTAAAGGCACAGAAGAGTGCTTGTATCTTTTATCGATGGAAGACATTTGAATCGTTTGAAGCCTTATATGTGCATACGTGTCTCGTTTATAAAAGCATATTGCAGTCAACGTAAAATATATACATATAATAGGGTAGATATGTACTCGTATTTGAGCTTGTGTGCATACATTCAAAGAAGGAGTCTTATTTTGGCACGTATCGTTCAAAGAAAACGTTTCCCATTCTCTGTACAAATGTATCAGCTTAATTTTTTTACATCTCCGGCGAAGGAGGTGAATATAGAGAAGCCAAATAATGTATCTGGATTTGGTCGACACAAAGTTCCAGAAAAAAAAAATTTGTTAATGGCTTCTTTGCTGGTTGAATTCAAAATCAAGACCAAAAAAGAGGGTCATGCGAATTTGGAGACAGTTCTCGGGCGGCTTCGAAAAATCACTGCTCTGATTACCTCTGCAGTTGTATGAACACGATCATAAGTTGTAAAATGTATGTAATATGGTATGATGAACCCAGGATTTATAGTTTTGCACGCTCCTAGTTTTCGCAATTTTCCCATGTAGTAGATAATTCTTGCTTGGTATTCCACTAAAATTGTTTATTCTATACAATTATTCGATTGTGATCGTTATGAATTTCTGATTCGAATTAACACTAAAATATTTTTTTTAGATTTTTATATGTACTCGTATAGCAACCGAGAACGTATAAAGATGTCAGCTTCTTGTTTAGCAGCATAAATCTTAGGTAAATCTTGTTTTGAAGTGTGATAAATGTTGTTATCTGTACAAAACAAAGTGTCATTAAAACTACGTTTTTAGTATTACCCATGGACCGAAGATGGCCAGGCTACTAACAGAGCGATACCCATACCCATGCCCTCATTTCATTTCATTTCATTTGTTATTTCATTTATTAAATCCATTTAAAGGTTTGTACATTAAGATGCACAATCCTTTTTAGTACTTAGGTTTTTAAAATAGTAGCATAATTTGACAACTTAATAACTAATATACAAATAGTAGTTAATTTAGAAAAAGGTGCAGGATGGGGGGATTAAAGGTAAATAAGTAAGGATACTGAGGTGAAAATGGCTTTCAAGATGCAAGAAATTAAGAAGAAGAAAGTGGCCTTATACGTATTTGGGGTGTAGTAGTAGAGAAATATAGGAGGATTGCAGTTTTAAATTTTAACGGATTTCTAATAGATTTAATCTGGGACACGCGGAGTTAAGGTAATTGCTACGAGGGGAAGAACTCTATGGGACCTAGTAGAATATAATCTGTTATATATACAAGTAGAATGGACGCTGACTATGAATAACTTTGTGTAGAAAAATACAATGTCCTGCGCAGATATATTCTTTGAGATTACAGCCTAAGAAAGCACTTACATAACCTGATATATGGTCATACCTACGAATGCCATGTCAATATAACTCACTGCATCGTTGAGGGCCACTTGCAATTTACTAAGAAATAGGGAATCATGGCTATTATAACTGAGAGTACGTTATTAAAGGCAAGATTAGCACTTTTCCCAGCTTTTGACGCATTTGCAGTGGAGTAAAAGAAGCACTTGCGAAGGCATCCATATATACGGCTCATGACCCTATTGGTATGGTTATATCCAGATAAACTACAACTACAAACTAGAAGTTGGGCAATAGGTTTAAGTTTGATTTGGTCTTGGATATTGGGATTACTTGAGACTTAGTCGGATTGAGTAGTAATATATTAGCTTCAGACCAAGTTTGAATGAGTTTACCATCTTCATTCATAAGAAGAGCTCATTCACCTTGCCTGCAGTGGGGCTTAGCTAGATGAAGTTGGACATCATCTGCATATAGGTGGACGGAAGCCCGCTTGCTCACAGATGGGAGATTATTTATAAATATGCAGAATAGCAACGGACCCAAAATTGAGCCCTGGAGTACCCCCTGCTTGACATCTGTGAGGGATGAATAACGTTCATCAGAGAATACTCTTTGAAATTTAAAGGAGAGAAAACTCCTGATAAGCCTTACCGCCCTATCGCTAAACCCGAACTGAGTCTTAAACTTCCGACAAGGGATAGAATGGTTTACCTTATCAAACGCTTTAGAAAAATCGAATACACACAGAAACAGTAGAACAGCTAGGGTTTACTCTAAAACCCGATTGCTTATCACCTAGCAGCTTATTGACTGCAAGGTATGGAAAAACGCTAATGGGCCTAAAATCAGCAGGTTGGATTTTGGATGCCTTTTTTTTTCAATTGGTAAACCCTTTGCAGTTTTCCATCTTTGGGAGACAGTGGAAGTTGTTATACACCAATTAATTATAAGAGTGAGGTGGGAAATAATTAGTGATAAGATTCATTTTGTGAAACGAATCGGAAAGTTATCCCCATCTACTGAGTTGATATTATGCACTCAAATATTTCCCTTTCGCTCACTAACTCAAAGTCATCCAGTTTCGGTGCGAGGTCTAGTTCTTCAGATACATTTTTTTTTTATAATTTTTTGTATTATATAATGAGCGTGCACTCAAGGGGTTTGGGTACCCTTAAAATGTTTGTACACAGGTCGGGCGAAGGAAATTAAGGAGGAAGAAAAGAAATGTACCCATGTACATTGCTTTCAAATGTTTTTAAGTTATAAGGACTAGGAAATACTGAACTCGGCAGGGCATCCCATAATCGACTTGCATGTCTTAGGAACGATCACGAGTCCGTGAGAAAATGGGCTTGAGGGTATACTGATGAGCATTCATAGCGAGACGGGTGTTACGGTTGAAAGTTTGAATGTGCGGAATGCTACTGGCGATTTCAATGGAACACTGGTGGTGGAAATAGCGATAAAACAAAGTGAGACAGGAAACATTATGTCGGTGTTCGAGGATGTCAATTGATTGAATGATGTTAGTATCACGAACGAGTTTTATTGCACGGTTTTGAATCATATCTAGGAGGTGCAGAGATGTTTTAGGAGTATCTGACCAGATGTGGGCATTGTACTCAGAGGGGGTATTATATTTCTTACATCGGTTGAAGAAACCTAGTCATTCCACAGCATTTTTGACGACATCGAATATGTGGTCATTCCAACGTACGCTGTCACTGACACGCATACCAAGAATGGAAAGTTTTTCGGTTTCAATGATGTAGGTGCCACTCATGGATAATGGCTGGGTATTTACATTTCGCTTTAATGATAGCAGACAGCATTGAGTTTTGGAAGCATTAAATTCAACTCTGTTTTGTAGCAGGGGCGTGAGTCCGGGAACGAAAACGAAAAGCAGAGAGCGCTGTCGTCAGTAAAGGAATACATTGGATTAGAAGTTACAGACAAAAGATCATTGATAAAAATTAAAAAGATTGTCGGAGACAGAACGGTGCAATGGGGCACACCAGCATTTATTTTGTGAAAATCAGACTTGAAACCATCCAAGACAACTTGAATTGAAAATTCCGACAGGTCCATCCATTGAAGAAAAGAGTCATCGATCCCAAATGCACGCATTTTCGACAAAATGGCCTGATGCCAAACTCTGTCAAATGCCTTAGAAATATCAAGTACAACTATCTTGCTTCCGCCAGATTGATGTACGCTTTGGTTCCAATTTTCTGTGAAACATACCATCAAATCACCAATTTACTTGTTGCTACGAAAACCATACTGTCGGTCATTGAGATGTTTTTATGTTTTGAAATATCTTATTAGCTGGCGGTTTATCAGCGTTTGCATGACCTTGGAAAGAACGGACGTAAATGCAATGGGTCTGTAGGAAGAGAGAGAGGAAGATTCGCCTTTTTTAGGGAAGGGCTGGAAAAATGCTGTTTTCCATCTGCTCGGAAAGAGTCCTAAAGAGTAGGATTGGTGAAAAAGCTTACGCAGTGGTTTTGCCAGCGAGGAAGAACGCCTCTTCAGAAGAAGGGGAGATATACCATCTGGACCAGCTGATTTATGTATTGTATATTAAGATCTTTCAGTACTCTTGCAACTATATGAGTACGAAAGTGAAGATTCGACGCTTTCAAGTGTAGGCGGGGACAAAGCACAATCTGGGAGTGTTGAGGTAGCCGCAAAGTGTGCAGCAAGCAGATTAACCTTGTCCAAAGAGCTGACACTTGGAATGTCATTGTAAATGAGCATTGGGATGGAGGACGAGGCAGAATTTCTAATGTTTTTAACGAACGACCAAGAGCTTTTGCTGCCTTTGGCACATTGCAGTATTTTTTGGCTCAGTTCTTGATCGTATTGGAATTTCGACGCTTAAGAAAGACATTGCAGTCAATGTTGGAAATTATGAATTGCAGAATCATCTGCCAGCAAAAGCTTGTCGAGCTCATCAGAGTCGAGCGGACAGTTCTTAAGTATTTTTATGAAGTACTTAAGTATTTCTATAGTTTTGGTTGGCACACATTGGTCAAAAAGCTGAGCTAAAAGAAAGTGAAATGTTTTAACTTTTTCATTTCGATCCGAACAAAGATGGCAGAGCTCCCATGAGTCTGAGCAAGTCGCCATTTGGAGGGTGTTGAAATCGATAGAAATAAAATCTTTAAATTTAAAAGTATCCTCAGTAGTAGTTTTGCACAAGTTCACATCATATGTACAGAAGAGTATATCATGATCAGAGACATCAGAAGACAATTGATCAAATAAAAGAACTAGAGACAGATAAGAGACAATAGCTAGATCTATAAGGCTTGGTAAGTGGTGTTTAATATCTCCATTTCCTTGGAAGATACTAGATCCGTCAATTGAACCGATAGCGAGTCGCTTAGGAGTAAATTTGTATTGAAATCACCACAAATTATTAATTGTTGATATAGCGAAGAGTATTTTTTAAGCAAAATTCGATACAAATTCTTTAATCCAATTCTTTCAACAAACGAAATCGCCAAGCTCATGAAAGAACGTCAACCGTTCTAAATAATGAATACAGCTGAAAATTTTATCATACTGCAGAGGCATGTATACCAACATAATGAAAACAAAATTTCCCAATCGGACTCTCTAAATCCGCGAAATTTAAAAATTCGCATTATTTTCTGATCACATCTCGTATATCACTGATGAATGCAGTCACTATGGACTTCAAAGTCCTCCGTAACAGGCTCGTTCGCAGCCTTGATAATAGCAATGAGATTATCATGGATGTCTCTCCTGCGGAAGGTTGACTAAACACAATCTCGATTCAAGCTATAGTTAGCTTTCACAAAATCGATATATAGTCAATAAAGCGCTGATCTATATTCAATAGATTTCTCTATTGTGAATGTGCTCAAAAGTATGTGGCCGATGCAAACGGACCTATGGCAAAAACTGCCTGTTTGTCACGGAGAGATAACTACAGATGTTTCTTATTCAGTTTAAAAGTGATTGCTGCTTTTATCATGGAGAACGCATATAACAAACCTCTCCAGTTTCTACAATCTATCAGATTTCACTTATTTGTATCCCTCTCTTCCATTTGTGCGCAAATTGTTCTTCTCATAAGAGGCTGCTGCAGTTTAGTCGATGTATCTTCAATCTCTTGAAATAATTCGGCAGTGATATCGTCAACACATGCCGCTTTCTTGCTTGCTGTTGTCATTTTGGTTTTAATGGAATTCGGAAATTAGTCGCCTCGAATAACAATTTAGTTTGGATTGCAACCTTCTGATTTCGAATAAGAATCAGCTCACCAATCAGAGAGAATACTTCGCTGTAGTGCTTAATAACTTGTACTGCGCTTCCTTTCTCCCTACTCCTAAGACTACTGCAGTCCGGACCTTGATCATCTATCCCCCTCAAGGTGTCTGCCGAAAACCATGTGCGGTGATTTTCATGGAATGTTTTTGCTTCCACGGCGGATTGCCTGAATTGTTAGCGCTCTTGAGTATCCTTGAACCTCGCTGTATTAAATCTAATAATGCTAAACAGATTCAGGCACCTCCTGTTCGGTACAAAGATGAATGATTATATGAGATAGTGGTCTTGTTCTTCTCCGAAGTCGCCTTCTTGTCTATTTCGGACATTAGGAGACATTTTCTGAAATGGCGACGATTTGCTTCGCGATGTTCGCTTTTTACAGTATTGAATAACAGAAATATCTATCCCAACCGAGCTTTAAACCAAATAAAACCTCAGTCATGCACTGTCGTCAAAATACATACATAAGATATATCAAATCTTAATGAAACAAGTCTGGGGTCGTCCAAAATCCAAGCTATGTCAACGCGACAAGTTAAGCCTTTGATTAGTGGACTAAGTGCAGAAGTAAATAAACTCTAAATGTCGCAGAAGAGAGGCGAAAAGACTACAGCATCGTATAGTGAATAAGACAGGGTACCACCTCATTTTACAAGCATGCTACAAGCAGAAGACAATGTGCAATGCCGACCTAAGGGCGAATGAGCTTAGTTTTGAGATTGCGGTACAAAGAATAAAAACCTCGCAAGAGATTTAATCGCCGAAATATATTGAAGACCTGCACTAGATGGAAAAGATGGTAAAGTACCTTAACGCAGTACTATTCCATCGGCTGTCGCGAATGAGCAGGAAAGGGCAAATTATATGGAAGCCGTTGTATTAGAATTAATAAAATGAATTGGCTAGAGTGAACGCCCCAGCCAACCTGGATCATGATGTCTTCTAGATACGGGAAACAATCTAAAATCTTGGGTTAAAATGGCTCGCGATTTCATTAAGTAAAATTAAAAGAAGCGATGGGGATATCTAACCAGTCGATGGAGGGCTTTCTTGTTGGTGACACGAGAAATTGTAACAACAACCGGTCCTCGAAACTAATGTCAAATACAACAAAATTATACAAGAGAGTTCTTGTATAATACAATATCATTAAACTCCTTGACAGTCAATGGGACTTTGTTGGAGGAAGGTCGAGATATCATGATCACAGTTAGAGATGATGATAGGGAAACATTACTACACATCGAAACATCTTTTCTGGAAGACGAAAAGACCTCAAAATTTATCCGAGACGTATGTAAGAATGAAAGGCGATATATAGGATGAGGTCGAAGCACAAATGCACGGAGAGAATAACTGCAACATTTGAAGTGGATTATTTATTCAAGAATTACAATGACGAGTTCGGAAGAACTTCCCTATAAGACGTTATTCCATTTCAGTTACTCTAAATGATTTGATAAAGGCGATAGAAGGCAAAAGTTGCCGCAAACTCAACTCCTGATTATACAGTAGATATTTAGCACGTAAGAAAATTGAGATGGCGCTCTGTCGGGTCGGGTGGCTTCAGTGGCGCAAAAACTTTATAGTATTTTGTGGCAGCAAAATGCTGCTAACGTTTAAAGATTTGCTATCTTCTGCAGTTCCTCCACCAATGCACCGGAGTTTTGGACGATCTACGAGTAAGAAAAGATTAAATGAAAAATGACAGTAATGGAAATGAAAATGTTAGGAACTTCAGTGTACACATATATGCATATGTATGATCTAATGAGAAGTGCGCGCATCAGTGAAAATCTTCACATTAAGAAGCCGATAGAAGAAACATTTCAGGCTGAGTAAATTAGCTGGTTTTGCCTTGTTCATCCATCTGAAAGGCAGTAGAGGCTCAAGTTCCAGGCGAGGTTCCGAAAAGAGTGAAAAGAAAAATAATTTGATCATTCAAATGCGAGAACATTAGTAAAATCTTAATCACACTAAAAAAGTGATCGAGAATAGGGCCACCTGTAAATAGTTGTAAGGTCAGCAAATTTAGCGAAGTTTCGTGGAAGAAATATGTATGTACAATAACATTAGATGTAATTATACGCGTAATACAATATATTTCAGCCTTTAATAAAAAAAAGAAGAGGAAAAAAAAATGTTAACTCATAATTCAACGTTTTGTATCGGTTACATGATTTTATTAAAAAAATATATATACGAGTATGTAGCTAAAGAATTCATTGTTATCATCAATATATGACATTCGTACACTACAGTAATACGAGCAATTTTCTCGGAAAGCCAATTGAATATTTGTTTTGAACAACAATAAATAAATATTATATAAAAGCAAATATTCATAAATGTTGTCTACTATGTAAGCTAGCCCAATAAAAACTTATCACGATAACTAAGTGTGTCATAATTCCCACAAAATAATTTCCCAAGTTGCAAAAGCATTGACATGCACACAGCTCAGGTTTTCATTCCCACGAGCAATTAAAATCAGACGCATGGATGGTGTTGGAACTCCAGCAGAATTTCAATGTGACACCTAAGATTCCAACGAAAATCCTCTGCTGACCCGGCACCTGCGATATTGCATCGGAACACTTCGAGTTATGTACTGATATTATTGTTAAATTAGTTCTAAGTTAGACTTCTAAGAGAAGAGTTTAATTAAAATATAATAAAAAACTAAAGTTTAATTTGTAAAATAGAATCTTACTTCTTTATTTGAAAATCACTTCTCAAGCCACTTTCTAAAAATGAGATACATTGCGGTTTTTCGTTGACAGAAGAAGTGTGAATACCTTAAAAGAGTTTGCTATTCGTGTGCCTTTAAAACAAGGAAAAACATAAAAAACTTACACTTTTATCTGCTCTCTATAATACTTTTCTCTTGTCTTGCAAGTCCTTACTATCATGAAGATGTGAACAATTAAGTTTTTTCTATTCTATTATTCTCTCCGGATAAACTTAAGATTATTTTGCAAAATTCCCCAGACTAATCATCAAATCGTGAGGTCTACTCGTATATACAAAAAGAAACAATTTAAATCCCGCAAAAAAGCGAATAATAAACAAAAAAAATCTTCTCACATCCTGTAGAAAAATCGTCGAACAATCTACAACATTCTCTGGATGAAAACTTGCTTTCAAGTAAACCACTTAAATTTCCATAATGCCACAAATTCTCCAACCGCCATTCTTATCTCGACCTTTTTCTTATCTATAGAGTCGCTGTCGCTGTCGGTGTCGGTGTTGGTGTCGGTGTCGCTGTTGCCATCGTAGTCGTTGTAGTAGTCATCGTTGTTTTATTCGCTGTCCGCTGAGGTTTACATCTTCGAACGAACCAAACAACCAACCAACCAACAAGATAATACCAAAAAGAACGAACTTTCATAACTTTTCAGACGCTAAAAGTTTTACCATTAAATGCGAAAAGTAATGGGAAAATATATTTTAAAAGCGATGCATAAATAAATCACATAGGAGAAGTTCGGTTGTCCTCACAGGACAGTATAGAAGTGTACGATGGAACCCGCCAACAGGCTCACTGTCACACACTCCCCCTGAGGGTAAGAATCAGCTTCAAATGCAAATATTTTATCCAGAGGAAAGAAGAAAGAAGCAGCCAACAAAACAAAAAAAGGGCTATCCAATATGTAATATACCAGCTCAGGCGCTGTCATGTCCTGCCACAAGCCCAGCATTTGCAAAGCTACTCTTCAAAGTGCAGTTGAAGGGTCCACCTATTGAAATATCATGATATAAAATTTTAAGTGTTATGAATATCGTGAATACCGAGCGGTACTACTATTTGCTGAACTGGTACATGCAATACTCAAATGTCATGAGCAGAAAACCAAAAAAGAATAAAGCCCTGAAGAGATGAGGAAGGGGGGGGGGGGGGGGGGGGGGAATAATACTACAATTCGGCTGTATTTGCTTTTAAAGAGTGGTCCATTCCAACAGGCGAAGCAATAAAGGAAACATCCAACTTGTCATGTAAACAGTGTCAGTTTCAAGGATACCATCCTCAAGAAGAGAAGAACGACAAGCAGAAAACCGCATTCGAAAATTCAAAAGGCTTCAAGAGGTTTGCCAGACTGAACAGAAACTAAACGTGGACTTATTTAAAAATACAGATATCTCGTTACTTCTTTGTGTGAGCATAGAGACTACCTCAAAAACAGGCAGCAGCACATGTGACCCAACACCCCATAAATCCCCGTAAGTCGGAAAACTAATGAAGCTATATTATACATTTAACCACAGGACAAGGATAATAAAATTGTACAAAAGGATAATAATGATGTCGGCTTTTGAAGCCGGGAAGCTAGGATGCTACTATGCTACCATGCTACCAACGACCAGTCCGACAAAGGACCGAAGGTGTACAGCGTTTAAATATTACTCTAACCAGTACCTTTTTTTTTTTTATTTCTTCACCCTCATCGTCCGTGTGTGCATGGAAAAAAAAGGGATGACTTAATTTGGAACAATGTACATGCCACACTACCAGGCGCCCACAGCCTTCAACTTAACATGTCGGCAGCTCACCACCTCACCAATTCACCACCTCACCAGCTCACCACCTCACTATTTGAGCAGATCAGTAACAGCATAAAAACATGTCTTTCGCACACTTACACATAGTGTCCTACAATACACCCATGTCAGGTATTTAGCTGGTCCATTGGGCCAGGTTTCAGCAGCTTTTTATAATGTGTTGGGTTTTACCCTTTTTTGCCCACAGGTAAAATTTATACACTTAATCATGATAACGTCTTCAGGTCCAAATTTTTGCTATGGAATGTTACTTACTCATTTATTCACCCACATTGGTGGGACGTCGGATGAACCAAAAAAAAAATTATTAACCCAAGAGTAAAGGTGAAGGTTTTAATTTCGTTGTTACACTACCCCTTTCCCAGTACATACCTACATACCATATACATACGTATAGGGTATGCGCTCGAGTTTTTCAGCGTACTTTTGGAGATTATCGCCTTCATAAATTTGCCCATTATTTAGCAGAGCACGATTAATTTAGCCAGCCTGTTCATATGTAATAAATTACCATCCTCGTTCGGGCGCGTCCGTCTCTATGAAGAGATAATTTTACTTTCATGTACCCGTACATGTACGAATATCTCATGGAGAAGGACGAAATTGATACCCACCATTTGAAATCGAGTACATGTACGAGTATGCTACAGCCATGTAGAAAGCGAATATGAATTTTGGTCGCTATTTAAAGTTCCGACTTAAAATGCATTCAATGTCGAAAATCATAATTCTCTCAGTTAGAGTAAAATTACATTTTTATTACCTGGTAAATTTTGTGGAAAATAACTTGGTTAGCTTGGGCCAAGCGCTAATATCACTTATAGTAATTTCTACTCAAATAACATTGTGAATCAAACGGGTTTCCTCAAGCCAAAAATTCCTATTACTTAGTTAAGACACACTAGTGTATATCAATGAAGGGCATACAATTATACAGCGGATAAAGAAGGAACTACCTTTTCCACCATGTTTCAGTATAGAACAAATATTGTTGCGTCCACGTCCAGAAACCGGTTACTGTGTGGTCCAACAACGGCTGTAGCACTACAAATTGAGGCTTATGCGTGCGGTTAACAACCCTACTATCTTCAACTTATGTACTGTTGATAATCCTGCAAAACGAAAAAAGATCAACATGAAATTGTCAGACCTTAAACAAGCCACGTTGAGCCGAGTATTGTAACTATCGGGGGCTGAGGGCTGCCAGAAAGCAGTGGTTAAAATTTACCAGTCTTGCGGAATTCAAAATTTGGTTGGATTATTGCGGGAAGCAGATAATTATCAAAATTACCATTTTACACTTACATACCTATGTTGGAACAAAACCCAGTTTATCCATAGTGGACTAATTAGTGCGAAATTTTTGGAAACCGGAAAGCCATGATATCCCTATCAAAACTATGAATGAAGAAGAGTATAAATGCGAGGGGCATTTCCAAAAAATTTAAAACACGAGAGTAGTTCTCTTCCTTGGTTTAACATAGATATTTTAGAATTGATTCACAAACGTAATCTTGCCTATATTTGCTGAAAACGTTATAAGCTATATGTGCTTTACAACATCAATAGCTCTATTTGCAAATTTTTTGTCGTACGGCGAGAGTTTTTTTTTTTTTTGTTTTCCGTGGGTAGGTGGGAAATCTTCATAGACACTATCAGCTTCGTTGCTTATAGTAGTGTGAGATTCTCACTCCTTTATACAGACAACGACTAAGTTCACACTCAACAAGCAGTTCCTCTTCCGCGTTTTATTTTGCTTTAATAACATATTTTGCTGGCGCTTTTCCATTGAAAATTCCCACGTAAATTAAAAATAAAGCGCTGCTGATCACCGCGCTAGATCGAGAGGCTTAGTCCTTTTCAGAAGACGCAATAAATTTGTCTCATCAATGATCTGTTGAACAGAAATATTCGTATGTCCTTGTAGTCAATTTTTGTGTGTTCGCGCAAACATTTTAATTTCGTTCTGAACGTTTTCGACTCATAGGTCTCTGTGGATATCATGTACCACAGTGCATTAACACACCTTCGAAGAACTTTGTTTTGGAATGTCTGTAAGACGTTAACGTTACTAATTTTGGTACAACCCAAAAGCTGTATACCATATGTTCAGACCGGGTTTAGCACTTGGTTGTATAGCAACAATTTGTTTTCTAGGCTGAGCTTGGAATACTTTCCAAGAAGCCAGTACATGTCTCTATATTTAATCCCAAGCTCTTCACGTTTTTTCTTAACGTGTGCTCTCCATTTAGCATCGAGTATCATCCCAAGATATTTGGCCTCGTTCGCGAAAGGAATTTGTACTGTGTTGATAAACACAGGTATATTGTCAGTTTTTTTGACAGACTTGTTTTCATTGAGCGCGATTCGCCAAATCTTTGTCCATTTGTTAATCCGTGTAAGGACACGTTGCAACTTAGCAATTGTTTCTTCGACGGTTTTATCAGCAAATGAGGCTAGCACAGTATCGTCCGTTTGCGGTATGTCGCGGGTAAAAAGAAAATACTACCTTGATCAAAAAGTTGTTATTGCATTCAGAAAATTGGAAATACAAGTTTATTCATCTAAATCTATATTTTATCCTTCAGAGTAATACCCATCGACTGCAACACACTTATGCCAGCGCTTGATCCAATCCTTGAAACAGTTTTTATATTCGGTTTTCGGTATGTCCATCAGTGCTTCCTGCGATTTTTCCATTACTTCCGCTCGGCTGCTGAAACGCGTTCCCCGTAGTGGATTTTCAACTCGATTAACTCGAAGTCACAGGGAGCGAAATGAGGTGAATTCGGTGGCTGTTGGATGGTATTTGTTGCATTTTTCGTCAAAAAATTACGAATAATGATGGCACCGTGCGACGGTGCGTTATCATGGTGCAAAATCCACGAGTTTTCTGCGTCTCATAACGTCCAAATAATACTCGTACTCTTTGTTTACTGTCTGGCCTTCTGGCAAAAATTCATGATGCACTACACCGTTGTAATCCATGAAAACCGTGAGCATTGCCTTCTTCTTTGACTGAAAACGACGTGGTTTTTTTGGTCTCGGCTCATTTGGTGAACGCCAACGCCATTCACTTGCCTGATGTCGGTTTTCGATGTCGATGGTTTGCCACTGCGTTCATCATTTTCGATTGACTCACGACCACTTTTGAACCGCTCGCGCTCGTGCCACTGGTAAATGACCGTTTTCTTTAGAGAATCGTTGCCGAAACACTTTTCCAACATTTCCAACGTTCGCGCACCATTAAATCCCTTTTTAACGTAAAATTTAATACAACTTCGTTGTTGCAAATTTAAATCCATTTCTAAAATTGTAAAAATCGCCAACACACACAGAGATAGATGTACTCTTGACTACGGAACTTTTGCAAATGTCAAGCTAAGACGCTAAGATTTAGAGGGAATGTCAAATCGGAACAATGGTGTGGTGCGGGAACTTCTTGATCAAGGTGGTATGTTCTTAAAAGAAAATAGATAGCTAATGAGTTTTTTTAAGGTTTTAAGGCCTAGGGATATTCACATGAAAATATTTATTTCCGAATATTTACCTTCCTATAAAAAATTATTATGGCCAACCCATAAGAGACCCCAATTTGACGTTTTAATTGGAGATTGAGAAAGAGTTTCTCTATAACATACAAAAAAAAAATAAAATAAAAACAATTTTGTGTGTTGTTCAAAAAATGAAAACTAAAAGGACATTCTGGAATATTCTTCTTCCTTCAAAAAAAAAAATATGTCGAAACCTTAAAAGCAAACGTTGTTGTAATTTCAACAAGGTGTATTTTATTAAATTCTGATGAGCAGAGCCAAAGTTATGATTTTTTGAAATATAGAAAAAACCTAAAATTTGGGTTTTTTTCCTCTATCTGAAGTTCCATTACACTATGGCCCACATCGATGTAGATTGGCATCGAATCCAGCAAAATTTTTTTGTCGCGTGATTCATGCCACTCCAGTGAGTAATTCTTCCAATTTTGAGGCAAATCGGAGGTGGGACGTTCAGAACTTCGGGCGGATCCAAGATAAGAAGGAAGCCCTATCTGATTCGAAGATCAAGGTATCGCGGATGCTTTATTGCTTCGTGCGACAAACTGAGTAACTGATTTGAAACCACCTGTGTCTCAGACAGGAACTTTCAACCGCTCGGGAGTACTTAAAGAAAGTAAGTACACATAAATATGTATAATAAATGAGAAAAGTTTGCTGCAATTGATTGACCTTGAATACCACTGAATTGTTTTCCTACAGAGCGGCGTGAGAAAGCCAGGAGGTGTGGAGGAAAGATAGACAGCGATGTCGTTTGTATTGAATTTTTAAAGGTTACAGTGACTATGAAGGATTCACGATATTTCAGCGTACGTTCTAAAGCCATCTTGAGGATAAACTTATGAGTATTCATAGCGATACGGGTTTTACGGTTTAAGATTTGAAAGGGGCAGAGTGCTTCTGGTAATTTCATTGGAGCACTGAAGCAGTTGTAGAATAAATTCAGACAAAATACAGTACGTCGGTGTTTGAGGATGTCAATTGACTGGCTCCTGTAATGGTTTGGTGTAAGTGAAATAGATCTATGCTGAGAGAGAGGAGAGAACTCATCTTGTTTTCCACCAGCTCGGAATGAGTCAAATAGAGTAGGATTGATGAAAAATCTTACGCATTGCCTTTATCATCGCGGAACAGCACTTCCTCAGAAGACGGATCAGTGGATTTGTGAGTATTCCTTTGCTCCTACAGAATTGCGAAAATGGATTGGTGGTTGTGTCCAACGTTGAGTTGCTTGCGAAGTGTGCAGCAAGGAGACTAGCCTTGCGTAAAGAGCTGACAACTAGAATGTTGTTATCTAAAATGTGGTAGAGTGTTTTATGTTTTTGATGAACGGGCAATCATTTTGGCTCCTTTTGGGGCCAATGATCAGTGAACTACCTAATGAATGTGCACAACTCTCTTCGACTCAGATCTTAAGTAATTGTTGTTCGATCATACCGATTAATGAAAATGCAATAGTAGATAACACAATCTTTGTAAATCCCACAAATATCTGTGAGATGCACGGCATCATAAATTCATTAGGAGTTGATAAATTCGAGCAATTGATATTAAAGGACATGTAGACATTTTTGTTTTCATTTTATATAAATTTGTTAACCTCAGTCTTATACAAGAGAAGTGCCTTGAAGGTGTAATTTTTAAAAGACTACAGAGTTTTATTGATAAGCATTCTCTCACCCAAGCCATCATGTCCTAGTCTTGTTCATAGATTTTAGTAAAGCTTTTGACACACTAAATCACTCTAGTTATGGCGGACTGGCTCAGGGATTACTTGAATAACAGGTCGTTTTAAGGTCAGATTAAGGACGTTTTAGGTGGAAAAAAGAAGGTGCAATTTGAAGTCCCTCATCCCTATCGAAACTGGGTTCGATTCTCTTCATTCTGTACGGTAATGAACTACTTCGCATCTTGAAGCATAGTATGCCATTTGCTTTTGCGGATGCTACAGCGATTGTTATGATGGCTATCCTACTACTCCAAACCATACTATTGAAGTTGTAGAAAGTTTTAAATATGTGGGAGTCATCATCACATCTCCTCTGTGACACTCATATCGATATCAGTCGTTCATAGACCTCCGTGGAGATTAGATGTGATTCGGCTTTTATTTGAGTAGTGTTACTAATAAAAAATGGCATTTGGCGAATTCAATATAGGACTACAAATAGCCCAGTGGTAGTGTGCGCGGTTGCCAAGTCCAAGGTTCTTGGTTCGACTCCGAGTCGAATAGATCTTGTGTTATTTTTTTTTTCTTCTTCGTTTTTTTTTTTTTTAATTTAAAAACAAATAATTAAAAGTGCGATGTATTCTGGGGAGCGGCCCGTTATGCCAATAGCGGGACCAGCTGAACATTCAGGCGATATTTCAACTGGTTTAAGCCAACCAGCAGTAGTGGTCGAGCCAAGGATGAAGAGGGGGAGGAAGATGAAGCCTGCTCCGAACCCATTAAAGCGCACTACCCTCTCAGCATCAAGAGAAAAGCTGCCTGACGATGCGAGGGAAGAGACGCGCGCCATAACAACAAGGGCAGCAGCACGTCTGATCATCTCCCATATGTGCCTGATGGTAGAGAAGGTCAAGATAATGAGGCTGGCAACATGTTCGCATCTCTGGCGGCGTCTGAGTCAGATGATGAAGAAGAGGAGGTAGAAAGAATTCACTCCAATATTAAACAGCTCCAGCAAAGAGTGCTAGCTATTAAATGTAAGCAAATAGCAAGAAGGGAGAAAGAGCGGCTAGGAGAACTTCATGACTCTCGGCAGCCACAACAACAGAAACAACAAAAACAACAACAACAAAAAAACACTTCAAAAGTGAGGGATCCACCTATAAACACTTATAAGATGGAGCTCAAGGAGACAATAGAACTATGTAAGTCGGCCATAGGCAACAATTTTTTTATAAAAAGATCATCATTAGATAGGCATGCGATCCACTGTAACACAGTGGAGCGCTACCACAAAATCAAAAGTTTATTGAAGGATTCGACGACGGAGTTCTTCTCCTACACCCCTAAGGGTGAAAATGCTGCTGAGGAAAGAGAAGGAGTGCGAAGGGCTCAAATTCGTGGGGGTCAAGCCGTTTGTCACGGGTAGAGCTAAAAGGGAGAAGCGGAAAATACAGTTCTTCTTGGTTCAGCTAAGTCCCGACAGCAAACTGGATGGTCTAAGGAGTATCAAAGTCCTAGACTACCAGGTTGTACACTGGAAGAAATTAAAGAGGAGCGAAAACATTCTACAACGTGTTCGCTGCCAAAGGTTCGGGCACTCCGCGTCGAACTGCGAAATGCAGCCTCAGCACCGAAATAACTGTTCCCAACGAAACTGCGGAGTTGGATGAGTTTGTTCAAAGGCATTCCTACAACTATAGTAGGGTGCCTTGGACGCACTTCTCCAGAACGCTGACGAGAGCACTCTCCTCGAATTCGCTCTACCTACCGTCCAATAGAAATCTGTCAAACGAGGAGAATGACGGGTATTTAAAACTAATGGACGAGACAATAAAACGAACTATGGATAAAACGATACCACGGTATCAACACACTGGCAACGAAGACTTATTCCGCAACGCAACCGACATAAAAGTAGACTGCTGTCAAGACTAAAAACCTTGTACAGACAGTTCACTGACAGACATAACCCGGAGGTCGTGACACTGAAGTCGTCGATCAAAAATCTCCAAATATTAATAAAGGAAAATTACAGAAATTCTGTAAGTTTGTATTGGAACAACAAAATTCGGGCTGTAAACACCAGCAACCGAATATGTTCCCGCAAATAAATAAGATATTTCGGAGAAATAATCAAAACGACCTTCCATGTCTTAGAATCGCCCAAACGACGAACAACGAACAAATACTTGTAGCAGCAGGCATTGATCCAAATGAGGCCATTGATTATGACAACTTCTTTGTGGTCGAGGATCCGCAGGAGAAGGTAGAGGTTATAGGAGCGACTTTCCAGGAAGTGTACAAGGCGAATGACATCATTGGCCCGAACCACGACCTGGAGAGTGGAGTCCTTGTGCACAATTCCTGCCTTCGAAATGAAATTGCGAATTGGCGATTCGAGAGCTCCGGTTTCACCCAGTTCAGTGACGAGAATATGACAAATAATGTCATCACCAACGAAAGGGTATTACCACCGTTCATTTCGAAGGAAGAGCTCCAAACGATCTTCGAATCACTTAGAAGTAAGAAATCAGTGGGAACCGATGAAATAAAGAAATTGTGCTTCGACATCTCCCACTAGAAGCGGTGGACTTTTATACCACCCTGTTTAATAATGCAATGAATAATGCACATTATCCAGCGCATTTGAAAACTGCGGTGGTACATCCCATTCCCAAAAGGGATAAAAATACTTCCAATCTGGCGAATCTCCGCTCGATCAGTCTTCTTCATCAGTAAGGTTTTCAAGAAGATAATCAATAGAGCCCTGACTAAGTGGGTTGAGGACAAACATATAGTTCCGGATAATCAATTCGGTTTCAAGGCGGGGCATGATATCATTCATGCTTCGTCTAGACTGGTTTCTGATATCCAATGGAACAAAGGCAAGAAACAGTGCACTGGTGCCTGCCTGATTGACTTGGAAAAGGCCTTCGATACCGTATGGTTAAAGGGACTTTTCTTCAAGTTGAGCAGGTTGGGCATTAGTAAACCACTGCCGTATATTCGTTTTAATATGCTCTCCAGTAGATAGTTCATCGTGAAGAATGGCGATGTGACTTCTGCTGGAACATTTAACATTAAAAACGGTCTGCAACAGGGTGCGTAAATTCGCCGGTCCTGTTCAGCATTTACACAAGTGATCTGATAGGTTCACTTCACCATGCTATAGCGTACGCAAACGACTTAATCGCGTACAGATCGGGTCCAAAGATTGAGGTCATTAATACACTTTTGCAACGTGACTTTGACAAAATTAAGCGATATTGCGATGACTGGAAGTTGAAAATCAACTTTCAGAAGTCGGAAACCATTCTGTTTAGGACGCCTTTGTCTGGGGCCTGTAGGGGTACCAGAAAGAATTGGCGAAAGTTCTCTATCGTCGGACAACATGGACAGCCACTTGCTTGTCGAAATGCAGTCAGATACCTTGGGATCTGGCTAGATCAATATCTGTATTTTAACAAACATATAGATGTTGCTCTGGCCAGAGCCAGAGGTGTTTTTGCCCTTACAAGGAGACTGTTTTACAGCAGCCAACTTGATGCCAGGGTGAAGGTGATCTGCTACATGGCCCTTATCCGGCCTATGCTAGTATTTGGATGTCCCGTGTGGTTCAACGTGAGAGCAAGTTTATTAGAAAAAATTCGGGTGTTTGAGAGGACTTGCCTTAGGGCTTGTCTTCGGTTATACAGAACACCAGAGTCTGAGTACATAAAATTCTATCGCAATGAGGTCTTGTACAATAGGGCGAACCTAATAAGAGTGGAAAATTTTGTTATTAAGTTGACTCGAAGGCACATTGCAAGAGCAATGACATCGCCGAACAACCTGATCTCTGAGGCTTACTACCCTAATTATATGTATCATGAGAGAGTTCGCTTTGATGGCTATGTTCCTCCAGAAGCGTTCCTCTACCTTGATAGCAAAGGTCTGATCCAGGACAGATTAGCGGTGCCGCTAATCTTCCACGTTGCTCGAACAGCTGCGGACAGGCGACTCAACTACGACAGCGACGTCGCACACGGCAGTGCGGAGCGTCTCCGGTTCAGTAGGACGGTAGGGAGTCGCGATAGGAGGGATGTTGCTCAGCAGCACCAACAATTTTGGTGGCTTTTTGAGGGAGAGGATGCTTCGTTGTCGAATTCCTCCAATACTTGGTAGCTTCATGTGAAGCAAAGTGGGTCGCTTAATTTTTTTAGACACGGCCGGCTTACATAGTTTTAAGTAGGAGTAAGTTAGATTTAAGAAAAAAAATATATAAAAACAAAAAAAAATTAATAAAAATAAAAAATTCAAAAAAAAAAACACCATATATATATATACATGTATTTATATATTAATTATATATATATTATGTATATATGTGTATGTATATAAGTATGTATTAGATGTATGTAAGTAGGTTAAGTAGATTAAAATTTATTTGTAGGTAGTTTGTAGGATTTTGGTTTTAATTTTTATAATAAAATAGAAAAAAAAGTCATGTTACTAAGTTTTTTTTGTAGAAAATGTTTTCTTATTTGTAATTATAATGAATAGAAATAGTATAGTATAGTAGTAAGGTACGTCGAAAGACATAATTTAAGTGTTAAGCTTAACTTAGAGTGCCCGCATGGGGCCAGTAAGTTAGAATAAGATAATTTTAAGTTAATTACGCTAACTTTTAAGCATTTTTTTGTCTAGCAAGTAAGAGTAAATGAAGTGAAACAATAAAAATGCATATAAACTGAAAAAACACTGACTGACTCATATCGACAAATTACGCTTGGATTTGAAGAAGGCCTTATATGCACTAGCACACCTGCGATACCACGCCACGGACCCTGTTTTAAGGCAAGTGTATTATGCCCGGGTTGAATCAAAGTTGCGATATGGGTTTCTAGTGTAGGCCAAAAGCTGCAAATACTCCAAAACTCGGCGCTGAAGATAATAAATAATAATAATATGCGACGTGAGGAAAGAAGGTTTAATGTTCTTCAAGTCGAGCAAATCTTTAAAATGACACTAATTTTCGAGTATTTTGACGACAACCGTTTTATTCGACGGATCGACCATGAGAATGAATAATAGACGACGAGCTCAGGGCATGATTAAGTGCCTAGAAACTTTGTTATGAAAACATAACAAATCATAAAACCAGAAAAAAAAGTATTCAAAATTTATTTTTAAATGCTAATATTAATAATTAAATTAATAAATTAATCTTTGAATTTGAATCCGTATTAATGAATTATCATTCCTATCTATAAAAACTAAAAAATATTGTAAGATTACTTCAAAATTAAACTTTGTTTATGAAATATGTCCTCCTGCAGAAAAGCGAAGATGGCTTCGCTGGAAAACAAATATTGTAACAACATTGAGATGTACATACATACTGCAATATTGTATAATAATAGTTGTATTTTAAGCCTCACCTCATGGAAAGAGTGACATTACAATAATGATTTCAAATCATTAAAATTTATTTCCAAAATTGAAGCTCTCTTCGCGAAACTTATAAAGCACATGGTTAAATTTTCGGTAGACATCACCTGCCATCTGAACGTGCCATTTATCTAATTATTGAAAAATGTGGCACCCAATTCACGCTATTGAATACTCACATACCAGCAAGAACGAGATCAGTGCGTAAGGAAGAAAATATCGCGGCTGCGGAAGATTGTGTTGAAGAGGACCTCAATTTATCACAAGCAACTGCACTTTGTCCATCCACTATCTGAAAAATTATATGATCTAACTGGAGCAAGAGCTAAAGCCGCATGAACATTTATTGCGTCGGGAGTTCAGTGATTGGGTTTTACATCAAGTGAGTGGAAGTTGACCCAGTTTTTATGTTGTTAGTGATGAGTCTCTTTTCTATCAGACAGCTACGTAAACCACCAGAAATGAGGTATTTGGAGTAAGAACAATCCTCTAGACGTTTTTCGGATACATTCCGAAAAATAAACCCGTATGGTACAGACTGTACGGCGGTGGCATCATCGATCTTTATTTCTTCAAAAATGGGGCCAGAGCACAAGTTACTGTCAATAGACACCGATACGATGCGATGATCAATGAATACTTGTTCTCAAATTGGCGTGACATCAATGTAGACGGACTCTGGCTCCAACAAGATGATCCTCAGCCCCTATACTAGCACCGAAAACATCGCTTTATTTAAAATACGATTTGGTCTTAGATTCATTTCATTAAATTGACCCGTCAATTGACCATCCAGATCCTGCGACTTGCTGCCATTATATTATTTTCTGTGGAGCTACTCGTACGTCAAGTCATTAGCTTGTGCCGATAAACCAGCAATGATTGACGCCTTGGAACAAAACATTGTTCGAGTAGTTTGCGATGTACGAATCCAACTGCTCAAAAATGCCCAAACCTATTTTCAAATCTTAAATGGCATGAACTAACCTTTTGAATGAATTTAATAAATCATCATCATGTTCATTTATTTGTGTTTTACTTACTCATTGTAAACTTCCTAAAAAGACGCGCTCCATATATATATAACTGCGTAATACCTATACCTCTGTATATTTGAATATACACAAATTACTTTCCATAATTTGAATATTCGCTTCACATTTTATGCCCTCAAAGTTCATGTATCTTTTTAGTAAGTCAATATACGAATTTAATCTATGGCCCACATCTTAAACCTTTTTATTTCCTCTTCCTTAAAAATAAAAATTAATCTCAACATCCCACGCTTCTGATCCTTCATTCCATGAGATGACGATGAAAATTTCCGGCAACATTATTCGAAGATGGAATACATAATGAGAAGGAGTGGATACTTCTCAAAGAGTTAATTGGAACAACTGTTAGCTGTGTCAGGAGCGCTATCCAACTTGCCATGACACAAAGCAAAGCTGTGCGCTATAGTATCGTTGGGTACATTCCACCCAAACGGCAGAGACGCTGAGGTTTGTACTCGTATAAACGATAGTTAGCTTTCAGTTTCTCTTTAATAATAAGTTATCTTGATCAACATATTTTTAGTTTGAATTTCTCTATGATAATTAGGAGTTAATTATTTGAGACGTCAAATTCCATAGTTAAAAAGCGAGCAATGTATAGGACCTCATGACCGAATTTAAGCAATAATTCAATCGATATTCGTGAGAACCTGGACACTAAAAACCTAAAATATTTATATGCATACATTACTATCTGTAGTTATATAGGGTGCATTTTTAGAAAGAAATTCAACCATACACCGCTTCCGAAAAAGTAATAACAGAAAGGACCGAATTTCTAAATTCAAGCCCACAAATTTTAAATTATTCAAAATCGAGCACTATGGATTCACGAGATTATGTTTTTGAAACGCCTTCAGGCATACGGCTTTCTCAGCCGCCCAATTTGGAACACTCTTTTGAACCTACTTAGGTGGCGCTACAATTCAGGGTGAATATCGGCCTTAGCCAACAAGCTTCTCCAGCTCGATTTCTGGTCGGCTGCCTCCAGGAACTGTAATGTCCGATGGTGTCAACATTGTCCATTCACCTCAGACGTTGGATCCGTAGACGATTGACTACACGCCCGCACCGTTCGTGGTTGAATCTCCTCATTCAATCGCCATCGATACAAACTAAACCAATAATCACGTGCAGTATCTTTCTCTTGAAACGGCTAAGCGCTTCTCTACACCGTAGAACACGACTGGGATGATAAAGGCCTTGCAAACCACAGATCGTGAAATAAATCAGATTTTGGGGCACAATGTAGCCAAACTGGGTTTGAAAATATTAATGCGATAAAGTAAAGTGTTTGCGAACATTCGGGTCCTTTTCATCGACGCCATGCATAGGAAGTACTATTGTCTCTGTGTACACTTAAATTTTCCCACTCATGGGTATATTTTCCCAAACAGTTTTCCAATCCTATTTACTGTCAAATATATTCACACAAATATCCAAATTCGTCTCCTAAAAGTGCATTTCTACACCTGACACCTGCTGAGACCAAGATGTCGCGTCGCATTTCATTTGACTACGAGCATGCACATTTTACTTCCCACATTACCATGATTTACTTTATTTTTATTTTTATTTTAAAATAATATTTAAGCTGGTGCATTTATGCAAATAAAGTCACTTATCCCTTGTCAGACAGTCTTTTATTCAGATCAAAAGAGCTTCTTTTTTTTTTGATGACCCCGACGTGATCTTGCTTCCCCCAACCGTGGTAAGGGGCCAATCACTTACTTTAAAACTAAAATTCATACACGCGATACAAGGGCGTCAAAGACTGGTACCACCAAAAAGCATGCACCGGAATACATTCTATCAAAACAGCAGTTTCAAGAATATCCGAAGCATTCATCATGAATGGGATGGAAGTGTTTCATATCATAGCCAGACAAAAGACCGTAGCAGAGGAGCTACAAAATATCGAAATCAACATTAGTAATGATGGCCGCATACGGAGAAAAAGGCATCAGAAAATCTAAAGCCTTTAGCTGGGGTTCAATAGTTATCACGTCGTGAAAAAGATACACCATATATCGAGGAAAAAACCATAAAAATATACCTCACATCAATTTCCAACGACTAAGACTAGACCATCTGGATCAGAAGCCAAGTTTGGTTATAAACCAGTATCACGTTCTCGATAAACGGGCAAACGTTACACACCCGTTCTTTACCAATATCAAAGCAATTTCAGTGGAAACTTTTAGCTCTGTATTCTGGCACCTTAAAATAAATACTTTAAACAGATATTGGCAACAGATGGAGGAAATGCATGAAATGGCCGCAGAGCTAGTGAAAGACCGTCTTGCAGAAAGCTACCAGTTGGAAGAGTACCTATGATTAGAGGACGAAGTAAATAACTATCTTATGGCACTAACAATCAACTTGGAAAAGTTGACGAATTAACCGAATACATCCCACTCACTTCCGTTACAAATACCATATGTCCAAAGTAGCATTAGATTTGGCAAGTTCACTGAATTAGTACACAATCAGCAAATCGCTAATTGCCAAAAGTTGTTCTATTTGAAGACAACTCTCACGGCACATGGATGGTAATAACAGGTAATAACAGTGCGGTATGAAAATACCCGACTCTTGGTGAATTGGTAAATAAGCTACTGGCACAACCAGAGGGAGCAAATAAAATTAAAGCGGTACGTGGCACTACATAAGAATGTCTTTTTAGTCTTCAAAACCCAGGCATGGATACCAAAAATTGGGATCTGGATACTAAAGTCAATAAAGGAAATACAAATGATACAAAACTATCAAAGCAATAGCTGCAAATGAGCCAGTTGTCATCAACACAGTCATCAAATCTTCAAATGTGCCAAATTTCTACAGCTCTCAGAAAATGCATCAATTGTCTACGATTTGGTCATTAGACTTCAAACTGTACTTCGGTACACAGCTCTAAATGCGATAATTTTCACCACACCCCCCTCCACATGCGAACTCCAGAGATTCAACATCAAATTGCTACTCCCGGTCCACTGATTGACAATCGAACCAGCTCGTACCGCGATATAAATTCTGTGAAAGACTTTGTATCGGATTTCTATAGGTCCACTTCCTTTTTATATCTCGAATAAACCACACTTGATTACTATTTGTAACAGAGTCTTTTTTCATTTGTTTAATTAAAGTCAATAAGTTTGGAAATAATCATTCAGATTCATCATTGTAAAGTTATATTTTATTTAAAAGTTATTCAAATGAAAAATGTCAGCCTTAAATAATATTCGCACCCTGTAATTTGAAAGGAACAACTTTTTGGAAATCCTTGCTTGTAATAGTAACCAATTTGCTGTCTTTTGAAATTTGTATGAATTGAGAGCTAATAAAGGGCAAAGTTACAACAACCGACTGCCCGATGAAAGAATGTTATTTGCACTGTTTTAACTTTAATAACATAGGGGGTGCCTCTCGCGAAGAATCTACCTATATATATACATTCTACGCGTATCTTCTTCACTTCCGAGATCGTTCCTTTCTACTCATAATTTAAAGCACCTCGCTTTCCGCAATAGCTTAACTCCTACAACGGAGATGAAGTTATTCTCGGAATTAACACCATATTTTGAAACTATGTATATTTGAGCTTAGGTATTATTATGTTTTCGCTTTATGAATCAGCGAGACCTTTATCCCGAATAAAGGAATTAGGCGAAGTCCTTAACCATCTTCTGGTGCTTAAAACCAAACTGTGGGCTTCCCTTCTTGCAACAGTCGTCGTCAACTTTAAGCTATTTTGGCATGTTTTTAAATTTACGAATATATGTAAATGCAGGAACAGTCATTTGTGGAAGATAATAGGTCTATCTCAACGTACCTAAGTATTTGCGTATTATATTCGATCATTTTTTATAGTTAGGTATATACGAGTACAACCCACATTCGTTGACTTAATTGACTATACGTATCAACGCTTTCATCCTGAAATTCTCAGAACCTGCTCTAGTTGTACACTCTTCAAAGAAACCATACATATGGGGTGGTGCACTTTTGAGAGGCAACTCAATTTAAATAGCATACTCGTATTAAGGATTTACCTACATAGTAACATATGTGAACATAAGTGAACCTTTTAAAAAAATTAGATCTAAGAATATTTTTAAAGGTTCTAGTTTGAAGGCGTTGATTGTGTATAATCACAAGTTGTGGTTAAGCTTCACAATTTTTTCAGAACAAATATGTCAAAAAGTTTTGAGGATATAAGTGTTGCTGCATAAACACTTTCACATCCGTTAAAAAAGGATAGCGAAAAAAAAGTTATATTTGCTGAACTGAACTAATGCTAAAAGGTCATATGCACAAACGAGGAAAATTATGGGAGAACGTCTACACGATGAATTACGCTTCAAGGATAAACGAAGCAAAGTATATCCCATTTACCACCTCTACCAACACCACTGCCATTTTCATCCTCCAAACATCACATCAGAATGGCAGAAGAAGCATCACTGACTGCAAAAGACATCGAGCGCTTATAACCTCTTCATCCACTTCATAAAGTGCACTTGAGAGCAGCATGAAACCAGGGGGCAATGCAAGAATGAATAGATGTGGGCTGCGGTGTAGGGCAAAGGGGTGGAATATAGGTACATACATATAAGTTTTTTTTTCATTTGCCATCCACGTCACGTCGTTCATAATTTCTCCACGAAACCGTTATGAGTCGTATAAACGAATAACGAAAGCATCTGAAACGAAGCTTTCGAATAGATAAGGTCCTTTGACTGGATACCTAGCACCGGCAGAGTTTTGATACCTGTATCGGTATAAGTATACGAGCTACTGCTGATAACTCTGTGGCAGCGCGGCAAAGTACATATCTTCAAGTTTGTTATTGAGATTGAGATACATCGCTCAAGAAGAGGAAGATAAAATTAGTAGAGGGTGATCAGTTTCAGGCATACCCGCATATAGGAGAACGACTCTTGGCTCCTTTCACAGACATACCATATCCAGGTGAGTACATTTACACCGACAGAAGTAACAGTACGTGTGCCGGAAATCGCACATAAACTCGTTCAAATGCAATAAAGATAATTCTGTAATAATTCGCAGGAGGTTTTGAGTTTTTCTTGCCCTGATAACTGAACACCTTGAGTTATTTTGCTCCTCCTCGCTGGAGAAGGATTTCTATCCTTTCGCGAATTGCTCACTACATTAGGTTACTTAATTAAAGGTAAATGTTTATGGGGCCTGGTTAATTACATTCTACTGTCTATGTGCGTCAGGAGTACGTGTTTCCGCAGGTAAATATCATACTTGAGTTAAGCCGAGCGATTTGAAAAGTATTGTAATAATGCAGATGCTTAGTATAAAAGAACTAAGCGTAATGGAGACAAGTGCAAAGTAATAGAAGTATCCAGAACTTACTTGACGCACCAAAAGATGAATGCATTACATTACGAGCAGAATGTTAAAACTTTTTTAAATTGGATTTAAAAAAAAAAACATTAAAATAGTGTCCAGGGTACAGAGATACATAGATAAAGAACCATATTTTCTTTTTAAAAGATCTTTATTAATTGTAAGTAAAAGCTAAGTGTTGATCTTAAGATAAATAAAAATTCTTTGAATTGTGAATGTTCAAACCAACATCCTTGCTCTGCTGCGCCGTCCCTCGGGTGTAGCAACTGGCTCGGAACTGTGGTGTCGCTCAAAATGGACCAGGTATCTCAGAGTTTGGATCCGTATGGTCTTATATAAAGTCAGTATGGTCTTACGAAAGAAGCCTCTGTTAATCAATTGCCCAAAAGATATATCGTTTGGCAAGACTAATTCTGTGTCTCATTTTTGCGCTGATGTCGTTACTGCTTGTAACTACAGAGTCAAGAAACGACGACGTCCTTAACTGACTTGAGATTATAAGTGACAATAGTGACGTTTTGCCCAAACTGTCGGTGGTGTGATTCCTCTTCTGATTGTCGCATGTACTTCATTTGTCCTCATTTAAAGTCAGATCCATTTTGGCTACTTCCGTCTCGATAGCCACGAAAGCTTCATGGAAGACTCCCTGTGCTCGTTCAAACACATCAGTGTCATCCGTGTACGGAAGCTATTGTGCGGACTTTGTTGGCCAGTAAGCCACATGACAGCGAGTCGCCTTATCTATATCTTTCTTGACATTGAAAATGACAGTTAATTCAATATCGACCTTAGTGAAGTAGCGAGAATTCTCCATAGTCATCCTGCACAACCTAATAAGTTTAGCTTGGCGTTGTATAGCTCATCCCTATGCTCGGTGTCATATGCGGCTTTGGCGTCGACAAAAAGATGGTGAGTGACGATCAGAAATTGCCGAGTCTTTTCTACGATTTGAGGTAATGGGGATATCCGATCAACCCTTCCTGTCCTAAATTCGCAGTAGTATGGACCAGCCAGATTGTTAATAAATGCTTTCAAACGCCGACATAATATGGCAGAAAAGATTTTATAGGCGATGTTTAGCAGGTTTATTCCTCTATAGTTGACGCAGTCAAAAAGGTCTCCTTTCTTTGTTATGAACACTAAATAAAATCTTCGAATCGATAGCTTGAGAAGAGCTGTCAGATTTTCAGTTTTTAAGCAATCTATAGAAGCTATTTTTTAAGCTTTGGATTAAAGAATTAAGGAAAGTTCTTATTTAGCTTAATATTCAAGTGCTATACTATTTAAAATGTGTTGCACAAACCTTTTTCTAAAATATGTAGGGTCTATGCTAATATCTAGAGGTCCAAACATGTCTTTATTATGTTAATATATGCATCAGCATTTAGTCTTAGGTCATTAAAGGCTAATCGACTGCAACCGTAAAAACTAATGCCTCCGCATACCATACAACTAAGTAAGAGCAATTTTTTTTTTTTCGAGAGTTATCAAAAGTTTACCTCAAATCTTCATTTATTCCTAGAAGTACGTAGGAGATTTCATCTGACTGATGGTGATTTAATTTGGATTCATATGCGAAAATGATCCTTTTCCAGTCATCCTGAGTGTAATTTGCATGCTCTTTTGCGAAACTCTTGCGGCAGCTCTCATTTTTTGTTAATGTAGGCTTTTTTGTAGGCATTCGTCCTTAAGTTCCGTGTTGTGCAGTCTTCTCTGAATAGTCCTCGCACTAAGAATTACTCCGTATTTATCGGCAAGCTCTTGACTTATTTCTTCAGATAACAGAAATCTCATTTGTCGTTTTGTATTGCGTTTCCCAGTTCCCGATTTCATTTTTCGAACTATTCTAAGTTTTAAATTTATGAAGCAATGTCAGAACTTCAATATAATTACACTACATCCCTTTTTTTGTTCGCTCGTTAATTTTTTTCATTTTTACTCTCACAACTTGCATTAAAAGACAAACAAAGAAACTTGTTGCAAATAGTATGCAGAAAAACTTATGTCACTTAACAGAGCATACTTGTGAAAACAGCTGTGTAAAACAAAGTGGAAACAAATAAAATAACAATTTATAAACTTATATACAAAGCCGTGGTAGCATTTTTTTGATCACTAGTGTATTTTGATGGATGTTACTCGTATATATGTGTTCTAGATTTTTTACCATTCATTCATAGAAAGGTATACGCTTCAACAGCGTTTGCAAATCATCCAAATGCTTTCGAAAAATTCGCGACCAGTTCCAACAAATTAACTCAAATTTTCGCCCGTTATAATGGTCTCGATATGCAAACAATTGAGAGTTTAGTGAAAAAAAAAATTGAATGTGTTGCAATGGCAGCCAGACAGTTAAAGGCCAGAAGTGAAGAGAATATTGCTGCTGCACGCGAGTCAATAACTCAAGACCGCAGTCAATCGGTCAATAGCTGGTCATCTGTCGGAAGTCCCTGTGGTCTGCGTAAAGACTCGTATTGACCCAACATCTAAAGCAAAATGACCATCCACCATGTCGAATTTTCGATTTGATGATGGATGATTTGATGTTGGAAAAATATCCGGATTTTATTTGAAGAATCATCCTCGGTGAAGAGGCACGTTTTTGGCTAAATGGCTTTATTAATAAGCAAAATTACTGGTCAGCAGTGGACCTGTTGCTACGACAACCATACAGTCAATCTTCCAGAAGTGTTCGTGTTTCGGAATATTTCATGAGCTGACGGTCATCAGTGTTTCCTTGACCTTCGGGAGAATGAACATAAGTGTAATGCGTATGTAAGAGGATGGAGAAGAAGATTCGCCTGTTTTAGGGACGGGCTGGACAAGAAGTAGGATTGATGAAAAGCTTAGACGGTAGTTTTTCCAGCGTGGAAAAGCACCACTTGGACCAGCGGATTTGTGAATCTTAAGATAGAAACATTTACATTCACTTCATCTCACTTTAGGGAAAAAAAGTCGGTCAACACCTATCGATAACATTTAGCATTCGGGGAAGTGGTCTCCCCATCGTCGTCTTCGAAAAAGATGATCAAGTGATGTCACTTTTAGGGACACATGGATCGTTAGTGAATCTCATGATGGTTTTCCAGATATGACAATTTTGCTTGTCCAAAAATGTGGTTTATCAGAAAAAATCATTTTATGATGAAAAATTGTTTCTTCGTTTTAGCACCGATTAAGCAAAATTACGAATGCTTGGTCGAATTCAAACACAGATCAGCGGTCAAAATCCCTCACACGGTGCCAATACACAATTTGTGAGTTTATCTCATTTGAAACACTTTACTTACAGCGATGCTGAACGCATATGTTAATATGGTGCTCGATCAGCGACTGAGCCAGTTTAACCGGATTCAAAAAGACGATTATATTGACAGAAAAAATGCACCTTTCACAGAACGCCCATTTAATAGCGTTGAATAACAAAAGTGAGTTGTTGTGTGGTAAACTACTCTAACTCCATGGTTAAAAATTTTTGGTTTACACTTGACATCTCTCATAAGGACCAGCCATGATGAATTCAACAAACATCATTTAGTGACAACCAATATCCACACCATCTGTTAGCTCACCCTAAACTAGTCCCTTGCCTTCCTTGTATGGCATAATTTATTATGGAATTTCTCAGTCTTTGCTGAGAAGATGGGTAAGCGCTTCAGTGTTTATTAGCCACCATATCAGCTCCGAATACCTGAAGCCTTCCCCGCAGTGTGATCATGACTCTCACAGCAAGCGTCGCGTATGTTGTGCCACTTATTCGCAGCATACTTTTGTGCTTATCAATAGCGTAGTTACCATCACGATCGCAGTCTACCGGATATTTATAGAGTTATGAGCATATGAAAGCCCTAGTCTAGGATGCAAGCAGTGCTAACGCAGGTTTGGGTCCTGTGAATATCTCCTCTGAAATGACGATTTCATTTCCCGAAATCCCATTGTGACTTTGAACCCAAACAAGACTCAGTGAACTCTGATTGCATTTAGAAAAGTCTCGCACTCGCGAACTAGATTGGAAGTCATGAAAAGGTTCAGCAAATCTTTAAGCGAAGCTCTGTTATCAGCACATATGCAAATGCTTCTTCTCCTGCATCAATTCCTCAGAAAATAATTCATTACCATCAGGATTGCGTATATCTCCGCTTAGATATAATATAATGTAGTCGCCCTCCAGAAAGACATCAGAGTAACACCCTAAATTGACTTTAGAGCCAACTATGAAAACCCGAATATATTTCTTAGTTAGCTCAAATTCTGGCCAAAACCATTCCTGGGCACAAAATTCACGTACTCCTTTTCCTTCCACTGCCTTCTAAATAGAAGATAGTTTTGGGAGTGCAGGCCATGTCATGAATATTCGAACACATGATAGTTATTTGTTCCATTACCAAATCATTGGCTTACCTTATACAAGGTGCATTTTATGTTTCGAGTCAATTTTGTTTATCTGCGATATTAGTTTGAATATCATACGAACTGCACCGTAGACAATGCTGACTAGAAAGGAAGCTGAATTGTTGAAGCTTTATTTAGTTCAACGATATAATAAACGGCAAAAAAGAGTGATAGACCACTTGCTGTCTACATAGAAGTAGTAGTAGAAGTAGGTTTGAGATTAAGTTCGTATGCTTGCATTTGAATAAATATATTGTATTTTTATTTTATTATATTTAACAATTATACGTATGGAATTCCTCGTATTTTGTTTCGTGTCTTTCTCGGAGGTAAAAATAGAAAACATAGCAACTGGTAAGTAGCAGACATAATCCAATTACTCACAGACCTTTAAGCTCGATACCCATACACGTTTCTATCAGGTAAATTGATTCAATCATCTTAATGTTAATTGCGTGTACTCTCTCTCTCTCTCCCAGCATAATTGACTTAAATCAATTAGTGTATTACAATGTGCATTCAAGAATTTCCAATATCTTTCACCATGTGATGGTGTCGTTGCACTTAGAGCTAATTAAGACTTCCGAGATCGCATATCGTCTTTGTATAAAAACTTATTTTCAAAGAATCCCAATTCATCACCATGAGTTGCCTGATAGTATCTACTTTCTTTTAAACAAAAAACTTACATAAATTCAACACCCCCTTCCAACCACTCAGACGAGCGGAGCAGCACTAAAAAAATCTTTTCGAAATGCCAATCCAACAATGAGATACCCATTTTATCCGAGTTATCCGAAGGAGAATTCTAGAGAGTTCTTAGTAAGGACATTTTGAGTGCGATTGCGCCTGACCTAGAAGGAATAAATGAGCATCTCTACTAACTCTCTGGAAATGCATTCGGGCAATTTTTGAAAAGGCTCCAAGAACAAAGCAATTCGATCTAATTAATTACATTTGGATTGCAAGCTATTTATTAGAGATCATTTCTATACACGACCTTAAATAGGTGAACTTAGTTAGATGTGTAGTTGTTACAGTTAATTTCTATACATGTATCATCGAATTAATACAAGAATTGAAAACTGAAATCATGTGCAACAGAAGTACTAGATGCGCTTTAAAAGTGAGCGAACAGGCTATGTGTGTACCCCATACCTATGCACGTAAGTTAGATGTGTGGTTATTTGTTAGACTCGTTTGACGCACATTTTGACCCACAAAAGAAAATCTGGAAACCTGGCAAAATAGGGGACAATAAAGCGTTTGGTCTTAATTTTTTTAACATTAATTTTTATTAATAAATGTAAGTACTCTGTTAGTAGTAATGTCTTCATATAAGCTACTCGTATACTTGTTTATATGTATGTATGTAGGCTACCAATATGTGTATATGTTTCTTTTACTGTTGGCTGGCCAAATTATGAACTTAAATTGGAGGAGGTCATAGTTTTGTGATTTCTGGGAAAATTATTTATTACAACAGTAAGTGCTTTCGAGAGTGCTTCCAAAAAAATATTTAAATGATTTTTGAAATAGTTCTCAAAAAATTCTTCAAAACTCTTAAACAGAGCTAATTAAATTTTAAAGATTTGCACCATAAGTTCAATTACGACCTGCATCCATATCGCCATATTGTTGACTTAGCTGCATACTTCAAATATTTCTGAGAAAAAATCCGAGACTTTTACTTTAAGCAGAGCCCTTAATCTAATCTAACGTATTCCAGCACTGCCCTTCCCAACTAGCTGACTCGGCAAACGTTGTTCTGCCTTATAAATTATTACTAGTGAATATTTTGGTTGTTAAATAAAAAATAAGGAATGTTTTGTAAGTGTGTTTGAATGTTTTAACGATCGATAAAATAGAGCGAATGAAACTATTTGAACGAAAGTGTGTTCCTGAACGTGAGTATGATGACGGTCCATTTTGTGACGTAGATCAAACGGATATGTGGGGATGGGATCTATGACAGAAAGAGGAATTGAGCGCTGTAGACGATGACCGCCGAAAAAAAATATAAAAACACCAACAATTCATTTTCTCAATTCAATGTATTTCATTAACGTAACTGATATATTTATTGTCTGATCTCTTACAAGTTACAATAAATGTAAAGTGAAAAAGGTAATATATTTTTTATCGTGAAGTACTTTGAACGTTGAATTGAATTGTTAATCATTTGCGAGCGGACTTCAGGAACAGGTTTGAATCTAGATCCGTGCCGATGAGCAAGCCGTTCAATGGCCCTGGTGGCATCTTAATTTCTGGTAGTTGCACTTTTCCTGATGAGCGCATGACAATGGGGACATTCTTTGTATCTACATAGCACCAATCAGCACTTTCGGATGAGCTGAATATTCAATATCAGGATCGTACTCGAATGCGAGACTAAGGAACGAAGCGGATGTAAATGCTCGATGTACTTGTTGGCGTTGTCGGTCATCTGCTCTGTATGTGTCAATTACGAACCGGCGCTCTTGTCTCTGTTTCAATTGTCGTTGCTGATTTCGTTCAGCTAGTGCCTTTTGTGATTGAGATGCACGCAATTGCGATATGCTCACTCGCATATTTTCGTTGCTTTATTCGTTCAACGGCCCAAATGGGGCCCCGTGCGTCTTGCTGCCATTGTTCACTGTAACTACACACACAAATAGACCAATTTGTCGTTAGATACAGTCTTTATAATCTGATGGTTTATTGAAATCAATTTTAAAATACACGAAAATTTCGCAGTCATAAAACACGTATATATTTCTTGTAAGTTAAAATAAATCGTGCAAAATTTTGCACGCACTGATACACAACAAATGCAGGATGAAATGTCAAATTGACCCTTCACTCATGTGTGGATGAAAGTTCGATGAGGCGGACGTAGCGCCATCTGTCATTCAACAACATAAATAATTTCGTTCTGTTTGAAAAATGAACGGCTTGGCGGTTAAATTATTTCGGTATTGTTCTATTTATTTATTTATTTATATTTATATTTTAATCGCTTTTCACATTATGATGAATCTTATAAATTAGTGAAAGCCATAATATTAGGTTAACAAATTTTAAATAGCAAGATGGAAATCATTAAAAAATATGAAAAAATTACAGAACTTAAAAGATAAAGGGTTCCTAATTATATGTACAAACTGGTTAAGTGCCTCAAAAGTAGAGACTTAAAGTTTTTCGTGTTTCTTACTCCTCTCACTTCAGTAGGCAAGGAGATCCACAGGTATTCCGAGGTTAGGCATGGGTATGTTGTTGGAATCAAAGCAAAAGTCCTTTGCGAACGCTGAAAAGATAATCTACAATATAGGTACTCATGTTGATGTGTCTGTATTACATCATGCAAACAAGATAGAGAGCGGAAAACTAAGAGGTTGACGAATGAGCAATCGACGAGACCTTTTGAAAAAACTGATACGTGATTAAATCTCATAGCGAGTGATATTGTTGTAGGTAACATTTAGCCTTCTTTTACTTCCACAATCAACCTTACTATAAACCTCATATCCATATAGTAAAATTGGCAGTAAGAGCGTTTTTGCCAGCATTTTCCTTATTTTAGGTGGTGTAAACAATTTCATTGACCAGAGCAATGAACGCCGCACGAAACTTTAAGGAAGCTGAAAGACTTTGCGTTAACCACAACACATTGCAATTTCTTTATTAAGTAAGAGTATATTAGCTTTGCTGACTCTATAGAAAAATTGTACATGCTTTGAAATTTTCGACATAGCAGAACATGATTCACCGTATCGAAAGCTTTGGAGAAGTCTAAAAGTATCAAAGCTACAAATTTTTCATCCACTTCCTTATGTCGTCAACTACGGACAACAAGGCAGTTTTGCAGCTGTGTTTAGAACGAAATCCCGACTGACAACTTCTAAGAAGTTTTTTCGATGTCAAATACATTTGACTTTGATTTGACATTACTTCTTTTTTTAGGGAATGGAATAATTTTTGCCTTTTTCCATTCATTCGGATATTCAGAGGTGGTAATGATGTGATTAAAAATATGACTAACGGACGGCAGAATATATGGAGGCAGAAGTTTTATGAATCTGGGATCAATTCAAGCCGAAATATTAATTATGGACATCAATTTCTGATGGCTCAAAGGTATTTTGCCCGGTTTCTGTTGCGAGAGATGTAGGCATTGTAACAAATGTTTCATTAAGAAGGTCGCATTCAATTTCGTGAGGCACTTTAGGGTTCTTTTTTCCATTTTTTAGCTCTTTTAGGGTTTTCCATGTGTCTTTCATCGACCTATTTTGACTCAATCAATTTTCGTAGTAGATCCTTTTCACAGCTCTTATCTCTGACACTACTTTATTACGCAGACGGCAATATGCACGATGCAGTACTTCAAGTTTGTGTCGCCTCCAAAGATAAAAAGATCTCGCTCTTGCATCAGTTATATGATACTACTGCTTAACTAAGGTGGCAATGATCTACGAACGACCTTAAACTTCACAGCAAAGTTTTTATCAAAAAGATATCTAATCTGCTCTTGTAGAGATAGTACTTTATCATCAACTGGCCGTAGGAAGCTAACATTATTCCAGTCAGTAGCCTGCAGGTCGTGCACTAAACCTTGGTAATTTAGGTTTTTAAAATCTCTGAACTGGTACCTAAACTCCATCGGTTTATTTCGAAAATCTAAGGTTAAATCATATCGTGTCTGGAGAAGGCAGGGGCTGAGATTTGATTGTATAGTATGACCTCATTTGTGTCGCTGACAAAAAAATGATCAATAAGTGTATTTGCGTCACCCTGGAAATTAGTAGGAATACTTGTATTAACTGGAAATAAGTTAACCGCTTTAAAACTATTCATAAATTTCGACGAAACGCTAGTGTCAATTAGGTTGCAATTAAAATCACCACAGAGAACAACATGCGAGGCGCTGCAAGAGTATTGTTCCAGTACATTTACTATTGGGAAATAGTCCACATACGAGTATTGATCTGCTCTGTACGCGGTACCCAATAATATTTTTTCAGACTCGCACACGATGTAAACGAAGCAATAGTCAAGCCCGGAGTCCTGCGCTGATTTACAAACCGGTATTAATTGTAAACCTTCGCGAATATAAATTGCAGAGCCTCCCCCAGCACGATCTATTCTATCACCACGGTGAATCTTAAAACCTGCCACGTCATACACATTATCCTCAATATCAGGATGGAACCAAGTTGCAGACACACAAAAAACATCAAGAGATATCTAAATTCTTCAAGCTTGAAACTACTGTGCAAACTTTGCGTATTAAGATGACAAATTTGTAAATAATTTTTTTGCGTGGAAAGAATACGAATCATGGAATTCATCATCACCTGCGGGACTTCATCCAATGTTATTTAAAAAGTTGCTCATTTTTGATTTTAAAAGATAGAGAAATAAGAAACAAATTATAAGGAACTTTCGAAAATTTCATCAGCCAGTAAGTATTTACAAATGAATGTTGAGAATGTGAGAGGAAGATTAAATATAAAAAAGAATAACACAAGTAGATAACAAAAGCTAGAAGCAAAGAAAAAAATACATCAAAAATGGGGGGTTAGGGTAGGAGTGTGAAAATTTGGGGCTGTAGGTATTTTTTGATGCCAAAAATAGAAAAAATGTTTCTGAATGGATTCATGGTAATAACCTAGCGGTATGAAATATAACTTACAAACTATTCTCATACCTACCAAATATACACAAAAAATTTCATAAAAATCGGTCGAGCTGTTTCGGAGGAGTGTGACCACAAACACGGTGATACGAGATTTTTACAAATACTGATTATGTTATATCAGAATGGCGTTGATTTCACATTGGTGACATAGTGTAAAAATCAAAGCATCAAAAAAGTGCTGAACTGAGGCGAAGAAATTTCTATATCCAAAAAAAAACCAACGAGAGTGCATACAAAAATATTTCGTGTTCTATAACAGACAAGGAAGTTAAGAATTCAAAAACTTCTTTAATATTTCCTACAAGTCCGACCATCCCTAGCTTCAAAAACTAACAAGATGAATATGTACCTCTTCATGAAAAGGATTTACTTCTCAAATTAGTGAAAAACTGTCTGTAAGTACAACCACCCAACCAAATTTCAATTCATATGCAGGCGGGATACATATAAAGAGGAATACAGATTTTCAACGACTGAGCGTTCATCAGCCAATTCCAATGATGAAGCTTTGGAGGCAATACGACAGAGTTTTAACGATGATACTCATCGTCATGCTACTCAGTTGGACATTTAAAGAACATCGCTTAGGCGTATTTCAAAACTTGATGTGAAGTTGAATGGAACGAATGGAAACCCACACAATTCAATCGGCTGTTCGATAAACCAATAGATTCGTGCGACTAGCCACAGATACTCGTAATTTAAAAATCTTCGAAAACCATATCATGAGCGTAAAGTACCGACATTTCCATTAGATTGTAGTATTAGAAATTTTATTTTGATTTATAGCAATGGTTGTTGTTTTATTAACATAAATTGGAGCTTGGCATGCTGGAAATCCATAAATTATTTTTGGACAAATTTTAACTAGTTTATATATCATAATCCATTTTATATATTTTAATCCATTAATCGCTAAATGCTGAGATAATTTATTAAACTAAAATGTCGGAGGTTGAGTACGGAGTATCTGAAAATGTTGCATCAGCGTCAACTATGCACATCCTCTTAAATAAACTGTTTTGTGCGGAACTACGGCCGATACACTATCCCTCGAACGGGATACTGGGCAATAGTAGAGAATTTTTTGGATATACATAGTTTCAGCAGGGTCGAGCCACAGTACTCCCCGTGACGATAAAGATTTTTTGAGAGCTTTCAATGACTGGATAATTTCGAAATATGCAAATTTCATTTGGGCTCTCCAGATTTAGCGGCGGCCGATTTTCTTCGTGGGATGGGGCGGACCTACGTGAACCTACGACAATTCTGAAGCTTAATCAAAATATTTCCGCAGAAGTAACTAATTTGGAGCCAGAAATTTGTCAGGGATTATGATACTGCTGCGTCTAGATCACAAGATAGGCCTGATGACTAATTTCAGGAATAAACAAAAAAATTCGTACGCCGGTATAAGGGTTGCATTGGGTGTTAACCATCACTTCAAATGACGGACAAAAAAGTGGTCTTTAACATGTTTTCTGAGCTCCATCGATATTGCTGCATTAAATTCAGATATTACTTGTATATATTTCGAAGACAAAAATATGGTAAAATATACTTCCTTAATCAAAAAGTACCCCGAATGTATCCAGTAAATTAAAAATACAAGTTTATTCATCTAAATCTATATTTTCCCCTTCAAAGTAATCCCCATCGACTGCAACACACTTATGCCAGCGCTTGATCCAATCTTTGAAACATTTTTTATATTCGGTTTTCGGTATGTCAATCAGTGCTTCCTGCGATTTTCCATTACTTCCTCTCGGCTGCTGAAACGAGTTCCTCGTAGTGGGTTTTTAACTCGTTTGAACAGAAAGAAGTTACAGGGAGCCAAATCAGGTGAATTCGGTGGCTGTTGGATGGTATTTGTTGCATTTTTCGTCAAAAAATTACGAATAATGATGGCACTGTGCGAAGGTGCGTTATCATGGTGCAAAATCCACGAGTTTTCTGCCCACAATTCTGGCCTCTTTCGGCGAATTGCTTCACGCAAACGTCTCATAACGCCCAAATAATACGAGTACGCTTTGTTTATTGTCTGGCCTGATGACTACACCGTTGTAATCCATGAAAACCGTGAGCATTGCCTTCTTTTTTGACTGGAAACGACGTGGTTTTTTTGTTCTCGGCTCATTTGGTGAACGCCATTCGCTTGCCTGATGTCTGGATTGCGTGTCGTACTCATAAGCCCACGTCTCGTCTCCAGTAATGATCCTTTTGATGTATGTGGGATCGGATTCAGCCTCGCAAATCATCTCCCTTTTTTGCATGAAATTGAGGTCTTTCGGCACCAGCACACCAACTTTACCGCTACACGACGGAAACCCAAATCATTAACCAAAATGTCTTGGACGGATCCATAGGCAATGTTCAAGTCCTCCGCTATCTCTCTGATGGTTAATTTGCGGTTATTCACCAACATTTCTTTTACTCGTACTTCATCAATGTTTTCGTCGGTTTTCGATGTCGATGGTCTGCCACTGCGTTAATCATCTTCATCATCTTGACTCACGACCACTTTTGAACCGCTTGTGCCACCGGTAAACGACCATTTTCTTTGGAGAATCATTGCCGAAACACTTTTTCAACATCTCCAACGTTCGCGCACCATTAAATGTCAACAACTTAACAAGAAAACAGAACTCAAATCGGAACAATGGGAGCGCCATACGGTTGCAACGAGTGTACTTGAGGGAACTCAACATATATCATGGCAAACGATTGTTCGTTAAATCAACAGAACATTAGAGATCCCTCCTTAACCTTTGGTGAGCTTGGTGGAGTCTCAAAGGCCCGACGCAAAATATCATAACTGTTATAATAGATGTGTTTGCGATTTCTATTCATTAGTCGCTGAAGTTTGATGCATTTGCCGGCGATCCTTCTCTAATTTTTAGTGCGTCGCTCGATATCGCGTGAACTGGACGTAATTACTTGAGTGCCTCGCTCTATAGACCCCACCAGGCGTGTTGTGTTGCAAAACCAGTAGTATTATTCTTATATTATTGCATGATTGTTAACTGTTGTTTTATTATTTCACTTGTTTTAGTGCCATTTAATTAATATTATTAGGCAATAACACTTGTGAAGAAATAGAACAATCTTTATTGGAAAATGATGAGGAAGACTAAGATTTCGATGACAGTAGTAGCGAAGAAGAAGAAGATCATATGTCTACGAAATCATCATCGGACTCAGAAGTAGATATGGGAGCTGCAGAAGAAATAACAGGAGAAGAAAATACAAGTAAAAACAGTTTTTTTTTGGAAAAGACAAAAGGTATGTGTGGAATAAAAATCCTAGTCATCCGAATGTTCGAACTCGCAGCGAAAATATAATAACTTTCTCACCTGGAGTAAAAGGTCTCGCCATTGGAATGTTTTTTTCTGTTTATTAACGATACAATATTAGACGAGATAGTGGTATGTAATAATATAAAGATACATTCAACAAAGGAACATAAGAATTCTTCAACGCATACACTAAAATTGCCAGGGATGAACTTGAAGTTCGTATAGATCTTTTATTACTAGCCGGCCTGTTCAGATCAAGCAGACAGAATCTTACAGATTTGTGGCCTTCCGAGTGAACAGGCATCGATATTTTTCGCTTGATAATGTTGCTACGAAGATTTCGTTTCATTCTGAACAATTGACGATTTGATGATATCAGCATCCGTGAACAACGCAAAAATGTCGACAAGTTGGCAAGCACTTGTAATTTATTTGATAAATTTATTCAAAACTGTCAAAAACATTGTGAACCATATGAGTATATGACAATCGACGAAGAATTAGTCGCCTTTCGTGGTCGCTGCAGCTTCAAACAATACATAGCCAGCAAACTAGCTAAGTATGGTGTAAAAATATACGCATTGGTTGATAATAAAACATATTATACCCTTAACTTAGAAGTACACTCTCGGGTTCAACCTGAAGGGCCATACAAACTTAGCAATAAATCCTTTGATGTCGTTGGTCGGCTTGCAGTGCCTATATCTAAAACATCTAGAAATGTTACGATAGACAATTGGTATTCTAGTTATGAACTGTTTGAACATCTTTTGAAGGAACACAGGCTAACTGCTCTGGGAACATTAAGAGCCAATAAGACGTGTATTCCACTTACATTCAAAACAATGAACACAGTTCAATGTTTGGTTTTCAAAAGGATTTAATTATTTTATCCCATCTACCAAAGCCAAAAAAAAATTGTTTTTATGCTTCCTTCTCTTTATCATAATAACAAAATTGACACTGAAAACGGGCCTAAGAATAAACCGTCCATCATAGCATTTTATAATTCTACTAAGGGTGATGTCGACGTCGTTGACAAATTTTGCAGAGGATATGATGTATCTAAAAACTCTAAAAGGTGGCCACTGACTGTATTTTTGCAAATTCTGAACATTGCTGGAGTTAACAGCATGATTATATACGCATTAGATAACTCACAAAAGATTCCAACTAGAAGGAAATTTACAAAGGAGCTGGGGCTTTCATCGATAAAAGAACAATTACATATGAGAAAAAATTACGTAAAAGAATTGGTCAGCATTTGAGTTTTGATGAATGGGAACCAGTCCAGAAGGTGCCTAATATTCGCAGAAGGTGTATTTTTTTGTATTCGTAACAAAGACCGTAAGACAAGACACGTCTGCAATGAATGTTCGTGGCCTATTTGCATGGACCATGCGAAATTAGTTTGCGAAGACTGCCTGAACTCTGGATCTCAGCAGATGATTAAAGAAGATTACATTTTTTTTTAATACTTAAAGCTTAAAACAATATTATGTGCCAGTAAAAATACATCAAAGCAATTAGATTTAAATTTAATTTTTTTGTTACTTTCACAGAAAACAAATTTATGATTTGTTAAAACCACAAAAAGTTTATGGTTTTATATTTCGTAATCATTTTAATTAATGTCAAAAGGAAATTAATAATTTTTTTATTTAAATTATACGTTTGTAGTTTAACTTCATACATATGTATATAAATAAAACGAAAATCTTTTTTCTCACGAGCCATAACTTTCCGGGGTGGGGTTTCTGGACCCCACCAGGCTCACGGCGTTATTCTGTTCATCAGGCTTGCCGATTGGAAATTGAGCGTATGTTGGGACGAACGATGAAAAAGTCTCTACATGCAATTTAACTGGTACAGACCAAGAAAATCCATCGTGATAATACTTATTGTAAAATTGTGATATGCTCATCCTCGTAAGCCATGAAGAAAAATTATAAAAATCTGTATAACAAACTTGCATAAAACCAATGTGCAGTCATTCGTTAAAATTATCCTTTGCTAAAAAAAATAATGTTGGCATTATTGTATTACTGTTAATAAAACTAAGATAAGGGCTATTTATCGAGATTATTGCTTAAGCATCTCATATAAGTGGATTTCCGGGTACCCTGTATAGCAACCAATTGATTTTTCGTTTTTGAATGTATACTAAATGTAATTAAAACAAAACCTTGTATGTATGTATTTATGTTATTTATTTCTCTTAATTACATGTAACTTAAACATAATATAAAATTCAATATCTTAATAAGTACATAGTATGTAATATAAGAAAAACAATTTGGTGACATTCGATATTTTTTTACAAACGTAATTCAATAGAGTTGAATGTCACTTCATTGAATCAATCCAAAAAAGGGTGGGGTGGGGTACAAACAAAAAAATTAAGCATTTTTTAGCAAATAATATTACATTTAAATTAATTTTAATTTGTTGGAACTTCTTTAGTTACGAATGCAGAACTTATTCAATCAAAATATTAGAAGTGAGAGTGGCTAGTCTATTATAGTCATAGAGAAAAAACCAATTTTTTAACCGCTTTAGAAATGTTTTGGACGCGTGAACTTTCCTAATTTCTTCTGGGAGTAAATTAAATAAACGATTACATATAATGGGATAAAAATTACTAAAAGCAGTGGTATGAAAACTAGGTATATGTAACATATTTAGAGAGTTTTTACGCAGGTTACAGTTTGGAATGATTCAAAAATTTCGGTTGCCGGACTTCATAAAGAACGCTTGTAGAATCTTGAAGCAGTATAGGTGACGAATATTCTTAATTCACAAAACAAAGGATAACTAGGATGTCTAACAGGTTTACGACATGTTTTCCTGACCACATTCTTTTGCAAAACTAGCAATGGTTGAACTTTATTCTGATAGCCACTTCCCCAGCAGCTTATACCGTATATTACGTAGGTAATAGAAATGCCTAAGTGTAGAGATAAAATACTTCAATCCACTGACGTGAGATGAGAATTTCATATTTGAATCCAGTAAGAGTCCTGTGTACATAAATTCGTCCACATTCTCTATCAAAAAACAATCATTACTACAACTTTCACTTGTACAAAATAAATGACCAAGTACACTTGTTGCACATTTACAGTGATATAATTTAAATTTTTTGCAATTTGGTGTGTGATACTCGTAATATACATTTGGTTTTGGATTAGTAGGACAAAATAAATTAAAAAACATTAGTTTTGTCTTAGGACTTATTACTAGCTTGTGTTCAGCGAACTATTGTCTTAGTGTATGTAAATAGCAATTTATGTCAGAAATAAGATCTAAGGGATTATCTAGGCCATACGTTAAATCAATATCGTCAGCAAAAGCAGTAGGTAAGACTGAACCTTGGGGTACCCCAAGCCTGATCAATTGCACATCACTTCTCCGTCTCATACAAGTTTACTCTCTGTGATCTATTTTTCAGATATGATTCAAACCATCTAAGCATGAAACCACGTACAAATTCATTTTCCAGTTTTTTTAACAAAATTTTATTATGTCGAAGGCTTTGGTAATACCAATGAATAACGCAGCTGCACATTTTTTTTTTGTCAAGGTTGCACATTATCTGAGAGCAAAAATCTAAAAGTGCATCCTCGGTTGATTTGCCCTTTTGAAATCCAAATTTCGAGGGATGAAAGAACATTACCTCGTCTAAAAATTTCACTAACGTCATTTTAATAAGTTTCTCAAAGACTTTACTAATACCCGGCAGACGAGATATCGGCCTATAGTTTCCGATTCAGTTGAAGAGCCCTTTTTAAACAAGAAAATAACATCTGCATATTTTAGGCCGTCAGGAAAAATTCCAGAAAAACGCTACGACTAAATACTTCAGCTAACATGCAATATTTTTAAGTACAACATCAGAAATATCATCGACACCACATGAATTTGAGTTATTTAAACTGACAATCGTTCTTAAAATCTCTAAAGAAGTTATAAGGTCAAAAACAAAACTATCACTGTGGACAGAATTTATGTCACCACCAAGAGATAGATATGCTTGAGAAATGTCTGTTAAATGCTTCAGCAATTTCAGGTTTATTTGTTATTTCTTTATTATTAATACGTAGAACAATAATTTTTTGACTAAATGATTTTTTGTTAAGAATAGTATTTACAATTATCCATTCCTTCTTAAGATTACCTCTAGCTGTATAAAATTGAGCGCGGTAATAAGAATCACGGCAAATTGGTATTTCCTTTTTCAACTCAGTAAATAATTAGATAACCAAGGTTTGAGTTTTTTAAGAGATTTTCTTGTGGTCAGTGAACTGCAACTTGAAATATAGTTTTTAAGAGTGGTTATGAAATTAGCATAGGCATTTGATAAGTCACTGCGGTTATAGACATTGTTCCAGGACTCAAAACACAACTTATTTCGAAGCCTAGAAAAGTATATTTTTGGTTTTCTTTGGATACAATTCTGAATTGGTCTGTTATTTTTACGTTTTATGTTAAGTAAACCGCCAGTCATATAATGGTCAGTAATCATAAAATCGAAAACACAATATTCGCACTCTTTAGATGAAACATTACGAAAACGCCCATATATATGGTCTAAGCTAGTATCTGATACAGATCTAGTGAACGCATTGATGAAGTTTGTCAGATCATTTAAAGCTAACACAGAAAGATACTTTGATATAATACAATCAACATTAAAATCACCTACAACTATTCAGTTTTTGGATTTCTCAGTATATAACATAACAGAAAATATATACATATTTTTTACATAACAACACATAACATCACCATTAGCAACATCTATAGATAGGGCATTATTGAAAATTTGTTTTACCTTTTCAGTTGCATTAGTGTCATTGACATTTGGGACACCAACAATGTCTATAGAGTTGATTAGTGTTTTCTTGTTGTTGCCAATTTAATTTAGACTCCAAATCCTGGACTTTTGCTCTAAGTTCTACGTTCTTTTTTCTCAATTCGGCTAGTTCTTGGAGAAAACGGGTGTTACATTCGTCTAATTTTATGAGTTTAGCGTATTTCTTCTGCAGGGAACATTGACTATCGCTATTGACGTCACTGTTAGATGACTCACTATTTTTAGGCCATGTGTTGGTTTCTCCAGTTGGATGAGTATTTGCGTTAGGTGGTGTGTTGTTGTTGTTGTCGACTTAAAACTGAACACTTATTGCACCGAAAAATATTACGATTTGATTTATAAAATTCAGCATCGTCTTTAGTGATATTCACACAATTTAAATTAAAAAGATTTTTGCAGTCACTACAATTTACTTCTGGAAAGCTTTAGATAAGGAACTTATTTTTTGCGATGTGTACCTCACGTATAACAATTGAATTTACTGACTTATTTATGATTATAACAGAGATCAGACTAGTAGGGCAAAATATGATAGGGCAAGAACTGTAAGGAGACTATCAGAACTAGAGAACTGATTTTTCAGTCCAACAAGACTAACCCATAGACCTGTATCAAAAGGAGTTCAAACCACCCCGAAACCGTGTAACCAAAAAATCATAGAAAAGTCTTCCACATCTCCCACATCAGCTCTAGGTTAATCTGCTTTCCACAGCCACCTCATTGCCACTTTGTAAACTTCGCTGATGGAATATAAAAATGTATATTGAAACAGTAGTACAAGCAAATAGTGAATCCAAAGTATACACCACTTTCAAAAGAAAGATACGGGTAGTAGCGCTAAATACTTTAAATTTACCAGAGTTCAACATCAGTCATGCGAGTACGTGCATTTGGGACCGATAAATCTCTTCAGCAGATCAGAAATTCCTTTTGAAACGTTCAGTTCCAGCTGTTGGGAGATGTTTCAAGTTTGATATTCAGAATATAGTTGCTGGGGTATCGCAGAACTTCGATCTGTTTCTGACACACTTTTTAATTTTCACTAACAATATTCTATCTTCATTTCCAAATATACCTTTCCTTTTAATAATATCTATTGTACTTCCTGGCAAATATTTAATTATTTGTACGTACATTAAGATTACATCTTTTTGGTACTTAGATTTACCACGTTCAAAATACATAGGAAGAATGTTAATTTTTTAGACAGATTGTGATCAAAGAAAGGTAGTAAGAGAAAAGAAAAATAATTAAATGTGAAGAGAAATATGATAGCATTGAGTTTCTGAAATGTGAAGTATTCGAGACAAAACGTATTCGCTGAGGCAGCGAGTTCCAAGAAAAAATAAACGAAATGAATTTAGATATCTATTACGAAAAGGGACAAGGTCTAACATTCTGGTAGCCCACATGAAATAAAATTTTGGAAACAGATATGACTAGCATTGCTTATAAATAATTCTATGTTTTATAAGAATATAGAATTCCTTAGGTCTAAAAACTCTTTCAGAGTGCAACCAAGTAACCTATGAGAGTAGAAAGAGATATGGTCGTATCTAAGCAGCATCATTGAATGCAATCTGAAGTTTTCTTTGGAGTACATGATCAAGTGAACTGTAGACTGTATCTGAGAGGTACATCTGTTTACAATTTGGGTGGGGTATAATATATGAACACAGCTTACGCAAACTATTTTAGTTGGTATGGTTGTACTCGATTAATTGGCGTTTTATAGCGTACCCAAAACTAGTTGCAACCTTGACAAAACTCATTTTCCTATCTGTCAGGAGATTAAGATTTAATTTTCTGTTGGAAATCGGAACTATTTGCGATTTAATCCGGTTAAGTAACAAGCCGTTTGTCACTGACCACGTATAAATTTGCTTTAAGTTGTCATTTAGAAGAATTGCCAGCTCTTTAAGTCTAGAGAAAGGTGTTTATACATGAATCTGTACAACGTAAACAAACAGAGAAACGTTACACTTCCAGAATCAAAATCGGTTCTGATTTCTTCGAGCCGCGAAACATCTATAACCAGTTCTGAAACCAGACGGTTGCAGATAAAACGATTGATGTGTATTTATGTATATAGTTTGTTATCTGATTTGTTAAGAGTTTTTCAAGAACCTTTAACAGGCATGGAAAGGTTTCACGCCTCCGGGAGTGGAGATGCCAATTTTTCGTAGAAAATTTTGAAAGAAAATTGCTGCGAGACAACAGAGTGGATGGATATTGTAGGTACAGATATCACTGCAATACGGACTCGAAAGGTAGTTGTTCAGAGAGAAGAACAGAAGTTGGATCTGAGACAATACCAAGTCATGAGACTAGGTCGGCGACCGGGACTGAAACATACCGGATGCAAAGTGTTTACTATTTCCAGTCCTAATAAGTTCATATAAAAAGCACGGCAGCTAGTTCGAAATAAGTCAGCTTTAGAGTAGCCAGTGCCTATTATATGCTCGTAAGGTACGTTGTATTCTGAAAGAGTTATAAAAATTGAGCTAAATGAACAGAATCTGTTCTTGGAATACACACATGCGACTCGACATTTGGTTTAGTTGCCTCGTATTTCAACTATTAAATACTAATGTCCGTTTTCACACCACTTTAAAATTTTTTACAGTTCAGTATCGTCTTAAAGTAAATCGCGACCCCACCTCAACAAGTATCGGTGATTCTAATATTGTATATGTTTTCATAAGAACTCATAGTTTTGGTTGTTGTAGGATGTATAATATAATAAACACATTAGACATCGACATGAATTCGAAAATAAATATTTTATTATTATTATTTTATTATGTAATTCAAATTAAATGGTAAATTTTAAAATTATAGAGCGGAGACTATTGGCTCTGTTTTACAATGACATACCAAAAGTTCAGACAGTTCAAAAAGTTCCCGTACTACACAACCGTGTGGCGCTCCCATTTTTCGGATTTGAGTTCTGTTTTTGTTTTTATTATTATTATTATTATCAAGGGAACGATTCAAATTAATTTGTAGGGTCCGGGATTTAACGCCGTGGTACTATGCCCATGTGGCATTTTTGTGTTTTTGTTTTTTGTTAAGTTGGTAAATTTGTTGCTAATGTTCCCTCTAAATCTTAGCGTCATAGCTTGACATTTGCAAAAGTTACGTAGCCAAGAGTACATCTAACTCTGTGTGTGTTGGCGATTTTTTACAATTTTAGAAATAGATTTCAATTTGCAACAACGAACTTGTGTTAAATTTTGCATAAAAAACGGATTTAATGGTGCGCGAATGTTGGAAATATTGGAAAAGTGTTTCGGCAACGATTCTCCAAAGAAAATGGTCGTTTACCGGTGGCACGAGCTGTTCAAAAGTGGTCGTGAGTCTATCGAAGATGTTGAACGCAGTGGCAGACCATCGACATCGAAAACCGACGAAAACATTGATGAAGTAAAAGAAATGTTGGTCAAAAACCGAAAATTAACCATCAGAGAGATAGCGGAGGACTTGAACATTGCCTATGGATCCATGTCCAAGACATTTTGGTTAATGATTTGGGTTTCCGTCATGTAGCAGCAAAGTTGGTGCCAAAAGACCTCAATTTCATGCAAAAGAGATGATTTGCGAGGCTGAATCCGATCCCACATTCATCAAAAGATCATTACTGGAGACGAGACGTGGGTTTATGAGTACGACACGCAATCCAGACATCTGGCAAGTGAATGCTGTTCACCAAATGAGCCGAGACCAAAAAAACCATGTCGTTTTCAGCCAAAAAAGAAGGCAATGCTCTAGGTTTTCATAGATTACAACGGTGTACATAGTGCATCATGAATTTTTGCCAGAAGGCCAGATAGTAAACAAAGAGTATTATTTGGGCGTTATGAGACGTTTGCGTGAAGCAATTCGCCGAAAGAGGCCAGAATTGTGGGCAGAAAACTCGTGGATTTCGCACCATGATAACGCACCGTCGCACAGTGCTATCATTATTCGTAATTTTTTGACGAAAAATGCAACAAATACCATCCAACAGCCACCGAATTCACCTGATTTGGCTCCCTATGACTGCTTTCTGTTCAATCGAGTTAAAAAACCACTACGGCAACGCGTTTCTGCAGCCGAGAGAAAGTAATGGAAAAATCGCAGGAAGCACTGATGGACATAGCGCAAACCGAATAACCGAATACAAAAAATGTTTCAAGGATGGGATCAAGCGCTGGCATAAGTGTGTTGCAGTCGATGGGGATTGCTTTGAAGGGGATAATATAGATTTAGATGAATAAACTTGTATTTTTAATTTTCTAAATAAATTACGGATCAAGGTAGTATATAACGTACATAGATACAGTATTTTACAATATTAAGCTAAATTGTGTAAAATTATTTATTTTGTCTATGTTTGAATGACTTGGGTATTTTAATGCATCATAAAGTTCGAGATTATGGTTTTCGTGACTGCCGTTTAGTATCGTGGATGGCGGATACTGCAATTAACTTTTGTGTAGTATGATGATAAGACTTCCATTCAGCAAGCTGATTATTTTTGATAATATCTTTAGTTTTGGTTTTAAAATCCAACCTAGTGTAAATGTTAAATTTGTACACTGATGCGTTTCTAGCCATGCTAGCAGAAGGATCAGCGTTTCCGTTTCCCCGAATATAAGAATGACCTGGCGTCCACATTAGCTTAAATTTGTTTGGGGATTTTATGAGCTGTTTTCTTATGTCACCGATAATATAAGAGTTATTGTTCGGGTTGTGAATGGCCTGCAGCACACTGATACTATCGAAACACATAATGTGTTTCCCGCGACGGTTCGAGGCTATTCTTGTGGCTTCTATCGTAAATATTGATGAAATATTAGATAGGGTTCCAACACTTAGGATGGAGCCATCTCCAAGCGTGAAGGAGGTGTTTTCATTGGTTTTTGAACCGTCTTTGAAAATAAGTTTCAACCCATTTGATTTAAGCTCTGTGGAGACGCTAGAGAACAATGCACAATATGTTGTACTGCTCGCGTTTCTGTTTTTGTAATCCACCAGGGTCATTACGATAGATTCCGATTTTATAAACTAATTAGAATGCATTAGTGTTACGCAATGGGTTCGTTTACTTGGCAGTTTTACTTGTTCACTTACTTATAGCAGATGGGATTCGTTTTTCGGTTTTATGATCTATGCATTGATGGATGTCTTTATCAATTACTGAATTTTTAGAAGAAACTAGCTTGGCAACAAGGTTAGCGATAATTTGTTCCTTCCGTTCTTCAGTGGTTGAGAGTCCTGCTTCTGCTAAGCGGAGTTGTAGGGAAGGTTAATGCTTCTTCTAGCTGCCTGGTGGTAGATAGGTTTGCTGATTTTCAAAATGGATTCTGGGCAGTTTCCTTATACACAAATTCCATAGTCAATCTTACTTAGTAGTAACATTTTGGTTGCTACTTAAGTATTTAATTATATAGGTTCTCATAGCTAGAGATTTCCAAAAATGTATCTAAACAATGTTTTTTTCAAATTATATCTATTATTAAATAACAATCTTAGGATTCTTACGATCTTAACATTTTCGATGAAGATAGTTGTGGACAATTACGTTTACGACAAACATGAATCATGCTACATTTTTCTAATGAAAGCTTAGCGTCAGAAGCAAGTAACCATATCAGAATGCACTAGTTAATATAGCTTTGCATTTTTTTAGGCCACTAACTTTGTACAGAATGTAAATGTCATCATTATAAAAACAGTAATCTAAAAGTTTAAATCTTTTTAAAGTTGTGTCATCAAACGCTATAATAAACAGGATTACTGACAGGGATGATCCTTGTGGGATTCCATTGTCTAATCGAAATGCAATGCAGTTGTTAATTTTTGCATAAAACCTCCTATTATTTAGGAATGATTTAACATATTGGGTCTACAAGTAAGTTTCCAGCGTTTTTTTTTTCCAAAATTTGAAGTTTTATTATGAAAACATAGTTACAATGCTTTATTCAAAGTATCGTCCATCGGAAGCTACAACTTTCCCCCATCTTTCTGGCAATTTATGAATTCCGGACCAAAAAAATTTCACGTCTTTCGAGCCCAAGAACGTATCGAGCCAATTTTTGATTTCCTCTACTGAGCTGAAGCGTATTCCCGTAAGAGCGTTCTGCATCGAACGAAACAAGTGGTAGTCAGATGGTGCCAAGTCTGGACTGTAAGGCGGGTGAGGCAGAATTTCCCATCCACTATTCTCCAAATAGTTTTTCATCGAATCCGCAACATGTGGCCGAGCGTTGTCGTGATGAAAAATGACGGACTCATGCCTTGTCTCATATTCTGGCCGTTTTTCTTTTAATGCCCGCTTCAAACGAATTAGTTCTGTTCGATATAATGGTCCTTTGATGGTTTCACCACTCGGAAGCAGTTCGTAGTATACGACACCCTTTTGATCCCACCATATGCAGAGCATGACCTTATTCACGTGAATATTTCGTTTCGGCGTCGATTGGGCGGGCTCGCCGGGCTTTGTATACGATTTTCTGCCTTTAGGATTATCATAATAAATCCATTTCTCATCACCAGTGACAATACGATGCAAAAATGATTTATTTTTATACCGCTGCAGTAACATTTCGGACATGCAAAATCGCCGTTCGACGTCTCTTGGCTTCAATTCGTACGGCACCCAGTTTCCAACCTTTTGAATGAATCCCAGTGCTTTTAGGCGCAGGGAAATGGCTTGTTGCGTAACGCCCAATGATGCAGCAAGTTCTTCTTGAATCTGACACGGATCCTCATCCAGTAAAGCGTCCAATTTCTCGTCTTCAAAACTTTTCGGCTTTCCGGGGCGATCTTGTCCAAAATCACCACTTTTGAACCGTTTGAACCACTCGCGGCACGTCGATTTACCGATACATTCCGCCCCATATTATTAAAGAATAAAATTTTATTAAAGAATAAAAGAATTTTATTAAAGAATAAAAGCAGCGCTTCCCGCAAATTACGTTTATTTGGCTGGAAACTTGCCATGATTTTGATCGATAAAATGTACGACACCGATAGAACTGCTCAAATATAACGCTGCAAAGTTGTTGACAGATACAAAACCTACAAATAAAACACATGGGGTCTGACATTTCTGCCCGGGATCCACTGGTGGCGCACTCTCTGACAAACGCTGGAAACTTACTTGTAGACCCAACAGCTATCCGTAGATTTGGGATTCAACACCTCATTCCCTTAATTTGTTTAAGATGGTATGGATTCCAACTCGATCAAATGCTTTTTCAAAATCTAGAGAAGCACTGAGACATTGTTTTTTGCGGACAGTGCTTTAGAAATGTAGTAGTCGATATGGAGTTGAGCATAGATACATCCTCTGTTACTCGTAGATTTAAAATAAACTTGATTAGGAGAAATAAGTTTTTTAGTTTCAACAAGCCAGAGTAGGCATTTTGATATAATTTTTTTTAGTTCTTGCATATGCATGGGATCAAAGGGAGTGGGCGGTATCGCTCAACTAAAATTTTATCTTTTTAGGGTTTTGGAACGGGAAATAAAGAGGTAGTTTTTACAAAGATACATTTGGGAACCACAATATGATTTCAGCATAATGTACGTATGTTAGATTCTTTTTTCACACTCTTCTTATTACATTGTAAATAAAGATGATCAGACAGACATGTAGGAAAGATAGTTCACTCGATCTTCCTTTGCCTAGGATTTAATTTGGTAAGTTAGCGTAAGTAAATGGATGACTTAAGTAATTTAACCACAAATTTATTGAAAGAAAGAGGATTACAATATTGATATAATCTTAAAATATATTTAGTGGAAAGATTGTACCAATCGATTTTGAAAGATAAGCAAAACACAAAGGAGAGAAACGAGAAGAATTAGAGACAGAGGAAAGTAAAGAAGAAGAAAAGCAGAGTTCATCAAGCATTATTGTTGCTGTTAAACCACCAGTAAGTGCTGCGATAACGGATCCAAAAACAACTGATGTTAGGGAGCCGTTTGATCGATTTGATAATAATTCAGGGAGGACGACGGAAACAAATAACTTTATTTTCAAAAATGTTGAGGAATTCTTGGATCGATCTTCGGGGGAATCCTTACCCCTTGGCTTAAAGATTTTGAGGATATAGCCACTGTTTGTAATTGGAACGCTATTCAGGATTATTTTTATGTAAGACAGTTGCTGAAAGGAGCTGCAAAATTGACTGTCAAATCAACAAGTGAAATTTGCAATTGAGACAATCTGAAGGAATTGCCGAGTTTGATGATACTCCTTCATGTATAAGTCTTCATAAGACTCTCCAGTCTCGAAAGGAAAAGCCGGATGAAACTTTTCTTGAGTATATATAATATATACAGCACGAAATGAGGGTGTATTTTGATGATGATCCACTCATAGCTTATATTATACAGGGTCTAGCAGACAACATTGCAAATAAAATAGTTCTCTACGAAGGAACTACTTTGAGTGAGCTCAGTCAAGTGAGAAGTCTTTAAAGAAATTTTAATTCTTTCTAATACGCTGAATTAACACATTAACTAATGCGTTTTTGTTTGGTCTTATCTCCCTTTCCCCACAAATCGAAATCATAATCTTAACAATTCTCAAGTTGCTAGCACATTTCCATCATCTGAAGTCAATAACTAGGCCAACAAAAAAAATGCACAAGCTGCGGTTCAATCTCTCATCATAGAAGTGTATGCTCAAACAAGGCACTAGATGTTTCTCGTGTAGTGAGTTTGGTCACATAAGCGCAGATTGTGCTAATAAAAAAGCAAGTGTAATGAGAATAAACTAATAATTGGTGGAGAAGGCATGATGCGTTAGTCGACATAGATAGATTAGATTTCATATTGTTTCATATAAATGGATGCCCAATGTCATAATATGTACTTGGCAAGAACTTCTTAAAAAACTCAACCGTCACCTTAAATTCAAAACCTATAGGAGTTGATTTAGGAGAGAATGCTGTTGCAAGTATTGACGTTGCACAGCTTATAGAAAACGAGGTAATTGATAAGGTAAACCATATTGGTAATGAACATATCCGAAGAAAGGTCACAGAGTTGATTCACAACTTCTAACCTAAAAGGGTAGAAAAGTTTTAAGTGGAATTGCAAATAGTTTTATCGGATGAGTAACCCATGTACCAAAAAGCTAGATGATTAGCACCGAAGGAAAGAGAAGATATAAATATCCAGATCGAAGAATGGCTGCGGAATGAAATTATTCAACTCAGTAAATTAGATTTCGCCAATCTAATCGTTCTAGTTAGGAAAAAGACGGGTCTAATCCTCAATTACCGGAAGCTCAATAGCAAAATCGTAAAATACTGCTATCCACTCCCAGTCATTGGGGATATCTTAGAACAGTTATATAAAGTAGGTATTTTCACAATCCTAGATTTTAAGAATGGGTTCTTTCCTGTTGGAATCAATAAAAGCAGTCGGAAATACATTTCTTTTGTAACCCCAGACGAGCAATTTGGATTTCGAAAAGTCCCATTTGGATTATGTAACTCCTCATCGGTGTTTATAAATACTCTCTCTCAGCCTATAGTTCGAAATGTACGTGCTTTTTACAGTGAAGAAAATTTAGAAAGCATGGAATAGTACTCGATGTCGCTGCGGAAAATTGCCTTTTCATCAACTGGAAAAAATACAATTTTTAGAGCATGTCATGGGAAATGAACCAATGATACTGTCAACAGAAAACAATCAAGCTGTTCAGCAATTCCCGAAATCAGATGCAACAAAAAAGATACAAGCATTCTGGGGCCTTAGGAGATTTTTTATTCGATTCATCCAAAACGTTATTACTAACATTTCGTACAGCTGTTGACTTGATCAAGCTATTGCCTTCAGCACATTAAAAGAAGCACTATGCATGGAACCAGTTTTGAAGCCTTTTAAATCGCTTTTAGATATGGAGTTTCATGCCGATGCACTCACTCACTCTGTTTTCTGCATTAGCTACAAAACATTACAGGCTGAGGTCAACTACACTTGCTGTTATTAGATACGTCAAAGAGCTAAGAATCTATCTGCCACCTCGCCTAAAATATTTTTGTCTCTGTATCCTTCGCTATGCTCAGGCAGTCACATTTCGCCTCTTCAAACCTTCTGTTTTATTATTTGTCTTTCTACGAATACTCATTAATTAACCAGTAAGCCCAACTTCAAACGAACTCTGATATAGCGTGATTCCTTCCTAAGCCGAAAAGTGATCTTGTGGAACATCGTACCATACTCAAAACTCAAAAACATTAGCATCTTTTAGGGAATACTTATATACCAACGTCAACACGAGCTTCATGCCGTGATATCGGCAAAACTATGCCAACTATCCTATTGATGTAATGACATTTGCTTACCTTCGAACGGTCTTAGGCCAGCATCTCAAGGCGTGGTGAGCGATGTTTTTACAAATATGCTGAACATCAAAACTAATTTAAACTTTAGTGATTACTGCAGAATTTGTCTGTCTTGGCTGAAACAGATTTTAATATCTGCCAAGATTATTGGCACAATCATCAGCAAAAATATAGGTAGTATCAAGGTAGTCTTCAATTTTTTTAAAATAGAACAATATTTCAATATTAAATATCTTTGAAAAGGGCCAAGAAGTAGGCATATATCCGGGAAGTGATGCATCCGATGATACGAGTATCATAATGACTACAGCAATCCTACAAACAGAGTCCATCCTGTATTGGTCATAAAGCATTCTCTCTATGATATTTCAGGGAGTTTTAAAGCCACTACATTGGAAGACATTTTCCTAATTCTGATCATGGAATATTCTGTCCACTTTAATGGAGACATCCAGTGGGTGTTATCAAAATGCCAAAATTTTCCAAAAGCAAAGTGCCTTGATCAGAATTTAGTTTTTTTCTTTTTCAAAGTTCCCATCATTGGTAAGCAGTTACACTCAAAGTCGTAATTTCTCAAAGACTTTACATAATCTCCATTCCGCCTTACTTCAGTCTGGCCGAAATGCACCACCAGTCTTCATTGATAACTCATTTCTCATACACCTACTTCTACCACCCCTATCTGGTGAAATTTAAAAGTTTAGCATGGCAAACATTTCTAATGGACTTTGCATCTCGGTACGGCAAGGATACCATAGACATGGCATTTGCGTGCGATGCGGCTCAGCAGTGGCTCCTTAAGTGGCCATTAGCAGTGTATCGGGAAGAGACAAATAGTTTAACTTTCTCCTATTCATTCGTATTTGCATACAAATTACGTGAAAGAATGGACAAAGTTTATCGTGTTAATGCGACTGCTTTGCCAATATAATACTGTCGGGTTGTGCTGTTTTACTCGTCCGATGAAGTACTGTACTGACTATCCCACTGAGACTTGTTGTTGTTTTTAATTGTTAAAAGTTGCTCGGTCAAAGGTGATGGAAATGGACAAACTTGCTTACAAACACACACAGTTAGCTGCTGCATGCTTTGTTTGTGGCTGTGAATTTTAAGGAACAATATGTATGCCAAGGGGGTGCTCAACTATTCAGTGCAGTACGTACGCTTAAATTTTACTGTGGCAGTTTTTCAACATGGACACTTGTCTGCTGCAAAGTGGCATGCGAAGATAAGGAATATTTAATTATTCGCTTTCTACTAGGTCTTAGGTTGGGATGTTTATGTATTTTCCACAACTTGGTTTTGATTACAGAAATGCGATATTTGGTGAGACTATAAGATGGTAGTTGACCAATTTGACGTTGACATATTCACCAATGCAATACATACGGCTGGTAAAAAAAAAATACAAAGAAGAAAATGTTAACTCACTTTCAGTCCTAGGAAGAGAAATTACAACACCCATCACATATTTGCTTTCCATGCATAAAAGCGGGATGCTAATATGGTAATGACACGGAAAGATAGTTATTTCCCATTAGCTTACTCTTAAAGGTCTATTCCTGTCATTAGCAAAATCGTATAACAGTAATTAAAGGTTGAAAACAGGTTCCACATTCTCACGTTATAGTCGAAAGCAGTTTACGCAATTCAGAGCATCTTTTAAGTCGATTAGGCAAACCTTGTCTAAGTTTATATTCTCAACATCAATTGTGGCTCTACTACAATGCTTACTTCTTCATTCCAATGAATTTCTATAATGGTCTAAACCCACCGACTGAGGCAACTCTTGACGGCATGTGTGACTTTGTCAAAAACAATACTGATGAATAGAACACTTATTGCGGCTGCTGACATGTTGCCCGAAAAGCAACGCACTGTTTGCACTGCTATGTTGGTCGAATCACTGCGTCACGAGTTAAATAGTTCTGACGTCTATTGTCGAGTATATGCAGATGATGTTTCTCTGCTCTCTGTTGGATAATGTCAAGAGACTGTCTGTTCTAAAGTGCAGGCAACTATTGACGTGATTGACGTCAAGTGCACTAGAAATTGGTGTCAGTCAACACCGAGTTTGTTTTAAGTTGACTGGTCTGACTCATCTAGTCCTTAAAGGTATAACCATACGATTCTCCAACGAAGCTAAGTATTTAGGTCATTATTGTAGAAACAAACAACCCATGTCTCGGCCACATGGGACTTTCCTAGCACGCTTGGCTCTACTGTAAACGCACTGATGAATCCCACTCATATCATGGGCTGGACTCTCAAAGCAATCATACGTTTAAAAAGAAGTAGTCCTTGGCATAACACGCACCGGAGCTTTGATGCTGATGGATGGCAAGTGTCCACCAATTGACGCTGGTCTGTCATGCCAAAATTCCTGTTGTTGCGAGAAGAAAAAAAAAAAGAAATCAACGGAAATGGTTTCGTCCAGAATCTGAGCCAGGAAATAAATGTAGTCGGGTGTTCACAAATGGCTCCAAATTCGATTCGGGATGCGGCGCTAGTGTCTTTCTGGAAATCGACAACGTTAGGTTTCACTTCTCTCCAAGCGGAGATGTATGTAAGCAGTCCTGCTCGCAACGAACTAAAATTAAAAAAAAAAACGGCGAAAAAGGCAAAGCGTTTGCATCTGCAGCGACAGCGCTTATGAACTCGCAGAGCTCTCTAACGACTTTCAAGCTATTTTGTAAATGCAAGACTTCACTGAACACAGTCAAAAAATTGAACTCACTGAGTCTTGTCCAGGTCACAACGTGATCACAAGAAATGAAATCACCGATGAATCGGACGTTGTGATATATACAATCGATTTTTTGGATACTTACCTGTGGACAAAATGAGCAATATAATTAGTCCTTTGTATTCTACCGATATCTTGTATTTCATCAAAGAAAAATCAAGAGTTTCAATTTCCGTTGGCGGTTGGGTTTCATATGGGCATTACTGTACATAGATGTTATGATTCTCAGCCCGCAGAATAAGCGAATATTGCCCGATGTCTCTAAGAGGTCGGTGGCTTTCTTGAGGTTGCTCAGTAGAAAAGACTCTATGATGTTTACAGGGTCGTAACAGGGCACCACGCTTTTACTGAGCACTAAAATGTGCTGGTCATAAGTGACACAACATCCTGCGACGGCCGCTGTGAAAGTGATAACGACACTACGACACGGAGTGTTCCATCTCAGCTCGCATCAGGCTGCAGACACTCCACGCTATTGTGGCGAGCGCTGGTCGGATAGGCACTTTATTGCTAAAGCGACTATTAATCTTATTGATAAAAACTGAGAGATTTCAGTGAAAGGAACATGCAAGAAGTACAATGGACTTGCTCTTTATATGAGTGATCTACTGAGAAAAATCGTTTTGACTTCTATATCTCCAGAAACAGTCAGTGAGATATGGAAACCTTGTGCTTAAAATGACTACCGCTGCAAGCTTGAGTTTCGATTCTAAAGTTTCTATTTTCCTAGCAATTAAGTTACCCCCATGCATATAAGACTTCTGTTCCGAATATGTCTCGTTAAAATGGAAAACAAAGAGTCTGTCCTAACTGCGACTGAGGGTGCCACTATTGATCCATATATTTAATTCTTTCGCTGCCTTTTTTACTATACTAAGTTTTTGCTTAAAATCTATTTTCTTAGTTTTAGTTTTAACATGTAAGTATAAAATTAAGTATAAACTGTAATATACGTCGAAAGACTTAGTTTAAGTGTTAGGTTCAACTTAGAGTGCCCGCATGGGGCCCTTAAGTTAGTATAAGATTATTTGTAAGTTATTTAAGCTGATTTTTAAGCATTTTTTTGTCTAGCATGTAAGAGCAAATTAATTAAGAAAATAAAAATGCATTTAAACTGACTTCGCTGCCTTCTTAGTACAAGGAAAATGTTTCCGTGAAAATATTCCTTTGCTGAAGAGTTGGTAGTGTTTACTTACTTCTGCAAGTTACGTAAATACAATAGAGGACTGATTTTTTCTAATTAAAATTTAAAAATTCCAGCTATTTCCTATGAGGTGTAGTGCTCCATGGTAAAAATTATACCGTAAACTATACTGACAGTTCCTGTGATTTTTATTCTGTTTTAAAATCAGGTACCACAAACAAATTACTCTGTAGATTGCACCATCAAGAGTAAAACCAAACAGGAAGCCATAAAACTGCGTCAAGGTCTCACTGATCTGTTTCTTGTTATATCAACTACAGAAAAGTGCATCTAATATAATTTACAGTTCGATGCATCGCAGACTTCTTCTAGAAACAATAGCATGTATTTGTATTTACTTACTTCAGAAAAATTTAAATTCATCCCAAGAAACCGAACACATATACCCCTTCGTAATGTGTTTGTATCTATTTGCCTGAAACGTTATTTTCGTTTTAAATGCAATTCTGAAATTTAAATTATTTCGGCTTTCAATTTTCGAACAGACATGTGCTGAACAACAAAATAAACAACTTGACGTTAAGAGTTAAACGAGCGAAACTCAATCAATTTGAGCCTTAATATTTACTTTGTGCAGTGCAATTACGTGACAGTGGAATCGACACCAACATACATAACATACCATATCAAGGGTGTGGTATATCAAATTTGCCGAAGGAGTCCTTGAGTAAAGTCAATTACGATTAATAAACCCTCTTTTACATACACGTACTCGTATTTGAGTTTAAATGTATTTAGTCATCGTCATCAACTGGATAAACAGATACGAAAAGGGTGCGAACTTTAGAAAAAAAAAACTAATAAATTGTATTGTCCTTAAATTTCCCACGTAATTTATGAATAAACAACTTACTCCTAGTTACCATAATAATCGATGCTCTGTACTACAACCAATGACAAAAGCTATGTATCACGATCATACTCGTGCCGTTCGAAAAATTTTGGTCAAACTTTTTTTTCGAATTTTGTCAAATTTGTTACAATAACTACATATTTTTTAATGAGGATTTGGTTTCTTACGCGGTTTCAATCGTTTCATGATACATTTAGAATGTTAAAATTTTTAACAAAAAGTTGTTAGACCGAAAAATGGGTTTTTTTTAGGGACCTGCCTCATTTTTATGGATTAAAGAAAAAAGCTTTATTGGTGCAGTGTTTTTGTTTTTTTGTTGCTTCTCAGAACCATTCCCTATCTACTTCGTACTTTGTTGGACCTCCTCTTGCTTTTATTACAGCTACACATCGGCGAGACATTGATTCAGATAGGTTTTTCCATATGGAAACAGGTATGGTGCTTCAGGTCCGGATAAGTACATTTTTTAGGTTTTCAATTAACTCAGGACGCTTTTTTGCACCTTATATTTCATTATTGACCGATCCAGATATTGGATTGAGATCTGGACTTAATACATCGGCATTATTTTCAAATATTATTTAGTCATAAAAGTTGTAGCTTATTTGAAAGCTTGATATTAGTCTTTCATATTAAATAAAAAAACAAGTTCATACTTACAATTTTGGCTGTATGGCAAGGAGCATTGTCCTGCAACAAACAAATCTGCAAGTGTCACCAAAAAGCTCCTGCGCAGAGAGCTCTAATACATTTTTCAGAACCCGTAGGTAAACTTCTGCAGTGACTTTCGATTTTAGGAAGACCATTCTACCTTTTTCATCAAAGTACCGTGCCGACCACCGACGAGTGCACGCGTCATCTTGCACTCGTATTTCTCCGTGCTGTAAAAAAAAAAAAAAAAAAAAAAAAACCCAAAACCACCGCGCGCGCGTGAAACAAAAATAAAAAAAAAAATTAATAGTGCAGTGCCATAGAAAAAAAAAAAACAACACATTATCACACAGTGTGGGAATCCTACATCTCTCCCGCTCCTGGTCGTAGTACTGTTGCTTGCACTCGGTCACTGCCGATACTGTGTTTATCATACGGTACGGGCAGTGACTGAGTGTATGTAACAACTGATGGATAGCGGGTTGTTTGTGGACATTTTGTTGGTGCACTGCTTCATATTGCTGTAAGGGCATAACACCTACAGCAATTTGATTCAGTAAACCATCGTCAGAATTTACACTTCGCAGCCCTGCTTAGTATCGTCGGTGTTTGTGTTTACTATGTTTGTTTGTGATTATGTCTAGGGAATTCAGGGTGGACGTAGCCAATATACGCGGGCTAAAAAGTAATCACTCTTCTGCGTACGTCCACGTCTGTAAGTACCGACCAGCTGTTTTGGCACTTAGCGAAACACAGGTAGATCCCCTCCCACACCTCTCAGACCACAATGATCTGAAGCTACCTGGCTACGAACTAGTGCCACTATTCTTTCCCCATCGCGGTCTCGCCATTTATGTGCGTAGTGATGTAGCTTACCAAATTCCACCACAATGTAGTCCCTGTTCCAATCCGGAATTCAATTTCATGTGGTTAAAATTCCATCTCCGTAAGCAAATTATCCACTACTGCTTTATTTACAGAAGCCCCAAACTGGACAGCAACTCGACCTTCCACGAGTTTGATGCGCTGTCTGATTCCATTCAAAGAATTGTATCCCTGTATCCTCATACTGAAATCGTGATTACGGGCGATTTCAATATACACAATTCTGGTTGGCTTCGACATTCAGACAACACCCGAAGGACGGTGTGTTGAGATCTTCGCTGCGGAAAATAACTTAACCCAGCTTGTAAATGAGCCCACACGCATACCAGACGTTGATAGTCATACCGCCAACACCCTGGACTTGTTTTTAACCTCTCACCCTGACAAGTACTGCGTTGATGTACTCTCCCTTCTAGGCTCGTCGGACCATTGTGTCATATCAGCTAAATTCTCGTACACCCACCACACAGTTAGAGAAAAGATTCCTAAAAGAACCGTATGGCAATACGAGAAAGCCAATTGGAGCGGACTTAACAACTTCTTTAGGAATTTTAACTGGTCGTTATGTTTCCTCGATAACGACGTGAATGCCGCTGCTGACATGATCACAGAAACTATTCTCTTTGGAATGAGATGCTTTATCCCACATCGGATGAAGAGTATCAAACCAAAAGAAAAGGAATGGTATGATTCGAGCTGTAAAGACGCTGTCAGGGTTAGAGAACTGCTTTTTCGGTCTTACTATACAAGACCAACCCGACAGAGGAAAACCGAAAAAAGTTTAAACGAGCCAGAAATGACTGCAACGCCTTTCTTAAGCGTGTGAAATTCCAATATGACCACAACCTGAGGCAAAAAATACTACAATGTCCGAAAGGCAGTAAAAATTTTTGGTCATTCGTCAAAAACATTAGAAATTCTGCCTCATCCTCCATCCCAACGCTCATTTACAATGACATTCCAGCTGTCAGCTCTTTGGACAAGGCCAATCTGTTTGCTGCACACTTTGCGGCTAGCTCAACACTCCCAGACTGTGCCTTGTCCCCGCCTACACTCGAGTGTGTCGAATCTACAATGGGACGAATCCACTTTCGCACTCGTGTAGTAGCAAGAGTACTCAAAGATCTCAACATGCATAAATCCGCTGGTCCAGATGGTATATCTCCCCTTCTTCTGAAGAGGTGTTCTTCTACGCTGGCAAAACCACTGCGTAAGCTTTTTCATCAGTCCTACTCTTTAGGACTCTTTCCGAGCAGATGGAAAACAGCATTTGTCCAGCCAGTCCCTAAAACAGGCGAATCTTCTTCTCTATCCTCCTACAGACCGATTGCACTTACGTCCCTTCTTTCCAAGGTCATGGAAACGCTGATAAATCGTCAGCTCATGAAATATCTCGAAACACGAAAACTTCTCAATGACCGGCAATATGGTTTTCGTAGCAACAGGTCCACTGGTGATTTGATGGCATGTCTCACCGAAAAGTGGAACCAAAGCGTACATCAATCTGGCGAAAGCAAGTTAGTTGCACTTGATATTTCTAAGGCATTTGACAGGGTTTGGCATCAGGCTCTTTTGTCGAAAATGCGTGCTCTTGGGATCGATGACTCTCTTCTTCAATGGATTAGAAATTACCTTTCGGAACGTTCAATTCAAGTTGTCTTGGACGGTTTCAAGTCTGATATTCACAAAATAAATGCTGGTGTGCCCCAGGGCTCCGTTCTGTCTCCGACACTCTTTTTAATCTTCATTAACGATCTCTTGTCTGCTACTTCTAATCCAATTTATTCCTTTGCTGATGACAGCACTCTCTGCTTCTCATATTCGTTCCCGGACTCACGCCCCTGCTCTTCGGCTGTAGAACGAGAACGGCAGCGTATATTAAGATCATTAAATTCCAATATTAACAGCATAACCAATTGGGGAACTATCAACAGAGTGGAATTTAATGCTTCCAAAACTCAATGCTGTCTGCTGTCATTAAAATGAGATTCAAATTCCCAGCCATTATCCATGAATGGCACTTGCATCGTCGAAACCGATAAACTTTCCATTCTCGGTATGTGTATCAGTAACAACTTACGTTGGAATGACCACATATTCGATGTCGGCAAAAATGCTGCGAAATGTCTAGGTTTTCTCAAGCGATGTAAGAAATATTTTACCCCCTCTGATCTGGCCACAATATATAAGGCATTTATCCGCCCAAAACTGGAGTACAATGCCCACATCTGGTCAGGTGCTCCTAAAACATCTCTGCACCTGCTAGATAGGATTCAAAACCGTGCGATAAAACTAATTGCTGATACTAATATCAGTCAATCAATTGACACCCTCGAACACCGACGTAAAGTCTCCTGTCTCACTTTGTTTTATCGCTATTTCCACCACCAGTGCTCCATTGAAATTGCCAGTAGCATTCCGCCCATTCAAACTTTCAACCGTAACACCCGTCTCACTATGAATGCTCATCAATATACCCTCAAGCCCATTTTCGGACGTACTCTTAAATATCGTGATTCTTTCCTAAGCCGTACAACTCGCTTATGGAATGCCCTGCCGACCTCTGTGTTTCCTGGTCGTTATAACTTGCAAACATTTAAAAACAATGTACATCGGTACCTGTCTTTTCTTCCTCCCTAAATTTCCTTCGCCCGCGCTGTGTACGAACATTTTAAGGGTACAAAACTCCTTGAGCGCGCGCCGATTATAAAAAAAAAAAAAAAAAAATCTCCAATGAGACATCCCCAGACCATCACACCTTCGGTTTTGCGGGGCATCCATATGATGCATTCAGAGCTCAGTCTTTCCTTTGGTTCTCTTCGAGCAAGAATCCTCCCATCTCCAACATGCAGCTTAAACTTTGATTCGTTGGAAAAGATAATAATGTTCCACATATCTCGAGTCCAATTAAGATGCTCTTGAGCACGGTGCAATAGTTTTTCTCTCATTCTTTTTGGAAAATCCGGCTTCAGAACTGGCTTGGGTGCTTTAAGTCCAGCTTTCAAGACCGTTTCCTCACTGAGCTTGACGAAATTATTTTTCCCGTAGCTCGACACAGATCGTTTTTAAGATCCACCGAAGTCTTGACCCGATGCCGACGGCTGTACAGCACCAAAACACGATCTTCCACTGGGTTCGTTTTTTTGGCCTCCCTGAGCTTTCCTTTCTGCTGGTAGTCCCGGTCTCACGATATTTTTTTGAACTCCATGCCACAGTTTGTTGAGCGACATTTAATCTTCTAGAAATTTCACGTGTTGTCAAATTGCACAAAATATCAGCTTTGCTCTCCGAACTGATTTTTCCCATTTTTTTTTTCACTAAATTACTTTGGTTCCTTTCGGACTGCTATCACGAGCTAAATGCACCTTTTATTCATAATAACATCGACTTTTATGAACTATTTGAACGACATTTTGCTACCTGATACGAAAAAAAACCCGTAGCTCTCATAAATTCCAAGAACTGCCCTCGAAAAGGGTAATAAAATGTTCGCCCAAAATTTTTCTAATGGCGGCCAAACACCATATAGATGTAAGCACTATCGGATGTAACCGGTTACTTATGGCCGGACCATTCTACCTGATGTTCTTAGAGTTCTCATAGCTGGTTTCAAAGTTAAACTTCGGTAGCTTCAACATATCCATGAGCTGTGATTCACAGACAGTCTTGCCCAGCACGTTTGGGGAAAACGAAGGCCACAGTTTTCTTTAAGAAGGTAAAGTATTATTTGGTAGCAACCAGTAAAGGTGTCAAAAATTACATCTCTGACAAAGCTGAAGTGAGGAAAGAGCAGGAAAAGTGCAGTGGATTTGGCAATTTAGCAATTTTTAAAGCAGGATAAGGCAAAGAACAAAATAGGATAGCTGGTAATGATATATAGCACCACATTTGATACGAATGAAATCGCTTCTATTGACCAGTCATTGGAAACAAGCCAGAATTATACCAATTCGTAAAAAAAGCAACACCACAGACTTCAAACTAAAAGCTATACTGCCCATCATTTCAAAAACCTATGAATTCATTTTATCTTGACAAATCAAAAACTATATTGAGCAAGACAAACTTGTATCCTCCTTCTAATCAAGCTTCCGTGCAGGCCACAGCTGTACTACGTCACTGCTCATAGTGACAGGTCATATAACACTTCTTTTCTAAAGCATTTGACTCAGTTGAGTCTATAAATCTATGTAATAAACGTTGTAACCTCTTTAATTTGTCTGACACAACCGTTAAGCGTATATTATCGTGCCTGAGTGATCACCTGCGAGCTGTGTCGTTAAATAGTAAACTCCCTTCCTTATGTTATGTAAGCAAAGGTGTTCCTCAAGGTGCATTACTCGGACCCTTATTGTTCTCAATATTTATAAATGACTTACCAACGTGTTTGTCTCATTATGAGTTCCACATGTATTCTGCCGACGATTAATTCTATTTCAGCTACAAGATTGCTAGAAGATACAATGGCAACGCTAAATGAAGGCCTCTCTGCTATACATAATGGTCACCTCTGAAGCAGTTATTTATCAAATCGTCCAAATTGAATGTTCTACTAGTATCTATGCACCATATTCATTTATGTAATATCCCACTAATAATATCTAAACAACTCGCACGATAAAATTGTGATTGCGGTACACCGCGCGCTGTTAACAAGAAAACGCCAAATGGACATAGCACCCCGGCGTAAAATGCCGCACTTTACAAATTTATTTATATCGTCCTTTGAAAAACAAAATGAAAAATAAAACTGTGATATCGATGAATTTAATTTAATAACTCGTTGACTTGGAATGATCATATCGTGTTCCTTACACCTAAAATATCCGGGGATATACGTACTTAGTGAAGGTGGTCCAAAAACTGTTGTTTTGCCGGAAAACATCTATGTTGTATTGGAACTGATATTTCAAGATCGCCATGTGATTTATCATGGAATTAAAGCATGCTTAGCCGTTAGTTCCACTTTCATACATTTAGTTTTGCATGAATATTTTGCCATCAAAAACATTTCGTCGCGTTGAATACCGCATAATTTAGCAAACACTCAAAAATAGACTCGTATCGATTGGTCCAGAGAAATATTGAAGAAATTCGATCGCGGTGCTTGAAAAGTCGTCTACAGGATCGTGATAGGCGAAGAGCCATGGATCTACGCACATGAGCCCCAGCGGACTGTAGGGGTCTTTCAAGACGAGGTAAATCCAACAAAAGTTGTTCGCGCACGAAGTCCTTCGAAGAAAATGGTCGCCTATTTCTTCGGAAAAGCCGGGCATGACGCCAGCAATGATACATTAGAGCAACTTAGAATGGTCTGTTCGGAATGATACACCATCATTTGTTTGCCAGAAGTCTTTGAAGAAATAAAGAAAAGCAATGGCCGAATTCGGATGATTCTCCTCCACAACAATACGAGCTCTCACAGGTCGGATAAAGCAATAGACGTTTTGAGACCCCAAAACGATAAAACCATTTTCGGTGATAAACATTAGCAGCAGATCATTTTCGAACTTGGCATTCCAACATACTGGTAAGAGAAGAGCCTTGCTTGAAGTCTACAGACATATATGCATGTTCGAGTTCCTATAAACGCCTGTAAATTACCAGTGGAGCAAAAGCGAAGCCGGATATATAGTTATGTTGCATAGCCACACAAACTAACGCCGCATGTGGAATAGTACGGAAGTACGGCATCTTGGAAGTAAACTTACAAGTCTAAGGTACATTATCCCAACGGACAATTCTACTGCACAGCGGAGAACTGATTCCGGGACGAATAGAAATATTCTTGTGAGAGCTGGAACGAACAATAAGCTTTTAGGAAAACTATTTAAGTAGGTATATCTATAAATATCAGCCGTAAAACTGGCCACAACTGCGCCTACACACTATAAGTAAGCGTTTAACAATATGCACCCTGAATGACTCGAACTGCAACCAACTTCAGACTGCTATAATTTCCAAACCGTTCATGACAGTGAGCTCAAATTTTGACACATGACAGATAATTTTATTATTTACAAGCTTTTTAAATGATTTGCGTCTCCGTTGTGTTGAAAAATTTTTATCCCCGATGGAATTCAAACGTGATAACGTGATTGCTTTATATTTGACTGGAAAACCACAAGCAGCTATCGTTAGAGCCCTCCAGCACCTCAACGTGAATAAATCATTTGTGTCTCGAATCATAGCTCGTTACCGTGATACTAGCAGCGTTGCAAAACGCCATGGAGGTGGTCATAAAAAAACAGCAATATCGGCAGAAATGGTTCGGAAAGTGAGGGCTCGAATTGAGCGAAATCCGCGTCGAAGTGGAAGAAAAATGGCTCGTAAGCTCAAGCTATCGTTGGAATGGATGCAACACATACTGAGAAATGAGCTTGGGATCGAGCCATTGAAGTTCCAAAAAGCACACGATCTTACACCGCAACAGAAAAAAGTTAGAGTCGAAAGCGCGAAAGGAGTTGCTACACTTGCACGAAAGTGGTGAGTTGCCATTTGTTATCGAGCAATATGTCAGCAAACAAAATGACCCAGTTTACTTGCCTGAGAGGTCCTTCGAAAATTTACACCTTCGGACAGCCACCAGAAAGCAGGCAGCACCGATGGTGATGGTTTGGGCCGCCATAACCACCGATGGCCGCTCTCAGCTCGTATTTTTTGACCGTGGCGTCAAAATTAATGGGATCGTGTGCCGTGAAACTGTCTTAGAGGCAGTATTGAAGCCTTGGGCAAACAATCATTTCGGTCGGAGACCGTGGACATTTCAACAAGACTCGGCACCGTCTCACAAAGCGCGCGTCAACCAAGATTGGTTAAAAAACAATGTTCCACACTTCATTTCTTCGACACAATGGATTGCAAATTATCCAGATGCAAATCCGTTGGATTTCTCTGTCTTTGGTATTTTGAAGGCGAAGGTTGGCACTAAAAAATACCAAAGTTTGGACCACTTCAAACAAGCACTTCGCCGGGAATGGGCCAAAATACCGCAAAGCCACTTGCGTGCAGCATGCGATGCTTTCTTCGGCCGTCTCAAGGCTATTATTCGCGCCAAAGGTGGACATATTGAAAACTGCTGATACAATTTGAAAATTGATGTATTTTCCAACATTTTTTACTTCGGCACAATAAAATTTATCAAAAAATAAAAAAAATATAGCATTTTAAAAAGTTACAGTTCGAGTAAGTCACCCTGCATTTTACCAAACAAAAATGGTATAAAAGATTAGAAAAAAAAAAATAATTTTTCGGTTTAATTTTCTACGCTAAGGTTACAGTTGCTTAGAAACGCTATTTGAAATGCTTTGCTTTACAATCCAGTAATACGGAGACGTTTAAGGGCTGTGCAGTGGAAGTTCAACTAGGGCGCGACCAAGATACCATGAACTTTATCCTAACCGACGACTTCCTAGTGAAAGGGTATTTGGAAATACGTATCGAAGGCTTCGAGAAACAGGATCAGTTTCAAGTACACGACTGAATGCTGCAGCTCCACAAGTAAGAAGGATTTCGGCTTAGGAGGGACGAATCTCAATTTACAAGGGATGGGATCACAAAATTTCATAATCCTCATACATGGGCTGCGGAGACATAAATCATTTCAACACAAATTCAGCGTCAATATGTGGGCAGGTGTAATTGGAAACTAGTTAATCAACCTCTTCCAGCTACCACCTATGTTGAATTCTACAAGCTATCTGGAGTTTTGCGAAATGCATTACCGGAACTATTGGGGGACATTCCACTGGTTCAACTAGCTTCATAATATTTTCAACAGGATGGCGCTCCAGCCCACTAAGATCGTGATTTTAAGAAATGGCTAGATGAAGAGTACTTCAAGCGTTAGATAGGAAGAAACGGACCAGTTCACTGGCCTGCAAGACCTCCTGACCTTACAGTATTTGATTTTTTTTGTATGGCGAAAAGTGAAAAAACTTGCTTATCCAACCGAAAGTGAATTGGAAGAGCGTATTCTCGAAGCGTCGTCAAAAGTGAAGCAGCAGTTAGCATCAGTAAATATTAGCATTGAAATCCAAAAACGGCCTCTAGCATGCATTCAAAACCAAGGAGGACACTTTGAGCACCAGCTATAACTGTTTTAGTACACACATAGAACAAAAATTACGTAAGACCATACGAAATCATTTTTTATTCATAGCCTTTGGAGTTTAAAGCAAAAAAACTCTTTTTTTTTTTTTTAATTCCACCTGCTGCAGGTTTTCCCAAGTATCATAAAATCTCTGGGCTTTTGTGCAAACTTGATGATGATTTTTTTTATGCATTTTCTGGACAAAAGTGACCTCAAAGTTAGCATGGGCAATGAAAATGGAACCGGCTTAGAAATTGAATACCTAAAGACTCAAACGAGATATCAAATTTATTTAAATGCCTTTACAAGGGCAATTATTTGTTCTAAAAATAAAGTCCTACACGAAGTTTCTACCATTAGTACTAACAGAGCAATTTCCGTTAACATGGGTCAGGGTATACCAAAGTAAGCCTTTTCTTAAGTCCTCGATAAATGCTGTCAACATTGGAGATAGACCCTTACAGTAGAACGATTTTTTTCATAGAATATACCCAGAAATCATTTCCCAAATTATCGTTGAGGAATTAGGGGACACCTTATATTTCAGTTAAATTTTGTCTTTGGGAAATATAGTTACTTTGGCTATTCAGTGGTGAAGTTAAACTTCCTGTGGTAATAAGAATATAAAGGCACTTGCCTCAATACTAATGCTGCCAGAGAACTAACGCCTTTTACCTCCTTTTATAGAAATAGTGAATCTTATGTGTCTTATCAACAACTAAACCTTTACTCATTGTATTACTCATACATAATGTATGACTTTCTAATCCATACGAAACTACAATCAAATTAACTTTTTAATGCAAATGGCCCCTGTGGTTGTTTTTTTTGTAGAAATGGTCTTATCAACTTCGTAAGAGCATTGACTTTTATCGGTAATAAAAATTGCCTTGAAGGATCTATCTCCAACAAATCAGTGAGGAACATAACATACATACATCATACATTGCATTTGATTGGGAATAACCAAAACAAATACACAACCTCAGCTTCATTGTTTGGCTTTTCCTATGGAAAATTATATTGTAAAAATTAATGCTACGTGGACTCTAATCCTCTTTCATGTTTACGGTAACATACATCAAATTATTCAGGGATTTAAAAACCATGACTTTACAAAGTACTTTCCACTGCAAATCGCTTCCATAACTCACAGATACAAGTTTGTTAGCTTAGGAAGTGTAATATTTATTTTTATTTTTATTTTTATTAAAAAAAAGGTGAATAAAGTATTTTTGTCATCTTTTAGGGAGGAGGGGAAATAAATAAGGAATCACTATTTCCACAGCGCATCAAAATACGATTTTTGTTCACTTTTAGTCGAAACACAAGCTACGTTGCAAATGCATTTATCACATCTGCTCTTAATAAAAACGAGTCCAACAAAACAACAAGTTTAAATATTTTGGAGATAAATCAGAAGAATTGCACCCCTGTCACTGACAGCAACACCACACATTTAAGCGCCATAAAACTTTGATACAGTGCCCTGACTTTCTCTCACCATCATCACCAACTGGACACATGCTCTCACATTGGGTGCATGGAATAAACTTTTTCAAACTTTCTTGTTTTATTTTTTCTTGTTAATGACCGTGGACAGGACCTTTATGGTGTCCTGTCTCGCAGCCTAAGAAGTATTTCAAATAAAAAAAATTAATTGTCATTTAAAGCCCTACCTTGACAATGTGCAAACGCATACTGCGACTTCAGCTTCATTTTTGACAAGTGCTGAAAATGGGACATGACTTTCTCATGTGTACCTATGAAGTTTAACTGTAGGGTAGCTTTAACAAGTCTTATATTCTTGCATTCAACTTGGAGAGTTGCCAATATGTGAATCCAAATTGTATTCAACTACAACTGCTGAATTTTAAAGCCAACAGACAGTAGACCACGTTACCGTAAAACCAACAGCAACCCCCTACAAAGAGCACCACAAAAGGAATGGAATTGCATTTACCACTTTTTAAGTACTTTTACCAGTTGGCAGTAAGGGCAGTATCTTGTTGTTTGAACGAGTCCTTCGCCAAGCTATATGTTTGGGCTCTTAATTTCAATTAGCTTTTTAATGGAGTTGTAATTAGAAAATAGCTTTATGTGCCATAAAACTTATTGCTGGCCGTGAAAGAAATTTTTTTACGGTGAGGATGTTCTGAATGTACGGGGAGAAATTGCATGCTATTCTAAGATTCTGCAGAGTTATTTATGATGGCTATCACTGAGTGAATATCTATGGTCAAATGAAACTGAAAAGGGCTTTCAACTATTATGAGCGTCAAGTAAGGAATCACACCTGATTATTACTATCGTACATGGCGTAAGAAAAGTTTATGTCGGTTGAAGACGGGTACAACTTTCTAAGATGTATGTTTCGCCAAAAACTCTATATCTGTATAAGAAACCCACCGAATAAAAAGAACATTAGACTAAGAATTGGCTTCCCATAAACAGCTTCGATCCAACTAAGTATTCATCTTTTCAGCATAGGTCCGAAAAGGAACAAAATATTCCTTTTACGACTTATGGCCAACTAGGCAGTATACTATAGCACATATCCCCAAAGTATTCACTCCATATATAGATTTGATTTTTTAACGAATTAGTTAGCCTTTAAGTTTGTAAAAGTTTTCATATTTTACATATTTACGAGTATGTTCAAACTTAATTCATATAGAATAGACATTTAAACTAAAATTTAATTTAAAGGGAACCTACTTAAGTACAATATTATTATCAGCCAAAAATTGATTTTGAATGTTCGTGGGCCGACATCATTTGACTTACTTCGAACTGTCAATGGTGTAGTGTTGCCAACATTTCGTTCTGCATATTAGCAGCTCAATTTGCTTGAAAACGATACGTATTGGGACACGACAATAGCTGAAGCAACTGCTTCCGCATCTCCAAGTCAGATACGCACATTATTTGCGATCATTATTTCCACAAGTTTTCCAACGAATCCACGTGAATTGTGGGACAAGTACAAGGATGACATGTCAGAAGACATTTCAGAGGATCCTAATCTTGAGGTGAATGAAGAGATGCACAACCAGGCTTTGGTTTTGATAGAAGACATGTGCGGCAGTTTGTTAGTCAGAACGTGAATACGACACAAATGCATTAAGTGAATTAGTTCGAACAAATGTACCTTTGTTGAATCACCAACAAAAAGAAGTGTACGATACGGTTATGAAGGCAATTGATGATGGAAATGTTGGCATGTTTTCCTTGATGCGCCTGGTGGCACTCTCAAGACATTCCTCATATATATGCCAAAATAGAAGCGGAACGCCTCCTTTTTATCAGTTTAAATCAAACCAAACTACGTACGGAGGAGTACGTTCATTTACGCGATGCAATTTGCACCGAAGGAAATGCAGCTGATATTGGTCGGTTGACCGTTTTAGCAGCGACGTTCGTTGGCAGCCCGCGTCGTATACATGAATATGCGCAAGATGCAATGACATATGTATGTCATTACGGTCGTCCAGACCTGTTCATCACCTTCACGTGCAATCCAAAGTGGATAGAAATTGTTCAACTACTGCTTCCTGGTCAAACATCAAGTGATATCACCGCACGTATATTCAGGTAAAAAATCCGGTCGCCGATGGATTATATTGTTAAGTATCGCATATTTGGGGATACTCGATGTTGGATGTATTCGATTGAATAGCAAAAAAGAGGCTTGCCGCATGCGCACATTCTCATTTGGTTAGTCGAAAGAATGCAACCAGACCAAATTGATGACATCATATGTGCCGAGATTCCTGATCCCGAAACCGATCCAGACCTGCATGATATCGTAATTACAAACATGATTCATGGACCGTGTGACGCCATTAACCCACAATCACCGTGCATGGTCGACGGCAAGTGTTCCAAGCGTTATCCACGAAATTTGACTGATGAAACCATCACTGGCAACTATGGTTATCCACTATATCGGCGTCGATCACCTGATGATCGCGGTAGAACAATCACAGTCAAAGTGAAAGGAAATGATTTCGTGGTCGGGAACTCTTTGTTTGTTCCGAATTCCCCATTTCTTTCCAAAACGTTCACTGCGCATTTTAACATGGAGTATTGCAATTCAATGAAGTCCATCAAGTACATCTGCAAATATGTCACGAACGGCAGTGACATGGCGGCTTTTGGTCTTCAAACTCCTAATCCCAATGAAGAAATCACGCGCTATCAAGTTAGTCGATATTCTCATTTCCCATTCATGAACGCTATTCGACTGTTACACATTGGGCAGTGCATCTGGAAAACGGTCAACGAATTGCCTGGTTAATCGCAGTTGAATAAAATTGGCGCTAAGAGCTGGTACAATTAAATCTCGGTTGAATAAACATCCAAGACTGATTGGAGATACAGAATTCTATTTTTTTATAGAGGTACAGTGGCTTATTGATAAGCAAATTATTTAATATCTTAAGGGAACAGTGTTTCATGTATGCATATAGGTTGCATCCCAGCATGTTTTTTGAGTAGGTCGATATGTGGTCAAACCGTTTAAGATTGTATACATACCGGACTATATTGTTAAAGGCTACAATCAGGTTTCGTCTCGTTTCAGTATTATGACAACAGAAAATTTGACACCCGTGTGTAATGATCGGCTTAAAAAGGATTTTCGATGTTGGGGTGTAAGGTTTTTTGATAGCGATAGCGTTCGTAAGCAATTATATATCTTACCAATTACTCACCGAATGTAAAAGTGCCAGCTACAGTGTTAAACCAGATGCCCAAGTACTTAACTTTCTCCACATATTGTAGAACAGAATTGCCGAGATACAAGACAGGAAAAAAACTCATCTCAAGTTTGGTTTTATAAATAATCATGCATTGAGATTTTTGGGAGTTTAAAAAAAGCTTATTCTTTTTGGACCAGAGAGCAATGCCTTTAAGGTCACCGTTGAATTTTTGGGCCCCGTCCTCGATTATTCCAAGCTTGTAGCTGAGGCGGATTTGTGCATCTCCGGCATACATGTAAATTGCTGAGTTCCTTGAGGAACTTCTGAGAATAAATTTTAAAAAACGGGACGAGTTTTTACCAGCAACGACAGCTTGTCTTCGGTCAGAAAGGCACGACAACATCAGTGTAGCAGCACTTTTTGAGAAACGAAATTGATTTCTCAATTTTGGGATCAAAATTTTGTGATTGACGGTATCGAATGCTTTTGAAAAATCAAGAAGGTAAAGAAAGGATACCTGGACACCATTGCCTTTCTGATATCGTCAGCTACTTTTAAGATGGCTGATGTGCAGCTATGATATTCCCTAAAACCGGCCGATGTGGGTTCAGAAGATTGTTATTTTTTGAGCCCGCTTTACAGAGGATATCACAATTATAGTCGCCACAAATAATTATTTCAGAATAAAGCGGTCAAAATTCTTCAAGTACACTAAAAAATTGTGAAAAACCGACGTTACTATTTGGACTATAGACAACATCAAGCAGACATTTGTCTCCACTAGAAATAGTAATTTCAGCGAAACAGTAGTCAATAGGAGAATCGGGACCAGACTTAGTAACAAATTTGTATTTAAGACACCTGTTGATAGCATCCACAATGTTGGGCTGAAACCAAGTGTCCGAGATGCATATTACATCGAAACCTGACCCTTGAAACATATTTCTGGATTCATCAACCTTAGGATAAAGACTCTATGCATTAATATGGCACAACCTAGGGCCGATACATTTTTTATAAAGAATATTAAGCAAGACACGCAAATTGTTGTTGACGTATCGGCTACATATGTATAATATGTTAATGTTGTTCATTTCGAAAGATTATTATGAGAGAATATGGTATACCTCAATGACAATTAAGCAACAAGACAAATCAAAGGAGACGGAGACATTTAAACATCTGGCAGACGTACGTAAAAAATTGATAATAAAATATAATAAAAAAAAAGAATAAAATAAAAAAAAAGAAACCACCATAGAACGCAGCTAACACATCTGTGAACGCACGATCACGACCACGATCTTGTTCATTACCTCCATCATTTGATGAACCATCACTACGAGTACATGTATAATCAGCAATTGAAATCAAGCTTTCCAGTTCAATATTTCTTAAGAATATTTACGGTAATCACTCCTTATCCTATAACATAAAATCATAAAAAACGGCTAAATTAGATCTGATAATCCAAACATATCCAGTTGTTGCATAGACAAAGTCATAAGTAGCCAACCTGTTCGAACATACTTCTATTTCTGCACAATGTATTATATTTGTGGATCATAGTTGGATGCGAAAATTACTTGTAGCTTTCATAGTCGCAAATCATAGTAAAAACAAAGAGATGGTTCGTTAGCCAACGCTTTTGAGCCATAGGGAAAAAAATGAGGACTACCCTATATTAGATACGCTACCTTACAATGGACAAGTCTCATAACTTAAAAGAAACGCAGTGATAGTTTTAACTACTTCTTTGGTATCTACAATAACTACATTTTCGACAACAATATTAGAACCTGAATCCCAAGCCGGTAGAAATTGACTGCCATTGTTTTCATAAAATGAGAATGTAAAAAATTCCGTATGCTGGATTGAAAGGTAATCATGCGGTTGATGGAGATTGTGTCCGAAACATCAGCAAAAGATTTTTAAATTCAATTCTTACAATGCTGTGGGTATCTAAAAATTGTTAGCTTTCTCCAAACTGACTTACTAATAACAAATCTGGTTTTAAATAGCCCGCTATTTGCCACTTTTTAAAAAATGTGCTGTCATTACTTAACAGTTGAGACTTAAAAACTATGCTATTTATTAAAATTAAACAGTGAAATGGAACTTACTGAAATTCAGTGCAAAAATGGAGAGAATTTCGCGAATACAGTAGACGTGAAGCGTCTTCTAGAACAACAATTGTTCAACTGGTTCACAAATTTGAGCTATTGAAGAACAGAAATCGTCCCCATCACGCAAGAGCAACTGGGAATATTGTGTGGCCGAAAGCACAAGTTTGTCGATCCCACGCCGTTATTAGTAATTCAACGTATCACAGACAACACTCTAAATTTCTAAAAATATTAAGAGATTATATAAGTCATTCTTCCTACACATGTCTGCAACATATGGTTATCTAAGGTTAAAACCGTAGATAAGCAAAATCGTACTTAAAAAAATCAAACTGAAAAATAAATTAGGGAAAAAATGTTGTTCCCCTCCACTCAACGCAAGTTTGAAAAATCGCTTTAAAAAAATATGTAAACCTGCCCAAGAATGTAAATGGAGCCCTGTGCTCCTACCTGTATATCTACGAGAAGCTACCAGCAATTCCCTAGTTGAAAAATCACTAATTAACTCAAAAGCAGAAAAGGTATAATTATAGTGCTGAACGGCACTGAACCAGGCTTAAACCCTGAGCTAACCAAAGAAGCTCTGCATGAAGTGGTCTTCAACGCCATGTCTGCGTATAACATAGTCAACAAGAACAGTGCCGCTTTATCGTGTATAACTAGTCCCCTCGATTAGCAAGCCTCCAAAGAATGAAGTTCATGTTATCTACTAAAATTCCTGTTGCACTACAAGATTACTGTCGAGTAGCCATACAAAAGAAATAGGCCAACCTAATTCCAAATCTGCCAGGAATATGGCTACACCAAATCCTACTGCCTCCTCCCAAGTGTCTGCGTTTTCTGTAGGGGCTTGCACGCATCGTCGCGCTGTAAGTTAAAAGAACAAGAATATCAAACAAAGGCAGCAACTGCGGTGGCTCACATGCTGCCAACTATTGAGACTGACCGGTGTACAACATTCCCATCAAATCCCAGTGATGTGTCAACTGGAAGACTTTTGAATAATGTAACCTATTCCAACGTAGTAAAAGTCGGGAACACATCCAAAGCTGAGCAACCCTTTAACATTAAGAATTCTCCAAAAATGAAGGATTCAAACAATCCGGAATGAACTCTTTCATCTCTCACCCAAACCCTCTTCCATTTTATTACTCGTACCTACATCCAAAATGGAAATCTAAGAAATGATCCGAAATCAATCGAAAATCCGGCAACTCTTACTATCTAACAAACGAGCTTAAAATTTGTCACTGTAACGGCAACGGCATAAGCCAACATAGACTTAAGTTTCATCACTTCCTACTCAGGAACAAAATCTATATCACATTAATATCAGGAACCTATTAGACCGATAAACACAACAACATGGCAATGCTGGAATTCTCATCAAATCCAATCCTGAACCACAACACCCTACAGAAGTACCAGGAAGAACATCTCCAAGAAACATCTATTTGCCTTACTGAGTGAATCAAGCTGTCCCCCTAAATTCAACATTACGACCCAACAATTCCTCAACATTTTCAGAAGCCTAGGGAATGAGTTCTTTGCAGCTACCGACTATAATACTAAGCACACCTACTGGGGTTCTAAGCCGACAACTCCAAAAGGCAAATAACAGAGAAAACAGATCGACAAAAATTCTAGAATTTATAGGCTTTGGGATTACTAAAAACATTAATATAATATAAAATATAGAAAATATGTAAGTTCCCATCTCAACCTGCTAGCACCGATGATGCAACACGAAGACCTAGATACTGCAATTTTGACATTCAACCAAACGCTAACACTTGATGCACATTCCGCCACACGTGCAATTCCCAAAAAAAAGTAGTCAAGAAATGCTTCACTCACATCAACTGGGATTGAAAAATTTATCCGGGAGAAACTCAAAGTAAGAATATAGTGACCAAAGCACAGATCTACCCTTATGAAAAATCTAACAAAAGCGACGAAAGCCGTCCAAAGGTTGCACAAAGAGCAAAAAACAAAACCTCCAAACAGAACGGTCCACCTACCAATTGACTACCAAATTGAATCTGGGTAAGAACCGACTTTGAAAAAGGAAACACTTTTGCAGAGCATCTAAGCAAAGGTTTTGCGCCAAATCTATCGCAGTCCTACAACAAAAAATTTGCAGTAAAACTGAGAAACTTGTATTTTTTTGTGAAACAGGAGGTGTATCATGTTCTGAAAAATGGAACAAATCCCAATAAGGCGTCAGGTTATGACCAAATTACTGAGAAAATGTTAATAAAACACCCAAAAGTAGCGATTGAACACCTTACTCTATGATACACCAGAGTTTTAAACTTAGGCCACTACCCCCAACCATGGAAGACGTCGGAGATAATCATGTTCCTGAAGGTATTGCCTTATTCGAGAAATTGTTGCTCGGGAAAATAACTCCGTTCTTGGAAAAGGAAGAAATAATACACATTCAACAATTTGGATTCAGAGCTAAGCATGGCACGATTGAAAAGGCTGACAGGGTAGTAGCAGGGGCTAGAAGATTTTTCCATAAAAGACAATTCTACACTACTGTGTTTCTTGACGTTGCACAAGCGTTTGATCACCGTGCTAGATCGAGAGGCGTATTCCTTTTCAAACACGCATGTTTCGTCAAGGATCTGTTGAACAGAAATATTCGTATGTCCTTGTAGTTGATTTTTGTGGTTTCGCGCAAACATTTTAATTTCGTTCTGAACGTTTTCGACTCCTAGGTCTCTGTGGATACCATCGTTTCTAATGTACTACGAACAACTTTGTTTTGGAATGTCTGTGAGACGTTAACCTTACAAATTTTGGTACAACCCCAAAGCTGTATACCATATGTTCAGACCGGTTATAGGACCTGCTTGTATAGCAGCAATTTGTTTTTTTAAGCTGAGCTAGGAATACTTTCCAGGAAGCCAGTACATGTCTCTATACTTAATCTCAAGCTCTTCACGTTTTTTCTGAACGTGTGCTCTCCATTTAAGTTTAGCGTCGAGTGTCATACCAAGATATTTGGCCTCGTTCGCGAAAGGAATTTGTACTGCCTTGATAAACACAGGTAGATTGTCAGTTTTCTTGAGAGTGAAGTTCACATGCCAAGTCTTTGTCCAATTGTTAATCTGTGTAAGGGCACGATGCAACTTAGCAGTTGCTTCTGCGACGGTTATAGCTGTTGCCCAAATGGCAGTGTCATCAGCAAATGTGGTTAGCACTGTATCGTCCGTTTGCGGTGTGTCGTGGGTAAAAAGCAAATAAAGCAGAGGCCCAAGTACACTTCCTTCCGGCAACTCCGCTCTTATTGTCTTAAAATTGGAATATTCGTTTCCGTGTCTGACACGGAAGAGTCGGTCATCGGTTTCAGACGATTAAGTAAGATTCACTCGACGATCCTCGATATAATCGGGAGGAACGATATTGGTCTGTATTGACTTCAGTCAGCGGTTTACCGGGTTTCGGAATCATAATAACTTCGGCAACTTTCCACTGATGCGGTACATACTCTAATCTTGCGGTGACATTTATAAGATAGAGCAGCTTTAATAAACCTTTTTTCGGTAGCGCTTTAAGTATATCTCCCGTAATTAAATCATATCCGGGAGTTAACGTTTTATTGTCTTATCTTGCTTAATTGTATTTAAAATTGGTGTTGATTATTTTATTTAAAATTTTTTTGATATTAAACATTGTTCAGTCCACATAATGCTAATAATAATTTTTGGAGTGGTGTTAACACAATTTTTTTGAATTTAAATACCAATGTCACTAGCCATTCTTAGGGAAAAACTGAGCTAGTTTTAATTTTAGTAATGCATTGTGTTAATCTACTATAATAACCCTATAAAATAAATGAAATGAAAATGAATAAAACCAGTAAGGCTTAATTTCCGTAAATCTGCCAACCATTCGCACCGTTGTTATATCAGAGATATCTCCTCCTCATACCACAAGAATCACCTCGAACGCAGGAACTCCTTTTGGCTTAAGTAACAGATAACAACCTCGACGAAACCGTTATCATTTTACAAACATCCTTTGGATCTCTTATCAAGCAAACCCAATTTATAGCGTTATGAAACAATAAGTCCATTCATAGTATAAGATGAAGAACATTTACGAGTACAAATAGGAAGGAAACATTTTAATAAACAGCAGTTAGAATTATTATTTTCGCCTCAGAGCGTTTTTACAATGTTTTAACTCTCAAAGTAAAGTCTGGAAAGAAAAATTCTTTTATTGAATTTTCCCATGACAAAATTCCGTTGTGAATATGCAAATTGGGAGTAGGAAATCCATCAAGATGAGGTACATTTCTATTTCAAGCAGAGCTGCTAGAAATTCAGTCTTGAAAACTCTGTAAAATATGGAGAAAAGTTTTCTAACCGTGTCTGACTGACTCCTTGGTGTGGTTTATGATATGGCGGCATCATCGGATCTTACTTCTTTCGAAATGAGGAAGAAGTCAACGTTACCCTCAATGGCCTCAGGTATAGAGGTCAAAGCTTGACAACATCGATATATCCGATGTCTTGTGGTTCGCATGTATGTAGCGACGCAATGCTCAAAGTTGTGAAGGAGAAATTTGGTGCAGAAATCGCCGCGATTATGCGATTTAAAACAACTGGATTATTTTTTCTGAGGCTACATCAAGTCCTCAGTCTACGTTAACAAGACAACTACTTTGGTTGAGCTCGAGGTCAACATTCGACCCGCTATTGTAGGCATAACGCCACAGATATTGGACCGTGTCATCAAAAATTGGATTGATAGCTTGAAGCACTGCCAACAAAGCCGATTTGGCCATTTGAATGACTTGCTATTCCCCACATAATTTCATTAACGTAGCTTCAAAATAAAGCCAGAACCTATTTTATATCTCACACCTTGATTCTGTTATTATTTAAAATTGTTCTTATATCGTTATTATCTGGTCACCCCACCCTTAATAATTTTGACATTATTGCCCTTATACATTTTCTCCATTGCTATTTGTGCTCCTATCAGTACAAGTATATGTACCCACAATTCGCTACTTTTAGTTAGCATCATTTCTTACGTTTCTCGGTTATGTTGTTGCCTTTCATGTTGGCTTAATTTACGTGTACTACAACTCCCTACTTTATTCAAATAAAACCAAAGTAAAAACAACTTCTTCTTCAATGTTTTAATAATTATTGCCATAAGGATATCTTTTCGACATCTTAATATTGCTCCTCTACGAGCACCAACACACACTAGAGTGTAAAGCCCTGACCACTTAATACGAACTCGCATTATTCCCTAATCCCGATTGCAACGACTATTCTATCATTTTCGTTAGGACATTAAGCACAACCATCCCGGATTCCGGATTCTGAATAGTATCGAGTACGTGCATGCTAATTTAACACTGGAGAAGTTATACTCTACCGACAACTTTCAAACTGCATACTAAAACAATATTTGCCCAATCACTTTTCACTGGGATCTAATACCAAGATGTACCTCTCATAAATTCCTTCGACATGCATGAAGGTAAACTTCTGTCCCTATATTCGTAGAACCATCCCATCCGAGGGCAGCAACGGGCTATTGGATTCCCATTATAATTCATAGCACGTTTCGCATAATGACGATGAACTCGTGCAGTTTGCAGTTTTCTGAACCACCACCTCACGACTGTGTATGTAGCAGTTATAGTACATCCATCCTAAGGCGACCAGTAGCAAGAAATGCACCTGCTGGATTCGCTTCGGGATCCAGAGTTCTGAATCCTGACGTTTTCTACTCGCCTTCGTCACACATTCGAGCAGGATGGAGACTTAGCTTTACCACCAGGATCATCATTTCATCCGTGGTAAACGTAATTGGCGACTGATAGTCACACACGCTGGCTACATATAGTTTTATGGATTAAAACTTAAGTGAAACATTAATGTTTGCTTTTAATTTGAGAAAAGCAAATTTGCATCCTTCAACTTGTTTGCTCCTTTTTATTTTGCATAATTTGACATTTCGCTTTCAAATTATTTTGCACATACTCGTATACATATATTTTGGTTTTTTATTTAGTTTAGATACATCGATGTGACAGTTTCATGATTTGTCACGATTTGCCATAATAAACATTCCATTATTTACGAATTAATGCAAGTTACTAATTAAAAATACTATCATAGATAACTATACACACTAGAAGAAAATTGAGGATTTTCATCCGTAAAGTGCCAGAATACTCGTATATCGATAAATTATTTCATATATGCATGCACTAGGTTAGGTTAAACAGGGGTATGGTGGATATGCCATCACATAGACACCAGGCACTAAAACAGGCGCGATCCCTGTGGTACTAAGTAAGATATAGGCACGACCAATATTCAGCGATTCAAAATTTTTCGATACTCTAAAATTGATTAGCAAAAATATATCAGCTGATTGAAACATCAGAATTGTTTTGGTTATCCGAAAAAAAGCTGCAATGTCTTCAGTAGGGCAGACTGGATATACAAATTTTAGCGTATCGCTATCTGCCGATCTATATGTTCAATATCAACTCAATATTAACCGGAAAGGGAAGGGCGAAATCCAGTTTTGGTTCACCAGTCATATATCCCTACAGAGTTTTGCAACACCGCGTTGCAGAGATAATTACTTCAATAATAAACTTGCTGATAGTTTAGGTAATTCTAAAAAGGAATGGGAAGTTGTTAACCAGATCGTAAGTAGAACCAAGCCAAAAGCTGATATTTCTATATTGGTAGTTCTTTGGATCCTTTTGTACTGGCCAATTTGTTTAATCATTATTTTACTAATATAAGTCTTAACACTGATAGTGCTCCACCTTCAAGTTTTGTCAATATTCGGATAGTATTAGTAAAGATTCCCCTAACGTCGACAGCTTTTTCTTTGAACATTTTTCGTCGCTGGAAATTTATAATATTATAATGTCTCTTGAACGTCTTATTCAACATCAAATGATATGATTTCCAGTAAAATTTTAAAGAATATTTCGTACAACCTTTCTGACGTATTAATGCATATCTTTAATCTAAGTATACAAAAAGGATTATTTCCAGATGCACTTAAGCTAGCAGTGGTTATTCCGTTGCACAAAAAAGGTGAAACCATGAGTCTTAACAATTACCGTCCAATTTCACTTTCATCAGTCTTCGCTAAAGTTTTTAAAAAAGGTATGAAAACAAGCATATTATCTTTTCTGGACAAAATCAATTTACTTAGCGATTCCCAATTTGGGTTCAGAAAAGGTAAATCGACTGAAGAAGCAGTTTTGAAATTGTGTAGTGAGCTTTGTTAAAGTTTGAATGAATCTCAGACGGCTGCGACTCTATTTATAGATATAACCAGGGCCTTTGACATGGTGGACCACACTTTGTTGCTACAAAAACTGTTTAGGATAGGTTTTCGAGGGGCTGTTTATGACTGGTTTGCGTCTTATCTAAGAGATTGTAAACGAAAAGTTAAAATTCGTGATTGTTTAAGTTCGGGAAAAACATTAAACTTAGGCGTTCCACAAGGTTCAGTTCTGGGACCGATCCTATTTTTAATTTTTGTCAATTCACTTTTCGTTCAACCTTCAACCTCAGTTTTCTCATAAACTGATTATATGTGAAAAAACGAAATTTATGATTTTTAACATTTCTGGTTCTCCATGTGAAGACATGGTGTTAAGTTATCATTCACCCAGTTGTTCGTAATATAATTTAAATATGTGTTCTCATCTATTTGGTGAGATCTCTTTTATTGCTAAAAATGAGTGTTCTGTTGGCTGTTTTAATATTGAACGGGTTGAATGTTTTAAGTATTTGGGGATAATTTTGGATAGCAGGTTAAGTTGGAAAGAACACACCTCTCAAGTGTCCAAATATTTGAATTACGTTTTGAGGCAAATCTATCACCTTAGCCTTTACTGTAGTCAATATATTTTATAACTAGTCTACATATAATGGGTTATTTCAATCAAAGTTACAATATGGATTGACTTACTGGGTTGGTACTCATTCCAATAAAATTGATCCACTGCTTACTAAGCAAAAGTATGCGATATGTATTATTTGCAAAGTTAATCGCAGAACCCATAGTTTTGAATTATTCAAGAGCCTTAAAATTCTTCCCCTAAAACATTTTTATAAAGTTTTGAAAGCATTTTTTGATTGCTCCGGTCACTATTCCTCAAGATTGTATGAATTCCATAAACTACGGGTAAATAGCCAGAATTTAGTAAATGTACCGACCATAAGGAAATCACATTTTTCACTCTTCTACAAGATCACTGCGCCACGTTTATTTAATAGTTTACCTGACGGTCTGAGATACAAGGGGCGTGAATCAGTTTTTCTGAATAAATTAAAATCTTTTCTCTTCTCTTTTAATCTTGAAGAAATTGATTCGTTATTAAATGTTGTAGTCTAATTTGTAATTTGTTGCACAATACCGAATTTAAAAATTATTTTAACAAAACCTGAAACTATAAGCTTCACATATTGATCCCCATCAATATTTGTTTAAAATGTTTAAAAATATAAGGGTTCATTCATCTCTTGTCTTTGACAATTGAATGATCCCACCTATTTTATTGAAACTTTAAACTCTTTCCCCACATATAATGTTTAGTTGGTTTGTTAAGTAAATTGTGTTAGCATTAAGTTTTTACATGAAATAAAGTATGAAAAAAAAATACTAATAATAATAATATTATAAATAAATGGAACAGCAATTTGGTTCAGTTTCAAGACACTTTTCAGTTCGCAATTGGGCATCCGAATTTTTATTGCGGTCCTCTTTAACCGAACTCGAATATTCTTAGTCCAGGAGTTCCAGCGGCACTATTCAATACTTATGTCACCTCGTCCTTGTTTCTTCTTCGCAACTGTCTGTTAGTAAATTTCGAAAGGTTTGAAAAATAGAAAACACAATATTGACGGCTCGGTGTGTTTTTTTCCAATTCATTCAATTCCTTCAATAGGGCTCATAGGTTGTAGCTGAACGAACTTAAATAGTTAAAAAGAGCTGCAGTATAGATCATACCTGGGAATTAAACAATAAATTCTTAAAGTTAACGTGGTCGGGAAACTGTTTCTATCTAGTTGAGGTCCCATTTTCACTTGTGCATGCTATATAAGGCGAGATCATCCAATACTGCTTTGTCCCTATGAATAGCAATCAAGAACTCTTCGGGCCGGAGTGGTAATACTTATTCACTTTATATGACGTAGCCATTTCAGGCGGATGTATTATTTTACTAACCAGTTCTAAGTCGATGAACAGCTCGCGAGGTTCGCTGTTATACCTCATCCTCCAAAGGACATCAACGCAAATAGGACCGGAAATCACTCAACGAATCTTCCATTCAAAACGACTAAGGATATCTTTATAGAGCAAGACTGGTATAATAAGAGTTTTATATACTATACATATATTACTTAACTTTATTCTAAATGCTACTCTTCGTTTGATTTCTATTCAGGTGTTATCATCGGTAGACAAAATCCCTTGCTACCTCAAAGTTTGCCTCTTTACTCGGACATTTTAACTGACTCGTAGATGATGTGCATTTATTCTTTCACAGAAAAATTCATTTCCATCGCTTCAGTTTCGATATTTTCTCGTGCATGTAGAGCTTTAAAATCGATTAAGACGTTGTGAATATCTGTCTGGGTTCTTTTCTGGAGTCTGCCGTAGTATATATAGTCAAATGAGGACTTAACCATCCTTAAGCTGCATAAATCTGAGCTACAGCAGACAAGATCTCGTAGGTACTCGATGTTCTAGAGATTCATAGTCTCCTCTCATGTCGATCGAACAAACGATCCTGCGGCTCTATCTATCAGGCATATGTACTTTCCACCGACGAAATTAGTTTTCTGGGTTATCAACTGCCTTAAATAGATCTGCAGTACAGCTTCATAATCGAGTTGTTTAACAACATATGCTTGGCACCATCTTTTCGTACTCGAAATCAGGTGAAACATACTACATCAATTGTGGCATTTCTAACGACTTGTGAGCATTGATGTAACTGAGCCTTAGCATTTAATGCAGGCCGTAAGGGCATTGACGAATGATCAAGGTATGCGCGTGATTTGTTGCAGCAGTCCAGTGGGAAGGTGAAATTTTTTCGTTGGTATACCTTCTGAGATATACATATCTAGATGAACCTTGGAATTTCCTATCCGGGAATACTAAAATACTTAAGACGTGCCTGGCTTCGATCGCAGTATGAAACGTTCTACTGTGAATGTTAAGGTTGATAAACTGTGTGATATAGTGATGTTGCATACCGTTGTAAATCAATTAGATTCAGTCTATAAGCTTTGCTTTCCAATTCCACTACCAATGATAATATATTTTCCCATTTCGGTCTTTAAGTTACCTAAAACAATTATAATGTCAGACCAGGACATTGCATGGAGATTTTGTGGTGTAATCAGTAGTAAAAGTCTTTGATATCATCGTCTATTCCACTTACGTGCCGCAAGCTCATGACTTGTTGATCTAGTCCGCCACTTATAGAAAATTCGCAACCTAACTCATGTTCCTTCTGTTCTCTGTAGCAGTTACAGTATTATACGAGTATGACAGTTTTTCTTGCTCTTCCTATCTGGTGACAATACCTGCTTTATAGCCGTCTACAGCCATAGCTAGTTATTTTTCTCCATATGGCATTATCAATATCCGAACATTCCATGTACAGATCCGAACATCGTTGACCTTTTTTTCCTTCTCCAGCGGTTTTTCAGCAGTAAATCTGTCCTTATCGAAGGGTTTTGGTTGCCTCCCAACTGGGGTTTTTAGTGTAGGGTTTTAACGTGGCCGAGTAGTCAACAACCCGGAGCGACAGGCTCTTTATGTGACATCTTGGACAGGAGGGGAAGGATATTTCAGACCCAGTGTCGAGCTTTGGGTTTCATAAGGTTCATCCGCCACTATTTTACCGCAATATCTTGATATATAAGATAGTTATTAACCTCAGCTTCAAATGCGTTGTAGTAGCTCACATAAGAAATATGCCATGCTGACTGTAGTCCCTTTCGTTGAGGTAATCACACGAATTTATCCATTTTTCGTCTCTCGTCTTACTCCAAGTCATATTTGATAGGACATTATAGTGTTGCTTTTCTCCTACTCAACTTAATACTCGTATAAGCTATTTTAACACAAATCTTTCCTAGTGGAAAATAGAAAGGCTTACGTGGTCGAAGTTTGTATGGGTAAATGTGTATGTCATATATTATTATTTTTTTTTTAAAGGAAATCATCTCTTAAACACCTAAGCATAGGCTCACAACAAGTTTGCAACATTCTTATCAAAATTGGTAACAGTGCATAAATATATGTTTATCAGAGCTGAGAATGCTATATTCGGGCAGTTTGCCTAGTTAGGTGTGATAAACCCCAACAAACGACTATTGCTTACGTCTAATATTGAATTTTATTAATTACAACCGTCATGGACCCAGAATATAGAAGGATTTGGACTTAAATGATATCTGCGAACGCCTTTATCATTCCGAATTTGAATTGAGAATTATTGAAGCTCAACAAATAAGGCTTAGCCCAAAGTAACTCAAAATTTCGATTCAATAGACTGATTTTTGACTTGACGTCACCAGAGTCTACTCCCAACCTAACACCAATAACTTCTTCGCAAACCCAGTGACTAAGCCAGAGGTGAAAATTGTCTAAACGAAAATGCTAGTACATACAAATATATTTGTTAAACAATCTCTAAACTTTCTGAATGTTCGTTTACTATGTAGTTTTAAACAAAAGACCGCTTTATTTCTGTGCGATTCACTGTTCTGTCTGGGAAACTTTCTTAAGCAGAATTAAATACGAACAACTCACAGATAGAGGAGTAGCAATAATGGTTTGAATACTCCCCTTCCATAAGCTAAATGTAATTAAGCTTGATTCGCCGATGAATGAATTTCAGAATTTCAATTTAATCCAGCATTTCTGGAGAGCGATACATATAAATAACGATTTAAGGTAATAGTCATATATACACATGTAGTTCGCTGAGGAAAACTTTTACCGTGATTTTGAAAAGTTTGCGTCATCTGCAGTCAGATTGAAACTGACATCACAGTTTACTAGAAAATTCTGTGGTTGAAGGTAAATGCTTTATACCGTAAGCATGCGTGTTTGTATTAACATCCTAAATATGTCAACAAATTATAAGGAACTTTTACTTGTGGGTGCGGTTGAAGAGATTTTAGGGAAAAATTCAACACTTCACTTTTAAGCAGGTAGATGAAACTTAAATTGGAAATTGAACACACGTACATACAAATCCGTGAGCTCTACTGCTATCCTAAGCAAAAAGAGCACATCTTCATTTAACTACTGGAAGTTTTAGTGTTTCGTGGCATCTTGTTTTAAACTGCTCGACATTCTTAAACATGCGAATGCATTTCTGTATTATTTTTTTTAATACGATAGATATTTTTATTCAATAAGTAATAATACACCATATTAATTATAATCCATGTGTTAGATAGTTACCTATACTTGATATTATGAAGAGGAGAAATTTCTCTTGGACTACTGCACCTTCCTTCACTAATAGAATGCTACACTATCCCCGACTATATTTTATTTTAATAAAAATAAATATATGCAAGTATATAAGTATATTTAGAAAAAGCGATACTTAGCTATGCTAACGACGCGCGCTAAATTTTTGAATTTATTCATTACAAAAACATTAATCATCAGAAGATTTAAAAAATAATCAGCAACACGATATACCTTGCTTTTATATTTCAGCCACAATAATGTCTTTTTAACAACAGTATATACTAATATAGGGTGACCAGATAAAAATGATAGGAAGAAAATATTTAACTATTAACCCGGACAGATTTATTAGCGCTTATTGCAAGCTTATTCTTAAAACTAAAAATTTCCATTTAAATTAAACTGGTTAAAAAATAGTTAGGACGTGAGGCATAGGTGGAAATAAGAATGTTCTTAAGAGAGAGTTTGCTGGGATGGTAGTCGAAGAGAGGCAGAATATCGTTAACTTCACGAAGCATTCTAGACATTGGCTCCAAGCGTCCGTAATTCGTTCTGTGAAGATTGAGCCCAAAAAGTGGCACAGACCTCAGATTGGTGTGAAAAGATAAAACAACAACGGTGCGAGATGTTGGATTAATTCTGGCATAATTTTGAAGCTACAACACATTTATACCATTATGTGTGGAATACCACATCATTGAAATCGCCGCCTCGGCTTTGCTGGCAATACTTCAATCCGTCCAATTTTTGATAATTCGCCAGTCGTCAAAATTTCTCCTTCACAACTTTGAGCGTTTCGTCGCTTGTATGGCATGTAGCGCCGTCTTGTTGGAACCATAGCTCGTATATATCGATGTTGTCGACCACAGAAAGTCGGTGAACATCGCTCTATACCTGAGACCATTCACGATAACAGGTCTCCTTCCTCATTTCGAAAGAAATAAGGTCCAATGATGCCGCCATGCCATGAACCCCACCAAACAGTCAATCTTTGTGGATGCATTGGTGTTTGACCGAACAACACCAATTTTGCTTGTTGACATAGCCATCGAGTCAAAAATAGGCCTTGTCTGAGAAGATGGTTTCTTGGCTAAAATCTATATCTCCGGCCAACAGATTTCCAGTGCCAAATTAGCAAACTCATGGCATTGTCTATGTCCGTCTAGCTTCAATTCTTGCGTTAGCACAACCTTATACGGATGTAGGCATAAATCCCACCGCAAAATAAGCCGGGTTGACTCTCTGACGACGCCCAATTCAACAGATCGACGCCGAATCAACATTTCTAGGTCTTCTTCGATACTGGCCGCTACGGCGGCTATGCTTTCTTCATTTCGCACCAATCTCTGTCTGGTTGGTGGCCTAAGATCCAAAGGAGTGTATCCACACTTTTTCCACGGAAAAAGTTTTCAGAAGGAAAATCTTTCTCCAAGCACAAAGTCCGTAGACTAGAACATCTTATAGATGTACCTAATATATGCTGGTGTAGAAAATCTTCTACAAAGAGACTATCATTGGCTTTGTTCAAGAGCAATAATATCATCCAGAAACGATATAGTCACTGAAACCAATAATGTTTTTTTTTTGCAAAAGTTTTTTTCCAAAAGTTTCCACTAGAAGTCAATTGATACTGTCAGCAATATTGAAGACACAGTGATCTACCCACAGAAAGTGGTGGATTCCCTAAATCCTCTTGGTTTGCAACCACATGATCTAAAGGTCGGTATTCCCCGCATACTGTTAAGAAATTTAAGTTCATCCAGCATATACAAGGGCACAGGACTGTTAATAAAAGACTTGCAAGATAATTCAATTGCAGCGACCATTCTCAATGGGTCAGCAGCCGGTTAACTATTACACATTCCGTGTATTCCGATAGGTGCCGTGAAATAAGGCCAAGTGATATACAATTTTTTTATTTTTTTGCCTTAATTCACTTGACGTTACTCACAGCATCTTCATATGGTACCGTCGGGCTATAAGCGCTTGTTGTTTGCGGTGAAAGTGTGATTTGCGCTCACAATAAATAAATCCCCGGGCCAAACATTCTCGCTGGTGGGTATCGACTTGAGAAACGGGTGCTTTTCCCATGGACAATTACATATACAATATGTTAGGTTATCTCGAGTGAGATCTCTCGAAAACCAATATATTTGCTCTTAGAAAACAATAGAACATTAAACATAGTATACAGAGAACCCTTGGTGTAATGTATTTCTTATCTTCCTGGCCAAATTTGTCATAAAAATTTGAGAAGTAAAGGAAATAAAAATCACCATCTAATTTCAATAGAGCGATTTAATTCAAGTGTGAGCCGAAAAAAATACACGTTTGTGAATTCAAATTCATAGTGCATCAGACGTTCCGTTGCGTCGAATTTTGGTGAAAGACCGGAAGATTTTCCCTTATAAAGTGCTGCCTGTTGGTCTATTAAACACGGTGCAATAAGAGCATGGTTTCGTATACAGAATCATAATAACTGACGAAGCCCATTTACACTTAATTGATTATGCGAATAAGCAAGGGCCAGCGCATACTGGATCAATTTTATTCCGGGTTAAGACCGGGGTATCTTTTACTTTAACCGTACACTGGATGAATAATGCATATATACATGAACCGGTTTCGATTGTAGTGGTATTCTGATAATTTGAGAGTGCTTAATTTTTTTGTGTGTATTGGTTTTCCAGCGACGTTCAACCGGTTCTACACTGGTTGAAGATTTCCTTAATTTACACTTCATCTCCTTCTTCAATAAAACCAATGTCATAATTTCTACACTTCAGATTTTTTTTTTTTTTTTTAAAAAAAGAACTTAACACTCAAGAGGGTATTACTACTCTTAAAATGCCGGAGCACGTGTTAAGTTTTTCGGAAAATTGGATAGAGAGAGAGAGAAAGATTTTTGGGCTCAGTGGTTATTTAGCTCCATGGGTGGCATCCAACATTTAATGGGGAGACTAAATTACTAGTGTAAATTGGACTTGATGTTATATTTAGGCAGCCATTCATCTCACAAGATTTTAGTTGCCTGAAAAAAAGTCTTTCGGTCACGGCTGGTATTGAACCCCGAACCGTCCGATTGGGAAGCCAACACACTAGCACTTGAGCCACGGCCACCCACAAAAGATAAACTTTTCGTGAAAACAGATCCCAATTTTTATTATTTCTAAAAAAAATTGTAGCCAATTTCCTTATAGCATTACTTTGGCATCTCTTTGTATTTATAGGGTCTTTCAAAATTCGGGCCTAATAACCATCCAAATGAGTCAACTATTCAAGTGGCGCTGAGGAACCTTCTTCATCGATATCACGACGCTCTCGGGCGTTAGGCATCCATCCATCGACTCTTTGGCGTATTTTAAACAAGGATTTGCATTTGAATCCTTACAAAGTCCAATTCAAACAAGATAATAATCAACACAGAACTTTCGTCAACTGGTTGTATCAACATCATGTTGGTTTTTCACGCAAAATCATCTTTAGGGATGCAACTCATTTCATATTGGATGGATTCGTCAACAAACAAGGTTGTCGCATCAATGGAGACGAAAATCCCCGAATAATTTTAGAAAAATCTTTACATCTACAAAAATGTACCGTTTGATGTGGTTTTTGGGCTAGTGGAATCATTGGTTCATTTACCTTCGAAGATGTAAAGGAAAGAGCTGTCACTGTCAATGTTGAGCGCTATAGACAAATGATTGAAGAGTTTTTGTGGCCACACATTGAAAAAATAGATACGGACGATCCTTATTTTCCACAAGATGGAGTTTGCGAGTCAGACAACATATGCAAACATTGCGCTATTGCAGTCTAGGTTTCCAAGTCGATTAATTTTACATAACGATGATATGAACTGGCCACCTAGGTCATGCAATTTAGCACCATTAGATTACTTTCTTTGGGATTTTTTTGAAAAGTAAAGTCTGTGTGGATAAGCCAATAAGGATTGCACAGCTAAAACACAACATTTGGACCGAAATTGATGAACTTAATACGGTAATGTTTGAGTGAGTCCTTAGAAATTGTGATGTTCGTATGAGAGCCTGTAGACGTGCTCGTGGTAAACATTTAAATGATGTTATTTTTCACACATAATTGTTAAGAGCCACATTTCTATAAAATTAAAAACATAAGAAAAAATTTAAGTATTTACATGTTTTATTTATAAGAAATATAAGAGTTTTGTTGGTAATGGTTAACATCACCAATTTTTACAGAGCAATGTAAATAGTATAAGTTGCAGCAGAACCAATTTCTTCTTCTTAACCATTTCGCTTATTTCAGACTCACTGAAGCGATTATGTAGACCGAAAAATTCACGAATTTTACGAAATTTTACTGTTACGCATCGCCCATTTTCGTAATAAGATTCAATAACAAAACTGCGTTGTTGCGTGGTAAACGACTCCATGACTAAAATTGCCATAGATTGTATGACATTGATCAAAAAGATCAATCACATCCACACCATCTGCTCACCCTTTATATTTAACACGTTCAGCTGTTACGAAGTTTGTTTTCAGTTGTTCTATAATAAAACTGATAAAATAAAAACAAAATGTATACGTAAAAGTTCGACTTTTGAGTTAATAATTTTGCCTGACTAACACATAATATTGTTGCATTTATTGACATTTTCTTTTGTTAATTTTTTTGGTTGTGTTTACAGCTTCTCATGTAATGTAGTTACCTCTTGTACCTAAAAGTAACCCCTGTAAAACTTATTATTTTATACATATTTGCCATGACATTTTGACGATATTGTTTGATTATTTTTATATGTATCAATTTATTTATGAGGAGGATAAAATAAATATAATTTATAAAGTACAAAAGTATATATGACATATAACTATAACGCAACTTAGACCCGTGCGAAATCGGGGTAGGACAGCTACTTATATATAATTTGCTAAAAATTAATGAGTATTACCAATAATTTTAACTTTATTAGCAAGATAATTGCATGCCTCACATTTGGGCGCAATGGCTACTTCGAATAAAGCACAATTTACAAGTCCAATTTTCAAGCAATCTTTTGAGCAGTCTAGACATATCACAGAAAATAATTCAAAGGTTTTAAGTTACACGATCTTGGAAGCCGATTACTTGAAGTTACGAGTTCATCGAGTACATTTTTCATAAGATTGACATACAGGTTGTTTTCTTTAGGAGAAGGAGGAAGCTAACTCATGTAGTGCTTGAAGGCGTCCCCATCCATTTCTCCAAAGAAGCAAATGGTGACATCCTGGATAACAAACTTCTATGGACTATACATATTATATCGAAAGCGTCTAAGGTGCTGTCGACCTTCTGGCAGTGCAAAGGAGCTATCGGCATGGGCCCGTCATGGGTGTGATAAGGCGAATTGTATCATACGCCGCGGTTGTTTGGTGGAACAGACTCTCACGAAAATACTTTATTGCTGCTTTTTTCAAAGAACGGTCTGTCTCAGCTGCATGAGGGCTTTCCCTAGCCCGCCAGGTTCCACTCTAGAAGCATTAGTGAATTTCCCTTCCCTTGATATTCATGGCATACGCTGCACTATCAGAACTATTTTCCGTTTAAAAGAAGACCTCACGCGCCGACTGTCTTATAACTTTGGTCTAACAAAACTTGGGTCTGTCTTCTATATAAGCAATCCTGATGTCAAAGAACTATATTGTCTTGTCTTGTCTGCGTCCCAAGTCACAATGGGTTCACGGAAAATGAAATCGCCGATAAACTTGCTAGGCAAGGCGCAGAGGATAGTTTGTCAGGACCCGAACTAACTCTAAGTCAGCGTTTAAGGCTTCCGTTGACAGTTGGATTTCATATTAGCAAGACTGCATACGACACGACTCCTTAGGTTGCCGATTAACCAAAGGAATGATTCCCGACCTCTACAGCTCTCTTTCTGCTGTACTTCACCAGGAAAGACTGCAGGCTGCTTACTGGCGTCGTGAAGGGGCTTTAAACTTTTGCCAAATACTTGACAGTGAAAGTGTTGACGACTCCGCGGGGCACTATCTCTGCGAATTTCCGGCTCATGCTCGCATTAGGCTGCAGATGCTCGGCGTTGTCGGTGGGTGCTGGTATTGTAGGCACTTTATCACTGAAGCGCTTACTCGGAAGACTGAAAAATTAGATTTTAAAGAACTAACAAGGAGTACAATGGATCAGTTCTTTCTCTGAGTGCTCTGTTCCGAGAGCACAAAAAACACGAGAAGTGAAAAAAGTACAGAGCCCTGCCGGACACCATTCCCAAGTATAAGACACCTACTAATGTCTCCTTGAATGTTTAATCCCTTTTTCCTGCCTCTTAACTATGATTCCAACCAGTTATGAATTATCCCTATTACACCGACGTTGCGCAAAATCTTTTACCATATCAGTGAATAGGGCCACGGTAAATTCTTGACTGTTGATGCCTGTATAGAAATGAATACATATTCTGATTACTCTGATTAAATATATGTTTACATATACAGCGACTTTAGCAGTTTTTCAAAGAGTTGGGAGAATGTTGATAGAGTCTTGCGAATAACGTTTGCACGTTCGTGTATTTCAATGGATTAAATTTAATGACAAACAACACTTTTATGTTGTAAAGTTTCTGTAAAGATATCGAACTAAATATGACAATAACTATTCTGTAATTAAATTTCAAAATGAAGGCCTGGTTTTTTGTTTTTGTGAATACGAGTACCAACAAGTACCTTATTCAATTTAGTAATTTAGTGCCAATGCTAATTGGATCATTGAATACAGTTTCATCTATTCGTAGTCTGTGTATTTCAATAATATAGAGGATCGCTTTACGGTTGTAATATGTTCCCAACAGAATTTGAGATTCACCATTTTGTTTAGGAGAGTAGTACACTTCTTTGCATAGCTTGCAGTTTTCTCAGATCAGTTCTATAATGCATAACACGTATTCTTTTAAAAATGAACCTTCCCCCCAATTTTTGAAAGCATTTAATCTGCTTTTAAATTTAATCCAATTTATCGTACATTTTAGTGTTTTTATTAAATGCTCTAGACAACTACAATCTGTGCTATTCAGAATTACACTACTCGTAACATTCTATTGTACAATAAAATATAATATTATAGAAAGATTTTTCGTCATAGCTTAATTCGCCATTAAGCAATTGTGCCGGAAACAATCGACTTTTGCACAAAATCCAACATCTGATGCCAGAGAGACAAATAAATATCATTCGAACACTAAGGTATTTATGTCCGAATAATCCAATTAATCCTACATCTCTACTACGAAAAATGTATTCGCCACAGAGAAATTGAAAGGACTCTTACTGCTGAAACATACAAATCGAACAAAAAGTCACACGGACAAACGACTGAAGCCCGAAAGCATGTGTGTGCTAGTGCTAGTGCTTAGTTGTTCATTTGAATCCAGGGACTGGGACTACTGTTGGAATAGATGAAGAAAACCAAAGAGAAGGATTGCCAGGACAATAACACAAACAAAATCGATTGGCAATTACAATGGAACTAAAAACCCATAAATCCTTGCCGTGTCCTACTTTACATTGTTCTTGCTAAATGTTCCTTTTTAATCCAATTTATTGTTGCGCTTAAGTTTGCATGTCTCCTACATATCTTGCTGGGTTAGCTGTTAGCTGTTAGCTGTTAGCTTTCCCCCCGAAGCAAAGGGAGGATCCCTAAACGATTTCATGGAAGTACGAGTATTCAGTGAAAGTCATCCTTTTGTGCCATTGTCTGACTAAGCCTGATATTAAAAATATTTCAATTCAATAGTTGAGATATAACATCTGATATATAGTTGAGTAGACCTACCGGGGACGTTCACATAGCAGTTTGAATAATTATTTTATTATTTAATGGCCGATTAATGTATGACAACATGTCAGGAACAATGAAAATGTATTCTTATGTTGTCGTCTCAGATTTACGTATACATTTTGTAATAGAGGCTTTAAAATAACAATAGTCTACGACTGAGAATAATGGACCTGGTCTTTATCTGGGAATTTTGTTCTGACAGATAAAAATGCATGAATCTTTGACTTTCAATTGATTTAAATAACAGATCTCGGAGGAAATAACAGTTCCCTTCTTAACTGCTGATAGGTATGCTTGTATTTAAGAATAAAAGCATGTTTATATTAGGCAGTTGTTTACATCTGAATAAAAAGATCTCTTTGAAGAGAAGGACTTTCCGACATAACCTAATTTAGATAAGAAACGTGAAATGAAGGCCAGTATCCATCTCCAAACTTACTAAATTATTTCAGTCTATTACATGGAGAAAACGTTAAAATATTTATGTTCTCACAAAATTAGACATACCATCTACAATATTACGAGTAGTGTTATACTGTGAACAACTGAGACCGCATACTATCTGAGTGATTTTCAATACATTTATTAAAACCTATACTAGGTGCAGCATTTTGCTAGCTATAAAGACACATTGGATGGTTTGGAGATAGATACTACACTCGAGTATCACTACAAAAATGCTGTGGTAGCCTATACATCGTAATGCTAATTAAATGTGTTTTGCTGACTCTAAATAAAGTATCTCAATTTTTTATACTGAGCACGAGTTTTCGTTCTGGTGTTTTATTGACCTTGATTTAAGATCACAGATTGCTATCCTGTCCGGTTGAAAGCTAGCGTACCAAGGTGATATTCGGAGAGAGTTCTGTCCAGTTGGTTGAACTACATATATGGTTTCCAAAGTTTGTGCAAAGGTGATATGAATTTGCTTATCATGACGAATACTAACTCAACTTCAAAAGCTCTAAAAATATATCATAAAACAGCTGGTTCGGTATGAGAACACTTCAACTTAGCTTTGATCTACTAAGTGAAGGAATTCCTGTAATTGCTGACCAGCTGCATTATTCTTTGCATTTCTATTTGAAGAGACACCGATTTGGTGTTGTAATGAAGATATCAAAGCGCCCTTAGACTTGTGTTTCCAAGAGATCTACTTTACTTTAGGCTGCACTAAACTCCGAAATGACCCTGGGCCTCAACCTACTGGTATCTCCATTTAGTGGACGTCCAATAGAGGCTGTTTCAGATGAAAACATCAAAAAAGTCCACAAAATGATTACGAATGGCCGAAAAGTGAAGTTGATCGAGATAGCTGAGGCTCTAAAGATACCAAAAGAGCGTGTTGGATATATCATACACGAATATTTGGTCATGCGAAAGCTTTGTTCAAAGTGGGTGCCGCGTTTGCTCACAGTCGACCAAAAACAACAACGTGTTGATGATTCAGAGGAGTGTTTAAAGCTGTTCAACCGCAATAAAGCTGAATTTTTGCGTCGGTATGTGACAATGGATGAAACTTGGCTCCATCACTTCCCACCAGAGTCAAGTCGGCAGTCAGCTGGGTGGCGAGCAGGCGACGAACCTCGTCCTCGGCTGGCAAGGTTATGGCATCCGCATTCTGGGATGCACATGGAATAATTTTCATCGACTATCTCCAAAAGTGGCAGACTATCAACAGCGACTATTACATTGCATTGTTGGAGCCGTTTGAAGGACGAAATCGCAGAAAAACGGCCGCATTTGAAGAAAAAGAAAGTGCTGTTTCATCAAGACAATGCACCGTGTCACAAGTCGATGAAAACGATGGCAAAATTGAAAGAATTCGGCTACGAATTGCTTCCCCATCCACCGTATTCTCCAGATTTGGCCCCCAGCGACTATTTCCTGTTCGCAGACCTCAAAAGAATGCTCGCCGGAAAGAGATTTAAGACCGGTGAAGAAGTAATCGCCGAAACAGAGGATTATTTTGAGGCTAAACCGAAATCGTACTACAAAACTGGTATCGAAAGATTGAAAAATCGTTTGAATCAGTGTATCGCCCTCGAAGGCAATTTTTGCCATTTTGCAAAAATTTTGTGTTTTAATATAAAACGGCACGGACTTTTCAGCTCAGTCTTCAAGGGCGCACACCAAGCTGGCTGAAGGCGCAACTTAAAGCCACCTTCCTCTACCACATTATCCCATCTGGATGGATTCGAGGACACTCCGAGGCGAAGCAGTGGTGATCACTTTCTCCAAATTCTCTTAAAATATGAAGACGAAATCATAAATTAATCAAGAAATTTTTCTGATGAAGCTTCCAACGACATTTTCGTAAAGTCCTATAGGCAGATAGTAGTGGTAGTAGTTTGGTCCTGCAGCCTTATTGGTTTTTAGTGTAACGTGGTCCAAATACAAATTATTTTTTGAATCATACGATATATTGACTCTGACAGGTTTTTGCCGCTTGAAATCTTGACTGTCGGTCAGTATACCATATACCGCCGCAAGATGAAATGAATCCCTTTACATTTTAACAACGTTGCGAAATAATGAAAATTTATTTGACAAGTGAGTGCTGTATTGCTCAAACCGTGCATTCATTGAAAAGAAGTTTTGACGAATTTAAGCAACCTGTACGCAAGTTTGTGCAAAAAGTTCATGAGACTGGCTTGCTTACGGAAAACACTCAAGCTCTCCGTCGTCGTACAGTACATGCCGATGAGAACGTGGCTGTTGTGGCCGAGAGTGTTCGACTAAATCGAAGATTATTGACTTTTTTTTTATAATTTGCACGCGCTCAAAGGATTTAAGTACCCTTAAAATGTTTGCACACAGCGCGGGCGAAGGAAAGTCAGGGAGGATAGAAAGCGAGGTACCGGTGAACGTTGGTTTTAAATGCTTGAAGGTTATAGTGACAGAAAATAAGGAGCTACGCAGGGCATTCCATAGAGTACGTCCGAAAGTGGGCTTGAGGGTATACTGATGAGCATTCATAGCGAGACGGGTGTTACGGTTACAGGTTTGAAGGGGCGGAATGCTACTGGCGATTTCAATGGAGCACTGGTGGTAGAAATAGCGATAAAACATAGTGAGACACGAGACCTTACGTCGGTGTTCGAGGGTGTCCATTGTTTGAGTGATATTAGTATCACCTCTGAGTTTTATCACATGGTTTTGGATCCTATCTAGCAGCTGCAGAGATGTTTTGGGCGCACTCGACCAGATGTGGGCATTGTACTCCAATTTTGGGCGGATAAATGCCTTATTTATTGAGGTCAGATCAGAAGGGGTAAAATATTTCTTACATCGCTTGAGGAAACCTAGACATTTCGCAGCATTTTTGGCGACATCGAATATGTGGTCATTCCAACGTAAGTTGTCATTGACACACATACCGAGAATGAAAAGTTTTTCGGTTTCGACGATGTAAGTGCCATTCATTTATAATGGGTGGGTATTTAAATTTCGCTTTAACGACAGCAGACAGTATCGAGTTTTGGAAGCATTAAGTTCCACGCTCTTGATATTTCCACAATTGGTTATGCTGGATTAGAAGTAACATTCAAGAGATCGTTGATGAAAATTTAAAAGAGTGTCGGGGACAGAACGGAGCCCTGGGACACACCAACATTTATTTTGTGAATATCAGATTTGAAACCATCCAGGACAACTTGAATTGAACGTTCTGAAAGGTAATTTCTAATCCATTGAAGAAGAGAGTCATCGATCCCAAAAGCACGCATTTTCGAAAAGGGCGTGATGCCAAACTCTGCCAAATGCCTTAGAAATATCAAGTGCAATTACCTTGCTTTCACCAGCTTGATGTACACTTTGGTTCCACTTTTCGGTGTGACATGCCATCAAATCACCAGTGGATCTGTTGCTATGAAAACCATATTGCCGGTTAATGAGAAGTTTTCGTGTTTCGAGATATTTCATGAGCTGACGATTTATCAGCGTTTCCATGACCTTGGAAAGAAGGGACGTAAGTTCAATGGGTCTGTAGGAGGAGAGGGAAGAAGATTCGCCTTTTTTAGGAACGGGCTGGATAAATGCTGTTTTCCATCTGCTCGGAAAGAGTCCTAAAGAGTAGGATTGGTGAAAAAGCTTACGCAGTGGTTTTGCCAGCGTGGAAGAACACGTCCTCAGAAGAAGGACCAGCGGATTTATGCATGTTTAGATCTTTAAGTACTCTTGCTACTACACGAGTGCGAAAGTGGATTCGTCCCATTGTAGATTCGACGCACCCAAGTGTAGGCGGGGACAAAGCACAATCTGGGAGTGTTGAGCTAGCCGAAAAGTATGCAGCAAGCAGATTGGCCTTGTCCAAAGAGCTGACAGCTGGAATGTCATTGTAAATGAGCGTTGGGATGGAGGATGAGGCACAATTTCTGTTGTTTTTGACGAATGACCAAAAATGTTTACAGCCTTTGGGACATTGCAGTATTTTTTGCCTCAGTTTTTGGTCGTATTATAATTTCACACGCTTGAGACGTTAAACTTTTTCCGATTTTCCTCTGTCGGGTTGGTCTTGTATAGTAAGACCGAAAAAACAATTCTCTAACCCTGACAGCCTCTTTACAGCTCGAGTCATGCCATGCCTTTTTTTTGGTTTGACACTCTTCATCCGATGAGGGATAAAGCATCTCATTCCAAAGAAAATAGTTTCTATGATCATGTCAGCAGCGGCATCCACGTCATTATCGAGGAAACATAACGACCAGTTAAAATTCCTAAAGAAGCTGTTAAGGCCGCTCTAGTTGGCTTTTTCGCAATCGATCTTAACAACCCAAAATTTCACGTACCAGCCTGATGAGAATTTTGCACAAAGATCTCGGATCTCGGATTATTCCCTTACAAAGTCCAATTGACTCAGCGATTGAAGGTAAACGACAATGCATTTCGCTTTCGCTTCACAGTTTGGGATTCACAGCAGATCGAATTGGACGTCGAATGTGGTCGAAAAATCATTTTTTCTGGTAAGGCACATTTTCATCTGGTGCAATGTTAACAACAAAATTGCCGCATCTAGGGTGGAGTGTGACCGACTGACGCAAATTTTGGAGTTTTGGCATCATTGGCCCATTTTATTTCGAAATTGCTGCTGAAAATTATATTCCGGTCAACGGTGAGCGCTGTAGACCCATGATTACTGAATTTTTATAGACTGAAATTGAAGACATGGACTTCGACGATATATTGTTTGAGAGCACGATGGTGCGCCATGCCATACAGCCCATCAAACAACCCATCTTTTGCGCGCCAAGTGCGGTAATCGTGTTATCAGTCCTATTGGCGACGTCAATTTGCTAATTGAATTCGTGAGCAGCTCTTGTTCATCTCTTCGCACCGCTTTCTAAGCTTCTTGTTTCCCTGCATGTCCTTGTTCTGTTCTTGTGGTTTAGAGAAACCCTGCATCAGATGCGGCGTCTCTAATGATTTGCTGAAAATGCCTTCAATGATCCTCTGCCGTTGATGCTATTAGCAAAATATTTCTCGAAAGGACTTCGAAGACTTGACTGAAAAAGTTTTTAGCAGTTTTTTCGACGGCAAATGTTTCGTATTACTTCTTCAGTGTTCGCGTCTTGGCTACAACTAGGTAGTAATCTGTGTTAATGTTGACTCCCTGAAATGGTTCTTTATTCAGAATACAACAACTTTGTTTTGCGTTGATCGTTGGTCAATCCGATCCCTTTATACCATATATATATGTGGAATATAAGATAAGTTAGATAAGTCAACACTATTTTCACTTTGTTTTAACATTGCAAATCTTTCCAGACCGCCGATGCATCGTTGGGTGTCCCGTAATTCGTTCGTGTAGTTTGGTCGCTGTCCCCACATCGCCACATTCTTCGGCGATAGCATTGCAGCAGAATATAGTGAGTGACTAAGGGCTCACATTCGCCAACATGATAAGGTGCATTGTACTGCTAGCTATGTATACATAAAATCTGGGAGAGATGCAGTAGTGACAACAATTAGTAAAAAACTGGCAAATTGGAGGAAATGGATAGTATTGGTAGCTGGAGTATGTGGAGCCTGACTTGTATTCTCGTAGATTGCCAAGGCGTGGGCCTGGTATATTGGCGATGTGCTGGGAAGAAAAATAAAAAGGGGAGTTTCATTTTAACACGGGAAGGGTTGGCAGCCTGGATCGGTGCATATGTAGAACGGGTGATTTCTTATAAAACACAATTTTTCCTACATGTATGTTGAGGTAAGGAAAACGTGTGCTAGCTGTTAAGACATTTCGCCCCACTGTGAAGTCAATTAGTTTGAGTCCATTTTCTGAGCTGATGTCGTTTAGGATGTGTTTCCATAAAGACATTCTCCTTTCCTAACTTGACCACCAATCAGCAAAAATGATTTTCATCTCGTGTTTATTGCATTGCTCATGCGAATCTTTAGTAAAGTCGTCTTTTTCCTTTGTCTGGACATAAGCGTTTATCAGGTTTATGTTGGCGCATTTAGCCCTGATGCGAATAGTAATCAAGTGTCCCCTCAAATGCCTGAAAATCAAGATTTCTTGCCTTAGTTTTCTTCTCCTGACAAATCTGCATTCTTTTCTCTTCAGCAATCAGCAATCAAACTAAAAACAGATTTCCATCCTCCTTTTGTCCAACCGATCCGATCGCAGCAATATCTTCTTTGTTGCGGCTTGAAGTCTCCGATTATTATTTGGACTATTAAAAGTCCGGTCGTTCCACGTGCTGGGGTCGCTAACAGCGAGTAGATCCAGTAGATCCATATTTAACGCTGTGTGTTGGGTCACAATATGTTTCACATGGTAGAGCTTGATGTCCACAGCTTTCTGAGGGTAGTGCCTGTAGGCCACTATAAAAGTTTGAGGCCTCACATTGTTTCTCTTGAGATTACCACCTTTATTTCCACAAATTAGATGCTTAAAAGCTATATGCTAATAAGCCCTCAAATGACCTGAGCTCCAAATAAATATGGCAAAGTATCTCAAATGAGGTTATCTGTCATGGGAGTTCCTCGAACAAAACGTCCGTATTTTGCTCTGCCTAGATCATGTACATGCACTGCAGTTCATCCAACTTACGGAGCTTAAAGAGTTCATGTATCTTTACGCAGCCAGATTTAGCAAACTCCAGAATGTTGGTGGTAATTATTCTCAGCGTCTCCCCTACTCCTTTATTAACGTGGACTTGCGACCAGCTATGTCTTGTAAATAAAGATTAAGATTAAGTTTCAGCAATGAATCATCCTATTCGTATTGATTATAATTCGTCCTTTCTCAACTTCACCAATCGACTTCGAAAAAATTAAGTACCACTAGACTTTCGTTTGGAGAATATAAACTTGCTCGGGATCATCAAGGAAATTCAATTAAAAGGGATTCTAATTATAAGGGATAATCGCAGTCTATTTAACATTTAGGGGTGCCACATACAAAATAACATCCGAAATATCTAAAACGACTTTAAAAATGCTGGTAAGCTTTGGTCCGGCGACTTTGATAAGAATTTATTTTCAATCCGTGGGCAGCTACTGTGGCAATTTTAATGATACTAACCAGAAAGGTTAATCGGAAATTCTGTTAAAAATCCATGTTGAAGGTATGACTGGCTTTAGACAAGTACGAGTACACAGGTACTCCTTTAACAGGTACTCCTTTAACAGGTTTAATGTGCGAACTTAAATTCACTCGAAATATTTAATTAGCGTATTAGAAGATTTAAAGGCAACGAACTATTGCCTTATTAAACGGTTTTACGAAGATGAAGCTTCGATTTTTAGGGATATTTCTCGACTTAAGTCAAGAATATGCTCAGAATGTCAAAATCGTTCAGACACGGTGAGAATTCAAGTGATATGTTAAGTCAGGGCTAAGATTCAACCAAATATGTGCTCCCAAAGTAGGAGAATAAAACGTTGGCAACTACAACATGCAGCGGTCTTATCTCATATAAGTCGAAAGCATATGGCGGTAGAATAACAGCAATCGAGTTAAACTATTTACTAAGTTTTAAAAACGCACAAAACGTAAAGTCTTATATAGAAATATGGAACCAAACTTTAACCTAGACGTTGGGAAAAAGTAAAAAGTCGGCAATCAATCTGACATTGAACTGCTAAGATACTGAACTAAGATATACGTTTGCATTGAATCCCAGAATAACCCATGTATGTACATATGTATGTATTATATGTATATTTATTAGAAAAATGTATTGTATTTAACGGTACTAACAGTTTTTTAAAAGAGAGAAAACTCACTTACTCGTATGTGCTTATGTAGATTTGTATGAATACGATATCCAGTTTTAAGCTCCATATGAAACATCAACATAAACAACAGTTTATTTCTCAAGGACTGTTAATAACTTGTCCATTAATCTTCTACAAATCATAAGCCAGTCCTATTTACACCCCAAACAGAACTCATTAACTACTAGTGTAGGGTAGATGCCGTAAAATGCCATAATAAATCTTTGAGGACAAATCCCGGTCGGTTTTGGATCCTTACACGTCACACTAGACAATATATGTGGATATCAAATCCGAAATATCTGCACGCATACAAGTTTAAGTGTCCCATATCGAAATAGCTTTCGTATTTCATACGTCGTATGCTCTTGTTGTTGGTTTCGTCCTCGTATTCGTTCTCGTTCTCGTTCTCTTTTCTCAACAAAAAGGAAAAGATACTCGAATTCGTACTCGTACTCGTACATCAAACTCGAGTGTTGTTATTCAATGGCTTGTGATAATTTATTACTTTTAACCGATATTTTTTGCTCGTTTACCGAAACGAGTTTCCTGCTTACCAAGTGTTAAATTAACATCGTGCCAACTGAAGGCCAATTATTTTTTCACATTCCTCCCTGTGCTTGTAGAACTCTTTTCGCTCTCACCTGAAATGTTATGATCCATTGTCCGAATTAAAATCCTTCCATTGGTAAGATTTGCCGTTTGCCAACGCTGTTTGCATGGTGTGGTCCCACTTCCTGCCCGACTATGAAGGGCTATCACCAACCACCATAGTCAGGGGAGAGTGAAACCAATATTCAATTATCTTGTTCATCGATATTCAATTAATTTTGCAAATTTCTTGTGAGCATTGGAGCTAAAATGGAAGCAAAGAAGAGGTAGAACCATGGCGTAGGAGAGGATTTAATTAAGGACACGTTCATCGTTCGTGGTGTGGTAAGACGCTGTCCATCTAGAAAAGGATCAACATTTTCCAGAACTTCTCACGGTAAAGGAAACAACGCAGAAGATGATTATGATGCTGATTTCTCTGTTTTGGAGTCCATTAGATTATGGCTTCCAGGTAGAAAGTGGAAACGTAAAAACAAGGAAACGTACTGGACGAATGGAGGAGAATGGTGGCCGGAATTCAATTATGTGCACTGTGTAAAGGTAAAATAATTGAAAATTAAATAAGGTCATTGCAAACTACGAACCCTTGAAACCCGTAGTTATTAACCTCGAAGGAAATTACTCTACGGTACGTCTCATTCGGAAAGAAAGAAGCCTTCATCGTGAAGAGAACACGAAACATTAAGGGTGAATACCCGCAACTCGTTCAAGTTCACTCTCGGTTTTGAACGGAATAAATGGGAAATACGTTTTTCTTCCCCCACCTTCCATAGTATGTCAACATTTATAAGTATGTATATATTCTTTTAATAAAATCTATTTCTTAGATTTCATTTGTATTTCGGGAAATAATTTCATGCTACGGCAGCTGTCCGGCTGCTTTTGCGAGAACAACGTTGTATCGCCTTTAATTCCTTTTTTTCACAGGCGTATATAAGCAGAGAAGCATGATCTCTTTATTATCTTCTCTATATGAGCAGGTAGCAAATGGACCTTGATAGCTATATATTTTTATTTCTATACTCGTATACTATGGGAAAGTGTGTTAATCTTTATTTTTATTATATACTTGTTGCTATTTGCAGCTCAAGCTCTGTATCAGCCCCATCAAATAAGTGCGGTGGCATGAGCCGGCTACGAGGAGGATGGATAATTTTAATGTACGCTGCTACTATAGACAACTGAACAGAAGTAGCGTGTATTTGCACGCAAGCTTATCGCAAGCGGCAGAGTAGGGAAATAAGTCTTCATTCTTCGGAATGTCAAACCCATTTGCTGATGCTACCAACAAGTGTTTCTACGAGCCCCTTGACAAAAACTACGTTAAAATCCTTCCAGTTCTGATTAAAGATTTATGCTACTTGATTTTGCTGCTGGAGGCGTAGGCACGACAAATTGATCATATTGCAATCGACGAAAGGCACTCCTCCAGTACTATAATGTAGATGTCCGACTATTGCGAACGGCCAATATAAACCCTGACCGAGACAAGGTGAAGACAACAATTTTTACACAGTGGTCTACCGGTCCATTCATCCAACATGTCGAGCTATTTAAATTAAAATCTCAAAGAAAGAAGGCTATTTAAGCAGTGTTAACTATAGAAGTATCAGATTCTTAAAACAATAAATGCAAATCTGAAGATCACGGAGCTAATGTGAAAACATCAAAACATTTGTCATTGATCTGATTAATTTATATCAGAGTAGTTTTATTTTATTTGTATTTGTATTTATTAAGTATCGCTTATACGGTAAGATAATGGAATGTTTTAAAGTGTGAAAGCCTCAAATTTTTTTTAAATATTAGATAAAAATATGTGCACGTATAAGTATGTATACCAATAATAATAGTGATAGAAGAAGTAAGATTACAATTTATATATAAAAAAGAAAAAAAAGAACAGAAAAAGGCAGTTGATATTACAACAAATTAAACATTTTAAATTCCAATTGTTTCATTGGCCATTGGGTATATAACTTAATTCGTGCGTTTTTTTTTTCAAAATTAGAATGTTTATTTAAGAAAAGATTTAAAATAGTATTATTCAAAGTATTGCCCATCTGAAGCTATGACTTTTTCCCATCTTTCGGGCAATTTGTGGATCACATCTCAAAGAACTGCGCCAGATTGGCAGCCAAGAATGAATTAAGCCAATTTTTGATATTCTGCTCTGATGTGAACCGTATTTCAGTTAGGGTGTTCTGCATCGACCGGAACAAATGGTAGTCAGAAGGGGCAAGGTCAGGGCTATAAGGCGGGTGGGGTAAGACTTCCCATCCACTGTTTTCCACATAGTTCTTAACCGGAATAGCAACGTGGGGCCGAGCGTTGTCATGCTGGAAAATTATTGCCTTCTGTCGCCCGGTAGCATATTCCGGGCGTTTTTCGGCCACTGCTCTCTTCAAACGGATTAATTGTATTCGATAGCACTGTCCATTGATGGTTTCACCCGGTTTTAGCAGCTCATAATACAGCACAACCATCTGATCCCACCAAATACAGAGCATTATCTTCGCGCCATGGATATTCGGCTTTGCTCTTGATTTGGCTGGTTGGCCGGGTTTCACATATGATTTTTTGCGCTTGGGGTTGTCGTAATGGATCCATTTTTCATTCCACGAGTAACAATCCGATGCAAAAATGACTTCCTTTTGTGGCGCCTTTCGACGTCTCTCGGCTTGAGTTCATGTGGAACCCAATTTCCTTGCTTTTGAATATATCCAGCTGCTTTTAAACGTTTTGAAATGGCTGCTTGAGTGACACCCTAAAGATTCTGCGAGCTCTTCTTGTGTTTGGCAATAATCTTCATAGAGTAATGCTTCCAGTTCTTCATCTTCAAACTTTTTTGGCTGCAAAGGACGTTCATCGTCTTCCAAGCCAAAATCACCACTTTTAAATCGTGCAAACCACTTTTGGCACGTTCGCTCAGCCAGCGCATGTTTGCCATAAATTTCCACCAAAATACGATGACTTTCGGCAGCAGTTTTCTTCATATTAAAGTAATGAAGAAGAACTCGCAACAAAAACACTTTTTCAGGCACAAAGTTCGACATATTTGAGTGAAAAAAAATTATTGTTGTTTACGCTTGAAATGAATGACATATACTGAAATGACGTACAATGACAGTAGCTTTCCAACGCATGTTCCAATGGAATAATAACAATGGAATAATGCAAATTACGCCATCTCTTAGCAAACCACGTAGCCCCGTTATAGACCCAATATTTTAAATTTGTTAGTGCTTCTAATTTTCCTAATATTTATGGGCAAGGAATTCAACAGCCATACAGAATTTACGAAAAATTAGCGTTCAGAAGTCAAGCAGGCATAGCTCGTTTGAAGCGGCTTACATGATCTACCTGACTGATGGAAGCGTAGCTTATTGAATAGGTATGCCGGTTGCTTAGTTTGAATTATATCATGCAAGAGACTAAGCGTTCTATATTTGAGCACGTTATCAAATGTATACCCGCTGATTTGCTTTGGATAAAAGGAAACATGGTCATATCGTTTTAGGTTAAGTACAAAGCGGGCAATATTATTATAATACGTCATTAAGTTAATATAACAGAATCAGCATTAGTAGGGTTTTCACTAGAGAGCACGTAGTCCACCGTATACCTTACCTATATAATGTGGGTAGACCAGACCAAGATTGTTGGCGGAGTCAACGTACTCTATTGGACTTTGAAGTAACTGGATTGATGGAAAGTGAGTAAGATGACAAGTGTTTTTGCATTTTGCGTATTAAGGCGCAGTTCGTTCTTAGCCGACCAAACAAGTATACGCTGGAGATCTTCATTTAACTACGCAGTGGCTTCCTGGATTAAATTCATTGTTAGGCTTAAGTGGATCTGGGAATCATCAGCGAACATGTAGATTGCGCAATTCTCAACAACCTTGGGAAGGTTCATTTACGTAGAGCGAAAAAAACAATGGTCCAAGAATAGGGCCCTGCGGTACCTCCCTCTTTACTGAAATAGGAAAGTATAAATTTTTGTGGAGGGCAATGATAAATTCAAACTCTTCCCTAAGCTTTAAGCAAAGAATAGTGTGGTTAATCGTGTCGAATGCTTTCGAAAAGTCAAGTAATATCAGGATTGTAATACGGTTTTCATCAGCAGCTTTTCTAGTTTCATCGACGACCATTAATAACGCAGTCTTACAACTCCGTTTTTGACGGAAACCAGATTGGTTTTCGCAGAGCAGGTTTTTAGTCAAAAGACAGTTTTGTATTTGAGTTAGGATGCATTTCTCAAAAACTTTTGAAAGGAATGGCAAAATGGAGATTGGTGTGAACTCCACCGTATTTCCATTCGATTTCTTAGGAATAGGAATAATTTTAGCGTCTTTCCAATTAGCGGGAAATATTGCAATGCGAAAGACAGTGAGCCCTCTGGTAGACCATAAAAAAACGAAGACGAGCAATTGCAGGAGTTATTGGATGATGACCCAACTCAAACACAACGGCAATTAGCAGAAGCATTACATCTGTCACAAGAAATAATCCGAAGACGTTTGCGAGCAGTGAGGAAAATCAAAAAACTCGGTAAATGGGTCTCACACGATTCGAATGAACGAAAAATAGAAGATCGCAAAGTCACTTGTGAAATGCTGCTATTGAAAGATACCTTGAAATCGCTTGGATGGAACGTCCACTTTTTCGCATCAATGGGGTATGCGCTCGTAGATCAGCACTTCAACGATTTCAAGGAAATTGGAAATTGGCTCGATGAATGTTTTGCTGCAAAAGACAAGCATTCTGTCTGACACGCTATTCATAAATTACCTGAAAGATGGCCGAAATGGGTAGAAGCCGATGGCTAATATTTTGAATAAAAAAAATTAATTTCAGTACAAAATCACATATTGCTTCCACCAAAAAAAACGGAAAAAACTTATGCATACACCTGGTAATTACGAGTAGTTTATTGTATTCAAGCATGTATGGCCCTTTAAAGATTAAGTAAGTTAAATTTTTGCCCTTCCGAAAAGTTTTTTGTCCTCCCAAATTTAAATCCTAGATTTCTATATATACTTCAGAAGATATTTGATCCGGTGGTACCTGCCTAATTGCCTTAGCTTGCCCCCCGTTTTACGATTTGAGGCAAATAAGTTCAGGAACGTTCAGCGCGAGTGCTATAGCTTCTGCTGCTTCTTCTCCCTGTTGTGTTCTAAATCAAAATGTTATTGAACATTTTTCATATTTTCTTTATACATAAATAGCAGAAAGCCTTTTTTTTCGCTCCAATTTTTTTTTTTATATGGAACTGCCGTTTTGATATACTTGCTGCAGCTCTGATACTATTCAGACATTTTTGCTTGAACTTATTTTACTTGCTTCGTGGGTTTGTAGAATTTTGACGCCAGTCTCACAGATATCTTTTCAGCTAGTTTTATCCGACTCCCTTTTAGGTTCTACATGTACTCATATTTGCTTTAATGTCCTAGTCGTTATATTCGTATTGTCTGGCTAAATTGGAAGTCGAAAATTGTTAACTTACTCCAAATTTAGGAAAAACAAAACTTTTATTGTATATAAATTTGAAACAGTAATAACGAAGCCTTTCCCTGGAAGGTCCAGTCAATTTTTGGCAGGGAAACTAGCTGAATATGATTGTGCAAACTGTTGTAATTCGGCAGATAGCATAAAACCTAAGTCGGAGAGATTGTCAGACAAACAATTTTGCTACTGACACTATTAAATCATACAAATATTTGGGTGATTGTAGTTCTTGATAATACAATGGCAGCTAGAAGGCACACATACTTGTTAAAATCTTTTTGCTTTAAAGAACACTGTTAGCTGCATATCTCACGTTGATTCTCTAACAGTCTAACTTACTATAAAATCTATCGCGAAGACAGATTGGGATATTTCAGAAGCCACTGAAACTCCTTATTTTGTAAGAGTAAAATAATTTTTGGCAAACTCTGGTTAACTATTGAGTATCTGATCAAGTAACACCAATAATCCTTGTTGTAACCACTCAGTACTTGCAATTCTTTCATTCCTTTACACCTGTTGCTCATAGGCTATTCAACAGTTTACCCTATTACATCAGAAATAATGCAAAATTTCTCACCCTATTCACACTGCTGGATACTCACACACCAACAACCAACAAGAACGAAAACAGTACGTTGGGAAGAAAATATCGCAACTATCGAAGTTTGTATTGAAGTAGACTCCAATTTATAGATTCGTCGTCGTTTGCAGCAACCTGGCCTTTGTCCATCCACTATCTGGAAAATTCTGCGTAAAAATCTTGGTCTCGAGGCTTTAAATGTCCAATTGGTGCAAGACCTAAAGCCGCGTGACGATTTATTGCGTCAGGAATTCACTGATTGGACTTTAGGTCAATTGGAAGTTGACCCAGGTTTTAACCGTCAAATTTTCTTCTTTGATGAATCTTGTTTCTAGTTAAACTGCTGCGCAATTAAGCAAAATTGCTACATTTAGAGCGAGAGCAATAGCGGAGAAGTTCACCAGATTATATGATGTGGATTGTACGCCAATGGTGACATTAACTGCGACTACTGTGCTCCTAACCTATTTGTCCCAAATTTGGGTGACATCAATGTAGAAGAACATTGGTTCTAACAGGATGGTGCGCCGCCCGGTACCGCCAACGAAAACATCGCTTTATTGAAAACACCATTTGGCAATAGAGCCATTTCATGAAATACGTCAAGTCACTAGTCTATGCCAATAAACCAGCCACCATTGACGCTGTAGAGCAAAACATTGTTCGAGTAAAACGCGATATGCACCCACAATTGCTCGAAACCGTGGTCGAAGAATTGACCTCTAGAACGCGTTTTTACGAGGCCATCATATTTTCAAGTATTAAATGGCATGAAACAGTCTTTTGGAAGAATTTAGTAAATGGTTATCAAATTAATTTCTTTATGCTTTATTTAAACAAAACGTCTGAACCTATTAAAAAAACACACCAATCAGAGCTCACAGCATTTTGCCAATGATATTAATGTCACCAGCGTATTCCAGAATTTTGGAAAGCTGAGACCCTGGTATTGGCTTACGAGTTTTGAAATTTTTTCTTACGTATAATGATAAAGAAGTTACATGACAGTGCATCACCGGTGCCGTGACATAAGGCCAAGCGGTATAAGACCAAACCTCAAAATTTGGCCTTATGTCGTATTGTGAAAATGATATGAGGCCAAATTCTATCATTTGGCATAATGACAGTTTGATGAAGCGACCTCCATCTTCCGGACAACAGAGTTTATTATTATCACTGAAACCGATTTTAATGTCATGCATTGTGCATTTCTCGTAGAAACAGTCTTTGGTAACATCGTCTATTTCTTCAGAGGGAGCATGAGACGTTATATGGCCGCTGTTTGGAGAATTTGCCTTGATGCAGATTGCTACAATGCGTGTGTTTATGATCCTGCTAACCACAGCTCTGCTTGTTGTCTCTGTCAAATTAAGTTTCCATAGTATATTTTCCAGTAGTCCATCCTCTTTATGTCCACCCCTCCTAGGTGTCGGTGTCACGTTTATTGCATTCTATAGCCCCGATAGTTGTTCCCCTGTTTATAGCTTGTACCATATCCGGATATTCCATGTGCAGATCAGACCGCTGTTTTCCTTTATTCATTTCACAGATTTGTCATCAGTAAATTCGTCCGAAGCCAAGGATAGGTTTTTTTATGTGGCCGGGTTCAACAGTAGAAAATCGCAGTTTGGTAAGTCAAGACGAGTCATAGTTACTATTTAGTTTGAAAATTCAAAGGAAATTTATTTAAACCGTGTAAGATACAATTTTTCGACTTAATAATTGGCCGAGATGCATTGCATTTACACTTTTTTAATGAATTTATTACATAATACGAGGGTTATCTGACAAGTTTCCGACCGAACAATGATACAAGACATTTTTTCTCAAATTTTTTTTTTATTTTTCTACATAGTCTCCTTGTAACTCTACACATTTCTCCCAGCGATGCTTCCATCTGTAAAATAATTGTTCACGAAGGTGAATGATGAAAATCTTTGTCCTCCTGGCCGATGGTCAAGCAGTTCAAACCGTAATTCATGGATTTTCGCCACGGCAACCGCTGAGGTGTGAGACGACGCGTTGTCTTGGTGAAACAGGATTTTCTTTTTCTGCAAATGTGGCCGTTTTTATGCAATTTCTGCCTTCAGCTTGGCAAGTAACGATGAGTAGTATGCTCCTGTAATGTTTTTTTATTTTTGAAGATAACTTCTTTACTATCCCAAAAAACAGTTCCCATCACTTTCCCAGCCGGAAAAACAGTTTTTGCTTTTTTGGAGCCGGCTCACCCTTTGCAGTCCACTGTTTTGACTGAATTTTTCTTTCGGGCGTATAATGGTGTATCCAAGTTTGATCTACAGTAATTAGTCGGCGCCAAAACTCGGATTTATTGCGCCTAAACTGCGCCAACAGAGCATTTGAAATGCTCATTCGAACACGTTTTTGGTCTAACGTAAGCAAACGTCTCACCCAACGCGCGGACAGCTTTCTCATACCTAAATCTTGATTTAGTATGTAACAAACACGTTCTTTAAACATTTTCGTAACCTCTACTATTTCTCTCACTTTAATTCGGCGGTCGTTTAACACCATTTGGTGAACTTTAGTAATGTTATCGTCAGTGGTTGCAGTTCTTGGACGTCCCGAACGTTCATCATCTCCCAAGCTCTTACGGCCACGTTTAAATTCAGCTGCCCAAAATTTCACTGTAGTAAATGATGGTGCAGAGTCCCCATACACAGAGTTCAACTCATTTTTGATTTGCGTAGGCGTATTGCCTTTCAAAAACGAGAATTTAATAACAACTCGATACTCAATTTTTTCCATTTTCAAAAAAAACACTCACATCGACTCACTGAAACTACTGTCAACTAAAAACTGCGCGTTCAAAATGACTGAAACTATATTGCGGTCGGAAACTTTTCAGACAACCCTGGTATTTGCTGTTTTCGACTATAGTTCTTCGAAGACTTGACTAATTGCTAATACGAAAAGTTGTTCCTTTACGATAAAAATGTATTAAGTATCTTTAAATAAGTAAACCCTAAATTGTTTCGCAACCATTGTCTCCAGTAACAATTACTACCAGGAAATTTAAAATAAGTAAATAAAAAACTACCTTTCTACGTCTAAAACCCCTGAAATAATAAAAATAATCATAATAAAAATTTGGCTGAAAACTTTTTTATAAACCAACTTCCATAATTAAGACTTTTCTTTTAAAAAGCAAACAGAAAAAATTAAATCCCTGTAAAAGAGCTTTCAATTGATAATCCGATCAGGACACTTTCCACTTAACCTTCTGATATGTTAATCCCTGGCAAAAGCTCATGTAAGCCAAGCCAGCAAAACATCGTTCTTCTAATTATAAATTTCAAACTTTTCACAAAACTTAAAGTCACCCCGATGATGACGACAAAAAGCAAACGATGTACATAGCTGCAAAGAAGACGTCAGATAGAAGTTCCACTATGACGCCGCCGCCGTCAGTGCCTTCACCTTAGTCACTTAAGTCAACAACTTTCGCGGAGTTGTAACATGTTTTCTTTTCGGTGGCGGTAGTGGTTTGAGTGTTTGCAAAGGGTTGTAGATGCCATTATCCATTCCCTCGAAGTTATACCACCCAACTCAAGCCCACAATATGTTGTCAACATAGTGTGGAAGTTGTTATGCCGAGAAAACTTATTCTCCTTTTGCCCTTTGCGTTTTGCTTCTGTGAGTTGATGGTACATCAGTACGCCCCATGCCCCCCATACTGGCAGACTACAACGACACAACTTTCATCCTTTCTTGCAGTATTTTTGTTGACTCAGTGCCCTTATTATTATAATATACGTAATTTCAAAAATAAATCAACACAATGCACTTTTGCTACTGACAGAATCAACACATTAAGGACCCATAAACTTTTCGTTACATTATGTGCAACGAGTTGCTATTGGTGCTGCTGCTGCTGCTGCAACTGCTACTGCCGCTCCTACTGTGTAAGCGACATACGGAATTCTGTATTCACCGCGCTCCCTTATGTTGTCATATATGTAAGTTGTACAGTCGGATCTTAAATTATTTAATCACCCAGAATTTAATGGTTTATCGTTGAGCATATTTAATGGTTATTTTAATGAATTTCGTTTTCCATTAATTTACGGTTATATGCAACAGTGATGCTACTTTTATATTTGAGATATAGCCAACGTACTCGTATCACTGCTTCCGATTCCTCTAACATCGAAACAGTAGGCGTTTGCCTAATAATTAAATCATGAAAAAATATTAAATACAGTTACTTAGGGATATCTTACCCATACTCAGGACCAGCACCCAGCAAAATGGGCAGATTCCGCACCTCCTGATGGCTAACATTCGATACCGCGACAATATATGTCGATCGCGTCGTACGCGATATGTACGAGTATGTAGTTTCATCATCCTCTAAACGGAGTCGGCACTCAGTTTCAGAAGAAACTTGAAAAGCCTTCTGATATTATTCCTGCCACGATTTAGAGTATTTCGATGGTTTTTGTTAGGAGATGGAATATTTTCTTAGCCTGTCTAATTCCTTGAATATTGTTTCAGCAAGTGTTTTTCCTTTTTTCCTTTGCCATTGCCCCCTTGGTAGAATTTTGGGGTTAGAGCTAGAAAAAGAAAAAAATTGGAAACAAGATATTTTCCGGTTGAGTCTATTCTTGCTAATTCCTCAGCCACTTCGTTGTCGTCAATGGCTCTGTACTCACTGAAGCCCGAAATATGGTTGGACTGCACTGAATCAATTCAGTGCGATTTTTGAGTTCATAGATTGGGATAAATCGCTATGCTTGATGGCGTGTGAGCATACAACACATACGTAACTCGGCCAGAAGTATATGGTATTCTCAATGCAACAAACCACATGCCAAAAAACTGGTTGTCCTTATTAGTGCAGAGTCAGATAAATACTTTATGGTTGTATATAGCAACATTTGATTTGGTATTTAAAGACGTATCGTGTTTTTGCATCGCTACTAGACTTCCAGAATCTGTACAAGACAATACGCATAGCATCTTCCATATCATTCAGGATACTTTCCACATTTAGAGGCAAAATATTTCAAAGATCGCATACTTCGGTTGGGTGCTGTAGAAATAGGCACTGAGAGTTGTCAACTTGGTGATGTCCAGTGCTGCAACTGTTTCTATACATCAATTGTTCTTATTTTACCTCCAATTAATAACCATCGGGTACTGGTTAATGTCAATCTGGAGTCGACTTGCCAAGCTTATAAGCGCCAGAGTTGAACAGCAGACAACAATAGCTTGGCAGCGGATGAATTCTCCAGATGGAATCAACGGTGAGGCAGATATCCGCGCTACTCCTACAATATTTGGAGGAGATTTCCGAGACTATTTAGGTCAGGGTCTTAAAAAGAGACCATGGCGGGTGAGCCCACATCCGCCCATATCTTCAAACTGATAATTTACTTCAGTTTAATTGACCCCTCGGCCCTTCAGGTTGGGAGTTGTGCCCCCGCCGGGGTAACTACCCGGCCCTAGCAAAAAAAACTTAAATTTCGAAGCAGCAACAAGCCTCGTATACAGACGGATCTGCACAGCCCCTGCAAACGAAACAAGAGGAACGAACTTAGGATCAGCATATGGAATGTTCTGGCCCTCAATAGGCCACGTGCAGCGGAGGAACTAGGGGAGGCCCTAGACTGCTGCAAAGCAGACAAAAAGAGGATGAAGAACTGCGACATCTACTACGGCGATTTTTATCAACGGCAAAAGCAATGTCTATTTGGATGCGGATTTGTTGTTACAGTCAGATTTAGGCAAGAAATCTTGAGTTTCCGGCGTGTTGACGAGCGTCTCGTAATAATCCGTCTTAAAGCTAAATTTTCCAACATTAGCTTTATACGTGAGTACGCCCCCACAGAGAAGAAAGATGGCGACGCCAAAGATAGCTTCTACGAGCTCTTGGACAAAACATACGAGCAGTTCCCTAACTATGATATTGAAATTGTTCTCGGCAATTTTAATGCAAAGCTAGGAAGAGAGGACATCTTTGCTAGTACTTTCGGAAGGTATAGCCTGCACAACACCATCTCGGATAATGGACTCAGGCTAATTGACTTTGCGGCTGGGCGAAACATTGTCGTAAGTAGCACTAGGTTTCAACATCTCGATATTCAGAAGGGAACTTAAAGAGCTCCTGATCAATCAACCAACAACCCGATTGATCACATTGGGATCGACGCAAGGCACTCCTCCAGGGGAACATTGTTGTAGCCAAGGTACAACTGCGGATATTCCAAAGCTAATACTGTGAGAAAGATTGACGTCGGATAGCTACAATCGCAAGGGATCGCCAAATCTTGTTCCCATCGAGTCTCTCTTAAGACGTCCTCCAACAGAAATAGCAACATTGCCAAAAAGCCATCAACGACGCCGCCTCTGATGTGCTGGCTTTCACTCGGCCACCACAACGAAACCACTGGTTTGACGAAGAGAGCCGTCAAGCAGCTAAACAAGATGCATACAAAGACGCACTGCATAGAAAGACTAAAGCTGCTCACGAGCTCTGCGAATAGAAGTGGAGCGACGAACACCGTCTTCTCAGGAGGAAAAGGAGCAAGAGAAGTGCGCGGTCGAGGAAATTGAAAGATGCTGCTCCAGGAATGAGATTCGGAAGTTTTACCGAATGGTAAGAAAAAGCATGCCACGGACACAAACACTAAACTGAAAGCCTGTAGAGACGAATAAGGGAACATAGTAGTAGAGTCGTCGTCGATGTGAGTATCTGGAAAGATCATTTCTGCGTACTTTATAACGGCCATAGCGAACCAAACACCGCTGTCAGGCAGAATGAACTTTTAACCTGCACGCTGTAGACCAACAACTACCTCCACCCGACCTGTATGAAGTGAAGATAGCCATATCTGAGCCATACTAGAGCAGACGACCTGACTGCTGAGCTCTTCAAAGCGGCCAACTTATCTGTAAAATATAGTCGGATGAAAGTATGCCCGATGAATGGAACTTCAGCATTGTTTGTCCGACCCTCAAGAAAGGAGATCCTCTGAACTGCGCCAACTACAGAGGCATCAGTCTTCTTTACATTACCTACAAGATCCTATCTTCCGTGCTGTGTGAGCCCCGTCAACAAACTGATTGGTCCATGTAAATGTGTCTTTAGGCCAGGAAATCGGCCGAATATTCACACTACGGCAGACCTTGCAAAAACCCATGACCTCCAAATCCATACACACCACCTTATCATCGATTTTAAGTTCGCATATTGCAGCACCCTTAGAGATGGGCTTTACAAAGTAATGTTTAGTTTTGGCATCCCTGCCAAACTCGTCTATTTGTGCAGAATAGCGATGGAGAATGCACGTTGCTCCAAAACTTTTGGTAAAGGATTCAAAAAAGGATTGAGACAAGGGGACAGACTGTCTTGCGATTTCTTTAACATCGTTCTTAAAAGAATAGTGCAAAACTCAAACTCCAACATCAGATATAACTTTGTGGTGGTTAAGGCCTTTTTTTAGGCTCAAGGTTTTTTAATAAAAAATTTCGTTCTGAATAGTTCGCTTTTGACAAAAATGTGCTGTAATTTTTTGATATGTAACAAATGGAGTGGTACACGCTTCAAAAACGCACAAAAATCGCTAAAATGTACACAAAAATGGTGAACATTTTGTTGAAACCGTTCGAAAGTAAAAAGTTTTCTCGTTTGATCAGATGCATCTTCTCACATAGCTGTTGTTAGATTGGTTCAGAAATTTGAGCTATTTGGACAAGTTTGTGATGTGAAAAAACAAAATCTTACCCATGGCTCAAGAACAATTGAGTATATTAATTTTGTAGCTCGAGGTGGCACAAAAAATCTAAGTTCGTCACTTCCACATCCATCTCTGTAATTGGGCATATTACAGACAATAACCAACCAAATTCTGCTTAAGGACTTGAGCCATTAGCCGTATAAAGTGAAATTAACCCATTAACATGCCATTAGCAACGTTGTTACTTTGTCAAATGGACGAAGTTGGAAGTACAACAAATTGAACAAGAATTTAACCGAAAAATAATGTTTGACGATGGGGCACATTTATCTCTTCAAGGCTTTATCAATCAGTAGAATTGCCACATTTGGGGCTAGGAAAATTCATCAATGACCGTCGAGTAGCCTATCATTTCGCAGAATGTGGTACTGGTATTTAGGCAGTCACCTTTGGACATTATTTCTTCTTAAATTAAGAGGGTTTAACTGTTATGGTGGATAGGTGGCGCTTTCAAACCATGATCATTCAATTTTTGTTTTCTAAATGTGAAAGTATGGCTGTTGGTGATGTTTATTTTCAAAAAGACAACGCTACGTGCCCCATCAAAAGCAAAACTATTGCCATTTTACAAGAAAAATGTCCTGGCCGAGTCATTTTTCGAAATGATTATCAAAATTGACTTTGCGATTATGTGATTTAACACCTTTTGGTATCTTTTTCGGGTTTTTGTGAAAGGGTAGAGTGGTTTATACCAACACTCCGCAGTCAGTTGAAGAACTTGAAACCAATATCCGTGCTGGAAAAAAGAGCCGCAAATAAGACGAGCAATTTTATTAAAATTCCCAGAGGTCGTGGATATTATTCTTAACATCCTTAGATGAAAGGGTTGTCTCAATTTTTGTAGCCTTGAGCAATTCAACTTTTTGACATTTTGAATTTCCAAACATACTTCTATGTTTTATTCAAAATAATTATCGAAATGTTTCCAACCAACTATGATTCGTTTTTCCTCCCAAAAGTATAAAACTGAACATTTCGGTTGAAATGCTCGTGGCGAAGACGATTTTTCTATTTAGTGAAGCTAGCCAATTTTATTTACCTGATAAACCGATATTATAGTGTTCGGTTCAGATCCGCCCTTTCTGTTCCTTTCCTGGTCTCATATGGAGACCCACAGGGAAGACATCTTTGGTCTTCTTCTCTTCATTCTTATAATTAACGATCTTAAGAGGGTCTCTGCCTCTCCTTTTACGGTGACGACACAAAATGTTATTTGTTCTCTGGTGCCTCAAAAACTGCCTAGAACTAAATATAGCCAAATGCCAATCTATAACCTTCTCACGGAAATGCAATCCGTCTCCTTCCCGACTTTATTTTCTTTAAGGCAAACCAATCCTCCTAGTTCAGTCTTTTTAAGACCTTGGCATATTATGCGACTGTGGGCTAAATTTCTATTCGCATAACAATAAGATGATCCTTAAAGCCACCTCACCACTTGGCTTTATTAAACGGTGGTCCAAGGAATTTTCCAACCTTTATCTAATCAGATCTCTCTATGTTACCTTTGTCCGCTCCCTGCTCACGTTTCCCGAATCGAAGGTATACAACGTCGAATACTCCGATTTGCTTGTCGTGGTTTGCCCTGGAACGACCCTTTAATGTTACCTTTCTATCAGGACAGGGAATATTGCTGACATTCATTTCATTCATCGACTTTGAGAGCAGTTCCATCCCCTGCGCATTCCTTTTCAACTCTATTTCCTTCAACACCGACCCACGTAATCTACGTTCTCCTCATCTCTTCTATCTACCAGTCCACCGCACCTCTTATGGCTCGCACAAGCCAATCTCTGTATGCTTCGAAAGGTCAATTCAAATCACTACCATTTGATTTCAACCTGAGCACTCCTCGTCTCAAACAAGATCTCCTCCGTCATTACCTCGTTTCTAGATTTTAAGCCTTTCTATTAGTTTTTAGTCCTAATTTCTAAATTAGATTAAGCTTGTATTAAGCCAAATAAAAGAGGGCCTCATCCACTACCAAAATTATGTAAACCATAATTATTAAGTTGTTGACTTTGGGACATTTAAAGGTGGAAGTACGAGGATTGTCTGAAAAGTTTCCGTAAAGATAGCGGCACTCGTCAATAAAAGCTGGTGCATGCTAGTTGTGCATCTTTTGCGAGTTACTTACCGAAGTTTCAGCAATTTTGGACGCGCAGTTTTTAGTTGACAGTCGTTTGAGTGAGTCGATGTGAGTGTTTTTTGTGAAAATGGAAAAAAATGAGTATCGAGCTGTTATTAAATTCTTGTTTTTGAAAGGCAATACGCCTACGCAAATCAAAAATGAGTTGAACTCTGTGTATGGGGACTCTGCACCATCATTTAGCACAGTGAAATTTTGGGCAGCTGAATCTAAACGTGGCCGTAACAGCTTGAGAAATGATGAACGTTCGGGACGTCCAAAAACTGCAACCACTGACGATAACATTGCTAAAGTTCACCAAATGGTGTTAGACGACCGCCGAATTAAAGTGAGAGAGATAGTAGAGGTTATGAAAAAGAACGTGTTTGTTACATATTATGGGTACATAACTTAATTCGTGCGGTTTTTTTTCAAAATCTGAACGTTTATTTAAGAAACATTTACAATAGTATTATTCAAAGTATTGCCCATCTGAAGCTATGCCTTTTTCCCATCTTTCTGGCAATTTGTGGATCCCATCCCAGAAGAACTGCGCCGGCTTGGCAGCCAAGAATGAATCAAGCCAATTTTTGATATTCTGCTCTGATGTGAACCGTATTTCAGTGAGGGCGTTCTGCATCGACCGGAACAAATGGTAGTCAGAGGGGGCAAGGTCTGGGCTATAAGGCGGGTGGGGTAAGACTTCCCATCCACTGTTTTCCAAATAGTTCTTAACCGGAATAGCATAGTGGGGCCGAGCGTTGTCATGATGGAAAATTATTACCTCGTGTCTGGTCGCATATTCCGGGCGTTTTTCGGCCACTGGTCTCTTCAAACGGATTAATTGTGTTCGGTAGCGTTGTCCATTGATGGTTTCACCCGGTTTTAGCAGCTCATAATACAGCACACCCATCTGATCCCACCAAATACAGAGCATTACCTTCGCGCCATGGATATTCGGCTTTGCCGTTGATTTGGCTAGTTGGCCGGGTTTCACATATGATTTTTTGCGTTTGGGGTTGTCGTAATGGATCTATTTTTCATCACCAGTAACAATCCGATGCAAAAATGACTTCCTTTTCTGGCGCCTTTCGACGTCTCTCGGCTTGAGTTCATGTGGAACCCAATTTCCTTGCCTTTGAATATATCCAGCTGCTTTTAAACATTTTGGCTGCTTGAGTGACACCCAAAGATTCTGCGAGCTCTTCTTGGGTTTGGCAACAACCTTCATAGAGTAATGCTTCCAGTTCTTCATCTTCAAACTTTTTTGGCTTCCCAGGACGTTCATCGTCTTCCAAACCAAAATCACCACTTTTAAAAGTGAAAACAACTTTTGGCACGTTCGGTCAGCTAGCGCATGTTCACCATAAACTTCCACCAAAATACGATGACTTTCGGCAGCAGTTTTCTTCATATTAAAGTAATGAAGAGAACTCCCCGCAAAAACACTTTTTAAGGCAAAAAGTTCGACATATTTGAGTGAAAAAAAGTTATTGTTGTTTACGCTTCAAATGAATGACTTATACTGAAATGACGTACAATGACAGTAGCTTTCCAATGCATGTTTCAATGGAATAATATAAGTTACGCCATCTCTAAGCAAAACGCACGAATTAATTCGCTCTATTGGCGCAGTTTAGGCGCAATGAATCCGAGTTTTGCGCCGATTATTTACTGTAGATGAAACTTGGGTACACCATTATACGTCCGAAACAAAAATTCAGTCAAAACAGTGGACTGCAAAGGACGAGCCAGCTCGCTGGGATAGTAAAGGAGTTATGTCAATCGATTATCTTCAAAAAGAAAAAACCATTACAGGAGCATACAACGCATCATTACTTGCTAAGCTGAAGGCAAAAATTGCTGAAAAACGGCAACATTTGCAGAAAAAGAAAATCCTATTTCACCAAGACAACACGCCGGCTCACACCTCAGCGGTTGCCATGGCAAAAATCCATGAATTACGGTTTCAACTGCATGACCATACGCCTTATTCACCAGATCTAACCCCAAGCGACTTCTTTTTTTGGAGGACAGAGATTTTCGTCAAATGAGGAGGCAATCACCTTGGTGAGAAAATTTTGGGAGAGAAAAACGCCAAGTACTATTTGGACGGGTTAGAGAGATGGGAGCATCACTGGGAGAAAAAAAATTTTGAGAAAAAATGTCTTGTATCATTGTTCGGTCGGAAACTTTTCAGCCAACCCTCGTACGTCTGTTATTAGTTAACAGAAAAAAAGAGAACAGTTGCAAATACTCGTATAGCTCTATTTGCACTAAAACTTTGAGATGGTAAAGAAGTTCAAAACTACTCGTACCTGTGCTCCGCTTTCTCAAACAACGATACCACCGTAGGAATCAAGCGAAAATTCACTCTTGCCGATCGCTGTTTGAACTACGAAGGTAACTGGGTTCTCCCATACGAATAACTAAGGAAGTATTCTGTAAAACTCCGTAAGCATGAACTTTCTCAAACGCGGATTAAACGCCTTTTGTTTCTTCGAGAGAAAAATTTTATGGCGGATATCCGACCTATCGGCATTTATTTTGCTTGAAGGAAAAGATGAACGGTGAGTCTGTCGGGTCGAAATTCACCGTCTTAAATGGGTAAAATATGTTAAACGTATGAACACCAAACGCGATAGAGAGATGTCTCGCTCCAGGTGACGTACCCAAGTGGATATGGATCTTTAGCAAGCGCAAAATCTTAGCAAGATAATGCAGTTTTGACCAAAGTCTCAAGTGTGTATAAGTATCACAGGCATCGTATGCTCAATTACGCATTTATACGTATTATTTACTGAGCCTTTAATCCGAATTAACAACCTCAAATAAAAATAAAAATGAAACAAATAATATTTGGTACTTGGGTACCTTTAGGAAATTTTGCTCCACCATGTAATGTGCTCGAAAACTTTTTAAGACCACTGTTTGCAAAGTACATAAATATGTTCTTGAGAAAAGAACCGAGTGTTAAAAAAATATTACGAAAATTTCAAAGTTTTCACACTTTTTGTGTGTCGCTTTTTTATCATTTTTCTTCGCCACGCTAGAAAGGAAATTACATTCACAAAAGAAGCGATGTGAACGAGTATCCAAGAATCTGAGTATCTTCCTCAGACCGTACTTGCCCTGTCCTATGGACGAATCCTTAAAGTTTTCACATTTATTTTACTCTTCATTTTTACAGAGCATTTATTAATTTAGAGGTAGGTTTTCTAACTGCGGCAGACGCCACCGTGCTGCAGTTGATGATAAATTGGGAAAATGGATCGCCCACTGAAAGGTAAATAAGATATATTTATCATAGATATGTATGTACCTATGTATGTATAATATATTCAAAGCAAAATATAAATCAATAGATTTATGATTTTTGTTGGTCATGAATGAGGGAATTAAGGTGTCATATATGTATTACATATCACTTCGGACAAATATGTAAAAAAAACAGAAAAAAAAAAGATTGTTTTGATGTGAAGAAATCCCCAAGGAATTAAGAATGTCCTTTCTCAAAAGTCGCAGCGCGAAAATGATAGAAGGAAATTGAATGATACGCAAAACAACGACGACAAAGTATAACAAAGCCAGCAACAGCAACAGCAACAGAAACTGAAAACCTTCTACTACCGTAGTGGTCTGACACCATAATCTAAAAAATATGACACAAGACGAGTCGAGTTTTTATTTTGCCAGCCCAAGGTGGGACTCTCAACTGGCGTTGGCGCTACCTTTATTATGATAGTGGGTGTTGAAAAGAAATAATATATGATGGGTGGTCCTGGTCTTTTTGGTTCTATTCCTTTCTAATAGACAAACACTTTGAAGATGTATCTTTCACTTTTATATTTTGCTGCTCTTTTTTCATATCCTCGAATCTCTCTCGAATGGTTGAAAGACAATGAAATTTCAATTCTAGGTAGCCTTCGCAACGTTTTCCGGAATGTCATCCAACACAGAGAAGATAAAATGAGGCTGTCAAGTGTTATTTTGTTTTATTTTAGAAAAAGACCCTGACCTAGACGGAGCGAGGTGTGAATCGTAAATAGAAAAAAAAGTGCGCTTACCTTGATTCCTATAAAATATATTGCTTTTGTGTATAATATTATAACTATGTACGAGTATATGCGTAAAAGCTTATGTGTAACTCATGCGTAAAATGGATTTAATTCAGATTTGAAGGGAAAAGTTCACAAACTCCACTTCATTCATTCATTTTGAATGTAGGTTTATTCTTTTTAATTCATTGATACTTACAAGTGCTTACAATTCTGCTTAACTTAGAATGACTTACCAGCTCCGCAATATACGGCAGTGTCTTACTTATGCCTGATCATATTAAAAAATAGTCCCTCTAACATATGTCGAAGGTATTCTTCAAGTCTGTGCATTAATTGCTGGTTTTGTTTAGTTGGACATCTGATAACAATTTACACGCGGAATGCGAGATATCGAGCCCCGCACTTAAAATCTAATTAGTACCCGCAATGTTGATCACCTTTTTGAATTGGACATGCCTTTATATGTTTAAGGAGTTGGATGAAGCACCACTGTAGAACAGCCAATATCCATGATATTAATAAACAAAGTATTCTAAATGTCCACCTGTCTTACTTGTTAATGATTCGCAAATCGCAGCAAGCTCTTCCATCAAAATTGGCGACGTATCTTTCTCTCGTCAGCGATGACACAAGTTCTGTTCAGTGAGGTTGTCAGAACAGAAAAGTACAGAAAAACTTGCACCTACTCTTGAGGTAGAGCAGACTAGTGTGCAGATGTCAAAATCAAATTTGGCTGTCAATTTGATTTGTTTCTAGCAATTTATTTGTTTGCAATTGTTTTGTGCATTTTGAATGAAAAAAAAAGTTATGGAAAGTTCAACAATAGAGATAAGAGGGCAAAATGGGCAATCTGTGCTGGTTGAATTTTCTCCAAATACACGGCAGAATTTACAAAATAGTAAGTACAAATTTAATGGACTTAACATATTTTACATAGATTTTTTCTTATTTTTTTTTTTTAGGTGAAGAATTTCGTCAGGAAATATTTAACCAGTCGTTTGGAGCCGAATCAGCCACCAGTCGGGGTTTTGTAGAAATTGCAACAACTGTAGGAAGAAAAACAAAAAGCAATTTAGCTGGAGAAAGACTGCCAGCTCCTCATACTAGGTGGAGTGAAAAGTAACCTCCTTGACCTCCAGAATGCGCTGCTACTGCAAAAGAAGTTATGGTACCTTGAAGTCCGTTCATATTTAGACAGACATGTCAATTTTCAGTGCGATACTGTCTTTAGTTTTGTTTTGACAGCTGATTGTTGTTGACGTGTTTGGCATCATGTTGAGTATGCACAAAAACGATTTTCGTTCTCTCATAAAACATTATTTTTTGAGAGGCAAAACGGCTAAGGAAACAAAAGAAAAGTTGGATAAATATTATGGGTGGCCGCAACTCTACTACCGATCAAGTCCGCAGCGGCAGGCCCTCCGATGCGGTAACAGAGGACAATGTCAAAAAAATACAGGAAATGGTGTTGGCTGACCGGAAAGTGAAGATGCGCGAGCTAGCAGATACCACAATGATTAGTACTGAGCGCACAAACCATATTTTGGGCAATATTCTGCATATGAAAAAGTTATCCTGCCGCTGTGTGCCGCGCATGCTCACTCCTGACCAAAAATACGAAGGCGAGAGCACTTCGAAAGAGTGTTTGGAATTGCTGATGCGGAATTGGGCGGACTTTTGTCGTCGATTGGTAACTGGATTTGGATCCCTCGTACTATTATCTCTTCCCAAACCTCAAAAGATTGCTCATCAAAAAAAATTCAGCTCACGCGAGGAAATCATCGACGCCACGGAGGAGTATTTTGCAGACCTTCCGAAAAATTACTTTTCGGACGGGATCAAGAAGTTGGAAAATCGCTGGAATAAGTGTATCAAACTAAAAGGGGACTATATTGAACAAAATAAAAAAACATTTAAAAAAAAAATGTTTTCATTCCCAAGGAAGTTACTTTTCACTCCATCTAGTAAGTCTTTATAAAGATTCAGAGCCAAAGGTCGGCAAAATATTTTCCCTCAAAACAAAAAAAAACTCTGGGAGCTGGCCGGATCAGATTTCACTGTGGTCCAGGTTGAGGGGAAGTGGTAGAGTCTTGAACGTGGGTTCAAGACTAAAATGAAACACAATGCAACAACAGGCAACAACAGGGCCACTTGCGCATATGAAAAGTATGTGATTTATATTCATACATTCCAATTTCTTATATTATAAGTATAAACCTATTTCCATAAATAGAATAGGGAGTTCTCAGATGTACTGCTGGACCGACCTGCAATTATTCAAGCCTATCGAGGAGGCAATATTGGTGGAGGCCGGAATTTATTCCATTGCAAATAAGTGTATAACCTTAAATAACACAAAACATTCAAAACCCCTCCATTTCCTTTTAATAAGGAATGCCAGGCAGTGAAATTGGTACTCCGCTGGATAGCATAGAAGAAACATCTTCAGAGAACGTAGAGCCACAAAAAAAAACGGAAAAAAAACCAGCACTGCGGCAGGAGAGCTGAAGAAGTGGAGGGAGCAGTTCGCTGAAGAAATGAGCACAGACCGTGTGTACAAATATGCCAAGCATGAGGCCTATAGAGAGAGAACTGCTGAGCTGGCCAAACAGAGAGAAGAGAAGCGCGAATTGCGTTTGGCTCTAATAGATTCTTTAAATAAAAACTAAATGCATAAAAATAAAAGTATAAAAATAATTTTATGGTTTTTTATTTAATTTTTCTTATCTCCTCAATTAAAATACGAAAACACTTCTTCACACAGCCTATTTCGAGGGCTGAAGCCATACTGCCGGTCAGCAACTGTATTGAAATTGCCATTTTCTTCAATGTTTTCGTTAATTTCAAACAGCAGCTCATCATCGTTGCATAAATTATGAATCACAACACAAGCTCGAATAAAATGACAGAGTTTCTTTACTCCTCTCAGCTTGCAATAATAAAGCTGTCGAAAGCGCCGTTTAAGAACACCAAAGGTTTGCTCTACAACGATCCTACCGGAACTTAACTTGCGGTTAAAAAACTTCTGCCTTGAAGATAGGTGGCCATTGTCGCGATATGGGTTTATTAGAAACTGTGAGTACGCATAAGCGGAATCTCAAAATAGAAACCCGCTCCCACATAAATTACGTAATTAACATGAACAGAACCCGGATATTCAAAAATGTCTGTAAGCTTCGTTTTCTCATTGCATATTGCTAGAAGAGATAGACTTGTAATGCCCTTTCTATTAATGTAGTCGTCTTGTCCATGCCTAGGGGGATCAATTTTGATTTTTGTACCATCTATGATCCCTGCAAAAGTAAGAAAAGAGGTAGGTTACTACATCGTTCGTCAATTATTATATGCAATTAATTTAGTACCTATAACACCTTCAATTCCAGTTTTGTTTCTCATATACGAACTGGTTTCCATTTTCTCATCTTCAGTAGGCCATTGGATGACCGAGTCGCAAAGATTGCTGATGAAATACAGCACTCTATTGATACAGTTCCCAAGGCGATGATGATTCTATCGGCAATATCCCTATAGGAGCAAGGCTCATGCCCATCAAACCAAAAAAAGAGCGCTATATGCATTTCAGCAGAATATGTTTGACGGGCCTCTAATTTGACGTAGATATCCGATGTTGCAAACGTGTCTACCAATCGTTTATAGACACTGCGAGATATGCGGAAATGTGTCACAAATTCCTTTTGATTGTAGGAAGGAAATATTTCTTTCAAGAAATGTGCGATACAGTTCCATGAATCTTTCCCTACAGAGAAAGTCTTCATATCTCTGGAATCTGTTGTTCCATCACTCGGCAAACGGAAATCACTGTCCACCAATTCTTCTAATATAATTTGTTGAATTTTATTTAAAGCCATTTTTATTTATTCAAGCTTGTATTTCACTTTGAGAATCTTTTCAACTTTTCAACAACTTGACAAGAAATGACAAATGCCGAATGTCAACATTTTTGACAGCTAACATATGGACTGTACTTTTCTGTTCTAACTTTGATCTGACATTTTTCACGAATATGTGATTTACTGTTCTAGTTTTTCCTCACTGAAAAAAGCTAGTATTTGCCATATATTGTAATTGAAACGGGTGAAACCTGAGTTCTAGAATTGCAAATTCTTCACACCATTTTAAGGAAGAAATCGCATAAAGGGACACAATTTCCCAGGTCATTCTTCGGCCTGATGATATCCTTCGCCTTCTTAAAAGTTCGCTCCTATGAGCTCTGCCTTCTTCTGCAGATTTTCGATCGCAAAGAAATCGTCATTAATCAAAATTTCTCCCGATTCTAAGTATAACTACTGTTTGCAGTATTTGTTCATTGTCCGTCGGTTGGGCGATCTTTTGATTTTTCCTCTGAATGGCTTGTTTATTTGTGGTAACATTGTACTAGTAGAAACGTATAGAAGCTATTTCTGAATTTTCTATCATGATCGAGTTCAGTGTGGTGACCTCCGAGTTATCCGGTGTCAGTATATGTCTTCATTGATAGTATGTTGGTACTAAAGTATTGTTCGTCTTATCGTCTCGCCAACATGCATAGAAAGTTGACAGTATGTTGGTTCGTACATATCAGTTGTATCCGCATGTCGAACAACGGCAGGTCTAGTTGGAAACTGTGTCTGAGAAACGACGTAGTAGTCGTTGTCCGAATCGGTATACATATATGTAATAATTTTGTAAATTGAACCCACAAATTATGTAAATAGCATGTTAAGTTCCCTCTAGCACAAGCAGATTCGGTCCATTGACTCGGCGGAAGTGCACGAAGCCCGGGAGATCCACTCACAGCCTCGAGCTGAAAACTACGTGCAGAGCAGATAGAAGACAGATTCCGCACCGGTATGCATTGATCTGGCTGAAGAGCTACCGTGGGCCTATAAGAAAAAATGCTGATTACGAAAATACTGGCTATATGACAGAGGTATGCACCTACAGTCCAGCACGGACATGGAAAGGGGAGCCGTGTTGTGCATCTGGAAAGCTTAATTTACATCCAATCCAAGAGCCAATGGAGATATTAAAGACAAAGGTTTCATACAAAATGTCAGAGCGTACAACGGCACTTTATAAATGACATCGTTTGGAGCTTTTATCCCGACTTTCAAAATACAGGGGCACGTCTACCATCTCATCGGCGCTCTGTTATTCACTGATAACACAAAATTTATTAGCTGATTACGCTGAGCAAGCTTACATTAGGACATACCACATTCCGAGCTTGGACTATATCATTAGTGAGTTACAGATAATGATGCATAATGTTAATCCCAACATAAGCAGCTTCAAAGCAGCACTGGAGCCTGTGTCTGATGACGAGCGAAATAATTTAAAATTTTTCATTTGTGCCGATAAGAGGCCAAGCTCAGGCCATCCGCGTTGGTGCGGTACTCCGACGACTAACTGGGTAGTCGTACTTTTGGTCGACCAGAAATGTGACAAAAGAGATATTGTCTTTCGCATGCATGATGATCTTCTCCAGTTGGTTTGCGAGACCCATCGTGCCTACGATTCTCTACTGTATCCACTTATATTTTGCGGATATAATTTTGCTGTATATATGTAGTATGGATTCCGAAACAGGCAATATAAACCGTAATATGAAAATATACGCGATGCAATTTTATAGCTATTTGATCCAGTTGAGATTAAGTGAGCTTTTTATTCAGTTTTTAGTATATCCATATGCCAAATTAAAACAGAGCGTTTAATATTTATTCGAACAAACCAGAAAAAGCTGGCACGTTAACGCAGATATGATGGAAAGGATGGTAATTCGTTATTCGACTATCACAATAAGTCCGCGATATATGCAGGAAAGCACGCAGGACGCTTTTTGGTATATGCGAAAATATGGCCGGCAGGATTTATTTACCACTATCATGAGTCCTAAGTCGGCTGAAGTAACTAGAGAGATTCTTCTAGGGCAGAAGCCTTACGCAGACATGATTCGATAGCTAGAGTATTTCATTTGAATTTAAAGCACCTGATATCTTCTCACAAAAGAAAACGTGTTTAGACGATCCGATGCTATATAATTATATCAAACACATTTAAAATATTTTATCAGTATCAAAGTTTATTTTCAATTACTACATAATAAAGTAGACCGAAATGCCAGGAAGATGTTTCTTGCGCTCAAGACTAACTACAAGTGCGTGAACTGCTATCAAAGAAAAAATATGTTTTTCAACCGGTTCACTCTCTCAGCTTTGTCTTCTTCAGAAGACGAAGTTGGAGAATGAATTGATTAATTGATTAATTGAAGCGGAACTGTACCTTGTTTGCAAGTGGCCTGATTTTGAAGAAAGCTTGCAAACAAGGTACCGTTAAGAATATCAATGTAATAATATGTATTCGGTCGATGGCAAAACCGTGGCTTGCTACATAAACACATCACTTTATGAAGAAGAAAATATCCTGCCAAACAATGCTGATCAACACTGAGTTGTCTGACCCCGAAGTAGGCTCTTCTCTCCATTAAATCGTCGTAAGTCACGTAATCTACTGTTTCTGTGGCTTACTAAATAGAAATTCAACGTGTGTTAAGAATGGTTGGTGTTCAAAAATGTTTCCGAAGAACAGCGAAACCAGCGAAACTATCACTTTCAAGGACGGATACCCGTTTTACCGTCGTCAATCACGATGAAGAAGATATTTTCGTGAAAACCCTGACGTAAAAAGAAGTACCAGAAAACCTCTGTATCTGGGAGGGGATGCATTGCCGACAACCCATGCAATTTTTTTTCCAAAACATGTCCCCTTAAAGTCTTCGACACATTATCCGGAACACCCTCTATATGCACCAAATGCTGGTTTTACTACAACTGGATGTGTTCTTAAATCACTAAATTTAAAAAATTTGCCTTGAATTCAGTAGGACCGATAATTGGAATTGTATTCTTTCTATAAAAAGTCAGACCTTCTTAATTGATAAATATGTAAGTGGCCATGTACTCATATAACCATATTATAGTTGGTATATTAATTGATAAATAAATTGGCAAAATGATCTGCCACCAACATTACGTCTACAGTCCACAGCGGACTTCTCATCGAAATATAAAAAAAAATGTCACCCATCCGAAAAAGGATTTTTTGTGACTATTCGAAAAAAATCCTTCTAAAAATAGAATGCACTGTTAGACAAATGTCTTCATCCCCAACTAAAGGGGAGCAAATACCTAAATTAATATTTTCTAAAATACACATTTCAGATTGCACAATGAAAATGTTAATGTCAATTGAAATTAATCATTAAACGCGGAATACATTGTCATCAGAATCATTGTTGTGTTCTCTGTTCTCGCAAACTCGTATACAGTCGGGCGTCAACTCTCTACTTGGCTTCTTAAAATTTAATCCTTGCGAACGAACTTCTCGAATTAATATTTGTGTTTCACAAGTGCTCTCACTCATAAATCTTAATTTAATTTTCCTACCAAGACCTTAAATCAACATTTCTTAATCTACACACATAGGGTAAACTTTCTCCCCATTCTCTAAGTCTTTGCTGTTGTTTGGCCCATATCCGCATTGAAGTGCATGCGAGGCACATGTATCCTTCCACGGTACTGAGACTGCGATAAACGTTGACGCTGTCGTCATAGTCGTCATATTTGTTATTGTCGACGACGAGTGTGTGATGACAGGCGGACGTTGGCATTAAGTGGAACTCGACTCGAAGAAATCATAACGTGCAATCGTATTCTGTTTTACGCTCCATTCCGTTTAACCTCCATTAAACTCCTATGCATCTGTATCCCTATTCCATATCAATCCCCTCTCACACCCACACGAATACATATACACATAAGCTACATAATTAAATGAAAACTATTTCAGAAGTACTTAACGTTCCATAAATCCGTAAAAACTCATAAACTATGATTTTATGCTTGCTCGAATGTTCCTCTTGCTATGGAAGTTGTAGCTGAGGTGCTCTAGCCTAACCTCCTCACCTCTCACTCACGGCTTTATACATGATGCATAAGGGTAAGCGTCGAGGGAAGCTCTGTGGATGTCTTCCCTTCTGTGACCCTCATGTGCCCTATGCAAAAGTATGACTAAGTCATGTGTGCTCTGTGTCTAGTCTAGCACATGTACTATGAGTACACGAATTGTACTTCTACTTCCAATTCCACTTTCTACACATGGCCTCGAAGTGCGCCACAGCGTTTTCGGTAGAGTAAATTGCGTTTAATTTTCAGAAAATCTAATTTAAAGTGCAGAAAATTAAATTTGCATTCAGTTTGTAAGCAGAGAAGATGACGACAACGACGAGCAACTTTTCTCTGCAAGTTATCCGCAGAAGTCATTCTGACTGCTGCTCGTCCTACTACGCCCTGCGCCCAGCGCCCTGCGCCCTGGATGCAGCTTGAGTGTAAAGTCAAATTCCCATCTGGTATCCATTTGCAAAGAAAAGTCGATGGGAAGACAAGTGCTCATATGAACATTATAGGAATGTGCTTCTCCTGCTCCATAAATGCATACTTAAGTATGCTCGTAAATATGTAAAGGACATGGAACCGTGCTGAAGTGGGACCACTCGTACATACGTATTCATATTCGTAGTGCGTCAAGCTCGTCGATTCTTTCTTTTTTTTCATAAATTTTTAGGTTTCCGATTTGCACTGATTGAGCGATGGAGTGTTAATGATGCACTAACCTACAGAGACTGGTATTCCATTGCACACTCGTACTCGTGCATTCGAATATATGTAAGTAGACTTGAAAAATTCGATACGAATACTATTTATAAGTATAGTGGAATTTATACAAATTACTTTCACCATGTTCACTTGTGTTCACATTAATTTCAAGTTCGTTCCGTGACTGAAGTTCGAAACAGATCAATCTTGATTCAAAGAGTTCTTATTGTTGGAATTCGAGAACATTCATCCACGGAAAATTATGTTGATTGCAGAGTGTCGTACTGAAAATTTGAGATCCATCGTTAGTAAGCATTTCATTCGGACGTTTTTATCCTTTTCGGCTTTAAAGAAACCATTCGATCAGCTTTCGCACCAATATTGACAGAAAGAAGTTATATTTTTATAATATTTTTCGGAGATACTAAATATTTGGCTCATGATGTCTACTTAACATATCTGGAATTCCATTTCTGTATGGTTTAATACGTTCTAGTATTTATATTGGGTCTACAAGTAAGTTTCCAGCGTTTTTTTCCAAAATTTGAAGTTTTATTATGAAAACATAGTTACAATGATTTATTCAAAGTATCTTCCATCGGAAGCTACAACTTTCCCCCATCTTTCTGGCAAATTATGAATTCCGGACCAAAAAAATTTCTCGTCTTTCGAGCCCAAGAACGTATCGAGCCAATTTTTGATTTCCTCTACTGAGCTGAAGCGTATTCCCGTAAGAGCGTTCTGCATCGAACGAAACAGGTGCTAGTCAGATGGTGCCAAGTCTGGACTGTAAGGCGGGTGAGGCAGAATTTTCCAAATAGTTTTTCACCGAAACCGCAACATGTGGCCGAGCGTTGTCGTGATGAAAAATGACGGACTCATGCCTGGTCTCATATTCTGACCGTTTTTCATTTAATGCCGCTTCAAACGAATTAGTTGGGTTCGATATAATGGTCCTTTGATGGTTTCACCACTCGGAAGCAGTTCATAGTATACGACACCCTTTTGATCCCACCATATGCAGAGCATGACCTTATTCACGTGAATATTTCGTTTCGGCGTCGATTGGGCGGGCTCGCCGGGCTTTGTATACGATTTTCTGCGCTTAGGATTATCATAATAAATCCATTTCTCATCACCAGTGACAATACGATGCAAAAATGATTTATTTTTATACCGCTGCAGTAACATTTCGGATATGCAAAATCGCCGTTCGACGTCTCTTGGCTTCAACAGAACGTACCTGGATTTTTAACGTAAACCACCTGTCATAAGACGAGGTGCCCATACACCCATAGGGAGCAAGGATACGCCTTGCCATCACTAATAAACTCGCTTTATATTTATTAATACTTCGCTTATATATTATACCAAAGCAGAACTTGTGTTGGAGGCACAAGTTCCACCCTTGGTATGAGTCGAGGCCGACCTAAAACCTCTTGCTGCTCTTAGGTTCGCAGCACCCAGTACTTCATTTGCAACTCTACAATGGGCTAAACCAAAAAGGAAACCCGTACCCGGGATTTGGGTTTAAACCACAGCCATCATGACGCTCCCACAAGGGGGCCTACCTCTAACAAGTCAGGCCCGGACCGAAATCCGGGGGGCTCCTGACTCCCATGGTACCGTGATTTAAGTCCTGGTATGGACTACCGGTGGTCAAGCCGCCAACAAGACCTATGACCGGCAACTTGTAACTGGTCAAATCGTAGCAACCATTCAGAGGCTGTAATCTGAAGATGTTTACAATAAGACCAGTATAGAATAATCTGCCCCCGCTTTTTATTAGACAACGTCATTAATGGGCGAAGCCTTGATAATTGGGCGGGGGCCCGCCAGATCAACAGCACGTAAACCGAGAGTATGCCACTGAAGTGAGTTATAGTCCAGGACCGATGTTTGACATCGTTAATGACTAATTCTAAAGCTCGCCTTCCAGCAAACACAGATTTATAACACAGTCCTCCAAAGCAAGAATTCAAATAAAGGCAAACTATTTTTTCTTTTCTTACCATAGCCATGCGGACGGAGGTGAGAAACCAAGGAGAGATAGCACACTGCTTTCTGGCGGCAAAACGGTGCACACCATGTCCAAAATTCCAATATACATAGACAGCAATGAAACTCCGATGTGCGCGGTTTCTCGTAATAGTGACAGAGTAAAAGTGTTTCAGAACTGCTTTATAATTGTATGGGATAAGTGTGAGGCTGTAAACCAAACATATCAGGGCAGCGTAAGGCTTTGCTTAAAACCTCTGTATCTCGGAGGGGATGCATTTCCGACAACCCATGTGAATTTTTTCTCAAAACATGTTAAGAAATCTCTCTTAAAGTCTTCGACACATTTCGTACGGCACCCAGTTTCCAACCTTTTGAATGAATCCCAGTGCTTTTAGGCGCAGGGAAGCGGCTTGTTGCGTGACGCTCAATGATGTAGCAAGTTCTTCTTGAATCTGACACGGATCCTCATCCAGTAAAGCGTCCAATTCCTCATCTTCAAAATTTTTCGGCTTTCCGGGGCGATCTTTGTTTTCAACTCCAAAATAACCACTTTTGAACCATTTGAACCACTCGCGGCACGTCGATTCACCAATACATTCCGCCCCATAAGTTTCCGAAAGCAAACGATAGGCCTCAGCCGCACTTTTCTTCATATTAAAGAATAAAAGCAGCGCTTCCCGCAAATGACGTTTATTTGGCTGGAAACTTGCCATGATTTTGCTCGATAAAATGTACAACACCGGTAGAACTGCTCAAATATAACGCTGCAAAGTTGTTGACAGATACAAAACCTACAAATAAAACACATGGGGTCTGACATTTCTGTCCGGGATCCACTGGTCTCGCCATCTCTGACAAACGCTGGAAACTTACTTGTAGACCCAATAATATAACACCCACAGATCAGCTGTATTGATACTTAATAGAACGTCTTTTTCCAATTGACCAAACTGCTGGTCTAAATCTAAAAAATCGTTTAAGCCTGGATGTTCCCTAAGAGGTATTTTCTTCTTCACTTAACATTCACTTAACATCATGCTCGCCAAGCCAAAATAGATAAGTTGGGCTGGTCAATACAGGCTAAACCCGAAATACCATGCTCGACAAGTAGCATAATACTTATCTACGCCATCATAGGGCGGAAAAGATTGACGAACCAACTAATGGTCTCTAATAAAAATGGATTCACTACTCGTATTGACGACCCTTACACACGTTTGAAGGATAAGCCCCTTCAGGCCTACATGTGAAGTCTTCGGATCCTTAATAGACCACGTACAATCAGAAGAGACCCTGGACTGCTATCATGCAGATATCACCGCCATGTAGGAAATGCGTTGGGATGAGCCCATCATAAAGAGGATGAAAAACTCTGATATACTCGTATCATATACTCGTACTGTGGTGATTGCTATAGGGAAAAGGAATAGCACATATTCGTATGCGAATTTGTTATATGCGGCAGTCGTAGGCAAGTAGCCTTGAGCTTCCGAGACGTTAGCCAGAGTTTTAGTACAAGCATAGGTACGCATAGCTTACAGAGACCACCTTTGCCAACGGACTTAGGTTTATTGACTTCACAGCGGGACAAAATATCACTATTGAGCACTCATCTCAATATGCATAAAGGAACATGGCGGTCTTCAGGTCATACAACGCTGGATCAAATTGATCACATTGCGAAACATGTATGGCATGCCTCCAGTACTCTGGACATCTGGAAGTTCGGATCACCTAGATCTATTGTGAAAGGATATAACGTTGAAAACGTTAACGAAAACGACAAAGGTGGAAAAGCAGCAACAGCAGGAGACCGCCAATATCTTTGCCAAACTCGTATCCCGAAATCTCTCAACAACTCCTATAGCGTCGGCATCAGGTACCGATGACCAGAGGAAACGATGCCAACGTGCCATCAGTAATACCGCAACTAATTTGCTGGGTTTCACACGACCACCACCAATAAATCCTTGGTTTGATGAAGAATCCCGACAAGCACATGCAGCTAAACAAGAACTGCAGCACTGCAGCGAAGGATGAGATCCGCTAGTGAACTTTACGAGCAGAGACTGGAGAACATCGGTTTCTTCAGAAGAAGAATAAATAGCACGAGATGCGCGGGAACAAATATGTTGAGAGGTTGTAACAATAGGTAAAAAGAATGTGTTCAGGCAAGTAGACTCGTACAGCAACTTGTAGAGATGAAGAAGAAAACCTTGTAGTAGAGTCACAGTCGGTGCTGATAATATGGAAAAACATTTTCTGCAGACTATGTAATGGCGTCAGGCAGAATAGACCATTGAACTTAGACTATAGTAGTCAGGTGGACCAATATTGATTTCAGTAACATCTAATGTGAAATGCAATAAAGTAGATGGCCGAGTTATTCAAAGCTGCTGGAATTGGCCTTGTGGACAGAATACACCAACTCATTTCTCAGATCTGGTCATGAGGTGTATACTAATGAATGGTATCTCAGTATCATTTGCCCGATCCATAAAGAAGTAAACTCCCTCAACCGTGCCAACTATAGAGGTATAAATCTCCTCAAAATCGCATAAAAGATCTTATCTGCCATGTTGTGTGAACGTCTGAAAGCCTTGTTCAATAACTTGATTGACCCCCATCAGAACGGTTTCAGATCGGGAAAGTCCACAATCGATCAAATCTTCACATTCCGGCAGATCCCGGAACAAAACTCAAAAAGTCCAAATCAATACCCACCACCTTTTCGCCGATTTTAAAGCCGCATATGACAGCACGGCGGCTTACACGATGCCAAAAACGGTTTTAGACAAACTGACGCCCTGTCATGCGACTTCTTTAACATCATACTTGAAAGAATTGTGCGGAACTCATAAGTGAACATTGCATTGGAGGCACAATCTTTCAAAAGTCTGTGCAACTACAAACGCTTGCTGATATCGGCATAATTGGGAGAACTTACCGAGCTGACACCGGTGCGTTCGCTTGAAATGAAACCTGCTAAAATGGGTTTAGCGTTAAGTCAGGGTAAAACGAAGTATTTTCCGACAACAAGAAGGGACACCGAACGTCGACGAATTCGACAGAATATCACAATCGACAGATATAATTTCGAGGAAGTAAAGGACTTTGTCTACCTTGGCTCTGCCATGAGTTCTGCCAACAACACCTCAGCAGGAAAAAAACGAAAACTCGCTCTTTCTATGGGCTAAGAATGCATTTGAGAGTAGTAAGGCCCGAAAAAGGAAGGGGACTCTATTTGAGACTTTGATCATTCCATGAACTCTATTGAAAGCGGATGAAGATATCCTCAGTCGTTTCGAGAGAAAAATCTTTCTGAAAATATTCGGTCCCATTCGCGTTGATGGGCTTTGGAGGAGAAGATTCAGCGACGAACTATGCGAGTTGTACCGCCACATCGACCCAGTCGTGAAACTGCACATCATTTAAGATGGCTAGGACGTGTAGAATGGATGGACACATGCTCCGACATGCAGAGTCTTTGAATCCAACCCGGAGGGATAATGCAGTAGAGGAAAACTTCACATTGGGTGGCACGCACAAGTAGAATGGATTTTCAACCTACTTGAAGTCCGCAACTGGAGGCAGTTAGCTAAAGGCGCTCACAAGTAGAATGGGTCTTCATCCTACTTGAAGTGCGCAACTGGAGGCAGTTAGACCGGACTAACTGGAGAGGCTTGTTAGTTGAAGCCCCGAACTATAACGCCACATGAATAAGTAAGTACAAATTGTTCTCACAACAAATATGACTCATTTGTTTGTTGATATACTCGTATTAGCCAAAAGTAATTTTCTTTGCTGAATACAATTTTACCAGTAAATTGCAAATAATTTTGCAATTGGTTTTCAAATGAATTCCGACGCGTGTCATGATCCTACAGCATCAATTCTTTTAGATTGTTGCAAAACGTTCAAAGTTGTGTACGGGCGAAGCCCAGAGCCTCACAAGGCTTTGGATCAATATTAACATTGGCGTCAACTGTGGTGATATTTATATTATGGTTGTAGGCTTAACATCATGTAGCCTTAAGTTAGTCCAACGTACATAGTGCAGCCAAAAGGGCGATTTTCCGGTTCAATACATTAACCAAGTGCTCGACACGCTTGTGTTATTCCACAATTTGGTATCTTCGTTTCCATCTATCTCTTCTGAATTGGTAAATCTAACAGAAAACAAAAAAAATCGAAGAATCATAGAAAAATGATAGCTAGACTGACAGTTTTTCATATTAAAAATCCAGCACCTCCTAAGTAAAGACCCTTTATATACATAGCTTTACATGTATTCATACGCTTCATATATGAGAATGATATTTCGCCGAATCTCAAAACTAGCATCCATTAGTGGAGTATGAATAGGTTTTTTTTTTTTTGTTTCCGTGGGTAGGTGAGAAATCTTCATAGGCACTATAAGCTTCGATGGTTATAGTAGTGTCAGATTCTTACTCACCAAAAAAAAACACCTCTCTTATGCAGACTATGACTGAGTTCACACTCAACAAGCAGTTCTTCTTTCGCGTTTTATTTTGCTTTAATGAGATATTTCGCATGCGATTTTTCATTGAAAATTCCCACGTACTTTAAAAATTAAGCGCTGCTGATCACCGCACTAGATCGAGAAGCTTAGTCCTTTTCAGACGCGCAATAAATTTGTCCTATCAGGGATCTGTTGAACAGAAATATTCGTATGTCCTTGTAGTCAATTTTTTTTGTTTTCGCGCAAACAATTAAATTTCGTTCTGAACGTTTCGACTCCGACGTCTCTGTGGATATCATCGTTCCAAATGTACCACGAAAAACTTTGTTTTGGAATGTCTGTAAGACGTTAACGTTACTGATTTTGGTACAACCCCAAAGCTGTATACTATATGTCAAAACCGGTTTTAGCATAGCAGCAATTTGTTTTCTAAACTGAGCTTGGAATACTTTCCAAGTAGCCTATGTGAAGCATGTATATGTCTCTATACTTAATCTCAAGCTCTTCACATTTTTTCTTAACGTGTGCTCTCCCTTTAAATTTAGCGTCAAGTGTCATACCAATATATTTGGTATCGTTCGCGAAAGGAATTTGTACTGCGTTGATAAACACAGTTAGATTGTCAGTTTTCTTGAGTTTTCAGTTCAGTTTATATGCATTTTTATTATATTACTTAATTTACTCTTACTTGCTAGACAAAAAATGCTTAAAAATTAGCTTAATTAACTTAAAATTATCTTATTCTAGCTTACTGACCCCATGCGGGCACTCTAAGTTACACCTAACACTTAAATTATGTCTTTCGACGTACCTTACTACTATACTATACTATTTCTATTCCTTATAATTAAAACTAAGAAAACATTTTTTCAAAAAAAAAAAAACTTAGTAACATGACTTTTTTTTATATTTTATTAGAAAACTTAAAACTAAAATCCTAAAACCTACCTAAAAATAAGTCTTAATCTACTTAAACTACTTACATCTAGTACATACATATATATATATATACATAATATATATATACTTAATATATAAATATATGTATATATATATAGATGTATGTTTTTTTTTTGAATTTTTTATTTTTATTAATTTTTTTTTTGGTTTTTATATATTTTTTTTTCTTAAATCTAACTTACTCCTACTTAAAACTATGTAAGCCGGCCATGGCTAAAAGAAAAATTAGGCGACCCACTTTGCTTCACATGAAGCTACTAAGAATTGGAGGAATTCGACGACGAAGCATCCCCTCCTTCTAAAAGCCACCAAAATTGTTGGTGCTGCCGAGCAACATCCCTCATGTCGCGACTCCCTACCGCTCTACTGAACCGGAGACGCTCCGCACTGCCGTGTGCGACGTCTCTGTCGTAGTTGAGTCGCCTGTCCGCAGCTGTTCGAGCAACGTGGAAGATTAGCGGCACAGCCAATCTGTCCTGGATCAGACCTTTGCTATCAAGGTAGAGAAACGCTTCTGGAGGAACATAGCCGTCTAAGCGAACTCTCTCGTGATACATATAATTAGGGTAGTAAGCCCCGGAGATCAGGTTGTTCGATGAGGTCATTGCTCTTGCAATGTGCCTTCGAGTCAACTTAATAACAAAATTGTCCACTCTTATTAGGTTCGCCCTATTGTACAAGACCTCATTGCGATAGAATTTTATGTACTCAGACTCTGGTGTTCTGTATAACCGAAGACAAGCCCTAAGGCAAGCCCTCTCAAACACCCGAATCTTTTCCAATAAACTTGCTCTCACGTTGAACCACACGGGACATCCAAACACAAGCTTAGGCCGGATAAGGGCCATGTAGCAGATCACCTTCACCCTCGCATCGAGTTGGCTGTTGTAAAACAGTCTCCTTGTAAGGGCAAAAGCACCTCTGGCTCTGGCCAGAGCAACATCTATATGTTTGTTAAAATATAGATATTGATCTAGCCAGATCCCAAGGTATCTGACTACATTTCGACAAGCAAGTGGCTGTCCATGTTGTCCGACGATAGAGAACTTTCGCCAATTCTTTCTGGTATCCCTAGAGGCCCCAGACAAAGGCGTCCTAAACAGAATGGTTTCCGATTTCTGAAAGTTGATTTTCAACTTCCAGTCATCGCAATATTGTTTAATTTTATCGAAGTCACGTTGCAAAAGTATGTTAATGACCTCAATTTTTGGACCTGATCTGTACGCAATTAAGTCGTCTGCGTACGCTATGGCATGGGGAAGTGTACCTATCAGATCACTTGTGTAAATGTTGAATAGGATCGGCGAATTTACCGCACCCTGTTGCAGACCGTTTTTAATGTTAAATATTCCAGCAGAAGTCACATCGCCATTCTTCACGATGAACTGTCTACTGGAGAGCATATCAAAAAGAATATACAGCAGTGGTTTACTAATGCCCAACCTATCCAGCTTGAAAAAGAGTCCCTCTAACCATACGGTATCGAAGGCTTTTTCCAAGTCAACCAGGCAGGCACCAGTGCACTGTTTCTTGCCTTTGTTCCATTGGATATCGGAAACCAGTTTAGACGCAGCATGAATGATATCATGCCCAGCCTTGAAACCGAATTGATTATCCGGAACTATACGTTTGTCCTCAACCCACTTAGTCAGGACTCTATTGATCACCTTCTCGAAAACCTTACTGATGTTTGGAAGAAGACTGATCGAGCGGAGATACGCCGGATTGGAAGTATCTTTATCCCTTTTGGGGATGGGATGTACCACCGCAGTTTTCCAATGCGCTGGATAATGTGCATTATTCATTGCATTATTAAACAGGGTGGCATAAATGTCCACCGCTACTAGTGGGAGATGTCGAAGCACAATGTTCGGTATTTCATCGGTTCCCACTGATTTCTTACTTCTAAGTGATTCGAAGATCGTTTGGAGCTCTTCCTTCGTAACGAAAGGTGGTAATACTCTTTCGTTGGTGATGACATTATTTGCCATATTCTCGTCACTGAACTGGGTGAAACCCGAGCTCTCGAATCGCCAATTCACAATTTCATTTCGAAGGTAGAAATTGTGCACAAGGACTCGACTCTCCAGGTCGTGGTTCGGGCCAATTCTGCCATTCGCCTTGTACACTTCCTGGAAAGTCGCTCCTATAGCCTCTACCTTCTCCTGCGGATCCTCGATCACAAAGAAGTTGTCATCATCAACGGCCTCACTTGGATCAATGCCTGCTGCTACAAGTATTTGTTCGTTGTTCGTCGTTCGGGCGATTTTGAGACATGGAAGGTCGTTCTGATTATTTCTCCGAAATATTTTATTTATTTGCGGGAACATATTCGGGTTGCTGGTGTTTACAGCCCGAATTTTGTTGTTCCAATACAAACTTACAGAGTTTCTGTAATTTTCCTTTATTAATGTTTGGAGGTTTTTAATCGACGACTTCAATGTCATGATCTCCGGGTTATGTCTGTCAGTAAACTGTCTGTACAAGGTTTTTAATCTTGACAGCAGTCTACTTTTATGTCGGAGCAGTGAGTCAATGGTTGCGTTGCGGAATAAGTCTTCGTTGTCAGTGTGTTGATACCGTGGTATCGTTTTGTCCATAGTTCGTTTGATTGTCTCGTCCATTAGTCTTAGATACCTGTCAACCTCCTCGTTTGACAGATTTCTGTTGGACGGTGGGTAGAGCGAATTCGAGGAGAGTGCTCTCGTCAGTATTCTTGAGAAGTGTGTCCAACGCACCCTACTATAGTTGTAGGAATGCCGTTGAACAAACTCATCCAATTCCGCAATTTCGATGGGAACAGTTATTTCGGTGCTGAGACCGCAATGGTCACTGTCATACACGAAAGTGCGTAGACAGTTTGTAGTTTGTTGGTTAGTGCACGTCAGTTGTATTCGTGAGTCGAGCAGCAGGAGATCCAAATAGGACCCGTGTCTGGGAAACGACGGACTATCCGTCGCTTTGAGGCCTAGCCGATACATCACACTGTGCTGACCCCACCAATTGAATAGTTGGTTCCCTCTAGTATTTGGTGTATTATTTCCCCAATCACTATGTTTGGCGTTGAAATCTCCGCCGATAATAAAGTAATTCTCCTCCAATTCCAGTCTTAGGAATCGAAAAAGTGTCTCGAGCTCCGAGATGAATAAGGTAGATTGAGTAGCCTCAGGTGCATAGATAGACACCACGTACAGCCGCTTTCCACTACGGAGAGGGATATACACGATGCATGCTTCCAGCACCTGGAACCTGCGTACTACACGACTGTATACTCTTTTGAAACGCAGTCCCTTTTTTACAAAGATCGCAACACCACCTCCTTGAATAGAATTGGGTCGGTTTCTTCGTAATATTTCATATCTTCTGTGCCTCATTTTGTGTCTTTTGGTAAGCTTAGTTTCGCTAACCAAAAGCACATCAGGGGCTTGGTCTTTAAGCAACTTAAACAGTGCGGCTCTTCGTTCGAACCTAATCAGTGAATTAACATTCACTGCAAGGACCTTCAGGGTTTGCTCCGCCATGTACGTACCCATTACGACTGGAGGTGCGTTAGGCCCGGCAGCAGCGCGTATATTTGATCTACCCGCTTAGCCTGTTCCTGTATTTGACGCTGAAGCTGAGCCATCTGCCCCTGAATAGAGAGCAAGATAGCCAGCATGTCAGGTACAGGTTCAGGTGCTCTAGGCGCTGGGGCCTGAGAAGCTACCTTTGCTTGTTGTACCGTAGTTCCCCTACCTGCCGCCATTTGGGCGTAGGTAACTTGGGGAGTAACGGCTGGTGTTTGTGCCTGCACGAGTAGACGTTTAACTTCCACTTTCTGCTGCCGAGCCAGATTTACTCTTTTGATGTATTGGAATTTGGGACAACCCCGATAATTTGCGGTGTGTCCCTACATAAAGCACAAGAGAGTTGGCTTTTTTCCGACGCTCCGTCCTTACCTAGAGCGCATTCCTCTGACTTGTGGTTCTTTCCACACTTCACGCATCGAGGCTGCATTTCGCAGTTCGACGCGGCGTGCCCGAACCTTTGGCAGCGAACACATTGTAAAATGTTTTCGCTCCTCTTTAATTTTTCCCAGTGTACAACCTGGTAGTCTAGGACTACCTGCTGCTGCGGCTGTTTTTTCTGTTCCTGTTTTTGTGGCTGCTGCTGTAGCCGTTGTTGTGGTTGCTCTTGTTGTTGTTGCTGGTGGCTTTTAAGTTTTTGTTGGTGTTGTTGTAGCACCTGCACTATTGTTTTTGTTTGGTGTTGTTGGCTCTGCTTTTGAGCTAGCTGCGTCTGCTGTTGCTGTTGGGATTGCTGTTGCTCTTCCCTCTTCCTTCTTAGCATTTGCTTGCCTTTTATGGCTAGTACTCTTTGCTGTAGCATTTTGATGCTACTACTGATTGACTCCATTTCTTCCTCTTCATCTTCCGATTCGGTTGACGCCAAGGAAGCGAAGCTGTTCTCTTTCAGATGTTGGGGAACATCTGAGGCGAATGGGTTGCTCTCAGTAAATTGCCCGGGATGATTTATTGCTGCAGTTGATAGCGCCCCTTCCCTCACTCCACCAAGCAGCTTAACAGTGGAAGTTGGTAGGGAGGGACGTTGTGCTAAGGTGGAAGTTGGCCTTAGCGCCCTCCTTCTCTTCGTCTTCGGTTCTGTTGCACTTGAACCGCTTGACGCCTCGCCTGATTTGTCTGCGGATCCCGTTACCGGCATAACGGACCGCTCGCCACAATCCATCACGTGATGATTTTTGACACTATCAATTTATTTATTTATTTATTTTTTGAGCAGTTGTTTCTTCGACGGTTTTAGCTGTTGCCAAAATGGCAGTGTCATCAGCAAATGTGGCTAGCACTGTATCGTCCGTTTGCGGTGTGTCGCGGGAAAAAAGCAAATATAGCAGAGGGCCAAGTACACTTCCTTGCGGCACCCCCGCCTTTATTGTCTTAAAATTTGAATATTCGTTTCCGTGTCTGATAAGGAGGAGTCGGTCATCTAGGTATGTACTTAAAATATGAAACAATTGCTCGGGTACGACTTGTTGAAGTTTATATTTCAGGCACTCTTGCCGTGCAAAAGGTTGAGAAACGTCAAGAAATGCGCTTGAACAGACTAACTTACACTCGATTGCTCGTTCAATTACATCGATTATTCGATGCACTTGGTTAACAGTAGAGTGTTGGCTTCTAAAGCCAAATTGATGATCGGGTAAGAAGCGTTTTGTGTCAATAATCGGTTTAAGACGATTGAGTAAGATTCGATCGAAGACCTTCGATATAATCGGGAGGAGCGATATTGGTCTGTATGACTTGACTTCACTCAGCGGTTTACCGGGTTTCGGAACCATAATAACTTCGGCAACTTTCCATTGATGCGGTACATACTCTAATCTTATGGTGGCATTTATAAGATAGAGCAGCTTCAACAAACCTTTTTTCGGTAGCGCTTTAAGTATCTCTCCCGTAATTAAGTAATATCCGGGGGTTTTATTGGGCTTATGCGTGTCTATAATTTGTCTAAATCCCTAAATGTAGCCTTTTCTATTGGAAGGTTCATCGTCACGTCTAGCGTATTGACATTCTCTGGAAGAACTTCCCTGTCGAATGGTTTGAACGTTTCTGCAAGATGGTCGGCGAAAATATGAATTTGAACATTTAATTTGTTCTGAATATTGAGACATTCTGACTAATCATCGGTGCTGTGAGTCCTTCCTCGAAGAGAAGGGGCTTCTTCTTTTTTGCTATTTCTGTTTCCATAGCCCGCAAGGCAGCACCGAAAGTTCGGTGTTTTCTCCTGATTATGTCTGCTTCTGGAGAAGATAGTTCTCTTGGATTGCAAGACTTGAACAGCTTTATCAAAACTGTTATCAAGAACTTGAAATGACAATAAATGTCTTCTTGTCTTAAATCCCTTTTGTAAAAAAATGTTGCTACGAGTAAAATCACCAGAAATTGACAAAACTTTGCAAAGAAATTCAAAAAAAATCAAATCTTTTCTTTTTCGAAATTGATACTATATAGAAGTGCTTTATCCACATTCAATAAATACCTTCTCCTTTCTCAAATTCCCCGAATTCGCGCAAAGCCTTATTCAACAATTTGTCGAACCGTTGAAACACTTTTAAAGTACTCTACGGCTTCATTCTGAATGCATTTGTTTGTCACATGTCCGAAACTATAAGGCTCTTTGATGGATTATTAAAATTCGAACACCAAAATTTCTGGAAGTTGCTTCGGATTACAGCAGCCTAACGCGACACTTCCTTAGAGTACTTCTAGGTAAACTGAGTACTTTTCGGAATATCTCAATATCTGGACTTTAGGTGAAGCGCAGCGGAAATGCAAACTATTTTCGATAACGAAGTGTTAATATATTGATTTTTCACAATGAGCACTTAAATAGTCTGCATATCTTGTCGACACATATAAATTCCCAAAACTTGATTTCGATGTCTATACGATTATGATCAAACTTAAATCTTTTTTAACTGCAACATATATCCACAGACCAAATGCGACGAATGTAAATATTGAAAAACTAAAGATAGAGAAACTGTTCATTCCAAAAATGCGCTCTAACCTTAACCTTATAATACTTTTATTTATTTAGAAAATATTCATAAACTTAAACTACATAGAATATATCATATTTTCACAAACCAATGGCAACAAACATAAATCAATCATCTTTTACAGGTACAATTGTAAGCAGCCTTAAGTCACATCCGTTTATCTCTTCGGCTGAAAATTTATTTTTGGAATGAAGTTGAACATCTTCAGATATAATCTTATAATGCTCATAATTAGTGTCAGTCCTAGGGTGGTCTTCATTAGAACATGAACAAGCACTATCCTGCGAAAATGATTATAAAAAGAACCAAAGGTAATTAAAAAGTATTTAGCATGCATTGGCAATGCTACTGCCACTGCCACTGCCACAGCAACTGCAACTGCAACTAATACAGCCACAGGTCCAGTCACAGCCATCAGAACTTTCCAACAACTAACCTTCGATAAATCTTCTTCCGTTGTTCCAATTTATCTTCCTTATCCTTGAAAAAATACTTCCGTATACCGCTAAGATAACTTCGAAAGTACTCCGGCCAATCAATGGACGCCAAATTGAACGGTAAGATAGCCCTCTCATCCTTTACCAAAATTCGATCCAACTCAGCTATGTTGCTATTGGCGAAACCCCATTCTTTAAGTCCGAACCAGGACATCATGTCAATTACTTTGGCTATCTTTCGATATGACTTTGTATATCTACAAACACGAGTAAACAAATTACACAGCGAGACTACATTAAAGGACAAAGACATAAATCACTATCAGTTAGCGAGACTTACATCCTCTTCTGTCCAGTTGCCATGGCAATTAAATCTAAAATATAGCCAGGAATTTTGTGGAGCAGAAATGTTAGAATACGGTGCACTGGTTTCGATGGAATTATAATGTAGGAGAAGCACCTGAAAAATACAAATGCATGACAGAGTGTTGAATATACACACAAACTCCAATGCTGTTGTTTGAGAATGGTGATTTAAATCAAACCCCGAACCTGGACCACAGTAGCACTTGCACATTCACACTGACTAGTGACTACGAGTACACCGTTTCCGGTTCCATATGCTCCGATGCCGATGAGATAGACTCCAACGAATTCAATATGTAGACGACGCGCTTGGCGTAACTGAGGACAAAGGTTAGCAAACCAAAACTAAAAAATGCGCCGACCACCAGTCACCAGCTAGTAGATAGCAGCAACCAGCTTCCAGCCACCATTCACATCCGTAAATATGAGTATGAGTATGGGTATGTAAAGAACAACAGGAGAGAAATAAATTCTTCGTATTCGTGCGAAGACTTTTTTCTTGCTTTTCAGCTGTCTATTCTCCTGTTCATAAGAATATACGAGCATGTGTGGAACCGGAGCATTGCTCCCGCTGGACAAGCAAACGACAACCACCAGCATCAGTATTGTGTGTCTAGTTCTAGGTCTAACACATCGGTCCATACCTATACCGATGCTGATCTCTATGCCGATGCCGATGCCGATGCCGATGTCCCATGTCCCATGTCCCATGTCCAGGTCTAATGTTCCGGCAAAAACGCACACGTGCATGCATTTATGCATGAATGGTGTGAAAAGAAGGAGCATTGCAGTGTCGATGCCGAAGCCAAACAAACACTAAAAAAACAACAAAAAGAGAACGGAAAGGGAAATTTATTGATCCTAGCGGACTTACCATAAAACCCTGTCAAATGGCTCGTGGAATCCCCTGCGAGCCAAATGCATATACTGACCCCAGGTCAAGTTGTTGCAATTGAAGATGTAATTGTATACTGGTATCTCTGCCGGTTCGCATTTTCGCATTTGGTACCTTCGTGCCGCAAATACCAGCGCAATCCACATATCGAACAAAAAAGGAACATTGCCCCGTCCAAGTCAAGTTGTATAGAATGAAGAAAGTGGCTTGCTAATGAAAATATACGGCGCCATATAAAAGGCAAAAGGAATGTTAACTTACCTTCTGGCCACATCCCAAGCAGTCGCTATCATAGCATTGACACAATAATCCGCCGGGACGAGATTCGCCTTGCAATCCGCTTTACCATGGATACACCGAACGAATCCTCTCGCCGACCAAGTACATACACCGGATGGTCCATACAAATTATCTGTCCAGCCAGGCAGAGGTTCCTTATAGGTTGACATAACTGATGATGCCGAAAGGAAGGAGAAGAAGACTTGTGTTGGTTGGCTCACATTTATTTAAAAGGTAAAAATTTCAAAAACCCAAATAACTTTTGTTGCTGTTGTACGAGTATATGTGTGTGTGTGTATGTGTATAACTATTTTGTATTGTGTGTTGGCCTAGAGCTGTGAAACGTAAACTGATATTTGAAAAGTTTCCGGGTGTAATTTACGAGATAATATGCACTTCTGCTGTTGCAGCAGCGGCCAACTCTTGGGAGTACTAAGGCTAGGACCAATATCCCAGTACTCTTACTCGTACTCATAGCCTTGCCTTCGAATGGATGCGGGGATGTTTCACAACAATGTCTCCTAGTACTAGTTACCCGTCCAATATTTTCTAGAAGATACGCGCTAACGATGCATATTTGGGTCTGCGCCCTTGCTCTAATAAATACGGGCATTCTGCTTACATGCATGCGGGTAGTTTATTTCGAATTTTGAGTAATAATTCAGGGATTTGCAAATATTGCAATTTATCTCAATTATGTTGGTGGCCCTTAGAGAGAGGGTAGATCTAAAAAGTTCACCATTGCTCTTCAGCTTTAGAGATATTCCCATAGACATCGGAAGCAAATTTGTTTTGGACTTTATCTTGCAATTCGAAACGAACGTCTAGCAGTTTAGTTCAATTGTGTTTAATTTGGAAATGAAGGTGCAGCTCGTATAGGAGGTAATTCAAAAATAATCGTTTTGCAGTGATAGAAGTAAGCACCACGTAGACAAAGGATATTTAAACTGTAGCATGAACTTGGTGATTATAAATAGTATATGGTACATTTTCAATATTTGGGTATCCACGAGTTCTCAGACATTACGTATCTTCTTGCAAATATGGGCAGATGACAGTCTTGGATAGTTAATCAGAGGAATTCCTCGGGCTCTCCTCAGCTACTATGCAATATACAAAATCAATAAGGACTATATCCAAGGGTATAAGCAATAGGTACAATAGCAATAATGTACAGTACGCCAATATCCTGGAATGCCACAGGAACGGCAGGCGTAGTCATTAAAGGTGCGCTCCATACCATTAGTATGGCATCACTGGAGCCGTTTCTGCACCTATTACTGCTTGATTTACAGATCCAACAAATCGCCAGCAACAGTGCACTACGGTTCACGATAGTTCAAATGGACAGTGCTTTAGTACTTACGCGGTAGGATCAATGTCTGGTAGAGATATCGCCGTCTTCATCGATAGTCTACTAACATTAATTATAAAGCAGCCGGGTGCTGCCACACTACGTTGAAGGCATTATGCAGGCAGAACCTTCTAAGAATGCATGCCAAGGCAGTGCGGAATAATAATGCGGTGTATTGGAACAAATATGCTAAAAATGAGTGTAAGTCTGGACATTAAACCGCTCTTATTTATTGTAGCTAGACAAACCCAGGGGGCATTGTGTATATGTCATGTTCATATCTTGAATGCTAGTTATTTACGAAAATTCATGTTTTTTTTTTTAACAAGAAGCAAATCAGCAAATCAATGCTTTAGAGGGAATCCTGCCAGTACAGCGAAGACGGAGGAAAACTGGAGAGAAAAGAAATAGAGATACCGATGTTTGGTTTTGAATGTTTGAAGATTATAATGAGTAGGAAATGCGGAAATCGGCAAAAACACGGTACATTTCAAAATTGGTGGAAGGCTTGAAAGAAAGGTTGGCTTCAGATGGTTTCGATGGGCCACTGGTGCTTAAAATATTGGTGAAGTAAGGTGAGGCAATGGACGTGGTATCCTAAGTAATATTGGCATCACTCGCTAAGAAGTTCTGCTGTTAATGTCAAAATTTATTGAGCTTAACAAGGACATGAGTACGCAAACGAATATGAGAGCTGTCGTCAGCAAAAGAATATATTGGACTGAAAAATGAAAGGTCGTTGACAAAAATTAAAGAGCATAGTCGGAGACAAAACCCTGGTGCACACGGATATTTTCATTTCATTTCATTTATTGGATTAGTACAAATAAGGAAAAAAGCCTTTTATGGTATAAAATGGGACTCAAAGGAACTACTCCGTTTGTTGTACATGGTAATTTGATTTAAATTAATTAAAGTGAACGTAAATATAAAAATATAAAAATAATCGGAAGTACAAATAAATTCATGGTTTTAGCAAAAGATATAATTATTATATGTAGTATTATAATAAATTAATTAATAAGTTATGGGGTAGGGAAAGGAAGGAGCCAAAAAAAACAAGGTGGCAAAGAAAAACGAAGGAGGCTAAGGAAGCGATTAAAGACTGAACGATTCGAAAAAGTGAGCGTGAAACAGGAAAATACATAGACTTCGGGACTTCAAAACGTGCAAAAAGTCCACTTTTATATTTCTTAGCCCCTGCTATTTATTTGACGGCGGTGGGCAATGAGTTCCAGCGCCTGGTAACGTGAACAAAGAAGAGATTGGACGAGTTGAGTTATTTGTATGAAGGAGTTATGAGATGACAGGTTCGCGGCGATCGAATGAATTGTAGTTTGCGTATAGATATAGAGGTCAAAGGTTCCAAAGCTCTTGGAAGGAGCACCATAGTGCGAGTTTGTGATAGTGAGATACGTGATTAAACCTTCCCACGAAAACATAACGAACCATATCCAATTTGCAGTAAACGACTATGGAATAATCAAATATTGGCACAATAAGGGACTTCAACTTAGTTTTAAGAGACGTAGAGCTAGGAAATACCCAAAATTTGCGTAATCCGAAGTAATTACATACAACAATATAGTTAAAATGTTCCGTAACGGAGAGAAACCGATTAATTCTACAATATATCCAAAATTTACAACGGTGCTGCCGAAAAGCAACTTTGTGGTATTTAAATGAATGCGCGGAACATCGTCAGTATCGAGTATGCTTTTTGAAATCGGACAATTGTCTTGGGACCATTTACCAATAGAAGATAATTCTGAGTCAAATCTGATTGCAGGGTCTTCCACCAGTCCGACAAATATATGTATTCGTACATCATCAGCATATAAAGGCCAAAATGGGCCAATAACTGAACCTTGAGGAGTCCCCACAGGTATACTTTAAGCTAAGCTAAGAAGACTTTCTATATACAACAATCCGTTGAAAACGATTTGTTAGATAACTCTCAGGGTTAACAGTATCTAAGGCCTTTGAGAAGTCAAGAAGGGTGAAATAATGCTTACCATACTGGGTTCCGATATCATCAAGCACTTTCACTTATCTTATATCATCAGCTATAGAACTACTATCATGGGTCCGAAAACCTGTTTGCACTCTCGGCATTAAATCCAAATAGTTGAGTTGGGCAGAAATGAGTTGTGGAAGAATTTTCTCGAAAACCTTAAAGAGGCATGATAAAATACTTATTGAACGATAGTCAGAAGCTGATGGGGTTTACTTTTTTTTGGGACAGGTATAACTTTTGTTATTTTCCAAACATCGGAGAAATTTGAGGTCATAATACAGCAGTTAACATTAGGATGGGCAGCTGTTTGTAAGGCGGTAACATAGCCTGCTGGGCCTCGATAGGCTCATATGAATATTTTATCGAAAAGGGATTAGAATGAATGGAAAAAACAGAGTGTGTCTTAGATTTAGATGTAACAGCTATACATATATGTATGTGGAAAAGATATAAAAATTCAATTATTGGCAGCACAGGCATTGCATTTAGCAGTTGTTTCTACTTTTCCGTGTGTGAGGCACATAAATTCATGACAAAAAACACATTTATCGAATGTTTTACGGCAGGGTTCACCTTCGGCTCTACAATAAAAACAATCCTCCCGTTCTTTTTTCGATTGCTCAGCAGCGGTTAAGGTAGATGCAGCTAATGCAGACTACACCTGAACTGGTGTAGTCGAAATTGGTGCCGGAAAAGAGAGAGAATGCAAAAATGAAAGGTAGAAATAGTTATATGATGTACTGTAGAAGATATCTACTTTAATAACACCGAACTTTGCCATTGCTTGTTTGATACGAGGTTGGCGTGAAACATTCATCGCTCTAACCTCCATATGTGGAGTAACCAATTGTATGGCCAATAGAGTTAAAAATTTACGACGTTTGCCTCTTTGCTTTGCTGGCTGCAAATGGTTGTAAATAATAAACGAAGCCAAACCAGCAATATCCAATATATTGTAAAACATAGCCAGTGGTTCCACATTTGCAGGAATATCCGAAGATCATTTGGTCCATGGTGTCAACCCCAGCTTTATTTACATTATAGTCCAAGATTGGATTTAGTTTTAGGGAAGCATTTTCTTGTTCGGTAGCACAGGTATAATGTTCTGTTGACAACACAATGACGGCTTTGTTTGGCTTTGGCATGTATGAACATAATGCGTATTTCCCATTGTAAAAACCAAACAATGTCGATACAATGGACGATTTTTTGAAATCAGCCGGAACGAAACGTTTGTTAGAGTGAACATTTCCCACAATGGCGAGTTAAAATTGAAGCAAATGCTCGACCAAAGCAATGAGGTAAAAAATTATCGCAATAGATAGCATGACCTGAATTATGACATCGTTGGATCAATGATAACTACACTCGTTCGCCTTGATTCACCACTCGCTCTGCATTGGGTAATTTGCCAATATAAATATATTTTTCTTTCGAAGGATAATTTGTGCGTGAATCGCAAGCCTACCATATCTTGATGCCGTATTTGGCTGGTTTTGAGGGTATATACTGGGTGAAGCGTGTATGGCTGCTGTAGGGGAACAATTCCTCATCAACGATTATGTTGACACTTGGCGTATATGCTCTCTCTAAATTCGCGTCCATATGTCGTCGATTGCCGCAGATTTACTAGTTAGTAAGCGCTGTTCGCGTATATTGCCATTATCAAAACGAATTGGTCGGCTGGGTGTTCTAGTTGGAGAGGCCAGAAAAAAATAACAAACCAATGAATGCATACAATTCATTTTCATTCGTTGGCTGCCAAATCTTTGGATTTGCTGTTGGATGTGCATCGTTTGCTTTTCGATTTGTTTCACGGCAAATGATATTAACCACCTCTGGTGTCACGAACTGTGTGCAAATGGATATGGGATTTTGAACGAAATTAACACTGAGCCCAGCTCTTGCAGCAACAGGCCAGTTCGTGGTGGAGCTTTCATCCACATAATTCCATGTTTGCATGAATAAAATTCATCAGACAAGTGTTCGTGCACAAAGCCAGCACCCAACAGCGTCAAGTTCTTCTTGGAGATGAACATTCATCTCATCATCACCAACATCATCATCATCGTAATCATTTTCCGCCTCTTCCACTTCCAACTCGAGCTAAATATCAGACGCATCAGCAGCATCATTATCCAGCACATAACCTCCATTGTCATCATCATCAACATCATCAGCAAATCGATCCTCTTCCTCAGTAATATCTTTCGCCAAAAATGTCGCTATGATGTGTTCAGCTAGCCGTCCAGATTTGGTTGTCCGGTTCAGGACTATATCCACAGCATTATACAATTCATTTTGTTTCGCCATTTTTCACTACACAAGAACCAAGAATCATAAACAAACCATAAAAAATGTCGCTGAGACCACAAACAATAAAAATTAAAGCCAAAAGTAATAATTATTACCAAAAGAAACAAGAGAAAATAATTGAATTTATACTACTCGTATAATTTACACAGTTATAATTTCATGCTCATACAGTACACACCACAAACGAAATCAAATTCTGGGCCTACTTAAGCCCAGCGGTTGCTTTTCGATATTCACACACGAAAATATTTTCTTTTCCGCGAATTGAGCCCGGAACGATCCGGATATGGTTTCGTTGTGCTCAGGACGCATCGCCGCAGGAAGTCAAGGAGTTTCGGTCGTATTTATTTGGAAAAAAGACAGTTATATACGAGTATATTCAAACTCAAATTGTGCCTGATTAGACCCAACTGCCCATCCTAGAGTTAAATATATGTGGAAGACAGCTTATATTGCAAAACATAATTTCAGCCCATCTTCACTAATCGCATTCGATTTAAGTGCGTGGATAAGTAGAATCACTTCCACTTCGGTAGTTACTTCAAATTCCAAATAGGATGGATGAACAAACCGACGGTGATTTTGGGGGATAAACGAGGAATTATAAAATAAATTCAAAGGCGTCACGACAAATTTTGACAGAAACCCATCAATGCAGCTTATTTCGTCTAAAGACAGTCGAGAACACAATATAAACAGTTTTCATGGCAGTCAACGAAAAGCATACGACTCTATTGAAGGGATAATGATGATCGATAAAGATCCGGACATAAACTTAATCGAACTATAGACAACGTTCGACAGTGTTCTGGTTTTATACATATTTCAAAAAGTATCGCAGAAATATACTCGTATTAGAAAGTTATACATGTATGACCGTAGCATAATTAGATAAAAATACTCTGCGGGAACATCCGTAAAAGTATACCAAGCAAAGATAATTTCGCACAAGATTTTCTATTGCCTGAATACAATCAACGAGTCCAGAACGACTTCCTTCTTTGACGGCTTTTGCGGAAAATGTTTTACAAATCAGTTGTACAAAGACTGAATATCTGGAATGCTGTTTTTCCAAATCCCCAAACCCAAATACATGGGTCTATTTAGAAGAAGCTGTCGTGACTTAATGGCGTGAAAATTCGAATTTGCTGTGATCCAGAAATTTAATTGACTTATTTTATACCACAGCCGTGTTTCGGGGTCTATCATATGCTTCGAATCTGAGATGTACGAGGGCAAAAGGTAAAAAAACAAATAATATAAAAATCTTCCAAATGATGCCCTAAGTTCCTGCAGAGGTTTGAAAATTTGGAAACATCAGAAATCTCATGGAGAATGTAATGTAAAATAAAAATATTATATTGGTACCTATTGGGTTATATAAATATTGTCAATACAATTAGTTAATTAGAGTGCACTTAAATAAAATATAGGTAGTGTAGTGATAGTATAGAGAGCGGGCGATGACCTACCGACCCCTAGAGTCATACAGACTCATTTAGAACTTGGAAATGGAAACTGCATAAGGATTGCGTTCTTGCATGCTTGCTAAAAAAAGTGAGTTAAAAAGGGTGTACTCCACAAATTCCTATTCCTTTTCATCCCTGCAACTTCTCCAGAAATCGCGTGAGGAATACTCAATGTATTTTCCAGTAGTACAGTGTCTCGTGATTACATTTGTGAGTTTGAAGACATTCCTTCTCTGAAGGTTGATCAGCCCTCTTGGTTGCTCGGGTCATATTTGTCTAGATATCCTATAGTTATCCTGATAAGTCCACCTATGTTCGGCAACCACAAAATGCGTGCTTTTGGCATCGATGACTCTCTTCTTCAATGGATTAGAAATTACCTTTCGGAACGTTCAATTAAAATTGTCTTGGATGGTTTCAAGTCTGATATTCACAAAATAAATGTTGGTGTGCCCCAGGGCTCCGTTCTGTCTCCGACACTATTTTTAATTTTCATTAATGATCTCTTGTCTGCTACTTCTAATCCAATATATTCTTTTGCTGATGACAGTACTCTCCGCTTTTAATATTCGTTCCCGGACTCACGCCCCTTCTCTTCGGCTGAAGAACGGGAACGGCAGCGTATGTTAAGCTCATTAAATTCCGATATTAACAGCATAACCAATTGGGGAACTATCCACCGACTGGAATTTAATGCTTCCAAAACTCAATGCTGCTGCTGTCATTAAAGCGAAATTCAACTACCATGAATGGCACTTGCATCGTCGAAACCGATAAACTTTCCATTCTCGGTATGTTTGTCAGTGACAACTTACGTTGGAATGACTACATATTCGATGTCGCCAAAAATGCTGCGAAATGTCTAGGTTTCCTCAAGCGATGTAAGAAATACTTTACCCCCTCTGATCTGCCCTCAATATACAAGGCATTTATCCGCCCGAAATTTTAGTACAATGCGAACATCTGGTCAGGTGCTCCTAAAACAACTCTGCATCTGCTAGATAGGATTCAAAACCGCGCAATAAAACTCATAGGTGATACTAATATCAGTCAATCAATTGACAGCCTCGAACACCGACGTAATGTCTCCTGTCTCACTTTGTTTTACGCTATTTCCACCACCAATGCTCATCAGTATACCCTCAATCCCATTTTCGGACGTACTCTAAAATATCGTGATTCTTTCCTAAGCCGCACAACACGCTTATGGAATGCATGGGCAGATATGCATGTCCTACGTTTGGTTCGTCTAATCGAAACTACTCGTATTAGCGATTTGAGTAGATTTGCCGACTTTGGAGAGATTTTTAACGAACCGGTGATTCTAATACAGACAGTTGTTGAGTTTTTTTTTTTTTAAGCAGGACTTGCCATTTCACTGCGTGGCACCAAACGGCTATACCATAAAAGGGAATTGGTCTCATGACATCGCTATTAAGCAAATGTATAACTTTGGGCTGTAGACTCCACCTTGAGTTTAAATCCCCCACGAATTGAGGTAACTAGAGAATTTCCTTTCTACCTAAGTTTGATGTTCAGTATCCTAGTATCTACCTCTGAGGGATGCTTGTGTGGTATGATTTCAGGTATCATGCACTGTACTTACAACCAGCCAAAATATGGTATGTGGAATTAGTTTCCCGTTTGAAACTCAAACCAGAAACCTATCCCATTTTAGCTCTGGTGGCCACCTTAATTTCAAAGGAGATAAAAAAAATACTTTGCCTCCACTTTTTTAGAAAGTAAAACACAGAGTTAATGAGACAGCAGGGCGGAAGAAGAAAATTACGAGCAAATAGTCATGCAAGCACTTGAAGTTGCATAAACCTTTATAGATAGGTGTTTGGATATAATATTATTATGTCCACCTATTTTGAAATGAAAAAATATTCATGTTGCAAAATGTGCCAGGCAAACAAATCCCATCAGCCAATTAAGCAATCTCGACCAAAAATTACCGTCTCTGGAATATGAAGGGAAAGCCACTAAAATTGCATCCTAAAATTAAAATAGTCTGCTTTATAGCCTGGCCATTAATTATTGTGCAAACTTAAAGCCTTAATGAGTCAAACCATTATAGTATTTCTGTTATCAAAAACATGTATACAAACCAATTGGTGGTCTAAAGATGCCAGCTGGGAGGAAATACGCTTGATGATTTACTAAATTCTCGGCGCATTTCTTCGTCATAGTATACGTATTAGGCATGTCTCCAATAAGGCAATGTCGCATTTTTTCCAACGTTTCAACATCAAAAACTCTGTATATCTGGAAAAAACATTTACACATGTAACATAATTTACCACAGACCGTAAATATTAATGAATAAAAAACACATTTTAAATAAGGGGGCTTACTCACTTGCATAACCTTTTCATAGCCAATTTCGTTGTCATATACTTGCTCCTTAATAAATTTCTGATTGCAATTACAATACAGCGTAGAGATATGCACAAATGACTGCAATATATGTATTTATGTATAAAGACAATAAAAACAAGTAATCTTTTTTAATTTGGACAATTTCAGCTGGTACTCGTATGGATGTATCATAGCTACCTTTAAATGTCGCATTTCCATCACCAAATCAAGGATTTTTTTTGTCCCCAAGACATTTATATCAATTGCATCGCTGAGTTTTTCGTTAAATTTTACCGATGCAACTACATTGAATACAATCTAAAAAAGTGAAAAAAAAACATCGCAAAAATTAAACAAGCAACATAAAAAAAACAGAGAGGAGCAAAAACCCTGTACTTTCATTGAAACATTTATGCAAACATACACTTTTTGGTGCAACATATTCCTACATACAAAAACACAATACACCGGGGGGTTGTTATCCTTGTCTCGATGAATTGTGCCTGTAGTTGCAGTGCAATAACATTTTTCGGGACTAGAGTAATAAAATGTTTATCTGATGCAAAATAAAAAAAAAATTCTTTATAATGTTTGTGTGTGGCTTATTGGGGGATTGAATTGAGTAGTGGAACGCGTTGAAACATAACACTCATCTCAATACTCATCTGGACATCTGTATGTAAATTTAAAAAAAAAGGAGTTTCGAAAACAGGTGAGTGAATGCGAAATGTAAGGTTTTTGTTTCGGTCAAAAATAGAGCCTTAGGCTTTGGTGGAATTAAAGAGATTGACAGTTTGGAATATAGGCAGATAGTTTCAAACAAATTGCAGTCTATTAAAAAGAACTGATACCATTCAAGGTACAGATAAAAATCAATCCTTCATTTAACTGAATAGCTTACAGTCAAAATAAATGAATTTTTTATACAAATTAAAAGTTAAATTTATTTCTTTTAGATTTTTACAAAAGCCTGAAATTGATGACAGTTCGCATCGGGATTAAATTCATAAAAACTCAGTCCTAAATTCACGCGCACATCATGTTTGATAGCCTCAATGACTGAATAGAAAAAAGTTGCACATTTGGTAGTAGGCATTATCAGCCTGGCACAGATTGACTGATTTTACACATAGGCGGAACATCGTCGTATAAAGTTCCCACATCTAAGATTCTACAACAACATATTATGCATACAGTGCCGAAAAAATAATGTGGGAAGGTCCGCGTTCGCAGCCCTGCATCACCTACATCAACTGTGGACGACAAGTGGCAATGATGCTAATAGTCGAGAATTCACCAGATTATTAGACGATGGTGGTTACTGGCCAACTAGAGAACGTTCCATGCAACACTACATATCAGTACGTAGTCTGAGATGATAGATATTATTGACACGCGTTAACCAAACACAAGCTCTAACAAAGCAAAAGTGGAAGTTCGAAAAGCATGAAGTTGGAAAGAAACCTGAAGGACTGAGGTTCGGAAACTGTATCAATGGGACAGGACAACGATTGAAGTCTGCAAGTATGACCACAGAAACATCGTTGTACTCATAATGTTCAGAATTTAGAACGACCATTTTTGCAGACTGTTAAACGGCAGAGACGATGAACGCGCTACCATCAGGTCGATTGCGATCTACCCCACGAAATGAAAATATCAATATCCAAAGTCAAATCTAACAAATTCACAGGAGCTCATTTCTCGTACACTGATCACACAGTTAGAGCAGGATTCCTAAAAAAACCGTATGGCAATACGAAAAATCCAATTGGATCATATTTAACAACTTCTTTAGTAATTTTAACTGATTTGGAATGCGATCCTTTATCCCTCAATCGGTTGAGGAATATCAAATCAGAAGACCGTGTCAGGGTCAGAGATAGTTTTCTTTAGTCCTACAAGGCAACCCGACAGAGGCAAATCTAAATCGGAAACAGTTTACTACAACGCCTTTCTTAAGCATATGAAATTTCAATACGACAAGAACTGAGGGAAAAATACTACAATGCCCCAAAGGTAGTAAAAACTTCTGGTCGTTCGTCAAAAACAATAAAAATTCTGCCTCATCCTTCATCTTAAAATTCAATACTTCCAGCTGTCAGCTCAATACTTTTCGTGTAGTAGGAAGAGTATTTAAATACACATAAACCTGCTTCTTCTCTCCTTCTACCGAATAGAAGTTCTTCTTCGTTGCCAAAACCATCAATCCTATTCCTGAGAACTCTTTCCAAACCGATGGAAAGCTACATTTGTCGAGCCCGTTCCTAAAAAATGTGAATCTTCTTTTCTCTCTTCCTACAGACCCATTGCACTTACGTTCCTTCTTTAGCAGGTCATGGGAACGCTGATAAACCGTCAACTCATGAAATATTTCGAGACACGAAAACGTCTCAATGGCGGGAAGTGTCGTTTTCGTAGCAACAGGTTCACTGGCCATTTGATGTTATGTCTCACCGAAAAGTGAAACCAATCTGGTGAAAGCAAGATAGTCGCACTTGATATTCCAAAGACATTTGACAGAGTTGAACTTCAGGCTCTTTTGTCGAAAATGTGTACATTTGGGATTGACGAATCTTTTTTCAATGGATCAAAAAAACACCTTCGGAAAGGTTAATTGAAGTTGTTTTGGATGGTGTCAAGTCTGACATCCACAAAATAAAAGATGGTGTATCTCAGGGTTGTGTTCTGTTCCCAACACTCTTTCTAATTTTCAGCAACGATCTCTTGTCTGCTACTTCGAATCCAATGTATTCCTTTGCTGATGACAGTACTCTTTGCTTTTCATATTCGTACCCGGACTCACGTCCCTGCTGTTCCACTCTGGAACTCATTAAATTCCGATATTAACAGCAATACTAAATGGGGAACCACCTGCAGAGTGAAATTTATTGCTGTCGTTGAAACAAAACTTAAACACCCAGCCATTATCCCTGCTCGATAGGATTGGAAACCGTGCGCTCAAACTCATAGGTGACGCCTGTATTGCGAAGTCAATGACACACTTGAACACCGACGCAAGGCCTCTTGAATCTTATTGTTTCACAACTATTTTTACCACCAGTGCTCCATCGAAATTTCCAGAAGGATTCCACCCCTTCAACCTCGTCAGTATACCATCAACCCGGCTTTTGATCGTACTCTGAAATATCGTGATTCTTTCCTAAGTCGTTCAACTCGCTTATGGAACCTCCAGACCAACATATATGTTATACGTATCTCTCCTCTTTTCCTCCCTAAATTTCTTTAGCCCACACTGTATGCGATCTTTTTCAGCGTACTAAAATCACATGAGCGCGCGCTGGTTATAAAAAAAAGGAGGCGAGGATGGCTTACCCGACGAGTTCTTCAAATCTGGAAAAATAACGAAATGCATTGGCGATGAATGTTAACTCAGCATCATGTATCTGATCATGAAGTAAGGAGGAATCCGACCTTTAGTCAGACTATAAAGCAATATCATTCTTTATATTCGACGTATGGTATTCAACGACTCATATTTCAAAAAGCTGTACAACTTGTCGCTGCCATTGATATAATCGAGAGATTGGGATTAGTTAGGCAGGGGTTGCGCCGTCTGGAGGCAAAATATGCTCTGTCATCAACAGAAAATGACAATCCATTCCGAAGCCTTAGATAAAACGTTACAGTGGACAACTATAATGTTGAAGTGAATAAATAATTTATCTACGAGTGTCTAGGCTTTGCAGTAAACACTAGTAATAACATTAGAACAGAGATCAGGCGAAGAAGAACTCCTCTCAACAGTTTTTGCAATGGGACACGAATGAAATTTTTTTTAAATTAGCACGCGCCCGAGGAGTTATTAATGTTATTTAAATGTATTGCGCACAGCTCGGGTGAAGTAAAATTAGGGACGAAAGAAAGATAAGTAGCAACTTAGTAACAAAGCCTTACTTCTGGCAACGAAGAAGATGCTTTATCAAACGCTGATCATTTTCGGCCTGTTGTACGACTTAGGAGTCAATGCCTGTCTCGGAACATGACTCTACATACTCTAGAGCAGATCAAAATGATCTTCACTACCTTCTGCAGTAGGGATCGGGATAATAGCAGAGAAACATATTAGTTGAGGCCGAAGACCGCCCTAGTTTGTAAGCTATCATAGAAAGTTTGTCTTATTTAACCGCTACTAGGACCTAACCAAAATGTTCAGCAATTTGTTATCATTTTTTAAAAAAACAAAAATTCAGTATTCTTCTTTTCAAGGCCATTTAAAAATCACCCTTTTTGATTACTAGAGATAAGAAACTGACAAAATGTAAGAAAAGTATGTTTTTGTTTTATATGTTCTGTACTTAATAGAACCCGCTAAACCTCGAATTTTACTTTCGAAATTAAGCCTATCGATTACCTCCGAGGTTTAAGTTATTGCTTCTGAATTTATATGTAAAAAATGAATTAATAAGAAATACCTCTACTTCGTTGCATAATAGTTCTCTATCAGATGAAAGTATATCGAGGTCAACCGCACAGAAATCAGCATGGATTGGGTGCACTTTGTTTAGCTGCTCTGGGAACTTTTCACGGATGGTATCAAAGATCTGAAATAAAAATGAATAAACTCATTTAAATTAGAAAATAATAATCTTATACGTGTATATATCTTAAAATAAATTTGTTCATATAACATATGTTGTATGGTATTGAAAAGGTAAGTTTCCACATTAGGTGATTGGCTACAGGGTTATAACAGCATCCCCTTTGCATTCTCCATTTGTAAGCGTTACCAAAGCGAGGTTTTTTTTATATTACGCCATCTCTTCGTTATAAGACAGAAGATTGAGGTTCATTCTCTTTTCTCTATATAGACATCTTAAAAATCTGTGTAGGCCGATTAAAATTTTTAAAATTGCAAAAATTACAAAAATCGCAGTAAGTTTCTGACAGCTGTTTAATTATCAGATTTTAGCTGGTTATAATTTCTCTCACGCTTTTCTGTATTTTTTTTTTCAACAATAGTCGTCGCAAATATGATATATGTTTTTTATTTTAATATAATGCTCTAAGGGCCGTTTAATTGATTGTGCGCGATGCCAGTAGAACATAACATACAACTGTTTGATGTCTTTGCAAACAATCAAATGTCGACAACTTTTTCGCCTAACTTCTGACCTGGTTCTTTCTCCATTAACCCATTGATTCTTCCTCCATCGAAAAGTTACAATTATTTAATGATGATTTCTTACCCAGCTCAGGTTGTCTTCCAACTATTCGTCTTAAAAAGTGTATTTCCCCTTTCCTAAGCATTTATTCCTCAGGCTTTCAGCTCATTATCTCCTTCGTTTGCTCACTCCAACAGAGGTCAGACTGTATCCCTAGTTCAATCTCTTCGGTACCTTGGTATTTCGTGTGGCAGGGACGTAGGCGCTGAACCAAAAATGGGCCTCGTCTGAGAAGATGGTTTTTTGGCCAAAATTCGGACCTCAGGCCAACATTTCCAGCGCCCAATTAGCGAACTCACGACATTGTCTATGATCTTCCGGCTTCAATTCTTATGTCAGCACAATCTTATGTGGATGTAGACGCAAATCCAACTGCAAAATAAGCCGGGTGGACACTCTGGCGATGCCCAATTCATTTGATCGGCGCCGAATCGACATTTCTGTCTGCACACTGCACTGCACTGCACTGCACACTGAAGCCATGATGACAATCGACCTCATGACGAAATTCACGTTACGTATTTACAACTGATGCGGAATTTCGATATATTTTTTAATAAGTACCGCACGTTCGGCAAGCGTAAAACCATGCATGGTTTTACTGGTTTTACTGAATATTTTGACAGTTGGATGTCATTGCTGAAACATAACAATTGGAAAAACTATAATTGCTATCAGGTCATCCTCACATCACATTTCATACACTTTGTGCTCTCCAAGGCCGTTTGAAGTCGATAAGTTGTTAAGTTCCGCTTACTGTATGCAAAGTGGTAAAACGAGCTTAAAACTATTTCACACCGCAGTAATAAGCCGACAATTTAATTATTAAGTAGGCAGGAACTTCGAACTCGATACCAACTTCAAAATGAAAGCGGCAGTGAATTGCTGTAATAAAGTCAAAGGCAGTCTCAACAAAACATGTACAAATTAAGACATTTCCTATGTACTATACACTATCATTCCTTAATTAAAAATTTGATTAGAAATCTGCATTTTGTTAAGGAAAAATAAATTTGATCGGTCTTCTAAACGGATCTGCCCCATAAACCTTAATAAAAAAAAATTTGATAGTGAAAAACCGTATTCGAGTTCATAGCGCTTTTTACTTCTTAGCTAAAAAGAATAAACATTTTCTGACCCGGTAAAAAAAAAACACACGGCTATTTGTTTCCCGTTGATACAGCAAAAAGGCTAAAAAAATTATTTCAACCAAGTATTGAAAATTTTGTATACCTCAAATTGAAGTCCTTTCACTGATTTTATTATCAGATTCAATTCCCCATTGCCAGCCGAAAAGACTGGTTGCAAAATCCTTTAGCCTATATGTGATTGTCTCTAAGTGACTTACAATGATGTTAAGGCAGCCTCTTAAGTTTGGATTCCGTCAGCTATAAGATCCAAGTTGGTCATCCAATGCCGAGAATCTCTGAGCCAAACTGTTACCGACTTTCAGTTGTGTCTATTGTGAAATCGAAGCAACAGACAACTACAATTTGAACTAACTGGCAAGAAAAAATGCTAAATACTCTATCTCTGATTGCCTGAAAGCTCTACCTAAGCCCATTGAGTCCATACCTAGCAAACAGTAAATCATGACTGACAAACATGGATTAATACAGAACTTAAATGTAGGACTTTGAATAGGAAATAAATTTGTGAACAGTAGGAATCTGCACAGCTCTTGAAATGAGGAAGAAACCTCACTTAGCTATTGGGTTCACATTTCTTTAATGGCATAAATGAGCTGAAGTGAAAAGATATATTTAGCAGCAGTAGATTCGTTCAATGGACGAATTGATTTTGAATATAAACACCATCCCCTTAACATCTCAAAATAAAAATGCTCATCAGGACTAAAATGAGGTACATAAGTGCCAGTAAAATGCGCACCTTATTCGCGAAGTCTACTACTCAAACCTAACCGCATTCACCTTCTCACTCTCTGTGTAGCCAAATAACAGAGGATTAAGTTCGCACTCGAATAACTGATGACGTGAGCATAGATACTATAATATCCGAACAATTTCTCATGGTCGATATTTAAATATAACGCTTATATGTATATAATTCATTAACCAAATAAATGGTTAAGAAAAAGATGTAAGGTAGAATCGTTCCAAAATTATAAATACGTGGGCATATAAATATATGTTACATTTTTATTCCAACAATACTACTATATATAAGTATGTAGAATAAAGCAATATGACAAACAAATTACAAATACGTGTTTTTGCTTAAAAAATCGGAGCCCTCTAATTTATTGAAACTGGAAAATATTCTTTGAAAATATTAACACCTGTGGAGCGTGTATTACAATACTAAGGCTTACCGTCACTTAGTAACACCCACCCGCCATCATACATAAAAAAACAACTTTCAGTTGCTCCTTTAATGGGAAAAATTAGCTATTCAACATGTGCTTGGTATTGAAAAACAACCTCAAGTACTCGTTCGAATTCATTTAGCATTTTCGTAATAAACCAAAGACTCTAAAATAACAATAAAAATGAAAAAAAAAACAGAAAAACATCAATAGACTCACTGTCTCCTGGAAAAAAGTTTCCAAGCGCTGGTTAGCATTCATATTTTCCTTAGCCCGTATCAACATGTATATTCTCTTAACTCGAAAAGTCCTTAGAAGTTTTTGAATCAGCACTTTGCCAATGAATCCGGTTCCACCCGTTATAAGGATTGTTGCATCTGCATAAAAGTCGCAAATCGGTGTTGCAGAACCATCGACTGTTTCATTTTGCCCTTTAAATTCAGTCAAGTTACTCCTAATTGCTACCAAAAGTCCTTACAAAAGTCCAACAAACTTACCATCAATAGGGCCAATGGTGTCTTCCATCTTTAAAATATAATCGCGTAACTACAATAGATATTGAAGGAATAAGTCGACCAACCCTTAGGGATATCTTAGGCAAACTAAATCAAAATATTTTCCACATTCGGTCATGTGTTCAATTGAAGTGAAATTTTCAAAAATAAAAGGCAATTATGAAGCGATCAATAATGATGGTTTTAAGTTCTGAATATTTCTCCCACACGGCACGGCATTCATGCCGATGGAAGTTCATTCATGCTTTTCGAAACAAATAAATAATTTAATAGAAGTTCTCGTAACTGGGCCAAAACACGCACTCACATAGATGGACGGGCTTACCTTGTTTTGTCAACCGTTCAGTAAGGAACAATCAAAAGAAGATGCGGCTTTGTCAAGAACTATAATTCGGTTCCAAGGAAAGCTTTTCAGATACGGTTTGTGTCTGGGGAGAGTTCTTTTTCTTAGATGGTCCCTCTTAAGATACAAGGTGCGTTCACAATTTAAAGAAATGCCGTACTACTCTTTTTTACAAATATACATTTAAGATTTGTGGTTAAGATAGGTTTAGGTAAATGCTGAGTGACGAATGCGCACTGTGTAATGAATGTGTTTGCAAAAGCTTTAAACTCACGAAAGTTACCACTAGTATCCATACATATATGAACTCTGTGCTTACACAGGGTGTATATGAGTCGTTTTTTAAAAACTTGCAATAATGAGACTTTTTTTTTTTAAAAATAAATCTCATATGTTAGACCGAAACAAATTTTTTTTTCAATATTATCTAAAATCCAGTAAGTGCATTCTGATACTGACAGTGAAGCTTGTCCAATAGTTTGGATAATATAACATGAAATGTAGCCAAAACTGTTAAATCGTGTCAGTTTCGTCACAGACTTAAAAACTGATAAAAAAAGTCGAATAAACTTCTGATATCTACGCTCTTTTTGAGAAAAAGTGTATCCTGAGTCTATTTAAATGTTGAAATTATTAATATACAATAATTTTTTACTTTTTTCAAATTTATGTCATTAGCGTCACGAAAACCAATTTAAAAAATTTAATTTTTTTAAAAAAATTTTAGTTAAAGATTGTGTTGGGCTTCACCACTATTTCCACTTAAAAAATGTTCATTGCCAAGTTTATTCCTGTTGTCAAGAAATATATAGAATATTCCCGTTGAGTGAAAAATCAAATTCCTTTTTTCTTATTTTGGGGACAAATTGTGACGACAATGACAAAAAAGTGACGCAATAGACAATATTTGATTTATTTCATTTATTTCACAATTAAAATTTAATAAAAAATATCAATTCAGTATTTAAATAATAATAAAATAACAAAACAAACTTAATTTTTATCACAGACATTTATAGGTTTTGAAAAAACATAAAAAAAACGGCCTCTTTTCATTTTTATGTTGGGACTTGGAAGCTTTTTAATTATGTCCTTACAGTTTATCGCATCACTACATCAACTACTTCATTATTTCCTAGTTTGTATGTAGTTTTTGTACTGTCTGTGGATTTAAGGAACATAACTTTGATTTCACCTTCGTTGTTGACTCCTGATTGCTTTACTGCAACATAGCAATAATTCGTCGGATTCTTCTTTTGGTGAGACGTGATATTTATTAAAAGGTGGTTTCCGCATATAATTTTGTGATCTGGCGTACTGATGTTGGCGTCATCTTCATCTTCTGTTGTGTAATATATGTACGTACTTTTCTATCCAAAGCCTGTATTGAATAAATTTTTGGTCTGAAACATTTGCAGAAACCTCTTCCAAGTGAACTGAATCCATCGCAAAAACAGCTGATGTCACGATACTTCAAAATGCCTTTTTCTCCAAGGATTAGTTGATGCAGCTTCATGGTTCCTGTAAGAACTGGAATGTTGTCCGGTAGTTTTTGTTTAATTAGGTTGATTTCCTCCGAAGAAACCATAAAAAGTTTCACGCTGGTTTCCGCTTGAACCAGTTTTACAAATGTTTCAGCATTTGGGATGTCTCGTCCTTGTGATTCCGTCCGCTGCTCCTTTACCATGAGCAGATTCAAAAAATGACCAAGTTGCATGCTTGAACCCGTACTCAAAAATTTCACTACAGAACAAGTAAAAATTTTGCTTTTGACGATACTGGCCCGTCAGAGAAAAAGTGAATCGTTTTGGTGTGGGGTTATTTTTCTTTGAGCATCACGAAAATAGGATTTAAATGAGCCCAAATTGCTGCAGGACTATGTGCGTTATTCGGTGAAATGGTTGCAAATGAAATGGGGTCTTCAACGGCAAGATATAGGACACGGGTATGAATCGTTATTTGGTTCCTGGCACCAGCAAAATGATGGGCTTGAATTTCTTTAGCGAATTTGCAGTTATAGTTTTCACTGAAATCTATATGCAATACGGCAGAATCTTCGGACACAAAATCGACGCAAGTCCTATAAGCACGATACTGTTTTTTAATATTAAAAATGTGCTTTTTCACAGCAATCATTTCAACGTTGAATTTTTGTGAAAAAACATCTGTGCGCTCAAATAGTTTTACTTTGAATGTTTTAATCATTTTTCCATTTCTTTCGTAACTCTCCTCTTTCCTAATCCATCATAGTACATTCCATTCCAACATATTTCAGCCCGCTCCCATTTTTAGAAGAAGGTCTTTATCTTTAAAATTAAGACATTCATTATACATACATACAGTCCTTTTGGTCAAAATCACACACTATTGATTTTACAAGTGCCACTATGTCAGCTGTAGACAGTGCATGCATTTTTTGTAAAGCCTCAGTTTTTAGCTCTATGTTACAGTGTATTTTGCATGCACATGCTTCACGAGCAGAGATCGAAGGGTTTGTCACGTAAGTGTGTTGAAATTGGAAAAATCTTTTTTCTAGAAATTTTTGCGTGTATAATTCGATTTTTAAAAGCCAGAACTCTTCTTGGAAAATATTCTTTCAATATTTATTTCTTGCAATTCTGTCCTATTTTTACAGTTGGCTCATCGGGTCATTAAAGCTGGCCATAGACGACGCACATATCTGTGCAATTTGTTCGTTGACATTTGGCCACAAACGACGAACCGATTTGCGCAACATCACTTTTGCTGTAACTTTCAACAAGAAAACATGGAGAACGCGCACGCGGATGATGTAATTGCATCATTAACAATGTATACAGGGTGACCTACTCGAACTATAACTTTTTAAAATGCTATAATTTTTTTATTTTTTGATAAATTTTATTGTACCAAAGCAAAACATGTTGGAAAATACATCAATTTTCTAATTGTATGAGTAGTTTTCAATATGTCCACCTTTGGCGCGAATAATGGCCTTGAGACGGCCGAAGAAAGCATCGCATGCTGCACGGAAGTGGCTCTGCAGTATTTTGGCCCATTCCCGGCGAAGTGCTTGTTTGAGGTGGTCCAAACTTTGGTATTTTCTAGTGCCAACCTTCGCCTTCAAAATATACCAGACAGAGAAATCCAACGGATTTGCATCCGGAGAATTTGCAATCCATTGTGTCGAAGAAATGAGATGTGGAACATTGTTTTTTAACCAATCTTGGTTGACGCGCGCTTTGTGAGACGGTGCCGAGTCTTGTTGAAATGTCCACGGTCTCCGACCGAAATGATTGTTTGCCCAAGGCTTCAATACTGCTTCTAAGATAGTTTCACGGTATACGATAACATTAATTTTGACGCCACGGTCCAAAAATACGAGCAGAGAGCGACCATAGGCGGTTATGGCGGCCCAAACCATCACCATCGGTGTTGCCTGCTTTCTGGTGGCCGTCCGAAGGTGTAAATTTTCGAAGGACCTCTCTGGCAAGTAAACTCGGTCATTTTGTTTGTTGACATATTGCTCGATAACAAATGGCGACTCATCGGAAAAAAACCAAATTCGGCAACTCACCACTTTCGTACAAGCGTAGCAACTCCTTCGCTCTTTCGACTCTAACTTTTTTCTGTTGCGGTGTAAGATCGTGTGCTTTTTTTAACTTCAATGGCTTGAGCCCAAGCTCATTCTTCAGTATCTGTTGCATCCGCTCCAACGATATGTTGAGCTCACGAGGCATTTTTCTTCCACTTCGACGCGGATTTCGCTCAATTCGAGCCTTCACTTTCCGAACCATTTCTGCCGATGTTGCTTTTTTTTATGAACTCCTCCATGGTATCACGGTAACGAGCAATGGTTCGAGACACAAATGATTTATTCACGTTGAGGTGCTGGAGGGCTCAAACGATAGCTACTTGTGGTTTTCCAGCCAAATATAAAGCAATCACACTATCACGTTTGAATTCCATCGGGGATAAACATTTTTCAACACAACTGAGACGCAAATCGTTTAAAAGGCTTGTAAATAACAAACTTATCTGTCATGTGTCAAAATTTGAGCTCACTGTCATGAACGGTTCGGAAATTATAGCAGTCTGAAGTTGGTTGCAGTTCGAGTCATTCAGGATGTGCTCGTATATGCAAAAAGGGAAAGCAAGAAAAAAATAATAAACAAAAAAGGCGAGATATGATAGAAACGATCGCACTCATACTAAATTATTGAGAAGATTTTAAAAATTTTCTTAGAATGGATTCAGAAACTTATATCGAATTGTTGAGTTCGGTCAGTCAAGTTATTGGAAAACAAAACACAGTAATGCGAGAAGCAATTACAGCCAACGAGAGACTGTCAGCAACTTTAATATTCCTCGCAACTGGACAAAGTTTCGAGGATCTAAAGTTTTTAACAAATATTTCGGCACAAAGTCTGGCCAAAATAGCCATTGAATGTTGCGAAGCAATAATTACGTCATCGAAAGAATTTATTGAGGTAAGTAAAAAATTAAAAAAAAAATTATTCATGTTGGTACTTTGACGGCATCTTCGGATACAAATGGCACCGAGTTTGGACCATGAATGAATTTTATGGATGATGAAGCGTGGTGCGTTTCTGACGATAATGATGAACTTGGCGAGTTTGGCATAGGTGTTAAGCAGATAAATCTTTTCACAACTGGAGTACTAACATCAGCGTATTGTTGTACTGCAATGTTAATTTGGCTCGAATACGAGAGCTTTCTAAGCTGTCCATGCATCAGTGTTTCCTCAATTAGGCGCTTGGCATATATTTTCTGCTCTCCATCTAATTGCCGAAATGTCATGGCCCACGATTTACCGTATACCTAACCTTCATCTTTTTTTTGCGGTTTGCTTGTTTTTTCTATATGCTCTACAGCTTTTTGCTGTTGTTGTTTTTTTTTGTGAACACCGCTGAAAGAACAACAAATATTAATCAACATCACATTATAGATTCCAAAAAGGTAGGAAAAATGAAAGGCAATTGCTGTCGATTTTGAAAAAATTGGAACTTTAGCAACTGCATTGGAATTTGGATCAACATAGTAGATGGCAAACACGTGCACATCAAGAAGCCATCAAAATCAGGGTCATACTATTTCAATTATAAAAAAAGTTTCAGTGTAGTGATGGTTGTAGTGCTGAATGTCAATTACGAGTTCATCGCAGTGGAAGTCGGCGCAAACGATAGAAATTACGACGCGATAGAATTCAGACAATCGACATTGGAAAACAGCTACAAAAGTTAACAATATCTGGTGAGACTCTCCCATTTGTTTTCATTGGGAACGATGCGTTTCCTCTGCTTGAAAATATGATGAAGCCATACAGCTGCTCCAACTTAACCAATGAACAACAAATTTTTAACTACAGATTGTCCATAGCCCGACATATTGTGGAAAACCCGTTTGGAATTTTGGCTAATCGCTTTAGGGTGCTCCACACCAACATCAACTTGTGCCCAGGAAAGGCATCATTAATAGCTGTAACATCCTGCTGTTTGCACAATTATTTAAAAAAAATGCAGCCATTTATTTAAGAAATTCAATAGAATTAGGCTCAATACAAAATGATGAAAATGTTGTTTTAACAGATTTAGAGCCCACAAGGGGCAACAACTGTTCGAACCGCGCAAAAAATATCCGGGACAAATTTTGCAACTATTTCAACACCATTGGCTTGGTACCGTGGCAAAACAAATGTATATAATTTTATGTTTTGTTTTAATTATTAAGATTACAATTTTTATGAATAAACAGCTATTGCATTAAAATGTTGTAAATCCCTCCATTTTTTGCTCTTGATCCTTTAAAAATTCCAAATTATATCAAAGTACTATGGTGACGGTACCTAAATCTCGTCCGCGCCAGCTCCAGATTTCTCGCTTTTGCGCACTTTTTGCAATTCATGTCTGTACTACGAGCGCGAGCAATTCACCTTTCTTTTTACGTCGTCAATTGTGGCATCGATTTCAATATCTTTATATTTGGATAGCAACTTATTCCATGAATTGTTTTTTCAACTTTAATTTTATAAACATCACTTTTCGTTTGCCATAGAGCCGGTTCATTTCTAAGAATTTCGATAAATCCCAAAAGAAACGTTTTGCTAAAACTTCCCATTTTTTATCTTCCGCTGATGTGCACACAACAAAATTTATTTGCATTTGCGAACAACGCCACAAACGACTAGCATGCGTGCGAACGAATGAATATGTTCGCAAACAGTGCAATACAAGGCGAACATGCTTGCGGACAGATCCAATAATTTGAGTTTTTTCATAAACATTGGATCGGTTCACGAACACGGACACGAACATGTTTTTTTTGTGTATGGCCAGCTTAAATGATATTATTTTCGACGAGCTAATCATCGTCATCCATCTTCGTGAATAAAAATCCGACAAAGAATATCAAGGAAACCACAGAATAGGCCCATCTCTCCCTATCCACCAACGTTCATACTCACGATTTAAATACTCTCTAACTGCTGGTAGATAATAGCCCTTTCAAATTGCAGTGGTATATCACCTATACTCTGTATAATAAATATCTGCAGTATATGCCTTATGAGAGGGCTTTCATCGAATACTGGTGCCTGTCGTTGAGTTTCGGGATCTACATTATCTAAACTGCCACGGAACCATTACTGGTTTACATTGCAATTGTGGTTGTAATTGTTCTAAAAATCTCCAACATCACCTATACGATTAGTCTCTGACCCAGACATAAACTAGATGGCAAACTTTTGTAACTCTTCCCATCAGAAGATTTTATAAGGTAACATACATAGGGCTAAGGTTCATATAAGGTATAGGCAAAATGGCAAATCTTATTGAATACCATAAATGGGCCGTGCCGTTTCTAAGAGAGGGCACCACTTGAATTAAATTCATACCATTTTCAGTTAGTACCAACTTTCAAAAGATACGTGTATAAATTTGACAGCTGTCTGACGATTAGTTCTCTAGCTATAGCGTTGTGAGTGAAGCAACTTTTGTTATTGTAAAAAAAATGGATTCAAAGCAATTTCGTGTGTTGATTTATCATAGCTTTTTGATGGGAAAAAATGCAGCCGATGCAAAGAAATCGCTTGATAAGTGTTACCCGGACTCTGCACCAGCCGAACGAACCATTCGCAAGTGGATTGAAAAAATTAAAAGTGGTCATATAAGCACCGAAGATGATGCACGCAGTGGACGTCCAAAAGAGGCTGTTTCAGATGAAAACATCAAAACAGTCCACAAAATGATTACGAATGACCGTAAAGTGAAGTTGATCGAGATAGCTGAGGCTCTGAAGATATCAAAAGAGCGTGTTGGATATATCATACACGAATATTTGGACATGCGAAAGCTCTGTTCAAAGTGGGTGCCGCGTTTGGTCACAGTCGACTAAAAACAACAACGTGTTGATGATTCAGAGGAGTGTTTAAAGCTGTTCAACTGCAATAAAGCCGAATTTTTGCGTCGGTATGTGAAAATGGATGAAACTTGGCTCCATCACTTCACACCAGAGTCAAGTCGGCAGTCAGCTGAGTGGCGAGCAGGCGACGAACCTCGTCCTTGGCTGGCAAGGTTATGGCATCCGCATTTTGGGATGCACATGGAATAATTTTCATCGACTATCTCCAAAAGTGGCAGACTATTAACAGCGACTATTACATTGCGTTGTTGGAGCGTTTGAAGGACGAAATCGCAGAAAAAACGGCCGCATTTGAAGAAAAAGAAAGTGCTGTTACATCAAGACAATGCACCGTGTCACAAGTCGATGAAAATGATGGCACAATTGAATGAATTCGGCTACGAATTGCTTCCCCACCCACCGTATTCTCCAGCGACTATTTCCTGTTCGCAGACCTCAAAAGAATGCTCGCCGGAAAGAGATTTAAGACCGAATCGCCGAAACAGAGGCCCATTTGGAGGCTAAACCGAAATCGTACTACAAAATTGGTACCGAAAGATTGAAAAATCGTTTGAATCAGTGTATCGCCCTCGAAGGCAACTATATTGATAAATACAGTTGAATTTTGCAAAAGTTTTGTGTTTTACTATAAAACGGCACGGACTTTTCAGCCCATGTGTTATATGTAGTAGTAATTTGCATATACATTCCTTTTCAAATCACCGTGCAATTGGAAAACTGCGCAAAGAGGGCCTGGAGGGGCATGCTACTCATCTGCTCGCTGGAAAATGATATTTACGAAACGGCTGAACTTTCTCCGCTTCCTTTCATATTTAACCCATTTGCGTCATAAGCAAATTCAAATTCAGATTAGCAAAACATAATTTTTTCTTTTCAGCAAAATAATTGTGAAGAGAGTACTTTCCGTAAAATCGGCATTGCCAATCCCTCTGAAAAAATATACAATGGACACGCCTTCCACGTCCATGCATTCTCTGTATACTCTGGTTTAACATCGGTCAATACCGGTTTCTTATCTTTTCCATAATAGATGTGCCATTTAAGCACATAATCAGTACGCTCTGAGACTCAATACAATTAACATCAAAGTATGATGTCTGATCACTTCCAGGATTACTGGAATAGACTGGTAAAGAAAGCACATCCGCAAGAAATTGCACGGTGATTTGGAACGTATAAGACATACCATATTTCCACTGGTTTAAATTGCAATTAGAACCAAATTTTGAAATGGATATTGTAAGTATCGGCTTTTATTAAAAAAAAAAAAAATTGATTGCAGAAAATATTAGATACTTGGAAGTAAACTGAGGAGTAAAGATTATTCTACATAATAAAAATATAATACTTAGTAGCCGAAAAAAAAGGCCGCTTAACGCCTTTAATTTTTTTCAGTCGACGTTGTACGGTAAGAGTATATTGATTTTTTTTTTTTAATTATTGCATTTTAAAACATTTTTCTTAATTTAGGCTACGAAAATCGGTTTTATACGTCCCTCAACGTGTATGGGAAGGACACTAAATAGGCCATTAAAAAGGGCAAGAACAGGATGGACCAACGAAATAATCACAAGTTGCACTTTCGCAATAAAATGGTGTTGTAATTGATTTATAACTTTTATATAAACTTTTATATTTACAATATAAGGTTTTATTTATTGCTTATGATATTCAAAAAATAAGGTGTGTTAAAGGTATTCCAACGTACCTGATTCCGTATGACATGCCTGTGTTAGAGTAGGCACAAAATAAGGAATGATGTATGTTGCTCACTATTTTTTATGAATAACAACCCTACATGCTAAGGAATAGATTGCAGTGCACTAAGCCTTGTATAAAGCCTGTGTTGTTTGCTGGGTTTGCACTGCTCACAAACTCACTGCAAAAAAAAAAAAATACTCTTTACTACACATCCTATGAATTGGGGTTGTTAATTACACAATTTGAGGTAATCAGTGGAAAGTCGTTTTTGGAATAACCGAAATCTGGAAGCTTGCTATCTGTGTTAGATCATTTATGCATATAGTCGGGCACAAAATGATCAGAGGTATGTCTCCACGAGCAATTTTTCATAGCATGCTACAATATATGGCATTCTACATATGAAAATAACTCATGGAGACCACAAATAGTATTCTACGAAAAATTACAGACCGTATATTGCTCAGCTCGTGGCAGGCTATGAATAGTACGTCGCTTTTGGTTTGACATTTGTATTTTTGTCGCAAAGGCTGAGTGGCGTATGTATGAAAGAATTCTTTTAATGCCTCTAACGCGAGAATACTTCGAAGTGCTTTGCTCTGCAACATTTGAACGAATGATATAGTAAGCTATGGAATGCCCACCCTAAAATTTATTGCATACTATATTTATGTCTTTCTGTGAAAAGTGACAGATAGCATGCTATGAAAAATTGCTTGTGGAGACGGGGTGTAAATGACCAAAGTTACCAGTGGCAGTGTCTAATTTCATGGGAGGGAACATACAGGGTAAAGCTCCTGATTGCCTTCAACCCGGCGAAGGCCACAGCGATACTTGTCACTGTACAACCCAAGTTGACATGCAGCCTCCTCGTGGCGCCTCTAGATACTCGTAACTACTCCGCCACCCGCTGGGTAGTTAACTAATGCATGCGACCTTTCTCCGACCAGAATGGCGGTTGTGCTGTGGGCTGACGACCCACTCACGTAAAAAAAAATAAATGTTATAAGTGAACACAATTCAGCCTCGGATGCACACGGACCCCCTAATTAAAGACAACACGGCTCGAAGAACCACTACGATTTGAGAATATGCACCTGGAACGTAAGAACGCAATCCAGAAACTGGAAAATATCTTCAAGCAGTATAGAGCGGATATAACTGCAATCCACGAAGTACGGTAGATAGGATCGAGAATGATAAAATGAACGAATTACGACACTTATTGCAGTTGTCACAAAAGTTTACACATATTGCGATGCGGATTGGTCGTAGAAAAGCGGCACAAATCGAAGGTCATCGATTTTAAGCCTATCAGTGATCGCCTGGCTGTAATCGGTGTCAATGCAAGATTCTATAACATCAGCTTCATATGTGCTCAAGCCCCTACCAACGAGGCTGAAGAAATCATCAAGGAGGAATTTTTTGACGTCCAGTCCAAAAGGAGCCTATCCGAAGTATGATATTAAAATTGTACTCGGGGACTTCAATGCCAAAATCGACACGGAGAGCTTTGGCGAAGCAGTTGGGAAATACAGCCCCAAGACACGACAGTGATATGTAGCACAAGGTTCCCTTACAAAAGAATCCGCAAAGCAACTTGGCTAACTCCGCCAAACAAATTGAGCACTATAAGCACAATAAGCATATTGACGGACGTCAATCGTCAAATATCCTGAATGTTAATATATTCAGAGGGGTCGACTTTGACTGTTCTGGTAGTAGCCCGATTTAGAGCTGGGCTGTCAAATGAAAGTAAGCTGCAACAACATCCAACAAGGAGGTTCAACACTACACCCCTACGCACCCCGAAAATAGCCAGAGACTGCAGAGAGCGCCTGGACGAAAAATTCTCCAATATGCAATTGTCTACCACAGACGTCAACAACATGTGGTTATATTGAATGTCTGTAGAAAAAGAAAGCAACAGATGTGGCATACAGGAACGCGTCGCCAGAGTAGCGTGGGATGAATATAGGTCCAGAAGAAGGGTGAAGAAAAGACTACTGCTCAAGAAGAAAAGAGCCTTTGCAGTCTCCCAGCTCACGAATATTGAAGATTGCTTGAGTTTTTTTTTTTAAAAATACCAAAAACCTAACCAATTGCTGTAAAATGGGTCTCCAGCATTTCGAAATTCCGAAGGTAATCTCGTCACTGGCCAACAGCGAATTGTGGATATATTTAAGCGACACTTCCAGCGGTTGCTTAATGGTCATGACCAAGAGAGAGTGATAGGGTAAGAAGAGAACACATCTCCAGTCAAAGAATTAGTTCTCCCGCCTAGCTAAGAAGAAATCAGCACAGCTATACAAAAGCTGAAGACGGGTGGCTTACTAAGTGGCTTCTAAGCTCTTCAAAGCCTGAGGCAATGTTTTGACAAGGAGTATACACCAGACCATTTGCAAGGCATGGGAATATCAGCTCTATCTGTCCCATCAACAAGAAGGGCGATCTTATGTCCTATAGCCACTATCGAAGCATATCCCTTCTCAATGTCACCTATAATATCCTATCCAGTGTGCTGTGTGAACATCTGAAATCGAACTGCACCGCACAAATCGGCCAATACCAGAGCGGCTTCTAGCTCGGCAAATCGACATCAGATCAAATCTTCATATTGAGACAAATCCTGGAAAAGGCCAATGAGTTCCAAGTCTACACACATCACCTCTTAATCGACTTGAAAGCCGCATATGACATCATCCATCGCACCGAGCTATATAATGCGATGGCCGAATTCGGGATCCCGGAAAAACTGATCCAGATGTGTAGCACAACAGTGGAAAACTCGCGATGAGCCAAGCAGTGTGGAAGTAGAACCTCCGAATTATTCCAAACCTGCACCGGATTTCGGAAAGGAGACGCGCTGTCGTGTGACTTCTTCAATTTAGTACTTGAGCAGATAGTACGACGGGCAAAAGTCAACACGGTTGGTACTATCTTCTCCAAGTCCGTCCAGCTTCTGGGGGGATACACGGATGATATTGATACAATCGCATGTTCCCAGCGTACCATAATTGAAGCCTTTACGGCAGTTGAAAAAGATGGTAAACGAGTTGATTTTAAAGTGAGTGAGGAAAAAACGAAATATATGCTGTCGACTAAAAACCGTTCCGTCGCACATCACCTAAGACAAAATGTCACTATCGACAGCTACAACTTTGAGGTGCTCCAGGACTTCATTTGCCTCGCGTTAACGCCACAAATGACATAATGGTGGAGATTCGACGAAGACCAACCCAAGGCAACCGCTGTTACTTTGGTCTGTGGAAACAACTTGGATCAAAACTCCTAACGCAAAGAGTAAAAATCATGCTCCACAAAGCATTAATCTTACCAGTCCTGCGTTACGGTGCTGAAAGTTGGACGATAAGTAAGACGGTGGAACAGTTTTGGGCTCTATTGAAAAAAAAATCGTTCGTTTAACATATGTTCCTGTCTATGGGGAAGGCGTAGGATAAGAAGACAGAACCGCGAACTCTATGAGCTGTACAAAGATGTGGACATACTATGGCCACATCGAATGGATGGACGATAATGCTCCAACTAAGAGGATTCTTGAATCCAAGCCACCGGGTTCGGGAAGAAAAGGAAGACCGAATCTCCGGTTAAAAGATCGGGCGATCGTGGATACAATCCAGATTGGTACCGTACAGTTGTTCAAGCTCGGAAAATGAATGTCTTTCGGGCGAGGCTGGGATTCGAACACCGAACCAACCAATTTGGAAGCCAGTCCACTACCACTTGACCCACGGCCACCCATTGAGCTTTCGGCAGAGAGTCCAAAATATAACCGTAGAGTTTGGCAGTCCAGTACAAACTTCCCTGAGTTCAATTACTCTATGCCTGTGATATTCTTGATATGGAGGTCTAAAACTAAAAGAAAAAGGCACAACTCTAGCATCCGACAGAGACAACCACAGATTGCTTGATATGTCGCCACAGACTTTTATTTGTGGCTTGTTTAGTTTTTCTTTTTTTTTTAGAGCCACCCTAATCACCCATATGTAAGGACTAGGAGTAATATCCCTGTGTATGTAACTGCACAGGAATTTCAATGCATGCTCCACACACCGAGAATATTGAGATTTAATACTTTCTACATACGAAGAGCAGGGATGAACATAATTTATTTTAGGATCAGACTTAGTAGACAAGAAATCACTCAGAATATCGGAGGCTGAAATACGCCTTTGGGAACAAAGCCGAGGATATGAAAAGGCATTCTACTGAAACTCTTTATAACATCAAACGCAATTTTAAAGGTTAAGCCAGAATAAATTATGCTTTAGATTTGCTTTTCGGTGCGATATACCCTCAAATCTGAAATTCCCTTCTCTCAAAACATTTCATAAACTGATTCTATATTGACGCTAACATGGATTTTAGTTTGCCTATTTTACAGGCAAGAGTAAGCCGTTTGCTATTTTTGGAAACGGTCAGAACAAATTTCTGAATTTCATCCGCATCTTATACATAGAATTCGCGGTTTTACCTCATCCTTTATATAGGAAGCAAATAAGTTAGTAAATTTCTAAAGGAGTTCCAAAGCTGTTCCCATATCGCACGTTGCACCGCTTGTACAATATTTATGTGTCATTCGACAGCGTTGGGCCAATTTTGTCGAGATTTAGAATTTGGATATATCTTTTCAATTTGCAGAGATCTGGGTATTAACTTGATATAACTAACTCTTCTCCATAATTCACGCAAGTGCGAAGGCTTATTCTATCATGTGGCTGAAGACCACACCTGTTATGCGTCAATAAGAGTATTGTGGAAAGTCTTGAGCTGTTGTACACTTGTAAAATATATTAAGATAGATGGGACTTCGCAAGGATGTATCACGGTACTGTTTGCATCACTTCATATCTTATTTATACATATGTATTTTGTTCACATATAGTTTACTAGTCAGTCATTAGGAGTGCTTCGTCCAACCACACTTTTTTGTTTTTCTTATTTCGTTTATGTTTTCTAGCAAACTACCGCGCATGTCTTGAAATTGTTTCCATGGCAGTATTAGTCAAGTGATCACAGAGGCATATTCCAGATTAGAAAGATTACTCCCCTATGGTTGATCCAGATCAGACGACCACTTTTTTTATAGAATTTTTATATGTCACTTAGGTCGTGTATTGCCTTGCATAGTTATGGTGGGAATTCTTTGCATAATATCGTATTCAATATAGCTGTTCAAAAACAAGAAAATACTTAAATGTATAGCAATTTATCACTTGGTCAGGGGAACATTCTCCATGTATCTCAGAAGTACGAGTATTTTCAACAACACACTGGAGACTAAAATGGTGATGATTTAATTTGAAATCTCAAATTGACACTTTTACGTGTGATAATCTTAACGATACTAAAAGCCAAACTGCTTTAAAATCATTCTTTGACAAAGTACCGACACCATGAGTAATTGGAAATCTAATTAAAACGTATTCGTGAAATCAAATTAATGAACCAATTGAATCCATAAACGCGCTGTAAGTATCGGATGTGTAGATTCAATGGCTCCTTTTTCGCTACAGAAGAAAACAGAATGAACTATCCATGCTACTTCATAAAGATATTAGTTTCGCATTTCACTTTTCAATTCTTTTTTTCATTTGCATATTTTTTGTGTTGTAATATGGGATTCTCTCGGAATACAAATCACATATTACGCCTCATGCGCCAATACAATTTCCCAGGGTTTAGTTTGTATCTTTTTTTAGGGGACTTCATTCAGAACGAAAAGTTGCATTATTAAGTCATGATGTAAATACAATACATAGATATCTATGTTACATGCGCGCATAAATTTGTCTACCCTTTGGGTTTAGAATGAATCTATTTTGTCGGCATTGTTCAATGTACATCTGAAACGTTATAACGTGTACGAATGCTTCATAGACATGGGCAATGTTCCTTAAAGTCATTGATTGGAAGACTTACTACATGAAATGAAAAACTTTGGAGAAGGAAAAATTGCAACCAAACGAAGTGTCGGTAATCAATTCGATTGTTTGGAATGTGTTAGAAGTTTTGCGCCCCGAGTTGTAGATCGGAATTGGAAACTTTAATGACTAAGCATGTGTATGAATATCTCTGAATAAGCACCAAAATGACTGCAAAAGCCCTACTTTGGACAAGAGATGGTCGAAAAAACTTAGTTTTAGTTTGTTTTAGCGCACCCTTCTTTTGCACCCTTATAAACTTTGCACGCGCGAGAAGGAAAACTAAGCATAAAAGAAAAAAGGCATGTGTCTGGGGGTATACTAATGACCATTTGTATCGAGACGGTTGAAGGTTTGAATGGACGAAAAGCTACTGGTGATTTTGTTGGAGCATTGGGGACGAAAATAGCAATACATCAAAACAAGACAGCCTACGTCAGTGTTAGATGGTGTCAATTGACTGGGAAATATAGACATCTTCTAAGAATTTTATCGTAACGTTTTGAACCCACGGTTTTAATTTCGCCTTAACAACTGCAGACAGCATTTTATTTCGGAAATATTAAATTCCACACCTTTAGGGACTCCTCAATAATGTCTCGACGTTCTACAGACGAAGTGTGTCCGAGAACGAATATGTAAACCGTAGGGTACTGTTGTGAGCCAAGAAATATACTGTATTAGAAGTGGCAGAAAAGGGATCATTAATGAAGATTAAAAAGATTCTCGGAAACGGAACGAAGCATTTATTTATTTTTTTATTTTCTTATATTAGACTCGAAACCATCCAAGACTTAATTTGGATGTTCTTAAAGCAAATTTCTAATCCACAGACGAAGAGATTCGTCGACACAAAAGCATGTTTGTATAATGGGCAAAAGGGACTGTTGCTAAAACCTTTCAAATACTTTTGACATATCAAGCGCATCTAACATGCGCATATCTTTCTATTGCCAGATTGGCGTAGTTTTTGATTCCAATTTTCTGTGATAATCAAAAGTTCCGGGAATGTATTCAGAAAATTGGAAATACAAGTTTATTCATCTAAATCTATGTTGTCCCCTTCAAAGTTATCCCCATCGACTGCAACACACTTATGCCAATCCTCGAAACATTTTTTTATATTCGGTTTTCGGTATGTCCATCAGTGCTTCCTGCGATTTTTCCATTACTTCCTCTCGGCTACTGAAACGCGTTCCCCATAGTGGTTTTTTAACTCAATTAAACAGAAAGAAGTCACAGGGAGCCAAATCAGGTGGATTCGGTGGCTGTTGGATGGTGGGCCCCCGCCCAATTATCAAGGCTTCGCCCATTAATGACGTTGTCTAATAAAAAGCGGGGGTAGATTATTCTAAACTGGTCTTATCGTAAACATCTTCAGATTACAGCCTCTGAATGGTTGCTACGATTTGACCAGTTACAAGTTGCCGGTCATAGGTCTTGTTGGCGGCTTGATCACCGGTAGTCCATACCAGGACTTAAATCACGGTACCATGGGAGTCAGGAGCCCCCCGGATTTCGGTCCGGGCCTGACTTGTTAGAGGTAGGCCCCCTTGTGGGAGCGTCATGGTGGCTGTGGTTTAAACCCAAATCGCGGGTACGGGTTTCCTTTTTGGTTTAGCCCATTGTAGAGTTGCAAATAAAGTACTGGGTGCTGTGACCCTAAGAGCAGCAAGAGGTTTTAGGTCGGCCTCGACTCATACCAAGGGTGGAACTTGTGCCTCCAACACAAGTTCTGCTTTGGTATAATATATAAGCGAAGTATTAATAAATATAAAGCGAGTAATTAGCGATGGCAAGACGTATCCTTGCTCCCTATGGGTGTATGGGCACCCCGTAAACATAAGGTCTTATGACAGGTGGTTTACGTTAAAAAATCCAGGTACGTTCTGTTGGATGGTATTTGTTGCATTTTTCGTCAAAAAATTACGAATAATGATGGCACTGTGCGACGGTGCGTTATCATGGTGCAAAATCCACGCCGTTGTAATCCATGAAAACCGTGAGCATCGCCTTCTTTTTTGACTGAAAACGATGTGGTTTTTTTGGTCTCGGCCATTCACTTGCCTGATGTCTGGATTACGTGTCGTACTCATACACCCACGTCTCGTCTCCAGTAATGATCCTTTTGATGAATGTGGGATCGGATTCAGCCTCGCAAATCATTTCTTTTGCGACGTCAACACGGTCTCTTTTTTGCATGAAATTGAGGTCTTTTGGCACCAACTTTGCTGCTACAGGACGGAAACCCAAATCATGAACCAAAATGTCTTGGACAGATCCATAGGCAATGTTCAAGTCCTCCGCCATCTCTCTGATGGTTCATTTGCCGTTATTGACCAACATTTCTTTTACTTCATCAATGTTTTGGTCGGTTTTCGATGTCGGTGATCTGCCACTGAGTTCATCATCTTCGACTGACTCACGATCACTTTTGAATAGCTCGTGCCACTGGTAAACTTTTCCAACATTTCCAACGTTGGCGCACCGCATCCGCAAAATTTAATACAAGTTCGTTGTTGCAAATTTAAATCCATTTGTAAAACTGTAAAAAATCGCCAACACACATAGAGATAGATGTACTCTAGGCTACGTAACTTTTGCAAATGTCAAGCTATGACGCTAAGAGGGAATGTCAACAACAGATTTACCAACTTAACAAAAAACACAGAACTCAAATCGGAGCGCCACACTGTGGTTGGGTGCGGGAACTTCTTGATCAAAGTGCTATACCCCATTGATCCTATTCCAGGTGTCATCATTGTTTCTTCAAATGCGTAGTCTCCGCAGGTCCAAATAGCAGTTCTCTTTGAGGCGTCCGTTGCCCAAACTTTATCATCGAGGTTCCTGTACTGCTCGCTTACTATGGCCACATCAATTTTCAACTCTCGAACAGCTTGTGCAATAAGGTCCTGTGCCGCTGCGCAGAGATTTAGGTTAAGTTGCAGCATTTTCATATTCTTCTGGTGGCATTTTCAACTTCTTGGTATGCAGGGCATACTGAACGTCCTTCCGTATGTTTGGTATTGCTACTTCTTCCTTCTTTCTTCACAAAGGACGTATCTTGGGTCATTGTTGCAGTTCTTGGACACATGACCTTTCTGCCAGCACTTGACGCAATTTTCGCTTCTATCCACAGTACTTTTACACACCTTTGCAAGATGGCCAAAGTTAAGGCATCTGAAGCATCGTAGTGGTACTACTTTTTCCCGTATTCGGTATACCGTCCATCCGATTTTTATTCTTCCTGCTGTTTGTGTCCTTGTGTAGGCTGTCCTCAGGGATTTAATGGCTGACATATTGTATTTGGAGCTGAGTATTTCAAAAGACCAGTGCGGGTTCTGCAATAGTGATGGTGACTGGTTAATTGATCAACAGCAGCTTTCACACGAAGCTGGGTAATGGCTCCAGAATATCGGTTGCACAAGGTCTCCCAGAAAGGGACTGGCCCTTTAATTTGGTAGCTGTGCGTGAGGTAGAGTTATCAGCATCTGGTCTATAACTTTTTAGAGCATAATCAAAATAATGCCATCGGCATAATATGGTAACTTTATTTGCCAACATAATGCATGATAAAGACTAGCTTCGTAGAGTAGTAATACTTAACTCATTTGAAGAACCGGTTGAAGGTTGAAGGAAAGGGTTGGCTGTGAGCAGATTTAAGTATAATTTCAGAGACCCGGTATGAAAATTATTTGATTTTTTGAGTGTTTCAAGGGGTTTTCGTACCCTTGAAATGTTCGTACACAGCGCGGGCGAAGGAAATTTAGGGAGGAAGAAAAGAAAGGTACCGATATACATTGTTTTTAAATGTTATAACGACTAGGAGACACAGAGATCGGCAGGGCATTCCATAAGCGAGCTGTACGGCTTAGGAATGAATCACGATATTTTAGAGTACGTCCGAAAATGGGCTTGAGGGTATACTGATGAGCATTCAGTGAATGCGGAATGGACGGAATGCTACTGGCGATTTCAATGGAGCACTGGTGGTGGAAATAGTGATAAAAAAAAAGTGAGACTGGAGACATTACGTCGGTGTTCGAGGGTGTCAATTAATTGACTGATATTGGTATCATCAATGAGTTTTATCGCACTCTTTTGAATCCTATCTAGCAGGTGCAGAGATGTTTTAGGTGCACCTGACGAGATGTGGGCATTGTACTCCAATTTTGGACGGATGAAAGCCTTATATATTGTGGCCAGATCAGAGGGGGTAAAATATTTCTTACATCGCTTGAGGAAACCTGGACATTTCGCAGCATTTTTGGCGAAATCTAATATGTGGTCATTCCAACTTAAGTTGTCACTGACACACATACCGAGAATGGAAAGTTTATCGGTTTCGACGATGCAAGTGCCATGACAGCAGACAGCATTGAGTTTTGGAAGCATTAAATTCCACTCGGTTGTTAGTTCCCCAATTGGTTATGCTGTTAATATTGGAATTTAATGAGCTTGACATACGCTGCCGTTTCCGTTCTACAGCCGAAGAGCAGGGGCGTGAGTCCGGGAACGAATATGAAAAGCAGAGAGTACTGTTATCAGGCTAGGTATATATTGGATTAGAAGTAGCAGACAAGAGGTCATTAATGAAAATTAAAAAGAGTGTCGGAGACAGAACGGAGCCCTGGGGCACACCAGCATTTATTTTGTGAATATCAGACTTGAAACCGTCCAAGACAACTTGAATTGAACGTTCCGAAAGTTAATTTCTAATCGTCATTTTCGGCAAAAAAGCCTGATGCCAAACTCTGTCACATGCCTTAGAAATATCAAGTGCAACTATCTTGCTTTGGCCAGATTGATGTACGTTTTGGTTCCATTTTTCGGTGCGACATGCCACCAAATCACCAGTGGACCTGTTGCTACGAAAACCATATTGCCGGTCATTGAGAAGTTTTCGTGTTTCGAGATATTTCATGAGCTGACGGTTTATCAGGGTTTCCATGACCTTGGAAAGAAGGGACGTAAGTGCAATGGGTGGAGACGGAAGAAGATTCGCCTTTTTTTAGGAACGGGCTGGACAAATGATGTTTTCCATCTGCTCGGAAAGAGTCCTAAAGAGTAGGATTGTTGAAAAAGCTTACGCAGTGGTTTTGTCAGCGTGGAAGAACACCTCTTCAGGAGACGCGGAGATATACCATCAGGACCAGCGGATTAATGCATGTTGAGATCTTTAAGTACTATTGCTACTACACGAGTGCAAAAGTGGATTCGCCCCATTGTAGACTCGACGCACTCAAGTGTAGGCGGAGACAAAGCACAATTTGGAAATGTTGAGGTGGCCGCAAATTGTGTAACAAGCAGATTGGCATTGTCCAAAGAGCTAACAGCTGGAATATCATTGTAAATGAGCGTTGGGATGGAGGATGAGGCAAAATTTCTAATGTTTTTGACGAACGACCAAGAAATTGTTACTACCTTTGGGACATTGTAGTATTTTTTGCCTCAACTTTTGGTCGTATTGAAATTTCACACGCTTGAGAAGACGTTGCAGTCATTCCTGGCTCGTTTGAACTTTCTTCGATTTTCCTCTGTCGGGTTGGTCTTGTAGGGCCGAAAAAACAATTCTCTAACCCTGACAGCCTCCTTACAGCTCGAGTCGTACCATGCCTTTCTTTTGGTTTGATACTCTTCATCCGATGAGGGATAAAGCATCTCATTCCAAAGAGAATAGTTTCTGTGATTATGTCAGCAGCGGCATCCACGTCGTTATCGAGGAAACATAACGACCAGTTAAAATTCCTAAAGAAGTTGTTAAGTCCGCTCCAATTGGCTTTCTCGTATTGCCATACGCTTCCTTTAGGAATCTTTTCTCCAACTGTGTGGTGGGTGTACGAGAATTTAGCTGATATGACATAATGGTCCGACGAGCCTAGAGGAGAGAGCACATCGACGGCGTACTTATCAGGGTGAGAAGTTAAAAACAAGTCCAGTTTGTTGGCGGTATGACTATCAACGTCTGGTATTCGTGTGGGCTCATTTACAAGCTGGGTTAAATTATTTTCCTCAGCGAAGATCTCAACACACCGTCCTTCGGGTGTTGTCTGTCCAGATAATCGAAGCCAACCAGAATTGTGTATATTGAAATCGCCCGTAATAACAATTTCAGTATGAGGATACAGAGATACAATTCTTTGAATGGAGTCAGACAACGCATCAAACTCGTGAAAGGTCGAGTTGCTGTCCAGTTTGGGGTTTCTGTAAATAAAGCAGTAGTGGATAATTTGCTTAAGAAGATGGAATTTTAACCACATGAAATTGAATTCCGGATTGGGACAGGAACTACATTGTGGTGGAATTTGGTAAGGTACATCACTACGCACATAAATGGCGAGACTGCGATGGGGCACTAGTTCGTAGCCAGGTAGCTTCAGATCAGAGTGATCTGAGAGGTATGGGCGGGGATCTACCTGTGTTTCACTAAGTGCCAAAACAGCTGGTCGGTACTTACAGACGTGGACATACGCAGAAAAGTGATTACTTTTAAGTATATTGGCTACGTCCACCCTGAATTCCCTAGTCATCCCAGACAATTTAGTCTTTTCGAAAAGAGTCTAGTCCTCCTCTTGAGTATCCTACATATTAGCACTATCCGACTTTCTAGAGAAGACGTTAGCATTTTATATTTCTCAATAGAATAGACAATCTGCAATTTATTTTCCTGTTTGCGAATATACGAGTAGGTTGCGTTTTAACACATGTAAAATCATGATTTTACATCGAATCCGGAGTTCGAAAGCAATAAACTTCCGATCAAAATCTCTGCCTTACTGCATTCATTCATAACAAAGGTTACTTGGGACTAAATTGGACAAAAAACGAAAACTTTCTCATAATCCATTCGGGTTACTCTTATTTCTCGGGCATCATAATATGCTTAATTTGAACCTGTTGCTAATCTTGTCAGCAACACGAGTACCTACGGTTTCAAAACCAACTGGATTGAACTTTTATTCTGACTCGTATCTTGAGACATCCAAATTTTAGCCACAAACCTGTGCAAGTTTAAGTGTGTGGCAAGCAATTTTGGCATAATCAAACAAGCTCTCAGTCCTTCGAAACAAAGGACCGCATGTGCACCTGACTTCCTTACGAATAAAATTTAAACGCATAAAGCAAATTTTATGTTCTGTGAAATGAGACGTTTATTTTAAAACTTTATTCCGAATACAAATACTTTAGTGGTGTTATTTTAAATATTTAATAATATTAATACATGGTATTTATTTATTCTTATATACAATGTTATTTACATAAAAATTTATAAAATGACACATGAGTTTTTCTCTTTTAATTTTCTTTCCCTTCCAGTAGTGGCTTACTCATATATTTACATACAATCAAACATTTGATCTTACTACTTATGAACAAAAACACATAAAAAGGCTTTTAGATATAAAAAAACACATACTTCGTCTTACTGTTTACTCTAATCAATTATGTATGTATTTATATCGACAGTGTTTTCCCAAGAGATCAATATCAGGGTCCAGGCCATAAAATTATTCGTTTTATCTCTTTTAGGGCTGGTTCGTTGGCCCTCGGCAACATAATCAAAATTGCTGGGGAAAATGGACGTGTGTGGTGAGGTTAGGCAGAAATAAGGGTTTTACTGCTAAATCGGTTTCTATAAAAATCGTCTCTTATTTGAAAAACACTGTCGACAAATTTACGTAGATCACATTTTTTTATTTAATTTTTTTTAATCACAGTTTACACGTCATTTCGTTTCATGTCGTTTAATAACAAATATTCACTCATCTCTATGCAAGGATCCTTAAAATTATCGTCGTTGGTTTTGTTGCAACTGGCGGCGCCGAAAAACGTCGTCCGACGAAATCTGTCATCGCCGCTTTTAACACGTGACACCTCATTAAGAATACACGACCCATCACAGTCGGTTCGACTATCGAATTCATTCTCACAGATACAGGATCCTGCAACTGCAGGGACACTATTGCCTTCTACTGCATTTCCGGTTCTGTTGTTGGTTGTGGTTATTATGGAATCATTTGGCGCCGTTGTCAATGCTGTTGTGGCTGATGCACTCAAAATAGTCACATCATCCGTCGCCTCGATTACGTTAGGATGCAAAGGTTTAAAATCATTTCTACGCCAATGACAAACCGGCTGTACGTTGTCAGTCTTGAAACCGTTTAGACTTCCATTGCGTTGCAGTTTTCTCATATCATTGAAGGTAAGCACATTGTAACCCAATTTTGTGGCATGAACGTCGTTTTTGACACTCTCATTTCGCAATAGAGATGCAGAATGCGGATGTTGATGGAAGCTCGAATGGTTATAATGGCTCGCGTGTGGACCGAAGAAATTATTTCTCAGCCGTGCTGATGAGTTGCCATTCGTTGAACGTATTGAACTGGCTCTTGTATGGACGGACACATTACGGTCCTGGTTGTCGAGAGTGGTATGAAATTTGCAAAAGCACACTGAGAAACGTTTGTTAAATTCGCGTTTAAATTTTTCCTGCAATTACAAAATAAAAATAAATAGATTAGAACTGACTAAGAAAATTTATTTATATGTTTCTTAATATGCATTAGTAATAGCAGCACATAGACTGGAAAAAAACATAAAGCAACGAAGGAGAGACATTGATTTCCCCCAGTATTTTCTACAATCAAAAGGGACATTCTTAAAACTCTCTGGAATCCATAAACAAAAGGCCAAATGTCGAAAACGAAATGTCACTGACATTATTAGCTACACACTATGGCGTTTCATTGGTCAACTTGGTTAGGTTAGGTTAATGGGTCGACGGGACAAAAAAATCATGAAACTAGAATAAATTCCGATTAATTGTGATGTCCACAGTATGATACCAACTATAGACAGCTAACATTTGTATTGAGTTATGCCCAGTTATGGCACCTACAAGAGAGGACAAACATATTTTTTTCACTTGTTTAATATCACAGAGTGAGATACTCTATATCCGTCTGATGTGCTAGATCTAAATGACCCAATTCATGAGTTCTTTTCTTTTCCACCACTCCTTTAGTAGCTGTTACAACTGCCATGACATCGGCTTGAAAAACACTGCTGTAGTCATGAGGGTTGATTGAACTAGATAATGAAATAGGATCTCGAAGTTAACCCCTCGCGCCAACGCTGGTGTTCGTCTTGGGCCTATTCGTTTACATGGGGTCGGTTAATTCCTTGGAAAGTGGATGATTTTCTTGTTATTCGTGCCCAATGAAACACAAAGTGATGAGTGGTGTTGTAGACCAGAAGTTGTGTATATTTTACAATTTGACAAAAACAAAAGAAGACAACTTGGATATTATTGCAACAAACTCTTTCTTCAGCTAATAAGCCAAGTGTAAAGGTATCGTGTTTGCATACCAGTATGTACAATTAAAAAAATGTGAGGATTCAAAAAAGTAGAAAAGAATGCAGGCTTCAACTATAAATGTATACATATTGAGAGGAACTTATATGCTGACAACAAGAATGGAAGCACTTTCCAATCGCGGTTTTTTTGACACTAATCAAGCGATTCCTGCTCTATGACGCAGAAGCATAATATAAAGGAAGGAATTAAGATGTTCTTCGTAGTTTTCAATGCAAGATTCTTAGAGTAATTTCCAGCTAAAACATGTAGGACTAATGAATAATAAAGCTCCACCCCAAACACTCTTCATACTCTATGGGATGACCCAGATCTCTACATAAGTAGAGCCCACATGTGGAAGAACGGCTCAACCAGCATAAAGAGCATAACTGTAGGTACGGAAGACATGGACGATCATAACGTCAAGATAGCAGAGCACGACTTTTTGGTAGGACAGGTGGTAACACACAACATAACACACCGCCTTATTGACTTTGCGCCGTGATCAAATATCACTACAGCAAGCACACGATTTCACCAACTCAATATACATAAGGGGATATGGCAGTCTCCGGATCATGTAATGCTAAATCAAATTGACAACATGGCGATCGTGTTAAGACATGCCTCTGTATTCTGAACATCCGAAATTTCCGGCCAGCCAAAATTGCCTCGGATCACCAGCTTGTTGCAGCCAAGGTACAAGCACCACTACTGTAAGAGGATATAACTCGCTCAGCAACTCCTATTCCGAAAGGTTCAAGTACCGAACACCAGTGATAACGCTGCCAATCAGATGCCGCAACTGATGTGCTGAGTTTCATCCGACCATCACCAAGAAGTCTCTGGTTTGATGAAGAATGCCGGCAATCACATTCAGCTAAACAGCTAACGACGAAAACCTCTCATGAGCTCTACGAGCAGAAGAGAAAAGAAAATCCCCGGCTTCTCCAGAAAAAATAAAATAGCACGAGAAGCGCAGGATTGAAGATATTAAGAGGTTGCACATACGGAAGTTTTACCAACAGGTAAAAAGAACGTGAATAGGCAAGAGGACCCGTACAAAAACCTGTGGAAATGAAGAAGGGAATTCTGTAGTAATTTCACAGACGACCATTCAACTTTGACGATGATAACCGTTTTCTGTCCATCTGAACAAAACGAAGTAACTATAGCAATATCCAATCTGAAATCCAACAAAGCTGCTGGTAATGGCTTTGTGGAGAGCATATACCAACTCATTTCTCAGATTTTGTCAGAAGAGTGTACGTCTGATGAATAGAATCTCAGCATCGCTTGCCCGATCCACACAAAAGAAAATACCCTCAACTGCGCCTACAAGATCGCATACAAAATCTTTTCTTCCATATTGTGTGCACGCCAAAAATCATTCGTAAACAACGTGATAGATCCCTAGCAGTGTGGTTTTAGATCAGAAAATACCACAATTGGCAAAATTTTCACGCTCCTGCAGATCCTGGAAAAAACTCAAGCGGTCAAAATCGATACCCACTATCTTTTCTCCAATTTTAAAACCACATATAACACCATTTATAGAGACAGTTCTAAAAAACTAGTCCCTTTATGCAGATTGACGATGGAGAATGCTCGCTGCTCTGTTAAAGTCGGTAACGACTTAACCAAGGCCTTTGATGTCACCAAAAGTTTTAAACAATGTGATGCGCTATCATGTTATTTGTTTAACATCGTACTTGACAGAATTGTGCGGAATTCACCAACGAACACTGGAGGCACGATCTTTTAAAAGTCTACTAGCGTATGCCGATGATATCGACATAATTGGGAACACAGCGGCCTGTCATCAGTGCGTTCATTAGTATTGAAACCAAAGCTTCCAAAATCAGTAAATGAAGGCAAAGCCAAATATATGCTGTCAACAGAGGGACACGAAATATCGACAAATTACACAGAATGTCACAGTCGACTTTGTCTACCTCGGCTCTGCTATTAATTGTGCCAACAACACCTTAGCAAAAATAAAACGAAGAATCACTCCTTTCCTAATTCCTTGGGCTAAGAATGCAGTTGAGTAGCAAATTCTATCATGAAAAACTAAGAAGACTCTTTTTATGAGACCTTGATTTACCCAGTCCTACTTTATAGCGCTAAAGCATGAACTCTATTGAAGGTGAATAAAAATGTCCTTGGTCGTTTCAATATTTTGAGAATAAAATCTCTCCAAAAATATTCGGTCTTGTTTGCATTGACGGGCTTTGGAGGAAAAGATACAACGACTAACTATACGAGCTGTACAGCGACATCGACTTAGTGAGAAAACTGCTGATCAGTCTCCTAAGATGAAATAGCGAAAGGAACACCAATGTTCCGGCCTGCAGAGTCTTCGAATATAATCCGGAGGGACAACCCAATAGAGAGAGACCACATCTTTGATGACAAGTATTGTAGAAGGGGACCTTAGCCGGCTTGGAATGCGCAACTGCAGATAGTTAGCTAAAGATCCGGCTAACTGGAGAGGATTGTTAGCTGAAGGTTACTTTGCAGAATTTACCAGCTTCATACGCGTCTTTAAATTATCTAACTGTTGTTCGAAAATTGTCTTCATCCAGAAGACGTTAAGGGTCTACTTATATACAATAGTTTATTTCCTGTGAATTTTAAATTCTACAGGAAGAGTCATTCACCCCAAAGCCATGAGGGTTGTCTGAAAAGCTTCCGACCGAACAATGATACAAGACATTTTTTCTCAATTTTTTTTTTAAATTTTTCTACATAGTCTCCCTGCAACTCTACACACTTCCCCCAGCGATGCTCCCATCTCTCTAACCAGTCCAAATAGTACTTGGCGTTTTTCTGTGCAAAATAATTGTTCACGAAGGTGATTGCCTCCTCATTTGACGAAAATCTCTGTCCTCCGAGCGCAGTTTTTAGATGAGGGAACAAAAAGAAGTCGTTTGGGGCTAGATCTAGTGAATAAAGCAGATGGTCAAGCAGTTCAAACCGTAATTCATGGATTTTCGCCATGACATCCGCTCAGGATTTTCTTTTTTACTGCAAATGTGGCCGTTTTTCCGCAATTTCTGCGTTCAGCTTGACAAGTAATGATACGTAGTATGTTCCTGTAATGGTTTTTCCTTTTTGAAGATAATAGATTACTATCCCAAAAAACAGTCGCCATGACTTTCCAAGCCGAAAAAATAGTTTTTGCTTTTTTTGGACCCGGCTCGCACTTTGCAGTCCACTGTTTTGACTGAATTTTTGTTTCGGATGTATAATGGTGTATCCAAATTTCATCTACAGTAATTAATCGGCGCCAAATCTCGGATTTATTGCGCCTAAACTGCGCCAACAGACCATTGGAAATGTTCATTCGAACACGTCTATGATCTAAGGAAGCGAACGCGGCATCAGCTCTTACGGACACGTTTAAATTCAGCTGCCCAAAATTTCACTATGGTAAATGATAGTGCAGAGTCCTCATACACAGAGTCCAACTCATTTTTGATTTGCGTAGCTCGACACTCAATTTTTTCCATTTTCACAAAAAAACACTTACATCGACTCACTCAAACGACTGTCAACTAAAAACTGCGGGTCCGAAATGACTGAAACTGCGGTAAGTAACTGTCAAAAGATGCACAACTAGCATTCACTAGCTTTTATCGACGAGTGCCGCTATCTTTACCTTGCGGTCGGAAACATTTCGTATTTATGAGCCCGGCCCATTTAAGGTCCTCCACATATAATACGTAGCTACATCAATCTTCTATGAGTCCAAAATTTGTGACCGAGGTCACTTGCTGTTCAGATAATCTAGCAATTTTAGTAATATGTATAATACATCGCCTTACTCGTATGTCTCTATTTCACTTTAGCCGTTTAAATTACGTCAATTCGCTGGATAATGCTGGCTAACGAGGCTTTTCCGATTTTAGTGTTAAGAATCAATGTTCGTGATTTCGTACTAATTTCTGAAATTCCGTTCTCAATGGTTGTAGGTGATATATGTTATGCTAGCACGTTCCGGAATTATATTGTTATCGAACTCAAGATTCAGTTTGTAAATCACTTACAACATCGTCAGTGACTTTATGAAACCAAGAAATCTACAACTTCCTACTAACAAGCTAAACATTCTTATTGGAAATATTCTCATGAGAATGCCATTCTAAATTACCTCCTACGAAGCAGTTTTAAAGATTTCTAATTCCCGAAAACCATGCAGAAGGTCAAGTCTCAATATTGTTAAGGCACTATGATCTGCCATAAAAACCCCCTCAATTTTTTAAACTCACCCCAACTATAAAATTTACATTTCCAATAAACCATTTTTAATTGTAAACTTTCAATTACCTACAAGTGTCATTAAACTGAAAAATCCCGTCAATGACACACCAGAATACCCGCCTTTCTAACCAATAATAGCATAAAAATCAGCTCAATAAAATTGGCAGCATTTCGGGAGGCTCCTTTTGAAAAAGCCATCAATTTTATGTGCCAACGAGTATGTACTGATAATTTCCCTGGTCTACCTAATGCCAATACCATTTTATGTCTTCGCTGGCATTAAATTGCGTAGATCACTAGATAAATACGAAATAAATAAATGTATCTATCTATCTGCAAGCTACAGGGAGCGTACATTTAACTATAGCCTATAGGAAAGATATTAACACGAATCTCACGTGCATAATGGCAACGCAAAAAGTCATAATTTTAAAGAGTTTCCGTTAACAAGGTTACTTACATTGTAAATGCCATAAATAAACGGATTGTAACAGCTGTTACTCATCGCCAACCAATCACAGCAGAACCAAATAATGTTGATGAAATGATAATCATTGATTTCCGGTATGGTCACGTATAAGATGTTATATGACTGCAAGGGTAGCCAGCATATCCCGAACACAACCACCACAATAATCAGCATTTTGATAACCTACGAAAAGTCGAAAGTAGATAGATGGTTGAAGAAGTCCTCATGAAAGCCAAATACACATCAGTCTTTATGGCCTTTCAAAAAGAATTTTATTGCTCAAACCTTTTTCTTATTTCGCAATAGTGTTATGTCCCTGGAATCTTGGGCATTTCCAGGCGCTCTAGTGCCCCAAAGTTTAACGGCCATTTGTATGTAGACGAAACTAATGACGCAGAAGGGAACCAAATATTGCACAAATACTAGCCAGTATCGGTAGGTTTGTAACTGGTCATCGGTTAGGTTGATATTTGCACAGAACGGACGTGTTACATTAAGTATGACGTCGTTTTCTGGAACGAATAGCATATATGTGTAATACATATGTGAACGTATGTATGTATGTATGTATGTATATGCGAGTATATTTAAGTTTTTACTTACCTCTTATCCTTTCTTCAAGCGTTTCGACACGAAACGCTATCGCACAGGGTACGGCAAAAGCTATTGACGTCACCCAAATGGCCGAAATAATAATTTTTGAGATGAATTTCGTTGGCCGAGCTCTACGGTAAATAAAAACATTTTTAGTACTACACAACTGTTAATTTAATTAAAAATAATATTTGTAATATAAGTGCCAACACAAGACAATAATAAAAAAAAAACTATTGCATTCTTTTTTAGATTTGTTTAAGATCGCGGGAACACATATATTGAAGGAACTTTTGTCAGTACCCTTCATTTGGTTGTTTTGTAGCATTTTAAAATAGTTAACTGTACGAGTAAAGTGGGTTACTGGCGGTACAATTTTCTTGGACTTCGGTTTCAAAATATTCAGTTTCTAGAGTAGACAAATTATCGCTAAGATGGAGGGTTAGAACCCTACAAGAATCCAAAAGATGCACTGCTTCAATGTGCAGAAATGTAAGCCTTTGACTTTCCTTTGATGAAATACAAAATACCGACAGAGCACCAATGAATTTGATCAATTTGTCCAAACGTCAGCATCCAAAAACACGATTGTGTGTATAACATCATCCGATTTAATAACCAAGGAACCGCCTTTCACGGAAGCAATAAGCAGCTTACTATGCAACTGGTTCAAATCGATAGTAGACAACAAGACAACAGTCTATAATCTCTCCTACTAAGGGACTGCAGAAAAGTCACTGACCTCTTAGAATCTGGCAGCAACCTGGAGAAACATGCCATATGCAGTTATGCTCATATAAAATCCATCTATCTATATTGGCCCTACCAAGGACGCATCCAGTCCCAATGCAGGTTTGGGTCCTGAGAAACCCTCCTCTGAGCTAAAGGCTTACAGGAATTCCAAGAACTTTTGACGTGCATGAGTTAACAGACTGAAGATCAAGTTTCGAATAAGATGAGAACTTCTTGTCTGAAGCTGTCCGACTAGATCCGTGGTTTCCGATCTCTGGCAAAGAACATAAATATTTAAATTTTTCTAACGAGCAATTTGAAAAGTGACATTTGTTTGAAAATTGCTGTCCTTCCAAGGTATGCCTGCAAATACTGTTGCATACCAAAACCTTATTGAAAACTAGTTAATGGGATTGGGAGACAAATTGATGTTTTACTTGTAATAGGCCGTATATTACCCGAATGCGAGAACGTTTTCAGGCTCATGCTCGAGTTCTGTTCTCGATGGTGGCACAGATAAAGTGAACACGGATTTTACTCTGTGACTAGATCGCGTTCATTGAGCATTAGGTGGAAGTGTTGTTGGAAATGGCGAATGTTTTGAAGTATCAGCGTTCCGAGATGATTTCGATTTTTATAAGAGTTGCCAGACCAAGAGTTTCGGATGTAAGATTTTGATAGATTGCCTTAATTTTCATTAATGATCTCTTGTCTGCTACTTCTGATCCAATATATTCCTTTTTTGATGACACTACTCTCTGTTTTTCATATTCGTTCCTGGACTCACACCCCTTCCCATCGGCTGTAGAACGGGAACGACAGCGTATGTTAAGCTCATAAAATTCTGATATTAACAGCATAACCAATTGTGGAACTATCAACTGAGTGGAACTTAATGCTTCCAAAACTCAATGCTGTCTGCTGTCATTAAAGCGAAATCTAAACACTCAGCCGTTATCCATGAATGGCACTTGCATCGTCGAAACCGATAAACTTTCCATTCTCGGTATGTGCATCTGTGACAACTTACGTTGGAATGACCACATATTCGATGTCGCCAAAAATGCTGCGAAATGTCTAGTTTTCCTCAAGCGATGTAAGAAATACTTTACCCCCTCTGATCTGCCCTCAATATACAAGGCATTTATCCGCCCGAAATTTTAGTACAATGCCCATATCCGGTCAGGTGCTCCGAAAACATCTCTGCACCTGCTAGATAGGATTCAAAACCGTGCGACTCGTTGGTGATACTAATATCAGTCAATCAATTGACATCCTCGAACACCGACGTAATGGCTCCTGTCTCACCTTGTTTTATCGCTATTTCCACCACCGGTGATCCATTGAAATCGCCAGTAGCATTCCGCCCATTCAAACTTTCAACCGTAACACCCATCTCGCTTTGAATGCTCATCAGTATACCCTCAAGCCCATTTTTGGACGTACTCTCAAATATCGTGATTGTTTCCTAAGCCGTACAACTCGGTTATGGAATGCCCTGCCGATCTCTGTGTCTCCTAGTCGTTATAACATTTAAAAACAATGTACATCGGTACCTGTCTTTTCTTCCTCCCTAAATTTCCTTCGAACGCGCTTTGTACGAACATTTTAAGGAAGGAACAGATACACAGAGAAAGCGAGGTTTAGAAAAAGAATGCTAAAAACGTCGAGAAAGCAAAAATTGGAAGCTTGTAAGTCAGAAGGAAAACGTGCAAATCGACGAAAAAAGGTAGAAAAATCGGATCGGCAACATGTGGATCATATGTAAGGCTACAGAAGCACCTGAACAACTTAAATCTCGATTACAGCAAGATAGACAACTTCATAAAAGGCAATATGAAGAATTGAGGACTCGATAGGATGCCTTTGAAAAAGCAATAAACCAGTTTTCAGATCGGGTTTGTGAAATTTGCCCTAAACGCTGCTATCCGCATCACACAGATAACAGTATAGTACCAAACATAAATGCTACACAATATCTGCCACGGGAATTAGTGGATAAACAATTTTTTAGTATCGTTGCAAAACCCACATCACTACGCATCGATCTAAAACTTACTGGAAAAATTTAGGACCTCGCGAAATACCTGATGAGCTTTCAACATTACCGCCAGCAGAAAGACGACGACGACGACGACGACGACGAATCATAACTTTTGTTAAAGTCGCCAAGTATGGTGGTATTTACCAACAATATGGATGTAAAGATCACACAGTCTTATTCGTTCAAGATATTTTCGAAGTTACTGGGAAACTTCCTAATACTACCGAGATCAAGGAGCTGTATAGGTATGATAGTTGTAGCCGAATACCTTGAAAACTTGCATGTTACTCGTGAATTTGTAATAGATGGTAATCGGATTTATGAAGCATTAAAATGGTTAATAGAAAATTAAGTAATGAAATTAAAATTGATGAGAATGTCCGTGATTATGTAATGTACGAGGGTAGTCCCAGAACTACCCGGCCTGACGTATAGATAGCGGTTGTTGTTTAAAAAGAATGACAATTGTAGAAAGTACCAACGTTATAAAGCATAAATTTGATGTTTGACGACGCTATATTGTTTAGTATTTGTTCGGCAGCCATCAATATTGAACGCTCTCAATGAATTTTTAAATATGGAAAAAATTGGTCATCGTTATGTGATACAATATTTTCAGTTGAAAGGCCTCAATCCAACCAGTATCAAAACGGAACTGGATTCGACTCTGAAGGAGTCTTCTCCTTCGTTTACAACAATAAAATATTGGGTGGCAGGCCTTAAGCGAGGCCATACGAGTTGCGAAGACGATCCATAAAATGGTATTGGATGAGTGTCGATTGAAAGTGCGTGAACCAGCGAATTTGGTAGACATTTCAAAAAAGCACTGTACATCGCATATTGACTGAAAAATTGAACGTGAGAAAGTTGTGCGCGAGATGGATACCGCGATTACTCACAATGGAACAAAAACAGCGTCGTGAGTATGTTTCAATCAAGTGTTTGGTGACGTTTCACAGCAATAAAGCTGAGTTTTTGCATCGATTCATAACCATGGATGAAACATGGATCCACCACTTCACACCCGCGACGAAGGAGAATCGGCTCCAAAGAAGGCGAAGACAGTTCCGTTTGCAGGCAAGGTCATGGCGTCAGTTTTTTGGGATGCGTGTGGAATAATTCGCATTGATTATCTTCAGAAAGTAAAAACAATCAACGGTGTGTATTATGCATACTTATCGCAGGGTTTGAAAGATGAAATCAAGAAAAAACGGCCGCATCTGGCCAAAAAGTTTTGTTTCATCAAGACAATACACCAGTTCACATCGCGATGACCAAAATCAGTGAGTTAAAGTTCGAATTGCTTCCTCATGCACCCTATTTGCCAGATTTAGCCCTCTCGGATTATTTTCTATTTCCGAACTTGAAAAAATGGCTCGGTGGTAAAAGATTTGCCAACAGTAAAGAGGTGGGGTGTGTGAGGTTGATGGATATTTTAAGGAGCTCGACGATTCTCACTACGAGTATAAACAGGGTATCGAAGCTATGAACCATCGCTAGGAAAGTGTATTGACCTAAACGGAGACAACGTAGACAAACAAACACATTTTTCCCCAATTATTTTGTGTTTTCTTTGTTAAGTCAGGTACTTCTGGGACTACCCTCGTATGTATGATTTTTAGAAGCCATAGTATGTAAATAAAAATGATAATCATTATAAGAGTGTTGATTCAGATGAAGATTCGTCAATAATTAGCTCACAAAAACATTTTGTAAAATTAATTGACGGCACAAAGTGAAAGTGAGGTTGAGAAGGAATATTGATACTAGCAATTGGAAATACTATGGAAATGATCTGGCCACTTTTTAAATATGCTCAACAGTATGCTCTCGATATTCCATCACTAAGGATTAATTTAGGTAAAGATGGTTTCCACAAAATTAATCCACATGCGGCGCAAATTCCCGCTAAATTTAGCTATGGAACGGCAGAAAGAAGAATGCTACCAGTAATACTGTCACGGGATTGAACTGTAACTCGAAAATATTCGAACAAGGTCAAGCATATGTAGCACTTAGTAGAGTGCGTTTAGTTTTTTGCACCAGTATTTGTTTGCGTTCAACGCTTTGAATTTCGAAAATCTACGAATAAATTTTGAAATACTCTCATAAAAACATAAAAAAATATTATTTTCTTTTTAGTACACTTATGAAAGCGCTGTTTTTAAAAAGTATTTTGTGTTATTTTTTTCCAATTTTAGAGGGTGGTGCAAAGCACTTTATTTTAGGCATACCCGACTTTCCTTTTGCGTGCCCTTAATATTGTACGTGATCCATGATTATCACCGATTTCTTAATATTTTTTAAAGATTGTGTAATCTATTGAAAAGGCCTGTCAATGAGTGATTGATGATCAATGTGAAAGCCTGTTAGCAAACTTGTTCACCATATTATACCACGAAATTATTCCATCCATTACCTATGATGAGTATGTACATATAACATATTTTATACAAATGTATATTAACTACTCAGAGTCAAAAGAAAAATTTATGATGCACGGGCTTTTTTGACAAATTTTCATGAGATATTTCATAATGGAAGGAGGAAGGCAGCTTTACCCTTCGAAGGAGCAGTAACTTCAAATGACAAAAGCAAATACATACTTTTCGGTATCAACAAATTTTATCGTCGTATGATGGTATCTTAAAAGATGCGGTAAAAAAAATCGAGCACATTTGCTACGAGCTGTGTAAAGGTTGTTTGAAGAAGAAGTTCTATTTATGTTATATGCTTATGTAAATTAGAGTACGGTGTCGGATGTAATTTAATTCACAAAATTTTGTATACAGGAAAATTGTATTTATATTTTAAAACCAAAAAAAAACTTATGTCGTCGAGCACGACGGCAAATCAAAACTGGGAAATGATAAAAGTAAAAGAGGCCATTATCAAGCGATATAGCACCCAGATACAGATGTATTCATACAAATGAGCCTTTCAATTGATTCTAAGTAAATATTGAGGAAATCAAAGACGATTGTACTCGATGCTGCTTCTTTCAGATTCATTGAAAGAGAAAACATTAAATCAGTGAATCTCTAATCGAAAATATGATTTAATTTTGTGTCGAGTGTAATTTGTATTCAAATGGATAAAATGTACATGTATGGGTATATTCAAAATGTCTCGTCTAATCTTCAACACTCAATCAAGGTGTCATCTGTTAATGGTATGTTTTGTTCTTTTACCTTAAATTTACCGAAAGATTCCTTTTAAAATTAAATTAGTTGCCAGGAAAAATGTTGGTGGTATTCTAAAAAAATTACAGATTTATCTTTTATGCGTATTGAAGAAACCACATAGTGTTTAAAAACATACATCGCAATTCTAAAATATAAGATGGCTCGATCAAGGGTGAAGATACTTTGACCAACTAAGTATGGTATGTACAACTTGAGGTGATTAGCTTAGAGCTTAGATTTGGAGAAACTTGAGAAATGAGATACAAATTTATGAATTGAATTCAAAGAGTAAAAGAATGTACTTTGAGGTAACAGAAAAAGAGGTATCGATTCGGGTGGTTTTAAATGATTGCAGATTGTAGTGGCTGGGAAATACTGAGATTGGTATGGAATTCCACATGTTGTTAGGCATACAAATAAAATCACATTATCCGAATACACTTAATTATATTTAAGACAGAACCTTAAGATTTGAAAAAAAATGCTTTTAAAAGAGCAAGAAACATTTTAATCCATTTTCGAAAAGGTTCATATTTGTGCGCGATAAAGCAGACTTCCACGATTATTAATGCCTAACGAAGTGTTGGTTTGGTATGAGCTGGAGACTGATCAGTTGTCTCCTCCGCCAAAGGGGACGACGGCTTGGGTTATTTTTAATTCGAGTGCAAAATTGATGTCATGATTTATATCAATACCGGGACCAATACGAGGTTTGCCTGAAGGTTGACCGCAACGTAAATATAGCTGCACTCGTCAATAAAAGCTAGTGAATGCTAGTTGTGCATCTTTTGACAGTTACTTACCGAAGTTTCAGTCATTTTTGGACGCGCAGTTTTAGTTGATAGTCGTTTGAGTGCGTCGATGTGAGTGTTTTTTGTGAAAATGGAAAAAATTGAGTATCGAGCTGTTATTAAATTCTTGTTTTTGAAAGGCAATACGCCTACGCAAATCAAAAATGAGTTGAACTCTGTACCATCATTTACCACAGTGAAATTTCGGGCAGCCGTAAGAGTTTGGGAGATGATGAACGTTCGGAGCGTCCAAAAACTGCAACTACTGACGATAACATTGCTAAAGTTCATCGAATTACGAGTAAAGTGAGAGAGATAGTAGAGGGGGTGAAAATGTCCAAAGAACGTGTTTGTTACATATTAAATGAAGATTTAGACATGAGAAAGCTGTTCGCGCGTTGGGTGCCGCGTTTACTTACGTTAGACTAAAAACGTGTTCGAATGAATATTTCCAACGCTCTGTTGGTGCATTTTAGGCGCAATACTCGTAAATCCGAGTTTTGGCTCCGATTAATTACTGCAGATGAAACTTGGATACACCATCCTACGCCCGAAATAAAAATTCAGTCAAAACAATGGACTGCAAAGAGCGAGCCGGCTCCAAAAAAGGCAAAAACAGTTTTTTCGGCTGGGAAAGTGATGGCGACTGTTTTTTGGGATAGTAAAGGAGTTATCTTAATCGATTATCTTCAAAAAGGAAAAACCATTATAGGAGCATACTACGCATCATTACTTGCCAAGCTGAAGACAGAAATTCCGGAAAAACGACCACATTTGCAGAAAAAGAAAATCCTGTTTCGCAAAGACCACGCGCCGTCTCACAGCTCAGCGGTTGCCATGGCGAAAATCCATGAATTACGGTTTGAACTGCTTGACCATCCGCCTTATTCACCAGATCTAGCCCCAAGCGGCTTCTTTTTGTTCCCTCATCTAAAAACCGCGCAAGGAGGACAGAGATTTTCGTCAAATGAGGAGGCAATCACCTTCGTGAACAATTATTTTGCAGAGAAAAACGCCAAGTACTATTTGGACTGGTTAGAGAGATGGGAGCATCGCTGGGAGAAGTGTGTAGAGTTACAAGGATACTATGCAGAAAAATAAAAAAATAAAAATTGAGAAAAAATGTCTTGTGTCATTGTTCGATCCGAAACTTTTCAGACAACTCTCGTATTTGATTGAGTAGCGATTTGATTGCAGAACTATCTAAACCATAAAGCCAATATATCATTTTGCTTTTTTTCTCGTGAGAATTTAATAAATAGTTAGGGAGCTGTCGATGACTTTAATTTTTTTTTTTTTGAGATCCTTAGAGTGTCTGTGATACTACTATAAGTTCCTGCCATATTTGAATGCCATACTGTAACTTAGAGTGCGCAATTCCGTAGTAGAACATACTTAGTATTTTCTGAGAGCAATGTGTTGTTAACAAATACACGTTTTTTTTTTAAGCTCATCCACATGAGCTTTACAATTTAAATGTAATCCCTAAGTATTTAAAACTTTCCACAACACCTATTATGAAACAACTGGATCTACAATACACGATAAAATATTAGAATAACAAAATTTGTCACAAGTATTGCACATAAGGACAATTTTGCACATGAAGATGAATGAAAGATGATATCATTTTCAAGTGAACAGGAACCATTTAAGTAGCATACCATCAACTTAGTTTTCTCACTTATCAGCAATTCGTGCTTTATGAACCTTTGTTGGAATATGTGTGAACTGTGAATATTTTCGGAAACTTATCACGGAGTCGGGTATGTTGTTATTGGCGAATGAAAATGTTAAAATGGTAACAAAGGCTGTAATCTTACCACTAAACTTTTGCTGGAACGGTGAATTGATATACATAGATCAAGAACAAAATTAGTCCTAAGACTGAGCCTTGAGGTACTCCAATATCTATCGATTCCTGAACACTGAATATTTCATCTAGTTTTGCTCGCTGATTTCTTACGGTCAAATAAGACATTGCCCCTCTTAATCTAGTTTTATACAATTTATCTAAGGATATGCAGTGACATACCATAAATATATATATATAAAGCAAGGCAATTGGTTTTATGTAGTATTAAGACCATCATCGTAATTCACTACAAAACTTAAAGATTGCCCATTCCAGCAATATTATTTGCTTATGGACTTCAAGTGCTGATATTGTGTTCGAAAATGAGATAGCTAGAAGTTCCGCAAATTTACTACAACTACAGCCCACTTGAAAAGAAGTTGATTTCGATATTTCAGCAATGGATACAAAGAACCGGTTAAAATGATTTGTGATGTCTACAGGATTGGAAATTACGGCCCCTTCGATTTCGATGCTTGAAAACTTCTCATATTCTCTTTGATTGACTAGGATATAATTCTGAAGTTTATTAGATTAATAGCTATTTCTGCAAGATTTAACTTATTCTCTCACTTAATTTTTTTTAGACTTAAGTAACAATACTAGGATTGTGTAAGTATTTTTTCTTATTAAATTTTCTTTTAGAAATGTTTGCTAATAAACTCTTATTGTATTTATCCTCGGCCTAAGACGTTTTAATTCATTTTCTTTTTGTACCTCAATAAAAAAAACAGTTTTCGATGTATGTTTCTGTAAGTACTCGTATTTTTCCGTAAATACACAGGCTCCCAGAATTCTAGCTTTAAGCATTTAATAAAGAATGGATGGAAATTGTAAATTTTTTTTTTCAAAATTTAAGATATTTATAAACTGTCGAGGTTTTCAACACACCTCAGTTTTATAACATCATCACCGTCATTTGTACGCAAAAACAAATTGTGCCTTTTCTCATCTACAAGAACTTCATTTTCCTTTTTACTTTTATCTACTTGGCCCCATTTAAAAGTGCACGCATATGCTCGTAGGTTGTTAAAATTTCACTGAAAAAAATTTCTCATAAATCCTGTTCGTTAGGTAGTAGTTTTGTTGTTATTTTTTTTCTTGTAGATACATCATATTTCATTTTAATGATTTGCTCCTTGGTTATATAGTGTGTTAAGCGAAAGGATAAAATGTTCTCGGAAGAATCGTGAAAAGTTTCTTAATTTTTCTTTAATGTGCTCGTAACTTGATTCATTTATTTGAACGTCCAGTCCAACAATTTTTCTTGGAGGCAGCATCACTTTGTTTTGCCATCATGCTCCTTACGGCTTACGCCGCATATATGCAATATTCTTACAGCTATGTACATATCCTTGGCGTATGCTACTACTTTCATGGTGGCTCTATTGGCTTCTGAATTTGGTACTATTATTTCAAAGAATGATGTTAAGTAAATTACATGACAGTACCTGTACACAGACTTGTAAATAAAAATGCTTTACACTTATAAACAAAATTTTGAACTACCCAACTATTCGCTTTCCCATCAGTAAATTGATCCCGTGTACATCCGCTACACATTGGAACATGGATATGTCTACTTCCACATAAAACAAAAGCAATAGCAAAATCGCACCATATTTAAGGAATTGGCAATGCAACCAGCTTGCGTGGTGTCTTTTCGAAGATAACGAACAACAAACCTCAGAAATGCCATGCGTTTAGCTTAGGTTATTAAGGTCATCACACGTTGGTATATAATTCTTCGTAATACTGTACGTATATCTTAGTTTTAAGGCGATCTCAAACCAGTTGAGGCACATAACTATGTTTGAAAAAATCAGGAGAACATGAAAGCAAACATCGGCGGAACCATCGATCTCCACACTGCCATCAGCTGATACAATTTCATCCGACATTCTAGTAATCAACAACTAAATAAGATTCAATTTAATCAAACCATATTGCAAATTCTATTGGACTAATACGCAGTTTTTGTCCTTAAAGTGGTTAGAGAGGGACGGTAGGTGTAGGAAAATAAATGGCTTCCAGACACTTTAGCAATAAGTTTCCAAACAACTCTAATAATGGAACTGAAAATGCCTATACAGCAAGCTCTATTATAGAGCGGAGGTGCTCTGCAACTTTGCTAACCGGCTTCAAACTATGCTTCCCTAATGATATTCTCCAGGTTTTCAGCAACCAAATGTCGTAGAAAATCTCAACAATAAGTCAGCAGCTAAAGTCTAATGTATCATCCCGTGGCATATTAACATCGGCTCTCACTAGCAACACATTATGGTGGCAGGGACCAGAGTTCCTTAAGAGTCAGTGGAACGCGATTTTTCCAGTTCAGCCGGAACAAGAAATTCGACCAGAAAGAGTCCATCTTTGTTTGAAGGAAAAGGAAGCAGGTTTGGTGGATGATCTTCTTAACAGATGTTCGACGCTTTCAAAATTCATAAGAGTGGGGTAGCGTACTTTCGCAGAATGTGGCGTCACAACATGTCGAGCAAAGGAGTCACCAGTAGAATTCGATCAAACTCACAACATAGTGGGGAGTTTGGTGCAACAGCAAGTGTTCCCCGAAGAAATCAAGAAACAAATAAAGGGCTACACAAGTTTAAATCCTTTTAAAGATGATAGCCACATTCTGCGAGTAGGGACAAGGTTATCAAACTTAGCACTACCATATAGCAGAAAGCATCCTATATTGCTAAGACCAGATTATGATTTTACCAGATTGGTAATTCGAGACGCCCACGAAAAAATTTACATGGAGGCAATGAGAAGACACTTGAAGAAAACGGTGGTTCATGGTTCATAACTGCACGATTTGTTTCAGGTTCAAGGCGAGACCATTAACTGAACTAATGGGAAAACTTCCGGCTCGAAGGACCAATAATGTTTTGTGTTGAGAAAAATAACCTTAGCCACCTTAAAATTGGTGAAATTCTTATAATTATACGAGTATAACTATAATAAAATAAATAAAAACGCTACCGTTTTGTGTTGAGATTTCAAACGTTATACATATATTCAGTTTTTATTTTCTCTATTTTTTACTGTATTGTGTATATTTTATATTTCGGTTAAGATACATATTGCTAAACATTGTACATATCATTTGACATTTGCTCGAGTTATGTTTGTAATAACAAAAAGGTGCAAGCGGCAATGATCAATCTTTCCTTCAACACGCGATATTTATCTTAAATGATTTTTTTTTGTTTCTAAGGACGCAACATTTAGGTGGGTATAACTATACAAAGCACGTTTTTAAAAAAAAAAAAGAGAAAGAAAAATGTTTGAGTGCAGTGGTTATTTCGCTCCGTGGATGGCATCCAAAATTGAATGGGGAGACTAAATTAAAAGTGTAATTGGACTTGATGTTGTATTCTAGCCAGCCGTTTTTGACTTTTCCATTTTTCCACGGGGAAACTTGCAGGACACTTTAAAGCTACCTACTAAAAATACATTTCGTGAGTTTTGTGTGTCAAATTCATTCCCCCGCCGTGTAATTCAGCAATCCCGCTGAATGCAAACAACTTCCCGCGCCGTGTATCCCATCAGTACCCAAAATTGAACCTCAAGGTACGTACAGAAAAAGCGTTGAGTGAGCTAAGACATGTTAGAACATTTATATATATATATATTTGCCAATTTTTCAAAATTAGAGCTGCAAAATAGTTTAAACATTTAAAAAACTCTACTGCGGAATCAAACAAAAACTAGAAATATAGTCAACGGTTGTCTGTTCATCTGAGATTACTTATTTCAGTAAAGCTGTGTCGCAAGGACACTTACCAAGGACTGCTTTGACGCTGCAGTTTTAGAAAAAATCGTTTTGTTGCGCGGTAAAGGAAATATACGCAATTAAATGGTATCTTCTGTGCACTAGTATTAATAAGCATAACGGTATGCCGTCTTGGTAACACAAAAACCATGAACCGCAAAAAATGTTGACCCCTCATGTTGACATAAGCATGCCAAGATGATTAATGCCGATATGGCAATAAATGTAAAAAGAACTTTCCCAATAAGGTTTATCAGAGACGGCCTACATATCTATTAAAAAGTATCGCATATACATAGTTTTCAAATTTCACAGTTTTCTTAATATTTTATAAATCGCAAGTTTTATTTTTTGCCTGATTTTATTTATTCTTAGATTATGAGATAATATCTAATCGCAATACCTACTAGAAGGTCGTTTCCACATCTCTATTTGCGTTTGTTTCACTGGCATTCTCCATTTACTTTTTGATAAAAATTTCGAACTTCCTTCCAACAATATAATCTTTCAATTTATTCGATCGAATTTATTATGTTAATTTTTTGTTTTCATAAGAAATGTGTGTTAATTCGTTCGTTGTGCCTCTCGCTCAAACATTAATTGCTACGTAGAGCTCCAAAATATCACAAATATCATAAACGTTGTCAGCTGATTTAAAGGAAAATTTTGATTTAATGGCTAGGCTATTAATATAATTGTAGGCAATTGTATTGCTGACGGTATTTACTGCCGTCAGGCAGTAAAATGAGTCTACAATAAAAGTTTGCGGCAACATAGGTACGTCACTCCACGCTATAAACTGAATATGTGATATGGAATAAATCTGTTAAAATTTTATTGTTGTGTTTTTTATGGTGTTTCCAGATAGTTTGGCAAGCGACCGGGGCACAGAACTACCAAATCTCAGTAAATGAGCATTTTACCTTTTAGTCACTTTGTTATCCCTGATATTAGGGCTGGAAAAGATAATTTAATAGTTTGTCATGTATTTAAATTTGAGAATGAGGTGTATGCATATAAAAGGATATTTAATATTCTATTATGGAACTTCTGAAACATTTTCCAACTTGCAATAAAGTCAAATTTATGCTTAAGATTCTAAAAATATTTGCTACCAACTACGTACTTAAGCACCTCAAATCTACTAAATCTTATCATCAACGAGTTCATACTCATTTTACAACTCGTATTTCGTAAAGATGAAAAAAGCATTAATCAGAATTTGGCCCTTAAGGCAAGGTCTTTCTTTACCACGATGTCCCTCCGGAATGGAATACAATGTATTCTAATACATTGCAGACCGGGATGGTTTAGTTTATTCGCTCCACTTGTCCAAATCATCGGGGGTAATGAATTCTAGCCTTTCTGACTAGGTCACAGTCACTGTGTGATATGATAGGATATTTTCTTGTTATATATCCTTCTCCAAATTCCGTTTATGCAGACAAGACCGAAAATAATTCGAAGAAGCAACCGAAAGCGCTCTTGTTTAATTTAGAGAAAATCTATACATCCCCCCATACAGTGGATCTTGGACTATAAGAGCCTTATACAGTGCTTTCCTCGTGTTCGTGACAAACTTATTTCTTGGCTACTGTAGTAGTTATATACTGTAGTAGTCACATACGTTTAAGATAGTGACACACACTGTCACACTTACTGCATAATTATATACATATTTGTAACAGTTGCACGAATGCTTTCCACGATCAGGTGATACTCTCAGTAGGCAGTTAGTACTATATTAAGTAAAGAAGATTGTCATACACACACTCCGATATACACATAAACAGTATTAAAGAATCATGTACAAAACACACGAAGGACAGAGAATAAAGTTCTGGCTACACTACGTATTCAGTTCAAAGAAACAGTGATTGGCAATAGCGATTCTCCACGTGGTCACTATGGTGATATCATTTTTTTTAAATTTAAAGCAGAGCCCAAAAAGACAATCTCGAAATACGAAAACTTCTTAATGACTGACAGTACGGTTTTCGTAGCAACAAGTCCACTGGTGATCTGATGGCATGTCTAACTGAAAAGTGGAACCTAAGCGTACATCAATCTGACGAAAGCAAGACAGTTGGAACGTTCAATTCAAGTTGTCTTGGATGGTTTCAAGTCTGATATTCACAAAATAAATGCTGGTGTGCCCCAGGGCTCCGTTGTGTCTCCAACAGTCTTTTTAACATTCATCAACGAACTCTTGTCTGCTGCTTCAATATATTCCTTTGCTGACGATAGTATTCTCTGCTTTTCATATTCTTTCCCGTGCATGTTAAGATCATTAAATCCTTATATTATTAGGATAACTAATTGGGGAACCACTAACAGAGTAGAATTTAATGCTTCCAAAACACAATGCTGTCTGCTGTCATTAAAGCGAAATTTAAATACCCAGCCATTATCGGTATGTGTATCAATGACAACTTACGTTGGTATGAGCACATATTCGGTGTCGTCAAAAATGATGCGAAATATCTAGGTTTCTTCAAACGATGTAAGAAATACTTCACCTCCTCTGATCTGGCCTCAATATATAAGGCATTCATTCGCCCAAAATTGGAGCACAATGCCCACATTTGGTTAGGTTCTCCTAAAACATCTCTGTACCTGCTAGATAGGATTCGAAACCGTGCGATAAAACACATAGCTGATAATAATATCTGTCAATCAATTGACACCCTCGAATACCGACGTCATGTGTCCTGTCTCACTTTGTTTTATTGCTGGTGGTGGACACCAGTGTTCCGTAGAAATCGCCAATAACATTTCGCTCCTTCAAACTTTTAATCGTGATACCCGTTTCGCTATAAATGCTCATCAGTATACCCTCAAGCCCATTTTCGGACATACTCTAAAATATCGTGATTCTTTCCTAAGCCGTACAACCCGCTTATAGAATGCCCTGCCTAGCACTTTATTTCCTAGTCATTATAACCTTCAAACATTTAAAACCAACCTTCACCGATACTTTTCTTTCTATCCTCCTTGATTTTCCTTCGACTGCGCTGTGTACAAACATTTTAAGGATACTTAAATCCCAAAAAAACTATCCAAATATCTTCTTGATCGGATGGACGAAGTTATATTCGATCATCATCACCGTTGAACAATTCTTTATGGCTGACAGCAGAATATTAGTCTTGCAGAAGCAATTTTTCCAAGTTGTAAGTACAGATCGTGACTTATATTACATTCGCGTGTATACACTATATCTGCAGAATTCTGTTCAGTAACGTATTTGTGCCATTGGGAAGGTATTTCTACTTTTTTTGTTTTGGCAAAACATCCGAACATAAATTCTGAAAAAGCACTTTTTCACGCCCCCGACCGAATGCTCCTCCCTTCTTTCTTTTTCTTTCTGCGAAGCTGATTTTTATTCCATCTTGTTTGTGCATATATAGTAGATAGTAAGCAACTGTCGTCATTTCATTGTATGAAGCACCGCACTACATGCTTCTTATTTCGCTGCAAGCACACCCACACTTTTCGTCAAGACAGGGTTTTTGTTGTGATGGTCAAATTAAACCGGAACATATGCTAACTCTTTTCACAGTTCTGGTCAGACGAGTGTATGCCTGATGAATAGAATCTCTGTATCGTTTGCCGGATCTACAAAAAGAAATGCCCTCTGCTCCAATTATGGAGGCATAAGTCTCCTCCACATCGTATACAAAATCTTATCTGCTATATTGTGTGAACGTTTGAAACCCTTGGTTAACAACCTGAATGGACCCTATCGGTGCGGTTTCAGACCAGGAAATTCCACAATCGACCAGATCCTAGAAAAAATGAAGAATTCCAAATCGATACCCACCAACTTTTCTTCGATTTTAAGGCGGCATATGACACCATTTATAAAGATGTTTTTGTATCCGTGTCGTGCAGAATGACGAAGGAGAACGCTCGCTACTCCGTCAAGGTCGTTAACGACTTAACCGAAACCTTTGATGTCACAAAAGGTGTTCGACAAGGTGATGCGCTATCATGTGGCTTGCTTAACATCATACGTGAAAGAATTGTGAGGAACCCACAAGCGAAATCACAATCAGGTCCCCGAAACTCAAGACTTCTTGCCATAATTTATAATTTTCCTCTGATGATAGGTTCACATTCAAACAGGCGTCCTGTACCAGACGTAATCATATCTAATCAAATCACATTTAGCTAATTTTTATAAAAGTTTCTTCATCATAAAGCTTTTCATGTCCCTAAGCTATATGGATGAACCTCAATTTAAGTTCTCAAGGATTTTATTTTTACTTTCAAAAATGAAAGTAGTCCGTGTTTTTTGAAAAAAAAACATTTTTTGGAGCACTTTAAACTTTCTTTCAAAAGATTGTACCCCGAATATACTCGTATGTACATTAATGCCACCGAATTTCACCTGGGGCAAATCTAAAAACCTCTGTCATATCGTCATATCTAGATCTCGTCAAATTTAAACTTAATGTGTCTCCGAAGGCCGATGATACTTCAATTATTTCACCCTACTAAGATAGATTTGCCTAAGGGCGAAATACAAATTCTTTTTCTCACTCCAGCTTCTTCAATTTTCTTTGTCTTTCCTTTTTGCCCGGAAATGGGTATCTATCTCAACTCCGGACCGTAAAATATGAGGTATTAGGGAAATCCCTCCGGAACATTCGCTTTTGGAAATCCAAACACTTTGTTTGAGTATAAAAAAAAAAAAACACATTATATCGTTATTGGATATAAGGCACCTCATCCATCATCCTTTTCATGAATCCTCACTGGATTAACAAGCACAAACCAATCAAAAGTCCATTATGAACAGCATGTTTCCTAAATGAATACTATGTATGTCCCCACATCATACCCAATTCCAGATCCACTCCATTGAAGAAGTCTCGTGACCTAATTTCCTACAACACTGTTCGAAACTACATATACTTACGACTAAATACGAGTATTCCTTATTGAAACAAAGCTCTTTCTGAATTCAATTAGCTTATTTATGTAGGGACTTTTAAAATCAAGTATTCATGCTTTGAACAAGTAAACTCTCACGTACGCAAACACGGGATGTATCCAGATACCAGACACAACTAGTAGCTAATAATATACCAAACACCGGTTTACATACCTGGAGTTCGCTCTATGTGTACGCAGAACTTACCTCAATGGATTGATAATTGCTCGATGTCGATCAATAGCGATTGCGGTTAGTGTGAAAACGGATACATTTACGCTGACAGCCTGTACAAAAGGACAGAAAGCACACATAAAGTCCGGAAGGGTCCATCGTTGTAGTAGCGCAGCTTGAAACTGAAAATTAGAAGGAAAACGGTTGGACGCCATTCAAAATAACCATACTTAATACAATATTTGATATTTGGGAAATTACGAAATTCAGAGTATTACAACTCCTAAGGTCGACTGCATTTTGAACACTTTAGCCGGAAATTAAATAGCGCTCAGGATTTCGTGTTTGTGTAACATAATTCCGATCGATTGGTGGAATGCTACTCGTACCTATGCCAGCATACCGCCAATTTCCTAAATGCCTTTGGCTACGGTGGGCAAATACCATGCACGCTTCATTTTAGGACGATTTAGGTAATGGAAGCTAACAAAAACGATGACGACGATGACGATGACGATGACGATGACGATAGTAATGGTGATGGAGATGGAGATGGAGATGGAGATGGAGCTATTGTAATAATGGCAATGGCAGTGGCAACGGTTTGGGTAGCAGATTTGGTTTTGAATATATTACACTGATATGATCCTTACCTGAAATGGTATGCAAAACATTCCTATGAAAACATCAGCAAATGCCAAATTAGCTATGTACATGTTGGTCACCGTGCGCATTTGGCGGGTGGTTGCAACCACCCATATTACCAGGGTATTGCCGACTATCGCTATTATACTTATTCCGCCGTAGAATACCGATAGCAATGCCACTATCTCGGTTGGCGCTGAGTACAGTCTTTCTGTGAAAATTTAATGCAGAGGCTTTGTTTAGCTTTATTTTAGAGCATTGTGTTTAAGTATTGAACATTTTTGGTTTTTTTTTTTTTTTTTTGTTTAATCGTACTCGTATACACGTACATACCATATATCTTTTGTAATACTAACCGTATTCCTCTTCACCTAGAATTTCATCTGGTGCCGGAAAATTTACTACAGGATATTCATCCATCGTTTTTAGGCAGGGGTTAAAATATTGTGGCAGCTGCGGCTCAGTCCTATGGGATTAACTTCTCCAACAGTTTGCGATTAATCTGCAGAAGGAAAAGAACACAAACAAATAATTAGGATTTGTTGCTTTTTTTTATTTTACTTTACTAAGTCGGGATCTAATTTGTAGAAAAATTAATAAGCATTAAATGTGTATTCGAGTACATATATACATACGTACGTATATGTGCTTAATACAAGTTTCTGTATGTATTCAAGTACAGCGAAAACTCACCCAAAATATAAGCAAAAACACGGCATTAATTTTAATTAGTGTTCACCTTAAATAGGACATTTCATGGCAACAATGGCCATTTTTACCTGGCATCTCACCGAAAGAAAAAAGTGTTTTTGGTTGATTTAAATGAAGCCTCTAAGATTTGATCAATTTATCATAAGGAAAAGATTCGAAAAATTAGAAGAAAATATAGTAGTCTGCCTTTAAAATGTAAAACTCAAATCAGAAAGTTTCCTTATGACATATCGTATATACGACTACTGTAGTAGTGGTACAGAAAAGGTACACATTTACGAGTAATACACTGTTAATCGGGTCTAAATTAACCACATCTATCGGTATACGCCAAATACGAAAACAATAACTGGAATGGTATATTATCAATAGGTACAGATGTCTCAACGATATACATAAACTTCCAAAAGTTCTGTAGCTAGATTCTCTTGCTACCCACACATTTTAAATTTCAATAGCCTATGGCATTCAATGAAGGATAATAAATGAAATGAGATACACATGACTTTCATTAACTTTTTCATATCAGATATAAACAGCCTTTTTAACTCAGTTACGAGTATATGGGGGTGGTACAAATTTGCTGGGCAATTATTTGTCAGAAGACAAATCGCTTAGCGGGTCTTGCAAGGGTTTTCTTTTACCTACTATGCTCCCTCCTGTTCAAAATTCCAAATTTTTCCATAAATGCTTAACTCAGATTTTAGTTGTAGTGAAAGCTGTTTTTGAATTGATTGCGTTGATAATTTTAAGTATTTTGTCATCGCTTATAATTAGCAACATGTTTTTCGGAACAGTTGCTCTCAGTCACGAAACTGGTCCATTGTACTCCATGTGTTCCGACTGCCAACCGTACGTAGGATTAGTACCGAGATCCCATGCGGTCTTCCCCCCCCAACGCTTGACTTCGGTAATCGGTGCTTTTTTCAATTTAAATGCTTTTGTATTTTATATCATTCATTAGCTCTTACGTACTAGACGAAAAAAAAGATTAACAATTTGCTAAAATAACTTAAAATTATCTTATTTGAATTTACTGGCCCCATGTGGGCACTTTAAGGTAAACCTAATACTTAAACAAAAATGTGCGATGTTTTAAGAAAACAATTTTTGTTAAGTGAAAAAAATGAATGGACTTAAAGAAAATTATCTTAAAAATAAATCTTAAGCAGCTTAACCTACTTATATATATAATTTAACACATTGGCTGAAAAGTCCGTGCCGTTTAATAGTAAAACAGAATATTTTTGCAAAATTCAACTTTATTTATCAATATCTCGTAGTTGCCTTCAAGGGCGATACACTGATTGAAACGATTTTTCAACCTTTCGGTACCAATTTTGTAGTACGATTTCGGTTTAGCCTCCAAATAGGCCTCTGTTTCGGCGATTCAATCTTAAATCTCTTTCCGGCGAGCATTCTTTTGAGGTCTGCGAACAGGAAATAGTCACTGGGGGCAAAATATGGAGAATACGGTGGGTGGGGAAGCAATTCGTAGCCGAATTCATTCAATTGTGCCATCGTTTTCACCGACTTGTGACACGGTGCATTGTCTTGATGTAACAGCACTTTCTTTTTCTTCAAATGCGGCCGTTTTTCTGCGATTTCGTCCTTCAAACGCTCCAACAACGCAATGTAATAGTCGCTGTTGATAGTCTGCCCCTTTTGGAGATAGTCGATGAAAATTATTCCATGTGCATCCCAAAATACGGGTGCCATAACCTTGCCAGCCGAGGGTGAGGTTCGTCGCCTGCTCGCCACTTAGCTGACTGCCGACTTGACTCTGGTGTGAAGTGATGGAGCCAAGTTTCATCCATTGTCACATACCGACGCAAAAATTCGGCTTTATTGCAGTTGAACAGCTTTAAACACTCCTCAACAACGTGTTGATGATTCAGCTCTCTTGATATCTTCAGAGCCTCAGCTATCTCGATCAACTTCACTTTACGGTCATTCGTAATCATTTTGTGGACTTTTTTGATGTTTTCATCTGAAACAGCCTCTTTTGGACGTCCACTGCGTGCATCATCTTCGGTGCTTGTATGACCACTTTTAAATTCTTCAATCCACTTGCCATTGTTCGCCTGGTGCAGAGTCCGGGTAACTCTTATCAAGCCATTTCTTTGCATCGGCTGCATTTTTTCCCATCAAAAAGCAATGATAAATCAACACACGAAATTGCTTTGAATCCATTTTTTTCACAATAACAAAAGTTGCTTCACTCACAACGGTATATCTCGAGAACTAATCTTCCGACAGCTGTCAAATTTATACACGTATCTTTTGAAGGTTGGTACTAACTGAAAATGTATTTAATTCAAGTGGTGAACTCTCTTAGAAACGGCATGGACTTTCAGCCCATGTGCTATTTTTAATACAATGCAATTTTGCTTTTTTTGTATGGTTTACGCCTTTTTTAGAAAAATTTCTTACCCATACTTTGATTTTTTTTTAGTTTTTTCTTTTTTATAATTTTATTTATTTTTCATTAGTTTTTCGTTCTTAAAACTATCCTAACCTAACCTTAATACTATGTATGTAAATCGGCTTGCTTGCTTATGAAGCTGCCTAGTACCGTAGGAATTCGACAAAGAAACTTCCTCTCTTCCAACAGGCCACCAAAATTGTTGTTGCTGTTGAGCAGCATCGCTCATGTTGCAAATTCTTACCACCCTTTGAACAGAAGATGTTCTGCACAGCCACGTGACACGTCTCTGTCGTAGTTAAGTCGCTTGTCCTCAGTTTTCCGAGCGACGTAGCACCGATAATCTGTCCTCGATCAGACCCTTCATATCTAGGTAGAGGAACATCAAAGCACACTCTCTTGTGATACATTGGGGTAGTAAGCCCCTTGAATCAGGTTGTTCGACGAGGTCATTACTCTTGCAATGTGATTCGACCTGAGTAAATACTCCAAAAGTGTAGCAGATAGTTTTATTCATGAGTTGTGTGCTTTGCTGTTAGTTGCAGACACCAAAGACACAAATTTCTTTGTGAGTACAGTACTGACAGCTATTCTCACTCACCACTTACTTAGGCTGGGTTTTCACAATTCCTTATTTAAATTCGCCGTCAAAATCACTTGCTGCTGCAATAGAGCAAGAGCAAAACTCCTTGATGTCTCCCATAAGTACCCATATAATGTATTGTGGGTACAATTGGGTGATTTGTATGGAGCCGTGGGAAAACCACCAAAAGTGTCTCGAACCATTATTTATGGTTATGAAAAACTACACACAGAACGTCAACTTAACATTCTAACGTATTTCATTCGTTGTGGCGAAGTACGTTGTGCTACCAAAAAGGAAGATTTCAATAAGGAGTTAATCAAAGATTTAATCATGAATCAAAGCAATGACCAAGCCTCGGCAAGGGGCAGTTCAATAAGTGATACAAATAGTTATATCGAATACGGCTTCATCGTCCACCAGATCTTTAGGACTAACTAGAACATCAACTTGTAAGACTAATCTAAACGCCTTATCTAGTAGTTAAGTTGATCTAGCACCTAATCAGACAGAGACTGATGCAGTGAGCATACACAAGAAAAATGATATTCGCAATGCGCTAGCACTTCGTGATTCACGGTTTCTGCAGCAAGAACTTAAAATAGGAAGCTATCTGATGGACACCAGAATTGTCAAGGGTTCCTTAAATAACAAGAAAGATGATCGTTGTAAAGACAAGATTAAATTAACAATAATGACACCGAAAAATGTTAAAATGACTGTAGAACCATCAGACTCCGATGAGTCAAATATTGAAGATGTGGAGTTAGTAGAAGCCATTGAAATTGAAACAAACGGTAATGGAATGCCGAGCAATAAGAATAATGCATTCTTCTGGACACCATCTGTCAAGAAAGGCCTCAGTTGGGGTGATTTACAAAACCTACCTCAGTGAACCGAAAACTAGAAAAGCGCTCCACGAGTTTTAATGTGATCACAGAAGCCATTGGAAGCACAATTACTGAAGAGTGCGCCAAACTTAAGCCTATCAATGAAAAACATATTAGTCTGTCCGATTTGATAACCGAAAGCAGTGTGGGTAAATCTGAACATTTCACCTGGGGCATTGAACCAATCAAAGAAACAATCAGCCTAAAGGAAGAAAAGCACTTTGAAATTCAGTGGTAAAACGGCGTTGCTTTTGTTTTAGGTGAAACGAACCTTTAGTGAATATTAAACGAAGTACCGAAAATCTCTCTTCTGAAACCCATACTACTAGCCAATCGACAGAATCGAGGAAACCAATATGCCCATATCATCATTATTCGCATAAGAAACATTCCGGGGTGAAATTCGATTTCGTCCAATTTCCTCAAATCTACGAAAATCATATGAAGAACAAAACACACAGTGACTACGATTTCATGGAAAAACCGCAGAAACCAGAAAGTATGTAAATGTATGGTGGTACCACTAGTGCTGGTACAAGTTCATTGTTTACATTTGCTAAAGATGAGGTTTCTCTTTTAGAATACTGTGAATTCTGTCATCAAACACCATCGAATGCCACCGAATTGGAATTCGATATATGTAGATGATGATCATTGCGTTTATAACAATCAATCGTCTAGAAACAGTAATTGTGACCAAAATGCAGTGGAGAATAAAATTGTCAAACTGAAGAAGATTAAAATATCAACGGATGTGAATTTGGTTGTACTGCCAGTGCCTGGTATTAAAGAGCAAGAATTGGAGGAAGATGCTGTAGCTAGGTGTGATATGAAATGGAAAGCTGGGTTCGTTTCGTCGCTGTTTTTAAGTATTACCGATCACTATGTTGTTGATATCCACGCCAGATGAAAATGTAGTTGTCATTGCTGATATGGATAATTGGGAGGTTAAGATTATATCGTCTCAAAACCAAACCGTGCCCTATTCAAACGTTGTGAGTGGTCCAGTGACAATGTCCCAATTAGTTGCTTCAATGCTTGAAACTCCCTAAACAATGAATAATTCTGTATCTCCGCTTCTGAATGCCTCTCGTTCCTAGAGTCGAAACTACAAGAAATCTACATGCATTCAAAATCCCTTGCAGATTTTTTACTAGCCACCGATGTTTGTTCCTTAAGTGCTGTTTCCAAAGCACTAAATCTAACTGAAAACGATGTACCTCTACTTCTATCCGTTGCTTCAATACACACGCGACAAATTAGCAAAAAATGCGGCCTCAGTAATAGATAACACAATTTTAAACTTCTCCTCAATCATTAAACTTTACTCTAAGTTGTAAATAATGAAAGAAAAAATAATAAACTAATATTAATCAAATTAGCTTGTAAGAAAAACAAACATGTCACCAAAAACGGGCAATACACCTTTATATCGTTCTCATCATTTTTTTTTTTAATATAAATAATCTCACAAATCACACCTTCATTCTCTCACACATTCATGAACTTTACTCTATAGGTATTAGCCAGATGTTCTTGTTCTTCACACTTTTTCTTACTCTGTTAAATAATAAAAAACAAAGAAACGATTAACTCATAATAGTTACAAAAACAAAAAAAAAAAAAACTTTTGAAAATGAAGATTTCCACAAAAAAAAAAAACCCGACTTATTAGGTTCGCCCTATTGAGAGAATTTTATGTACTCCAGACTCCGGTGTTTATGTGTAAGCGAAGACAAGCCCTATAGTAAGCCCTCTCAAATACCTGAATCTTTTCAAATATACTTGCTCTCACGTTGACCGGATAAGGGACATGTAGCAGTCTCGTTGAAAGAGCAAAAACACCTTTAGCTCTGGCCAGAGCAACATCTACTCGTATATGTTTGCTAAAATACAGATATTGATATAAAAGGATCCCAAGGTATCTGCCTACATTTCGACAGTAAGTGGTTACCCGTATTGTGACAGGATCGAAAACTTCCGACAATTCTTGTTCGAGTCCCGAGAAGAACCAGACAAAGGAGCCCTAAACAGAAGTTGGTTGATCAAAGGTGATCTTCAACTTCTAGTCGTCGCAATATCGTCCAATTTTATAGAATTCACATTTCAGAAGTATATTAATGACATCAATCTTTGGACCTGCTCTGTAAGTCGTATGCTCTATGGCTTGTTTAAGTAACCTATTAGATCACTTTTGTACGAGTAAATGTTGAATAAATTTGGCGAATTTACCACACTAAGTTGCAGACCGTTTTTAATATGAAATGTTCCGATAGGAGACACATCGAAATTTTTCACTATGAACTGTCTATCTGTGAGCATATTGAAAAGAATATAGAACAGGTTTAGTAATCCTAGCCTGTTCATTGTGTAGAGGAGTCCCTTTAACCATACGGTATCATATTGCTTCTCAAAGTCAGTAATTGAGACACTTGTGCACTGGTTCTTGGCTTTATTCCATTAGATATCAGAAGCCACTGTAGATGCGGCATGAATGACAGCATACACTGCTTTGAAACCGAATTGTTTATCCGGAATTATATTTTTGTCCTCAACCTTTTTGATATCTGGAAGAAGACTGATCGACAGGATATTCGTCAGATTGGAAATTGGAATTGTTTTTATCCCTTTGGGCTGTACCACCGTAATTTTAAAATGCGATGGATAATGCGCATTATTAAACAGGGTGATATAAATGTCCACCCCTTCTAGTGGGAGTTGTCGAGGCATAATTTTCGGTATTCCATCGGTTCCCACTCACTGATTTCTTTTGTCGAAGATTGTTTTGAGCTCTTCCTTCGAAATGAAGGGGGGTGACATTCTTTGCCATGTTTCGTCACTGAACTGGGCGAAACCCGAGTTCTCGAATCGCTAGTTCACAATTTCATTTCGAAGGTAGGTGTACATCGGGTCAATGAAGTACATTACCTGAAAAGTCGCTTCTATAACCTCTACCTTCTCCTGCGGATCCTCGATCACGAAGAAGTTTTCATTATCAGTCTCCTCATTTGTATCTATCTCTGCTGCTAAAGGTATTTGTTCGTTGTCCGTCATTCGGAAGATTTTAAGACACGGAAGATCGTTTTGATTTTTGCTCCGAAATATTTTATTTATTTTCGGGAATATATTCGGGTTGCTGATATTCACAGCCCGAACTTTGTAGTTCCAATACAAATTTACAGGTGCTCTTTAATTTTCTTTTATTAATATCGACGACTTCAGTGTTCTTATTTAAGTATTTTCTGTACATGGTCTTTAGACTTGACAGTAATCTACTTTTATGTCGGTGCGATGCTTTCCGAAAAAGTTTTCGTTGTCAGTACGTTGATATCGAGGTATCGTTTTGTCCATTATTCATTTAATTGTTGTCCTTGTCCTTGCCCATTGGTTTAAGATATCTGTCAATCACCGTTGAATGGCGGATAGTGCAAATTCGAGGAGAGATATCTTGTTAACGTTCTAGGGAAGTGTGTCCAACGCACGCTACTATAGTGTTAGCAAGGCATTTGAGCAAACTCATTCAATTCTGGAATTTCGTTCGGAACGTTTATTTCGGTACTAAGACCGCAATGGTCATATACGAAACTGTATAGACAGTTTGTAGTTTATTGGTTAATCCCTATTAACAGCAGGGGCAAATAGGACCCGTGTTTAGGAACCGACGCATCCGCAAGTTATTACGCGGTTTTTTAAGTCCGTTCCTCTTTTGTTGGCCTATGAGTTCTGCCCGATCCTATTTAGGATGATATTGAAGAAAGCATATGACAGTGCGTCGCTTGTCTAAAGCCTATTTTGACATTGAAGGTATCGGTTAATTCCTCACCGATATTTATGGAGCAGTCAGAATTCTCAGTGACGATTTTCGCAGGGATCCGGCTCTGAAATCGACAAATAGATAGTGTGTGCAAATCTGGGTCTTTCCTAAGATCTGCGTAGAGTAAATATTCGATCGATAGAGGACTTTCCTAGTCTGAAATCGCACTGATACTAAACCAACCAGACTATTCACGGATGGTTTCAGATAATACAGCAGAAGAGATTTTGTAGGTGATGATTCGGTGACTTGGATTTTGATGGTAGTCAATTTTCGACACTTAAGTATATGTTTAAGGGTTTTAGTACCTCTGACTTAAAGTAGGATACCCAACCACTTGCAGACGTCAGCGATGGCTGCATACGAGAAATGTCGAAAAAGTTTTCGCGCTAGGGCATTTCTCTATCATCAGGACTGTGGAGAAAGAATCCTATATATGAATTAACTGTAGCGTCTATGGCTATAGTTAGTGGGGGTAACTTTAACCTTATTATGGAAATTGGTATTTAATATCCGAAACATGCCATATAGAAGATTACGTGATTATTTTGTCTTCATAATCGAACAACGTCAATTTATACCATATACACTGTAGATGTCGCAAATTCATCAATGCCTTAACGTAATATGAGTACTGAGGAACTATAGCCCATGTGAATAAAAATGTAGCTGAAGATCCGAAATTGATGCTTTTTCTCCATCAACCGGAAAAAACCTTGCGGAAAGTCTTGTCCTACACCCGTATAAGACTCGCACGAACTAAAGCCACGAGACAAAGACATGCGGTGCGGGGTTTGTGAATTTAGTTCTTGAGCAGGTCGAAGAGGACGCTTATTTTTGTCGAAAAATCATATTAAGTGACAAAGATCCGATTTGAATCAGTCTTCACTAGATCATCGATCTTTATATTTCAAAACATTAGGCCGGAACTCGCACTCAGTGAATGGCCAACTCTGCGGAACAATGCTCAATGATTATTTCTTCGAAGATATGGACTACCTCGGTCCGGACATGTGGTTCCAGCAGGATGACGTTACGTCCTATTCTTCCCGTAAAACCATTCATTTACTCAACGATAATATTATACCAGGAAATGGACCAGTGAATTGGCCATCGAGATCATGCGACTAGGTGACACTCTACGAGTATTACTTCTTGTGGAGTTATGTAAAGCCTTCTGGATATTCATATATGCCAACAAACTGCAAACTATTAGGGCTTGAGAGCCAATATTCATGGTACAGAGCCCATAACGCTCGAAAGAGTGGTACAAAATTGAACTGAGAGGATATGCTAAAGTCATATTCAGAATATAACGTCGTGAATCACTATTCATAATAGCTTTAATTTTTTACAAAGCTGAGCTGTTCTCTTCTCACTCGTCTGACTCATCTAGTATTAAAAGCGGCACCATTCATGTTTCCAATCAAGCTATGATTAAACTTAGAATCTGTGGTGTAATCCAATCAAGACCGTCTCAGTTTCTGACAGCATAAGGGAGCTCTCCGAAAAAAATGGATTTGCCCCCATGTTTAAGCATCCGTTGTTTGAATGGAATTGATAAGACCACGACAAGGTTGCTTTCCACCAGACTGCGAGCAAATATTTTCCTTGCCTGAGTTTCTGCTGGTTTATCCTTAGATCATCTGGCTCTGCTCTAAGTGGCATATCAGAAACCAGGGTATGTCAAATTTATTAAATCACAATATAAAACCAAAAAGAAAACCCAATTATTGAAAAATACTTAAAACGAAAATTGTAAAATCCTTAAATTAATTCAGAACACGTGATTCGAAATACAAATGGGTTTTACCTGTGCAAAAACTGTTTCGAAGAATTATCGAAAAACAAAAACTGTAAGTCCTAGAATACCATTCCAGAACCCCCTTATTTCCCAAAATGGTAGTAACGAAGCCGAATCCATTTGGAAAAGCTTATTACAAATAAAAGATAATTTCCATATCGCCAGATGACTGAAAAAAGAACTGAAACAAACAGGATTGTCCTACCATTTTCTGCGTACATACTTATATACAAGTACAAAGTTCGTACAAAGTTCTCCATTAGGATATAAGTAGCAATATCCATAGAGAAATAGCAACGTAGAATTATTTTCTTTTTTTCTTTCTTCCATTTATTTTCTCCGTTGTTAACGTAAAACTTCCCCATAGATCCTCGAAAACCCGCAATTATATTCTTCCTCAGAACTCAAAATTAAAATGTCGCTCAAGGAGCTTCAATACTTGGATATGGATGTTTGTCGAAATCTAAAAAAATATCACAGAAGATATGGATGTTTGTCGAAATCTAAAAAAAATATCACAGAACACTCTCCTTTGATGTTCGGAAAATATGTTTTCGACTAGCAAAGTGAAACCTTATCTTCTTTTGAAATAAAGTTAAAAACTAATAACATCGGAGGTTTAAATTCAAATAAGGCGGAACCAGTGGATACGCAAGTAAACCACTAGACATTGCTAAGGACGTTTTAAGATTAAAAACAAAAAACACAGGAGTCGCTAGTAGCCGCAGGTGCACAAATAACAATAAAATATATGAAACAATGGTCACCATTTATTCCAAACAGCGATAAAATAACAAATTCAGATAAGTAAACATCATTGCAATGGCCCACATATATACATATATACTCGTTTTTATCTAAAGAAGGAAATGTTATATAATATACTCGTACCATATGTGGTGGTTCTGGGAAAAAATGTGATTTTTCATTCTAAGTTTGTAGGTGGGAGCATAACCAAACAACTGCTGTAGCGTGTGTAGAGCAAGAATGGATACAGATTTCCGTATTTCGTAGTAAATACGAATACACATGGACTTTCAAGATTGCATATTCAAAACAGTAAAATTAAGCAACAGAACTCCGGAATTCTACAAAAGTTTAGAACATTTCTGCACTTTTCTTTTCACTTCCATTTCAATTTTAGAACCTAGTCAAACGCTCTTGTATCATACTTTACTTGTCCCCTATATAGCGATTTTACTGAATTTTGCGAATTCTAAAAATATAAGTTATAAAAATTTGCTATGAAATAATTTTTGCGGTGGAGTAGGCACGTCGTTCTGCACATAGCTGTTATTCCAACATGCCCCAAAATAAAATCACCCTACATTAAACGATTTGTAACTTTTCCGCTTGGTGCTTTTCAATGGCTTCTTGGCGTGGGCTGCAGTAATATTCACTTTCATCTGACTAAAAATAATTTACATATTTTACCTTCGTTGGATCACTCAACTCGTTTCAAATCTTCTACAGCCTTTGGAAAACTGGTGAGACATGAAAACACCCCAATGACCGGCAACAAAGTTTTGTAGAATCATATCCACCGAAAAGTTGAACCTGAGTTTACACCAATACCACATTACGGAAGCACTAATATTTCAAAGGCAAAAAGTTTGATATCGGGCTCTTCTATCGATTATGCGTGCACTTGGGATCGACGAACCTCTTCTCCAGTGAATTAAAAATTACCTTTCCCAAGGTTCAATTCCAGTTGTTTTCGAAAGGTTCAATTCAGATATCAACAAAGTAAACAATAATATGCCCAAGTTCTCGGTTCTGTCTCCAACACTCTCTTTAACTTTCATTATTAACGACAGAACCCTCTGGTTTTAATATTCCTCTTTGGACTTGCTTTTCGGTTGTAGAAAGTTAAACTCCTTAAATTCCAATGTTATAAGCGTTACTAATTGGCTTACCATTAATCAGGTGAAACTTAATTAATAATAGCAAACCGATAAAAACAGGAGTTACGTATTTATATGTCAGCATTTTGTACCGACTCATAGAATAGCACAGCGTGTAGATCCAAATTACCCCCTTCTTGGCACGACCAATTTCCTGACAATAGCTTCTTTACACTGCTAGAAAGCCGACAAAATTTTGGAGGTTTTCGACATGACATCTTTAGTCCAACAAAATTTGTTATTCAGGATGAAACCCAAATACTTAGCTTCGTTGGAAAGACAGATGGTGATGTCTTTAAGCACTAGATGATTCAAACCACTCGGTGTACCAGGAGCACATTGACTAAAAGCCCATTTCTATTGTGCAAACCGTCCATCACGTCTGCACTTTAGATCAGACAGTCGCTAGGAATAAGAGCAGAGCTACCTCGTCTGCATTATGCATTAGCGTAGTCTTTAGAACTATTAAGATCGTTAAGCAGAGTTCTTATAGAAAAACTATTGTAGTTCAACCGATGAGAAATATTATCAACGGCGGCGATTTATGTAACTCGGCTAACTTGCATCTTCAGTTATAAAGTTTTGAGTTTGTGAGGCGGTCCTGATCAGGTTTGCTATGAAGTAAGCCTGAAGCAAGGACACTGAGCCTCTGCTTCGACTAAGTGTAGGTGCCATGAAATATTATACGTATTTCCGGTTTAGTTTGTCCTTTTGAGGACTTTGACCAATTCGCTGGATTCACTGAGTGTTTCGATATTTTAGCCATTGTTCTTATAAGAGGTGCTCTTATAGGAGCACGCCTATATTCTTCTTTTACTTCGATCTGTAAAAGTTTCGCTCCTTAGAAAAAGTCTTATGTTGCCTGTTTGGAAGTTTTCCGGGTTCGTAACGTAGTTACTGCAAATATGCATCCCACCATGGAATGCCCGATCTGCAAGAGTTTTCCCTGCCTAGACATGTCACTTAGGTCAGGTTAGGTAATAAACTGTGTGCTAGTCCCTAAGGGACAAGTATACCCGGAGGCCTATTGGTCTATTGTAATCACCCTTTGTTCTGTTAGGGTTTATATTATTATTATTAAGGTGGGTCCTGCCAAGCGGATATTGGCTGTAAACTATCCACAGCTGTTACTCGTAACATATCTAATGGAATCTATCAGTTTTGATAACGTCCTCAAGTTATCTAAAAAAATCTTTACTCAACGTTTGGCGCAGCGAATTAGTAGGTTAAAGCAGTCGCACAGCAAGTGTGTGATAGTGTCGAGGAGGGTATGTACTCTCTCGTTGTCTATGTTTGGCCAAAGTGAGATGACACAGTCACCCTTAGAGATGCCGATGAATCGTTCTATAACTATAAGTTCCAGTTTGGGTTACAATTGATATATTGTTGTGGATTACTCCATTCCCTTTCACTTTTGTGTGTCCAGGTAGTCACCAGATATCCACTCGTTGAGGTTCTCAGACTCTACTTGTACCTCTATTGATGATTTGATGGTTTCACTTGCCGTTATAGCTGCTGGACAGTCCAGAAAGATAGAGATATGTGTGAGATCAAGTTCCATCAGTAGTACAGCCTGTGCAGCTTTACGAAAGGCAAATATTTCTGCCTGAAAACTACTACATACAGTCCGAAATCTTGAAGGAGTCCCAGATCTGTAGCATTTCATAGTAGACTTCAGCTCCAATACCTTTGGACGCAGTCATGTATGCTAGGAAATGATGTGGAGAAACCGGTATCAAAGTCCGCGCTTGGGACGATGTAGTCACTACACTTCATCATTATTAATGGTTCACACTCCTTTATTATAGATATGTGCCTTAAATTGCGGTGCATCTATAGGCCTGATACTTTTAGTCTGACCGAGCATTTGGAAGCCGTGCATAAGAGGAATTCGTTTAAAGGAAGGAGGTTGAGAAATATCTCTAGTGCAAATTGGGGAGTAGACCTTAATGCTCTGTTATTTGTGTAGGCATTTTCAGGTAACTAGTCTTATTCGCGGATTTCCACCAAACCATTGCACCATAGGTAAGAATTGGTCTAACTATGGCCATGTACATCTAGTGTATTATACATGGTCTTAGTATCCAGCGTTTACCATAGGTTCTTTATCAGGTGTAGAATGCTCATAATGGTTGTTTGGTTCCTTCTTCCATATTACGCTTCCAACTAAGTTTACAGTCTAGGACTTCGTATGAAAGTTGTATCCTAACACTTTTCTGGCTTTCTATTTTTTGTGAACAACACTAGTTGGGTTTTTGATAGATTTATTCCTATACCGTTTTGTGTTGTCCATTTTGAGAGTGTATTCAAAGCCGACTCTATTAGTGCGCTGATCGTTGGAAGATGTTTTGCTCCCACCAGAATGCTACGTCGTTAGAGTAGGCTACCGTCTTAATACCCTTCTTTATGAAACTTGTGATGATGTCATTTACAACAAGAAGCTGCAGAAGGGGAGATATCACTCCTCCTTGTGGAGTTCCTCTTAAAACCGTTTACATGACTGTGTCCCTCCCAAATTCTGAATTGATAATTCTGGTTTTTAGCATGTTCCCTATCCTTTGTGCTGTTGTTGCTTCTACACGGAGCTTGTCCAAAGGCTTCTTTATAAGTAGATCCTATGTTTACATTACTAAATGCTCCTTCGGCCGTGGTGTATTCTGTATATTCACAGCCTTTTCTATAATAGCCACAATCTCGTGTAGTACCGTCTGCCGTCTGCCGTCTCCTCTAATTTTCCTTTAAGGTAAGCGTGTTTGTAGAGTTTTCGTCTTATATGTTGATCTAGAGTTCCCTCCAGTGTTTTCAACAGAAACGAGGAGAGACTTATGGGTCTGAAATCCTTAGCAGAGGAGTGGTTAGGTCTTTCTGTTTGTGAATGAAAATCAATTTTACATCTTTCCAGCTGTTTCTGACGTAGGCCAGCTTTAGACAATATGATGTATGGAATTGCGTGTTTTAACACGGCCGGTATTATCTCGTCTATTCCCGCCGATTTTTAGGGGTTGAAAGAACTGGTCGCCCATGTTATTATATTCTCTGTGATTATGTTAAAGATTATGGGTTCATAGGGATGCTGTGGCGCCAGTTAATACCTATTCATCAATATCCTTACAGACCCTAAGAAGCAATAGTTATTCATGGCTGCTCCCTGTCCAGACTCCATTTGAGTCTTTCAGATATCCCGCGGCTATTGAATCTCTGAATAAGAATTTCCTAAACCTAGCTGATTCTATCTCTTCCCAAAAAAGAGTGTAAGACTGTTTCCTAGCCATTGTTACGTTTCTTGTGTAGAAATTGAATGAGGGCTTGCGATGACTAGAAGTTAATGAAGGTTTTATATTTCCGAGCTTCTTCTTAAAATGCGTTCAGTTGGTTTTTCTTGGATTCTTCCGTAAGAACAAGACCGTGATCGTACATCCGGTTCTGATTTTGGTATATTGTACTTGTGGTATGCAAGTCTATAGTGTTTAGCGTATCTGTTGGGCACCGTTAACGGATTACACGCTTTCAAACGCTCGCAACAAATTCTTACTTAGAGCCAATTTATGGTCATTTTTTTATATCTTAAACATATCTGAATGATCTTTAGCCTACATGAACGAAAACAGATACAGCAACTATTCTCGATCGAGCTGGATGAAAATTGCTCATCAAAAGTAAAACATAAATTCGTTTAAAGAATAAAAAATCAACGCTTCCCTCTAAAGTCAGACTTTCTACACTTTGGAAGGTCTTATACGGCTTATTCAATTCTCATGTCCATTAACATTTGTGAGAGCTCAGTCAAGTTTTTCAAAAGGGCTGATTACGAATAAACTTGTTAAGAGCTCTTTAAGACATAGGCTTTGAAGCTCTCTTACTGTTTAAAGTACGACGTCGAAGTCGTATTTGCTACATAGCTTGGCCAGTAATCAGCCACAACCACAATACGCAAAAGGCAAACCCACCTAATTGGCTTGCCGGCAACTCGCAATTCCATGCAATCAAAATCTTGAGAGTATACACATTCAGTGAGAGAGAAACAGCATATTTCACCAATATTCTGTAGTAGCCTACTTCGGTTCATATCCTGCTAAATCTGGGAAAAACACTTAGAAAAAGAATTTCTACTTTGAACATTCTAACACGCATGGGATAGTAGTTACATGTTTCTACAGAAGGCCTGAATTATTAGTTACGCAATACCACAGATGGCTCCATCAGTAAGTATTGGTCGATTTTGACATATACAAAATGTGTCATGAACCAAGCTTAGACATTTGGTAAACAAATCGTTTAGATACATTAATGATTTTGTTTTGGCGTCATATACTTTTGGTCACATACTTATAATCGTCATTTGAGGGAAGTGTTGATTTTCTTCTTTCATTCGAAGAAAACGGCGGTTGAAGCACATCGAGAACTCAAAAAAGTTTACAGAGATGCTGCTCTAAGTGAAACAACGTGCCGTAATTGGTTCCGTCACTTCAAAGACGGTGATTTCGATGTTGACGACCGCCCGCGTGAATGAAGACCAAAATTCTTCGACATTGCACGATGAGGATCCATGACAAATGCAAGTAGAGCTTGCTTCAGCATTAGGAGTTACCCACCAAGCCATTTCCAAGCAATTGCATTCGAATAACGGCTACAATACGAGCAGAGACACAAAAAAAGTGATTCTAGAGCATGACAATGCTCGGCTTACGTAGCCAAACCCGTTAAAACCTACCTGGAAACGCTCAAATGGGAAGTCCTGCCCCACCAGCAATATTTTCCAGATATTACACCGTCCGATTATTGGTTGTTCCGTTCGATGGCACATGGCTGATCAGCAGTTTCGCTCATATGAAGACATCAAAAAATGGCTTCATTCGTGGATAGCCTCAAAAGATGAACACTTTTACTGTAACCGTATTCGAGCTTTGTCAGAAGGATGGGAAAAAGTTGTAGCTAACGCAATACGCAATATTTTGAATGATTCATTTGTAACGATTTTTTCACAATAAAGTTGCATTTTCATCAAAAAACAGCGATAACTTAGTTGCGCACTTAATAGAGGAACCTAAAATTCCTCAAAGAATTCCAAGTTTTTAGAATAATTACCAAAAATTCGTATTGATTCGTCATCTACAAGTTTTCTTCTTTTTTTGACGTTATATTCTATGCTCGGATTTAGCCTCCGGAACAGCACGCATTCATTCTATTCTGTATAGCAACATGTCTCCAAATATGGACGGCTAGTTTTAGCGTAAATCAAAAGCTAGTAAATATGAAGATTGTGGTGTACATATGTAGCGAGAAAATATTTATAAACTATGACCACAGGACTATTGGATCTGAATTTAAAATCAAATCTAGCTAGCTATTTTCAAGGCCTATGGCATTCGTTCCCCCCATGAAAAATAATAAGGCAATCAGATGTTTGTTTTCAGTTGGTACAATATAAAGTACATTGAAAAATTGTACGACTTTTGAGAATCTCCTATTCTTCTTTCCTTCTTCTTAGCTACCGATTTAAGGTTTGCTAGTTTTCAGTTCTTCAACCGTTGCCGAGATGTGCAAATCACAAGTTCATAAGCCGACAAGTATAGTATATCTACAAATGTAAGTAGGCTTAACGGCTTGTCCTTCTCATCCAACCCTTATTTGCTCTGTATCCAGCTGGAACTTCACATAGAAACCCATAAGAACTAATACTGTACAGTAAGCCAAAAGATCCAATCCTTTCGACAGTTGAAATAGGCGGTTGTTATCCCTTAGCAAAATTTAAATAGCGCTGTGCAAAGTTTCAGCAATTTTTCTAAATCTGCTCTGGCCCATTGTGTGTACTCGTACGTATGGTATATGTACATACTTGGAAGGTGCTACTGCTTGTTGATGTTTCCCCATTGATCTTTGTTGTAAATGTCCTTAATAGTCCTCCACTCTGAACAGTTCATTCATACGAAAGTTGTGATATGCCAGTTAACTCATTGTACATCGAAATAAAAATTCCATGCTACCCAATCAAGAATTTGTCAGAATGAAAATCAAAAATTCATGCTTTTAAGCAGACTTAACTAGAAAGCGGCGAATGTGATTGAGATTGATGTACGTCTGACGTCAGTGCCAAAAATCCAGCAAAACGGTGGCAATAAATTGTCGATGCGGCTTTGGATTGGTCTGTATCTACCTCAGATACTCAAAAATGTTACGTGTGACATCTCTGAAAGAAAAACCTTGTATGCGAATTCAATTACCAGTGAACAGTGATATTATGACTTTCATTTTTCTTATCCTGATACCGAAAAAAAAAAAATAGTAAGAGCAGGAAAACATCAAAACCATTTAAAGCGTAATTACAATACAATATTTTGCTGTTACTTTCATTCATATTAGAGCGTAGTTTTTCACTTGTTCAGTATTTAGAAGTATACAGTTCGTTCCGAGTAAAATATACTCGTAGGTTTGTTTGGGAGGTGATTCCTTCACATAATTAAAGGAAATTGTATGGGTGAGGAGAGTTGAAAATACATCCCATCTGAGATAAAGTGAGCAAAGCCCTGAGTTGACCTTTATCAATTTATTTTGAACAAAATAACATCGTCAAACTCGTAATTGTAGGTATTTTAGATGTCTTAAAGGAGCATTTGCTCCAGCATAATTGTATTATAAATTATTCAAGCGCAGAAGTAAATTATTTTCTGAAAAGCTCTACATTTTGATTTCTTTACTCTCTTTCGAACAAAAGCAAAGTTGGGTCCTCCCCGTCTCACCCCTATAACTTTCTAGATTCAATCCATCTTATCAAAGCAGGTAAAACGCCAAAATCAGATATTCTTAACTGTTAGTCGAATTGAAATTTTATTTAAACCGCTACAAAGGAATTGAACACCTGGAAGATAAAGGGTGTCTCAAAATTTCTACAAAATTTGAGTTTTGCGCCCTTTGTGCGGTAAAGTGTTGCCAACGAAAAAAAAAGCAGCGTGGCAGCTGACAGTTCAGGGTTATTAAAAATGAAGCGCTACATGAATAAACAATACTCAAGAGGGTGTGACTACTTTTGAAATGCCGGAGCACGTGTTTAGTTTTTCGGAAAATTGGATATAGAGGGAGAAATATATTTGGGCTCCAGGGTTATTTCGATCCATGGGTGGCTTCCAACATTTAATGGGGAGACTAAATTATTAGTGTAAATTGACTTGATGTTGTATTTAGGCAACCTTTTCAATATTTTAAAATTCGTACAAAATATGATCGGAATAGTGATTTAACTTCATCAACTGACACTCTGGCCGTCCTTGAACAAGTCGTTCAACGCAAAACATCGAAGTAGTTCGGGAAGGTGTTGCTGTATGTCCAGGCAGATCAATTCGGCACCGTGGTCAAGAATTGGACATTTCGAGAAGTTCTCGACGGCGCGGCGTATTCTCACAAAATATTTCCATCTCAATATTTTCATCTCTCAAATACAAAGTGGAATTGTCTCGAGAACTGAAGCCTATTGACCACGCACAGCGAAGACAGTTTGTCAAATGGAATATGGAATAACAAGTGGATGTTGATTTTTCGAACAAAGCTACTCGTATCTTCAGCGATGAGGCTCATTGTCAAAATTGTCGAATTTGGTGTTTAGACAATCCACGAGTGGTTATTGAGGAACAAATGCATCCACAACTTGCTGCTTTTTGGTGTGGATTTTGAGCTGGAGGTATCATCGGACTATTCTTCTTTGAAAATGCGACTAGTCGGGCAATAACAGCTAATAGTGCTCACTATCGCTACAACATAACCGCGATTTTGGTTTTTTGTGCCTAAATTGTGGATGTGGACGATTGGTTTCAACAAGACGGTGTCACATTCTATACAGCGGAGGAAACAATTCCACTACTGCATGAGTCATTTCCTGGTCGTGTAATTTCCCATTTTAGTGATCAGAATTGGCCGCTCGAATCATGCAATTTAACTCTGCACATTTTGGCTCATTTTGAGTTTTTCGCTTGCAAAAATCATAACTCTTAAACGAATAAATATATCGTAGTAAGTTTATTTGCCACTTAAAGGAAATTCCCAGCACTAGGAAGATAGTGAATTTTGAGAAAAATGCGTTACGGGGTGTTTCAGAATCTTCTGCTGAAATAGGACTTTAACACCACAGGAGATAAACATACTCGTAACATTTTACTTTAAAAATATTCAAAAGTTCATGATTGAAATGATAACAGGGTGTCTAAAAGCATATCCGAGCAAAACAGTGGTAAACTAAAGTAAATTAAAGTATTTTGTGGCACATCAGAGTACATAATAAAATAGTTCAGTAATTCGTTTCAAGTCAAACAGTGGGGAAAAAAGTAAAAGGACCTAAAATTAAAAAAAAAAAAAAATCTGATTTCTTGGAAACTTACGGGCTAATGGGGTAATGTCTAATAAACTTATCATTTCTGGAGAGTATTGGGCTTTAAGGTCTTGATGAAGAAATGATGAGCCTGCAAGCATGTTGAAAGAGTCTTCATTCTGCCGCATCCTTGAAACGTTGCGCGTATTTTGATATCTATGTTTCTTGTAGTCCTTATTAGTGGATTAGTGAGCTCCTCCTGAGAGTTCTCCAATTGGTAACGATTGATACTGGATTATATTTTGACTATGAACCAATATTTTACAAACAATAGGTGTTAGCTGTTTTTCAGGATACTTTTGCTTTAATAACTTTGTCGTTTTCTTGGCAAACTTTCTAAACTGGGCAGTGTTAACCTTTTCTCTGCAATTCAAAAAATTAAATATTATTTCAAACATCGTTATTACCTCTTTATTGACCCCAGTTACACGAGCTGTTGCCTCTGATTCTTGAAAATGTCTCCATGAAGTTTTTCATCATTGGTATTTCCAAATCTTTGTTTTGGTATAACTACATCGAGCCCAATGCTATCGCGAAAATGCTTTTGGAGCCCAGTTTTCTTATTTTTTATGCCTCCTTGATTTCAATAGATTCAACAATATCCTGTCCCTCTTGTCGAAGTGTACGAGTATATGAGAGTTTCAAAAGACCACTTGTCAGGACCTATAGGCAACCTCGATAGGCAATCAGTATTGCCATGTTGCTTTGTTGATCGATATCGAACCCATCTCTGTGATGACCGAGGGCTGAAGTCGCTGTCTTGTCATGTGAGGTAGTTTCTTGCTGGGACTGAATATCGTGACAAAAGATTGATGATCTGTAATCAGTTCAAATTGTCTCCCATACAAATACTGATGGAAAGTTTTTACGCCAAACACTGTCGAAAGAGCCTCTTTCTCGATTTGGCTGTATTTTCTCTGCGAGTCATCTAGAGTTTTCGATGCGAATGCAATTGGTTTCTCTATTGAGTCCGGTAAAACGCGACCAGGTTATTGGCATTGCTGAAATGTTCTAAATGGGAGATACCCACTATTTTACCTTTGAATTGGTCAAAAACACATTGTTGTTCTTTAGTCCATACAAAACATTCGTTTGGAGAACGCAACTTGTTGAGTGGTACAGCTACCTGTGAAAAGTGGTCGATGAATTGGTTGTAGTAGTTCAATTTGCCTATGAAGGCTTCCAGTTCCTTTTTATTTAATAGCTTTGGAAGATTTCGGATAACTTTTAATCGTGAATCGGAAGGTCAAATGCCTTTTGTGTCGATGATATGACCTAGGTATTCATTTGTTTTTGTCATCGAGATGTCCGTTGATCCAAGTACTGTTGGAAGATTGCAGTAGAACTGCCAGTTCCGAATGGCACACATTGAAATTCCAAAAGACCTATGTATTTCTGTGCTGACAACAGATAGCTTCTTGGAATCTTGATCTGGGGGAATCTATAGATACGCTTCAGTAAAATCCAGTTTTGTAAAAAATTCACCGCCGTGTACTTTGTGGAACAACTTTTGGTAATAATGAGTCATGAGTTGAGGACTGATTGCTCTGTGAAAATCTCCACAAATACGAAGTCAGCCGTTAGGCTTTTCAACCGTGGCTACGCGTACTTGGCGATTGACTGGAATGCACAGGTTTTAAAACTCCTAAGTCTATTAATCGCTCAAGTACCTTTTGAACTTTGTCCTTCAGATCAAACGACATTAGTCGATGTTTGAAAAATGTTGGTTGGCTGTTAGGTTTAAGTGTAAGATGACCTAGAAAATACTTACTATACCAAAGTTTTTATGACGACGTTTTTGTATTTTTCACAAAGGATTTTTGCATCAGCTTCTAGCCATATCAAGATCTGTGACCCAATCTCATCTCTACTAAAAAAACAAAATTCGCACCACGGGAGCTGTTGATTACATCTTGAAGCGATTTCGGCATTTACTTCGATCTTCATCTCTTGTCTATTGTGTAGATAAGTAGACGCTACGGAGATACCCACGTCGATTACAATTGTCGCGAATTGACCGTGGTCGGTAAAACATCCCGGACACGATATTCCGATACAAAATTGTTTATTAGACTTGCGTTATGACCTCGCTTAGCAAGCTCGTTAAGTAATTTCTACTGATGGTGATTTTATGGAAGTGTTGCTTCCTTTCATTGTAATATTGCAGGTGCAATTTGGGTCGGTTCGTATGCCGTCACCGTGTCTACAATTTCTTCCAAACTTGGACTTTTTTTCTTTGTTGCTGAGATGCGAACAGGATCATGAGGAGTGTAGAAAATCAGCATGTCTCTGATCTTACTGTCTGAATGTGAAGTCCTGCAATCTTCTTTAGTGCAAACGAAATTGCAGTCTCGTGCTAGGCCCTTCAGTTCTGCTATCCAGTTGGCGTATGATTGTCCTGGTGTTATTTTTTGCCTTAAAAATTTCCATCTCAATGCGAGCATGGGCATATTTATTTGGAAATGGGAAATAATGTTATTAAACGTATGTGTACTCACATCATTGGTTTCGAAAAGTTTTTGAACAACCTCGTTGAGATGATTTCCACATGTTCAGAAGAAGTGTTCTGTTATTTATTTATTTATTTGTTTTGTGCTGTTTCAATTGGAAAAATTCATTTTCAATCTCGAACTGATGAAAATTGGAATTGAGATCGATGTGGTTCGCTTTAGCATGTCTTCCATCCACGTTTGGTTAGATTTTAGAATTGCTTGCACTGCTGCAGAATAAATCATCGCCAATATGATGCATTTCAGTCGGGTTTAGTAATAATACCTTTTTATTTAATACCTTATGTGCAACAAGCGTCGACAGAGGTCAGGTTGAATTAAATTCATATATGCAATCGACTTCGACAGGCGGATATACCATCTTATTCTAATGTGTTTAGAGGGCGCGTTTACATCGGTTTATTATTCCAATTTATTTTGGGGATGTGATTACGTCAAATTCCAGGCACCTGATTCTTGTGTGTAATGGAGAGATTCCATAATCGTAATTATGTTCGTCATCATTTGATTCATCTTGATTGTTGAAGTTTTTTTTGTATTCTTTGCATATGGGACATGACCGCATTGACGTTGAATCTATTATTTTATTCAGAACTTTTCTGTCGATCATACTTTAAAAGAACTCTTGGTTGAAAAGTATCCGTAATTCATTTTTAACTTTATATACATACAGTACGAGTAGAGTGAACATTAGCAATTTGACTTTTGATATCGTTGACTGTACTTTTCATGAGTTCTCCAGTTGGCTTTGCATATTGGAACATAATGGGTCGGAAAAAATGAACTGATGATGGACGGTTCCGCTAATTATTTTGTAATGTAAGAGCTCTTAAGAATTTTCGGAAATGCAATTAATACCCCCTCAGTTTTTGCTTTCTAAAAGCCCCCTTACCGTATGATCCATCATGTCTTGAAGTTTCATTCTAGCTGATATTTTCGTGATTTTGTAATTTCCTGGAACTGCCTCTTTTTTGACAACTGTTATAATTCTGTAGGATTGAAGAACATCTACGTTGTGTTTTTTCAGGGAACTTCGCAAATTCTTATATTTTCCTTTTGACCGACCCAAATCCATATACGAAGCCGATGAATGATCACTATTATACTTGATAGGATCCTTTTGTGGATTAGAAAGGCTTCCTTTTACTCTTTTGGGAACACCAGCTTTCATATTTTCATGCTCGTTATTTATTGCTGAAGAATTAGAAAGATCTTCAGTGGTTATGTTTTCGGTAGCATTTATTAGTTTTTGTTTTTTGGTGAAAATCGAGCCCTCAGTTATTGATATCTTTGGCCTTCCCTTGGTAAATAAGACATTACTTCTGTTCTTTCAGTATCAATATGGAGACAATTTTGCAATAATTCCTTGCAAATTTGTTTTCAATTTCAGAAAAATTCTTCTCGGACAATTGGTAATCATTTATTACTGCAGGAATGAACTATTTTTTATTCGGACCGTAAAAAAAAACTTGAAATAAATTGTTGTACGAAATGTTCATTCTTACCTATTAACTTATATTTTCTTACGTGTCCTTTAATGGGGTTATTGAAAAAAACTGCTATCATATTTGATTTTACAAATGAACAGGTATATCACACAACACGAAAAATAAATAATTTTTTAGGTGAGCTTAAAAATTACTCAACTTTGACTGGCGCTACAAGCAAAACTGTTGATCCAAACGAAATAATTTGTTCGATTACCAGAGCACCAAATATTTGTTATTCCAGTGAATTTAAAAAAGAAAACTGAACTATGCAAGCAATTTTGCCCTATATCACTGTGAACGATTTGGATTACAAAATACACTTTATGAAAGTCAATTTTATTTTGGTTGTTGCCTTAATAATTTTTTGTCAACACCGAATAGTGGAAAAGTAAAGAACTTTTTCACTTTCGGAGGTTTGCCATTGGCCCATTTTTTCCGCCTCTTAGAGTTGGCCGAGTTTTAAAAGCGAGAACCTTTGTGTAGTAGTAGCCAGGGATGGCACTACTAATTCTCACAATTTTTACACCTGGGCAGAAAGAAAGTAAGTTCAACGTAATTGTGTGGAAGGGCTTATTAGATAGTAAGCTAGTCGGACCATATCGGCTTCCTCCAAAGCACAAAACGGATCTTTACCTGTAGTTTTTAAGAAACGAGCTACAAGAACTACTTTATTTCGGCATTAAAATTTGCCGCTGTGTATCAGTATGGGGTAGTCACATACGGCATTTGGTAGCATCTTGTATAAGGAGAAACATTTCCCACAATATATGCTTTGGAAACTTGCCCAAGCAGTTCATAAGCCGTCAGCGAAACTCAAAGGTGTCCGCCGAATATTTCATTACCGAGGGGAATCTGTAATTGTACTACAAAGTAAAGCCTTGAAATAAAAAGATTAATATTCATTGTGCGCAAATGTATTCATCTATTCGCATTCAACCCCATCTCTATTTCAGAATGCGACCAGCATACGATGCAGTCGCCGTTCCAGAGTAAAAGCATACTCTGCCAGGAGCCTTCGCAGCTCAATGACAACATAGTCACCAGAAGTTAACTTTTTCTGTATTACATCCAGTACTTGGGCGACAATGTCCCTAAGCAAGCCACTGCCAACATATGATGTAGGTGTTGGTTTTGTTCGTTACCTGAAATTGCCCATTTCAAAGAAATCTCTAGGCGATCCTCTAGAATTATTTAAAAGCAAAGAAAAGCAAACACGAACTAAAATAAAACTTCAGTCACACTTTGCAGAACTTTTCACTTCAAATTTGAACGTTGAACCCCTTATCTGTGGACAGACTTCTGCCGATAAATTTCATTGCGTGAAAAAGGTATCAATATGCCTTTTTGATTTCATCGTCGAGTTTGCCCGAGTGTTTTTTTCTCCATTTTTGTTAGATGACTTTCATAAGTAACCCACAAATTCTGTCACTTGGTTGTGCACTTCAAAGGCATCACATTTGGTGTTTCGCCTTCAATGTTTCAATGAACTTTTTAACCTGATACAGAAAAATTACAAATTTCCGAATAAATTACAAAAAACAGATTGCTTTTTGAAATCAGCCGCAGACATTCTTTTTTTTACATCTTAATGATAAGAGTGAACAAAATTATCACACTCAATGGCAGTCCATGTGGCTTTGTGGGATGCAAGTCTATATACGATGCGATTCATAGCTTAAGGATAAGGTTGGAGACACATCGCAACACCTGGATGGATCTGCATATCTTTTTCAGTGATTTGGAAATCTCTTTATCTATCCGAAAAGTAAATATCGTGGGAATAACTCGCCATACCATATGTACGGTGACATAAAAAAATAGTTAATGCAAGGCGCTAATAACCAAAGAATTGGAAGTTAAAATTGGGATACTCAAAGGTAAAATCTCCTGCTTTTCCAGTTTTCTGTTAAAGCCACACATTGACGAGTTCCGAACTACTCTTCTTCCTTTTACCGAGGAAGTTGTTCAGAATCTGGACGGTACACTCATCAAGTATTTTGAAATGGCATGAGCAGTTAGTAAGCAATCCTGCAGATCGCCCGTTTCTTCGTGGAACGCAGATCTGCGGCGTCTATGTAAGAAAACCAGAAAACTTCAAAACTGGTCACTTAAGCCCAATTTGGAGGAAGATTGGAATCTTTACAGATCGAAGCAAAGAAGAAATACTCCTAGGGCATTTTCATCGATGTTGAGGATGCTTTCGACAGTACAACTTTTGATCCCAGGTATAACTCGGCCAGACAGCATGGTGTAGACGAATCACTAGTTTTGTGGCTAAAAGCAATGCTGCTGAATAGCACCCCTATGGTGCACGTTGGTCGACTCACTGCTCAACGCACTCAATAATTCTGACGTCTATAGATAGCCACACGCGGATGATGTTGCTGTACTGTATGTATCCAGCGACTGCCTACTCTAAAGCGTCGGCAGCCCTAGACGTGATCGATAATTGGTGCACTAGTAATGTGCTTTGAGTCAATCCTCTCAAAACTGAAGTTGTCACCTTTATGAGCTGTTCGATCTGACTCATAAATTGCTTGAAGGCATCGCCATCCAATTCCATTTGGGTGTTATTCTGGAGAACAAACTTCTGTGGATCAAAGATTCTACGTCGAAAGCCTCTAAGGCGCTGTTGGCCTTCTGGCAGGGCAAAAGGGCTATCGGCAAGACATAGGCCCTGTCACCGAAAAAGGTCGTCTGGGTTTACACGGCTATGGTAAAGCCAATATATCCTATGCAGTAATTGTCTGAATGTCTTGGCTGCATGGGGGCTTTCACTAGCACACCTGGCTCCGCTCTATATGATTTGATAAATCTCCCTCCACTTGATATTCATTGCATAAGCTGCACTCTCAAAAGTATCGCCCATTTAAAAAGAGGTGGTCTTTGGTACAACGTGCAATGCAGCTTCGATGGCATTGCGCTCCGGCTGTCTTATGACTCCGGTCTTATAGATGTGCCACCTGATGGAACAACACCAGAACTACTGCTGCGGAAAAAATCGGAATCGACTTTCGCTGTGTTCAGGACTGGTTTCGGCCAGAATCTGAGCCAGGAAAGGAATGCAGTTGGATCTTCACGGACGGCTCCAAAACCGATGTGGCGCTGGTGTCTTTTTGGAGATCGACAACGTTGGGTTTCACTTCTCGTTAGAAAAACTTGCGTCTGTGTTCCAAAGGGAGATATACGCAATCATAATAGCAACGAACTACTCGTATGTTATGAAGAATCGGTGGTAGGGGGAAGCATTTGCATCTCTAGCTACAGCCAAGCTGCGCTTAGAGCTTTGCTGAACCCCTAACGACTAAGACATTGCTGAACTCAGTCGGAAGGCTGAATTCACTGAGTCTTGTCTGGGTCTAAGGACGCAATGGGATCATGGAAAATGAAATCGCCGATGAACCTGCCACGTAAGGTACAGCGGAGAATTTTTCGAGACACTACACTTTTACTAAACACTTAAATGTACTAATTAGAAGAGGTACAACACCCTGCAATGCTTACTATGGAATTGATGACGACACCACAGAGCACTATCTCTGTGAATGTCCGGCTTACGCTCGCATCAGGCTTCAGGTACTCGGCGTTGACATTCTAGATGCTGGTACTGTAGGCTCTTTATCACAGAAGCGCTTACTCATATTTCTTCGAAAGACTGAAAGATTTCATTAAAAGGCACTTATAAAGAGTACAATGGACTCGTTCTTTGTCTGGGTGCTCAGTTTCGACAGAAACGAAAAAAAAGAAAAGAAAATATTGTGTATACAGACTTTTGGAAAATTGTACCATGGTGTTGAATAAGTAAGACGACGGCGCATCAACTTACCTTAACACTTTTTTGAAATAGAGCGCGTCGATTTGGTTTTCCTGGATCTTTTCCAGGATCTGCCAAAGCGTGATCATTTCGTCGATTGTGAACATCCTGGGCCTAAAACTATACTGATCAAGTTGTTGATAAATGTATCTTCTATGCAATGTTAAGAAGGCTTATGCCTTTTTAATTTAAGCAGGTAAGAATGCCTCCTTTCTTGAAAATGATTCTTCAGGCATACTTTATGTTGACTTAATCTTGTAAATGAATTGGTGCATTCTCTCTACTTAACCGTCTCCCGTTGGCTTCAATATCTCGTGATGTAAACCGCCCGCTACAGCATCCTCGTTTTACTTAATCTAAATATTGCTATCCTGAATTCATTTTGGTCAGCTGGATGGATGTCTTGACATGCAAATTAAATGGATAATTCTGCCTGACAGCGGAATTTGAGTTTTCTTCGGAAGCGGCACTGCGGTGCCGGCTGTAGCTTTACTACTAAGCTTCCTTGTTAATCTATACAGGCCTCTGTTCGAGTCTTGTTACCTTGGCACGCTGTTTTTTTTATTTTTTTGTGAAACTTCCGAACATTGTTTCTGAAGTAGCACCTCTCCATTTCCTTGATGGCGCGCTTATCATGGTCTTCCTTTTACCGGACCGTTCGCGTTCTTATATGAAGTGCCCTGTGTGCGATTGCCTGCATTCTTCATCATATCACGTGTTTCATGGAGGTACGCGGGCGAAACTCAACACATCAATTGCGGAGTTTATGCCATCAACGCAACTGCTCTTCAGTACTTGATATTGGCTGATAGGATACGCGATCGGCAAGGAATTACAGTTTTTTGCATTGCAACCGGCCAAATTTAAATTTCTTTGCAGTGTTTCTTTTTTTTGTGATGTCTGAGATATACGCGCTTGCGTGCAATGAGGTAGTGGTGCGTATCTATGCTCTCCGTTCAGAATATTCGGAAATGTATCATATATAGTAATACTGAGGGAATGATCAATTTTGTTGAGAGTTTGATGTTCAGGTGATTGCCATGTTTTTTTGTGGATATGAAGTTGTGTGAAAACCGTGTGCTACTCGTAACTCTAGTGATGTTACGCCTCACAGCGAAGTCAATTAACCTTACTCCGTCTCGGGACGTGGTGTCACGCAAGGTGTTCTTTCCGACTGTGCTGATAAAGATGTTCGCCTTTTCTATTTTGGTACTCAAATCTCCTAAGATGAGGAGTTGTAGAAACATTCTTTGTTTGTGTCCTCGGCATTAGTATAAAGCATCCGCTTACATGTCCAAAGCTTTAGTCTTCTTACGTAAGTTTATCCCTTAAAACAAATAGGCACCCAAAAAGACACTGGTGTTCCTTCTTTTGTGAGGCCCATCCCTCTGGACTTCCATATTGGCTCACAGGGGTTCATCAGCCATCATCTGGTTTTCAGCGCACTGACTACTGCTGAAAACTCTGCTCCAAATACGTTAAAGTATATGCCTATAGATTTGGCAGGTTACGTCCGGTTGGATGACACTAGTTCCCAGCGGCTACCACGAGCAAGTAAGTTAAGCTCAATTAATTTGTTGTCATAGTTGCAGCACTGGTTGACGCTGATCAGTGCCTACCCTTATCCACACCCAGTCACCCAGTATGAATCGATTGCGAAATAATTTTAACTTGCCGAACAAAAAATAATAAATTCTAAAAAATACCTGGGGTTTCATAATTCCATGGGAAAGCAAAAGTGACTCATCAAAACCTACGTTCCTACAAAACAGTCATCCAAGTTTATCCAAGCTTAGATAAACAAAATAAAAATTCAATTTTCTGTTCTGTATTTTTATTTCTAACTGCCACACATTAATACAGATGTATACGTGCGATATTTGTTAAAGGCTATTCCGAAATCTATTTTCTTATCTACCAACTACCACATGCCACGTGCACTTTCCTCTATCCGGCATCAGGAATTATGTCTTCAAATATTTGAGGTCATGTGTACATATGAATGTAGGTATAGCCATTTCACTTTTATTTGCACTTGCCCTTTGGCGTTACATTTGTTATAATAATATTTAATCTAGTCCATGGCAACAATAAGACACCGCCGAAAGAATTCTTTTTCCGGTCTTAATTACGAGTACCACCGTTATCGATTTGCAAACTAATTTTTCGCCTTCGATAATTGGGTTGATAGCACCAAGAAAATATTAAGTCTGCTCGAAAGAGCCTTAGATATCACATTGAATGGTCCTAGGGCGGAACTACGAGTACCTACGAGTATTATGATATTAGAAAAAAGTTTATTATTCGAATCTATTGAGATTGTATTGCTTTTGTTTTCCTTAATGAGACCTGCGTATGCTGAATCTCCAATCACCTCAAGTGGTTAGGAATACTACATAACTAATCAACCAAAAACTTTTTCTGGGAAAGTGGATTTGTTAACTTTTGGTTAAGTTAAAAAGAAGTATAACCGACTTTTCGAATACCTGGCACACACAGCAAAGGTTGGTGGTTTATTTAAACGGAGGGTGAAGCCATAGATACAGGGATGAAACTGAAAACCTATGGGACTCGTTGTAACACAAGCACGCATACGGAATGCTACAGGAAACTGATGTACATTTATTCACGGTAGAGTACACGTATGAATACGAGTATGTAGCTTAGGTTCTTCTATTTCAGCTTATGAAATATTTTCTGAAAGCAATTTAGCCCTACCTCGATACCAAGATAAATATTTTTTTTTTCTTTTCTTACCAAACATTGTAAGGAAGGACAAATACATTACACCTGGGGAAAGTACTCCCTTGTTCAACACACGCCCTTGATTATTCATTCCACAATTATCTTAGGTAGTGGCTTCTGCAAGAAGAAATGAGCCAATTTATAAAAAAATTCCAATAGAAAACTCTGATAAATGCCAAACATGCGAAGAACCGGGAACAGTGCAGAAGAAGTCTATTGAAAAAAATATTGTGGATATGCTTTCAATTGTAGGGGGTAGTTTCCATCAGACCTGAATTAACCACAGTGAATAAAATTAAAAGAATTATTACACGTAACACTACTTTGGGTTATACAAGGAACGAGGATCTCGTTTCCCAGTGGTTATAAAATCACAGATAAGGACTAAACGCCCGCATTTTTGTAATAGCCATGCAATATTCACTTGTAAAGTTCTGCGCTGTTTATATTATTTCCACAAGGAAGCTTAAAAATCAAAGTGTTTGTATATATCTATTGCTTACCAGAAAACTAATCTGAGGTATAATATTAATATTTAGTTGAATCTATTATTGCGTTAGTTTCATCTTGACGTCAACAATTCGTAGATTCAGACGGATTTTACATACCCAAGTTTAAATACATAAATAAAACTTTTGAGGGCTTCAATTAATCCTCCACATTTCTCCGACCTTTAAAATTTCATAATTGACCAGATATTTTCAATTTCGTCTAGACTGTTAGGAAGCCAATCCAGCACACGGATACTTTGTTCTTCGAGGTATCTTTTTACTTTAAAAGAGATGATAAAAAGTTGCATTAATCAATTAATTATTAAAATATCAAATATTAATAAATTGTTATCTACAATTGAAAGTCGAACTCAGGTTTGTCCTCCAGAAGGACACCAGCAATGAACACAAATCGATTTTCCATTCCTACCTCTGATTCTGGACGAAACCTTTCCTAGACAAAGAGACTTCCAAAGGCAGTCGGCACGCATGGTAATCGAACTTCGGTCCGGATTGTACCAAAGACCCCTTCTTTGTAAACGAAAGATGGCTTTGGTAGCCCATAATATATGTAGATAACAAGGGAAGGGAAATTCATCAGTGCATCTAGAAGAGGGCCAGGTGTGTTCGATGTTGCCGGAACTAACCATTCTTTGGAATCTGCTAAAAGCAGCAGTGACATATTTTCGTGAACGATTTTCTCATACGATAACCTACTCGTAAATCGAAAAGGCTCCCCCTTGTGTAAAAAACGCATGTCGTGCCAAGAGCTTCTTTACACTGCCAGACAGACGATAATGCCTTGGAGATTTTTGGCATGAAATGTTTAGTCCAATGAAGTTTATTATTCAGTATGACACCAAAATACTTAGCTTCGTTTGAGAAACGGATGGTGATACCTTAAGTGCGAAATGAACCAGACCAGTCGTCCTTCTCTTAAATAAGACAAGTTTAGTTTTGCATTACTGTACTATTGCACAAATCGGCAATCACTGAATATGACTGAGGATCGAACTACGGAGTGTCTTAAGCAGTGAGTCAACTAACATGCAGCATAGAAGTGGGAACAGGAGACCGCTTTGCTAGCAGCTTCTGATTACCCCAGTCATTACATATTGTCCCCAGACTGCGTGAGCATTCAAGGTCCTTTAAAAAAAATAAAAAAAAAATTGCTCGATCAGACAGAGCTATTTTTTTTTTTTAAATCGGCGCCCGCTAAAGAGGGTTTTGCACCCTTAAAATGTTCGTACACAGCGCGGGCGAAGGAAATTTAGGGAGGAAGAAAAGACAGGTACCGATGTACAAGGTTTTTAAATGTTTGTAAATTATAATTACCAGGAAACACAGAGATCGGCAGGGCATTCCATAAGCGAGTTGTGCGCCTTAGGAAAGAATCACGATATTTTAGAGTATGTCCGAAAATGGGCTTGAGAGTATACTTATGAGCATTCATAGCGAGACGGGTGTTAAGGTTGAAAGCTTGAATGGGCGGAATACTACTGGCGATTTCAATGGAGTGCTGGTGGTGGAAATAGCGATAAAACAAGGTGAGATAGGAGACATTACGTCGGTGTTCGAGGGTGTCAATTGATTGACTGATATTGGTATCACCAATGTGTTTTATCGCACTCTTTTGAATCCTATCTAGCAGGTGCAGAGATGTTTTAGAAGCACCTGACCAGATGTGGGCATTGTACTCCAGTTTTGGGCGGATGAATGCCTTATATATTGTGGCCAGATCAGAGCGGGTAAAATATTTCTTACATCGCTTGGGGAAACCTAGACATTTCGCAGCATGCAAGTGCCAGTCATGGATAATGGCTGGGTATTTGAATTTCGCTTTAAAAACAGCAGACAGCATTGAGTTTTGGAAGCATTAAATTCCACTCGGTTGATAGTTCCGCAATTGGTTATGCTGTTAATATCGGAATTTAATGAGCTTCATATACGCTGCCGTTCCCGTTCTACAGCCGAAGTGGCGGGGCGTGAGTCCGGGAACGAATATGAAAAGCAGAGAGTACTGTCATCAGCAAAGGAATATATTGGATTAGAAGTAGCAGACAAGAGATCATTAATGAAAATTAAAAATAGTGTCGGAGACAGAACGGAGCCCTGGGGAACACCAGCATTTATTCAGGTGAATATCAGACTTGAAACCGTCCAAGACAACTTGAATTGAACGTTCCGAAAATTAATTTCTAATCGACATTTTCGACAAAAGAGCCTGATGCCAAACTCTGTCAAATGCCTCAGAAACATCAAGTGCAACTATCTTTCTTTCGCCAGATTGATGTACGCTTTGGTTTCACTTTTCGGTGTACATGTCATCAAATCACCAGTGGACCTCTTGCTACGTAAACCATATTGCCGGTCATTGAGAAGTTTCCGTGTTACGAGATATTTCATGAGCTGATGGTTTATCAGCGTTTCCATGGCCTTAATGAGAAGGGACGTAAGTGCAATGCGTCTGTAGGAGGAGAGAGAAGAAGATTCGCCTTATTCAGGGACGGGCTGGGCAAATGCTGTTTTCCATCTGCTCGGAAAGAGTCCTAAAGAGTAGGATTGATGAAAAATCTTACGCAGTGGTTTTGCCAGCGTGGAAGAACACCTCTTCAGAAGAAGGGGAGATATACCATCTGGACCAACACAATCTGCGAGTGTTGAGCTAGCCGCAAAGTGTGCGGCAAACAGATTGGCCTTGTCCAAAGATCTGACAGCTGGAATGTCATTGCAAATGAGCGTTGGGATGGAGGATGAGGCAGAATTTCTAATGTTTTTGACGAATGACCTACAATTTTTACTACCTTTGGGACATTGCAGTATTTTTTGTCTCAGTTTTGGGTCGTATTGGAATTTCACACGATTGAGAAACACTTTGCAGACATTATCGAAAGGACCCAATTGTCAATGTAAATGCCCAGGCCGTGCTCCTTCTGTCGAATACTTCTTTAATTCTGCGTTCTTGGGCATGTTGCATTTTGAACAGAGGTTGCATTCGCTGTCCCGCTTTGTGCACATGGAGCCCGAACATTCTCTTCATACTCTTTAGCATGAAGGAAGTCAGAATAATATATCTGCTGACTTAGCGATCGTGAAAGCATATTTTGCCTTTTTCGATACAGAGGCTGATCTATTTGTTCACCAGCATTTCGGTAAGTATACCAGGCTTACACTGAGTCTGGGGTTTCACTGTTAGACGCCTGTCATGTAGACTTAAGTCAACGGGATGCCCATACATCCATGGGAGCAAGGATACGCTTTGCTATCGCTTACCTACATTAGTAAATAATACTAAAGCAGAACTTGTGATGGATGCACAAGTTCCACCCTTGGTATTGGTCGGCGCTGACCTAAAACCTCATACGATTTATTGCAACTCTACATTGGGTCAACCTAACAGTAAAACACTTCCCGCAATTTTGGGTTTAAAAAACAGCCACCATGATGCTTCCACAAGGGCGTCTACCTCTAATAAGGCAGGCTCGGACCGAGATCCGGCGCGCCCCGGACTGCTATTGTACCTTGATTTAAGTCCTGGTAGGGACTACCGGTGGTCCTGCCGCCAACAAGACCTATGACCGGGAAATCGTAGCGACTTTCAGTGGCGTCATCTGAAAACCCCTACGATAGGACCAGTATTTTGCTCTGCCCCCTCTTTTTATTGGACAACGTTATTGATAGGCAAAGCCTTGATAATTGGGCTGGAGCCATGCCAGGCTTACAGGTTTAGATCTCCTACTCACTGTTTTTTTCGTGCACAGTGAGAGGGGCTCTACAATATTTTTCCAATTATGGACGGCAGGCAGAAGATTCTACTTTCAGACGAATACTATTGCCCGCCAAAAGAGTGAAGGTCATCAAAAGAGGTTAATTTTTCGACTGTTTCGACAATGCCGAACAGACGCACTGCCACCTACATTGCTATTTATAGTCCCATTATGAACCACATTTTGAACCGAGCATAGTGCAAAAAAGTATTGATATGATTATTTATTCTAAAAATTTCAACTTCTCCGGGGTGGTCCAGAGCCTCAATCAACATGCGTCTCCAACCAGCCCGATCTTTAGCCAGCTGCCTCCAGTTTCGCACGTTAAGTTGGTTGAGGTCCCCTTCCGCTTGCATACTTTACCTGTTTCGCGGTCTTCCTCTACTGTGCTGTGCTTTGGGGTCTGTTTCGAAAATTGTTCAGACCGAAGCATTGGTGTTCATCCGCTCTACGTGACCCAGACGTCTCAGTCTTCTTCTGTTGGAGTATGAACGCTTATCAGGCTGGTATTGTTGAAGTTCGCGTTGATGTGGAGTTTGTGTTCGCCTACAAACCGAAGTTTTCTTTCCCTGCCGCTTATCAGCACTCAAAAAGTTGCTGCTTCTGTTCTCTGTCGCAATTACCGAGATATATGTCACAGTTGTGTATCCTCAGTTTTTACAGTCCCACCGTATTTATTGGAGAGTAGACTGCTAGTTATTTCTCTGCAATTGGCCTATTTAAGGTGCGAACATTCAATTCATACGTGTAGATAACAACGTTGTCTTTTTTTTTGTCGTCAATAGTAAATCCTACCTTTTTACTAGGCTATTCCCTCAGTAGCTTTTTTACGTGAGCGGATAACCAACTCTTCGTACAACTCACAACCTGGTGGGACAAATGCTTCTGGGGCCATTTAGAGTTCATCTGCAGCCATTTTTATTTCAGCATCCAATCTAGTCCTGAAAATTCCCTCTCACTATGAAGCCATTTCCGAATACATTGAAGTATTGTAGTTCATATATGGTACCTGCCATGTTTGCTGTTGACGCCAGCGCTGATTCAGTCACGTGAATTCATCGGCAGTATGTCATTTCTCTTAGGACATTACTGTGTTACTTTTTTGTTCTGCAGCAATCTCGCTTATAAATTTGACAAGTAAAACCCGGTTGAATGAGAGAAAAAGATACAGCACTCGTCATTACCATGTTGACGTCGTTTAGTGTCTACCCTCATCATAAAAGAGCCGCCATCAAATCCACACCGTTCGGGCAAAATTTGAATCTACTTTATTGGTCATGCGTCAGTTGAAGAAAACGTGGCAATGTCTTTTTAAATTAAATCCTTACATTCCTGTTCAAAATGAAATGATTTTGCTTCAACTTGAGATATCATCAAAGGCATTTTGTCATTTAAACGAACACAAAATAGAAGTAAGTCTTTGCTCAGGAGAGCCACATACGAGTACATATGAATATACGTTAGACACATAAATATGTGTATCTACATGAATAGGGCGGAGTGCCGGATTTCTTGTAACTCGTTCTTTGGAATAGTTCGAAATTGAATTTGAAACATCTGATTTAAACAATCTTGTACTTTGGAAAGACTGCCTGTTGTTGCCTGCTTGCCTATCACTGCTATTACCTGCCGAAGTGTTGCAACGTTTCTGTGTTCCTCTAGCCTTCTAGTCGACCTACAAATTATTTCATAGCTAACAAACATTTCTCTTATTTTAACGCCAAGGTGGTTAGCTTCATTTGCATACTCGTATAATAAGGCGTGTTAGCAAATAAAATTGACATGCATGCAGGATAGTTTTTTATGTTAGAGTAAAATTGTTTGACATGCTATTGGTATTCATTAGGGGCACTTCTTGCTTTGCAAAAGTCCTCTGTTTATCCGGATATGTATTTGCCGCACAATGGCAATACCAAAGCAGATAAAACCTTCCATCCACCTATACGAGGATACCGTTGTAATCTGGAGGAAATGGAAAGCCTTGTGATTCTTGCCAATTTGGAAAGTCTTAAGTTATGTCATTCGGAGTATATGCATGAATTATTCACATCTGGGGATACCATTGCAACACCATTATAACAAGATGTCAAAATACAATAGGCGTGCCAAACTTTTATGTTATTTGAATCTCAATTTCTGATCAACTCTCTCAACAAAAAAAGAAGTATACATATGTATATATGTATGTATTTATAGGAAGAGCACAAAGGCAAACTTATTCATCAAATGGTGGTATACGCAACATTTCGTTCAGTCCCTACAGGATATTTTTGCAGCGAAGTTTGTATCTGTTGGAAAAGTTCCGGAATACCATACACACTATACTGTAATGGATGAGTATGTGATCAAATAATCACCAGTAGGTTCAGAATTGGCTTTATTAACAGTTTACTCTTTTTTGGTGTTTGATTGAAAATAAGAATCTAATAAAGATAAATGGGAGCTGTAGTAATTTTATACAATCCTTTAATGGTTCGAATGATTTGCAATACATTATTCAAAGACGCTTTTACATTTTTCGAGATAACTCGAAACGACAGACCATTGAGTAGCTGACCTTTTTGAGTTTCTGCTGTTCGAGTAATGCTCATTGGCATTCAATTTTCTGCCGTTTTTAATGCCTGCTCGTCAAGACGAAGATTAAACTGTGCACCTTTTTTCCCTAAGTTTAAACAACAAGAAAATTATGTTGAATTGAATTGGAACAGCTTTTTTTTGGAAAAGTAATTTGATTTGCACGCATATATAAGAGTAGCCAAAGTAACAACAATTTTCACTTTTTCATATCAAATCCATTTTCTGAAATGTATTACTCAGATTTTGAATCAATACAGCACTGAAATATCCCATCTGCAAAGCTACATAATATCTAAGCTCAAACCCAAAGTCGTTGAATCTGTTGTGATTTGAAAATAATCTTGTGAAAATTCGACATTAAATTTGAAAACTAAAATTTACCTATACAAGAGATACATCTCTTGGCTGATTGACCTTCTCCGAAGGTATTGTGTTTTTTTATGTTTGTGAATTACAATGGGTAGGGAATTTAGAGTGGATTCAGAGCCGCAAATATACGTGGTTTAAGAAGTAATTACCTTTTTGCTTACGTCCTATTTTGACACTTCGTGAAACACATATAGATCCCCGACCACTCCGCTCAGATCACTCAATGCAATTCCTGTTCGAATCCGGAATTTAATTTAATGTGGTTATAATTCCATCTCCACAAGCAAATTATCCATTATTGCTTTATTTACAGAAGCCCCAAACTGGTACAGCAATTAGTCCTTTAGCGCTGTCTGACTCCATTCAAAGAATTGTATCTCTGTGTCCTCATAGTGAAATCGTTATTGCAGGGCGATTTCAATTCTGAACATTTGAAGGAAGGTGCGTTGGTATCTTCGATGCGAAAAACAACTTAACCCGGCATGAAAATACGAGCCCGAATGGTAGAGGTTGATAGGCACCATCCTGGACCTGTTTTTAACTTCCCACCCTGATAGGTACAAGGTCGATGTGCTATCCCCTTTAGGTTCGTTGGGCCACTGTATATAATACTAATTTCTCGTGTACTGATTACACAATTATAGAAAAGATTCTTAAAAGAACCCTATGGCAATATGAGCGGATTTAACACCTTCTTCAGGAATTTTAAATGATCCTTATGTTTCCCCGATAACGACGTGGATGCCGCTGCTGATATGATCACAGATACCTTCTCTTTCAGTATCAAACCGAAAGAAAAGGCGTGGTACGACTTGAGCTGTAAGCTGGAAAAATGTTTTTTCTGTCCTACAATACCAATCAGACAGAGAAAAACCTAAAAAAATTCAAACGAGTCAGGCAAGCCTGCAATGTGTTTCTTAAGTGTGTAAAATTTCAATACGACCAAAATCTGAGGCAAAAAATACGGCAATGTCCTAGAGGTAGGTTGATCGTTCGCAGAGAAACATCAGGAATTTTCCCTCATCGTCCATCCCAAAGCTCGTTTACAATAACATTCCAGCTGTCAGCTCTTCTGATAAGGCCAATCGAACAACCGCCTACACATCAGCGCGTCGAATCGTCAATGGGATGAATACACTTTCGCACTCCTGTTGTAGCAAGAGTACTTAAAGATCTTAAGACTCACTTAACACTCCTACTATACCTCCCCTTCTTTTGAAGACGGGCTCTTCCATGCTGGCAAAACTACTGCTTAGCTTTTTATCAATCATACTCAAGACTTTTTCCGAGCAGATGAAAACAGCATTTATAATATACAGCTCCCAGAATCCTCCTCCCTTCCCTCTTACAGACCCATTGCACTTACCTTCTTTCAAAATTATGGAAACGAAACACGAAAACTCCTCATTTGACAGAGTTTGTCATCAGACTCTTTTCTCGAAAATGGTGCACTTACATTTCCGAATGCTCAATTCAAGTTGTCATGAACCTTTTCAAGTCTGATATCCACAAAATAAACGCTGATGTGCCCCAACGCACACATGGACTCACTGTCGATGACCCTAGCAAACGTTTAAAGGAGAACGACCTTCGGATCTGCACATGGGTTGTTCAGACCCTTAACAGGCCACGTGCAGCTGAACAATTAGTAGAGGCCCGTGACTGCTATCACTCAGATACCATCGCCGTCCAGGAAGTGCGATGGGATGGATCGAACAATGATGTATGTGTACATCGTAGTTGCTATAGGGAAAAGCGGATGCGGATTTGTCACATCCCGCAGACTTAGGAAAGAAGTCTTGAGCTTCCAACAAATAAACGAGCGTCTTATGACAATCCGCATCAAGGCTAAATTCGCTAACATAAATCTAATATGAGCAAAAATTCAACTACGGAAGACAAGGACGATGCCACCAAAGAATATTTGTACGAGCTCCTCGACAAGACATATAACGTAGAAAAGCTCCAATCGCAAGACACCTCCAGTGTCCTTGCCCAACGAGTATCCCGAAATCTCTCAACAACTGCAATGCCGCCAGCATCAAATACGGAAGACCAGTAGCAACGTTGCCATCAGAGACGCTGCAACTGATGTGCTGGGTTTTACCCGACCACCACTAAGAAATCCATTTTTTGATGATGAATGTCGACAAGCACATGCAGCTAAATAGGAAGCCTACAAAGTGGCACTGCGACGAAATATTAGCGCTGCTTCTGAGCTCTACTTATAGAAGGGACGGGAAGAACATGGGCTTCACAGAAAATAAAAAATAGCGCGGAATCAAAGATATTGTGAGGTTGTACTTCAGGTACGGAAGTTTTACTAGCAGATAAAAGGAACATGTTAAGGCAAGAAGATCCACACAGAAGCCTGTAGAGATGAAGACAGAAACCGTGTTGTGTAGATACAGTCGGTGCTGAAAATATTTAAAAAACTTTTTCTGCAGACTGTATAACAGCAAAGAATATCCTGCCATCAGGCAGAATCGACGATTCAACTTAGATGACGATAGTCAAAACTTCCGTCCACCTGACAAGAATGAAGTAAGGATTGCTAACCTAAGCCAAAATAAAACAAATCAGTTGGACCTAATCTACCAGCCGAGGTATTCGAAGCTGCTGGAAATTATTTTTTGGCGAACTTGCCACGACTTATTTCTCACATCTGTTCAGAAGGGTGTTTGCTGATGAATGAAATCTAAGCACCGTATGCCTAATTTATAAAAACGGAGACCTTCTCATCTGCGCCTGCTATAGAGGTATAAATCTCCTCAACATTATCTGTCATATTGTGTGAATGTATGAAACACTTCGCCAATAACCTGGTTGCCCCTATCAGTGGGGTTTCACACTAAAAAAATTTGCGATCGGCCAAATCTTCACACTCCGGCAGATTCTGCAAAAAAGTCAATAAGTCCAAATCGAAACCCATCGTCTTTTCATCGATTTTAGGGCGGCATATGACAGCATTTACAGACACGAACTATATCTAGCCATATCTAGGTTTGATACCCTTGCCAAACTCGTCCGTGTGCAGAAAGATGATTGAGAACGCTTGCTACTCTGTTAAGGTCGGTAGCGGATTAACATAGACCTTTAACGCCAAAAACGGTTTTATACAAACTGACGCGCTGCTTTCTCTTTAATATTATGCTTGAAAGAATTGTGCGTAACTCACAAGTGAATACTGGAAGCACAATCTTTCAAAAGTTTGTGCAATTACTAGCGTACGCCGATGATATCGACACAATTGGGAGAACTCCCGGAACACCGGTACTTTCGCTAGTATTGAATTGGAAGCTGCTGTCAGCGAAAAGGGATACATATCATCGACGAATTGGACATAATGTCACAATCGACAGCTATAATTTCGAGGTAGTGAAGGGCTTTATCTATCTTGGAACTGCTATCTATCCTGCCAACAACCCCTCAGCAGAAATCAAATAAAGAATACTCTTGCCAACCGCTGTTTCTTTGGGCTTAGTAAGGCCCTTTCCCTAAAAACTAAGGAGACTCTGTATTAGACCTTAATCATTCCAGTCCTGCTTTATGGCGCTGAAGCATGGACTTTATCGAAAGCGGTGGAAAATAGCCTCAGTTGTTTCGTTAGAAAAACCCTTCGAAAAATATTCGGTCCCATTTTCGCGCTTTGGAGGGAAAGCTTCAACGACTAAACATGCTAGCTGTACATCAACATCGACCTAGTCAGAAAATTGCTCATCAGTAGCCTGAGATGGCTAGGACATGTAGAGCAAATGGACACAATGCGCCAGCCCGCAGAGTCTTCGAATCTAATACGGAGGGTCAACGCTGTAGGGGAAGACATCACTTTAGTACCGTGCACAATTGGAGTGTACAACTGGATGGAGTTAGGAAGTTACCGGACTAACTGCAGAGACTTCTTAGTTGAGGCCCAGCTTCATCCCAAACTGTAGCGCCACCTAAGTAAGTATTTTCGGTATTATGGTGACTGGGATTCATTTATAATTTGTTCGTACATATTATGAGCAATTGAAATCAGCAAGGTGTTTTTTCTTTAGGGATGTGGAAGGTGACCTTGAGGGTATCCAGAATAAAAAAGTGCAACTCCTGTCTCCAGGTGGAGCATGTAATCTTAACTTACGTTTTTTTTTTAAGAAAATTATCGTAACCCCATACTTGCGCTTCGTAAAAAACGCTAATTTCAATGGCACGGAATATTTTATGCTGCATATTGCCTCCTAAATTGATTTGTAGATGCTTTTTCATATCTGGATGTCAATAAAACTCCAAGGTACTTGTATTCTCTTTTGCTCAATTTCGATTCTCCTGAAGGCTTCCATTTTCGTTTTGGGCCTTCAGGCGTACCACCCACCGACGTTTCTGATTATCATCATTTCAGACGTTGATAGACGTTAAAATGAGGTCCCAGGTTTTGCACTTATCTCCAAGTATGTTGGCCTTGAACTTCATAGTATCTACGAAATCTGTGAGGAAGACAACATCAGCTCTATTCCACCCTTGACATGATATATTATTTCATTTTCATATAAAATACCCCACAGTACACTTATGACGCATCTTTGCCTTACACCTATCCCTGTGTTGAACTCCTCCGACAAGTTCTTGATATCCCAAACGAATGCCGGATTGCTCTTGTGCTTAGATTTCAACACACTAATGACTTTGAATGACATTCTATATCCGTAGAGTTTGTAAATAACGCTTCGGGCGGTATAGATGTATGCTCTACCGAGAAAGGCGTATATGTTAGTTTACTATATTGTGTTTTATCTTATATGTTATTTCCGACTCTATGTCGAATCATCTCTGCGAGAAATGACGCCAATTTCAAAACCGTTGCATTCACAAAGAACACCCTGTTTGTGAATTATTATATTACAATGATAATATTTATTTGACGAGTGAGCATATTCTCTCACTAGACCATGAAACACTACAAATATAGCAACATACTTGTACATCCGACTTAGTAAATTGTAAAACAAATTACTGAAAAACCTTAGATTTCTTTTTTTATTTAATTTCTTGTCCTGTTATGACCAAAAAGAAAACGACTTGGACTTAAATCCCCAAGATGTGGTTACATAGATGACAATCTGTGTGTTTCTTATAAAAAAATCGTTGGTCATTATATTACACAATGAAAGTCAACTAAAACAAAAGGCTTTGAAGAATACAAAGAACGTAACAACTCGAGAAGGACTATACTTAAAATGCCTAAGATGTGTTAGGCTTTTAATAAAATTGTGTAGAAAGAGAAAGGAATTATTTTGGACTACAATTTGCCGCATAAAAGAATGTTTTGCAAACACCAGTTCGGACTCCTCAATCCAACCCACGGGACTTGTGTTGATAGACTTCAATTTGGAATTGTGCGACATCAACAGGTCAAAATTAAAACTATTCATTCTACATATACTATACTACGAGTATATATACAGCAAATTTTTGATGTAATAGAAAGAATCGGGTGTACTAAAAAAAGCAGACACTTTTCTACCGAAGGTGCCATAAAAAGCTAAAAGCGGGTAACGTTGGGAATTCTGGACAGCAAGCTAATTATACGAGGGTTGGTGCAAAGTAAAAATAGCGACACTCGTCAATAAAAGCTAGTGAATACTAGTTGTGCATCTTTTGACACCTACTAACTGAAGTTCCAGTCATTTTGGACGCGCAGTTTTTAGTTGACAGTCGTTTGAGTGAGTCGATGTGAGTGTTTTTTTGTGAAAATGGAAAAAATTGAGCGTCGAGCTGTTATTAAATTCTTGTTTTTGAAAGGCAATACGCCTACGCAAATAAAAAATAAGTTGGACTCTGTACATGGGGACTCTGTACCATCATTTACTACAGTGAAATTTTGGTCAGCTGATTTTAAACGTGGCCATAAGAGCTGGGGAGATGATGAACGTTCAGGACGTCCAAAAACTGCAACCATTGACGATAACATTGCTAAAGTTCACCAAATGGTGTTAGACGACCGCCGAATTACGAGTAAAGTGAGAGAGATAGTAGAGGTTATGAAAATGTCCAAAGAACGTGTTTTTTATATGTTAAATCAAGATTTAGGCAGGACAAAGCTATCCGCGTGTTGGGTGCCGTTTGCTTACGTTAGACCATAAACGTGTTTGAATGAACACTTGCAACGCCCTGTTGGCGCAGTTTAGGCGCAATAAATCCGAGTTTTGGCCCGAAACAAAAATTCAGTCAAAAAAGTGGACTGCAAAGGGCGAGCCGGCTCCAAAAAGGCAAAAACTGTTTTTTCGGCTGGGAAAGTGATGGCGACTGTTTTTTGGGATAGTAAAGGAGTTATCTTAATCGATTATCTTCAAAAAGGAAAAACCATTACAGGAGCATACTACGCATCATTACTTGCTAAGATGAAGGCAGAAATTGCGGAAAAATGGCCACATTTGCAGAAAAAGAAAATCCTGTTTCACCAAGACAACGCGCCGTCTCACACCTCAGCGGTTGCCATGACGAAAATCCATGAATTTCGGTTTGAACTGCTTGACCATCCGCCTTATTCACCAGATCTAGCCCCAAGCGACTTCTTTTTGTTCCCTCATCTAAAAACTGCGCTCGAAGGACAGAGATTTTCGTCAAATGAGGAGGCAGTCACCTTCCTGAACAATTATTTTGCAGAGAAAAACGCCAAGTACTATCTGGACAGGTTAGAGAGATGGAAGCATCGCTGGGAGAAGTGTGTAGAGTTACAAGGAGACTATCTAGAAAAATAAAAAAAAATTTTGAGAAAAAATGTCTTGTATCATTGTTCGGTTGGAAACTTTTCAGACAACCCTCGTATGACTATGATCCCCGTCAATGCCAATTATAAAAACAATCATGTCCAATCCACAAATTCTCCAACGATTCAGTGTTCTGTGGAATATATCCTTTGTACGAGTATGTCATATTTCAAGTCTAATAATTTTGAGAAGCGTTAAATGTGCTGGATGCATTGTCATGTTGTACAATAGGACTATGTGTACCTATTTACCAGTAAAGACCTGTTTTTTGTGCAATTTGCTCCGCATTATATCGATTTCTCTACAATATGACTATGCTATGATTGATTGTCCGTGATTGAGAAATGGATAATGCATTTATCGATTAAACCGCTTATCCCTGACTCGTCCAAGATACTATCACCATTACCTTTTTGTGGTGGTGTTCTCACGTGCTCATTGTGCCCAGTTCCCCACTCAATTACGTCTAACCTATAATCGTACAGGATTCTTTATTGCAACTTGCGTCATTGAGTTTGTGCGTGATAGCCATTAAAAGCAAACAACTGCGAAAATGGGAAAAAAGAGTTCACTGTGCCCATCTTGGAATTATTTTCAGCGTTATTGAATTGCAATCCGAACAAGTTTTTGTGTCGTTTTTTAATCCTGGACGAAACATAAGTCCACCACAATATACCGGAGACCAAACAGCAGTCGAAACACTGGATTTCTCCGGCAAATCGGCCGTAGTCTCCTGACTTGGACCCAGTGATTATTTTATGTTTCAAAACCTGAAGAAAAATCTCCGGGAAAAAATGTTTAGCTCATCAACAAATACTCGACTAACCGCCTATTTTAAGAATCTCTACAGGAAGGGATTGAAAAATTTGCAGAAATATTGGCAAAGTGTACTGATCTCAGAAGAAAATTAAATCCCATTTTGTTGCCGAGAAAACTACCTTTCATTCAAAAAGTTACGGACACATTGATCCATCCTTGTATAACACTCTTGTTTTCCCCCCACTGAGTTATTCAATTGAATATTACCCTGACAAACAGCTTGGTGGATGTACATATTCAAGTACGGAATGCGTCTATAGTTTTCTGGATTCTCATAGTCATCTTACTTCCATGCGTAGTGGGACTCTTATCGCCTTCTGGAAACATTCGAACGCAAATGCAGTTTCAACTTGTCGATTCAATTCTCTTGAAAGCGCATCAATTGATCGAATATCATAAGCGGCGCATATTGAAAGGAAAACGATTTCAGCATTGTAAAGTGCTCCCTTAACTGATCCCGAAGCGATGGCATTTCTTTTCCTTTGATAATTTTGATATCTTTCTAAAGTTCGGCTTGGAATCTTGCTTTATTAATTAGAGCAATATTTTACTGCCCAAATTATATCTTTTTTATATTGCAAACGGTTATCAAATGTTTGTTTGCAGCCGCGTCGAGGACTTTAAACTCGTGGGCACTATTTTGAGATGCAAATTTTTTGAGAAATGCAAACGACATTTTCCTAGCTCGCATGCCCTCACTATTTCCAAGAAAATACCAATATTTGATAAAACGCTGGTGGCTTACAATTTAGCAAGCTCTCTATTTAGATTTTCTTTATATTATTCCCGAAAACTGTCCTTCCATTTCAACTCCGGAAGAGTTTCTAGTTGGGTTATATTTTCTGCATTGTTAAACGAGACCTCTGAAGGCTTAGGGTCCGAGTACGTTTTCATATAGTCATCGATGATGGAAAAACTCCTATTTCCGAGCATGCTGTTTCACGATGAAATGTCTATTCTCTCTAGACTCCCTTTCACATCTTTCATTTACTTGATTCTAAGATTTTGACACCTCTTTTCGGTTCGATCTCATACTTAGATACACCGTTATGTCCAGCTGTATAACTTAACAGCGAACTCAAAACACAGAAGCCGTAATTATAAAATCTTAGGCGAGCCATTAGTAAGCCACTAATGTAAGGAAACAGAAATTAATAAAGAATAATGAGACTACTCTTTTAGTGTTGAAAATATAGATAAGCACGACTGCACTTAGATCTCCAAAAGCACCACAAATGCAAGTATATAAGAATAAGTCGAAACATATTTATATATACTGACGTACAAAATAAAAGTAAATTACACAGAGCAAGTAACTGACGAATTCAAAGTTAAGTTTGCAATATACCATAACAATGTTTAAAATTAATTCTTTCCTTTTCAATATCCTTTCAAAAATTTTATTGAAGGAAAATATCCGAAAAGATTTTTGTTCCTTCCGGGAAAACAGTCAATCGCAAATAACCTTTCAGAAAATATTTAAGAACTGGATTAAGGCGTCAGGGATCAAAAAAGAACGAATATATTTTGTTCGCATAAAAAGGAAAAAATATCAAATGAAAATCCTACGAATATTAAACAATGTATTAGAACGTGATTCAATTAGAAGTACATGCCTCCGCAGCAGTTTCCACGTTAGGGGAAGGTCGATGGAAAGTTCTAAAGTACGGGTATTGTACATACAAAGATGGTGGTCAGAAAATCCTGCTCAAGAGAGGATAATTGAATTACTAAGATATAAAAACATCAGCGAATTCGGTGTCCCTGACGATATAATTTAAAGTCATATGGTCCATTCTATCGAATTTAAATTCGTAAACTAATCTCAAAACGCAATGTACTCGTATGTTAGACGCGTGATAGAAATATTTAATACAAGATGTATTTGTACTTGCTCTCACAATAAATTTAATTTATTAATAGAAGAGGCCGATAGATATGTGTTTCTATTTAAAAAACTGAAATAGGATTTATTTTTATTCAATTCAGAAACATGCTATTTTTGGCGAAGATTACGAGTATTCCGGTGTATTCTTGGTTAGTGCTGTATGACATGCAAATACCAACGATTTCAGGTTCCAAAGATTCTAATCTGGTGACTTAATGCAATCGTGCACAACAAATCGGAATATTCATTTAAAAAAGTTCGATTTGATTTTGGCAATTTTTTTTTTGTTTTTTATAATTTGCGCGCGTTCAAGGGATTAAGTACCCTTAAAACTTTCGCACACAGCGTGTGCGGGAGAATGGAAGGAGAAGCACCGTTAAACTTTGGTTTTAAATGTTTGAAAGTTATAACGACTATAAAATAAAGCGCTAGGCAGGGCATTCTACATATAAGCGGGTTGTACGGCTTAAGAACGAATCACGATATTTTAGAGTTTGTCCGAAAGTGGGCTTGAGGGTATACTGATGAGCATTCATAGCGAGACGGGTGTTACGGTTAAAATTTTGAAAGGGCGGGATGCTGCTGGCGATTTCTGTGGATCACAGATGGTGGAAATAGTCATCAAACATTGTTTGAGTGATATTAGTATCACCTATGAGTTTTATCGCACGGTTTTGAATCATATGTAGCAGGTGCAGAGATATTTCGAGCGCACCCGACCAGATGTGGGCATTGTACTCCAATTTCGGGAGGATAAATGCCTTATATATTGCGGCCAGATCAGAGGGGATAAAGTATTTCTTACATCGCTTGAGGAAACCTAGACATATCGCAGCATTTTTGACGACACCAACTATGTGGTCATTGCAACGTAAGTTGTCATTGACACACATACCGAAAATGGAAAGTTTATCGGTTTCGACGATGCAAGTGCCATCCATGGATAATGGCTGGGTGTTTAAATTTCGCTTTAAGGACAGCAGACAGCATTGTGTTTTGGAAACATTGAATTCTACTCTGTTAGTGGTTCCCCAATTAGTTATGCTGTTAGTATCAGAATTTAGTGAGCTTAATATACGCTGTGGTTCCCGTTCTACAGCCGAAGAGCAGGGACGTGAGTCCTGGAACGAATATGAAAAGCAGAGAGTACTGTCGTCAGCAAAGGAATATATTGGATTAGCGGTAGCATTCAAGAGATCGTTGATGAAACTTAAATACCTTTAGTTTTAATTATAAATGCGTAATTGGAGAACAGGGGGCTTTTACGGTTCGGCCGAAACAGAGCCCCCATACAAAGAACTAGTCTATCTATCGTCTCCTCTTACGGTAATTCCTCAGTCGTCTCTAGAAAGATGAGTTAACGCTTCAGTGATAAAGTGCATACTTCCTCTTCATACGATCAATTTAAAAAATATCTCAGTAGTCATATTAAAACCTCTAACTTTAAGCTTTAAGAAATTGTCCAAAAGGTTAAAACCCTGAATGATTCTGGGCCAAGTGCTCATAATCAATGAAAAAATTTAACTCCGTTTGAAATGTATCAGAAATCCCACGAATGTTGTTTTGAAAAATAAATATAAAAGGCTTTGCTAAGAAGTAAAGTAGAAAAGTTCCAAAATGCCGGGATAACTTTTACAGAAATAAATTTAATTAAGCTACAATAACTCTAAGATATGAATCTTCCTAGAATAAATTTACAAAGATTTGCTTTAACGATGGTTTCGTTTATGATAAATTTTCAATAATTGCTTTGCCAACATTGTCCATTCGAATCATTTTACTTCGTCCCGCCGGAATTCCAGTTCCCTAACTACTCAGCACAAAGGTGCTCAAAGCTTTCCATTTTTCTTTAAACCCATTACAGACATAGAGCTGTCAAAAATTATAGGCACTCTAAAAATTCAAATTCTGTGGTTTTGCAACTACAGGCTCGAAACATATTGCATATTTTCTTGTTGATGTGTAACAAAAGTGTCTTATCTGGAGTCTATGTGATACCACTTTTCGAAAAGGGTGCTGCTAATGATAATAAAAACTGAAGGCCAATTTAGTTGGGCCTTATCATAGCCGTGTAGATCCAAAGGACACTTCTTAGTGACAGGCTCCATGTCTTACCGACAGCTCCTTTGTACTGTCTGCGGAGGCTTTAGCCGTAACATGTTTAGTCCATAGAAACTTGTTATCTAGGGCGACACCCAAATACTTAGGTTCTTTGAAGAAAGAAGGCCTTTAATAACTAAATGAGTCAGACCAGTCAGCTTCTCCCCCCTTCTTTTAAAAATAACAACCTTAGTTCTGAGAAAACTGACTGAAAGCCCATTGCTTTCATCCATAAAACTAGTGATTCCTCTACGCCGTGTTATCTGGCCGAATTGCACATGCTGTCAAAAGTTGCACTATCGATAGCACCCTCAATGTCGATGGAAATGTTCATATTCCCTCTTGTCGAGTGAAGCTTCAATTCTGCATACCAGATTTTGAAGCGCACCCTCGCAAGTTGACAAGCAGTCTCAGGCAGAGGATGCATTAGCAAAGCAGTTTTGCGCACATGGATTTTGACCATTCCCTCCCTCGTTCAACATGAAAGAAGACAGACATACACGCATATATGTATGTAGGTCTGAAGAACTCTCCGCGTATGTAGTCCTCTTTTCCGACTTTCGGTCTATAGGCAACTATCACTGGGTTTTGGTATGTACGAGTATGCCAGTCCAAGGCAGCTGGGCGGAAAGGCTCTCCTTTCGATTCACCGTAAATGCCATCTGATTTTTTGAGTGACTCAAGCCTGGCTGGCTTCCCCTTTTTGAGGACTTCGACCAGCCCACTGGTTTCACCAAAAGTTTTGATCTTTACGCAAAGTATTCATAGGAGGCACTCGTCGAAAAGTGGATTAGCTTTTTATATTCTTTTTGCTTCGATCTGTAAATACTCCAGTCTTCCTCCAAATTAGTCTGTCGCTGAAGATTTGCGTTCCACTAATGAACGGATTCCTTTCTATCTGGGTATGCCAGTTCAAAAAACGTACCGCTCAGGCTCCGAACAGCTTCCTCTAGCTTCCTCTACAATTTAGGATGAAGCTGAAGAGAGCCTAGGTCTCCCATAATATCTTATTCTTAAAACTCAATTTTCTGAAGGCAATACTAATTCATAAATTCGTCGAATAAATAAAAGATGACCTCCATTCCTTATTTAATTCCTTTAACTGCCTTGCCAAATTTACCCAGAGACTAACTTTATCGATTTAATTTTATTACCGGTAATTAGTCTTAAGGCATGCAAGCGTATTTCGTCTGAATTATAAAAGGCAATATTTTATCCTTCGCCTTGAAAAGAGCTAATACAACAGCAGGACATGAATAGAAACTAAATTTTATAGTGTTGTTATTTCTGCTGTCATCCAAAAGTGAAATGGAATATCATTATAATTAATGCAGGAAATACCAAGTGGAATAGTGAACCTACAATAAATAGAATTACAAGTAGTCGGTCACAATGATATACAAAATACTATCTGTGGTTATAGTATATATTTGCAATCGATGTAATTATTTTTTATTGTAACTATTATACATAAAACTTGTTTCGAAGATAAATAACTTCAAACTTTTTAATTATATTCAACCAAAGTAAATTTTCCCAGCTCGCCATTAATATTCAATCAGGTGTGAATCGCAAAAGTTTAATGGCCATTAAAATTCAACTTAAGCAATTTCCTTTACATGGCCTGCTAACCCAGAAGCACATTAAAGAGATAAGCAAGCAGTTTGGGTAAATCAATTTGTCTGTCCTGTTCAAATAGCATTAATAAAGGAAATGATTTGTCTTTCAAAGAACTTCGGGTATCAAGACAAAAGGATAATACCTTCAAATTACCAAGGCAGCTTTTTCCACAGAATATCCGGGTTCCTTTATAGTCCTACACAATTTAATTAACTAACTCTTGGAGTAATTATCTCATGATGTGGGAATAAGCATTTGAAGCCATTACATAAAGGGTGGGGATTCTAAAAAAACAAAATTTAACAGAGCCGGAGTGTTTAATAGTTGGATGCTTTAATTTCAATCCCAATTGCATTTTCAATTTCACTTTATATTTAATTAATTATTATACATACTATATGTATGTTTGGTGTGCATTAAAAAAATTTACTTTTATAGTACTTGAACAACTTTTATAGTAGAAGATCAATAATTCGAAACCGAGTTAACGACAAATACAGAAAGATACATGAAAAACAGTCAAGGTTGTAGGAGAACTGCATTTTTGAAATTCTCGGTACTCGATATTCTAACGCTGTGTCCAACGTAAGCACGGAGAATGCGGTGCGTGCGTTGCGGTACGGGCAGTCCGGCGACCGTACATAATAAAACTTTTGTTAGCAAATGTAGGTGTCCAACGTAAATACGATATACGGCAAACACGTGCATTGCGTGTTTGATTTTGCCCGTATTGTCGTACGGAAAACAAATAGAAATGGAAGTGCTAATATCGGAAATTGAAAAAAGAGGTGTGTTGTGGAATAAAAGCAATCCTCGCTATAAAGACAAATTACTCGTAACTGCAGATAAGGAATGGGACTCAGTTGCTAAAAATGTGGGAATATCAAGTAAGTAAACAAAAAATGTAATAATTTTTATATTTTATTTATTGAAAAGTATTCACAAAAAATGTTTCTTAAAATTTCTGCATCTCGTGATGGGCGATTATTTGATTTGGAAAGTTGTAGATTATTGTTTGCTATCAAATTTCTGGAACTGACATTTTGTTCAAAAATTTTGGGAATGGTGTCTTGCTCCATATCAATAATAACATTGTGTAAAATGCACACACCTTTTACAATATGAAATGCATTTTCAACATAAGTTTCTATTGCTTTATTTCCAAATTCGAAATTTGGCGGAATTAATGCCGAATGCACACTCAACTGTCATTCTGGCTCGTGACAAACGGGAATTAAAATTTGAAGCAGCGGCATTGTTTCGAACTCATTTTGCAGGATATGGCCTCATCAAGTATGTTCTCAAAGGAAAAACTTCGTCACCTAGAAACACAAACGAAGACTTCTTCCTCCAAGTTGGGTAGCAGATTATCTCTTGGTAAATTCAAATTACCATTTTCGATATTTTCAAAAATGACTGAATTTGCAAAAACTCCTGCGTCACTATATGCGCCCACATCGATCATTGAAAAGCGATATTTTGCATCAACCACTGCCAATAGTATTTTGAAAAAAAAAACATTTGTAATTGTAATACGGGGGTTGTCTGAAAAGTTTCCGACCGAACATCATACAAAACTCATAATTTCTTTTTATTTTTCTACATAGTCTCCTTGTAACTCTACACACTTCTCCCAGCGATGCTTCCATCTCTCTAACCCGTCCAAATAGTACTTGGCGTTTTTCTCTGCAAAATAATTGTTCACGAAGGTGATTGTCTCCTCATTTGACGAAAATCTCTGTCCTCCGAGCGCAGTTTTCAGATGAGGGAACAAAACGAAGTCGTCAGATCTGTTGAATAAGCAGTTCAAATCGTAATTCATGGATTTTCGCCATGGCAACCGCTGAGGTGTGAGACAGCGCGTTATCTTGCTGAAACAGGATTTTCTTTTTCTGCAAATGTGGCCGTTTTCCCGCAATTTCTGCCTTCAGCTTGGCAAGTAATGATGCGTAGTATGCTCCTGTAATGGTTTTTCCTTTTTGAAGATAATCGATTAAGATAACTCGTTTACTATCCCAAAAAACAGTCGCCATCACTTTTCCAGCCGAAAAAACAGTTTTTGCCTTTTTTGGAGCCGGCTCGCTCTTTGCAGTCCATTGTTTTGACTGAATTTTTCTTTCGGGCATATAATGGTGTATCCAAGTTTCATCTGCAGTAATTAATCGGCGCCAAAAGTCGGATTTACGAGTATTGCGCCTAAAATGCACCAACAGAGCGTTGGAAATATTCATTCGAACACGTTTTTGGTCTAACGTAAGTAAACGCGGCACCCAACGCGCGGACAGCTTTCTCATGCCTAAATCTTGATTTAATATGTAACAAACATGTTCTTTGGACATTTGCAAAACCTCTACTATCTCTCTAACTTTAATTCGGCGGTCGTCTAACACCATTTGGTGAACTTTAGCAATATTATCGTCAGTGGTTGCAGTTTTTGGACGTCCCGAACGTTCATCATCTCCCAAGCTCTTAAGGCCACGTTTAACTTCATCTGCCCAAAATTTCACTGTGGTAAATGATGGTGCAGAGTCTCCATACACAGAGTCCAAGTTATTTTTGATTTTCGTAGGCGTATTGCCTTTCAAAAACAAGAATTTAACAACAGCTCGATACTCAATTTTTTCCATTTTCACAAAAAACACTCAGATCGACTCACTCAAACGACTGTCAACTAAAAATTGCGCGTCTAAAATGACTGAAACTTCGGTAAGCAACTGTCAAAAGTTGCACTAGCATTCACTAGCTTTTATTGACGAGTGCCGCTATCTTTACGTTGCGGAAACATTTCAGACAACCTTGATCTGGAGTGTTTCCCAAATGGCTCTGCAAACTTTTATGATTATACAGGCAACAGACGATTTTAATATTCGAAAAGTAAAAGCAATTTGTCTAAATGATATTCTCGACTGAGACAGGTCTTTGAAAGTTTGCTATACAATATAATGATAACAAGTATGTTGTATGTATGTTTTCTAAAATATAATTGGATGTTTTTGCCGCCATTCTTCTATACTGTCGAAATGCATCACTCTCATCTGCACGCAATTAAGGGTACAGGTGATGAAATTCGCCATAAGTTAATCGGTTTTCATATACCACCTTGATCAAAATGTTCCCGGCCCCACCTACCGTGTGACAATTTGAGTTCTGTGTTTTTTGTTAAGTTGGTAAATCCGTTGTTGATATTCCCTCTAAATCTTAGCGTCATAACTTGACATTTGCAAAAGTTAGGTAGCCAAGAGTACATCTATCTCTGTGTGTGTTGGCGATTTTTTACAATTTTAGAAATGCATTTAAATTTGCAACAACAAACTTGTATTCGTATTAAATTTTGCGTAAAAAAAGTGGTCGTGAGTCAGTCGAAGATGATGAACGCAGTGGAAGACCATCGACATCGAAAACCGACGAAAACGATGATGAAGTATAAGAAATATTGGTCAATAACCGCAAATTAACCATCAGAGAGATAGCGGAGGACTTGAACATTGCCTATGGATCCGTCCAAGACATTTTGGTTCATGATTTGGGTGTCCGTCGTGTAGCAGCAAAGTTGGTGCCAAAAGACCTCAATTTCATGCAAAAAAGAGACCGTGTTGACGTCGCAAAAGAGATTATTTGCGAGGCTGAATCCGATCCCACATTCATCAAAAGGATCATTACTGGAGACGAGACGTGGGTTTATGAGTACGACACGCAATCCAGACAACAGGCAAGTGAATGGCGTTCACCAAATGATCCGAGACCAAAAAAACCACGTCGTTTTCCGTCAAAAAAGAAGGCAATGATCACGGTTTTCATGGATTACAAAGGTGTAGTGCATCATGAATTTTTGCCAGAAGGTCAGACAGTAAACACAGAGTAGTATTTGGGCGTTATGAGACGTTTGCGTGAAGCAATTCGCCGAAAGAGACCAGAATTGTGGGCAGAAAACTCGTGGATTTTGCACCATGGTAACGAATCGTCGCACAGTGCCATCATTATTCGTAATTTTTTGACGAAAAATGCAACAAATACCATCCAACATCCACCGAATTCACCTGATTTGGCTCCCTATGACTTCTTTCTGTTCAATTGAGTTAAAAAACCACTATGGGGAACGCGTGTCAGTAGCCGAGAGGAAGTAATGGAAAATTCGCAGGAAGCACTAATGGACATACCGAAAACCGAATATAAAAAATGTTTGGATTATTACTAATAACACGATGTAAATAAATACAGTTTCGTCCATCGAGATCACCCATATTCAGAGTTTCATTCATGAATTTACTTTTTGAAATCAGCTGTGCTGTGCAGTAAACGTTAAAATATTTAATTGGGGAAAATTTTTTGAAAACATTTTAGTAAACAACCTTTGAGTAAAATTCAATCAATCACTACATCACTATGGCAATATGGGAATAACTACAAACTGTTAATAGAAGAAGAATTGGGGATAGATCTAACCCATTCGGCTTCGAAGATAACATGTACCCTCTTGCATTAAAATTAACAATTTTATTACAGATATTAAAGGCTTTTTCGAAATTTTTGTCTTTTCATAGATTCCTTCAAATACGTTTTGGACGAACTGGTCGTGGATCCACAAAGTCGTCCGTCCATTATACTCTTAGCTGCTACTCTTCGATTTTGTCAGAATGGAATGATATCACAGTCAGGTGTTTCAAATGTACTTAAGCAAGTGTTTGACATTTTGGAGAGAAAGCGTTACCATAAACAGATAAATGTTCAGCTGTCAGAATAGAATAAGATCCGATTTTTTTACCAAATTTGGTATTCCTAAAATAATTGACTACATAGATGGTACGCATATCGCAATAAAACATACAAAAAACAATTTTTCAAACCAAGTATAAATCTTTACTTCCATGTTCCTTCTTATTCGAATCGAATCTCAGAATAAGGATGACTATTCAAGGGTGCTTTTCAGAAGTTGTTCAAATATGCAGTAATATGGTCGCATCTACGGAGTCCACAAATATATCTCATAGCGTCGTTAAAAGTTACTTGGAGTTTTCGCTGTGATAGGGAGTCAAGATTACTCTATATCATATCAGCGAGGTAACTTAGCATAATATGGGCAGGTACTATAGGGGTCATTACAAGTTTCCGTCGGGTTCCAAAAGGAGTGAAGCTAGCTGTAAGCCAGAGCTTATGTAAGATCCGTCCAACAACAAAGTTTGCATTATGATAAATTACTGCATATGAATGGAACTCGACTTTATTCACATGTCCACCACGAGCCAATTTCCAACCACACATTTCTGCCAATTTTACAGCATTTTCGGACTCAACATTGACTCTGAGCACGTCTAACTTCTCTGGCTTGTTGGCACAGACGAATTATTTGACGTAGCCCCAAAGAAAAAGTCCAGGGGTATTAGATCACACGAGGGGCCTATTGACTGCTCCATTTCTTGAGATAGCACTCTCACCAAACTTTGACTTCAATAGTTCGTTTGTTTGGCCCTAGTGGCGCCGCGCTGGTGAAACCACATCTAATCAGTGTGGAGTGCAAGCAATTGCGTCAAAAATAACATTTTAACATGTCCCGATAGCAATTTCCATTAACTGTAACGTGGTGGCTATCATCATCAACGAAGATGTATGGCCCAAAGACGCCGTCGGCATTAATATCACACCAAACAGTCGAAATTGACTTCTCTTCTTCTAATAGCCAGAATATGGTTTTGCGATGTAATTCCGAAACGCTTCTAACCATTTCCAGAGACCAATTTAAGAAAGTTCGACGCTTCAAATGGTCATTTGGCTTTAGTTCTGGAATCAACTTGATCTTATGTGGTTGCAAGCCGAAATCCTCTAGCAAAATTTGCCACAATGTTGTTTGAACGATGTCCAATTCCAGCGAACAGCGTGGAATGTATTGATTTGGGTCGCTGTCAACAGATGCATTTTCAGCATTTCTTGCATTTTTTTCTCTCACTGGCACCGAAAATGTAGACTTAAACTTTTGCACCAAAATACGAATTGCAAGTCGGCTAGGGCGATTATCGAAAATTGACGTTATCGCTCTTAAAGTTGAGGTTACCGACTCCGAATTTTGGCAATAAATTTTAATAATTTTTGAACCATGACTAAATGGTAGACATTGACAAGCAAAATAGTGATGGCATTTCACAAAAAAGAACATTAAGGGTGCGTTCACAATTTTAAAAAATAATTATAGTTATTAATGGAAAACCTTGTAGTTGCGTACTTGCATACTAATGGCGAGTCATTGATAACTGCTCAGAATGAAATAGACCGGAGAATTGATCCAATGTCTTGTTATTTTGAGCTCTGAAGATTTGTTACCAATGACAACATTTTGCTACCTGTTGGAAAGATAACTTATAATAAGCTAACTAGCGCGTTCGCTGAAGTTCAATAAATTCTTGAGCTTCCAACATAGGATGTTATGGTTGACTTTATCGAATGAATTTGAGAAATCGAGCAGGCAATAGGATCGAGGAGCAGTTCTGACTGGATCTGAACCAATGTTATACAAAAGTCTAAGAGACGATTTGAACTGGTTTTGTATGTCATAATTCTAATAGACCTAAAATCACTAGCGGGGATTACATTTAAATATTTTGGCACTCGTTTTGACTTTGGCGATTTTCTATGATTTTGGTAATTTGGATTTAACTCTGCAACGATTAAAAATGTCAGTCAGATGGCTAGTATATAATGTGAGGCAATATAAGCTTAATGCAGCTCCGTCCACACCAGTTGAGTTAGACTTAATATCTAGAAAACGGTTTATAACTACACCTTCGGAAACCACATGAAAATCACCCTTCAGGTCCAGAAATTTCATTCAGAATAAAGTCAGATATATCGGGAAAACTTCTCAGCAAAAAAATCATTTAGGACGTCGGGATTCAGATCACATTTAACACAAATTAGTCCAGATTTTTTTGGGATGGAAGTGAAGTACTTATTGAAGAAGAATAGTTGCGTTTTGGAGTGATACGGGTTCCATTATTACACGCTTTCTTATAAGCAGCCCAGCTATGACACGAAGAATTGTGCTACAACTGAGCTACAACTTCACACAGTAATTCTTTATTCCTTGCTTATACCTATTTCTAGTTAATTTAAGTTAAAAATATCTGCTAGCAGTTTTATGTATCATTTTATCAAACAAAATAATTAGTATCAAATTTGTTTAAAAGAAAAAAATGCTAAAGCATTAATATTTGCAGCGTAATACCTGTAAGCTTCAATTATTTAATTGTTACAAAAATAACTCTAAGCAGTAAAGCTAAACAAGTCGTTCCTTCCTTCGAAAATTAATATTCTCAGGGGAGGCATTTATGTAAATGCCTGCAAAGCTAATGAGCGTGAAGTTACAACGATGTACATATGTATCCGTACGTTATTTTGATCCTTTTTGTTTTGCTTCCATTCAAATACGCACTCCTTATAACATCTTCATTGTCTTTTTTTTGCATTTAAATAAATATCTATCTTTAGATGCAGAGATCCTAGTATCAGGTCGAATATAAACACCAAGAAGTATCATTCAAGAATAATTATTCAGCAAAATGTAAATATTCCTATTAGCATTTTATCTTCGTAAGAAGTACCGATTCCAAGGTATGTATTATGAAAATAGAACTTAAGACACTCTTACATCATGTACAATACTTTCGGTATGACATGGATCCACATTAGATTATTCAGGAGAAATATTCGGTTAAAGTGAAAAATATTATCACTGCTTTAAAGTATATTTGCACGTTTAATTAAATGTTATAAGTATACTGGCTTCATTTCCTCATTTTCTCACATGGGTACCTTTGCAAATATTAATCGTTCAAAACACACTTACTAACACAATTTCTTCGTTCGAAGACATCGGCCCTAAGATTGTTAATAGGACAATCTCAACTCAATGTTCCTTTTTAATAGATTTTCATCCCCAAGTTATAATAATTTGAATTTTGAATACCCGTACTTAAACTCAATCGTAAATGTCGAGGGGTACTGTTACAATGAAATCACTAATCAAATATTAGCTGTTTAAAATTTTTAATTACTAAGTAATGTTGTAACAAAAAAATTACTTTACGCTGGAATGCTTATTTTCCATAGTAATCTGATGAAATGGTCGTTGTAAAATCAGTCGGAGCTGTGGCAACGGTAACTCTTGCAAGTAGTATACTTCCTGCTGCATTGTCAATACAATGGGTGGCAAAAGATTTTAATTAGAAAAGATGTAACAACAACATTTAATTAATATGCTATGTACTCTAGAATCCAGGACCTGAAGTGTTGCCTTAAAATCATAATCTAAAGCACACAAAATAGTCGTGAAAAGAACAGAAAATATCAATCGATACCCTCAGCAGTTCTTAAAATAAAAAATAAACTGTCACGCCTTAAATAAGGAAAGATGAGCACTGTGCCGTAAACCAAGCAGAAGAACTAAGCGCCCAACATGTAGGAATGGTGCAACATTTCTGGTGAAGCAATGAAATGATAAGAGTAGTAAAGGGCAGACGTCAAACCTTTCCAACTGGCTCTTCGGACCACATCTTTATATAGCTCGTAGAGTTCGCGGTTATATCTCTTTCTCCATTCGCCCTCCTGACAAATGGGACCCAAAATTCGACGAAGGATTTTTCTCTCAATGGTACTCAAGTTCCGCTTTCCTGCTTGTCGTCCAGCGCTCGACACCATATAGCAAATCTGGAAGGATCAAGATCTTATGTAGGAAGACCTTTGATTTTCTGGTCAAGAGTTTTGAGCCCAGATGCTTTGTTAAAAACATATAATAGCAGCGGTTTTCAAGGTTCATTTTCGTCGGATCTGCACTATGGAGTCATTTGTAGAGTTGATGTTCACTCCGAGGTAGGTGAACTCCCTAACTACCTCAAAATTATAGCTGCCAACTGTTATGTTTTGTCTGACATGATAGCTGGAGGATTCTTTGCTTGTGGACGGCATATACATATTTTGTTTTGTCCTCGTTCACACTCAAACCAATTTCTCTGGCCTCTTCTTTGATTGCTGCAAAGATGCAAATGCCAGAACGATGATCGATGGGATCGCGCGATTAAGTCAATATTATCTGTGTAAAGTAATACGCCGGCTTGAAGTCTATAAAGAAGTGGTGTGTCTCGACTTGGAATTCGTTTATTTGCTTCAGGATTTCCCTTAGTTTGAAGATTTGTTCTATCGTCGGTTTGCTGAGCCTGAAGCGCAAAATGACTCAAGACGTTCACATAGTACCCTGGACAGGATCGTATAAGCGACATTAAGTAGGGATAAGCCTCTGAAGTTGCTGCAAGACATATGAACGCCTTTTTTGTAGATGGGGCAGATAGATTGATCTGCTGATTAATCTGATTGATTATTTGGTACAGGCTCCTTACCAATACGTCACCCCCATATTTAAATAGTTCCGGCAGCTTACATTTTTAATAGCTTAGCCGACCTCTTCTAAAACAAGTGGGACTGGGATAGTTACATCGATTGGAATGGAGCTATCTCCCTGTCCTTTCACTCTCTTTATTTGGGGTACATTGAGGAGCTGCTGGGTATGCTCCTTAAACACAGCTATAATACCCTGGGAGTCCCTGACTTGGTTTCCTTCTCTGTTTCGAAGGGCCTGTGTTCCAGGTTTGACTTTCTTTCACAACTTGCGAGCTTGTTTCTGTCGCGAGATTCTTCGATATCCTTGAGCTGGGAAGTTGTATGTGTCTTCTTCTTTGTACGCAGGATTTTCTTTTCCTCCAGTCTTTCAGCTCGATTCTTGACATTATAAAAGACAGAGTCGACATATAATATGATTCAAAATTTAGTGATAGTGTCGCAGTTTCTGCATATTTTTTGCAGGTATCGGATTTAAGAGAGTTCTACGAGATATTTGATGAATCGGACTTAGCTTTTGTTTCTCTCTGCTCAGACACTAAAAAAGCATTAGATGGACACTAGACGAGAAAGGTTTAAAAGTGGGTTAAGGTCCGACCGAATATCTGAAACCACGTATTACCGAAACAGCAAACTCAACACTTGTCATTACTTTATAAAGAGCTATAGTCGCAAAAGTGCGTACAATTAAAACATGTGAGCTGGTTGCAAACAGTTCAGACGCTATATACGATAGCGTACAGAGAGTTAATGTGGCTGGCTAAAATGGAAAACTCTAGAAAACTCTTGCAAGATAATTCTGCCATGTAAACTTAAGGGTTTACTCTACTCGTACATGTTAATCGCACTTAATCATACGCACCGCAGTATGGAACCATGAGCGAGATATATGTATAGAGGATAAAATTTCAGTGACGGAAATGAACATTTTAAGGGTGTCAGTGGATTTATCCAAACGTGACCTCATTAAACAGCAAAAACTTCAGGAAGCTCTCAGTGCTTAAGTGATTTGAGGAATGCTATGAGTATACACTTGTACTCCGGAATAAAAAAAATTTATTTTGTCGCCAAAGCTATGTGGAAATCAGCAATATTTTGCACCAAAAGGGAGGAAATATTCACGTGACTGATCACACTTATGAGGAAATTGTGTACAAAAAACATTTGCAAAATTTCATTTGTGCTCCCATACAAGTTATTTGCGCGACTATTTGCCCCAAGTCATTACAGAGTACTCGTAGTTCACACCACATGAAAATTGCTGCAAAATGTTTGGCATTCTCAATAGTGAATGAAAATTATTGTGGAAGTGCGCTAGTAGGCAAAGGAGAAAGTTTGTCTCGCCAAAAACTAGAATTTCAGTTTTACATTTGACATTTTTATCATATTTACTACGTTCTTATATGAGTTCACAAAGGTGGTTACTGCACAACACAGAGATACGCGTATGAAATATTTTTTTCATCTTCTAAACCAATGAACGCATCCACTCCAACTTGACGGCTATTTGACAAGTGACATTTATGCAAAGTTCCTGGTAAAACGTTTTTGACGTCGGTTGTTGGCAACCGTGGAATAGTGCTAATTCGAAAATGGCGTTGCCCTGCAAAAATGCGGCTATTAAAAATACGAAAATTTTCGGGTATTGCGGCCACTGAAAATCACATGAAACTTTTTATATCGTATTGTGAAATAATTTGAGGATACTGGTGGAATAGTCGACCGTGCAAAATCCCGCCGTCCGCGTACTATTCTAGTGTGTAGTGTAGATATTTCATTTATCTAGTTAGTATTTATTCAAAGAAAATATACCTGTTTTGGAAGAAACTGCAGAAAGAACAACAAATAATGAAAGTTGATACAGTGATGCATGTAGGGATTTCACAAAGTGGCTTTTGGTTTTAACATTGCATTTTTAGAGAAGGCTCAGGCTTCTCTGATTTTCTGAACAAATAGTGTGTCCTAACGTTATGCAGTTGCTGTATTGTATAGCATTCTGTTGCAAGGAGCAGACGCAAACCCCCAAAACAGCCTGTGCCTGCCAATATGAAGTTACTTGCAAAATTATTGCTGCAAAGATATTTTTCCCATCGACTACATAGCATATTTGAATGCAAGCAGTAATTTCTACAAATTAATTGCTGATCTGTAAGTAACTTTAATTCATTCGCCACATATCTTAACTCTGCTGTATAGGGTTGTGAGCCCTACGACGGCGTAGCCCAGTATAATGCTACTGGCTGGGCATACTCTTGCATACTCTTGGTATCAATTAATGGCCTTGGATAATAATAGACTCACCGTTGACGACCACAGCAAACGTTTACAGAACCTGTGGACCTGCATGTAGAATGTTCGGTCCCTTAACAGGCCATGTACAGCCGAAAAATTAGCAGGGCCGGACATAAGGAGGATGAAAAACTTGTGATATATACAGGGATAAGAAACAGAGCTTATTCGGAGGCGGATTTGCCATGTGCGGCAGACTTAGATAGGAAATCTTGAGCTTTGCGGCTTCATACTAGAGAAATCAAAAACCGACCAAACTTTCACACTCCCGCAGATCCTTGAAAAAACTCAAGACGTCCAAATCGATGCCCACGATATTTTCATCGGTTTTAAGGCCTCATATGGCAGAATTTATTGAGACGAGCTGTTGTTTTTTTGACATCCCTGGCAAACACGTCCGTCTGTGCAATTGAGAATGCTTGTTTCTCCGTCAAAGTGGGTGATGACTTAACCAAGACCTTTGATGTCCAAAATGGTTTTAAACAAGATGACGCGATGTCATGTGACTTTTTAACATCGTACTTGAAAGAATTGTGCGGAACTTACAACATTGGACGCCCAATCTTTCAAAAATCTATGCAACTACTCGCGTACGCCGATAATATCGACATAAGTGGGAGAACTCAGCGGACTGTCACCGCTGCGTTCGCTAGTATTGAATTGTAAGCTGCTGTTAGCAAAAAGGGACACACAACATCGACGAATTGGACAGAACATCGCAGTCGATGGCTAGAATTTCGAGGTAGTAAAGGACTTCATGTACTTTGGCTCTGCTATACAATCTGCCAACAACACCTCAGCAGGAATAAAACGACGAATTACTATTGCCAATCGCTGTTCCTTTAGGCTAAGAAGGCAATTGAGTAGAAAATTCCCTATCCCGAAAAACTAAGGAAACTTCTATATAAGATCTTTATCATCCCAGTTCAATGGCGTAGAAGCACGTAACCTATAAAAGCGGATTAAGATATCCTCACTCGCGTCGAGAGAAAAATCTTTTGAAAAATATTCGGTCCCGTTTGCATTGACAGGCTTTGGAGGAGTAGATTCAACGACATACAGTTGTACAACGACATCGACATAGTCAAAATCTGCTCAACAGTTGCCTGTGATGGCCAGGACATGTAGAGTGAATATACACCAATGCTCCGGCCCGCAGAGTCTTCGAATCCAACCCGGATGGCCAACGCAGTAGAGGAAGACCTCACATTAGGTGGTGCGCACAAGTAAAAGGAGACCTGAAATGGCTTAGGGTACACAACTAATTGGAGAGGTTTGTTAGTTGAAGCCCAGATTCACCCCGAACTCTACCTCCACCTAATTATGTAAGTAAGTAACTTAAGGAGCTTATAAGTGTGTGTAATACGAGGTAAGTAAGTTAGCAATTGTTGGAAAGTGTCCGTGGAAAGAGTAAGCTTGATACAAAACCTAGTATTTCCAGAGTGGAAAAGTAGTTCTTCAGAAAAGGGGAGTTTTGCGATCTGGGCCAGTGAGCTTGTTTATGCTCGTATATACAAATATGATTGCAAAAGTGAATTGGCCCCATTGAAGACTTGATGCGCTCAAGTGTAAGTGACGTGGTACACTCTCAAAGCGCTGAATTTGGATTGGCTTTGGACAAAAAGCGGACACCTGGGGTGCCAAAGGATTTTCTTATAAGTTTGATTGACCAAAATTGTCTACGAGTACAATATTTGCCTCGATTCTTAGTCATATTAGAACTTCATTGCACTCCTCCTTGGTTCATTGCCTTTTTTGGTTTTCCTCTGCTGTCGTGGTCTTCTAAGACTTTCCCTAACTTTACAAACAATTCCCTTGCAACTCTTTTTTTCTACTCTTCATTTGATGGCGGATGAGGTATACCCTTCCAAAGTGAAAAGTATTATTGACCACACAACGGCAAAAGGGGCTAGGTCCACTTTTTCCCCAACTGTATGCCAATAATAATCTGATGTGCGACAGTGGTTCAATGAGCCTGAAGAAGGGAGCATATCCAAGGTCTACTTATCAATGCGACCAGTTGAGAACATGTCCACATGTTTGTGCTTAAAAATTGTTTGCACAGCGAAGGTCTTAACATGTTACCTTCCGGGTATTGTACGCCTATAGTGTGAAATCCACCCTCAGTTGTGTTTATTGGCATTGTTTGCAATAATTACTCATCAAACACGTTGGCTGGCAACGAGATAACTCGTAGTTTGCGTTATTGCCTGGGACGCCACCCACAAGTTATCTCCTAGTTTGTCTACTTGCCATATTTGTGCAGCTACGGTGAAATTCGTAGTACATCCGTGTTGAGATGAATAGATAGCCTCAGGGAGGAGAACAAAAAATCAAGGTTGGCTTACATCAACAGAAAATTTATTAATAAATTAACAAAAAATATAATTATAGAAAATTGATTTCCACGTCAAGCTTCCTGTTATATTAAACTGACTTTTTACACCGGATTCTTGAAAAGTACAGTGGCAGTCAACGCGTTAAAGTTGAATTTCTGTAGCAGTCGGAGTTTCAGTGATTTAGATACACAAGAAGTCGAATTCCGTATTACAACAGAGATAATATTGTGGGGGAGTTTAGTTTACTATCATACATCACTACGCCCGTATATGCAAGACCACGATGTGAGTATAATAATAATGATATATTATATGTAATAGACTCTGACTAAAATGCCTAAACGGATTTGTGCGCGGTACCACCCGAGTTTTGGAAGGTATCCAACCAGCTGTCTGCTATTTACACATATATTGAGAAGTTATTATTTATAAGCCTGTTAATATTTATGACACCGTCTACAGAAATTCGATTTATTATTATGATTCACAAGTACAACAAACTGGGGATGCTGTGCATAGTTCTGAAGTAAAAAGAAATGGATATAGGTGCTATGACCTTTCCATAACCAAAAACTAAAAAAAAAACTTACGTATGCCATTTGTAAAGACAGATATAAAGCGATGAAGCCGCAGCACTATCAGAGCTATATTATCGTAACTAGCACTTCTGCTAGTAACAAGTCACTATGCAACAAATTTCTTCTCCATAATATTAAAAATAAAAAACAGCTTACGAAAACGTTTTCCGCCAAATAATATTCTAGGATTTTTGATATATGTTATTTTTGCATGTCTTCTTTGATCGTAACATCTAAGGATACAGGGTATGTTCTTTTCAAAATGTTATGTCAGCGGGAATGACTCTTCAAATATAAGCATTATCCTAAATGTAAAGACACGGTTGGGTAGGTTCGCCTCTAGGCTACATCTTGTGTATACAAATTTAATGCTTTGACTTCGTTAGACGGAAGGAAGAACCGCAATACAGGTCTTTGATTTCGAGCCGATGTAATTTAAAACCGATGTGGTGAGCGAGTGGCTCATCCAATCGGAACTGTTTTGATGTCAGTATGTCCTTAAACAAATCTGAGTAAACAACAACCGAGAATAATAAAAACGCGGAATAGCTTGTTAAGCCGTAAATATCGGGTTTTCCATTAAAGACTAAACATTTTTATTTTGGTAATTTATTTTAATAATTTGTAATTAAAATTAAAAAAAATTAATGGTGCGTTTATAAAAAAAACGATGCATATTTCTTGAACGGAAACTCTATAAAAAAAAATTGAATTAAAGGACACAAACGATATTAATGGTGTGGCAGGACACACTTTTCATATCCAGTATAAATTGGGTCAATTGAATAAGAGATACTCGTCTGATAGGATATGCATTTAGACCGGATTGTTATCTTATTTTTTAAATGACCCCATAGCCCAAACGGGACGTGTGTTTTGGAATAAACAATTTTTGTCAGTTACCGCTAAGAAGGATTATATTGGATACGTACTAAACGGTATATGATAGTTCGATTTTATCGGGTATCGCGCTTCTTTGAAAGTTGGGCCTTGAGGAGCAACCGACATCGGTTTTAACTCTCCAAAACGCTTTTACGTCAACGAAACGTTAACAAAACGAAATTATCAAATCCATCGTGAACCTCTCAAGTTCAAACGAAGATCACTCATCTCATCCATTTTCTCAATAGCCGAAAGGGTGTTACTTAGAGGTATTCAAATTCAATATGAAATAAAATAACTGAAGCTAATGTTAATGTCTATAATATTAGCTTTATTTAGTAGATAATTATATGCCATTAGTGAAGTCCAATTCTCGACAACTATATCGAGCAACTGGGGCCGTAAATTAGCAATAACCCGGAGAATGTTGACTTCCAAATCGTCCAATATCTCCTGTTTATCGCAATAGACTAGTGACTTCACATACCCCCAAAGAAAATAATCTAAAGGTGTGAGATCACAGAATCATGGAGTCCAGTTCACAGATCCATTAGGTGAAATTATGCGCTCAGCAAATGTTTCCCGCAATAAGTTGATGGTGTCGCGGGCCATGTGGCATGTTGCGCCATCCTGTTGGAATCAAAGCTCTGTCACGTCAATGCCATTCAACTGAGGAACGAAGAAGACAGAAATCATGTTTCTATAGCGCTCTCCATTGACGGTAACATCCTGGCCTTAAGAAATCAGGGCCGATGATTCCACCAGCCTATAAAGCACACCAAACAGTGAGTTTCAATGTTTGTAAGGGCGTCCTGGCAAAGGCTTCTGGGTTTTCTCCAATCCAAATTTGGCAATTTTGCTTGTTTACATATCCATTTAACCAAAAATGGGCCTTATCGGAGAACAAATTTTTGCATTGAAAATGAGGATCAAGCTGAATCATGTTTTCGGTCCATTCACCGATCCTATGACGCGTATAATGGTCACGAGGTTTCAACTCTTGCATAAGTTGGATTTTATAAGCTTTTGAGCCAAGCTCTTTCCCTAAAATCTTGCACAAAGTGGATGGGCATAGCTCCAAATGCTTTGCACGATGGCGAATCGACTCATTCGGATTCTCCTCAACACTGCGCTCCACTATGGCAATAACTTCTTCTGTTCGCATTGTTTGTCGTCTTTGGGAAAACGCATTATACACTAGAGTGTATCTGTTGCGAAAACGATTCATCGTGTTCCGAATAACTTACTCAGATGGACGATTATGTCGACCGTAAAATGGACGTAGCGCACGATAAGTTAGGTGAACCGAACCATGGTTTTCAAAATGTACTAACCACAAATCAACTTTCAACTGTCAAATTGGTAATCTGCAGACACAGTGTTGCCAGTTTAAAAGCAAACCTCTAAAAAAAAAATACCATCACATTAGCAAAATACCAACACAACCGCCTATTCTAATTTCCAACATATGTTAGAAGATCTGAAATGTTCAATCTCTGTTCAAATTCCTCCTAAATATATTAGTTCTAAATCATGAACCACAACAAAACCTATAGTAGTGTTAATTGCATGAACGAAATCTCACGATTTTATTGAATATTAAATTTATGTAGGCATCACGACGGTCTACACATCTGTCACATAAATGCTCAGAGCATCATAAACAAATTTGATTAATTCAAGCAAATCTTCGAACATGGCTGATATAATTTACATTTTTGAATCGTGCCTAAACAAAGATCTGTAAATTTTTGTTTTCGCTTAGAGCCTTTAGACTGTATCGGGCAGAATATATAAAACAAATTGGAGGCGGGGCAGCATATATTAAACCCAATTTTGTCATTAAATAAAACGAGCTTGCTCGATTTGAATACATTTTTATCGATATACTAAGTGGTAGTGATAAGTGTGCAATCGACTCTGTTATATACACCACCTGATGTTGCTAATTACAAAACACTTAGAGATGTATTAGAAGAAGTCTGTCTCCAAATATTTTGTTTACTATAGATTGTGATATTAATATTACATAATTTGTTAAGCACGTCTAGTATTCTTCTTAAAGATTCCAGATTTTTTAAAACAATACCATCCCAACACATTTTATGGCCACCGACATTGAATGGTGTCCTGAGAGATACAAGCAGCTTAAAGATTTATTGTCAGTTTTTAGTTACTGCCTTTTCATACCACAATCTTACTTTCGTTTCTCTGGACTTACAACTAACAAACAGAATCTACTCTATACTAATCAGGCTTTCTACTATACTTCCGAAACAGTTCGAAATTATTAATAAAAACATACGTCATATCTATGTATCTTTACGAACTGGTGTCGTAAAAAACGTAAAATGTCCTTGGACGGTTAAAACATCCTACACGAATTGTTACGAAGAGACAAGTTGTTTAAACGCTGTAAACGCTTCCGAAGGCAAAACGTCTGTAACAGATTTACTTCAAGTCAACACTCTAAGCAGCTCTGGAAGGAAATTCGAAAGCTTGGCATTACAAAAACATCTCGAAGCATTAGCGCTGATGCTAATGTCGAGTTGATAAATAAGAATTTTATTGATGCACTACCGGTGACAGCCCAATGCTTTTCACAATTATTAACGCGTAATTCTGAAGAAGCCTTCTCACTGTCAGCGATAAATATTCTATACTCGTATGTTTGTAAGGCTATCTTCGCAGTCAAATCAAAATTCATTGGATTAAATGCTATTAACCCTAATTTTATTAAAACTATTCTCCCCTTTGCGAGCTGTCAGACAACACAAATTTTTAATACTACATATATTAAAAACTTCAGTATATCCCGATACTTGGAATAATGTATGTTCCTAAAAAAGTGCAGCACCCCAGGCTCCCACTAATAGCTATACTACCCTTCCTTTCAAAAGCCTTTGAATTCATCCTTTCAAGGCAAATGAAAAACTACATTGAACAAAACAAACTTGTATACCCCTTCCAACCAGGTTTTCGTTTAGGTCACAGCTGTATTACAACACTACTTAAAGTGACAGACGACTTCCGCGTTGCAATTGATCTTAACTATATAACTCTTCTGACACTACTTGACTTTTCTAAAGCCTTTGACTCAGTTGACCCTATAATCTTGCGTAAAAAAAAACTCTCCAACTTCTTTAATCAGTTTGTGTAGTAAGCTCTCTTCTGTATCTGTTCGTAAAGGTATCCCTCAACGCTCATTACTTGGACACTTATTATTCCCGTTTATAAATGATTTATCAATATGTTTATCTCATTGTAAATTCCATATGTTTGATGACGAAGTTCAAGTATATCTGCGCTCTCCAAAAGGGTTGATGGAATCTGCTATGGGATCACAATCATCTCTGAACCCATCCAAATCCAAGATTCTACCAGTATCTAGGCACTACATTCATTTATGTTATAGACCACCAATTGATTTAAGCAACTCGAACGTTAAAATTGTGACTAAGATAAACAATCGAGGAGTTTTAATTAATATCTCCTGAACTTGGAATCACGTACCTTCAATCGAAAATCTACTCAAAGGTCCATACTTTATCGGCAACTAGAGATTACCTACACTTACACGTACAGCAGAAATTAACCAATGTACTTACTATTCCTATAGTAACTTACGGGTGCTAACTCTTTGCTACCCCCATTTCTACCTCATATAGGGAGCTAAATGTTGCGTTAAATTTTGCAGAGCGATATATTTGTAACTTAAGGAAATTTGACCATATCTCCACATACGCTTTCCCAATTCCGAAAGCCTGAATATTTATCACCCCGATCAAAAAGTTCCCGGGGGATACCACCGTGTGGCGCTCCCATTGTTCCGATTTGAGTTCTGTTTTTTTGTTAAGTTGGTAAATCTGTTATTGATATTCCCTCTAAATCTTAGCATCATAGCTTGATATTTGCAAAAGTTACGTAGCCAAGAGTGCATCTATTTCTGTGTGCATTGGCGATTTTTTACAATTTTAGAAATGGATTTAAATTTGCAACAACGAACTTGTATTAAATTTCGCGTAAAAACGTATTTAATGGTGCGCGAACATTGGAAATGTTGGAAAAGTGTTTCGGCAACGATTCTTTAAAGAAAACGGTCGTTTATCGTATAATAACCGCAAATTAACCATCAGAGAGATAGCGGAGGACTTCAACATTGCCTATGCATCCGTCCAAGACATTTTGGTTATTGATTTGAGTTTCCGTCGTGTAGCAGTAAAGTTGGTGCCAAAAGACCTCAATTTCATGCAAAAAAGAGACCGTGTTGACGTCGCAAAAGAGATGATTTGCGAGGCTGAATACGATCCCACATTCATCAAAAGGATCATTACTAGAGACGAGACGTGGGTTTATGAGTACGACACGCAATCCAGGCATCAGGCAAGTGAATGGCGTTGGCGTTCACTAAATGAGCCGAGACCAAAAAAACCACGTCGTTTCCAGTCAAAAAAGAAGGCAATGCTCACGGTTTTCATGGAGTACAGCGGTGTAGTGCATCATGTATTTTTGTCAGAAAGCCAGACAGTAAACAAAGAGTATTATTTTTGCGATATGAGACGTTTGCGTGAAGCAATTCGCCGAAAGAGAACCAGAATTGTGGGCAGAAAACCCGTGAATTTTGCACCATGATAACGCACCGTCGCACAGTGCCATCATTATACGTAATTTGCAACAAATACCATGCAACAGCCACCGAATTCACCTGATTTAGCTCCCTGTGACTTCTTTCTGTTCAATCGAGTTTAAAAACCACTAGGGGGAACGCGTTTCAGCAGCCGAGAGGAAGTAATGGAAAAATCGCAGGAAGCACTGATGGACATACCGAAAACTGAATATAAAAAAATGTTTCGATTATTGGATCAACCGCTGGCATAAGCGTGTTTAGATGAATAAACTTGTATTTCCAATTTTCTGAATACATTCCGGGAACTTTTTGTATATAACAAGATAGATTTTTCTCAGACCAGTTGCATATTGACATTAACCGTTTCACTTGAATCACCTTACGTCACCGGGTATCTATAAGGCGAATTAGCTGCCCTTTCCCACTTAAAACAACTGAAATGTCGTACTCATTAATTTGTTCCTTTATGTTTTTTTTGTAACTTTCTTCCGATATTCTGTTAAAACTTATATAAACTGAAATAACAAATATTAAACTAATCCCCGCCAATAAGTTTATATTTCCTATTTTTGTAATTTTTATCAACATAATAATCTATAACCTGTTCACCAAAGATGATATTTTGGTCTATTGTACAGAGGTCAACTGGAAATAAATAAATGAAAAAAAAATGATATCATCCGGCCGAATGGAAAATCAACACCTCTATTTTCCAATTTATCAAAAACGGCTCGAAATATCTAAACGCTATTTCATAAAAAGTTTCTAAAAGAAAAGAGTAGCTCCGTTTCTATTATCCGGTACAAAATTTCATGAAGGTCGATCAAGCCGTTTCCGAGTTCGAAACGATTTTACGAATTAGAGAGGCACTAGTAATTTTAAAATTTTCGGTTTCACACTTTCGAATTCTGTTTTTGGTTTTCGAAGTGTTTGCAATAAAATAATTGTTTCGGGTTAGTAAAATAAGTTGTTGGAAAGTTTGATTTTTGGAAATAATTCAAGTCATATATTTTTTATCCCATCGAGAAGAACGTTATATCTTTCTTCCTACTCAGTTTGTTTTTCGGGTTTCAACATAAAAGTGATGACAGAATATAATCCACATAAATCTAATTTTATTGGAGGGATATTCACTTTCGTCAGAAATATTTTTGTGGTCATCTGCTTCCGATTTTAATGTGGAAAGGGAAACTCAGGAAGCACTATTGCAAACTTTTTTAACCCCGAAAATAATTTTTCTCCATCGAAAGTTCAAAAATTACTTCCAATGATTCGGAACTACTCCAGTTACTAAAGATGTATAAGAACAAGTAAACTGCAATTTGCACACAACTTTGGGGCATTCGATAGTGTAAAATGAATCGACAACCCAACAACTTTTCCTATTGCTGTTTAAGGATCAGGTCTTTAAGCACACAGTGTTTTAAAGAAATTAAAAAAATTAGCACCAGCACCTCGTGAAATAGCGGCTAACGAATCTATGATAAAGTTCAAGGCTCGAAGCTATGTATTATACATCAAATAATATCTGTCAAAACCAACCAACCAAAATCGGCTAGGAACTTGCACATAAAACCAGATATTATCACAAATTTGATATTTAGACTGAGAAATCACTATCTTGATCTGTAGAGACAAATCTTGGAGCAAGAGTTGTTAAGAGCTTGCTCTACAGACTTAAAACAAAAACATCACGTCGTTAAGTTTGGCTTTAAACTCGGCAGGATACATACCTGTGGACCGGTAAACGTGAACGAAAAATATATTCCATGATTCCTACCAGTTAACAAAATGAAAAGTAGGAACGCCCAGTTCTTTTATAGCAACATAAACTTGACCACTTCAAAACGGAGAGATAAACGGTGTGTATACATCCTTTGAAACTTTTAAAACAAAGACCAGATTGCCAAGGTCTTACGCAAAACTGAGGATGTCACTGTTTCAAAAGTGTCTCGTCCCACAGCAATTGTTGATTTCAACAAGCTCATGAATTACGTTGATAAATTTGATCAATATTTGTCTGTATATAAATTATACAAAAAAAAAAAACAAGAAAACCTCCCATATGCTTACAAAAACATTTAGACGTTCAATAATAAATGGTTTGTTGACAAAAGAACTCGTTGAAAGTAAACGAAGTTCGCACAATATCTTCCGCTCATCAGCCAGAGCGGAGTACCTCTTGAAGATGCTCGTTCTGTAGTACAAATAGTAAGAACGAAACCAGAATAAATTGAAATTGTTCCATTTGCAAAGTTCATCTGTGTTCAGGAACAAGCATATCTTGCTTCCAAAGACAACATGAGAAATAAATTGGAACGTACAGGTTCACAATATAACTCACTTTTACTTCACAAAATCTAACAAAAATTATTGTTTTAAAAAAAATAAGATTAAATTTGTATGTTGGATTATGTCGCATTGGATTAAAAAATAAAAAAAACATTTGCGACACAAAGGAGATACTTTGATAGCATTTCCTGGACCGGGAAAAGTTAAAGATGAATTGTGTTAGACATGTCGTCACTGAGGGGACCAACGCAGATTTATGTATAGTTGCCTAGGTAGTCCTCATGTAGATGCGGACCAAACGTTTGAGGACTACCTCGGCAACTGACTCCATCCATGCATGGAGATTGAGTTTTATGAATTACGTTAGATTTTCTTACCTAATTTTTCTATTGTACTTGAACAATACGCAACAGATTCAGATGGGAAAAGTCACACGTTTTTGAATAGTGGGCATTTGGTATACAAAGTTGGGAAAAACCGCTTTTGTGGTTTATTGAGAAGCGTTTAGGTTTTTTATAATTGTTACATTTTATGACTTTTGGTTGTTCGTTTAGGACTTGTGTACGACTCTTTGCATCAAAATTTGTCGACCTGGACAGCAAGGGTCTTACATAAAAGCCACACTTTGAAGTCATAAGCATTTATTTGAGATTCTTCGTTAAAAATGGGAAAAATTGCGGAAAATACAATCGAGAAATGATTTGCAATCATCACCCTCCTTAAAGAAGATAAATCGCAGCGGGAAATACCATTGAACGACTCGCTCAAACCGGAAGTCTTGAGGATAAATCATGGTCAGGAAAAATGAATAAGGGGGCATACAAAGCAATATTGGAATAAAACTCTGTGACCTCCGGACTAAGACTAATTGGCGAAGAATCCATATTTCAGAAGGACAATTGTTTTTTTTTTTTTTTTTTTTTGTAAAAGAACTTAACACTCAAATGGGTATGAATACACTTATAATGCCTCAGCATGTGTTAAGTTTTTTGTAAAATAGGATAGAGAGATAAAACAAGATTTTTGGGCTCAGTGGTTATTTCGCTCCACGGGTGGCATCCACCCAAGTTGGAAGTTTTCTTGTTGTTGATTTATAGGTCAACTACTCATCTTATTTGATTTTTGTTAACAGAAAATATGAATGCCTTTCGGGCGAGGCTGGGATTCGAACACCGCCACTTGAGCCACGGCCACCCCAAATACACGTTAAGACTTTATCAAGACTATTTGAAACAGAGAGAAATCTCACAAATCATGATATGGCCTCGGCAATCACCTGATTTAAACCCTATAGACTTGTTGTGGGAGAACCTGGATAGAAGGGTCCGGGATCAATGCTCATCATCAGAATCCACATTGTAGAATATACATACTATGGGATTGCTGGAGTAATATACAAAAGGCAACAATTCAAAAACTGATATCTATTGTATGATATTTAGAAATCCAAAAATTATAAAAAAAAAGTAACCATGTAAAGATGGCTTTTTAATTTTTTTGTTCTCTTTAATGAATTTATTTATACTGGGTGGAGCAAAATTAATCACCCTATCGGAAGATGGTATAATTTTTGCAAAAGGCGTCGTAAGTGAATTATATTTGGCATTTGTAGACTAGAGAGCTGCAGTATACAACAGACTGGAGTACTATACTCCGCAAGAGCGTGGATCAATTGTGTCGATTTCCTAATTGTGTTGCTGGGCAAACATTCCGGCGCTTAGCTACTCGACTCGAACAGAGTGGAACCACAGGAGACCATGCAGGGCATGGCCGCCACCGGACTGGTCGCTCGGACGAGAATATCGCGGCTGTGGCTGCCGATGTCGCTGAGAACGAAGAAACATCAAACAGATGCGGGCCACGCAATTGGGCATCACCAGACGGACCTTACAGTGAATTTTAGTGAAAGACTTACACATGTTCCGTACAAAGTGAAAGCAGTGCATTAGTTAATGCCTCCTGACCGTCAGTCGCATGAGAATTACTGTAATGCCATCCTCAATCTCAACAACGAAGAGGACGATTTTGTGTCGAAAATCATCATGAGCGATGAGGAGCATTTCTACTTAAGTGGTTACGTCAATAAGCAAAACCTTCGTTTCTGGGGCACTGGAAATCTGCGTGTGATGCACGAAGAACCATTACATCCACTCAGAGCCACTGTGTGGTGCGGCGTTCAGGCGGGAAGAGTGATTGGGACGTATTTTTTCGAGGACACCATCGGCAATATGGTCACTGTTACTGGCGAACGATACAGGGCTATGTTAAACGACTGGTTACTGCCGGAATTGGATGAGCGGGGCTTGGTAAAAGAAGTGTTTCCTGGTCGCATAATCTCCCGTTTTGGCGATTTGACATGGCCAGCAAGATCGCCCGATTTAAGCATCCCAGATTTCTTTCTTTGGGGCTACTTGAAGTCACGGGTTTTTCCCAACAAGCCTCAGACAATCGCAGCCCTTAAGGAGAATATTCGACTGCGAAGAGCTATCACCGGAAATCAACAAAAACGCGATAAAACGGGCACAAATGTGTATCAACACTGGCTGCAGCCACTTGGCGGATATGAACTTTTCCACTTAACAAAAACAGTTGTAAAGGTCCAAATAAAGATTTCCATCACTCAAAATCGTTTTTTTTTATTTAGTAAAAAAGTAATTCAAAAAACAATTTAATGATTAATTTTGCGACACCTGTTATTTACGACAAGATGAAAATATATCACATTTGCATGATTATTATTCTATACAAGAGTTTTTTTCGGGCGGCCTCAACCTTTTAGCCTGAAGTGTACCTCCTCTTTATTTTGCATTATCTCCCTTCATACATACTCGTATATAGCACATTAAAAAGGTTTTTCCAATAAGCGCACTCAAATTTTGACCGTGTATAGTGGCCATGTTAGAAAAGATACAGCTGTTAAATTTGGAAGTTATAGTATTGTAAAGAATGTTGGTCAAATCATCGTGAATAATTACAGTGTTGAGCAACTTGTGCAAATTATTAAACTTTACTATCCAAATTAGTGGACAGTACTTGAAAGATAAATTCGAATCAACAGGTTCAGTAAGGTCTACAGAAAACATTGCTGCAGTGAACTAGAGTGTCCAGGATAACCCAAGGCAGTCCATTCCTCTTCACGCCCAAGAACTTGGCCTACCGCAGACCTCAACTCGGCCTACCTTTTCGCCCGCGCTGTGTACGTACATTTTAAGGGTACAAAACCCCTTGAGAGCGGGCCGATTATAAAAAAAAAAAAAAACTTGCCGAATTTTGGGTAGGGACTTTAGCTTGCACGATTGATAAACTTTACCCAGGAACTAAAGGTAAGCGACCATAGGCAGCGTCGAGTATTCGCTGACTGGACTCTGGAGAATTTGGAAGTGGACTCCGATTTCGTATGGAAAATCATTTTCAACGACGAAGCCCATTTTTGGATGAATAAACAATATTTTCTCATTAATACGTATGAGATAATTCAGCTGCAAATGCCTGTAGAAAAGGTCACAATTTGATATGGAATTTGGTCCGGAGGGGTCGTTGATGCGTACTTCTTCTAAAATGAACCTTGCAAGACCGATACCCATTTTTATTAACCAGTGTTATATGAAGAAAATTAAACTATCTAATCCACTAGCTAATACCAGTTCAACGAGAGCACAAAAAAAACTCTTGTCTCATCTATGCAAGGAGAAAATAACTAATGCAAAGAGAGGAAAAGAAGAACAGCTGACCATCATCAGAATATAAATATTATTGAAAAAATTGTTCCTTTCTCCCAGCTCATATTGAGTCGCTGGTGCATCTACCTGTTGTAATAGTATTAAGTGAAATTTGGATATACGATAATGAACATACCGCGTTATACTTTAACTCGCTTTCATAGTCTACTGTAGGTGTTATTTGTTACGAGGGTAGTCCTAGAAGTACCCAACCTAACAAAGAAAACACAAAAAATTTAGGAAAAAATAAATTTATTTAAATATACTTTTTCCAGCGATGTTCAACAGCTTCGCTACACCGTTTGTAGTTAGAATCGTCTAGCTACTTAAAATAGCCATATACCGCAGACTCCACCTCTCCACTGTTGGAAAATCTTTTTCCTCCGAACTATTTTTTCAAGTTCGGAAATAGAAAATAATCCGAGGGGGGCTAAATCTGGGGAATAGGGTGCATGAGGAAGCAATTCGAACTTTAACTCATTGATTTTGGCCATCGCGATGACGGATGACTGAACTGGCGCATTGTCTTGATGAAACAAAACTTTTTTCTTCGCAAATGAGGCCGTTTTTCATTTTTCAAACGCTGTTATAAGTTCGCATAATACACGCCTTTGATTGTTTTTTCTCTTCTGAAGATAGTCAATGAAAATTGTCGCACGCGCATCCCAAAAAACTGACGCCACGACCTTGCCTGCAGATGGAACTGTCTTCGCCTTCTTTGGAGCCGATTCTCCCGTTTGACTGTTCCTTCGTCTAGGGTGTGAAGTGATGGCTATGAATCGACGAAAAAAATCGGTTTTATTACTGTGAAACCTTGCCAAACACTTGATTGAAACATCCTCACGACGCTGTTTTTTTTCCATTGTGAGTAATCGCAATCTTGCGCGCAACTTTCTCATGTCCAATTTTTCAGTCAACATGCGATGTCTAGCGCTTTTTGAAATGCTGCCTACCATATTTTTTTTTTTCTTTTTTTTTAATAACTTACGCGCGTCTAAGGGGTTATGATACCCTTTTACTGTTGCCTTGGCGCGGGCGGAAAGATAGAAGGAGGAGAAAGGAAAGCATTGTTGTGATGTAGTGATTTGAAACTCAGGTGTGTTTGATTTCGATATTGGCTCTCCTGGGGTGGGAGTCCGAATAGGGCGGAGAGATTTTCTTCACTCGGAATGATTCCTGTTGTGAATTTTAACGGTTGATTTGTGCTTGAAAACCCTACAACAGCCAAATCTACATCTCAGTGTTATACCTTCACATGCAGATTTTTCTGACTGACTGACAAATGAAAACTGGCCGTGGCTAGGATTCGAACCTTAACCCTCCGAGTGAGAAGCGATTGCTAGTACCACTACACCACGGCCACCACGGATTTCAATCGACGGTCATCCAATATCATTTTGTGGATTTTTTCCAACATTTCTGGTGAACTCTTTGGTCGACCACTGCGCTGTTCGTCTTGGCAACTCATACGTCCTCGCTTAAACTCTGCCACCCAATACCTTATTATTCTAAGCCAAGGAGCGGACTCCCCCAAGTGGAATTTAGTTTCATTTCGATGTTGGTTGGATTGAGGCCATTCAAATGAAAGTATTGTACTATATCACATAACGATGACCAATTTTTTCCATATTTAAAAATTCATTAAGAGCGTTCACTATTGATGGCTGCCGAACAAATACTAAACACCGTAGCGTCCTCAAACTTCAAGTTTAAGCTTAATAAGGTTGGTACTTTCTACAATTCTCAATATTTTTTAACAACAACCGCCATCTATACGTCAGATCGGATATTTCTGGGACTACCCTCGTATGTTAGAGATGGGTATGTGCCCGATTGCTCTAACTTAAAATTATCTAGCGCTGATTTATCGAATTTGTCGTTTGTTTATGAAAATATCCTTTATACTATCCTATGCATATACAGATTACATGCATTACGTTCATACATCTTAATAGTTTTATAAACGAACCAACTCGCGTAACAGATTCCTCAAAGAGTTGGATTGATTGAACTTTACATTTTAGTGGTAAAGTCTATGATCTTAACCCTACAGACCATAGTATGATTGCCCTTAATTACTGCAGTGATTGTAACCGTTCTGAAAGTAAAAAACCTTTACCCAAAACATTGCAATATCACCTTGATTTTCAATTATTAAAAGAAAAATTGCTTTTGACTTTTTTATTAATATTTTCGAAAACCACATTCAATCATGAACATTCTTATTTAAGCAAACCCCTGGCAACAAGAAACAATCAGATCAGAAAGCAAAGAAAAGTTAAGTATGAGATGCAAAAAACTTCCGCAACATGAAACTTGAAAAAAACATTATGACATTTATAATCATATCATAGATACACCTTACAACAACTACGCTCATTTGTTGGCAAGAGCTGATAGGAATGTAGGCGAAGAATGGAAAGTGGTGGATAGCATTTTAAGGAATGTCAGAAACCGCGTTGAAATTGATGCATAAATTTCAAATAAATTCAACAAGTATTTCACTGAAGTTTCAGAAAAGTCGACCACTGCATAAATCGCGATTGCTCAATTTCATTTGTCGAAGATATTCCATCTGACTGCTTCGCCTTTGATGCGATAATTTCAAGAGAAGCTCATAATATTATTCTATGCCTAAAAAATAAAAACTCTTGTGAGAGTGATGGTGTTTCTAATTTATTACTGAAACACGTTGCCTTGTCTGTTGTGGATGTACAGAGTTTCTTATTTAACCTTAGTGGTGAAATGGGTTGTTTTCCTTAACATCTCAAAAGTGCGGAGGTCATACCACTATTTAAAAAAGGAAACAGGAAAATGGTTTCAGATTACAGCCCTATATCTCTTCTTTCCACTTTTCAACGGTCTTTGAAAAGTTACTTGAACTTGAACTTTTCACATTGTGTCGTTTTCAGATAAGTTAATTTTTTTTTTGTAATAGTCAATTTGGATTTAAAACAGGACTGCCATTTTGAGGGTTTGTAGTCGACTTTATGGTAGTTTCAGCAGTGATAAATCAACTATGGGTCTATTGTTGACTTATTGCTTAGTTAGCTGTATAATTTCCGGGATATCACTTTAAAATGGTTTCAATCGTATATGAAGGACAAAAAAGAAAGTGTTAATGTAAACAGAACATTATGCGACTCAAGACTTTTAAAAAACTTTGTACGTCAGGGTTCTGTAATTGGCCCATTGTTTTTCTTGATTGATTGTATATTAACTCTCTATTTAAACTTAAACTAAATGGTACTTCAACAGCATTTGCAAGCGATATACAGTCGTGGCGAACTAATTCAGAACTATACACTGGAATCATGTTTTTCGAACATTTTTATTTAAATTTTTATTCATCTTGGGTTGTTACCATGAATCAGTTAAAAACAGACAATAGCAAAAAGAGTAACAAAAAGATAACGGAAATATAAAATTTAATTCAAAATGTTTTGGTAACAAGAAATTAGCTGGCGATCTAATTAAGAACGATAAGAGAATCTGTAAACTTTTCATTGTATTTTGCGGTTTTTCCTCAACATTTTGTCGGGAATCCTTTGTTTGCATTTGCAGCCATACATCGCCTTGGCATTAAAAAAATTAGATCCTTACATTTTTTCGGTGTTATTGAATTCTTGGAATGTCCTTGCGGTTTCATAGAATTCATTTGTATTGCTAATTTTATGCTTTTTATCTTTTTTTTTTAACTCGTACCAGGGGTTTTCGATTGGATTTAGGCCCGGACTGCATGATGGCCAATCGATGACATCCACAGAATTATTCTGAAACCATGGTTTGGTTGACCTCGCAGTATGTTTCGGGTCGTTGTCCTGCATAAATTTCCAATTTACTTTCAATTCTGTCTCTTTATATGGCAGCATTACATTTTAAAGTAATCCTATGTAGCTTTGAGAGTTCATCATACCTTCCACTCGGTGTAACGGTACGGCACCTTTAAAAGACATGCAATCACATAGCATAGTACTCCCTTCTCCATTTTTGAGGTGTGGTGTGGTGTACTTAGGATTGAATGCTCCATTTTCTGGTCGTCTAACATATTGTTTACCATCGAAACTCATTCTATTAATTTTACTCTCATCACTCCAGGGTATTTTTTTCCATTTCCATTCCTTTTATTTGGCTGATCTCCTAAAAAGCTGACTTTCATTCAATCGCTCTCTAATGGAGCGTGCAGAAAGTGCATTTGAGTGCTAGTCGACAACTACTTTCCCAATACCGTTCGAGCTCAAAAAAAGGACTTTTTTTTGCTGTGGGAACTAAGGACTGAAACGAATAAAATCTGTAAATTTTAATACGGGCTATACTTCCAATGCGTAAAAATTGCAATCCCATTTTGTACCCAAACTATCATGTATATTCTCTAGTTTCAGTTTGTTATTGATTTTAGTTCGGTGCGACTTAAAATATTTATAAAAAATGAGTCAAGAGAAACGCCGTAAAAAGATCATCGACAAATTGCTCGAAAATACTTCGCGTCCAAACCATTTCATCGCAAAAAATTTAAACATAGCACGCAGTACAGCGGATTCTGTTATTAAACGATATTTGGAGACGTTGACAGATAAGCGAAGACAGGAAAATAGTGGGTACCATAGTAAAAAACCGGACTATGTCATCCAGAGATGTTGCTCGGAAATATAATACCAACTAAACAATGGTACAAAGATCTAAAAAACGTAACGGTCTAAAAACGCGAAAAAAAAAACAAAAAGTACCAAAAGTTACTGAAAAACAAAAATAAGTCATAAAAACACGAGCCCGAAAGCTTTACGGGTTGATCGGCAACAAGAAAGCGTGCTTGGTTTTGGATGACGAAACTTATGTCAAAGCCGACTTTACTACTCTTCCAGGTGCGCCGTTTTACAACTCGTTTGAAGCTGAGATTCTTCCGCAATCAACAACATCGATTGAGATGGAAAAATTCTGGTCAAAATATCTCGTTTGGCAGGCCATTTGCCAATGTGGACTCAGAAGCTCATCGTTTATTACGACAAGAACAATTAACGGAGAAATGTACATTAACGAGTGCCTAAAAAAACGGTTGATTCCTTTCTTAAAGAAACATGAGGGTTCAACATTATTTTGGCCAGATTTAGCTTCAGCTCACTATGCTCACGCCACATTCAGCTTTCTTGTTGCTAAAAATGTCGACTTTGTCCCAAAAGACATGAATCCACCCAATGTTCCACAGTGCCGTCCCATTGAAAGGTATTGGGCTTTGGTCAAAGCTAAATTGAGGAAAAGTGAGCAGTGTGCAAAGGACGTAAAAGATTTTACTGTTAAGTGGAAAAGAGCATCCAAAAAGATCACGGATGTAACTGTCACCAACCTTATGAAGGACATTCGAAAAAGTTGAGGAAAGAATGGGAACCAAATTAATTTTTTTTATTTTTTGTAATTGTGAATGAAAACAGAGTTTTAAAGCAAATAAACAAAATTTACATGAATTATGAAAATATTTTTTTTTTTTTACTTTGAAATTTCCAAATTTTATTCGTTTCAGTCCTTATCAACCTGTCTTGAGCTTCATTCGTTTTGGGAGGTCTTTTACGTCTTTCTACGCTTTCGGTGGTTCGATGTTTCTCGACATATGTTACGGCGTTAAAAATCATTGTTTTCGAGTAATCAAGTTTTTTTTGTGATATCATTATAGGACAATGTTTCAATATTGCGAAGTTTTAGTATGACTTCCCTAATGCCTGCTGTGTAGCTCTTTTTTCTCACCATATCACGCTCAAAATATCTCCAAACGCTACAAAAACTAATAATATCCCTTTAATTTCGAAAAATCTCGAAATCTTAAGATCGTTGTTTACCTCACATAAATGTATTATCAGCGACTCTTTCAAAATATCTGAGAATAATCTGTATGATTACAACCTCTGCCTTCAAACACACGAGTGTAAAATACCTAAAATACTTAGGCGTTGTAATTGATAGCAAATTAAATTGGAAAGACCCTATTAAAACGGTAGAATCATATATGATGTTGGTCGCACGTAAAATGTATCTTAAAAAGCCGTTTTGCTATTTACTATGGCCTGACGCACTCCAAGTTGCAATACTGCACCACAAGCTGGGGTGGATCGTACTCTAACACCTTCAGGCTCAGGAGCATTTAATTAGAATTATTTGTAATAAGGATGTAATAAGAATATTTGTAACAAGGAAGTTGTCTTTTATTTAAGGAGTTCCTAGTTCTACAAATAAGTCATTCACATGTGTTTAAATTATTAAGAGTATTTTTTTTTTTAATCAAAGCGGGAATATTCCGAGCAGAAATTCTCAAATGTGCAATCTACGTATAAATAAAATGAGAACAGTTAAAGTTCCACTTGCTCACAGGACACTTTGAACATTCATGTACATCTCCAAAAAATTTTAATCAATCGCCCTTGCATATCAGAGAAAGTCTTCGTTTTTAAATTGTAATGCATTGAATCTGTTATCGAATCTGTTATCGAAATCCTTGTCTTACTGCGCAAACACAATAATTATTAATGTTGTACAGGACACCAATGTTTATTATCAATGATTTGTTACGTTTAAATAAATTTCTGAACTTTGTTTTCTTTTCCTTTTTACATACAATACGAGGGTTGCCTGAAAAGTTTCCGACCGAACAATGATACAAGACATTTTTTCTCATAATTTTTTTTTTTCTACATAGTCTCCTTGTAACTCTACACACTTCTCCCAGCGATGCTCTCATCTCTCTAACCCGTAAAAATAGTACTTGGCGTTTTTCTCTGCAAAATAATTGTTCACGAAGGTGATTGCCTCCACATTTCACGAAAATCTCTGTTCTCTGAGCGCAGTTTTTAGATGAGGGAACAAAAAGAAGTCGCTTGGTGCTAGATCTGGTGAATAAGGCGGATGGTCAAGCAGTTCAAACCGTAATTCATGGATTTCCGCCATGGCAACCGCTTCTTTTTCTGCAAATGTGCCCATTTTTCCGCAATTTCTGCCTTCATCTTAGCAAGTAATGATGCGTAGTATGCTCCTGTAATGGTTTTTCCTTTTTGAAGATAATCGATTAAGATAACTCCTTTACTATCCCAAAAAACAGTCGCCATCCCTTTCTCAGCCGAAAAACAGTTTTTGCTTTTTTGGAGCCGTCTCGCCCTTTGCATTCCACTGTTTTGGTTGAATTTTTGTTTCGGGCGTATAATGGTGTATCCAAGTTGCATATACAGTAATTAATCAGCGCCAAAACTCGGATTTATTACGCCTGGACTACGCCAACAGAACGTTGGAAATGTTCATTCGAACATGTTTTTGGTCTAACTTAAGCAAACGCGGCACACAATGCGCGTTTTTTGGACATTTTCCTAACCTCTACTATCTCTCTCACTTTAATTCGGCTGTCGTCTAACACCATTTGGTAAACTTTGGCAATGTTATCGTCAATGGTGCAGTTTTTAGACGTCCCGAACGTTCATCATTTCCCAAGCTCTTACGGCCACGTTTAAATTCAGCTGCCCAAAATTTCACTGTGGTAAATGCAGAGTTCCCATACATAGTGTCCAACTCTTTTTTGATTTGCATAGGCTTATCGCCTTTCAAAAACAAGAATTTAACAACAGCTCGATACTCAATTTTTTCCATTTTCACAAAAAACACTCACATGGACTCACTCAAACAACTGTCAACTAAAAACTGCGCTTCCAAAATAACTGAAACTTCGGTAAGTAACTGTCAAAAGCTATCTTTACCCTCGTATTATTACTAATTATACACTGATTGATATTACCCCACATCAAATGTAAATTGAATGTAGAAATCCTTGATGTGTCATTCACCACTAACTATTTAAGTTAAAGAATGAGCACTGTTATTCCATTTCCTTTTCTTATATGAATGCATTTTCATTTTTTTTTTGTTAAATAGCTTTACGTTAGAAATGAATAAATTACTTCTGCTACTGCTACGAGCAGAATATGCAGTCGATTCATCAAAAATTGGAACTCTCCGATAAATGCCGCCCAGCGAAGATGCGGCGTCCATTTGGCCGATATCATATTCCATACATAATAGAATAGTCTTTTAAATAAATATAAAAATAATTATGTTTTATTTAAATGTGAAGTTCAAGCGACTTCCCTGTATTTGCATACACTTCGATAGTCCTGTTGATCTCTGCGGTGACTATAACATGGACGTCATCGCCAAATTGGAGTTCGTGCAACTTACTAAGATCACCTTAGTTCTTTAATGCGTCTTCACTAAGTTTGACGGCTTTGAAAGGCACTTGTGCGAAACATCTGTTATTTCGCTAATCTTACCTTCGAGAGGTTTTGTCACGCAATAATATAACACGACACAGTCCATCAAATTTTTTTAATTAGAAACTGTTCGCAATATAACTAATATCTATCCAATATAACAATACTGTAACCTTAAGAGCAATTCAATTTGTAAACTGTAATCTCAAAATTGTAAAATTGTACATCAATATGTTAATAAAAAACTTTTTTTATATAATTTCTTTAATATTTATATATAATATAAAATCCTTGTAAGCAAAATGAAATTAAGAAAATGAGGTTTTCTTAGACATAAAGTAAAGTTAACCTCTCTAATTGTAAGCAAAATAAAATTAGAGTTCCCAAATTTCTTAAGTGCAAAACCCAACCAAATTTAAGAAAATCCATTTCAACCTGCGTTCATTTCATCCAATTTGCTTCTTTGCACATATAACATAGGTAAGATCCACGCACCATGAAAACAAAACCTTTTTATCCACCCCAAACGATTTGATACGATTTTGTTTATACCTATATAAGAATGTCTCATCACATTAATTTGAATGCCCATCGCCACTATTTCGAGAGCAATTTTGTTTTAAGTCCAAAGTCCCAAAAACACAACCAACAAGCAATAATAACAAAACATCGACTTTCAAAAACAATAGCGAACTTCATCCCGCTTTGCCGATAGTTGATTGAAACCACGTAAGATAAGAAAACCCTTAATTATGTAAGGTCGAAATCACAGACTACATATATAAAGGCTGTGCCTACAGAATCCTTACCTTTGCTTACAGTCGCAAACTCATTCAAACAACTACAACAACGAAAAGTTTGAACAAATTGACTTAGGCTTACTTATTCCCCCACAGCTATGCACGAGTATCTCATCATTTGCTCGTCTGAGTCCAAAAGCCAAACGTTATCCTTCTGCGCTAATTAAATTTTCTTTTTCACTTATCTGTGTAACTTTCGCGATAATAAAATTTATATTTTTCTTTTTCCCACCATTCACTAATGCACCAGTCACAACAAATTAACACTCGAAGCAAACCACGAATCCTTATTTGGTTGCCCTCTGTGGTTGTGATAATTGCTTCATTTTTAACCAGCACACAGAACATTTATCGCACATCTTTGTATTCGTTCGTATTCCCTTAATTTCACTTTCACGCTCCCGAATTAAGAACTAAAAAACTTAACTCTCATCCGGCGATGATATGAGAAATCCTTCTTAAAGAATCTATGTATGTTACGAAGACGAGAACACCCTGTGAGAAGAATCGAATTGCTTGCAACTTGCGCCAACTTTGTTCTTTACTCGGCGAACTCAAGAAACCAACTAAATGTGCTACCGAGTTCGCATGCTGGCAAACAAGTGGTTGTTGCTTGCCTACAAAGTACAAAAGCTTCAAGGATATTTCGACTTTTTGTAGGTATTCAGTTGGTATACAGTCTATGGATATACTCGTACGAGTAAGTGTAAGTTCACTTCGTCGTCAAATTGCTCCCTGAAGCGCGAAAATTCTCGTTGCTTAATCATCGGCTTTCCGACCACATCTTTTGGAAAGTGGAGAAAATATAATGAGCGATATGAGGCCCAGCATCTTGGCATACGAAACGCATAGTCCTAGTCGTAGGCTTATCTTGGCCTCTAGCATCTCAGAATCAAATTATTGTTAGATTCTAATTTTTATCCTGAGACGAAAGGAGTATTCGTAGTCTATGGGGTGAATATCCTTTCGCCAGTTTTTATACAAGTACCTCATACTATTGGGGGAATGCGCTCTGTACTGAAGGGTTCCATCACATAAAGTGACAAAAAAACACTTCCTCTTTGGGTCAACAATTATCAAACTACTTAAGATTACAGTCAACAATTTTGTTCAGTGATTCGTGGATTCATAGGACCTTCGTAATAGGATTATTTTGTGATTTGTTTCCTTCTGTGGAAAGGTTTGAAACTAAAGCGCGAACCGTCCATATTTATGTTCTGTCAGGCTAAATTTGTGCGCCTGTTTTTAAGCCGGAAAAGGTTATTTTGGACCTATTTCATCAGTTGTAGAACAAACCTATTTAATGGCGATGGTGGCGTATGACCAACTTTAATCGAATTCAAATTGCATTAAGTTAGTCAGTGGGTAAAATTTCAAATTAGCAAAATTTACATGAACTTTAACGAGTATTCGAACGAGTGCACTCCATTCGTTGGCTTTGTTATCGTCGACGATGGCGTTGGTGTCCACAATTTATTTTAATTAAAAATGGAAAACCTATTTCATTGGTGTGGATGGTGCACCGCTTACAGCTTCGTGTGTTGTTTTAACTGACCATTTTGCCAGTTGGGACAAATTTACAAGTCATCATATTTATAGGGATGCTTGTCAAATTGTTTCAGTGGTCAATCAGTTGGGAAGCGGCAGCAGTTTGTACTTGTGATTCAGAATAACGCTGTCTTTTTTTTATTAATATTTTTACCGTCATTTAATTGATTCAGTATTTTAAACCATTTGTTCGCTCTTTTTTGTGCTGTTTTCTTGGAAATATGTGTACACGTGCAAGCGGTTTTGCAGTGTTTATGACCGAGGGCCATTACGACGAATTGATGGCGTTATTGAAATGTTGTTTTATACTTGTTATTCGGAAAATTTGCAAGCAAAGTATTAAGGTGGCAAAGGAACGGTTTGTTGTTGTTTTTTGTTCCAAGTATTTGGGTTAAAGGAATTTGCCCTCAAGAAACTTGGGTTTTCTTATGTGTTTCCCCAAAAGTAGCTTTAATAAATGTTGGTGCATGCATTATATGACAGTAGGCTCAGAACATAATATAGGTCTTAATGGATTAGTCCATTGACTAAATCATTAACGTAGCAAAGGGAGTTCCATTTAAGCTTATCATATTTGTGTCTTGTTCCTTGTGAAATCGGGACAAACAGTGGATTTGATTTGATTTGATTTGCGGCCCGGACTAAACCCCGGATAGATTTATTAATGCTTATTACAAGCTTATTCTTAAAACTAACAATTTTCACTTAAAAACTAAAGGGTGGGAGCGGTTAAAAAAAGTTAGGCAGAATATCGTTAACTTCACGAAGCATTCTAGACATTGGCTCCAAGTGTCCGTAATTCGTTCGGTGAAGATTGAGCCGGAAAATTGGCACAGACCTAAGATTGCGTGAGTTGGTATTAAAAGAAATAAGCCGAAGTAAAGAAGGACAATCGATATTACCAACTAAAATTTGATGAATAAAGAGAATGCCGGCAACTTTTCGACGTATAGAAAGGGGTTGTCAATTTATAAGTTTAAGTTGGTCAGTATAAGGTGGTAAGTTTTGGCTATCATCCCAGGGAAGACCACGTAAAGCGAATCGTAAAAACCTGCGTTGAACAGCTTCTATCCGAAGGGTGTGTGTTCTGTAGTAGGGTGATCAAACTTGGGTTGCATATTCAAGAAGAGGCCTAACAAAGGTTATGTAAAGAGATTTGGTAACATAAGGATTGGAAAACTCCTTAGACCAGCGCTTGATGAAGCCAAGGGCACAGTTGGCTTTCTTTACTATATTGTCAATGTGAGAACGGAAATTGAGTTCCTTATCACAGATAACACCTAAATCACGCAACTCATTCACTAAGGGAACAGGCAAATTAAAGATTAGATAGCAGCGAGGTGAAGTAGGGAACCGCTTACGGGTATACGTTATAGCCAGACACTTATTAACGTTAAGCTCAAGAAAATTCTTCTGACACCAAGTACAAAATCTATTAAGATCTTCCTGCAGTTGTAGGCTGTCTGAGGAAGACGATATATATCTAAAGATTTTCATATCGTCTGCGTAAACAGATATGTATGAATTTTTAATGATGCAATTAACGTCATTAATGGCCAGAATAAATAGTAAGGGGCCAAGGTGGCTGCCTTGAGGGACACCAGAGGAGGCTTTAATTGGGTCAGAAATCATGGATCTAAATAAAACATAGTACTGTCTTTCATTTAAATATGATTGAACCCATAATAATCCCTGGGTAGTATGGGGTCTGAAAAAGAAGGTGGTGTGGTATTAGGGTGGGTCTGTAGCTTAGAAGATGGGGAGGGATTTAAAATATGGGAGCGAATAAAGTTAGGGTATGTCGTTTTTGTTTGAGTGGGATGAGGAGATGTTGAGTTTTTTAAATGACTGAGAGGAGGATCAAGATTGAAAGATACACGTTTGGGAATTGGGTTGGACGGTGAGGAAGAACGTTTTGTGTATACGCGATTAGCAGTATGAAGTGAAGAAGGAGTGAAGAAAGGGAATGTCCCAACTTTAAAACTCCAGTTTGGATCAGGAGCTTGTTTGTTAGGCTTTGGATTTTTTTTTGTGAGAGTTGGGCTTCGGTAAAGGGTTAGACTGCTGTTTTCTAGGTTTAGTGGGATTTGAATTACTGGACTTAAAGGTAGTATCCTTGCGATGTTGGCTGTTTCCTCTGTTTGGTTTTAATCTTTCGATGGTTATTCCACCCAGATTGATGACGTCGGAAGCAGGGTTGATGAACATCCATTCATATTTGAATGGGATGCTTATCTTGAGGGAGTTGGTGGAAATCTTACGGCAGTTGATGACATCAATTTTGAATTTAGATTTGAAGACACTAGTTAGCCTGGCTCGATCGAGATGTGTACCTCTTATTAAAAAGGCAACCGATTCGGCTTTGTTGGAATTGTTCAGCTTTTTGATTCTCTTGTTCCACTCCGAAAGTGTCCATAAGGTGCCAAATCGTGAGATTGTGGGTTCAAGAGTTGGTGTATTTGGATCATTTTCCGGAGCGGGTTGTGGTGAAGGAGATGATGATCCAGGAGTTATTGGTGGTTCCATTATTGCAGATTCAAGCATCTCAGTCAGAATAGAGGTGTTGTATACTGCAGTCGGTAGAGCCTGGGATTGCACCGGTATATCGTCGATTTTACTGGAAGCTATCCGGATGTGATTAGCAATTTCGTTTAAAAGCGCGCGTGATTCGGTTATCTCATTGCTTAAATCACTCATTTGGCACATGATATTTATGAGCAACTGATCATTATTTGGCGGAGAGGGAACGCTGCTTAGGGACGTACTTTGGAGATGAAAATCGAGGGAAGACCGTAGAGAACTTAAAGAGTCTGTTATTGTGGGGATGTATGATTTAATTATGGATTTAACACTGTGGGATATACAATTTTTTAAATCTTCACTAATTTCGTGTTTATCGTTTCGTTTAATTAAATCACTATTTAGAGCCAACTGCATAGATAAGTTTCTAAATTGACTTTTATTATAGCTTGCAGATTGTTCGAGGGAAATTGATAAGTCTTCAACTGTTTTTAAAATGTCATCATATTTGGTGAATTGATTTTGAATCGATTTCCATGCATGGTTGTTTTCTGCCGCAAAATTGTTGACCGAATCACTAAGACACTTAATAGCAAGCAAGATGTGGGACGGAGTGATGTCCTTGCACTCATCACAATAGAACAAAAAGTTGTTTTTAAAGTCCCTTAAATACGCGATGGATCTCTTACTCAAGCCAATGCATAGGGCGTGGAACGACTTGCAACAAAGGCCACTGCAGATCACCATAACAGCATTTGGATCATTTGTTAAGGAGCAATTTGCACTTCCACATAATTCAGACATGATGGCGATGAAGTTAGGGTAGGTCAGTTGAAAATTTACGCAAAAGGCGGTGAATGAGAATTGGGTTATTAGGCACTTTTACACAATAAACAACAAAGGCGATGACCGAGAAATAACTTTTGCGGATTATTGCAAATTAGGCAGGAACAAATTAAAAGAAAATGAATAAGCGGAGCGAAATTTAAGCACGTCTGAACTTAATGAATAACAACAGCATTGCATGATCCTTGCTTAAATCCATCGGAGTCCAAACTACAAATGTGTAGCTGTATATTTTAGATTTAACTAAAAACCAGTTGCATATTTCTTTTTAAATATTGTAGATCATTACGAAAGCTTCCACGTCTAATCTTTTAATTGCAATATACCAGTATTATGATATTGTGTAATTATAGTAGCCAATGGCGACCTTAACTTAAAGGTTAATTTTGTTTATTTTAACTTCGCAACTAGACTAGGATGGATTTGATCAGGATAAAATACTCCGCCTGATGAATCCGCGATACTAAATCAGCGGAGCCGGCAACGTCAGCATCGCAGATACCTCCCCTATTTCAACGTAATTGTATCTGAAGCCTATTAAAACTATCCCGGGCATAAAAATGATGAATGCGTCGGTTTATTTACTCCAAAGACTTTTATTAAAGTGAGTATCTCGCTACAAAGCCAAATAAAAAAAAATTTAACACAGCGCCTCAGATAGGGACCATTTTACTATTGACGTCGCAGAGGTAATCGGATCTGGACATAGATTGCTCCCACTTTCAAAAGGCAACGCGCTGCCGAATAATTAGTCTAGTCTCTGGACAACTATAAAACAGATATCTTCACCATCCGGTTAGTGCTGTGGGATGAGGACAGAATGAGCGATTATCTTGGGGCGTTCATGCACATGCGAAGGAAACAAATGATGCTTTGATAGAATATTTGAGTTTGCTCTTTGGAAAAATAAACAGGCAATGTCCTACGTATGACATTGCAACCTTTTTAAAGAATGCCAAGAAAAGAAAGGACGACATTTTTTGTAGTACAGTCGAGTACAGTCGAAGAGCCTTTTTTTATTGTTTCGTTTTTTTATATGTACACAAATAATTTCGCCAGTGAATTTAGTAAACCTAAATGTCCATACACTTTGAGCAGCACAGTGCCGTCAAATAGGAGAAAATCTAAGCAGGAGTCGAATAGATACGCGAAAAATTACGAACCATGGTTGGAGAGCTCTATTGAGATCTACTAAGAACTGCTGACGCAACTGCCAAGATCCGTGCATCGTCTAGAGAACCTTGCAGCCAAGAGGAGAGTATCAACACCAGTTGTCGCAGTCTCAATGACTGCCAATCAGTTGGCTTCAAAACCAAGGCGAAAGGTGTTAAAAGTCCATCAGTAAACAGGCAGTTGAACAATTACTTCAGATCAAGTTGCTCATTCCTCTTGAGGGTACCTGGCAACGGAGTTATTTATTTTCAGCCGCCAAATAAGTGCTGGCTTGCAGTTGGACATAAACAATACACTGATGCAGTATCTCCCTTTGAAACCATTCCACACGACAATTAGGCAAAGTTCTTTGGTGAGTTTGGAGCGGAAAGAACTGTCGCCGGAAGTAGCCACTGATTGCTTACTTAGTCTCTTGTTGTTTTAGAAGAGCAACTTGTATGGAATTTTGAAAACTTTTTTACAACTAAGGTGTGCGGCGTTCTTAGGAAGCATGGTGAAAGAAGGAGGCGACGAGATCATATTTTGGGCAGACCAAGGTTATTTAATCAATAGTTCAACTGATTCACAAGTGTTTCTTTGAATAGGACAAAAGAATAGTTTTAAGAAAATTAGAGGAGCTGGAAAACGCCTCACCTACCATTGCCCTTGTGGATGGAAACGACGACAAATGCGCTTACCTTCTGCCTGGCATCATAGCAAAGTTTGACTCATTTTCCTTCAATGCGGAGTTGGGCAAGATAACTATTAAAGCGTGGCTAAGCGACAGCTCCAATATATCGCGAGAATACCTTAATACCCTCTTTAATCTCGTCTCCTCGTCTCCCTGAAGCAGGATTGAACTTGGAGCTACACATGCAAAAGGTTTGCCGTTGAACAGGCGATAGATTTTTGCGAATTCCAATACAAACCGGTGATCAATCAAAGAATCCGAAACATTATCCATTAGTCCTGGGTGAGAGCCAGCGCAACGACTTTTAGTAAACTCGACAACACCCTCAAGACCATGAAACCTGTACATGGATAATGCCTCCGATCATCCATTGAGGTTTGAAGATACACTTAGTGAAGACAGGAAACTCTACAGGCTCTTAATGAAATCCAAAAGATTCGAAGCAAAGATGATCAACAGTTGCTCCGAGTTCAATAGATATCTTGCTGGATCTGTATCCGAAATGAATATCTCCCTCGAAAAACATGGCACCAAACCACTGAGGAGTAGTTTCAGACATTAATTACAGCCTTAAAGAGCTTAAATTGTGATAAACACCTGCAACATTTGTTGTTCATTGTGCAATTTTTCTCCGCGATAGAGGAGTTGTGCCCGAATTTACGAGTTTGTCACTGTCACCTGTTAAAGTCTTATCATGACACCACTGGTTGGACTGTCCAATCAATCGCAGAGAAGGAGACGTTGGAAAATTTAACAAGAGTTTGTAATGTTTGCAATTTGCTGAAGGGTGAAGGTTTTATGATGTTGAAGCGCGTTTATAAGTTGGTTCTCGAAGAGAATCCGAAGGAAGGAGTGATGTCAATTCGAATTGGCCGTGAGAAATTACTTGAGGATTTTACCATTTGGGAAACGGTGTTCATAGAACAAAAGGACGAACTGAATAACCCCGTTTAATCGACGTTTCGAATACCCCAGCAGTATTTGTTCAGCGTCACGAAAACACTTAATCTAATTAATTAAAAATCTTGCCTACCATTGTCCTTCATGTCCTCAATTCACAGCTTATCCAATATGATAAATTCACCACTTCCAATCAGAATACCGATCTACAGCTCTACTTTGATGCGAAATTTTTTCGATCAGTCTACGCGTCAGGAGATGATCGCGGGGTCATAGATGAATTCCAATCGATCACAGCTGGCCTGAAGGACTATATCGATCCTTTTGATTTTGAGCTTTTCAGCGAACACATTTCAACGAATGTCAAGAATTCTGTCATGAAAATGCACTGTCGGATGGGTGTTATCGTTCCGCATCTTCTGCAGAATGTTGCCGTCTCATGCAACAGGAGAAGGATTCAAATGTTCTCAGTTCGAATGGATTGACGTCGATTTGGTTCCCATCACCTCCGACCGCTGTTATTACCAAAGCACAGAAGAACACGTTTCAATGGATTTGAGTACCCTTAAAATGCTTGCGCACAGCGTGGCCGAAGGAAAATCAAGAAGGAAAGAAAGAGAGGTACCGATTAACATTGGTTTTAAATGTTTGAAGGCTACAATGACTAGGAAATAAAGAGCTGGGCAGAGCATTCCATAACCTTAGGAATGAATCAGGATATTTTAGTGTACGTCTGAAAGTTGGCATGAGGATGTACTGATGAGCATTCATAGCGAGATGGGTATTACGGTTAAAAGTCTGAAGTGGCGGAATGCTACTGGACATTTCTATGGAGCTTTGACAGGGTGGTATAACACATGATTTCCTCACCTCATAAAAGAACAAGGCGATCGTCACGGTGATCAGTGTGCGATTGGTGCAAGACACACCGCCCATATTATAAATGTCCGGATATTCTGCACAACCAAAATGTATAGATTCAATCATCTGAAATGGTACAACAACAATGCACTAAGAAGATTTATTGTTGAACATAATTCCAGAAATGATCAGGTTTCTCGCAATCATCCTATAGGTCTTATTATGTATACCTACATAATATGCTGGAAACTAGGTTTAATAAAGGATTCAGGCAAGCACAAGAAGCAGAATGACTTACCAATGGAGCGGGCCTTTATGTAAGGACGAGAGCGGGCCAGTCGCCCTATGAGCAAAAATAAAAAGAATGAAATCAGCTTCTCAGGAGGAAAACAAAAAAGAAAACGAAAGATACGTATGCAACAATGTTCTAAAGTCCTACCAAAAACCAAGACGAAAGTGCCAAGACAACAAGATCTGAATAGAAGCCTTAAAAAAGGAGCATGTCCAGTGCTAATGGAAAAGACACTTCTGAAGACTGATAAACTATTTGCACTTTCAACAAGTAGGGCCGCCCAGCATCGAATATCATACAGACCGTCACATCGCTTTTAACCCTGATAGTGACAACTCGCCAGAAATCGAACGAAGTGTTTCAGTTGCCTACAATTTACACTAGTTTCGCAGTGTCGCAGATGCATTGACATAGGAAAGGCGAATGAAGATGTGCATGATTATTTTGAACGCAGGATTCTTCGAGTTATTCTTACTCCCAACTTCGTATACAGGCTCTGGAGAAATTTATTTAACAACCTAATAAAAAAAAGTTCGTCAATCACCTATGGTGGGTAGAATATTTGGAGGGAATTGATACTGACTCTATGGAGAGGTGGAGAGCATTCGAACCAAACCCTGAGGTATAACGTATTGAGGATACCTTAAGTATGTATAGAGTATATAAAGTGCAAATTAATTTCTCATCTTGGAATCTCAAGATCTCTAAATCAGCCTTTTTGAATATATAAATGCGGAGCTTCGTAGTAAACAATTAGTTCAGTTTCAAAAGCAGAGACGAACAAACTAGAGCTCAAAATAAATACTGAAAATACCACAGTCCTTAGCATTTCCCAAAATAACACCAACGTTCAACCCTTCATTGTTGCACAGCAGGATGTTTGTCTCAGAAATTTTTTAAATGACCAGCAAAATCGTAAGTAAAAACTGCTTAAAAACTGCTGAAACAAATTTGGGAAAGCAGTAATGGAATTCTTACTATTTTAAATAGTAGTTGTTCTAAGGATCATCTAGCCGAAACGTATTTCAAAGAACTAATTACGGGTATGTACAACAACGCTCCAAGTATCTATTGGCATTTAAGCATAGAGAAGTAAATGGTAGAAGAAGATTGGCCACACCATAGTGTGCGAAGACAGCGCATATGCAAATTATGCCACGCAAAGCAATTCACTCTCTCAAACAAATAGAATAGTGAGCCGCCTACAGCAAACATGAAGCGTAGGACAATTAAGTTGAAGTCTCAACTCCTGTGGGGAGAACTTCAACCGTTTACAGAACTCCGAACGCGATGTCGCACAGGTGTTGTTGAATCCATATGCCCCACTGGGAATAATGGCCCTAAATCTAAGAATGTCTATAATAGATTTTTCCTTGAATACAGGAGGGTTTCTGAGATTCATTATCATCCAACGCCACAATACTTTGAATAATTTGAATAAATAAAACGAACAAAAATTTTGTTCAATAATTAACTTAATTCGTGAAACTCAAAGCGTCAATTTAAAGACAAATATTCCTTAATAGCAAGATTCTTTCAGCTCAGAGCAGTAACAATAGAAATCATAATAGACTTAAAATTACAAAACTTGTTCCTCATTTTCTCTCAAATATTTAGATGCTTAAGTCTGCTGTTTTTCGCAACGAGTTACCCATGTAATTCCATTCCTTGTCATTCCAGATATAATAAAAAAGCTTTTGACAATTCCGAAATTCAAATGAACCTGTTCCTTCTTAATTCATACTCCACTCTCTGTTTTTTGTTTAGAACAAAGAGATTTTGTATGAAGTCAAATATTCTGTAAGAACTCCTTCACCAGCTTGTGCTTGCTACAGTGGCGAAAGTAATTTGAAGACAGTCACCACCTTGGAATTAAAAGCAGACGATCTCCATTTCATGGAACAAATTAACGACTTTCAACCTCTTTATAAGCTCAATATTATTTAATGATTCATAGACCTAAACGCTCTTGTATCGGTCCACAGACACATAAATCCACTGCTGGGAGTGCAATAGAGTGTATCTTCCCAGACCCTTATTTCTTTTTTTGTTTTAATATCCCTGCTGACGTTCGACCTCGGTTGTAGGGAAAAGTTATTTTTGCAGCAGCGAAAGATACTCGTAACATAATAAACGTCACGAATTTGTCGCACGAACACGTAATTAAAAGTGAGTTGAACAACACTTTCGAGCGCTTTAAAAAATAATATTACAAATTTAATCCTTCAGCAAAGAGTTGTCATGGATACAAAATTTTGATAACATTCTTTTCCAAAATAGGTCATAGTACATCTAGCCTACAGCTCGGTATGCAAGCAGTCAGACAGACGGAACAGGATTACACTTCTATACGAATTCGAATATATGATGAATACAAAACATGCTCTACAGGAACATAATATGTTATACTCGTAGGTGGAAGTAAAATTATTTATGGGATATTTCCTCATAAAATTGCTCGTTTAGAAATTGATTTGCGACTGAGAATGCAGTAAAATTCTTGTGAAAATGCCTAACTAACTGCTTCTTAGGTATGTACGTAAAAAATTTGTTACCTTAATTCTATTTTTGGTTTACATCAAACAACCAATTCAGATACTGGCGCCTGCTATTTTAATTGCGCTTAAGTATCTTTGAACTGAAAACGTTCTACCTGATATCAGCGCAGAAGGAATATTTATACTTCTAGTACTTTCTTCCTCAGGTACGGTATGTAGGAAAGGTTATAATGGTGCTATAAATAAGTCGACAAGTGCAGAAAAAAAATTACGGCCTATACGTGCACTGTAAAATAGAAAATTACCTTGTGTGCAGATACGTATGTAAAATATTATTCGTTCCACCCAAAGATACTGTGGTGAATTCAATCAAAGTAAGGCATTATAGTCTGAGATTCTTCTGGTCCTGAAAATATAAAATTCCGTGATGCGACCCCAAACACAAGTTGGTATAGTATTGTATTTTTATCACATAGGTACATACATTTTCCAACGTTTTATTTGAATGAGAAATAATAAACAAATGATTTTTTAATAATATAAAACCTTGATCAAAAAGTTCCCGGGGGACATCACCGTGTGGCGCTCACGTTGTTCCGCTTTGAGTTCTGTTTCTTTTGTTAAGTTGGTAAATCTGTTGCTGACATTCCCTCTAAATCTTAGCGTCATAGCTTGACATTTGCAAAAGTTACGTAGCCAAGAGCACATCTATCTCTGTGTGTGTTGGCGAGTTTTTACAATTTTTGAAATGGATTTAAATTTGCAACAACGAACTTGTATTAAATTCTGCATAAAAAACGAAATTAATGGTGCGCGCACGTTGAAAATGTTGGAAATGTGTTTCGGCAACGATTCTCTAAAGAAAACGGTCGTTTACCAGTGGCACGAGCGGTTCAAAAGTGTTCGTGAGTCAATCGAAGATGATGAACCCAGTGGCAGACCATCGACATCGAAAACCGACGAAAACATTGATGAAGTACGAGTAAAAAAAATGTTTGTCAATAACCGCAAATTAACCATCAGAGAGATAGCGGAGGACTTGAACATTGCCTATGGATCCGTCCAAGATATTTTGGTTAATGATTTGGGTTTCCGTCGTGTAGCAGCAAAGTTGGTGCCATAAGACCTCAATTTCATGCAAAAAAGAGACCGTGTTGACATCGCAAAAGAGATGATTTGCGAGGCTGAATCCGATCCCACATTAATCAAAACGATCATTACTGGAGACGAGACGTGGGTTTATGAGTACGACACTCAATCCAGACATCAGGAAAGTGAATGGCGTTCACCAAATGAGCCGAGACCAAAAAAACCACGTCGTTTTCAGTCAAAAAAGAAGGCAATGCTCACAACTCATGGTTTACAACTGTATAATGCATCATGAATTTCTGCCAGAAGGCCAGACAGTAAACACAGAGTACGAGTATTATTTGGGCGTAATGAGACGTTTGCGTGAAGCAATTCGCCGAAAGAGACCAGAATTGTGGGCAGAAAATTCGTGGATGTTGCACCGTCGCACAGTGCCATAATTATTCGTATTTTTTTGTCCAAAAGTGCAACCGAATTCACCTGATTTGGCTCCCTGTTACTTCTTTCTGTTCAATCGAGTTAAAAAACCAGTACGGGGAACGCGTTTCAGCAGCCGAGAGGAAGTAATGGAAGAATCGCAGGAAGCGCTGGTGGACATACCAAAAACCGAATATAAAAATTGTTTCGAGGATTGGATCAAGCGCTGGCATAAGCGTGTTGCAGTCGATGGGGATTACTCTGAAGGGGACAATATAGATTTTGATGAATAAACTTGTATTTCCAATTTTCTGAATATATTCCGGGAACTTTTTGATCAATGCAGTATTTCATGAACATGTGTTCTTTACAAAACTATTGAAAAGTTTAAACAAATAATGTCTTTTGCCAAGAATTTTGAATGTTAACCCATTTTTTTAATTGCAAAATAGTTAGCCCTCTAGATTTTTTGAATAAAAATGCCATAGTTCGTCCAAACCTAATAACGTCTCTCTATCTTGACATACATATACCATTTATTGTTGCGTTTTACAAGGTGGCACAAAAGTCGTCACCCCATATTCTTTGGCTTTAATTTCTTTTATGAATTAAGAATGTTAGTTCTGCTTTTGGATTATGTTTATCTGATACCACAAATCTTCTTACATTAAGTCGAGAAAATGCTTCAAGTATCTGACGCTTGTTAACATAGACTTGTAACCTCAAAAACCCCCACGAAAACAGTGAGCGGTAAAATCAGGCGATCTTGCCGGCCAGCGCAAATCGCCAAAACGAGGGATTAGGCGACATTTGTGGCTCGTCCAGTATGCGCCGTTGTTCCATCTTCTTGTAATCACGTGTTCACCATCAGTCTCAATTCATCTAATTGAGGAAGGAAAAAGTTGTGAGCATAGACGTTTGGCCGCGGCGTTTTTGAAAAAATAAGGCCCGATGATGCCTCCAGCGTAAACAGTACACCATGTAGTAACTTTGAGGGGGTGTAATGGCTCTTCGTGGGTTATACGCAGATTTTCGATGCCCAAGACGCGATACTTTTGCTTATTCACATATCCACAGAGATGGAAATGGACCTCGTTGCTCATGAAGATTTTCGGTCGAGATTTAGGATTCCGCGTTCTTTAAGAGTATAGCGATTCATGTTGACGTTCATTTTTTATCTGTTTACTTGTCAAAGTAGAATTGAATTTGCAATCGAATTAAAGTTCATCTTGGTGTCTGGCAAGTGTATATCGGAATACATGCGTAACTTAATAATTAAAGAGTACAAAAAAACGGTGCAAAAGAAATAGGAATATGGAGGGCTTCAGTTCGAATTATAATTAATATATTCAATATTGTAAACCCACTGACAAAAACTAGAAGGCCATAAATTTCTACCAAGCGTGACAGAGGTGCTTTGAAAAAAAATTCCGCAAAAAAAGGTCGTGATACCACGCCAAATATCACCTAAAAGTGAAAATATGTGATTGGTGTTAGGTTTCTAGAAATGAAGAAAATAAGATACAAATTTTCAAAAATAATATTAGCAACTTTTTTTTAACTTTCGATTATCTCAAAAAATGAATTATTCCAAGAAACCGTCACCTACTTAGACAAAAAAAATACTTTTAACCCTTATCCAAAAAAGGAGACGTTTAAGGAGAACTTGCGATCATCACAACTGGACGTTACGGCAATGGAAGATCACGATCAAGAGTTTTAAGAATTCCAGCTGAAACATTTCACACAGATGGCTTTCAAAAAAAAAATTTAATTTACCGCTTCAGCACTAGGCTGGAGATGTATGTCATCTCAAGAAGTTGGCGACATTTGCTCCATTGATGGCTCTGTGAATGCCAGTACGTATCAAGATATTTTATATCACCAACTTTTACCCTCATCACTACAAACAAAAGGTGGCCGAACATGAGTAGTAGTCAAGAGAAATTCGAGAATACAACATTCCAATTCTAAAGTGGCCTGCAAACAGCCGCAATCACTTTCCAACTGAAATTTTGTGGGAAAAATGTGAAAATATTAGAGAATAAATCCGGCTAAAAACTTGAATGACTTGAAGGAAAAGATCCAAGAAGTTAGGTATGGCATAATCCTTGAATGCTGCTTTAATATTGGAAACACTCCGAAGTCAAATAGCGGCAGTTAGCAAAGGTGACGCCATTCAGTGGTTAGTTATTTGTCTTGGGCCCACATTTTTGAGTCGATAAAAAGGTTGGCCAACCATCTTGCGTTCTATGCCTTTGAAATATGTAGTCTAGATTTTTTCTATTTATTTAGAAAAGAAAAAAGTCCAACGAAGTTGAAGCGTGAATGTTAATGTGAAATAAGGCCAATTTTTGAAAGTTGGCCTTATTTCACGGCACCGCACATTTCTGGGCCACCAATATCACCAAAACAGAAAATTTCAAGACGAAGAAAAGTCTCATGCATTAACTGAATTATTTCACGGGTTGTATGGTATGGGCACCGCCTTGTTGAAACCACATGTCGGTCACCTCCATATCTTGTAATTTAAGCACAAAAAACTGGATTATCATATCGCGACAGCGAGCGCAATTAACTGTTATTGCCTGACCAGCCACATTTTCCAGCCCAAAAACCGCACCAAACAGTGGCATGTTTTAGATGCATTTGTTTCTCAACAATTACCCGTAGACTTTATGAATCACATATTCGACAAATTTTATGATTAACAACGCCATCAAAATAAAAATAAGCCTCATCGCTGAAGACGATTTTTTTTTAAAAAATCAGCGTCCGCTTGTTGATCCATAATCCAACGAAGGGGTTGTTCTATCATATATCTATTTAAACTGTGCCCGCTGTCTTTTCTTTTTGTTGCCAACATTTGACTACACAAATGATGAAAACTCCAAGTCTTGGGTGAATTTTGGAACATCCTTTATATTAACAATCTAAACAGTCTAGACAAGAAGACCATTTATGAGGCAGCCATCAGTATTTTTCTTGGTAATAAAGTTACGAAATGCATATGGTCGCACTCGGTAGAATGTTGGTAAGAACGCGAATCTGCAGAATTGGTGGTTGCACATCTTTCATTCAGACATGAATCGCTATACTCTTAAAGAAGGCGGAATAGTTGTTACGATTTTTTTGCGGAAGAAGTCGTCGGTGGTGTTGGCGCAGAGTGAATTTCAGCGCAGATTTCCCGGTCGTCCGACACCAACTGGGCAAACACTACGATGTTTAGCCGCGCACCTAGAAGAGTAAGGGATAATACAAGATGCTGCCAGGTCTGTCCGGCCCCGGGGCAGCCGTTCTGCTGAGCATATCGTAGCTGTGGTTGATGATGTCGCAGAGGACCCCGGACTATCGACCAAACGACGTGCTATGCAATTGGACATTAATCGGCGGTTTTTACACAGAATTTTGGTGAAAAACTGGTCTTCCTTTACAAAGTGCAGACAGTGCACCAGATGGCAGCTGTTGACCGCAAAGTGCGTGTAACCTACGCTAAAGCCTACTCTCTCGTTTTGGCGATTTGCACTGGCCGGCAAGATCGCCTAATTTAACCGTTCCAGGTTTCTTTTTGTGTGGGTTTTTGAAGTCACAAGTCTATGTCAATAAGCCTCAGACTCTTGAAGCCTTCAAAGAGAATATCCGTCAAGAATGCGAGTACCTATCGCCGGAAGTTCTGGCCAGAATGGTGGAAAATATCACAAGTCGGACTTAATGGAAAAAAAATTTAAGACATCAAGTAAACAAAATCCAAAAGCAGAAGCAAAGAACCACGGGTTACAACTTTTGTGTCACCTTGTATGTCTACTATTGACAACACTATCCGACCGCAAATTAATACGGATTTGATCCTTGTATGTAAGTCTCAATCGACAGTGAAAAATGCAACTTTTTATCAACTAAGATAATTTTATAAGAGTGTTTGTCAAAAATACAACAAGAAGGCGATTTAATTAACATTTAAGCCCGAGAACAAAATACAAACTCTACGCCCAAATATTTATTTCTCTATGGAGACGTTGTCGTTTTTTTTTTAACAAAAAATAGATTTTATAGATATTGCAGTTGGGAGTCGCATGTCTAGATTATTATTAAAAAGGCAATTCTGCGGAAAACTGCGAATTTATCGGCGATTTGTTAAGCATAATTTTAATTGGTTAAATTGAACGTAGTTATTTTGTCAAATGATATTGTTGAAGACAGTGCTTTCCATATTCCACATTTCCATATTAACACACCAAAGCACTATCTATTCCAGTTCCTTAGGAGCACAACATATTGTTAGTGAATATTGGATCCATAGTAACAGTATATTCACTGTCCCGGAAATCAAAAGGTTCCTTTCTACACGTCTCTTAGAAACAGTTGCCTGCGTCTGTGCCTGTAAAAATTTCATTCCTGCAAACCATACAACAATGCCTCAAATATTGATGGAAATTTCAAGCTACCAAATATGAACGTATGGAGGATTCAGGGACGTTGGGATGCTCCCAGACGTGAAGGAAGTCCACACAAGGTCTATTGTAGTGGGCAACCACAGCATCGGGAAGCAGAACGTTAATCAACTTGTTATTGATGGCACCATTTTCAAGCACAGCATCTCCCACATATTTAATTGAGTTTCACCTCATTTACGTCAGCCAATAGCTTGGAAAATGTTTTGGAGACAGCAAGAGTAACAATCGTGGCGCTGATGAAGTGAGATCAACATCTTATGGTAACTTTTTGCCTTCTTCTTCATCCTGCTTCCATTCGAAGCAACAATATGTACCTGTGTCCCAGGTACAACACCGATAGGCCACCGGATAGTGTCAGAATTTTTAGTGGCAACGCGAGATGTGCTCTAAGCAGCTCTGAAGAGACCACGAACTAAAATGTACAATAAAATCAGGATTTAAAGAAAACTGGATTTAAACCAAATACTTGTATCCTATAGTCTAGATGCTGGGACAAGTAGGGTAGATTTGGGAATTAAAGTGGTAAAAACTAAAATACTTTTCCGCGCGGACACAAACGCACAATCAAACATTGCTTGTCAGCAGGTTAAGTAAGTTAGTAGCTTTCTTTATTTAGCATGCCTCTGCCAACGAACGCACCGAACGAATTGGGTTAGCAGCTATTGTGCGATATACTTTCTTTAATCTGTCTGACAAATGTTATCAGCTTTAGAACGAAGTTCTTTATTTCTGCTTTTGACACGTGAATGATATACAGTCACACTTAAGCCGTAAGCTTTTGTAGATTGATTTAAAGATTTTTAGTTGTCTGAGGAAATGTTGGCCTTACCGGTATTTCCATCAAAATAAGTCGAAAAGACTACTTGTGGGTAGGGATCACCTTACGACACGAAGAAAACTGCACAAATCCGAGCTTAAGGAAATGTGGATTGACTTCAGCAAACTCGTTGCAAGGAAATTAAGAGTAAGCTAGATCTTCAGAAATGTTCTGGCGACAACTTGCATGCCCCACAAAAGGTTACAGGGTGTAAATAAGAAATAAAGAAAATGTTTCCCGCTCGAAAGAAAAATACTCAAATTCACAACTTACTCGTATAACTGGGTTGCTGGCTGTCTTGAACTTCAATTCTTGAACTGGAGCAGTGCCCTGACTCTTTTAATTTTTCGGTTAATTTTTTTTTAACTTGACTGTAATGCTGTGAAATGTTCAATAACCGTAATGAGCAGAAGAACTTTGAATAATCCGTCCTCTGAAAATCTACAATATACCACTGCTGTCTTACAAACTACGACCAATCGACATATATGGCATCAATTGTCAGTTGTTACAAATTCTGACATGTGGTTAATAGACAATCAACCATGGAAGGATTACCTTAGTCAAGTTATGCCGATGGCGTTTTTTTTGCAACGTCGACATCAAATGACACATACTCATTAAATGTGGATTAAATATGAGCGGCAAGAATTTATTTATGGCCTCCTAACCAATTCCATAATTTGAAAACGAAGGCTTAATACAGCTGTGCATGTCTACATTCTCAACATCGTCACTCCATTTAACAATCAAGCCTCACTATGGAGGCACATAAGCTATAAAGTTCCATCAGTGGCGTGTGATATTATGACGAAGTCCACTTAACATCTTAAAGGTTTTCCCCGAAAACTATTTGATAACGCCATCTGATCTGTGAGTTATTTGTTTTTTAGCATACGAAGTGAGTCATAATTCCACAATGGTTAAGTGGTCACGTGTCGCAATCAAACCTAATGTACTTTAACGATCTATGTAAGTGGGTTACAGCTCCATAACTAAAAATTATATGACATCCGCTTAGTGTGCTAAAAGCTCATTATGGACTTATAACACCACTGTCGATTCTATAGAATGCGGTAAAGGAAGCCAACAACTATTCAACACATTACGCGTACGAAAGAAAAAAATGTGGCGGACGAATAGAAATTCGACGGTGATCGCAGCAATTTCATTTTTGCACCGTATAAGGTACAACCGGTGGAGGAACTATAACTACGAAACAATGGTTTGCAGAAGCAGCTTGAAGTCGATTTTTATTTCAATCGAAAAATCTTGCCTTGTGACGAGACTCACTTTGTAAACAAGCAAAATTTTCCATTTCTAGAGGGAGACAATCCAGAAGAGACTTATGAGACTCAATTACACTCATGCCTTGTGTAGTCTTCAAGACAGCAGCATCATTGATCCTCATTTTTTCGTTACAATCAATGTATGTTTTGTAACCGTTCAATATCGAGTTGGGAGATTATTTCTTCGAAAGTATAGACAAGATTGGTATGCGCGATATGTGGTAAGGAAGTTGACGTTATAATAACTGATTTCAGTAAGGCTTTTGACAAGATAGCTCATAAACTAATCCTGTTCCAATTGTCCGTCCTGGGCTTTGAACCCATTTGGCTAAAATGGATATCTTCTTATCTGGATAATCGTTTTTATAGTGTTAGTTTCAGGTCTGTCCGATCGGTCCCTTTCTTGGCCGCTACAGGTGTTCCTCAAGGTAGTAATGTAGGTCTACTCCTCTTCATTCTAACCATTAACGGTCTTGAAAAGGTCATTCAACACTCAGAACTTTCTCTCTATGCTGACGATACCAATTTTTTAAACCCATTTCCTCACAACATGGCTCCAGCCTCCTTCGAATAGATCTAAATAATTTTTCCACCTGGTGCACCAACAAGTACTTAAGTCAAGAACTCAATGGCACCAAATGTCAATCGTAAGTGCAACAAGTCTCCTCACCGAATTTACCTTCTCCACGGCCAACCTCTATCCCTTGTTCAGTCTATGCGCGACCTTGGCGAATTATGCGACAGGGAGGTTAATTTTTGCTCTCATATTGCTGAGATAATTACTAAAGCAAACTCAGCACTTGGTTTCGTTAAAAGATGGTCCAAAGAATTCAGCAACCCATACGTGACGCGACTATACTCCCCCTTCTTGACTACGCTAGCCAAGCGACGTGTCTCTTTCAACGAGTTCATGTATCCCGAATTGAGAGCATCCATCTTCATCGTTTTCTTCGATTTGCTCTTCGAGGTTTGTCTTGGAGCGATCCTCTAATCTTACCTACTTATCGAGACCGTCTCAACTCAGTAACCTGAATACCCTTGAGGAACGAAGGGACGCAGCAGACGCTCTTTTCATTTACCGACTCCTATCAGGCTCCTATCATACAAACGTGGATATAAAAAAAAACATTCTACCGAAATACGTATAACTAGAAACACAGACAACAAATTAATTAATCCAGCAAATTTGCATTATTTTTATTCGGTTAACTTAACCAACAAATTTACAACAAAGTTTAGATAAAGAATAATTTAGTTTTTCAAACTTCCTCCGATCCAAAATTCAGTGAACACGTTCCGATTATCGCAATTAATTTGTATCCAATAAAAAAAGGGAAAGGGATACTGGGATTCATTCAACATGTTTGACGGATCTGGCTTTCTCATAGCTAACAACCTAAATGCTCTTAAAAAACTTCAAAAGGAATCGAGCGCTATCAATGGGTAAAAGATAAAAACAACAACTTTTTCGAGTTTTTGGGAAGTATCACACTTGAATTCCTTTGACGTACCTGTATCAAAAAGTTTATAATTCTTCGCAGTGTTTTTCTTTTGTATTAGGGTTTGGAGTAAAATTGTTTGTTTGTTTATTAAAGTAACTTCCGGATTTTACTTCACTCCACAATGCAAGAGGGTATATAGTTTAGATATACCATAATTAATAGTTTACAATCGCTTCAGTGAGTTTCATATAAATTGCTAGGCATACTTGTATGTACAAACAACATACAACTTATGCGACTGTAAACAACATACGTGCCTTCCTTTTTTTAAATCAGTTGCGAATAAATATAAAATTTGTTTCTTTGAAATCATGATTCGTCTTTGAAGTATTAGTGAAAGGAAAGTAAATAATTTCTTAGCTCAAATGTTTTTTCTCCAATTGGGAATATGATCATAATAAGTCCAAAAATGAGCGATCGGGCTACAGGTACTCATTTATTTGTAGAAAGAATGGCAATTCCGCGAATGGCGATTTGCATGTATTACGTAAAAGGTGCTTACATCCTTAAAAGTAATATTTTGTTTGCTTCTTCGAAATTGAAACAATCTTGTACAGAATTGATTTCAAAGGATGTGAAATAAGTTGACTTTAATTGTAACTTCGCAAATCCTAACCGATTAACATATCTTCAGTAATACACTATTGTCGTTAGGACTATTACATATTGTAGATAGACTGACTGCCTGGCACTGTCTTTAAAAAATGTCCTTCTAAGCGAATCCAATATTATTTCTCTTTTTGGGTACCAATTTCGTGGAGAATTTTTTTCAAGGTAAACGAACGCTTTGTCATCACTTCTATTCACATAAAAAGTTCCAAAATATACTTCAAGACTCATTGCTAAGCCATCTAATATATTTGAGGCATCGTTTGTAACCCTATTTTCTAACATTGTAAGTCATGGGTCAAATCTTAACTAGATTATGCCACAAAGTCATCTGCACTATATGGCTGTAAAATATGTCAGAGTGACTAGACGTGCATATTGATTCTTCTGGTATAACATTTAGTTCCAAGTCGATTTGAAATTTGCAGAAAACAAAAATAAAAATAAATAAAGAAAACGTTATTTTAATCAATCAATAATTCCAACTCAAACTCGGCCCCAGTGACTCGGTTACAAAAGAAAGAAGATAGTGCAGCGGATGCAACAGTCTCCACAGCTCAGAAACAAAGTGGTACCCCTTCGTCAAGGACTGCAATTGCTGGTGTATCAAAGTCGCTCACTGTCCCTTCGAAGTGGGCCCCCGCCCAATTATCAAGGCTTCGCCCATCAATGACGTTGTCTAATAAAAAGCGGGGGCAGATTATTCTTACTGGTCTTATCGTAAACATCTTCAGATTACAGCCTCTGAATGGTTGCTATGATTTGACCAGTTACAAGTTGCCGGTCATAGGTCTTGTTGGCGGCTTGACCACCGGTAGTCCATACCAGGACTTAAATCACGGTACCATGGGAGTCAGGAGCCCCCCGGATTTCGGTCCGGGCTTGACTTGTTAGAGGTAGGCCCCTTGTGGGAGCGTCATGGTGGCTGTGGTTTAAACCCAAATTGCGGGTACGGGTTTCCTTTTTGGTTTCGCCCATTGTAGAGTTGCAAATAAAGTACTGGGTGCTGTGACCCTAAGGGCAGCAAGAGGTTTTAGGTCGGCCTCGACTCATACCAAGGGTGGAACTTGTGCCTCCAACACAAGTTCTGCTTTGGTATAATATATAAGCGGGTATAAGTATATATAAAGCGAGTATTATTTGCGATGGCAAGGCATATCCTTACTCCCAATGGGTGTATGGGCATCTCGTAAACATAAGGTCTTATGACAGGTGGTTTGCGTTAAAAATCTAGGTATGTTCTGTCCCTTCGAAGTCTATTACCCTCGAAGCCAAAGAGCAACGAAATTGTGAATTGACTAATCTTCACGACAACATTGTGCAACTAAATAAAAGATGTGATACGCTGGATAGGAAAGAGCTGTCAACGGATGCTATTCTCTTCGAAGAAAATCTGATAACGATTTTCCACCACCACTGCCACACTGTAGTCTGCAGGCCTCCAGTCTTGGAAGCTCTTTTTCGCTCTCGTCGACGGGATAACACAAACGATCCCCCAATCATTTTAAAATTCCATCACACCCGAGAGAGAAATATGGTTTTAAAGCCTATTGCCGAATATAGAAAACGAGAAAGACGTCAGTTATGCCTTGGTGATATTGTTTTGGAATCAACTGAAAATGTAAACATTTACATAAACGAAAGCCTTACCGAAAGAAATTATGTTCTCTTATAATCCGTACCAACTGAGTTTGCCAACGGTCGATTGCGCAGAGAGAGGATTTAAGAGAACAAAAATGGTACGAAAAAGTAAACGTTTTTGCCTGAACTTTACAATGCCTAACCCAACTTTACATGGCTTAGAACTAAAATTCTGTTGCATAAATTACTTTAATTTTTTTTGTTGTGGGGTCGATAAATTTCAACGCACTTGATATATAATGCTACCTGTTATCCAGGGTGGGATTGGCAAAAAATCCAAATCAGATAAACAAAAAACGTTTGCTGTGAAACTGTAGTTCTCTATCTTTGATAGCATGATCTACGAAAGCATAATGAGCAAATAATCAAAAACCGTATAGCTACATAGAAACACAACCAAGCAATCAATTCATGCGAGATCTTTTGCTTCATTTATCCAATCGTCATCATACGCAAATCCCATACAGTACCAACAGATATAGTATACTGAACTTTTTTTTCATATTTTATGGGAATATAATTTTTCCAAAGTAAATTTGGCATATAAGGATCTACATTTCCTCTCCCACCAGGGGTGTAATAATTTTTTTGGAAAACTGGATATACACAATGATTATAACTCAGGCAGAAAATGAGCGTCCCATCAGTGCGCTCTCAACTTCAGTTTAATAGAAGGAAAATAAAAAAAAACCACCCTCGCAACTGCGATCTTGAAAGCAACGTTGGGATGTACATACTCGTAGATCCTTTTAGTTTATGGCTTCACCCATTTTCGTGTTTCTTAGGTCATACCACCCTGATCAAAAAGTTCCCGCACCATACCACCGTGTGGCGCTCCCATTGTCCGGTTTAAGTTCTGTTTTTTTGTTTAGTTGGTAAATCTGTTGTTGATATTCCCTCTAAATCTTAGCGTCATAGATTGGCATTTGCAAAAGTTACGTAGCCAAGAGTACATCTATTTATGTGTGTGTTGGCGATTTTTTATAATTTTAGAAATGGATTTAAATTTGCAACAACGAACTTGTATTAAATTTTGCGTAAAAAAAGGATTTGATGGGGCGCGAACGTTGGAAATATTGGGAAAGTGTTTCGGCAACGATTCTCTAAAGAAAGTGGTCGTTTACCAGTGGCACGAACGCGAGCGGTTCAAAAGTGGTCGTGAGTCAATCGAAGATGATGAACGCAGTGGAAGACCATCGACATCGAAAACCGACGAAAGTACGAGTAAAAGAAATGTTTGTCAATAACCGCAAATTAACCATCAGAGAGATAGCGGAGGACTTGAACATTGCCTATGGATCCATCTAAGACATTTTGGTTAATGATTTGGGTTTCCGTCGTGTAGCAACAGAGTTGGTGCCAAAAGACCTCAATTTCATGCAAAAACGAGACTGTGTTGACGTCGCAAAAGAGATGATTTGCGAGGCTGAATCTGATCCCACATTCATCACAAGGATCATTACTGGAGACGAGACGTGGGTTTATGAGTACGACACGCAATCCAGACATCAGGCAAGTGAATGGCGTTCACCAAATGAGCCGAGACCAAAAAAACCACGTCGTTTTCAGTCAAAAAAGAAGGCAATGCTCACAGTTTTCATGGATTACAACTGTATAATGCATCATGAATTTCTGCCAGAAGGCCAGACAGTAAACACAGAGTAGTATTTGGGCGTTATGAGACGTTTGCGTGAAGCAATTCGCCGAAAGAGACCAGAATTGTGGGCAGAGATTTTGCACCATGATAACTCACCGTCGCACAGTGCTACCATTATACGTAATTTGCAACAAATACCACGCAACAGCCACCGAATTCACCTGATTTGGCTCCCTGTGACTTCTTTCTGTTCAATCGAGTTAAAAAACCACTGCGGGGAACGGGTTTCAGCAGCCGAGAGGAAGTAATGGAAAAATCGCAGGAAGCACTGATTTACATACCGAAAACCGAATATAAAAAATGTTTCGAGGATTGGATCAAGCGCTGGCATAAGTGTGTTGCAGTTGATGAGGACTACTTTGAAGGGGACAATATATGTAGTATTTGCCAATTTAAGAGATGGTAAAAGAAATTTGAAGAGACCTGAGCGGAGGAATGGGAAACTCAGTTGGTACGGATTATACGCCAGGCCTTTAAGCTTAAGCATCGAAAACAGCTGTTCTGTTTTCACGAGAGAATGAAAAATGGTAGAAATATGAAAATAAATGACGAAGGAACAACATTCATAGACATAACACAGCAAGAAATTTGTGTTTTTAATTATAAATTCTCTATTCTCTTTTTTTTCTCTTATTGTTTTTGTTTTTATCAAAATGGATTTTGCTTTCTCTTTTTTAGTTTTCTTTTTTCCTTTCTTTAAAACTCTTTTTCCAATCCTCTTTTCCGCAATTCCTTGTAACTTCAACTCATCTCAGACTTAATTTTTTCCTTTTCTAGGCTCGAGTTTTTCATTATATTATTTTTATTGCGTTTTTACTCATTTGGTTTAAGTATTGTGCTCGTTCAGAAAAATCATCGCTTCCAGGTAACGTGAATCTTTCAGAACTCAATGCGAATTTTGTTTCTGCTTGCGAAGCATCTCCTCCATCAAGTTCTTTTGGTTCAAATAACAGTCCCTTAAGTTCCGAATCAACTTTTTCTCTTTCGTGTGTTGACGAAGTTCTTGTTGGTAAGACAATACTAAGTGTCAAATCAAATGCCACGGCCTCAGATTGTGTCGATCTTAGGTTTATTAGAATTTTGCTTCCAGTTATTTGATATCAAATTACTCATCTTTTTAATACAATTATAACAATTTCAACTTTTCCCGCACAGTGGAAAATTGCGAAAGTGTTACCTCTTTCAAAAACATCAAACCAAGCTGCTACAGAATACCGCCCTATTGCCATCTTGCCGTTTTTGAGTAAAGTTTTTGAAACAATAGTCAGCCAACCAATTAGAAACCATCTTGATGATAGCAAAATGATAACTAAATACCAGTCCGATTTTCGTGCAAAGTTCAGTTTTACTACAGCACTCTTGAAGATTTGTGAAGAGATACGTTCCGGTTTGGATAGTGACATGTTTGGTCTAATTGTATTTCTGGATTTTTCAAAAGCTTTCGATTTCGTCAATCATGAGATTCTGCTGAGAAAACTAAAATACAAATTCCAGTTCGATAGTTCGCCCGGTAAACTTGTGTCCTCTTATTTAGGTTATAGATCGCAGTATGTTTTCAACAAAAATGAAAAATCATCTTGGCTTCTAGTTTCAGCAGGCGTTCCTCAATTTTACGAATTGCAATCACCATATATATGCTGACTATTTCCAAAAACCCGTAAAAGTCAAGCAGTTGATAACCTCAACCAACAATTAAAAAATATTTATTATTGCTCTTTAGAAAACGGTCTTAGACCTAATCCCACAAAAACAAAAGTAATAATCTTAAATGCTTGGAGAAATAAAGAATTGTTTTCTCCATTGAGTCTAAATTATTCTCCTATAAAATATGTTGAAAATATAAAGAATCTTGGAATTTATCTCAGTGGTAACCTAAATTGGAACGTTCATATAAACAAAACAGTATCCAAAATGTATGGAGCCCTCCTCGAACTAAGTTCCACCGCAAAATATCTTCCAACTTATACAAAACTAAATTTTGTTAAGTCATTTATTCTCCCAATTATTCTCTACGGCTGGGAAATTTTTGCAAATATGGACCATGAGTCAAGTAGAAAGTTAACAGTTGCCTATAATTCCTGCGCGAGATATATCCGCCTATGTTAAGCAAATAACCGGCTGTTCCTTAACCAGTCTTATGAATTATCGTACCATTTTGTTATTGCACAAGTTACTAACAAGCAAAAAACCAGAATATCTCTACGAAAGCATCAGGTTTTCGAAAAAATCAGAGAACCTTTCCCTCCGAGCTTATAAACCTATTTATATATCTCTCTTTTCCTTCTCTTTCTCTATTTTATTCTCACAATTTAAATTTATATACTATGACAAATTTCTAATACAAGATGGCCGCCTCTACAAAATGGTGGATTACATATTTTCTCACAACCCCCTCAATATGGGTATGCACTGCGGATCATTGGGTTGAAACAGTCTATACTTACATTAAAATTGAAATCTAGGCATCTAAACATAGTTATAATGTCCTCGTGTGAACAACATGGAAACAAATAATAATAAAACAAAAATAAAACAGAAACTGCAACACAATGAAAAAGAAGGCTTGAAAAGGCGAAAGAAAAGTATAGTACAATACGTGCAAAAGAGAGTGAAAGTGAGACCCATAGTCAACTACAGAAACGAAGAGAACGGTTAGCATCGGAAACACCTGAGCAACATGAGGCCGGGTTAATAGGGCAACGTGATAGACAAGGGGAGTTGGTAAATTCAGAAACACCTGAGCAACAGAAAGCCAGGTTAATAGGGCAACGTGAGCATATCTAGCAACGCAGAACTGAAAATCATCTACAAGCGTTCGAAAATGATATTAACATATTATGCATACATGTTTGTGAAATTTTTACCAAACGTTGCTATCCTAATCAAGTTCATACAGTATGTTACAACACTGTTGCATTAAGATATCCACCTGTAGAGTTGTCTTTTATTTTCCCGCTGCCAAACACATGTCACCAGTAATAAGTCAATAGCACCACCAAAAGCTTTCTGGAATAATCTGGATCCAGGTTCTATACCAGACATGATTCAAGCAATTACTGTGCAGAATCATCCCGTTTATTAAAGTCGTAAAATTTACTGGGCTATATGAGCAGTACGGTTTCCGCAGACAAGCTGTTTTGTTTTCCCAACATATCTTTGAGGTCAGTGAAAGGCTACATAATATGCCTCCAAAATCTTCAAGTCAGGTAGGTATTGTTGGACTGGATTGGAAAATCACAAGAGAATTCACAATATCCCGCGGAAAAGTCTATAGTGGTTTAAGATGGTTAATTTGAAATAACCCGCTTTACAGAGATAAGCATACGTATTGACGAAAATGCCCAAATTAGTGAACAAGACTTGATACGACTTAATGTGGCAGATTTATCTGAAGACGGAGAACCTGAAAGAATAGAAATTCCAAATGCGTTCAATCCAATTAATGACATTGCTAGAATTATTCGCTCTTCATGGCATCAAGGTGACCACAACATTTTTACTTCGGGATATGCCGGTATACAATGTAGTGCTATGTCGTTAGCAAATATCGTGCGGCCCACAATTCTCAACCCTAATCGATGGGACGTCAATATTCTGAACGCTGACATGTTAGAGGGTGACTCCTTATGTAGTATTGCCAAATTCGTGCTCTACTACCGCTACGACATTTTCATGTCAAGAAATGTATGACAAGCGATTTTCTATAAAATATGATGAAGACAATCTTCTTTTTGGAAGTCTTCAAGATGTTGTTAATACCAACAATATTGGCATTACATTACTCACAGCTTTAACTCAATTATTTGATGGCCGTCCTTCGGGAATATTGACAACTTCGGCGTATTTCGCTGTGAGGATAAATACTATTTCACTGACTCCCATTCTTGTGGCCATAAAGGCAACCATCGGCGAAAAATTTGCAGATCCTGCGTTATGGAACGCGACAACTGCACAAACTTCGCCGTATCTGTAAGAGATGCTTTGGGTCGCGTAATATCGCTTACACTCTAACACGCGTAGACGTAAATTTCAGGGAAGACGTCATTACTCATTAAGCTGTACAAGTACAGCAACAGCTCTCGAACCCGACATCTGCAACTGTTCCTATGCCTATTGCTAGCGCCCAACCCGATGTCGACGATGAGCTTGAGATGTCTGAAAATGGTAAACAAGATTTGAAGAAAGACGAATGATAATATTGTCAATGAAAGTCATGAGATAAAGGCAGAAGAATTCGCGTGGTATCAATTATTCCCATATGGCGCGTGGGGCGCGTGGGGCGCGTGAAATTTCTACCAACAGTCAACCGCTCATATCATTATAAATGATATTGAAATATTTACTCAAATTACGCTACGCCGCACGATTTTATTTTTTTGTCTGATTAATGTCCTAGATTGATGAGGGAAGTGATGTGCTGACTGATACCTAGGACCTACTGAATTATTTTTTTAGTTTTTAGTACATTATCTACATCATTATTATCTTTATTTTCTATAAAACCATTTAACTTAAATTTTTTTTTTACTTATTTTATAATTAGAGTAAACTCAACTTTAGAATTCGCTAAACTCTTGTCCACAGAGCTTTCCAGCCCCTATGTCAGAAAATCCTAATGCTTGACTCGAATTCCCACCCTGAAGTAATTTGGGGAGAAAAATACCGGTATGCGTACGAGTATATTACTTACCAGCATCACATCTAATAATCTCTCATTGAAGGGATGCTAATTAACTTTGTTTCTGTTATAAATATGTGTTATGTAGTGTTCCAAACAAAAGTACCTACACATATGTGTATATGCCCATTCTATCAAAAAAAATTTTAACCTTGTAACCTTCTTGTAACCTCTTTGTTGTGGGACTTCCTTTTCTTTTCCTCACGTCAATTCTCAATCAGATATAATTTTTCAATAGGTCATGGGCCATTCACTTTAATTAAATCGAAGTTACTTGTTTCTTTAGTAAATTGCGGGACTTTTCTTTTGTATTTCCTGGTTATTTTGCCAACGTAGCAGACGTGTTAAATAAAAGATTAGAAACATCTAGCAAAGTAATGGGAAAGCCAAAGAAACTCGAAGGGAGGAACAATTACGATGAGTGGGAAGGTGGAAGCTAAGGCCTATCTTGCCACCAAAGGGAACTGGTGGCGTTCAAGCAGATCCGGATAAAAATTTCTTGGTGATATAATTGCTAAATTTATTGCTCTCACCAGCACGTATACCGAAAAGTGCATAACTGCCAAGGAAGACTGGGACTATGTATGTGGTGCGTTCATGTGGATTGGTCGGACTGAAACAGGTTGATTGCGCATCGATGGAAAACTATGTCCCCAAAATGAGGCTGATGTCGACAAAAGTTAAGAAATCCGGTTTGGAAATCGAAAACGATGTGATTCCAGCTCTCCTATAGGCAAATCTTCAAGACGAATATCTCCCAATACTTACGAGGTCGAAAATTCTACGTCTGAAATATCAACAGACTTTGTATACAACCGACTACTCCAAGAGTTTACACTTTGGCTAGAGGTGGGAGATGCAGCAGCTCTATTTGCAAAAAAGAAGGTAAACAGCATCCCAAAAAAGATGAAGCAGCAATATAAAAACAAAGCGAATAAATCGGTGAAGTGCTATGTTTGCGACGAGGTAGGTCATTTCGCCAACAGTTGCCCAAATAAAACAAAAAAGAAACAGAACACCTGTTCGTTGGTTCTTTTTAGCTCAACCAAACACTTCTAATGAGTGGTATAGTGACTCAGGTACGTGAGCACACATGACCAAATGTGATGTAGGTTTCAAAAATGTACACAATCCTCTGAAAAAAGGAATGATTGTGGGCGATAAAATGCATTTGCCTGTGGATAGTGTTGGTGATTTTAAAATGTCAGTTGGCCAAAACAGTACCCCGCAAAAAGAAAAAGTCATAATGAAAGTTGTCCCCCAGGAAGGTCCTGGCAAATGTGCCAATCTTTTGTCAGTAAGCCAGATCGCAAAGCCCAGTGACACCTTAATCTTCGATAAAAAGCGCTATAAATTTATCATTACAAATCATTGATTGCAAGTGGTGCGCTTATGAAAAATCCTTTATATATTAAACTATCCTATGGAGAAGCCATCTACACTAATGGTTTCAATCCACAAACCCAACTTGGAGAGAGTGAAAAAATCAGTGATTAGAGAATTCCCTGGCCGAGAGGAAGTTAAAGTGTTCGGAGTGCATTAACGATAAACCAACTCAAGCCATATTCAGTGCATCTAAGAATCGTGCATAGAAAGCGCTTTAAATTATTCACAGTGATGTTGCATTCCTGCCCGTGGGTTTTTTTGGCGGATCTAAATCCTTTGTCACTTCCATTGACGATTTCAGTCGCAAAGTATTTGTGTAACCTCTGAAACACAAGAGCGAAGTGCTTGAGACTTTTAAAACGTTCCAAATTTTCATGGAGAACCAGCAGGGTTGCACAATAAAAACATTACGCATTGATAATGCTACCGAATACTGCAACAAACAGTTTGATGCATCCACCGCGGACCATGGAATCTTGCACCAACACACCCGAGCAGGAGACGATCTGCCGACGTAAAGTTTCTGAATGTCATCGGCTCTGGGGTCGCCAGGACGATCCTTGCTCCTATTCAAACCTAGTCGACACATAGCCTCCACGAGCTACTCCAACATACGTTGGGTAGTTAATTAATGTGTGAAGCAAATCAAACCCACAGCTATCATGATACATTGAAATCGGAACTCAACACGTAAATTCATCCAAGAATAGAATTGGTGAGTGGTACTTGAAAAGACTCGTGAAAACTATGAGGTAGGATAGCTCGATTCTAAGCACAAGGGCACTCCAAACCACTATACTACAGCACTTGTTGGGCATTCAGGCCGAGCCTGGTAAGGTCTTAATTACCGTATACCGGACCATTAAATTTTGATTTCATTGCTGTGGGCTGACGGTTGTTGTATTCTGTTACCTTAGTAAGTAAGATTGAAATGTAACTGAAACGGCTTGCAGGCTAATGCTGCAACTGCCCAATCCCGTTAAAAATTTTGCAGGCCTCAAAGTACGTTGTCTATTACACGCCGTTTGTGGTGTATGTCCAGAGGTAACATTCCTGATTAGCACCGATCTGGCTCTGGCATATTCACCCATAAGGCCCTGTGTCAACCCTTGCACGGCCTCCCTGCTTGAATAGATAACCATTAACTCCAAATCCTTTTCGGAAGATCACTGTGCAACCACCACCAAAAATAACCACAGAGAAATGCGCGCGAACGAAGAAGAAGGGAAGATAAAAGAACAGAAGCCACCAATGATGATTCCGTGGCGATACTAGGCAAAAGAATTGGAGACTTGATGACCTTCTACAAGGGCAAGAATAATGTTCATCATGAGATCAGAAGACTGACCAATCTGAAGCCATTAGCTTATAACACGTTAATCGATAACGCAAGCACGAGGAAAGAGCTTGTACTCCCACAACTGCAACAAAGACAATACAAACGAAAAAGTTGACTACTAATCGGCATCCTTCTATAAGTAGCTCAGAAACTCCCCAATTGCTCTGTTGAATAGCAGGGAAAATTACATATGCAATACCCCCAAAATAAAAAGGGGGATACGACATCAAAAAGCTCAGAGCCGTCGGCCTTACCATCCAAACAACTCCCACTACCCAAAAAAAAAGAAAACTCCGTCCTTGAAGGAAGGTGCACCGGAAGGAAAAAAGGTTTTGATCGACGAAAACACTGAGAAAACCATCGAGCAGCTATCGGAAGAAAGTAAGAACTGCACCTAGATTAAACAGAAGCGCCAAACCAAAAATCGTAGAAATCCGATCCGCCCCGATGCCCAGATCTTAACAACACAGGGAGTCTCATATATGCAGAGATGATCCGACAAGTCAAAAGCTAACTAACAAAACTTGTTAATGTTACCCGCATTAAGAAAAGGGCGAAAGGAGACCTACTCATCGTGCCTATAAGGGCTGCTACACAAGCTACAAAATTTGAGAATAACGTAAAAGGAATCCTAGTTGAACAAGCTGAGGTAAAAATCTTAACACAAGAATCATTGATAGAGGTGAAAAATGTTGATGAGGTTACCACAAAAGAAAACATATTTAATGAACTCTTAGAGAGCTTTACGAATACCGGTGTAGCAAAAACATTAAGCCGCTTAGAAAGGCTTATATTGGCACCCAGACGGTAGCCGTGAGCTTACCAACGGAAGCAACTGACTGAACTGAGCGAAATGGGAAAACTGCGTAAAGGATGGGTTGTGTGCCGAATACGTGAGAAGCAAGACCCACTCAAGTGTATGGAATTCGAGCATAAAGCCAAAAGATGTAAACTCACAAGTGACTGGTGGAAACATTGCTAACGATGTGATGAGTTTGATCATACGGCGAAATTCTGTAGGAAAAGACAAAAATGTCTCCTATGTCAAGGTAAGGAAGGCATCGGCAGTAACCTCTCTACGGGTAGTCATAAATGCCCATCATACCAACGAGCGTGGAAACAACTGCTATTGAAAAAATGGAAATACTACAGCTAAACTTAAATCACTGCGTGGCCGCCCAAGCTCTCCTATCACAAACAACTCCTAAGCTAGGTATTTACGTAGCAGTTTTAAGTGAACCATATCGACAATATGACAATACGGTATGGATAGTTGATATCATGGAAAACGACCCTTCCAAGAAGCAGATGGGAGCTATTTTGTTCGGACCAAAATCGACGGCTACTAGATCTATAGCTGTTACGCTAAACCAAGCCTTTCGATCGAAGATTTCGTTAGTTTCCTAGATAGGCTAACCATAGACGCCAGGGGTCGGAATCTTAGCCGGAGATTTCAATGCATTGGCCACGGATTTGGGCTGTGCAAGAACAAGCAGAAGGGGAAAGAAACTATTAAAAGCATTCACGATCCTAGGCTCAGTAATTTTAAACTGCGGTTCGACCTCACTTTTGTAACCAATTCACTTGCGAGTAGAACAACATGAAAAGTCAGCACTGACATTAATGTCGACCACCAGGCAATAGATAGTTCTCGAGGCAATTGACGAACGAAGGCCACGCCATCGAAAGACGATAAGTGGAACGCCCAACAAAAAAAAAAAGGAAGACCAGAACATTTGATGAAGAGTCTTTAATCCATATGCTAGCGGATGTAAAGACGACTGGCTCAGTCAATGAAAAGTCTGTTCAATTAACCGTCCACGTCTCCAGAGCATCTATGGTAAGACGGACGACTAGATCACATTATCAACCAGTTTATTGGTGGAATGATGAAATCGTGCAGCTACTAGCTAAATGCCACTGCGCAAGAAAACTATATCAACGCAGCCGTCAAAGAAGGAATTTCACTGATCTCCAGCATCGGCATAAATTAGCATGAAGAGAACTCAAAGTGACAATAAACACCAGCAAACGCCACGGTTTCAACGAACTGTGCAATGAAGCGGATGAAAACCTTTGGGGTGGTAATGAGGAAACTAAAAACCTTCCGAACTCCATCTCCCACCTGCGCAGATGTACTGCAGAAAATAGTGGAAGGCCTTTTATCAAGACAAAGGGGATAGTCATTGGAAGAGAAGCTGAATAACAATTTCCTAGAGTCACAGCCGGGGAGATACTTGACGATTGCAACAAATTTGGGAACAAAAAAGCCCATAGGCCAGATGGCATACCAAATATTGTCTTGAAGGCTGCGGTCAAAGCCAGAATGGACGTGTTTGTGGACTTTTATTGCGTTTGCTTGAGCGAAGGTGTTTTTCCCAACCATTGGAAGAAGCAAAAGTTTGTATACTACCAAAGGGAGGCAAACCAACAGGAGATCCAGCAGCTGGAGGACTATCAGTACGGTTTTCGAAAGAAACACTTAACAATTGTTCCGAGCTGAAGTTTGGATAATTCCGACGTTAATTTAATTAATAAAGATATGATCCGGAAGGAACTCAATGACAGTACCGACGACAATTACGTTCAGTGAAGCGTTGGACAGTTCGAATTCGTTTCACAATACCGTCGCTGAGACTTACTTCGACGTTAAAACCAGTTTGCTCTGACCTATCGCATCCGCAATCGAAGTGGGAAAAGATTCAAGTCCGAGAAACATGGCAGAAACGCGCATTGCACTTATTCTATATGCGATACTGGCAGCAGCTGCCAAGAAAAAATGCACTGCTCTAAGAATCGACCACCAGACAACGTTGAGGAACCGGTTTGTTACTGCACTACAAGTAAGGGTAGACATTGTGGAAACCCCCAGCTATCTCTGTGACAACAGTCAACTAAGAAAAGCCAGCAGAAATAGCCGAGTAAAAGGTAAAATTGGACCCGAGATGACTGATGAACGGCCAACTTCTCAGATCAGTCCAAATTCAACCAGGAAAGACGGAGAACGAATGAAGAAAGAATATGTTGCAGCACTTCCGAAGAGGTCTAAGAGTGTCATGGTTTGGGGGATCATAGCTGCCGCTGGATTTAGAACTCTTTTGATAGAGGATAGAGGTTATAGAAAATGAAGTTATTCCCACTATAGAAGAAGCGAACTAGTACCACACGGAAGTCCTCTTTTAGAAGGATTCTGCACTTTGACATCGTGTTAAGACTGTAAATAAACAATGAAATGTTAAAATAATAGTTATTTTGGTAATTTCGTCAGTCATCATCAGTTTAATAGATTGAGGACGTAACATAGGTCGCTTACAATATGTTTTTCGGACTATTCCACTATTTTGTATATCGTTTCGATATGTAGTTTGTTACTAGTGCCATCAAAAGGAATCAGTACAACGTGTACTCGTAGTTTGGAATGGTGAATTATAGCAATATATGGTATATTGCCGATCTATCATAAGAAACTCCTATACAATATTCAGACTTAATTGACGTTCAATTAAAATAATTTTTTTTACTGGAAAACGATTTATTTTATTATTTCTTATTTCATAAACTTACACCTTTCTATATATTCATGTCAATCTAGTAATTGTCATTACATTTTTACATCAATCCATGATATTTCGTAGCTCGTATGTATTTTTCTCTGTTGACTGATAAAATACTTATCATTGCATCACGCGAATAACTAGCGCACAATGATAATGCGGATAGCCCATTAGAAACAGATCTACAGAACCTGACAAAAAAGTATCCTAAAGCACCACTTTAAACCATTAATTTATTTCATTATCCATTAAACTAATGATTTGGTGAGTTTATTTGAAATAATACACAGGATATGACACTACCTAGTGTCACATGGCAAATGCCTCTTCCATCCTAAGGCCGTCGGCAACCAAATATCATCTTAAACAAAAAAGCTATCTCCATTGAAATCTGATGCAATCAAATTCCTTATTTAAATGTTCTTGAAATTTCTGCAGCATTATTACACTCATTAAAATGTTTACGGCGATAATATCATCTAAAAATACGCATTCAGATGATTAAATGTTTTTTACTCAGTAAGTTATTGTTGCTACGGTTTAAGATAATTTTGTATTGCCAGAGATTCTTTTTATGGATAAACTGAACTTCAGAAAAAATCAATACATACGAGTAATTTGTTGTTTGCGACATTTAAGGAATTAATGCATAACAAGGTGGGAGTCCTTTATTTTGTTTTGTTCGGATTCTGTGTTTGATATGAGTTACGATGGAAAACTTTCTTCTGCCTACATCTGTTGGCGACATAATTTAAAAGCGGATCTTAAAATATATAATAATTCCGTAAAATATTTAGAATTCTAGAACTCAAATAACATACTTCTATGAAACGCCCCCGGATATGCATAACAGGTACCATAGCAGTTGAGTAAAATTAAATACTCAGTAAATATGCCGACGCTAAAATCCATAAAAATGATAACACTGCTGTAGAAGACAAGCAATGAAAACGTATTTGATTCTGATATTATAATGGTGAGCAATATTGTTATAACACTTTCGTCATCACCATTTCCAGATAAGCTTTACGATCACCGAACTTGAACATTAGTAGATTAGACTAACATCGCGTTAATGATTTAAGAATAACATAATAATCTCACACATATCCAACATTCTAAAAATAATTTTCATATTCAAGGCCACCTAGCAATATGGCAAATACTCAGGACTCTTAATTTACTTAAGACAAGTCTTATTATTTTTTTTTAAATAGTGTCTTAAGAAGCGTAGCTGCAAGAGGCCCACTGATACTCTCGCAAACAAATACGAGTATGTTCGTACAGCTAATTTACCGTATCAAAAGTTGGAGTAAACTAGAGTGCTCTCCATGGTCCTCAATGTTCCAGACCAGCTGTAATTCCATTGTGATATCTGAAGATTGTGCGAGTGCGATACGTTATCTACTTATAGAATCAAAAATATTTCACAGGTCGGTGATCAGTGACTGTTTAGGCGTTGAATTCAGATTTATGCCAAAACAGAGCACTTAAACAATGGAAACCCAATGGGCATGCAACATCTATATGTTGCATAGTTATAATGGTGAGTCCACTTTTGACTGGTCTCAGGAATAACGAATATGTTTGGCATTGCATATTGGTGGCTATACAGTTTACTGGCATTTCTGAGTGTCCTGGAATTCAACATATTGCAATGCTGGCTTGTTAAGAGATACACGATAGTCTTGCACCACCCCCGATTTTATAATATTCTAAGATATAGATCTGGTCAGCGTTTTGTTGTCTATCGGTATCGTTATCGATTGGATAAAAGCACGTCAAAGCAGGGCTTTGTGAGACGCTATTTTTTGTGGGTATACTAAAATGTTAATATGCTAATTTCCATAGGTACCCAGAGGACCTGCGTCCTCTCGGCTTTCATAGAGCCGTCTAAGAAAATGGACTTGGACTTACTAAGTGTCACTTTCACATTGAATTCAGTCGCTCCATTCGGGAACCAGGTGACTAAAGCCATTGCAAAATTTAACATTTCTCGAGCCCGAGTACGTTGTAGACCGGCAACTTATATTTGCGCTCAATAGTACGTAGGAGCTACAATAGTTAGGATACTTAATTTATAAGTTTCAAGTACTTTTGGGAGGCTCAAGTGGTAGTGTATTGGCTTCACAATCGAACAGTTCGGGGATCAATACCAGCCGTGCTCGAACGGCTTTTTTTTCAGGCAACTGAAATCTCGTGAGATGAATGGTTACCTAAATACAACATCAAGTCCAATTTAAACTAGTATTTTAGTCTCCCCATTAAATGTTGGATGCCACCTATGGAGCGAAATAGCCATTGAGCCCAATCATCTTTATCTATCTCTCTATCCAATTTTTCGAAAAACCTAACACGTGCTTCGGCATTTTAAGAGTAGTTATACCCTCTTGAATGTTAAATTCTTTAAAAAACAAAAAAAAAGCAAAACCAAAACACTCATACATCTGGGTGGCAACGCAAGTGAGAATGTGGCGAATTGCATAACTGAAGCAGCCGAGAGTGTTCAAGACGAAGAATGAGAGAGTTAAGCGACGACCGGCATCGATCGATCGATCTGAAGTTCCCCCGTCCTGTGTTAAAAAAAAAAAATATTTCAAACAGTGAAATCAGTTTTTTTTAAAAAAAATAACATGGAATCAGATAACAACAGCGTGAAGATGACATCTCCTAAGAAGAATCTTATACCTTGCCGATTATAGAGGAGGTACTCGAGCAATTGTACGATACCAAGGTCTTTTCTGTCTTAAATTTTAAAAATGGGTTATTTCACGTGGACATCGAGGAGAATAGTGAAAAATACACGGCGTTTGTGACCTTCAGGACCTCAAGCGCCGAGGGGTTGTTTTGGCATACATCGACGACTTAATCATTCCTGCCAGATAGGAAGAGGAAGGGATTGAAAAGCTAAGGCAAGGAGGTATCCGAAGAGAATGGACTGATGATAAATTGGAAAAAATGAGCCTTTCTCCAAACGCAGATAAAGCTCCTTTGGCATGTTATTCGAAACGGCAGTATCAAACCATCCAAGAAGAAGACCATCGCCATCAAACATTTTCCGGTGGTGAAGTCGGTTATGCAGTATCTCGGACTGACCGGCTACTTCCGAAAAGTTATTCCCAGTTACACCACCGCAATGGTGGCCGCTATATGACCTGACCAAGCGAGACGCCAAGAAGAAACGTATAGTAAGGTAAAGGGCCTGTTATGGCGAGAGCCAGTGCTGAAGCTTTTCAACCCGCATTTACCTACTCAGCTACATACCGACGCCTCTAAGGAGAGATACGGGGCAGTGCTGGTACAAAAACACGATGACGGTCTATATCATCTATATTTTCTAAGCTTTAAAACTACAAGCACGGAAAAGAATTACTCCAACTATGGTGCTTGCTATAATCAGGGCTTTCAAAAGACTTCGCATTTATTTGCTTGGGTTGAGATTCGAGATTTTTACCGACTGCAAGGCATTCAAGAACACAATGGTCAAGAAGGTGTTCAATAGCCGCGTTGCTCATTGGGCTCTTCAGCTAGAGGAGTTCAATTGCGAGGTTTATCACCGATCCGGTACAGCGATGCGTCACGTTGACGCGCTAAGCCGCCATCCGGTATGTGTTTACGCTATTGAGAACTGGTGTCTGAAAGCAGTGAAGAGCGCTGAACTAAAGGATGAGGTTTGTTGCGCCGTTCGAGAGATTCTTGTCAAAGCTGATTCTTATGAAGACTATTACCTCAGCGAGATGTGCTGTACAAATTCGTAGAAGGCACATATGTTTTGGTAGTTCCAAAGTCTCTGCAGAAGCAGATCATTTGAATGGTTCACGAGAAGGTGGACTGCAAGATCGCTAACGTTATCAGCAATTGTATCCTCTGTTTTCTCGCTGCAAAAAAAGCTGGTAAAAGAAGTCGTTACTCACCCTATTGTCAAGAGTGACCAACCGTTACATACGTACCATCTCGGGCCGCTCTTTTCGAGGTTGGATATGCATTCTGGAAGTTTATCCGGATGTACTCCGTGAAAATCACAACGTCCACTAAAGTCATAAACCGCTTGGACATGCAACCACAGGTTTTTGGACACCCTCGACGTATCATATACGACAAAGGGTCAGCATTCATGTCTAACGATTTCGCCATGTATTGCTTGGATTGGGATATCGAGCACCATGTCGTGACTACAGGTGTCCCCAGAGGCAATGGACAACCAGAGAGGATAAACAAGACCATCATTCAAGTGCTAACGCGCCTTACCATTGAAGATCCATTGAAATGGTACAGGTTCGTTCCAAAACTACAATGTGTCCTCAATTCTACGGTATCGCGAAGTACGGGAAGGACTCCTTTCGAGTTGATGTTTGGTGTTAAGATGTCTACCGAAGACGATATTAAATTGAGACAGCTTTTAGAAGATAGAATTACAGTGATGTTCGAGGCTGTCGGTCAGCAGTTGAGGTCAGAAGCGAAAGTGCAGATACGAGAAATACAAGAAAAAAACAAGAAAACCTATGATCGCAATAAGAAAAAGGCGCCCCGCTACGATCTTGTCGCAATTCAAAGATGCAGTTTGCTACGGGGTAGAAACTGTAACGATCGGTACTTGGTCATGAAAGTTGGAGATCACGAAGGTCCCAACCGGACTTCAACGCCTGCTGGCTATATGAAGCGGTGGCGCTCGTTCCAGACGGAATCTGGGTCCGTGAAAGAAGATGCTGAGGACTCTGCTTGTTCGACCGGGTCAGTCGAATCTTTATGTCGTTCCACATCCCAAAAACTGAATTCCAAATCTAAAACTATTTCTCCGATTGTTTTTCTCTAGGACCCTAGGCGTAGAGCGAACAAGATTGTTTTTCTTCTGATACTTATGTTAAGCTAGGAATATATAAATCAGCAAGCTCTATATGAGTAAGTTGCAGCACAATACTCGTATAAAATGAAAGTCAATTGACGTCGACAGGCAGGGAAAATTATATTCAAGTCAAGAGAATCTTTGATTCCTAGCTATGGAGGCTACTATTAGTATTTCTATAGAGACCAAATGTCTCCAAACGAAGACTTGAACTCCAGGCGTCTGGACGAATGTCTAATTTTAACCCGCATGAAGTCACCAACATATGTCTAGTATGCAGTCACGTACCAATTAAATAAAAGAACGACCCTATCAAGGATTTCTTCTCCTTAGAACGTATGAGCGACGTCCTAAGAAGGATGTAACATAAATTTGATCCATATTAATTTTAACTCTTATTGAGAAGCGGAAGCGGAAAGGGGAGCACCTTAGCCCAATTGGAAAGCATAGCCTAATATCTTCGCGGTTAGGCGACGATGTTTCTCCACCTAAACATCCACAAAGGCACCTGATAACATTGCAATCAAATAGCAGCTCTAGTATACTGAATGTCCGAACGAACTTTTCGAGGAGCCAACATTGAATCTTACCACTACCTTGTTGTAGCAAAGTTGCGAATCTGAATATCCCGGACGCCAAGATCTCTAAGAAGCAACATGACGAAATTCGATCTTGAATGGCGAAGAGTAGAAAACATTTAAGCTCCAAAGTCAACATCGATGTCAAGAAAGGATTTTGACAAGGTGATGCTCTGTCATGGAATTTATTCAACACCAAACTTGAAAGAATTCTGGGGAATTCACAAAGCAATCGGGAACAAAAGTTTGCCAATTCTGTACACTCACTATAAAAATTAACATTAAGGAAGAAATCAGATAGCGCTCACTGGATCTTTAGTGGCCATTGAAACAGAAGCAGCAAAGATGGGTTTAGTAGTAAATAAGGGTTAGGTGGTCGACAAGAATAGACACACGTAACCAACGGCTCGGGCAGCACGCCATAACAGGAAACTATAACTTTATCTATTTGTGCTTTGTAAATTCAAATAAGACTAAACGAAGAATCAATCGCTGTTTCTTTGTATTAAAAACGCAACTAAGAAATAAGCACCACTTATTTACATCGAAGAAGCACTGCACAAGACCCTTATTGTTCTTGGTTGTTTCCAGAGAACAATTCTACGAGTGATTTTCGGCCCCATCTGCCTAAAAGTAAAAACGAAAAACACGCTAAAATGGCTATACCTAGTCCTGCCATAAGTTCTGTTACACAATTTCCAGCGCTTATCGTTCAAAACTACTTGCGGGAATAGAACCGTTAACTTTTTTTTCAGAACACTTGCTCTGATCAATGAAGAATACTAGTCAGTTTGGTTTCAGTTTGCAAACTATTAACATGGAATGGGGCGTTAAAGAGAATCAAGTCGCGGTAATAACGTTGCATAAGTTCGGAAAGAGTGCTGGCCAAATTTTCGAGTTGCTAAAACTACTCGGAATATCGAGAATAATCGTTTATCGGGCTATTGGTCACTTCGGCGAATTGTCTGGAGTAGAGGACAGGCCAAGAAGTGGTCGCTCGCGCGTTGTCCATACGAATGCGGTAGTATAGGCAGCGCGTGAACGAATTCGGAGAAATCCCCTTAAGAAGCAGAAGATCATGTCCAAATCGTAGACATGGATTCAGGATGATCCTATCCTCGGTCCACGGGTCACCTTCTAACTCCTCAACTTAAAAGAATTAGGCTGGAAAGATGCAAGCGACTGACAAAATGACGAAAATTACGCCAATTCATCTAAGGAAGCGAAAAAAGTTGTTCCAGGGGTTAAACGTGGACATCATCCCGCTTCCGTAATGGTTTGGTGGGGGGGTGTCACATCCCTCCATTTCTGTGAAAAAGGCGTAAAAACTGGTGCAAAGGCTTACCAAGAAGATGTAAAGGTGTTTTGAAGGGTTTGACCAATACGCTTTTCAATGGATACAGATGGATCTTCCTGCCAAAATCACGCAGGAATGGCTCAGAGTCGATAGAGCAGCAGAAGATTGGACGTCGGGGAGTCAAGATCTGTATCCACTGGATTATGGTTTGTGGTCGGAAGTGGAGAACTTGGTCTGCAAGACTCCCCACAGAAGTTTGGAAAGCCTTAAAACAGCATTAACCAGATCAGCATCCACGATCTCCATGGAAACCGTGCATGCCGCTAGAGCCGAATGGCCACATGGTTTGGTAGCTTGTGTTAAAGTAAAAGGCAGTCATTTCGACTGAATCTATTTTTTTTTCAATAAGCAACATTGTGGTCTAATAAATGAGTCAATTTTTATATTATGGCAGGACTAGGTACAGTGACATTGGCCTTGTCAGAAGGGCTAGCATTTAGAAGCTCTAATAGCAAGCTTCACGCCGGCCAAACGGGAAGACCGCGCTAAATGTTGGCTGGACCCTAGCTCTACCTTCAGATTGCAGGTGCACCTTAAGTAAAGTAAATTAAAGTAAGAGTCAGCGGAAGACAGCGTTTTATTTTTTTTTCTGTTTCTTGAAAATATCACTAGGCATTATCGCAAATGTCTTAAACCTCTCCTACCTATTGGTTCAAGTAAATATATGCTATGTGTAATAAGCTGTTAAACTGTTTTTTTATTGTATATGGATTTCCCCACTTCTACATAAGAATTCATGAAGTACTCGTACTCGTACGTTTTTTTTCTTTGATTTTCTGCAACAATTTGAGTAGAATAACAGATTCTATTTCCCACTCGTTAAGTTATTTTCCTGTTTCCCGTATCCCTTTCTGTTTCTCTAAACCCAACTATGTGTATGCGAATACAAATATTTAGGTATGTGTATTAGTGCACACATAAAAAGTAGTGAATATGTAAGGGGACTTAATTGGCATGTGATTTGTACCACATTTTCTCGGTTGGTCACGTCTTCAGATTCGTGTCATTAACTCGAAATTACTTTGAGGAATTGTACGCAGCCATAAAAGTGACCCCTGAAGTGAAGTAAATAATTATGTGGTTAAAGGTTCTTGCGGTGCTTTATCTGCCGTGAAAGTTTCCAATCAAATAAAATGCAAGAATTTTTCATTTCGAATACTTCATACTTATTCATATTTAAAATTGTCAGAAATTCTGGGTGCTTTCTAAATGAACTGGACCAAGTCGTCTTTCCCTAGCTGTTAAGACTTCGAGTTTGACTGACCGAGGTTAGTCTGTGCGTATATCCGTTTTCACTGGACAACCTTGTAATAAGTTTTTATAAATGTATCTTTAATCGAGTAAACAAATCAGTGAAACATTTTCATAGCATCTTCATTCTCTATGGGGAGTTGGCGCGAAAGTGCTTCCAGTTTTTACAAATGCAAGGTAGAGCAAAAGTAAATTCATAATGTGAATGTGACATAATTTTTGAAAATAGCTTCAGTCGTTCATTGAGCTCCGTAGAGTATTAACGTGTTTCGGCTTTCTGTTGGGTAGTGATACCAATAAAAAAGGCATTTGGCAAACTTTATATAGGGCTCCAGTTAGCCCAGTGGTAGTGTGCCCGGTTACCAAGTTAAAGGTGCTGGTTCGACTCCGGGTCGAAATAGACTTTTTTTTTTTTTTTGTGTTGTTTGTTTGTTCAAGTAAAAAAACTAAATAATTGATAGTGATAAAAATCGTCACGCGATGGATTGTGGAGAGCGGTCCGTTACACCAGTAGCGGGATCCGCAGACAAAGCAGGCGAGGCGTCAAGCGGTTCAAGTGCAACAGAACCGAAGACGAAGAGAAGGAGGGCGCTAAGGCCAACTTCCACCTTACCACAACGTCCCTCCCTACAAACTTCCACTGTAAAGCTGCTTGGTGGAGTGAGGGAAGGGGTGCAATCAACGGCAGCAATGAATCGTCCAGGGCAATTTACAGATAACAATCCATTCGCCTCAGATGTTCATCAACATCTGAAAGACAATAGCTTCGCTTCCTTGGCATCAACCGAATCGGAAGATGAAGAGGAAGAAATGGAGTCAATTAGTAGTAGCATCAAAATGCTACAACAAAGAGTACTAGCTATAAAAGGAAAGCAAATGCTAAGAAGGAAGAGGGAAGAGCAAGAGCAATCCCAACAGCAAGCTCAAAAGCAAACTCAACAACACCAAACAAATACAATAGCACAAGTGCAGCCACAAGAACGGCAACAGCAAAAACAGCAGCAGCAGCAACAGCAGCAGCAGAAAAAACAACAGCAACAGCAAAAACAACAGCAGCAGCAACAACAACAACAACAACAACAGCAGAAACAGCAAATTTCAAAACAAAGGGTGCCACCTATTAATACATTTAAGATGGAATTAAAGGAAACAAAAGAACTATGTAAGTCGGCCATAGGCAATAATTTTTATATTAAAAGACTTAGCTTGGATAGGCACGCAATCCACTGTAATACAGTGGAGCGCTACAATAAAATTAAAAGTTTACTGAAGGATTCGACGACGGAGTTCTTCTCCTACACCCCGAAGGGGGAGAAGCTGCAGACAATGCTGCTGAGGGGGTTAGAACCGTCGACTGATCCGGAGGAGCTCCTTGCACTGCTGAAAGAGAAGGAGTGCGAAGGGCTCAAATTCGTGGGGGTCAAGCCATTTGTCACGGCTAGAGCCAAAAGGGAGAAGCGGAAACTACCGTTCTTCCTGGTTCAGCTAAGTCCCAACAGCAAACTGGATGGTCTAAGGAGTATAAAAGTCCTAGACTACCAGGTTGTACACTGGGAAAAATTAAAGAGGAGCGAAAACATCTTACAATGTGTTCGCTGCCAAAGGTTCGGGCACGCCGCGTCGAACTGCGAAATGCAGCCTCGATGCGTGAAGTGTGGAAAGAACCACAAGTCAGAGGAATGCGCTCTAGGTAAGGACGGAGCGTCCGAAAAAAGCCAACTCTCTTGTGCCTTATGCAGGAACACGGGACACACCGCAAACTATCGGGGTTGTCCCAAATTCCAATATATAAAAAGAGTAAATCTGGCTCGGCAGCAGAAAGTGGAAGTTAAACGTCCACTCGTGCAGGCACAAACACCAGCCGTTACTCCCCAAGTTACCTACGCCCAAATGGCGGCAGGTAGGGGAACTACGGTACAACAAGCAAAGGTAGCTTCTCAGGCCCCAGCGCCTAGAGCTCCGGAACCTGTACCTGACATGCTGGCTATCTTGCTCTCTATTCAGGGGCAGATGGCTCAGCTTCAGCGTCAAATACAGGAACAGGCTACGCGGGTAGATCAAATATACGCGCTGCTGCCGGGCCTAACGCACCTCCAGTCGTAATGGGTACGTACATGGCGGAGCAAACCCTGAAGGTCCTTGCAGTGAATGTTAATTCACTGATTAGGTTCGAACGAAGAGCCGCACTGTTTAAGTTGCTTAAAGACCAAGCCCCTGATGTGCTTTTGGTTAGCGAAACTAAGCTTACCAAAAGACACAAGATGAGGCACAGAAGGTATGAAATATTACGAAGAAACCGACCCAATTCCATTCAAGGAGGAGGTGTTGCGGTCTTTGTAAGAAAGGGACTGCGTTTCAAAAGAGTATACAGTCGTGTGGTGCGTAGGTTCCAGGTGCTGGAAGCATGCGTCATGTACATCCCTCTCCGTAGTGGAAAGCGGTTATACATGGTGTCTGTCTATGCACCTAAGGCTACTCAATCCACCTTATTCATCTCAGAGCTCGAAACACTTTTTCGATTCCTGAGGCTGGAATTGGAAGACAATTATTTTATTATCGGCGGAGATTTCAACGCCAAACATAGTGATTGGGGAAATAATATACCAAATACTAGAGGGAACCTACTGTTCAATTGGTGGGGTCGACACAGCATAATGTATCGACTCGGACTTAAGGCGACGGATAGTCCGTCGTTTCCCAGACACGGGTCCTATTTGGATCTTCTACTGTTCGACTCACGAATACAACTGACATGCACTAACCAACAAACTACAAACTGTCTACGCACTTTCGTGTATGACAGTGACCATTGCGGTCTCAGCACCGAAATAACTGTTCCCAACGAAACTGCGGAATTGGCGGAGTTTGTTCAAAGGTATTCCTACAATTATAGTAGGGTGCGTTGGACACATTTTTCCAGAACGCTGACGAGAGCACTCTCCTCGAATTCGCTCTACCTACCGTCCAATAGAAATCTGTCAAACGAGGAGATTGACAGGTATCTAAAACTAATGGACGAGACAATTAAACGAACTATGGACAAAACGATACCTCGGTATCAACACACTGACGAAGAAGACTTATTCCGCAACGCAACTATTGACGCACTGCACCGACATAAAAGTAGACTGCTGTCAAGACTAAAAACCTTGTACAGACAGTTTACTGACAGACATAACCCGGAGATCATAACATTGAAGTCGTCGATTAAAAACCTCCAGATATTAATAAAGGAAAATTACAGAAATTCTGTAAGTTTGTATTGGAACAATAAAATTCGGGCTGTAAACACCAGCAACCCGAGTATGTTCCCGCAAATAAATAAGATATTTCGGAGAAATAATCAAAACGACCTTCCATGTCTTAAAATCGCCCGAACGACGAATAACGAACAAATACTTGTAGCAGCAGGTATCGATCCAAATGAGGCAGTTGATGATGACAACTTCTTTGTGATCGAGAATCCGCAGGAGAAAGTAGAGGCTATAGGAGCGACTTTCCAGGAAGTGTACAAGGCGAGTGATATCATTGGCCCGAACCGCGACCTGGAGAGTCGAGTCCTTGTGCACAATACCTGCCTTCGAAATGAAATTGTGAATTGGCGATTCGAGAGCTCGGGTTTCACCCAGTTCAGTGACGAGAATATGGCAAATAATGTCATCACCAACGAAAGGGTATTACCACCGTTCATTTCGAAGGAAGATCTCCAGACGATCTTCGAATCACTTAGAAGTAAGAAATCAGTGGGAACCGATGAAATACCGAACATTGTGCTTCGACATCTCCCACTAGAAGCGGTGGACATTTATACCACCCTGTTTAATAATGCAATGAATAATGCACATTATCCAGCGCATTGGAAAACTGCGGTGGTACATCCCATTCCCAAAAGGAATAAAGATACATCCAATCCGGCGAATCTCCGCTCGATCAGTCTTCTTCCAAACATCAGTAAGGTTTTCGAGAAGGTAATCAATAGAGTCCTGACTAAGTGGGTTGAGGACAAACATATAATTCCGGATAATCAGTTCGGTTTCAAGGCGGGGCATGATATCATTCATGCTGCGTCTAAACTGGTTTCTGATATCCAATGGAACAAAAGCAAGAAACAGTGCACTGGTGCCTGCCTGATTGATTTGGAAAAAGCCTTCGACACCGTATGGTTAGAGGGACTCTTCTTCAAGCTGGACAGGTTGGGCATTAGTAAACCACTGCTGTATATTATTTTTGATATGCTCTCCAGTAGACAGTTCATCGTGAAGAATGGCGATGTGACCTCTGCTGGAACATTCAACATTAAAAACGGTCTGCAACAAGGTGCGGTAAATTCGCCGATCCTATTCAACATTTACACAAGTGATCTGATAGGTTCACTTCACCATGCCATAGCGTACGCAGACGACTTAATCGCGTACAGATCAGGTCCAAAGATTGAGGTCATTAATACACTTTTGCAACGTGACTTCGACAAAATTAAACAATATTGCGATGACTGGAAGTTGAAAATCAACTTTCAGAAGTCGGAAACCATTCTATTTAGGACGCCTTTGTCTGGGGCCTCTAGGGATACCAGAAAGAATTGGCGAAAGTTCTCTATCGTCGGACAACATGGACAGCCACTTGCTTGTCGAAATGTAGTCAGATACCTTGGGATCTGGCTAGATCAATATCTGTATTTTAACAAACATATAGATGTTGCTCTGGCCAGAGCCAGAGGTGCTTTTGCCCTTACAAGGAGACTGTTTTACAACAGCCAACTCGATTCGAGGGTGAAGGTTATCTGCTACATGGCCCTTATCCGGCCTATGCTTGTATTTGGATGTCCCGTGTGGTTCAACGTGAGAGCAAGTTTATTGGAAAAGATTCGGGTGTTTGAGAGGGCTTGCCTTAGGGCTTGTCTTCGCTTATACAGAACACCAGAGTCTGAGTACATAAAATTCTATCGCAATGAGGTCTTGTACAATAGGGCGAACCTAATAAGAGTGGACAATTTTGTTATTAAGTTGACTCGAAGACACATTGCAAGAGCAATGACATCGTCGAACAACCTGATCTCTGGGGCTTACTACCCCAATTATATGTATCATGAGAGAGTTCGCTTTGACGGCTATATTCCTCCAGAAGCGTTCCTCTATCTAGATAGCAAAGGTCTGATCCAGGACAGATTGGCTGTGCCGCTAATCTTCCACGTTGCTCGAACAGCTGCGGACAGGCGACTTAACTACGACAGAGACGTCGCACATGGCAGTGCGGAGCGTCTCCGGTTCAGTAGGGCGGTAGGGAGTCGCGACATGAGGGATGTTGCTCGGCAGCACCAACAATTTTGGTGGCTATTTGAAGGAGGCGAGGGCTCGTCATCGAATTCCTCAAGTAATAGGTAGCTTTATGTCAAGCAAAGTCGGTCAGCCTAATTTTGTTGTTTTTTTTGTTTTTTTAGCCACGGCCGGCTTACATAGTTTTAAGTAGGTATAAGTTAGTTTTTAAGAAAAAAAAATATATAAAAACAAAAAAAAAATGAAAAAATAAATAAAAAGTAAAAAAAAAAAAAAATTTAAATATATATATATATATATATATATGTACATATGTGTATATATTAAGTATATATGCATTATGTATATATATATATATATATATATATATATATGTACATATTAGATATAAGTAGGTTAAGTAGATTAAGATATATTTTTAAGTAGTCTGTAAGTTTTTAGTTTTAGGTTTTTATAATACTATGTCCATATACTAAGTTTTTGCTTGAAATCTATTTTCTTAGTTTTAGTTGTAATGTAAATATAAAATTAAAGATAAACTGTAATATACGTCGAAAGACTTAGTTTAAGTGTTAGGTTTAACTTAGAGTGCCCGCATGGGGCCATTAAGTTAGTATAAGATTATTAGTAAGTTATTTAAGCTAATTTTTAAGCATTTTTTTGTCTAGCATGTAAGAGTAAATTAATTAAGAAAATAAAAATGCATTTAAACTGAACTGACTTGAAAATAGCTTCAAGTATCAATTTGCCTTAACATTTACATGGTAGACAGATAGATAATTAGCTGATAACAAGAAATAGAGCGATACATACCTGAAGAATGCGTAATTATTCTTATTGCTTATTTGACCAATTTCGGGTCTGTTATTTTAACGCGACGTGAATTTCGTCGTCGTTTTCCTTGTTATCCTGCATCATGTGCGCTAACAATTAAGCATTTGGCTGAACATTTCGAGCAAACTGGGTCCACAAGAGAAGTCGCAAGAATTGGTCCATCTCCGTATTGCTCGTTCGGCCGAGAATATCACTTATCACTGGTGTGGCCGAGGACATCCGAGAGAGTCCAGAAACATCAACGAGACAACGATGCACGCAATTTGGCATCAGCAGACATCCATTGCGTCGAAGGTGTTCCATTATAAAGGGCCCCCGCCCAATTATCAAGGCTTCGCCCATCAATGACGTTGTCTAATAAAAAGCGGGGGCAGAGCATATTACTGGTCTTATCGTAAACATCTTCAGATTACAGCCTCTGAATGGTTGCTACGATTTGACCAGTTACAAGTTGCCGGTCATAGGTCTTGTTGGCGGCTGGACCACCGGTAGTCCATACCAGGACTTAAAACACGGTACCATGGGAGTCAGGAGCCCCCCGGACTTCGGTCCGGGCCTGACTTGTTAGAGGTAGGCCCCCTTGTGGGAGCATCATGGTGGCTGTGGTTTAAACCCAAATCGCGGTACGGGTTTCCTTTTTGGTTTGACCCATTGTAGAGTTGCAAATAAGTACTGTGTGCTGTGACCTTAAGAACAGCAAGAGGTTTTAGGTCGGCCTCGACTCATACCAAGGGTGGAACTTGTGCCTCCAACACAGTTCCGAATTGGTATCAAAATAATTGTGGCGAGCGATGGCAAGGCGTATCCTTGCTCCCTATGGATGTATGGGCATCTCGTAAACATAAGGTCTTAAATGACTGGTGGTTTACGTTAAAAATCCAGGAACGTTCTGGTCACCAATTGCTGCCTGCTGACCAATTTCATTTAAGTGGTTATGTGAATAAACAAAATTTGCATTTCTGGAGCATGGAGAATCCACATGAAATGCACAAAGTGACTGTTTGGTGCAGTATTTGCAATGTGATTGGTTCTAATTTTTTTAGAGGACGTCGGTGAGCGCTACAGACAGAGCATTGTTGGTTCCAACACGACGGAGAAACCGCTCACACAGCTAGCGCAACGATGGAGATTTTTATCACCAATTTACAGGCCTGGTGATCTGCCGTTTTGGCGATTTGAGCTGACCGGTCAGATCTCCTTCCTTTTGCTGCTTTTTGAAATCTCGCGTTTACCACAACAAACTACATCTTGAATGCCTACATTGAAGAAGAGATCACCAATTTGGAGCCAGATGTTTTGCGAGCAACAACTCAAAATGCCATAAAACGAGCCCAAATGTTCATCAACTCAGGGGGCGGTCATTTGACCGAGATCATTTTTTGTACTTAATGCAATCAATTTTAAACCTTCGGGTAAACTTTCCGTGAAAACAGAGCCCAATTTCTTTCATTTCTAACAAAATAGCAGCCAATTCACATTAAGACATTACTTTTGCTGCACCTTGAATATCACTTAGATGATGAATAATAGTTCACATTCACATAATTTGTATTATTTTTCATCCGTCTGACGTATTATTTTAAGTTTTGAAGCAGCATACGTGCACCAAAAGACAAGTGACGCTCCTTGGGCTGTGTCAGAATTGGATTGCGAAAATTCGATTCGAAAATTGCACAGTTTAAGATGCAACACGAGCCGATAAGACGATTAATATAGCTACGAGTACATACGTATGTAATGACCAGTCAAAGGTCCTAATTAAAACTGATCGAGACATGCCAGTTCATTAGATTGCAACGTGGCAGCGTATGAGATATGCTTCTGAAATGTTAAGAAGATGATTAGTTTTTAAAGACTATGGGGGCTGATGATAGTTTGCACGTCAAAGATCATGTTGTATGCCCAACGAGGTGCCTTAAACAACATCAAAAGCTGACGTTCATCAAAAGAAGATTAACCTATCTGCAGTATGTATATATGATAAGTATGATGAGACTGCAAGGAAATCATGTATTTTGACCTCCTATAACCCAACACAACAGTTGATTCGGTAGGCTACTGCCAGGAAATAGGCAAGTTAAATGATTTCTTGCAGCGGAAACGCTCGATCAACCCAGTAATACAAAGTGTACGTGAACAGGTGGTAGTCCAAATTCATCTGCGAAACATACTCGTACATATTCGAGGAGTGTCTACCGCATCTGTGTTGAAACTTGGTTGAAATATGAAAGGTTTCCTTTCAACTTAGAACAATGCTTTTAGTTCTTTAGACCATCCACCATCTCTTCGCCTGCGTGTTATTGGTTCCCGAGTTGAAGCCCTGTTTTCCGTCTTAAATTTCCTAGAATACCTCGCTGGCAGTAGATGCGCTTTATTGAAAACTAACTTTCTCAGCACCATGTCCATTCAGCAAACCCCTAAAATTGCAGTTTAAATATATCTTCAATTTCCTATACATACATCGGTGACCGGGTCTCCTTCACTGTTTCAATGAACATGCATTTCATTCTTTAAGTCCGCTTTCAATTGTGTGATTTACTCATTGATCTAACGAGTGTTATTTAAATCACATTTATTTCTTCGACTGCCATGAGTTTGCAGAATATGAAGTGTATGCACTTTTCGGCAGTGAATGGTGAATGCAAAACAAAGAGTCCCTCACTTAGTTACTTTTCATAGTCTCAGGCGCGTGTTGAGGTGCTTTTTTAAAATACTTCGCAGCTTCTTTTAGTTGCAAAGATGGGACGCGCGACGGAAAAATCGTAACAGTCAACGTTTGCTGCCTGAACGTGCTCACATTCAGAATGACACTGTATTCCTTGCATGTATTAAGGTGTGCTCGGTTTGGTTTGCGATTCTACCATCTGTAGAAAGTTAAGTTCCTGCTGAATTAAATCAAAAACTGTTGTATGTTGCTCAGCCCGTCCAGTAGAACATAAGCGACGATAAGAGTCTAATAAGACATATAGAAATACCTTGTTCGAAAGGGTCTCTATTGCCTTTCTATCAGCAAAGATTGCCAAGAGTAATTAGTCGTACGGCTTTTACACCGATGTTCTTGTTAAAATATACTGCGTTTATTAATAAAAAAAAGCAAAAACTTCAAAGTTGTAACTGCCTATGGTGATATTTTCCACAAGACGCCTTGTAACTTCTTGTTCTTAAAATTGAAATATGCGCTGATTCCGCTGATTCCTCGATTTGTCGGTCTGTATTACATTCCGTAAAATACTATCAATCAAATCATACTTATGCATTGCGAAACCAATAACTACATATATAGGAATTGACTCTTCCTAAAATACCTACAATAACATGTCATACATGTTACTGATTTGAGGAAAGATATATTCGAATTGATTCACATTACCACTTATATTGACGTTTGGATTTGTACATTTTCCCTATATTCCTAGGACTTTTTCATTCAGTTTGATTCTTAATTCTCTCGTATTTCCTTATGAGTATTTGAGTGTGCAATGACAATAAAATCGAAAACACCCAAATTATTCTATCAATCTCTCGATTGATTTTTGCTTATGCTGGCAGGCTTGGATAATACTGTAATAAATCGAAGAATATATTATTCTTTGATTTTCATATCTATTTTTTATGATTATACCCAGCAAAATAAAAAAAGGAGCATAAATACACTAAACTGTCGTATAAGCACGAATGATGAAATAATAGGGTTACTTGAGCTCTTCAACTTCATTTCATATTCAATGAGATTGTCTACTCAAGAAATATTTAAAGCACAAATCTTACTTACGGGTTTAAGTCGACCTCCTCTAAAATCGATTACCCTTAATAAAATAAAGCGATCCTATGTAACACAATCGTGAAAATACATTTAGCCAATTTGGAAACTCAATTCTTATTATTTAAATAAACAATATTTTTTCCAACTGTTCTTGAGTTTGTTAATCTTAATTAAAACATTATTGAAACTAATAAACAAATGAGAATTTTACAAAGTTTCCAATTTAATCAAGGGATGTGTATGTATCTGTTCGTACTGTTGTAAGCTTGTGGGGCCGCTTAAGCTATTGGTACGGCAATGACAGGCGAAGTGACACCTGTCGAGTGTGCCGGCAGAATGGTCTCTCTTCCTATTGAGCCGGCACCGCGATCACACGTTTTTTTGGTTTTCTATATTACATAGTGTACCATTTTATCTTTTTAAAATCGAATGTATAATAACTACATGTTATTATTAAGAGTTAATAATACTGAATTAAATATTAAAACACGTACCCTTAAAGCAAGTTCATATTTTAATTCCTAATCGTGTTGTTTAGTTGGCATCCGGATTTACAACTTTCACGGTTTATAGCCGTCGAATTTTGAATTGATCATTTTATTGTATTTCAATCGTTCACACATGTGTCAATTGTCGAAGAATATTGACTGTGACATCACGAACTATTGGTTGCATCAATGTTTATTTATTTATTTAACAAAGACTGCTCAGGCTCATTCAAAAGCTTTCCAAAGCAAGCTTAAATTACCTATGTCATGTGGTTTTTGGTACAACACGCACTGAAGTTTTGGCGGCGTTTTTTTATGACTCTAGTCTTATAAACATGCCGTTTTATGCAATGACACTAGAACTCCCACTGCGAGAAAAATACGAAATCGGCTTTCTTGTGTCCAGGACTGGTTTCGGCCGGAATCTGTGCTAGCAAAGAATATGGTCCGGTTTTCACAGGTGGCTCCAATACAGATATAAGATCTAGCTTTGATGTCTTTCTGGAGAACGACATATATGTACAATCCTGATGGAAACGAACTATGTATATTGGGAAAAATCAGTGAAGGTGGCAGAGCATCTGCATCTGTAGCGACAGCCAAGCTGCACTTACAACCTTACCAAACTCTCTTACGACCTCCATCCTAGTCCGAGAATACAAAACTTCACTGAATGTAGTCTTGTCTGGGTTCCAAGTTGGGATCACTGAAAATGGAATTGCTGATGAACTTACCAGGCAAGGTTCAGAGGAGAGTTTTTCAGGACCCGAACCCACGTTAGGTCTGCCTGGGTCCTCGGTTAGGGTTTCTATTCACAGTCGGATTTCATATAAGCATAACTGTCGATAGCATGACTCTTCAGGTTTCCGGCAGAGCAAACCAATGCTTCCCAACGTCTCCAAGAGGTCAGCGGCCTTCCTGCTGTTCACCAGTAAGACTCTAGGCTGCTAACTGGCGTCGTGACGAGGTGCTAGACTTTTTTTAAGCTAGTAAACGTACATATAAGTGATACAACATCCTACGACGCTTGCTCGGATCAGGCTGCAGGTACTCGGTACTGTATGTCTTCTTTCGGATCACTGAGAAATTCCATTACCAGCAGTACAATGGACTAGTTCCTTGTATAAGTGCTCTGTTACAGAGAAAAAAAAACAAACGAACAAAAAAAACCACATCTCTTGTCATAGAGGTTATTTGGGAAGACTCTAAGAATGATATCACTCATTAAGGATAAACTATTGAGCCCATGTTAGGTGCTGAGGTTTGCTAATTTAAATATTGTTTTACGCTTTGTTTTACAATGGTGTAAAAACAAAGCGGATTTTAAAGTGACTGACTGTCTGTCTACCTGCATAGCGATTGATCGGCAAACTACTGAGTGTTTTAGAAGTTAGATTCGGCCATCACATCAACAATCAAATTCGTAGCTTTCCGTAGCTTCCAGTGGTTGTCCCGGTAACTACATACATACGCAAACTCTTACTCATGCAGGCTGAAATGGCAAGGGAATGACCGGCCAGGATCATTATACTGGCCGATGCCGTCATAAGGCTCACAATTTTACATGGAAGAGATTAAAATTTGTAATTAACCAACTAACAGCCTCTAATAAAAATTGACTCACTGTTGACAACCCTTAACAGACCATGTGTAAACGAGCAATTAGCAGAAGTCCCTGACTGTGCTACCGTGCAGATATTACCGCCATCCAGGGAATTCGGAGTGATGGATTGGCCAACATTCATCACCTTCTTGCAGCCAAAGTGCGAACGCGGATTTACCAAGCTCCACAATAAAGAAGAACTATTGTGAGAAGATATAACGCAGAAAAGCTGCAATCTCCAAATCTCTCAACAACTTCTATTCCGCCAGCATCAAGTACGGAAGACCAGTGGCAATGCTGCTAACATGCCATCAGAGATGCCGCAACTGGTTTCACTCAACCACCACCAAGAAATCTCTGGTACAAAGAGAAGCTTTAACGCAGAGCTCTAAGAGTAAAAGAGTCGAAAAGAACATCGGCTTTTCCAAAAAAATAAAAAATAGCACGAGAATCCCGTGATCGAATATCTTAAGAGGTTGTACCCCAGGAACAATGCATGGAAGTTTAACTAGTAGATAAAAAGATCGTGTCCAACCAAGAAGACTCGAACATTTATCTGTGAAGATAAAGAAATAAAATTTCTGCGGACTGTACTCGTATAATGGCGAAGAAGCCCAACATCTCGCCGACAGAGAGAATAGACCATTCAACTTAGACGTTGATAGCCAAAACTTCTGTCCACCTGACCAAACCGAAGTAAATAAAGCAATATCTAAGCTAAAATCCAACAAATTAGCTGGACCTGACGGCTTACTGGCTAAGGTATTCAAAGCTGCCTTTGAAACGGAATCTCAGCACCATATACCCGATCCACAAAAAAGGAGACCCACACAACTGCGCCAACTATAGAGACATGACATCGCATAAAAGATCTTATCTGTCATATTGTGTGACAGAATGAAATCCTTAGCCAACAACTTGCTTGGCCCCTACCAGTGCGGTTTCAGACCAGGAAAGTCCATAGCCGACCAAATCTCCGGTAGATCCTGGAAAAAACTCAAGAAGTCCCATCGATACCCATCATCTGTTCATCGGTTTTAAGGCCGTATATGACAGCATTTATTGAGACGAGCTGTATAGAGCAATGTCTAGTTTTGCCATTCCTGCCGAACTCGTCCCTCCTTGAAAATCGGTAATGACTTAACTGAGACCTTTGACGTCGGAAAAGATTTTAGACAAGGTGACGCGCTTTCATGTGGCTTCTCTAACATCATACTTGAAAGAATTATGTGGAACTCACAAGCGAACGCCGGAGGCACAATCTTTCAAAGGTCAGTACAACTACCAGCATCCGCCAATGAGATCGACATAATTGGGAGAACTCACCGGGCTGTCAACAGTGCATTCCCTAGTATTGAAACGGAAGCTGCCATTTAGCGCTAAATGAGGGCAAAACCAAGTACATGTATATAGTGTGAATAAGAAAAGATGCACAACATCGACGAATTGGGCAGAACGTCATAATCGGCAGCTATAATTTCGAGATAGTAAAGGACTTCGTCTACCTTGTCTCTGCTATAAATTCTGCCAACAACACCTCAGCAGAAATCAGACAAAGAATCACTATTGCCAATCGCTGTTTCTTTAGGCTAAGAATGCAATTAAGTAGTTACGCCCTATCCTGAAAAGCTAAGGAGACTCTAAATAAGACCGACGAAATATATGAGCTGTACAGCGACATGGATATCGTCTGAATACTGCGCATCAGTCGCCTGATATAGCTAGGACAAGTAGAGCGAATGGACACCAATGCTCCAGCCCGCAGACATAGCGAAACATCATAGCGGAACACATTTCATAGGGTAGCGCGCACAAGTAAAACATCTTGGAGGCAGTTAGCCAAAGACCTACTGGAGAGGCTTGTTAATTGAAGCCAATTTCACTCTGAACTGAAGCGCCACCTGCACTTTATTCGAATATATTTATAAATGAATAATTTACTTTTTCTATCATTATTCAAACAATTAGTTAATACAGGGTTTTCCAAAAAAAACTTCTCCTGATCACCCCTTCCTTAATAAAAATGGAACTCTTCAAAAACGTATTGAAGTTGTAAAATCCACTACAGAAATAGTAATCGTTTCGTTGAAAACGGAAACTAAGTTTCCCCCTCTAGAGGCTTGCGAAATCCACGGATGATTGTCGAGAACATCATGTTACTGTTTGGTGCGGTCTTTAGCCAAGAAGCAGCTTTGAACCTTACTTCTTTAAACATGAAACGGGTGAATTTGTCATTATCGATGTGGGCGATGCTTATTTCCAACAAGATGGCGCTACGTGGCAAACAAATGGCCAAAATATTTCTCTTTTGGGATAAAATTTTCCTGGTACAGACATTTCTCGGAATGGCGATCAAAACTGACCGCAGAGATTATGTTTCTTCGTGCACATGAGAAGGAAATGGTTTACATATGCCAACGCTCGAAGTCAACACCCGTGATGTTATCGATGAAATATAGTATTTTAGCACCGCAAATGTACGAAAATGTGATGTGATGTGTCTTATATGGCTTTCAGAGGTGAATTTGTTCTTCATTTAATGGTAACCTTTCAATCTTATTTCATGAAAAATGCATTTCGTGATAAATCAAAACAAGCCCGCTTTTTGGAAAACCTTTTTAAAAAACTACGAAGACTTTCGAAACATTCAAGGATAGCGCTCATACGGAGTACATCTTATGTTTCAAGTCGGTTCTGTTTATCCGTCGTTTCGGATTGACTGCCATTTGTCAGTTCATATTTAAAAGTCGTCGAAAATAGTTAGAAAAAATTTATCATGAAGTATCAAACGTCGCAACATCATATTGAAGTTATTAAAATATTTTATTTGCATAATTTTGAGATTTAATCACCAAATCACTTACCAGCCAAGTCAACCACTGAATAATTACATGAGTGTAATGAATAAATTTGAAAATTTACATACCCCTGAAAATAAACCAAAGTCTGGGCGACTACGTAGCCAACATACGCAACGAACGATTAACACCTCTCATCGACACCTTGCACAGAAATCGGGAATATCTTCACAATGTTTTTTTTTTAAAATCTTCAACAAAAAAAGAGCAAATTGCATTTTTACCTGTGTAAAATTAATTGAAGCATGGTATGGAAAAATTACCATAAACGGCGACAAGTTTAGAGTGCTCGATAGAGACGACTACCATTTTTGGCAAAAAAAATCATCATAATCGACCAAGCACCGACTTGGCATGCTTTGTCTATAAAGAGAGTAGTTGCTATTGGAACACTGAAAGTACTCGTATATTGTGTCTCTTAGGGATGCTGAAGACAATTCAGTGTTCATTATCCTGACGTATTAGAAATCTTCCTTGTGTCCGAACCATGTGGCCTCAACAGGGCCATAAGCACACTGCTCGTTTGAGAGAAACTTTTCCCCGCCAAATACCGTCAGAAAATGGTATTATTGATTGGCTTATGGTTCAATTTGACCAACCTCAATTTTTCCTTATAATGGTAATTGAAGGGACAGGTATTCACCATCAAACCATAATCCTGATGTTTAATAACACCAAACATCTGATTTAGTATTATGAAAAATAAGTTTGGAAGAGTTGTCATTTGCGCCACGGCCAGAAACGGTCACTTGACCAACAAACTTAAGGTATAAAATTCAACATTTTATTTAACAAGAATCGTACTTTACATAAATTAAATAATCACCAAAGTGATTTGTTATTTTTAATTAAATTTCTTTATAAAACGAACCATCAATATCTCAGTCCAGCTTTTCAAAATATTCTAGGAAAACAACACGAATAAGGGAGAGTCGTATAGAAGTTGTGTCAACATTGGTTCTTGCTCTGCTCACATGAGCTAGAAAGTTCTTGCTCTGAGATGTCAAAGCCTGACGATATTACTGACACGAATCCTACACCTATTCCCAGTCCTAAATCGTTTTCATTTTTTACAAATTGTCTATTGTAGCGTTCTGCTTAAGGTGCCGGTACTGGTTGTTCTTTGTCGAAGGCATTTTCTTGTCTCTTCTGCCTCAATGATCACAAACGCGCTACTGATATGGCACTATTTCAAATTTCAATGTACATATTGTGCATATGCTAGAAGTTGAGCAGATTTTTGAAATATTATATTTGAGAGCTGCGCAGAATTCTTTTAAACACGATGTGAACGAAGCCGGATGATACGAGTAGCTTGTATCCTTGCCTAAAACCATCTTTAACAACTAAGCATTCGGTGGGATTTCATCTGAGTTTTGTTAAGACATCTTTCATTACCAAACGAGTTTAGAATGGATGCCAAGACAAGACATGTCTCTGTACGCATACCTTGTCTTTATAGATACTATCATAAGGAACCAATTGGCCAACGGTGGACTTACCTAGTCTAAAGCGGCAGTGATAGGAATTTATCAGACTGTTGATGATCGGTTTAGGGCATTCGCATAATATGGCAGATGGGGTCCTGTATGCGATGCTTAGTAGGCTTATGCCCCTTAGTTAGCCCTGTTCAGGTGTTCTCCTTTCTGCAGGATCGGATGATGCTGAGACTCCATTCATCGGGCATGCATTCCTCTAACCAAATTTTACAGATGAACAATGTTCCTCACCAAATTATTTCCTCCAATTCTGAATATTGAGTTTTAGGAAAGTTCATCACTTCGTTTTAATCTGGTGGCTTGAAGTTTTTATCTTTATTTGCGTTGAATGACGTAGCCCGCCTAATAACGTACATAATTGTCACTTAAAAGACTTCTCTTCGGAGAAGTTTGCCATTGGTTTTATTTACTCTTCGGGTCAATAAGTCCGTGACTTTTTGAATTTCTGACCTCTTTACTGAAACAGCAACACTACTCCTGTCAACAGGCATCTCTCAGTTGACTCCTGTCAAAATTTAAACTTGCTGCGTCAGTTAGTTTGTGTTTGACAGCTATTTTTATCAGACTACTCACTAATTTGAGGAGAAAATGGAAAAAAGTCAATTTCGTGTGCTTATTAAGCATTATTTCTTGCGAAAAAAAACCATTACCGAGACCAAGGCTAAGCTTGATAAATACTATGGGGACTCTGCACCATCGATTTCAATGGTAAAAAAGTGGTTTACTGAATTTCGTTGTGGCCGTACAAGCACTGAAGATGCCGAACCTCCTGGATGCCCAGTTGAGGTCTCTACACCCGAAACAATCGAAAAAATTCACGATATGGTGTTGGTCGACCAAAGATTGAAAGTGCGAGAGATTGTGGAAGCCGTAGGGATCTCGCATGGCTCAGTGGTTTCAATTTTGAATGATCACTTGGGCATGAGAAAGCTTTCCGCAAGATGGGTGCCGCGTTTGCTCACAGTCGACCACAAACGCAATCGTGTAACAACTTCACAGGAAGGTTTGGCGTTGTTTAATCGCAATATGGAGGAGTTTTTGCGCCGTTTTGTAACCGTGGACGAAACATGGATCCATCACAACACACCAGAGAACAAACAACAGTCAAAACAGTGGGTTTCTAGGGGTGAATCGGCGCCAAAGAAGGCCAAGGTGGGTTTGTCAGCCAATAAAGTTATGGCGACTGTTTTTTGGGATGCACGCGGGATAATCCACATTGACTACCTTCAAAAGGGAAGAACAATCAATGGGGAATATTATGCCAACTTATTGGACCGATTCAATGACGATTTGAAAAAAAAACGACCTCATTTGGCCAAGAAAAAAGTTCTTTTCCACCAAGACAATGCAAGGGTGCACACATGTGCAGTTGCCATGGCAAAAATCCATGAATTGGGCTGTGAATTGCTCCCTCATCCACCCTATTCTCCAGATTTGTCTCCGAGCGACTACTTCTTGTTCCCAAACCTGAAGAAATGGCTTGGTGGAAAAAGATTTGACTCCAATGATGAAGTCATCTCGTTATTTTGAGGACCTCGACAAATCATTTTTTTTGGAAGGGATAAAAAAATTGGAGAAGCGTTGGACAAAGTGTATAGAGCTCAAGGGAGACTACGTTGAAAAATAAAATGATTTTTTTTTTATCAAAAAATCTGTGTTTTAATCCAAAAGTCACGGACTTATTGACCCTCCCTCGTACATCTACTATTTGGCGAAAAGTGCCCTTTGGTATTCGTCGTTGTACCATGGGTTTCTTGTTACTGGTCGCCTGGCAAAACCAAGAACATCAGAGGCGGTACTTCTAATGGCCTAAAAGTGCTGATGACGCGGGGTTATGATAGAGGTGGAAGGAGACGCGGTCGGCAAAGGCTCTGGAGAAATCTTGCAGTTGTAGCCGCCCGACGTCAAACAAATTCATATATTGGCTACTACTAAGTAGTGGAGATGGTCAATATTGAAAGCCCGAATTAGGATTCTCCCTTTTGTTGTCAATATGATCAATCTGACATATTGTATTTTGAGCAGAAGATCGCAATGTGATCTTATTCACTTGCAAGGCCTAACAGCCTGTGTCTGTTCCCGTATGTGATGTCATGCAATTGTGCTTGTCCACCGTGCTACCAAATTTAACGCTACTGCTCGCGTTGTGTACCAATAAGAAAAAAAACGCCCCACTGTCCTATTCTGGCTCTAAGGTCGCTGATCGTTTTGTTGTATGGTCCATTAGATTCCATTTATTAAATGGTTTCATCATCCTTATAGCTCATAAGTAATTGGGTGGGCTAGATCTGTTATCAGTCTTCACATTCTGTGGACATCATTACGCTGGTCACATTTATAGGAATCGTCAATAATCAATAAACCATAACCGAAGCTGTGGTCACACTCCTAACGATTTTGCCTTTTTTTGGCGGACAGTCTTGTGAGACGGAAGGGCTTCTTGTAACGACGATTACAGCCGAGCAGTTGGCACACGGCTACATTTAAGCGAATGGCTTATAGATATTTATACTCATAGCAAGCTAAATTTTTTTTTAAGTAGGGTCTAAAATTCATTTACTATATCAAAACTATATATCGAAAAGTAATATATATATCCATCTCGTTTGTGTCAGCAATGGATTTTTGTCATGCCTGTTTTATGACTTTTTGATGAATAACCTCCACGGGGTCTGGATATTGCGAATATGTTCTCCATTGACATTTTGGAAACTGAGTGCGCCTCCCTCAGCCTAATTTACAACCCATTTTACAATCTACTTGAGATCCTTTACCACAGTATGCTGCACTTCCTCCTACTCAAACTGCTCCTACTGTCATAGCTTTGGAATATCGTAGACGCTTTCTGAATGGAATCAACGACTTAAAAAACTTAATTACTCCAATACCAGAAAATCTGAGAATTTCTCCGAATTTATTATCAAAGGCGCTCCTTGTGAACCTCATCAAACTTAGATGTAAATTTTTTCCATAAAATGTTTTGCCTTGGGCTTAAAACCTGCAGAAGAACCTTCCCTACAAACGTCAAGCAATTTTTCTCGTTTAGTTCGATGTATTGCATATTCGATGATAACTATTGTTTTTTTCTTTAGGGGACTTTAACTTGCTAATGTGTTCAAACCGATCAATACTTTTTTACGGCCTGTAATGTAACCTCTGAAAAAGAAGTTCTTTTCATCGACTCCTGGTGGAGTCACCAATAGCATTGGTAGGCAATTTGACCTTATCTTTACCTCTGATACGCAAATATGTCATTTCAGAAAGTAACCACCTTATCTCTAAGTTAGCTAGCCACCACCCCTTACTATAGTTTTTCATGTGCCAATTTTAGTTTCCTCTTTGAAAACCCAGGACTTACAATCAACGATGCTCTATCACTGTATCTCACAGGGTATACCATGTTCACCAAAGAAGAGCCCCTCATATTCACCACCCTGATATAATAAAAAGTTACGCTCCTTTTGAAATAAAAGAAACAAACTCTTGTCCAAATATCTTAAATCTTGCTCCATTACTGATTTCTTCAACTAACACTCTGCCTATATTGAGTTCTCTGAACTTTGTCAACCTTGAATACCGGGACCAAATGCATCACACCCTCATTTCCGATTCCAAACGATTCTTTAAATTCATCGAAACTAAACAAAAACTACCGTCGTCTCAAAATTTGTTGGACAAATCCTCCAATGTAATTGCAATTTTTTTGCCAATTTCTTCAGTCTGGCTTTTACTAGTCACATTCATGAACCTGGCTATCATTACCTCTCGTACTTAAACAACTGTTCGCAAATAACGCTAGAATCAGTATACCATATATAAAGTAGGCAGAAAAAAGTTCAAGATCTACTCCACTGACCCCGATGGGTTGCCCGCTGAACTTCTAGAAAAATGTGCACTTTATTTAGCTCAACCTCTCACTGCCCTCTTCCAGCTTTCGATACATACTTTCCCTTCATAAAAAAGAGCCGCAAGGACGAAATTTCTAACTATCGACTAAATGCTAAGCTCTCATGCATTCCTAAGCTAATTGAGATTATTATTTATGACTCAATGTTTTTTCATTGCAAGTCTCTCTTTTCCCGAAACTAGCACGAATTCTTGACAGGTCGGTCTACAACTACAAACTGAATTCGTCTCAAGTACGACGCGATCGCCACATATATCAACAAAGCTTTCGACAAAATCTCTCACAAAATTATATTGTTCAAACTAAAGGCATTTGGCTTTGAGCCGAGCTTTATTATGTGGATTAAATCCAACTTATTAGATCAACAATATAATGCTCCTAGATTTATAACCCCATTAAAGACCCTTTCGGAGTACCATGACCATCTTGGTCATTTGCTATGCGTACTAACAATCAGTGATGCTAATCGTATCATTGAAACTCATACGCGTATATATCCCTTTATGCCGATGACATGAAAATTTTCAAACATTTCTCAACCTTCTCTGATTTTCTTGAGCTCAATGTTAGTAAGTACCAAGCAATAACCTACACTCGTAAGCGCTTCCCAACTTCTCCTCGTACATATTTAATTCGTAATGAACTTGTGCCCTTAGTAACTGAATTGTGAGACCTAGGTGTTATTTGCGTTATACGAGTAGAACTTGGTTTTCGTTCCTATATGGACAGAATCATAAATGGCGCCAACACCGCAATAGGTTATATCAAACGCTGGTCTAAGGAATTCTTCAACTCCTATGTTCCTAAGTCCTTTTTCTAACCTTTGCTCGCTCTCTTCTAGCCAAGTTTGGTCACCTTACTACACCACCCATATTCGCAGTGTTGGAGCAGTACAACGTAGGTTCCTCCGGACTGATAACTTAAATTTACCACCACGAACTTATAGACTTACAGCCCTTTTCTGTACGCCAGAAAGTTGCCGACATTCTCTTTATCCATCAGATACTAGTCGATAACATCGACAGCCCCTCTTTATTTCGTTTTACCTCTCTTGACACCAACCCACGTAAGATCTAAGGCCTGCACCACTCTTTCGACTCAATAGGATGCTATGGGAAATTTCAGTGTCCAAAAAGTTTTAGATTTCCACCTCGACTAAATGTCTCCAAGGAACTTCCTTTACTCTACCTGGGCCTCTCGATCCAATCGCCCAACCCCTTAGTTTTAAGTCTAGTTTTTAACTTTGCTTTGTGCTTGTAATAAGCAACAATAAAGCCGTCCGGATTGACCCAGGTCTCAAATCAAATCAAATCAGAAGCCAACCAAGTCGAGCGCAACAAGTAATCACCCTGCCGAGTACCTGGTCACAGAGGCATTGACTGTAAAGAAATAGCCGACGTATTAGAAATCGTCTTCAACACTAACATACTGGAGTTATGTTCACGAAAATACATGTACTAGGAAGAGCATCTATGCTTTTAAAATGTTCTAAATTATAACCATATGTTATCAGAAGGCATTCCAACTTCCTGGATATCACCTACAAAAAATTAGCCTTCCTCCCGAGCCTGGGTTTTGACTCCGTTTAGAAGATGACGAAACCATGGAATCAATTTTGAGTAATTGTCTGCCAAATAAGGAAGTGTACGTTTCCCAAGAATATTATGAGGCCTTAGGCCGTCACCTCATCAAATTCGTAAGAAATTTGAAGGAGCTCCAAGTCTAATCAACTTCCGGCACAAAAGATTCCAGACGTCGCAGTGCTCACTGATTTCTTACAGCTAAGGTAAATTAAAGAGAAAAGCCCAAGCAATCTACCTTGTTATTGACGTTTTAATTTTCGAAATGAAAAAATTTCAACCAATAACATCCTCTATCATGATCATATTTTTTTTAATTATTGCTAACACCCACGTACAGTTTGGTCATAATCCAGGACTGTAGAATGGCTTCTTGTGTTTTTTCTTGCCGAAATCAGTTGAGAAAAATAACAAATGATGTCCACACAAAATCTTTGGAATTTTACCTCTAATTTTACCGTCTAACGTGTTGAAGATATTTTATCAATTACCCACACCTTATTTAGGTTGTTTATGAATGGCCGGGGATTACAAAGAAAAAACCTTAATATTCATATTCGTAAACATACTTCCATCTATTGTAAATTGCTGGCGAAATTAGTGAAATTAGAGGATTGCTGAATGAGACATGTTTAACCATCAACCAAAGCACTATCAAGTTTCTCATAGTGTTTAATCACTGGAAAACGAGACACAATAAAAATAGCATGGATGTGACATGGACACGCTCCATTACCTAGGCGCTAGGAACGTCAAATTATTTCACATACATTTAAGTTGTCCCCTTTCTACGAGTATTTTGTAGATTTCAGCAAATATCCTTTCATTATTTACATTTTCCCAAATCAATTTCCACACAATTTCACCTATAAGATACACTATATGTAGATGTATAATTACTTAAGATCCTTAGGGCTTTGCTACACTGCCTGTCTTAGGAACACCAAATTGAAAAAATGTGCTAGTACTTATATGTTGACAAAGCATAAACCAGTTTTAAATTTTTCTCATAAACAAACCCAGTAAATTGCTCATCACAGGTGTACAGGGAAACAAATCTCATTATTTCACATGAATCATTTTAATCTTTTCCTCGCTTTCGCACTATGCGAGTATCAATAAATGCACGTACTCGTACGAGAGTACCTTTTTCAGAATTCCAAGAATTATTTACTCACATGCGAGTACACTTAAGCTGCCAATACCCTATACAGACTAGTACGAGTGTGAATAAAAAGACAACGTTACATGAAGATATCTTTTTTTCTGCCTTGAGCAAATCCTTTTCATCATCATCGAAACTCTCAGAAATGAAGTGGTTATTTATTGCCCCCGTACTACCATCACTTGCTTTTGTGCCGAGTTATATTTCAACAAACCATTAATTTCACTGGCTCACAACGGCGTTTTTGTCTTCCAGATGGTATTACCTTGAGAAGGGCAGACATAACACAGAGAAAGGTTGCAAAGTCGGTAGGGATATTTAGACAGAGCTTACTTCCTTTCTTCGTAAATGATTTCCAGTTGGCAGACGAAGCACCTTTCAGTGTTTGCCTTCACGACTTTACAAGTTATACGAAGTGGAAAAAATTGTAACAGAACGGAATTAACTAGTTTAAACAATCAATTTGGTAAACTTAATAATTGAGATGATAGAAGGCGACATAAAGTGTTAATGTCGAAAGTATTAATTTCCTGGGCAAAGTTAAAATACTTGAAAATTCTTTGAAGAGTGATTTGAGAGTGATTTTAAGACCAAATAAGCTGGGTTCATTGCTCCCTATCAAGGGGCTAATGACTGAGATACAAGAGCAGATAGCCTCGTGGACCAAATCTATGGTATGCTACCGGACGTAACGCAACTACAGTCTAGCGAAGACTAACGAACGAAGAGCCACTGTTTAAGTTGCTCAGAGACCAAACCCTTGTTATGCATTTGGCAAGCAAAGACAATCCAACTCCATACTAGGAGGAGATTTTACAATTTTTAGAAGACATCAGAGTCGACATTAATCTGGCGAACGCAAGACAGTTGCACATGATATTTCTAAAGTACTTCACAGGGTTTGGCATCAGGCTCTTTTGTCGAAAATGCGTGCATATTTGATCGATGAGTTCTTCTTCAATGGCTTAAAAAGTTCTTTTCGCAGTATTCAATTCAAGTTGTCTTTGACGGATTCAGGTCTGACACACGCAAAATAAATTCTTGTGTGCAGCAGGGCTACGTTTTATCTCCGAAACTTTTTTTAATTTTTACCAATGATCTCTTGTCTGCTACTTCTAATCCAATATATTCCTTTGTCGACGACAGTACCCTCTGCCCTTCCTATTCGTTCCTGTACTAAGGTTCTTGATATTCGGCTATAGAACGGGAACGGCAACGTATGTTAAGCGTACGAAATTCCGATATTAACAGCGTTACATTACAAAATGCTTTCAAAAAATATTGCTGTTACGCTGTTGGCAACGCGAAATTCAAGCAGCCAGCCATTATGCAAGAATGGTAATTGCATCTCCGAAACCTTTCGATGTCCACTTTCGGCAATACACAAGGCATTCATTCGCCTAAAATTGTATTACAAAGCCCAAATCTGGTCAGTTGACCCCTATGCACTTGCTGAACAGGATTCAAACCTGGGGTGGTGTCCATCCGATCAGGGTAGCCCAGCAATCTTAGCATCGTTGTATAGACCGAGAAATTCGAAACGGGACGAAAAATAACCCGAAGAACTTTTGCCTCAAAGCACCCGAGAGTAATTTCATCCGCTTTCGCCAGTGTCCACCCTTCTGCGCCGTAAAGCAGGACTGTGATGATCAGTGTCTTGTACGAGTAAAATGTCTTTTTGTTTGCTCGAGAGAGAACTCAATTGTTTTCTAAGCCCAGGGAAACAGTGATTTTTCGCACGGGATCAGCGCTGGTACCGTTGTCGGTGCTGATAACGCAGCAGAGATCAATTAAGTCCCTTACTACATCTGTAGTTAATTTTCCTGACGTTTTGTCCTAGGCGTCGATGTTGTTTATCGCTGCTTGTTGACAGCATATAAAGGGTGTTCTTTTTTGGGGTTTCGTTTTTAAACTGCAAACACTATTTCTACAGATTGTCAATTTGACAGTTGAAAGTGGATTTGTGGTTAGTATGTTTTGTCATCTTACGGTAAATACATTAACGCCAGAACAACGTGTGCAAATTATGCAAACTTATTTTGAAAATCATGGTTCGGTTCGCCAAATTTATCGTGCGCTACGTCCATTTTACGGTCGACATAATCGTCCATCTGAGCAAGTTATTCGGAACACGATGAATCGTTTTCGCACCAACTACACTCTAGTGGATAATACGCATCCCAAAGACGACAAACAGTGCGAACAGGAGAAATTATTGCCGTTGTGGAGCGCAGTATTGAGGAAAATCTGAATGAGTCGATTCACCATCGTGCACAGCAATTAGAGGTATACCCATCCACTTTGTGGAAGATTTTACGGAAAGATCTTGGCTTGAAAGCTTACAAGATCCAGCTTGCGCAAGAGTTGAAACCTCGTGACCATTATACGCGTCGTAGTATCGGTGAATGGACCGAAAACATGATTCAGCTTGATCCTCATTTTCAACGCAAATGTTTGTTTTCCGATGAGGCCCATTTTTGGCTTAATGGATATGTAAACAAGCAAAATTGCCGAATTTGGAGTGGGGAAAACCCAGAATCCTTTTTCGAGACGCCCTTACAACCATTAAAACTCACTGTCTGATGTGCTTTATGGGCTGGTGAAATCATCGGCCCATATTTCTTAAGGCCAGAATGTTACCGTCAATGGAGAGCGCTATAGAAACATGATTTCTGACCTCTTCGTCTATCAGTTGAATGGCATTGACGTGACAGAGCTTTGGTTTCAAGAAGATGGCGCGACATGCAACACGGCGCAGGACACCATCAATTTATTGCTGAGCGCATAATTTCGCGTAATAGACCTGTGAACTAGGCTCCACGATCCTGTGATCTCACACCTTTAGATTACTTTCTTTAGGGTATGTGAAGTCACTACTCTATGCCTCTATGCCGATAAACCAGAGACGTTGGACGACTTGGAAGTCAATATTCGCCGTATTATTGCTGATATACGTCAACAGTTGCCCGATAAATTTATAGAAAATTGGACTTCAGAATTGCGCTTTATTCGAGCTAGCGGTGGCATGCATATGCTCGATGTCATATTTTAGCACTAATGACATAAAATTATCTCTTAAACAAAGCTAACATTATAGACATTGATATTAGCTTCAAGTGCTTTATATCTTATTGAATTTGTATACCTTTAAAAAAATCAGTCTTTACTTTGTTTTTACTTCATTAACATTAGTCGCAAATGCTACATTGACAGCTCGCTGTGTTCTTCATATGATACCAATGTCAACCGGGTATGCGAGTAACAGAACAGACTTTTGAATTAGCGAGTTTCACACAAATCTTTTGAAAACAATATTGGAAAAATCACACGGCAACGCATCGCCTTTGTGAAGTCCTTTTCTGACATTGAATGTTACGGTTTTGTCATAACCGAGCTTGCGTTCTCCAACGTTATCCTGCATAGTCGAATGCACTTAGCAAAGATGCCATAGCTCTGTTTTGATTAGATTAGACATGCCTTTGTATAGTTCGTCTATGTAAACGCTCTCATATACGTTCTTGAAATCGATGAAGAGGTGGTTTGTATCATTTTGGAACTCTTGGCTCTTTTCCAAAATCCGCCGCACAGTGAAAATTTGATTTATAGCGAACTTTCCTAACCTAAAATCGTACTGATAGGGGACGTTCAGACTGTTGAGGGTCTTAGGAGTTCACAAAATATACGTAATGCGATGCTGAGAAGATCTATCATCTTCAGGATCAGGGAAACAGTGCTGGAGGCACATTCGTCGGACATACTTTCGACCAAGAATTCTGAGATAAGTTGATGTATGCTCCATACACAATCATCACGTGGTGCTTCAAATAGTTTGGCATATAAGCCATCGGACCCAGATTGTGGATTTCTGTCCTGACTTCATCTTAGTCTGGTGGGTGGAATTGTTGCGTGCCATCGCCTAGATTGAATGGTTCATTCTGCTGATGACATTTTGTTCGTCATCACGGTTTAACAGTCTGCAGAAATTATAATTCCAGATTCGCGACACCGACTGGTTATCTTATCCATCCTAGCAGATTTCTGTCTGTTAGAGATTTACAGCCAAAACTTCCGAACTTCAGTCTTCTGGTATTACCTCTTTAAGGACTCAATCGAGCGCTTCGTGCTATTTCTTTTTTTGTTTTGTAATTTGTAATTTCCTTTATTTGAATTCATTGTTCATGTAAGGTTAGTGTACAATACACATCTTTTATAAAAGAACAAGCTTATATCTATTACATTCATTTAAAAAAAAAAACAAAATGAATTTAAACATTTGAAAAATTTTCAATTTTATGCAAAAAGAAAGAAGAAAAAGGAAAGAGGAAAGAAAGAAAGGAAAAACAGAAAATAGGCAGACGCAAAGGCAAATCCATAATGTTGAAACAATTTTTTACTGAAGGTGGTTCTGTTAATCGTGCCCTTGGTTTCAATGGGTAAGAGATTCCAATGACGAATCGCATTAACAAAAAACTGACGACAGATATTGACATACGAGTATTTGCATCGTGGAACAATTAATTTCGTACAGATATTCGGGCTCAATTGCCGTTATAATTTTGTGTAATGATAGCACAGTACGATATTTCATAAAAATATCTAATGAGCATCCTACAATATTATTTGTGTAGAAGGAGATGTGGTCATATCGCCCAACGCCAAAAATATACCTCGAACAGCTATTAAAAGCAACATTCAGCTTTATTTTTGCCTCATAGTCCATATCGGAGAAAATTTCGCACCCATACAACAAAATGTGTAGTACATAGGACTTAACAAGCTTTAGCTTTACTTTGGTTGGAAAGTAGTTGGAAGCCCTCTCAGAGCTCCGTAAATTTTTGATGCCACTCTATTTATGTGAGTATTCCAGCTTAAGTTGTGGCTCAGATGAACCACAAGATTTTTAAAGTTATCTACATACTCAATTGGAGTTTTATTTATGTAGGGTGGTGGAACAATTTGTTTATCTCGGCTGACATCAATAACCATGGCTTTAGTCTTTTTAGGGTTAAGGGTGAGTTTATTATCGATTGCCCATTTACAAATTTCAGTTAGTTGCTCGCTTAAGTTCTGTACTGCCTGCTTTATTTGAGATTTCGGGAATAACGAATAAATCTGCACATCATCTGCATATATGTGACGTTCGCAGTTTACAAGTCGGTCAGCTAAGTGCAAGTAAAAAGAAGGAGTCCTAGGACGGATTCTTGGGCCACTTCAGATGGAACAAGAAAACAAGATGAACATTTATCTTCATGAAACACGTACTGTGAACGATGAAATAAATATAGCGTTACTAAGTTACACAAAGAGCTATCAAACAGAAACTGCGTTCTTAGTTTTTCGACTAATATTTGATGATCTAAACAATCAAACGCCTTTGAAAAATCCAAAAAAACTATAAGAGCCAGCATTTTACGGTCCAAGCCCCCACGTAAATCTTCGCAAACTTTAAGCAGAGCTATGTGCAATTGTGTTTTGCACGGAATCCCGATTGAAATTTAGTGATAAGGTTTTTATTGCTTAAATATTTTTTTATTTGATTGCTTGTACTCAGAAACGGGAGTATGGCAATGGGGCGGTATTCAGTTTTATCTTGAGGCGACGAAGGCTTTGGCCGCCGTAACATATTAGCAGTTTTCCGACAGTCGGGGAAGGTGGAAGTACTCGTAGTTTTAATTGTATTAAGAATATAGGTTGTTTGGAAATGGATGACAGGTAGCATCATTTTTACGAACCTTTGCTTAATGTTGTCTGAGCCTACTGCATTTGATTTTAAGCTTAAAATTGTTCTACCAACATCAACTTCATCGACGCAGGATAATGAAAATATACCCTCGTTCCTGGATCGAATTGCAGGCAGCCTATGACGGTCTGAGTTTTGTGAGTCACAGGCAGATACAAATTTACCATTAAGTTCATTCAGATCAATGTTGTTTGGAAGTGCCGGCTTTGCTGCAGACAAACCGAGTGAACGAACTTTTTTCCAGAAATCGGAACTTGAACTAGTTGAGCTAAACTTGTTGAAGTAGAATTCCTTCTTGTTTCTTCAAATTAGAGAAGTTACTGCATTGCGAGCGACTTTAAACTCTTTGTGAATTGGGAGTCATTTGTAACGTCTCCATCTGGAATACAAGTCATTCCGGACTTTCACTAAATGAACGACCTCATGCGTCAACCCAGGTAAGCCACAACTCTTAATTCTTTTTTTAATCACTGGCACATATTTTTTTGAAAAGAGACGAAATGCTTTTATTGAAAAACTCAATTTGAAGGCTCGTATCATTTGTTGTATATATTGGAAGCCAATTTATATTTTGGCAATCATTAAAAAGGGCTTCCAAATTGATTTTAGAATATTCATATAATTTAAAAAAAACTCGTCGTATTGGATGTGCGTTTACAGTAAGGAAAAGCATATCGTGAGCGAGAAAGCTGGGGCAAGAAGCTGATCGTAATGTATTAAAAACTTGGTTCAGACACTAACGCAATGTCGATTAATGACGGTGTTTTGTTGGGTGCAAAATGTGTGATTGAATCATTGCTTTGAGTGTCCTATTTTCATTATCTAAAATGTTAAGGTTAAAATCACCGCACACTACAATTTTTGAATATAGAGGGGAAAGTTATTCGAGCGCATCCCTTATCAGTATATAGTTAGCAATATCAGGGGCCATGTATACACATATATGTAAAAAAGTTTCATTAACACTTCTAATTTCAATGAACACGTATTCTATAAACTCGGATGGTGATGATTTTTTAACAACGTGGAACTTATGCCACTTTTTTATATAAATTCCAACACCTCCTCCACCTTTACGATACCTGTTACCTCGAATAAGATTTATATTACCGACTTTTTAACCTTATCATCACGGGATCAAACCAAGTTTCAGTAACACAAACAACATCAACCATATTATCACTGAACAAATAACGGAACTCATCTATTTTGTTTTTCAAACTTTGCGCATTTAAGCAACATATCTTAGCAACATACCTTTTTTTTGTTTGCAAAGAATATTATATTTTAAAGGGTCTATGTTCTCTCTTTCTTTTCTGCTCATATGTTAGAGCGCAGATACAATAAAAAAATGATCTGAGTCGATGCTAGCTGCTCCGAAAGTTTGGATAGATATCTCAGGTTTTCATCCTCTTCTACACATCGTTTTAGCGAACTAAGAATATTTTCTTAAATAATAAATTAACATTTTGTAAAATTAATTTTTTTTTAATAATATTATGATATAAATAAACTGCTCATAGATTGTGGGAAACAAATATTTTTACTCAATAAATAAAAACTCTTACTTTGAATAGGTTTTATATTTATTTTTTGGTACTTGAAAGGATATATAATTTTGTAAATCAATTAATTAATTATTAAGAATAATTTCCCAAAATGCAAATATTCCTGATGCAACTTAAAATACACAGAAATACCCATTGGCTTTGTTTCAGAGTTTATAACAATAGATATTGTACACTGTAAAGTACAATAATTTCCATGGATTAAGTTTAAGAAAAACAACAATTTCTTAAGTTTTAATTAAATTTTGTCGCGTTGCATAGTGACTTTGATTACTTGTCGCTTATTAAAGAAGTTCCATTCCATTCGGTTTATTTAATTGAATTAAATTTCATATTCCCACACAAATATTTCAAATATTACTTAAAGATTAGGGAGGCTCAAAAACTCTACGCGACTGTAATTACCAGACGGGAGACGCATACTTAAGGACCTATTGTACATATTGTACATTCGTATTGTGTGTACATCGAGTATATTTCCAAATCCCCAAGGCATATTCTCACCAACTGTGCTGATGAATCAATAATATAATTCCAATAAGTAACACACGAAAAATTTGTTTGAAATTGTCATTGGAAACAGAACAGGATTCGGTAGTGGCAGCATTCATTTGTTTCTACCTCTATAGCGTCTGATACTCGTATTTTGAAGCAAATGAACAAGTGTGACATTCGGGTAATCCTCAATCCCCAACATAATCACAATACCTGGAATATTAAAATCAGAAATAGAGGGAATAACCGTGTACGAATATGTATGAGTGGATGTACGACTACGAAGGAGACACAAAAAATAGGTTATGCCCGCCAAAAATGTTGGGGTGGAATGAACAATTGATTTTGTTGGTTATTTTTTGACTTGTCAATGGCCTCGGCTGGCGTATTTTTGCTTTTGTCATTAATAATTAATTGAACAGCTGGGAATTGTCTTTGGGGGAAATTAATTAAAAGTTCAAAAGAGACCACAACGTTCAAAAATATTTCCAAATTCCAATGGGTGGATGTGATTAGGGCTTTGCGGTGGTTCTCATTACATAACCCTTATACGGTTGTGATTTGAGAAATTGCGTGAAACCAAACTGTGATTTGAGATTTTATCTTGAAGGTAGAGAGAAATCCTGGAAAATAATAATTTAATCAGCCATAATATCTGCTTGTTGATGGGGAAAAAACTCATCTTTTGACAAGTATAATGAAAATAAATCGATTTTGGAGTGTTGAAAACTGTGCCTCCTACTCAATTTATCATCAGCAATCCAGAGAACCTCGGGCTAAGAAGGCAATTGAGTTGAAAGGCCCTGTCCCGGAAAACTAAGGAAAACCTTGATCATCCCAGTTCTACTTTATGGCGTTGAAACATGGGCTTTTTCGAATGCGGATGTAGATATCCTCAGAGAGAAAAATCGAAATCCTTCGAAAAATATTCGTCGGTTGAGTTAACGGCCTTTGGGGGAGAAGATTCAACGAAAAATTATACGAACTTTACAGCGACATAGACCTAGTCAGAACACTGTGCACCAGTCGTCTGAGATGGCTTCGACGTGTAGTGATAATGAACACAATGACGGGTCTTGGAATCTTACCCGGAGGGACAACGCAGTAGAGGAAGACCTCACCTTGGATGACGCGTAGAAAGGGACCTCAACCGACTTGGAGGGCCCAGGCAGTTAGTTAAAGAGCGGGCTAACTGGAGAGGCTTGTTAGTTGAGGCTCGGGTTCACCCCGAACTGTAGTAGGTAAGTATTCCAGAAATTAACACATCTTCTTTCAGTTGGATTATCTAGTTCCGAATTAAAGTATGACGGACCTTAGAACACCGAAAAAATACTGTTATTCTCCCAAAACCTTTCGAAAAGTCCTATACACTCAAAATGAAGCGCAAAAGATCAGCGGTACCATTTTCAGCAAGTTATTCGGAACGCCTCACTAAATATACTAATTTTCATCCATTCACTAATTTGAAGAATAGCGCATGAAATCATACAAGGCCGTATAAGCCGGCGCTGCAAATAAAGACGAGAACTGCTTACGAACTCTATGAACAGAAAAGTGTGTCTGAAGAATGATATTCCGACGTTCTACAAAAAGGTAAAAAGAACTTGCCGAAATACATAGAAATAAAGATGAGAACGAAATGCTAGTATCACGGTGGATCCTGAAAATTATGAAGGATGACATCATGATGGCTATTAATTTGTTGGTCAACAACAATTTCGCCCGCTTGAAAAAAGAGCTAACCTTAAATTAAAACGCGTACAAAAACTAATCTGTAAAATTTGGACAGATGAAAGTACCCCCGTCAACAAAATCACAACGGCCTTTGTTCCATCCTCTAGAGGAAAGATCCTCTAATTTCCACCAACTATCATTCTCCTTAGCATCGCATACATGATTTTATCTACCGTACTACGTGAACACTTAAATCAACAATCTGATATGTCTTTTCCAGTATGGTCTACCATCCACCAGATATTCACTTTACGGAAGGTCTTACAAAAAAACCCAATAACCTTAAACCGATATTCACCATCTGTTAACTGATTTGAGGTCTGCATAAGACGGCATTAATAGAGAAGAGCTAATATATTTCAAGTTTCGGCATTCCTACCAAACTCGTCTGTCAAGTAGGACGACAGTGGAATTTGCTGCTCCAAAATCAACACCAATGAAACGAAAGAACTTGGATAAGGTGACGATTATCAGCATCACACTTGAGAGAATTATAAAGGGCTCACGTTGAAAATTATTGACATTAAGGGAAGCAGTCAGTGAGGTGTCACTGGAGCGTTTGAGGTCGTTGAAGCAGAAGCAACGATAATGAGTTAAGTGGTAAGTTAAGGTAAAGTGAAGTAGGAGTATGTTATAGGCTGTCGTCAAGAAAAGACGCCCAACATTTACGACTTGTAAATTTATAAGTATCTTCTTGAAGATATATCATACTATCAGTTTTTAAATTGGCTTTGATGCTAAATAGAAATAGGCGCCAAAACCTCTTGGATCCTTTCTGCCAGAAGGTGATTTGACTAGGAACTACTCACTAGGTGAGGATTTGGCAATCTGCTCAGTAATTTTGAAATAGCTGCAGGTTCACATACCTGTAGTATATGTTCTGCTTTTCCCCCATTTTCCAATCAGAGTTACCAATCATTTTAAGAAACGTGTTCATTTTATTGAGATAAAATCCTATAGTCTCCGAATAAACACCTGAAAAGTCTTCTATTACCATTGCTACTATACAGTAGTTGAGCATATTTTTTGTTATGTAACACATTTCAATTGGAATTTACTGCCCAGGGAGCTCTTGGCTATAGCCCTAGTGGCTTCGAGACTGTCTGAATTAGACCGAATGTACCAGTATCAGACTGTATTTCTGAGTTTTGGATTCAAGAAACGATCCTCAATTTCATTGTCTAAGTTTTCTGTCAACACAGAGTGTACAGGCCATAAATTCATCAGATACTGTGTTGACCTTTTCTATCTCTGGAAGGTTCAGGAGAATTGGCATGATCATCTACTGTGCAAGTTCTCCGCTACACGAATGAATATTACCACATAACGTGCTGCTACTTAATTTTAAAAGGATATGCAACGAAGTGATAGAGTAAAATCGGGTATTGTGGTATAGGTGGCTAATGTGGTATAGCGTAGTATATCGGATCAGCTGCCTTTTTTTGCAAAAATGCTCATAGTCCTGCAGTCAAAAAAAAAATATACGGAACATGTTTCCTCCTGTTTAAAATCCTTAAATTTTTGCACAGTTGTGTTTAAAGCGGCGGGGCAATAGGTTGTACGGGTGGAAAAAGTTAATTTTTTTTTAAAATAAAAGACTAAAATAAGTTAAATAGTTTTGATTAGTATTAGTATTAATAAGATTGTCATTTTATTTATGATAGGTCGAACTTTTCAGGTTAATGTAATTGGATTTAAATCTTCAATAGTTCAAATGTAGAACGGGATTCCACAAGGATCGCCACTATCGGTAACAATATACAATGCCTATATCGATTCGCTGATATGACTTCGACTTTGTCGGCATTTATGCAGATAATATAGACACACTGGCTTCCGGACATCCTAATCATGTTAATCAACTGCTGGAAAGAGGTGCTTCAGTTCCATCAACAAAAATTGAAGCAATCCACATTTGCAGAAAAAGAGCTTGCATCTGTCCTTCTCTGGTTCTTCGTAACATTACGATTCCACTCTAAAGAGAATTAAAAATACTCGGGATATACTTTTCTGAAAATTTAAAATGGAATTTACAAATTAAAACAGCAATAAGTCAACTTAAATTGCGCAACAATGCACTTAAAATGGTTTGCTCCAAACGTGAAGGCCCCCATATGGAGACTGCGATCCGATTACCTAAGACTCTGGTAGAAGGCTCTCTTCAACATAGCTTGACAGCCTCTATGTAAACGTCGCCTCCAAGAAAAACGTCGAAAGTATAAACGCCGCTATCAACCAATGCTTTCGCATAGCAACAGGTGCCCTTAAAACAACGCCAGTAATAGCATTTCGGGTAGAAACTGGTTATTTTTCCTTTGAACACCTTGGAAAGAATAGATCTCTAGCACTTATAAGTAAAGCTCTGGAAAATCCATTGCATTCACTCCACAAGGTAATTAGGGAATCACTTAGTATTGGAAAACCTCGTATGGGCACTATTTCCGCAATAAGGAGCATGGTTTATTTGTTTAAAACCCCCGAAATTTGTCTCCCAAATATAGAGAGCTACTCGGCAACATCTAGATCTCCACCTCCTTGAAAAAGAAATACGTTGCTAATAAATATCACCTTGGCGAACCACAAGAAAAAAGATACAATGGATTCACAATTCAAAGCACTCCACAATGAGATGATAGAGAGAATAAAACCAGATAGAATATTTTATACTGATGGCTCATTTAGAAATTCCAGAGACTAAAATAATGCACCAAGGACTTTTGCCCGAATCTACCGGAAGCACCATATATATCGGAACTATGTAATAGCTATCAGAAGTGTCTGTCTTTTACTAAAGATCTACCTGGGAAGAAAATAATATTCACAGACAATCTCAGTATTTTAAATGGTCTTAAAACTGAATCAAATAAATGTCCATGCTTGGAAAAAATCAGGGCTATATTAAATTCCAGTAGAGACATCTTTTTGGCTTGGGTTCCTGGCCATGTAGGTATAAGGGGCAATCAAGACGCTGACACTGCAGCTAAAGAAATTTTTACTCTCCCACTTATAGTACAGTAGAAGCACTAAATTCTGCTTTAATTATCCGAAAACATCTTGCAGCACTAAGAGATAAAGAATTAGCAGTCTTATGGAAAGATAATCATACTCCCGCAGTCCGTATAATTCAAACTTATCAAGAGAAAACTGTATAAAACTTCCCCGCATGAGAACTGGTAAAACTCTCTTCACAAGTAGGCATTACTACACAGCACAGGCCCCCGAAACATGCACTTTCTGTGGTTTAGAACTACCAGTATGGCATATTTTGGTTACCTGCCCTACATCGAAGATAGTAAAAGATGACGGCGAGGCTCCAAGCAACGAAAAACAACTGGCTGAGTTATTAAATCCAAACAACCCTACGTCGAAACGTTATATCAAGCAAGCCACAACACTTCATCATAAATTTAATGATATTTAACAATTATTTCCTTTTTGTAAAATCAGTAACTTCATAATTTCATAATTAACTTACGTACTCGTAATACATTAATTGTTTCATCTTTTTCAACTTTTGTACTCTCTTTATATTTGTCAAAAACGATTATTGTATATTTATATACGAGTATGTGTACACTTACAAAACGACATCAAATGGCCTTGTCGCACTAAAGTCTTATTGTAAAGTAGTTTTTATAAATTGATTTTTGTAAACTATTCGAATAAATAAATAAAATTGAAGTTTCATAAAACGACAGTGAAATTCTCAATGCTGAGTTAAGTTTTTAATTTAAAAATACTTAAACACGAAAAGAGAAATTCGTCTAATGTGGTACAGATTAGACCATGTACCACATGGGGCAATACTGTTGCTTGATTTGGTTTTCAAAATTTGAACTTTTATTATTTTTAGATAGTAATGCCTAAGAAAGGAGAAATTAGAAAAGGTCAAAGAGCTGATATGGAGAAAGCTATTAAAGCGGTAAGAGATGGAGATATGGGCATATTGGTCGCATATAAAACATTTTTAGTAATCCATATGACGCTGCAGAGTATGGCTAGAAGTGAAAAATCCATTGAACAGCTCTTTTAAAGCAAATTGAGACGAAGACCAGTTTTCAATGAAGCTCTTGAAATCAGCCTCACAAGAGGCGCGACATGTGTTTAGTTAGCTAAAATGAATAAAATACCTAACGCATCCTTAATTTTGAAGGAGTCCGCTGGGAAAGATTGGTGCCATAGCTTTTGCCGAAGACATAAAGAAGAGTTAAGTTTACGTGTGCCAACATGTACAAGGGTTTAGTTACAAGAACGTAGTTGCTTGAACAGGATACGATAAATTTAACTATCCAGCTGCTCGCATTTGGAACGTGATAAAACAGGGCTCAAGATTATTCAATTTAAACAACCGAAAGTATTAACGCGTAAAGAAAAGCAACAGATAGGGGCTATGACGCTGGTCTCTTTTAACAGTTGTAAACTGCATGAGCGCAGGTGGAAATTTCGTTCCACCAAATTTTATATTTCCCAACAAAAATCAGCACCCTCTTCTTATGAAGGAAACTCATCCTAGCTCCAAATCTTCGTGTCATAGGTATTTCAGGATAGATTCAAGTGACCATATTCATAGATTGGTTGCAACATTTTTTGTCGTATGTAAAACCTTGAAGAGATAAGACCGGATTCTCCTAATTTTGGATGGACACTACAGTCATACCCGAAATACAACTTCGCTATACAAAAATAAATTGATGAAAAGTATTGCGGCAATACAAAGCAAACAAGGCTTTGTACCGAAACACAACAAAAATCGTTTGGTAATTCCGAAAAAAAATCACCCACTTTAGTTAATCCAGAAGTTAATCCCAATCGTAGCTCCGACGAAAGCCTTATTTTTCAAGAAACAGATGATGGTATGGAAAATTTTGATGGTGTTCCACCCACGGAAAATACCATGTGATTTTTTTGCAATAAAAGTTCAATTGATGACAAATCATTCAAAAACTGGACTACATGTCAACAATGTGACTTGGTTTAGGCTCACGAGGCTTGTCTGCCAGGAAGAAACGCTATATTCCTTTGCCAAACATGTGATGAGTAGGATTATTAATATTATACACGGTGACTTACTCGAACTATAACTTTTTAAAATGCTATAATTCTTTTATTTTTTGATAAATTTTATTGTGCTAAAGAAAAAAAATGTTGGAAAATATATCAATTTTCAAATTGTATCAGTAGTTTTCAATATGTCCGCCTTTGGCGCGAATAATGGCCTTGAGACGGCCGAAGAAAGCATCGCACGCTGCACGCAAGTGACTCTGCGGTATTTTGGCCCATTCCCGGCAAAGTGCTTGTTTAAGGTGGTCCAAACTTTGGTATTTTTTTAGTGACAACCTTCGCCTTCAAAATACCCCGGACAGAGGAATCCAACGGATTTGCATCCGGAGAATTTGCAATCCATTGTGTTGAAGAAATGAAGTGTCGAACATTGTTTTTTAACCAATCTTGGTTGACGCGCGCTTTGTGAGACGGTGCCGAGTCTTGTTGAAATGTCCGCGGTCTCCGACCGAAATGATTGTTTGTCCAAGGCTTCAATACTGCGTCTAAGACAGTTTCACGATATACTATCGCATAAATTTTGACGCCACGGTCCAAAAATACGAGCGGTTATGGCGACTCAAACCATCATTATCTGTGCTGCCTGCTTTCTGGTGGCCGTCCGAAGATGTAAATTTTCGAAGGACCTCTCTGGCAAGTAAACTCGGTCATTTTGTTTGTTGACATATTGCTCGATAACAAATGGCAACTCACCACTTTCGTGCAAGCGTAGCAACTCTTTCGCTCTTTCGACTCAAACTTTTTTCTGTTGCGGTGTAAGATCGTGTGCTTTTTAGAACTTCAATGGCTTGAGCCCAAGCTCATTTTTTAGTATGTGTTGCATCCGTTCCAACGACATGTTGAGCTCACGAGCCATTTTTCTTCCACTTCGACGCGGATTTCGCTCAATTCGAGCCTTCACTTTCCGAACCATTTCTGCCGATGTTGCTGTTTTTTTTATGACCACCTCCATGGCGTTTTGCTATGCTGCCAGTATCACGGTAACGAGCTATGGTTCGAAACACAAATGATTGATTCACGTTGAGGTGCTGGAGGGCTCTAACGATAGCTACTTGTGGTTTTCCAGCCAAATATAAAGCAATCACACTATCACGTTTGAATTCCATCACGGATAAAAATATTTCTACACAACTGAGACGCAAATCGTTTAAAAGGCTTGTAAATAAAAAAATTATCTGTCATGTGTCAAAATTTGAGCTCACTCTAATGAACGGTTTGGAAATTATAGCAGTCTGAAGTTGGTTGCAGTTCGAGTCATCCATGGTGTATTATGAATACTGTAATACGTCTACTTATTTTAAATTATGTTCAACGCCGAGAAATCATTTTTTTATGATTTTTTGTTCGTTTATTTTTTATTTTATATACTCGTAATGGATTAATTGATTTAAAAATATTTATTATGATACGAAATACAAAGTAATTTTGGTTTTTTCATTTATTTCATTTAAGTCGATATTTCGGATAATTTGGCATAGTATGGTATACCACATTTGACTAAGTAGTCATGTATGTATATCACATTATCCACCCTGTTGCTGAAATACTATTTTTCGAGTCCTCCGACGGTAAGAAGGATGTTTCGATTTTCAATTATCTGAGTAACATAACATGAGCAGAATAAGAAAGCTAATGCTTCATTTTACAAGCACCCATAATTCCCTTAAGATTGGCAGAGAACTTTGCCAAGTATCATGTATACCACAATAGCCGATCTTATTCTACCGATTAAGGTCGTTGGGGTTATCCTGAGGGAAGTACGCATGACTCTTGCGATTCGTTACGTTTCTTCCAATTCGTTACAGAAATTAAGTTATGGTTACTATATAACCAAAACATGATGAAATTTTTGCACGTGCAACGGCATACTCCTAACGTATTCGTTATTTATTTAAAACAATTTCCAGAAATTTAATTACACCTGAGAAATTTAGAGTTATAACACTGACGCGAGTCCAAGTTTCGTCACCTAGTTAACGAAGCGAAGATTTTCTTATAGTATTCGAGTTTATTGATAGACCCTCTCTGAGACTCAAGTCAGAGACGTAACGTATAACATTTCGTACGGATTTGTGAACTTTGTATTCGTATTTTCCAGTAACGTGAATAACGTTAATACCAAAGTTGCTAAGTTCATTGGGTAGGCTCGTTGACCACAGACCATAAGATTACGAGGAAACATCACCTTGTCGACCTCTCTTTACTGCAAAAAATGTCACGGAGGGCGATTCAGAAGCGGCTAGCCTTATTCGTTTGAATTTTTTACATAATAAAAGTGTCGGTAAACATAAAATTGCATGAATCATGTTATTTGCATTCTTGATGGGCTCTTGACCAATTAAAGACATCAGGCTGTTTAATACATTCAGGTAAATAAGAGATCGCTTAGTCTTTAAACCTGATGGATTCTAAGCTGGAACATTGTTATCTATTCCCTGGATAAGGCCGAGCGGATATTGTCTCCGCATCAAATCTTTGTCTAGTTCTCGTTTCCTTCGAAGAACCACAGAAAACTTTTGCTTACAATCTACCATCGGCGAAGACCGTCGTCTTGATTACTCGAGGCAAATTAAGAGAAGCTTTCTGCTAAACTAAAGTGACAAAGGTTTGCTTTCGAATTGTCACTTGAATACACAAACGTGAACTTGTTGACTACTTCTAAAGTAATATCTGATGATAGTTATATTCTGTCCTCAACAATGAGCAGTTGATGACAGCCAAGTCGCTGCCCTCATTTGTTTATCCTCGTTTTTAGTCCTTTCATGCTTGTACTAAGATCAAGATTGACAACGAAATCCTGCAGTTTCTTCGTACTCTTGACATTAAGCGTATTAAAGGCATGGCATCAAGCTCACATGTATGTACATATTTCGTATGTATTGAACTGTTTTTCTTCTGCTTCTTATCTTTTCACGTTTTGTCACACCCGCTGGCATCCGTAACACTTTCAACTTATCGTGCATCGTTTAAATTTGCCATTCGAATACTCATGCTCATAGGGTCGTCGTATATATTGCCGAGTTTTCGGGGCATTTAATCCACGTTATGCTATGGGCGGTTAATGACAGAGCCTTTGTAATTAATTCATCGCAATACAGCATGATAATTTCTTATTCAGGAAATCCTTATCTGCAAGCCTGAAATCGTGTCATGTGTTGAACACCTGCCCACCACAAAACCTTATTTATTATTTATGCAAAACTGACTTATGACCAATTTGTTACAAATAATTAGTCAAAAAATTAATATGCTATTTAGTTACTCCCAGACAATAGCCGTGTCCAGACGTTTTTGTTCGTGAGTTTATTCCAAAGGACTGACATTGCTTTCCGTGTGTTCTACGCAAATACTATTAATAAGAGTTTGGTTTTATATCTGATTTCATTACACTCGAATATGAACCCCTCCAACCCCTCTTCAACGGTTTAACGACCACGAAATAGAGGTGAACACGAAACGAAAAAAACGAAAAATTAAAGAAGAAAGCTTTCCACAATTACCTACGGTTTGAAACGACAATAATATACCACGCTATGTAGTCATTAAGGGAGAAATTGGAGACATCATGCGACAACTCTCATCGTATAATCCATTAAAGAATAATCGTTGACTCAAACATATGTACATATAGCCAAAGATATTTTGGAGGTAAAGAAATGTGATCTGGTGACTTCCTTCTTAAAGTTTCGAACGTATCAACCGCGGATAAGTCTCTTAAAGCAAAATTTATCGATTCAATTCCAGTTGAGGTAGCAAATCACATAGTTCCTTAAAAGGTAGAAGGGTGGCCGTAGCTCAAGTGGTAGTGGATTGGCTTCCAAATCGGAAGGTTCGGTGTTCGAGTCCCAGCCTCGTTCGAAAGATATTCATTTTTTCAGTTAACAAAAATCAAATAATATGAGTAGTTGACTAGAAATCAACAACAAGCCAACTTCCACTAAGAATTTAGTCGTCCCATTAAATGTTGGATGCCATCCATGGAGCGAAATAACCACTGAGCCCAAACATCTTTCTTTCTCTCTATCCCATTTTCCAAACCACTTAACACATGCTGAGGCATTATAAGTGTATTCACACGCAACTGGGTGTGCTCCATGAAATGAAAAGTGAAAACTCTGCACTGAGTTTCTCGAAGGATCAAATTCATCGTAAGTTCCTCAACTTGATCATCACGTATAAAAGGATCAAAAAAAAAAAAAATAAGGCAACCGGAAGGGAGGCAACATATGGAGAGTTTTTCGACGACGTTGACCAAATCTATGGCGTGAAGCAGTCTTGAGTGATGAAGATAAGGAACTCCCAGTGTCGCAACAAAGCACCCAGCGTACTCCCAAGCGCCGAAAGGTTGCAGTCAACGAATCCTTAGGGTTTTTGGTAGAGGAGTCCAAGAAGGAGGATTTGCGACACAAAGAAATAATAGCCCTTGCGAAGAAGGAGCGCATTCAACAGCTTAGTGACCTAAAAGGCATTCTGCAGCAAATGTTAGGGCATTGATTGATCTCAGCCCAACACCAATAATATACATAACTAATGTTATTAAAAACGCAAAGTGCAAAACATTGTGATGTACGAGTAAATGAACTGTAATATTTTGATTCAGAATTTTTTATTTAATAAAAGAAAATTTTGTTGTTTCTTTAAAGAGTTTTTTTTTTATCCGTTATACAGTTTTTTCAGGCAGCAAAAAATATTGAAAGCTTGTTTCCATTTCCGGATCATTTTCTTCTAGTGAATTATAAGGATCATAGTCTTCAGTGTCACTTGTTGGATCGGGTTGAGTTTGGTCCCAATTTGCTACATGATGATGGTTTATAATGAATTGCGCACGCAAATACCACATCTACGATACCAGCTATAGATCTCATATCGATATAATCTAAAATATGGAACTTTTTTTTCAAAATTCCGAGGGCTTGCTCGATAAATACTCTTGTGGAACTAAGATAATAATTCAAATTATTTTTCTCTCTGGTCAGTTTGTAGGGAACCATCTTAAATTTCGAAAGAGAATAGGCTGAATGACCCAGGAGGTAAGCATTTTGAGGGATTTCTATTCGGCGACTTGCAATAGCATTGCATACTGGACTATTTCTCCACATATAGGCATCGTGGCAGCTTCCTGGGAACCCAATGAAAACGTCCAAAAAGCGAAACTTGCTGTCACATATGGCCTAAAAAGGTTAAGGATAAAAATCGAAGTGGAAAACCAAAATGGAAACGGTTTGACATTCATATTTATTGTGAAAATTCCCTTTCTGTTATAATAACTAGTTGGATCCATTTTTGCTGTAGGTCTATGCAACCCACAACGAAGGGAAAACTATTTTTTCGGCTGTTTTGCAAATCTTCCATTATGACTTGCTGTTCAGAAGCAGAAGGCCGCCGAATTTCGTTCTTTAAACTGAGAGTTACACCGACAATTTTTACAAAAACTTTGTATGTAGTTCCTTTTCCGACATTAAAATTATCGGAAAGAGTTCTAAAGCTAACTCTGCTGTTGGCTAATTTCCATAGCGTTATGAGCAAACATTTCTTTAAGGATTATCCAATTCGTCCAGTGTCTGCCAATTTTCAAAAGGGATGCAATGCACTCTGCAAATCCTGAAATATATATTCACGATTTATATTAATCCAAAAACAGGTTAAGCTGTTGAATTTTACACTAAAAACTGTACGGGTCATACGGAAATTGCTGTGAAATACACCTTCAGGATCTTTATCGATTATTTTGAAGTAATTTTTCACTTTTGGGATTGTTCCTTTCTTCAAAATAGTTTTAAGCAATATTTTCTTCCTCTTAAAATATAAAGTTCTCTTTTTGTGCACATTAATTAAGAACTTCAGCAAATTAGCTTTTATTATTTTAGTTTTTAAATGTATCTTAAACGTTCTGAAACGCAAACAAAATGGCATCAGTTTGACACCTGCATCAGCTGTGCTGTGCATCGGCATCGCAAATAAGCAGTATACCTAACCCGATGCGCTGTGTATCATGCCAAAAGCGAGGGCACGCAAAGAACCAATTCACCAATGCTGTAGTCTGCAAGGAATGCTATCTCCCTCCTCCTCGTGTTAATTGCATTTGTTGTATTAACTGCAAAGAAGAAAACTATACAAATTCTGATTCTCCTAGCTCATTCTACCCATGTATGTCACAAATCTATGAATAAAATCAAAGCACGTTTCGCGATGCTTGCCAAATTTTAAACGACAACTCGTCTCTACACCTGCTCCCAGCTTCTAACCCAAATAATCAAAAAGCCCACAGAAAACCAAACTAAATCCCACCATCACCTTTTTAAGTTCCACCACAACCACCGACCTACAAATCGAATCCAGCCCAGTATCATCTCAAAATTCGAACTCACACCAATCTAAGGGTCCCCAACCCCATACACGAACAATACTAGCTTCATAAATTCCACAATCACTCCACACACATACCAAAACCAAGACGAGATCTCTATTCAATAAAGCAACAAATTAGACATGGAACCCAAACCAATACAGCACCCACTTCTACCACACGCCTTATTCTTCCCACATTGAACACCTCACCAAACTCCTTATCCACAAAAGCTTCCAAATCAACCAACAAATATGACAAAGCCAAAACAAATGAACACTGAATCAACATCAACTGGTATCGACTCTAACCTTTAACTCACCACATCAACAATGCCAAACAAAAAAATAATAATTCATAATCATGGCACGGTTGGATAATGATTTTCTTATCCTTCAAGGGAACCTTCAAGGCTATTCAAACAATAAGCATTCCCCAGAACGATGAATATCTAAATACAACCCGTATAAATGTAATAGCTTTTCAAGAAACCCATTTCACATCAAGAACAAAACATTTTACCTTGAAAAGTTACAAACCTTTTCCCCATAATAAAGATTATGAATATGCAAAAACATCTTAGAAGAAGAGTTTGTGATTTGTACAACAATATTTTGAGCACGGGGAACTTTTCAGATGATTGGAAGCGCGCGCAATCAAGACCTATTCCCAAAAACTAGCCAAACTGCCATTCCTTTGAGGGATATTCCTCCAAATCACTTTTTCCCATTCTCTGCAAGAATTTTGAATAAATCTTCGCGAGACGAACTAGCTGGGCAACAGATCCAGGCAGTGCAACATATTTTCAGACCCATCAGAGGTGTTCAATGACTCATTCACCTTTTAGAGCACAAAATCGCCGGAAACATAACGAGAACCAGCCATAGTGTGGTCATTTCATACTTACTACTTACTCGTAAGTCCGCAGACCTATTATGTGCATGAAGTTCCTCTTGAAGGGCATAGGGGCTCTTTGACCGTTCTTCGCCAAGTACTTCTAGGTCGGCCCACTTGTCTGCCACTCTGCGTGGGAGGGTTCCATTGCATCGCTTGGCTCCCAATGCAGTCGTGACCTTTACGAAGCGTATGCCTAATCCACTACTACTTACGTCTTCGTATGATAAGGTCAATGGGTTCCTGACCTGTTCTCGCATGAAATTCATCATTAGAAATACGGTTAGGCCAGAAAATTCTAAAGATGTTTCGCAGACATCTATTCACGAACCTTTGCAGCTTTCGTACGACAGCGCATGTCGCTTTCCAAGTCCTGCACCCATAAAGAAGCACGGATTCAACATTGGAGTGGAGCAGGCGTAGCTTGGTCTTTAGACTGATAGAGTTGTTTCTCCATATTTTAGACAGCATTCCTAACGCAGCCTTTGCTTTCTCGATTCGGCTTATTATATCCAGTTCGGTCCCGCCATCAGTAGAGATAATTCTCCCAAGATATTGAAAATCAAAATAAAAAATCTACAAAAAGCGATTCGAACATGTTTGCTTCTGAAAAAGTTGACTAGTGATCGTTTCATGGGACCTAGAAAAGGCGTTTGATCGTGTGATGGCTTTTCCACCCATACTAGTGCATCCCAAAAGTGAACTCGAAATTAACTAATTCATTTCAATCAGGGGAAACATTTCAAGTTTACGTCGACGGCTATGACTCGTGCTTGTAAAAAGTAAAAACGGAATCCCTCAAGGCTCTCCACTCGCATACGTTGACTCAATTATTACTGCACTAGCCTCGGAAAGGCGATGACCAACGTGGCGATAGATCGGGAAATTTCTGAGTGTCCTATAATTTGGATTATTCCAACAGCGTAACAATTAAGTTCGCAGCGAAGTGCTTGCCTTACTTCCCAGTGGGGGTCTACGGTAACTGGATGAGTAACCCCTTACTCCTGTAGGCTAAAATGACAAGGGCATGCCCGGCCAGTAGCATTATACTGGCCTACGCCATCGTTGGACTCACGGAGGATATTAAGATAAGCGACGAACCAGCTAATGGTCTCGGATAAAAATGGACTCACTGTTGACCACCCCAGCAAGCGCTTAAAAAACAACGACCTTCGGATTTTCACGTGGACTGTTCGGACCCTTAACAGGCCACGTGCAGCCCAACAATAAGCAGAGGTCTTTGACTGTCACCATACAAATATCGCCGCCATTCATATACAAATTTGCATATGCGGCAGACTTAAGCTAGAAGTCTTGCGCTTCCGAAACGTGAGCAAACGTCTTATGACAATCCGCATCAAGGCTAAATTTGCTATCATAAGACTAATATGCGCCCATGCCCCTACAGAAGGCAAAGACGACGCTACCAATGAATGTTTCTATTGTATTAGCTCCTCGACAATGCATACTCGTATGAACAATGTCCGAAGTACGACATTAAAATTGTACTAGTTATTTTAACACCGGGATAGGAAGGGAGGACAGTTTTAGTAGGACGAGACCACTTCTGCCAACGAACTTAGGTTTATTGACTTCGTGACGGAACGAAATACTACTGTATCACACGGTTTCATCATCTCAATATGCACAAGGGGACATTGCGGTCTCCGCATTATGAAATGCTATATCAAATTAACCATTTTGCGGTAGACGTAAAGCATGCCTCCAGTATTCTAGTCCAAGCGGATTTTTCAAACGCCACAATAAAGAAGAACTTCTGTGAGAAGATATAACGAGAAAAGTTGCAATCTCAATAGACCGTCAAAATCTTCGCCAAACGCGTATCCCGAAATCTCCAACAACTCTTATGCCGCCAACTTCAAGTATCGAAGATCAGTAGCAAAGCTTTCAGCGTGCCATAAGAGACAACGCAACTGATGCGCTGGGTTTCACCCCCTACCTCCACCAAGAAATCCCTGGTTTGACATGGCAAGCACATGCAGCTACGCAAGAAATGTATAAAGCGGCGTTGCATAGAAAGACGAAAGCCGGTAGTGAGCTCTACGAGCAGAAGAGACGGGAAGTACATCGGCGTCTCTAGAAGAAGAAAACAGATTACGAGAAGCGCGCGATCGAAGATATTGATAGTAAAAAGAACGTATTAAGGCAAGAAGACCCACAGAGAAATGAAGAAGGAAGCCTTATAGTAGAGACAGAGTCGGTACCGAGCATATGGACACAGTTTTTCTGCGGACTGTAGGTATAACAGCGAAGAAGCCCAACATCTCGTCGTCAAGCAGGATAAACCATTCAACCTTGATGATGATAGCCAAACTTCCAAATGGGTTTAGCGCTGGTTGAGGTCAAAACCAATTATAAGCTGTCAACAAGAAGGGACACACAACATCGATAAATTGGACGGAACTTCACAATCAACAGCTATAATTTCGAGGTAGTAAAGGACTTCGTCTATATTGGCTGTGCTATAAATTCTGCTAACAACACCTCAGCAGAAATAATACAAAGAAATACTATTGCCAATCGCAATTTCTTTGAGCTAAAAAGGCAATTTAGTAGTATGGCCCGAAAAACTAAGGAGACTCTATATAAGATCTGGATCACCCCAGTCCTTCCATATGCACGGAAGCATCCGAAAGCGGATGAAGATATCTTCACTCGTTTTGAGGTAAAAATCCTTCGAAAAATATTGGTCCCGTTTGCCTTGCCTTGACGACGTGGTCAGAAAACTGGCCATACGTCTTCGAATCTATCACCAAGGGACAACGCGGTAGAGGAAAACCTCACCTTAGGTGGCGCCCATAAGGGAACCTCAATCGACTTGAAGTGAGCAACTGCAGGCAGTTAGCTAAAGTCCGGACTAACTGTCGAACCCCGGGTTCACCCTGAATTCATAGAAATTTATGCCGACAACGTGTACGCATTAGCTTCAGGAGACCCCGTCTGGGTAAAACAGCTTTTGCAAGAAGTAGATTCAGTCATCTACAACTGGGCACAAGAAAAAGGAGCGTTTTTGCCGCCATCTGAAAATGAAGCCATCCACATTTGTAGGAAAAGATAGTATGTAACTATACCGCTCCTACTTCGCGAAGTCACCACTTTGCCCAAGAAACAAATGAAAATAATGATAGCTTTTTGTCAGCGGAAATCTTAAATGAGATTTTCATTCCAAATACATTGTGACCCAGTTGAAATCGCGTAACAATGCTTTAAAAATGATGTGTTCATTCAAAAAGTAGCCACATCTGGAAATTGCACTTAAGATAGTTAGAATATTAGTTGAAGCTAAGCTGCAACATGGTATGACTATTTATATATGGTCTACCAAAAAAAAAAAACCTTAAGATATCAACGTGGCCATCAATGGGCATTAAAACCTACGCCAATCGAAGCACTTCGAAAAGAAGCTGTATGTACATCAATCGAGTTCCTGGGAGGAATAGCGCAGTAAATGTAGCAAGCAGAGCACGATGTTATGCACCCAGTGCATCACAGAGTGAAGAAATTTCTTCCTAATAAAAAAACGTTACCGAAAGACTTCTACCTCCGCTATACGCAAAATGGTAGCATTACTGTCCTCTCAAAATTTGTACGTTCCCGAAAATTCTTCAATCACACCATTTATTCCCTTGCCACTTTGGAAAAGAAGTTCGTTGAAAATCAATATATGTAAATTTATTTAAAGACACAAAAAAAGATACGAGTACTCTAAACAAACAATTGCAAGGCAATTGGTTGCCTCTTTCAATGCAAGCCGATTTTTGTACGCTGACGGCAATTTAAGGATGACAATTCAACATGCTGTGCTTGTTGTGCTTACATGAGATGGAGAAACCAAAATTGTACATAAAGGACTCCTTCCGGAATTCGCAGGTAGCTTCATTGCAGAACTAACGGCAGTTGAAAAATTATCATTTACAGACAATTTTAAATGGGCTGCCTAGTGGGTTCAATATGTAAGTGCCACTCCTTGGAATACACTAGAAATAGTCTTGACACTAATATTATCCTTACCTTAGTATGGGTTCCGGTAGATATTGGAATTATTAGAAACAAACATGCAGATACTGCAGCCAAAGGCGATGTCCTTTCAGCAACAGCTCAAAATTCATATCGACTCACCCGCAATATTTTTAGAGAAACTTATCAAATTTTTCTGCGAAAGCACCAAACAAATTTCACCCGAGAAGAGTGTACTCGTATACGACTTCTTAAACTCACTACAGGGAAAACTTAATTCACAGCAGGCATCTGTACGACAGAGAATCACGGGACCGGAAAAATGTCAAAACTGTGGTACCCCACTGACGGTTTGACATATTTTGGCCGCATGTCCAGCAAATACGAAAACACTAGAATACATAAAAATAGTCACAACTATATTTCACAAATATTTCATGATATTTGAGCATATTTCCAATATTTGTAATACCTTTGTAGATAGTAAATATCGTAACCATCGCCATCATATGTATCGCCTTGCGGCACCGATGTCCTAACATAAGTATAATCAAATTACGCAATGCGTAGCCATCTCCAAACTGGCTTTCTCCCGCTTACATTTCCACGAAATCAATAAGAAAACATGAAAACATAATGCAATCATGTGGGGTGACATGGATTCATATGTTGATATTCCGATACATCACCGCAATAAAAATTAATCCGGAAACGACATCAGATATAAATTTGAAACCAAAAGGGGAACGTGTTGTACGAAATGTTATTTTTATGAGAATTCGGTCGTGTCTTTGCCAAGAAATGTGTTCTTTTGTATCAAGAAGTAAATTTATTGAATACGAGCAACATAAACATATGCATGGCAACAAATAAATGTTTACATGTACCGTGCTGGAAGGAGATACAATATTTTGCACAAGCATATGTGCTCGTAAGGGATTTGTTTCCTATATTTTAAACAACAACAGCCTGAAGACCACATCCAACAGTGCACCATAGTGGCTTTAATTGAGTCTCGTGGGTATTTTATGGGGTTGGCTCAGTTGGTTGAAGTTGCATTAAATACGATACTTTTCGCGAATTAATAATTTTGATTGCTACGGAAGCGCTCTTTGGGAGTCAGTCTAACATTCCCGACATTTGGTTCCTATGCAGATAGATTAGATACCCGTATGTATCATATACATAAGACAGGGGGTAAGAACCTGAAGCGCGTTTACTTGTATTTCTTATGGAAGACAAATGGCTCATTATTTCAGATATGACTGGACCGGTGTCACCCAGATTTTGAATTTTTTTTATAATTAGCGCACACTCAAGGGGTTTGTGTACCCTTAAAATGTTTAGTTTAGCCAATTTTAGGAAATATAAATTATGCCCTGTGCAGAAAGTTTTAAGTTCTTTTTCTCAACATTTTTCAACGAACAGTACGAAGCTTGTTGAATTTTAAAATTACCTCCACAGGGTAGTTTCCCAGTGATGCTACGAGTAGACAAACATCAGAACTGCAACGTTTGGAGTTTTGAAGATAATGGGGTCAATGTACAAAAAAGGATACTTTTCAGGATACGCAAAAAAACTAAAAGCTTATTTTTTGTAACAATTAAACACTTCTCTTTAATTTAAATTTGTTAATTTTGGTGTACAAAAAACAAACAAAAAAAAATAAGGATAATGAACTCAATGAACAGAAATAGCCTTATCTTGGAAGAGAACTAAGGAGATTGGAGACAATGGGATCCGTGGTCTGCGAGGTAGCAAAACGCAGCGCGAACGTTCGTTCGTTAGTGGTCTCATGCGTTGCTTCCCAACTTAGTCTCAAATTTTAAACCACTTTTAGAGGTCTGAAAAGGGTACGCATTCAATTCCATATTGAGTCTATATAAAAAAAGTGAAATAAAAGAAAAATCGATTTTGGGGTCAATTCTGGGGTCCTAGAAATTTAATAATATATACATATGGTAAAGATAAAGCAAAGCAAAACTATTTACAAATATTTTGCATACAAATACACATAGATAGTATAAATAAAATTCCATTATCCTATATAAAAATAATCCTTAAAAGGAAAGACTTGTTTACTTAACAAAATTTTGTTGATGATAGGTTACATCACCTTCGTGATCCTCGGATTTTTACCGCGCAATGGATTTTAATTGCTAGTGAAATGAATCTGTAAATTTTTAAGAAACTGTCACTCGCCCCTAGGCCATCTCACATATAATAGTAGAGAGTCCCATAAGCGGATGGCGTTGACGAAGAACTGTCGCTCAGAAGAATGGACGGAGCAACGCGGGTGTATTAAATTTAGAGGTCTGTTAGAGGTTGCAAAGTGTAGTCATTTGAAAAGGCTACTAAGTTGCCGTTTCTGAACTATGTTCAAAAGCAGAATTAGTATTCTATAACGCAGTACTTAATCAAGAGATGCTTGAGAAACAGATCCTACCCAATCCGATAATAATAAAAATAATATAAGTATTTGGACAAGCATCATACGCCTTTTCAGAGGCATATAGCGTCGCAAGACCCATAATGTACGAACGACACCATATATAGGGTGACCAGATAAGAACGATAGGAGAAAAAATTTAAATAGAACAATAACAACAGCGGAAGATATCAAATTTATTCTGGTTTTATTTTGAATCTACGTTCATGCCATTATGTGTGGAATAGCACATCATTCAAATAGCCGCCTCCGATTCGCTGGCAGTACTTCAAGCGGTCGGTCGGTTCAATTTTTGATGACTTCGTAGTAGAGTGCCGAATATTGGCCTTGAGCTCGTCCAAAGTGGTTGGGTTGTTAGCGTAGATTATGGACTGAAAGTAGCCTCACAGAAAATAATCGAGTGGTGTCACATCGCATAACTGCGATGGCCAGTTGATGAACGTTCGCCGTGAGATGACCCAGTCCCCCAATTTCTGCTTTAAAACTTCAAGCGTTGCATTGTTTGTATGCCATGTAGGGCCACCCAACTCAACAACACCATGCAACTCATTTCCGGTACCAGAAGATCAACGCCAACACGATGGCTGCCTGTACTGTGCTACAATACCATGTCTCATCTGCGCCGTTTAATTTGTTAGGCCACTCTAGAGGCCGTAATAGGCATGAAATAAATCGAGTTTACAAAGATAGAAGTTTATTGTAAACATAATTTTTATAGAATAATTTACTTAAAAATGGCGGTTCTGTAGCGTTTCTTAGATGACCTCTCTTTTTGGAAGGGTCTACGACCGTACCAATAGCTACTGTAAATTTTGATTTAAGGTGAGTCATTAAATGTTTTTTTATTGTACATAACAACAGCTAGAGAAGTACGTAGGTTTTTTTTGATATACTGATTTTTGACCGAATTTCGCAAAATTGCAAAATTCGTAGAAAAATCGGAAAATAGTGGTATTTTGTTAATAATTCTACACATGAAAGTAGAAAATATTTGATGGCAATATTTATGCCACTACCCTATGTCTATCCTATGTTGGTGGCAATAAATTATCCACTGCCTTATTACACACTAACTATGTACGGGACGAAGATATAGAATAAGGGTTGGAATCTCTATTCGGCTTGGAAAATCCTGAGGATTCGGAAGACAAATATGAAAATGATGAGGACTGTTGGCAGCAAACAATTGAAGAATCAGAAAGGAAAGACGAACATTCTTTTTTATCTTCTGGTGTGTCTGAATCTGTAGCGTTAGATGCCCAGACGTCTGATATTATTGATCCTATGTCGTCGTGCTCCTATGAGTTTACAAGTCGAGTACTAAATGTGCCTGAGTCTGTCGTATCAGAAGCTAATAGCATCGATGATAAAGATACGACAATAATCCGAAGTCGTCGAAATATGCCAACAGAAATTGAGACTTCTGAATCTGATTCCGATCAAGAAGACGATGAATGGAAGAAGATAAAGTGGTCTAAGGTGAGGCCTAATCCAGAACGTTTCTGTGATGTTTTATTACAGCCATCTGTATATTTTTCTAGTCGCACAAGTCCTTTAGCATATTTCACTAGATTTTTTTCTGACGAAATACTACAAACAATAGAACAACAGACAAATCTATAAGCTGTACAGCAAAAATCAAAAAACTGGGAACCAGTGACGGTGACAGATATCAAATTAGTACTGGGTATAATTATACTCATGGGATTACATAATATTCCTTCTTGGAATCTGTATTGGACTACCGATCCATTTTTTCGAGTCGATGAAATAGCACGTGTCATGACATGTAAAAGTTTCAAGAAAATCATGGAAAACTTTCATTTGGCTGATAACTCAAAAATGCTTAGAAGGAATGATCAGCAGTACGATAAATTATATATGTATAGCTGCCGCCAAAAAAATAGCAGCATGAGTATGTTATTAGCACCCATATGCAAAAGTTCTTATTTGACTTTGGAACATTCTCTGGTCTGACGAGAGCAAGCTCGTTTCGTTTGGTAGTGGTGGGACTCGTTGCTATGTTAGAAGGCCCCCAAATACAGGATTCAAGCCGACTTACCGACAAAAACGATAAAACACGGTGGCTGCAGCATTATGGTATTGGCATGCTTTTCATACCGAGGTGTTGGTCCAATATATTGTATAAAATCTGAACCGGATCAACACTTTTATGTCAAAATAATGGAAGGAATAATGTTGCCATTTGCTATAAAAGAACTGCCGATATTGTTGGTCTTCCTACAAGACAATGACCCTAATATATCAGTAAAAAGGCCAAAAAGTGATTTCAAGAACACCGGGTCAATGTAATGAAATTGCCACCTCAATCTCCAGGCTTAAATGCATTGGAAAATTTATGGACTGATGTGAAAAAGAGTGTTTCAGAGAAATAGCCAAGAAATACCAATGAGCTTTGGGATGCAATTTATCGCTGCTGGTATGTCATTTTTTCGGAAAGATGTCAGTCATTGTCAGTGCAACAACGTTGTACTAACAAAATTATACACTGATTTACTTGTTGAATAAATGTACTTTTTACTGTGAAAACAATTTCGTATTCATGTTTTGCTTGGACGTTATCAACTGTACTGCGTGCAAAATATTTTTTAAACACTATTATCTTATATAGGAAGCCCACTAATGGGATAAGTTAAAAGTTTTTTGCAACAGCTTAATTTATGTTAAAAAATCCTTGCTATTTTTTTGACCGCACCTCTATTTACTCATTAATCATGAAATAATTGCAGAATCATCAAGCAAGACTCGACAATTAGGAAGATGATTGAGTCTATGTGGAATGGTTTGTCACAGAAAATGTCCGCAGTAGATAGACAAAGAAAGGGAAGATTAAGCCTATTCTGATTTTCCAAAGCGCAAACCTTCGATTAGTTGTTCCGGACAAGCTTCGGGCAAAGGTTTAAACCTTCTTCATGTATGTCACCGGAGAATCACTCGTATGAAGGAGATGACGAGGCGTTTCTTTTGGTGACCAAATATTGACGAAATCCTCATTGAGATGATAAACAGGTGCACGGCATGTCAACTAAACCTCAGCAGCCCATCGAAGGAGTACAGTAACTGGCAAATCATCAGAGAAGTTTGGAAGCGGTTGCACATTGACTACACGGGACCTTTTCAAAATTCGATGTAGCTGATCTTAGTAAACTCAAAATACTACTTTCCACTTATGACAGTAATGCCATCTACCGAGCCTAAAGCGACAATCAATGCGCTAAGATCCATTTTTGCATTGGAAAACTGCCTGAGGTATTGGATTCGGACAATTGCATCCAGTTTACATCTGAGAACGTTATACATTTCTGTGTGCAGAATTCAATTCGTCATATCAAGTCAGCATTTTTAATTTTTCAGAATCAAATGGCGACCTAAAATGTGACGAGTCCATAGCAATTTTCGTTTCTGCATACCGGTCGTCACCGGATAAAAACGGCGTTTCACCCGCAGAGGCGTTACATGGTAGACGTCATCCAAATTTGTTGTTAGTGATGATCCCTGAAAGGTCGACAGAGAAAGAGGAAAACGACTTAATGACATTGAACTTTTCTCCAGAGCAAACCGTTTTTATAAGGAAGTATCTCCCTAAGAAGAAATGGATAGAAGCAATTATAACAAAATTGAAAATGAATCTGATCGAAACCACCAATGGCATGTATCGTAGGCATAAAAACCAAATTCGTATCAGATCCACCACCACCAAAAACACTCAGTATGATATTGCTCTTCCTTTAATACTGGTTCCACAAGAAAATTTTAACGTGGGATTCCAGCCAAAGGTCCTCCAAAATTTCGATTTATCGTCACGTGAAATTTCAAAACCATTGGAAACCGCAGCCCCATACACATCAAGCCTTTCCCGTCAAAATGGCATTAGTTCGCCAACAGAGCGACCCGAGAGACCTGCATCACCAACAAGCCAGGCTTGTCCCTAATTAAATCTGGGAGTAGCTGATACATTTCTAAAACGCTTTCATTGAAAAAACGTGGCTGGCAGTACTATTTTGCATTACTTTTATCCCTTTGTCTGCCGGTTCTTCTAATTTATCATATGATTTCGGTCCGCTTTTCTTTTCTATTGCTCATTTAATTTTATATTAGTTTTCCTTACTGAATAAATATTGAAATACAACCCAACTTTGAGTCTATTTTCTATTATTATTGAGGTCCATTTAAAAACATATAAACGTAACATAAAGTGAATAGGCCAACAGCTCTAGACGGAATCAAATTTTACGAGCACTGATAAGATCACGATTTCAGTATTCTCTTTCTATTCATTCTTTTTTTTCCAAATCAACAAATGCCAACAATAATAATAATAATACTAGTCCCGAAAATATGACAAGAAAAATTTTTGAAATGAGAAAACAAATATCTAGCCCATTTTGACAGCCATTAAAACTTTTACAAAGATACAATGTATGATATACTTTTTCAAACGCATATCTGCCACATGAAATAAAGGGTGAACATTTACACGTTCCACAAAAATATCCCCTAAAATATGCCATAAGATCCTCCCTTTTCCTTGAATTGTGAATCATAGAAATGATGAATATTTCACGCTTAATAAGTATGAAATACGGAAAAAAACAAAACTGAATACTCAAAATCAGTAGACAGGAAAAAAGATCTGAAAAGGTCAATAATTAAAAGGCCGCGAAATAAATGTAACTTACTAAACAAAAGTTGGTTTCGTTGTTCAACTGAAAATTCAAAACGATTTTTGAATAATTAATAAATACACATGTTTTCAAATTATTTCCATCAAAGTGTTAAAGGAAAAGAATATTTAAGTTGTCTATTTCGCTCATTTAAAAATCAAAAAAAAAAGACAGAAAAATGGAGCGTGTACCCTCCAGCAGATTCAAGGTAAAATAAATAAATAAGAAATGAAAGGCCTCTTATTTCTACATAGCACAGCGCCTGAAGGGAAATAGGGATCTGTCGGCCAGTATTACATTTTCAACTGCTTCTTGTTTAGGTCTACGCTCTAGAGGACGTATGAGTATGTAATTGAAAGAAAAGTTTTGATTGCGCTGTTTTTCGAGTATTCAGTTTCACTTCAGTTTTGCTTTAAGAGAAAGTTTCTGATATTGGTGTCGGATAAAACTCGGTTATTCTTATTCTTTCAATTTTTGAAAAGAACGTAGACATCGTAGAAACCTTGGAGGCCGACCAAGAATCATTTCTGATTCCAAGGCTCGGTTGATGGAGATATCGCTCCATTCGGACACCCAAAAATGCTGCAAGACCATTAAGAAAGGTCTCTGTACAAGGACAGCTAGACGTGCGCTAAAAATAGTAGGTTTGGTCCTAAGCGTAAAAACCAAAGCCGATTCTTTCAGATAAAAATGTTCAACGACAAGAAGTGCGAAGACTGGACTATACATTACTGGAAACGGGTTATTTGGACCGATGAAACCAAAGTTAACCACTACAAATAAGATAGCAAGTAGTTCTACTGGCATCGATCTCACGAGCGCCTCCAAAAGCATCAGGTGAAGGAAACTATGAAACATGACAGCAGGGGATTATGGTTTGTGGTGGTTTTACTTGGTGGCAAGTCAGTCCAATGATAAGAATCCGACGGATTGTCAAAGAAGAAGATTATTTAAACATTCTTCAAACCCTTTAGAAGACGGTGATGAAGTCGATTCAATTTCCATTGATTTCAGCCAGCAAGGCATTCAATAAAATTTCTCAGCAACTTATCATTTGTAAACTAAAAACACTTGGCTTTTCCCCTCATTTTGTGGCATAGACCAAATTCTATTTAGAAGACAGAGAATACAGGGTCATCTTCAGATCTTCATTATCCGACCCCATTAAAGCAACATCTGGTGTCCATCAGGGTAGTCACCTTGAATCAATCATCTTTATCCTAACAATTAACGATATAAATCTTATTTTAACAAATTCTAATCTTTGATCTTTCTATTTTCGCTGATGACATGAGAATTTCACAAAGTCATTTCATTGCCTTCTGACTCCCATTGCCTGCAAGATAACTTGAATAAGTTTTCGGTATGGTGCAAGCAAAACTTTTGGGGCTTAATGTCCACAAATGCCAAGCGATAACCTATTCCCGTCTACCTCCCCCCCAAGAAACTACTTCGTCTGAGATGAGCCTATTCCTTCCACTACCCAAGTACGGGATCTAGCAATAATTTGTAACAGAGAATTGAATTTCGACTCGCATATTGACAGCATTATGAATAAAGCTAACTCAGCACTTGGCTTTATCAAAGGCTGGTCAAAAGAATTTTCCAACTCTTACGTTACAAAGTCCCTGTACATTACTTTTGTAAAGCCTCTTCTCGAATATTGCAGCCAAGTTTGGTTACCCTATAAACTAATCCACATTCAAAGAATTGAAGCAGTCCAACGCAGGTTTATCCATATCGCACTTCGTCGTCTATCGTGGTCCATATGCCTATGAAAATAGGCTAAAACTAAAAAAACCTCGTGAAGTCGCTGATGTACTTTTAATCCACCAGTTATTGACTAGAAACATCGTCTGCCCGAAAATAACGCAAAATACTTCATTCACTCCCAATCTGTCCCACTCCTCCTGATCCGAATTCACCTCACCAACTATGGTCACTTTGAACCCATATCTAGAATTGTTCGTATAATGAACAACTACGCCGAAGTCTTTGACCTAAATAGCAGCAAACACGAAATAAAAAAAGCATTGCTCAACATTCCACTCCCTTAACATCTCCCCCGCCCACCATTTCTCCTCACCCCATTAGGTTAAGAAAGTCTTTGTTAGTTTTTTGAGACCAGCTTTAAATTTTTGCTTGTTAATAAGCTTAATAAAGTTGTCCGGGGTAGACCGGGGCCAATAATAAAAAAAAAAAAATCTTCCCGATTTTATTTATGAGTACGCGTAACTGAAAAAATCGTTTTCTAGGAAGGCGGAGACCCGAAGCATACAGCGAAAATTCTTACAAATTGGCTACAAAATCAACATTTTCAATTGATGCAATAACCTGCACAGAGCCCGGATCTAAAAACAATTGAAAATGTGTGAGCAATCATTAAGAAGAGAGTGGGAGCGCCTGGGAAAGTATGCCTCAAAGAAGTGAGAGATTGTTAAAAGTAAAGGAGTTGGGGCAAAATACTAATTTTTATAAATTTATTTTTTAAGAATTAACTCCTTTACTAGTTTTTGTAATGAGATGCAAAACATCCGGACAGTTTTGCTTCCACTCTAATTCAGGGAATGAATTTAAAAAGCACAATGTACAGTCGTCAACCAGAAAATACATTAGAAGTAGAGAAGAATACCGCAATTTAAAATAAAATTTTAATGAAATCTCTTCTATTCTTCGCGAAATTTCATTTAATAATTCGATGTAAGATCTTCCCACCAAAAGAAAATGTCATCCGACATGTCACCGAAAATTTTTAAAACAAAAGCTGTACAACAACCACCGCCTTCAATTTCAGTATCCGCTAGAGAGAAAAAGATGTTCAAATCCCTCGAAAGTCGAGTAAACAGACGAATGAATACTTCTAAGCTGAAGTCGCTTATTTTGAAACTGACTAAAAATCAGGCAAATTCGACAAAATCAGACTCATTAATCAATAATCGCATTAAATAATATTGTACCATTTCTGCATTGGCAAACAGATTCGTCGAACTTGAATGTTATCAATTATCCAACACGGAAAAATCTGCGGAAAAAAACACGGATATATCCCATTACAGCTTCAAGGAACATTAGAGTGTTTGGATCAAAATCGCTGCATAAGTTTTACTAAACGGTGTACTACATGAGGTCAATGAAAATCTTTCAAACATGTTCAGAGCATCCTGTACTTTTTATAAATATCCATTTGTAATTCCAAAGCAGATTTTTCGTGTGAGGCCGAAGTAAAATTCAAACATAATCGACAAATCTATCATTATTAAATTTCAGCCTGTAGCTGATAAAAACACCATCCTAAAACACATTAAAAAATTGTAGCCAAAAGAAACAATTCGCCTCTATCATCTGGGAATGGATTCTAGAGCCGAATTTTAGGTTTAGGTTTAGATTAAAATTTATTCCTAATTTACATACATTTAATTCAAATACATAATTTCATTATGTACTCAATGGAAGAAATAGTAGTGACATTTAATTTTAATGTTAAAAATAATGTGAAATGACCCTTCAGTAAGCATAAAATTCAATAATTAAGGCAGTGGGTGGGATGACCGGAAGAAAATATTATAGTTAACATATTTTATAGACGCAACTAATATTGGATAAAATAAAATGGAAAGGAATGAATAAAATCAATAAAGGAAGCTACTGTAGCTTTATTTTCTTGTAAAAAAGTCATTGGGAAGAAATGGGGCTTTCATTCACGCATTACCCACTGTATTCCGTTGATGTGCTTCCCCCCTCTAGACTCGTCGGATCAATGTGTCATATCAGCTAATTTCTCGTACACCGACCACACAGTTAGAGAAAAAATTCCTATAAGAACCGTATGGCAATACGAAAAAGCCAATTTGAGCGGACTTAACACCTTCTTTAGGAAATTTAACTAGTGGTTATGCTTCCTCGATAACGACGTGGATGACGCTGCTGATATTATCACTGACACTATTCTATTCCGAATGAGATTCTCATTGGATGAAGAGTATCAGACCAAAATAAAAGGCATGGTACGACTGCTGCAATACCAATCCGACAGAGGAAAACCGGAAAAAGTTTAAACGAGCCTGGAATGACTGCAAGGTCCTTCTCAAGCGTGTGAAATTTCAATACGACCAAAAATTTAAGCAAAACATACTACAATGTCCCAAAGGTAATAAAAGCTCTTGGTCATTTGTCAAAAACATTAGAAATTCTGCCTCATCCTCCGTCCTAACGCTCATTTACAATAAAATTCCAGCTGTCAGCTCTTTGGACAAGGCCAATCTACTTGCTGCACACTTTGCGGCCAGCTCAACACTGCCGGATTGTAAATTGTCTCCGCCAACACTTGAGTGTGTCGAATCTTCAATGGGATGAATCCACTTTCGCGCTCGTGTAGTAGCAAGAGTACTTAAAGATCTCAACATACATAAATCCGAAAGTCCAGGTGGTATAACCCCCCTTCTTCTGGAGAGGTGTTGTTCCTCGCTGGCAAAACCACTGCGAAGCTTTTTCATCAATCTTACTCTTTAGGACTCTTTCCGAGCAGATGGAAAACAGCATTTATCCAGCCCGTCCCTCTCCTCCTACAGACCCATTGCACTTACGTCCCTTCTCATTAAGGTCATGGAAACGCTGATAAACCGTCAGCTCATGAAATATCTCGAAACACGAAAACTTCTCAATGACCGGCAATATGGTTTTCGTAGCAACAGGTCCACTGGTGATTTGATTGGCATGTCTCACCGAAAAGTGGAACCAAAGCGTACATCAATCTGACGAAAGCAAGATAGTTGAACTTGATATTTCTAAGGCATTTGGCAGAGTTTGGCATCAGGCTCTTTTGTCGAAAATGCGTGCTTTTGGGATCGATGACTGTCTTCTTCAATGGATTAGAAATTACCTTTCGGAACGTCCAATTCAAGTTGTCTTGGACGGAAGTCTGCTATTCACAAAATCAATGCTGGTGTTCCCCAGGGCTCCGTTCTGTCTCCGACACTCTTTTTAATTTTCATTAATGATCTCTTGTCTGCTACTTCTAATCTAATATATTCCTTTGCTGATGACAGTACTCCCTGCTTTTCATATTCGTTTTCGGACTCACGCCCCCGCTCTTTGGCTGTAGAACGGGAACGGCAGCGTATGTTAAGCTCATTAAATTCCGATATTAACAGCATAACCAATTGGGGAACTATCAACCGAGTGGAATTTAGTGCTTCCAAAACTCAATGCTGTGTGCTGTCATAAAAGCGAAATTCAAATATCCTGCCATTAACCATGAATGGCACTTGCATCGTCGAAACCGATAAACTTTCCATTCTCGGTATGTGCGTCATTGACAACTTACGTTGGAATGACCACATATTTGATGTCGCCAAAAATGCTGCGAAATTTCTAGGTTTCCTCAAGCGATGTAAGAAATACTTCTGATCCGGCCTCAATATACGAGTATAAGGCATTCATCTGCCCAAAATTGGAGTACAATGCTCACATCTGGTCAGGTGCTCCTAAAACATCTCTGCATCTGCTAGATAGGATTCAAAACCGTGCGATAAAACTCATAGGTGATACTAATATCATTCAGCCAATGCACACCCTCGCACATCGACGAAATGTCTCGTGTCTCACTTTGTTTTATCGCTATTTCCACAACCAGTGCTCCATAGAAATCGCCAGTAGCATTCCGCCCATTCAAACTTTCATCCGTAACACCCGTCTCGCTGTGAATGCTCTTCAATATACCCTCAAGCCCATTTTCGGACGTACTCTAAAATATCGTGATCCGTTCCTAAGCCGAACAACTTGTGGAATGCCCTGCCGAGTCATTATAACATTCGGACATACAAAACAACGTACATAGGTACCTATCCTACTTTCCTCCCTAAATTTCAGTCGCCTGCGCTGTGTGCAACCATTTTAAGGGTACCTTAAACCCTTGAGCGCGCGCTAATTAATAAAAAAATAAATCAACAATATATGGCTCGGTTACAAGATCGATTTTCACCTACGTGGTGGTTGTCTGCTAGACAACCTTAGACAATTTAGCCACCTGCAACAATCTAAGCAAAGTCCAAAGGACAGCATATCTGTGCATAAGCGCACTACTCCCTCCGCGACTCTGGATACTCTGTTTCACTTGACACCCTTCAATATTTTCAGCAAATAAATGGCTGCTGACGCAGCTATTTGCCGTAAAGCGACTGCATAGTGGACAAATAAACTATTTGGCCATGCTAATATTCTTAAGACATTAGGAATACTTCCAGAGAACATCGACTCCATTATACCCCAATATTTGTTTGACAAAAGCTTTCTTTCTTCAATAGATATTTCTGGGAGGAGGATGCTTTCATAAACGACAAGTCAATTCATTTCTACACAAATAGATCCAAGACGTGGTGGCGGAGTTTTCTCAGATAAACTTAACCTAAGCCTCTCCTTCCTCCTTCTAAATCATTGTAGGCGGAAATTTTAACGATTAAAGTAGTCCTATCCTAGCTGAAGAAAAACGTGATATTTGCAAAGATGTCCGCATCTTTTAGGATTGTCAGGGCGCTATCATATCAATGGATTCAGTCTTCCAAAATTCGAAAACTGACCTTGATTCCCGATCCACAAAAATATTCTAGAGAGTTATTGGGCCGACTAACTCGCGAAAATTGGAATCACTCTACTTAATCTATCTGGAAAAGGTATCATCGTCCAAACTAAAATAAAGCTGGGTGCTATTAGAAAGACAGTCCTCAGGTGGACTGTTGGGTCAACATGTTTAGCGACCAAACAAATCTGGCGAAAACTGGATCTGAATCGCTCTAAGAGAAAAATTTTAAACGTCTCAACGCTATCATAGGTGTCATTACTGGGCATTCTTCTGCAGAAGCTGCATGGACTAGGAATAGGAGGAGACAATTCTTCACCTACTCTCCACATGCTCAGCGCTCTCCTAGAAAAGTAAACTCCACATGGGACCCTTTTTCTACAATGACCTAAGCGATCTAAACAATATAGAAGCTCAAATTCGTTCCAAGATTTGGAGGATTACAGATCCATGTGGCATCACAATGGGTCAATAGGCCTAAGTGTAATATAAGCTAACGTAACCCAATCCGATTAAATCGCACATGATTCCGGCTTGTGGCGTGCAGATAGGAAGATTTGCTGTTAGTTCCGAAATTGGAACTAGTCTTGAATACGCTATAAATAGCCAATTAACCATGTACAACCACACCAACAAAATAATTTTGCCGCATATTCGAAAACACGTTGTAAGCTTATTGTTCTGCCACTTATGACTCATATTCAGATGTAGTCTACCGTTCACTTGATTTTGTATCGCAAAGAAAACTTCAATTTGCATTGTTGCGTGGGGTACGCTTTATTCATTGCATAAATTCGACCACATTTCCTTCTACTCTCATAGGTTACTTGGTTGCACTCTGAAAGAGTTTTTAGATTTAAGGAATTGTATATTCTTACATAGAACTATTTATAAGCAATGTACGTGACGGCCGCTTTTTCATTTTTTGTTCACACTGCTCTCAGTGAAAACAGCCCACGCTAACCCAATTTTTTTTTCTTGGAAAAAATCAAGCAGAATGAAAAACGGAAATATTTATTTTTGAAAATAACTACATTTACATTTACAATAACTAATTTTACATCACAAAAACAATAAAATAAAAACTAATAGCAGAGAAGAGAACAAATTTCATCTCACAGTAAAAAAGGCCCGAATAGGAAAAGGTTCTCAAATAAGTGTTTTACTTTAATTTTCTACAGCTGAATTCAAATTTTGCAAGATGAGACGTCACATCTCAATCGACTTCCGAAAATTAATTATAGATTACTATAAAAGTGGAAAAGTCAAAGAGAAGAATGTAAAACTGTTAAAATAACTCATGAAACAATAAAGAATATTATTCAAAGTTTCCAGACAAAATTACAAACCAACAACAAGTCACTCCCAAGATGATGTTTTCTGAGTGGAAAATTAAGAGACATAGTGAAGAAACATCTGAAGAAGGCTGACTGAAATAACAGAAATGATAGAATTGCCAGGACGAAGCCATTCATTAGCTAGAAGAACATGAAGATTCAATTGCAGTTCCCCCTCAACTACCCAATAAAGGGTTCTTCGTTCTGGAAAAACGTTTAGTAACATCAAACTTTTTGGATCAGACGAGAGGGTTAACGTTTTGGTACAGCCAAACCACGGGATTGGTCCAAAGAATTTACGTCACACAGTTAAGCACGGTGGAAGTTACTTGTATGTGATGGTCTGGGGCGCCTGCTGGGGTTAGTATCCTACATTTTATTGAATGGAATATGGATAAATTTCAATATTTAAATACATAATTTGAAAAACAATCTAAGCCAAAGCGCTGAAAAATTTAAAATTACAGATACTATTCCTACTCGGATGAAACTCTTAGAGAATGGCTGTCTAATCATAGTCCAACTGTGGTCAAGACCCCTTCGCAATCATCGGATTGAAATATTATTGAAAATGTATGGCAAAACTTGGAAACTGAAATTTCAAAAAACTAAAGTTCCATTAAGTGTTTCATTGCGCGAATGGCATAAAATCAGTCCCGACTTTACCAAAAAACTTGAAGAATTAATTCTGAACCATCTTAAATCAGTTATAAGGCAAAAACGTTTCCCAAAAAAACATTAAATTATTTTAAACACACTTTCGTCAGACTTTTTTCAACTTTTGTAAAGGGTCTTTCATTAAGCGCTTCCTATCTTTAAATTTAAATAAAACAAAGACCGAGATTTCATCGAAATTTTTTATTCATTTGAAAGACCTATCGATGCCATTATGTATGGAATATAACATCTTTCAAATGTCCGCCACTCAGAGAAGCGGGGTGGCGCAGATCCGAAATATCCCATTTTAAATAACTCAGGCGTATAAATCATGCTGAATTTGACCGATTGTGGTTTGTGGCTTATTTGTATAGACCTGCGACTTCAGAAAACCCTATGAGAAAAAGTCTAACGGAGTCTAATTACACGATCTCGGTGGCTAATTCATATCAGCTCCACGTGAGACGACAATGCCCTCGAATCGCTCGTGCAGATCTTCCGATGTGGCGTGAGCTGTGTGGCACGTAGCGCCGTTCTGTTGAAACCACATATCGCTTGTCTTTGGTGTCCATATCATCATTTCAGGCCAAAAGAAGTTAGTAATTGTCGACCTATAGCGCTCGCCGTTGACGGTAATGGCCTGACCAACATCGTTCTCAAATAAATATGGAACAATGGCCCCGCCAGGCCAAAATCCACACCAAACAGTGATGTATTTTCGGGACGTATTGGTATCGTCCCAAATTCGACAATTTTGTTTGTTGACGTACCCATTCATGCAGAAATGGGCCTCATCGCTAAAGATGATTAGGGTCAGTTTCCAACTGCTCCAGAGCCCATTCAACGAACACACATCGTTGTCTATGGTCATTTGCCTTCAGTTGAATTATGTACATGTAGGTGCAGGCCCAAGACACGACGTAAGATTCGCCAAGTTGTGGATCTGCGAAAGGCCGAGTTCTTGTGAGCGACGCAAAATCAACTGCCTCGGATTCTTCTGCACACTCTCACGGACAGCGGCGATATTTTCGGTAGATCTTACGTTACGTCGACGTACGGACGTTGGTTTACCTTTTACTGAACCATTGGACGCAAATTTATCCAACATACTACGAATAGTCCTCTCGGTAGGACGATTATAGCGACAGTAAAATGGGCGAAGCGCGCGGAACGTTTCCCGAACAGACCACCCATTTTGAACAAAAAAAATTTTATCCTTTGCACGCCATATTGGCCGCTGTCAACTGTCAAAGTTCGGAAGCCCCTATTGGAAGACTGGGCAATTTTTGTGAGATGAAATTGGTTTTCCTTTGTTTTTAATTTATCATTTTTGTAATGAAAATATATTTTTTGTTGATGAAATTAGAATGTAATTTAATAACCATTTTCGTTTTTCCTTTTGGCTGGTTTCGTTTAATTTTCCTATCAAAATGAATTTGAATTGGTGCGAGCCATTTTCACTGCAAGCAACTGTATATGGAACTCGATTCCTCAACGATTCCGTGTTATCTCTAACACTTCACATTTCAAAAACGCAATCCAATGATATTTCCCTTCTTCTTGACGTCACATTTGATTCTATTTCTTATATCTTACTACCTTTCTTTGATCTAAACATTTAGCATTTTTATTATGCTTAAAATGAATTGTACTTTGAACTTTACTTATACGAGTATGTCTCATAATTATGTTAAATCTATTGTAAGTACCAGAAAGATGTAATCCTGATGTGCGTACCAATAAACAAATGAAATGAAAAAATTAAATGAAATCGTTTACGAGGTACTATGTAGTAATTTTTCAAAGAAAGCATTTCCGAAAATAGGAACTTCAATTAAATTATTCAAAACCCTTAGTGTCTTTTCCCACATTCCATGGAGATAGAATACAATAAAACATGCCAATCACGGGATGTATTATTCGACGTATGTTATACAGATTGTCCCTAGAATAAGGGATCGTCTTCGGCAAAACTACGATAAAGATTTCTGTTTTAATATTAAACTCATAAATGAATAAAAAGGAACGAACAACAAAAGAAATGTAGGAGATGTATTTTATTCCTTGCTAAGGGATTTTTGGCAACGGAAATCATACACATCAATAGCAGCTGCCCTCGTGAACGGTGGAAGATATAAATAAAGGGTGTTTCAACAAGAGGTGTAGAATTTGCTTTTTGAATAAAATGAAAAATTATTGAGATATCTCTGCAACATTTATTGCTTATAAAGTAGAATCATGGGGCAGATGGAGACTATTTATGGAACACAATATCTAACAAATGACCTCAGCGCTGAGCGTTCTTCGTTTGGGTCTTGGAAAATGTGCATGCTGAAATTGATTATTGCAACAAAATCGTGTTTTCGGATGAGGCCCTTTTCCTCATTAGCGGCTAGGTTAATAAGCAAAATTGCTGCATCTGGGGCACGAAAAATTCACGAACGGATCAGGAGATGCCAATGCACCCAGAACGAGTAACTGTTTGGTGCGATTTATGGACCGGACGTGTCATGGAGACGTAGATCCTTTTTCGAAAATGAGGCCAGAAAAGTCATTATGTTTAATGGAGCGCGCTACCGTGACAGGAGCTCGAGGGTATGGATACGGACGACCTCTACTTTTAACAGGATGGTGCAACTCGTATATGGCATAAAAGCCGCGAAACGATAGAGTTATTGCACACAAATGGCATCATTGGCCGCCAAGATGGTGCTACACTGTTAGACTTCTTTCTTTGGGGCTATGTTAAAAGCAAAGTTCACGGTAACCATCCGCCAACAATCCCAACTCGAAAGCGAAAATTCAAGTCGCCGTCTTCGAGATAGAGCCCCAATTATGTGAAAATGTGATCGAAAATTTCGAGAAAAAGAGAGCGGAGGCGGTGATTTGGAAAATATTGTGTTTAAACAAAAAAACAAATTTTACATCCCTTGTTGAAGCACCCTTTGTAATCTAATTGTAAATCAATCGTGGGTGTTTATGATACGCATTAGGCAGTACCAGAAGGTGACATACTTTGACACTGGGGTAGGTTATTATTCCAGGTACACTCCGAGCTATTATGGAAATATTACTGATGCAACAAGCATTTACTTTTTCTTCTATGCAATGACCCGCTAAATAGAGCAGATTCTTACGCTTTCGCCTGATTGTATAGTCCTTGGCGTTTTCTTTGAGAGATAGAAATGCTACAGATGTCAGATACTGTGACAAAAATCGTTCATTAAACTTTAATAGCAAATCTCCTACAGAAATTCATTGGGCCTTAGATGAGGGTTGTGGTGAGTAGAAATAAACCATAATTCAGGGTTCAGGGAAACAATTGAAAGTAATGCATTCCTTGTAATCCATATGCATTTGAGTGATTAATATTTATCAAATGTGAGCTAAAGACTTTGAACTGGGAATCAAACCGAAGTCGAACACGTGAAGAAGCTCTTTCTTCCCCGATCCAAAAAATTTCTTTCGGAAATATCTTCTAATGAACGACCAGTTCGCTGAGTTAAAAGCATTTTTAAAGTCCAGAGTTACTAGTGCACAGTACAACTCTGCGCCGTAGAGCCATCTTTCCCCTTCGATGGCGTCTTTTGCGATATCAACTACAGCTGCTATGGCATCAACAGCAGATCGCATTTTTCTAAAGCGAAATTGCTAGTCTGAGAGGGATTCTTTGTCGTCTGCCACTACGAGTAACGTATTGTAGGCTATCCTCTTAAGGATCTTTTTCATGGTGTCCAATTTGCCAATAATACAATGGTTCTCCTGGAGGCCTCTTCCCTTTTGGTAGCAGGACTAAATGTAGCATTTCCACTTTTTGGGAAACATTCCTTCTTCGAGGCACTTCTGCATCGTCACTATAAACAGGTGTGGTCTCTTTTTTATAGTCGCTATTATTGCCTTGTTCGGGATGCCATCGACGCGATGCGTCTTGTTATCGCCTATCTTGTTGCATGTCTGGAGCAACTGCTCCTGCATATAGTAGTAGGTCTTTAAGGGAAAAGATGCTCTGCTATGGATTTCAGCATTATAGGACATGTAGTCCTTCAGTTTGATCATTACCATTCTATATGCCGAACCCCATGGGTTAGTATCGCGCTTCTCACCTGATGGATCTGCTTGATGGCTGTATCTAAATTGCGCCTTGTCAGTTTAAAAGTGTCCAGGTATTGTTGGAATTCTGGTCTCCTTCTTGTACGCTGGACATTACATCGGGCCTGCAGGCATGTCGTTCGAAGCGTCTTTATTTCCTCGTTCCACCAGTAAAACGGTGGTGCCTTGCTGCTGTTTGTTCTTTTAAGCATAGATGCATCGCGCGCATTGTGAGGTGATGTGCGAGGGTATTCCCTATTCCACTTAGGGTTAGATCATCGTTCAACACCTCTTCGAATGTTGCCTTATCGAAGGTTTTATCGATCCATTTTGGACCCATAAGTTTTGGGGACACGACTGTTTTCTTTCCTTTTATATTAGTATTACTTATTGACCCTCCACTTTATGGTCCTCGGGATAGAACTGCCCACAGGAGTGATGTCGATATGCACGACCCTTGTTGGCGATACTTTTCGATACTTGAGCGAATGTTTCCAGCTCCCCAATAAACTGGACAGGAACTTTTAGACAGGATATGCCTCTCTGCTTAATGCTAAACATAGGATCGCTTTTTTAGAAAATAAGGGCGACAGAACTGCTGTTTTGGTCCTAAGGCATGCCTTCCACCTTTCAAACTTTGTACGAAACTACCAAAACTTCTGTATCTGTCCGTAATTCGCCCGGTAGAAGAACTACTTCATCAACGAAACTTGAGTTTTCAGTCATACCCAGTCTTTCTCGACTGGTACTCACCCACAGTTTTCTGGGTGATAAAGATTACCCCAGACATTTTTGAAAAATTCGCACTTTGTGTTTCCTTCTTAATCCTTGGATGTCCTTGAGCTAGGAGACTGTGTAGGTTATTTTATCATTGTTCGACAAATTTTCCTCCTTCCTTCTTCTAGTTCTGTACTTATCCCACATTGCTTTTTACACCGTCTTCTTACTTATTCTTCTACACATACTCCTAAGGCATACGATTATTTTGAACTTTTTGTTGGGTGTGGTTGGTAACATTGGTTTGCCCCGGCTAATTCTTGGAAGTTGTGCTCCATTACACACATGAATGCCGTTTATGATAGACAAGGGCATACAGCAGAATCTTTCGTTAAGTTGTTCCTTGTAATCTTTGTCTATCTATGGTATGAGTATTATGTGCCACTCACCTTTATTTCAGTGTTTGATGCAGCTTTCTATCCGGATAGAACGTTCTGAATTGGAATGGAACTAAACAGTGAGTGGTTCATTCAGCGCGAAAGCGATAAATTGTTCAGCATATCAAGGCTCAAAGAAGAGACCTAATAAAAAATAATTGGTTCACTCAAGCAAACTGGCGAACTCACTAGCTTGATACAGAATGAAGCAGACGACAAAATGCTCACAAATTGAGCAAATTCTTTAGGAGACGCCGTAACACAGCAGACAATAGGGGGGAATATGTATGAATAAATGTATGTACATAGATGTTAATACTTATATCTGTTACATACTCGTTCACACATTCTATATCCTTTACATACCGTACACTTACTGGAGATTTTGAAGATTTTTATACTATTTGGGTTTATGATGCATTTAGCTCTCCCCTACAGTTACGATGTTAAGGAATATACAGTTTTCTTAAATTTTTCAACTGTAGCATTGGGGGTAGATAACAAAAGTGAATGCTTTCATTTCCAGTGCTTCAGTATTTAAAATTCTCATACCGCTATTCGCTTCAGTTATTTCGATGCGAAAATATCAACGAAGGCATTCTTAGAGTCCTTAGTTTGATTTAACATCCAAGGCACGCTTCAGTTTGCAACAGACGTGACTCCTTGCCACAAACATACAGAATACTTTGCTCAAATATATACATGTTGTGTGTATCATATTTGTAAGTATGTATGCTGTATTTACATTTTACTTTCAATGAAACTGGAATCGGATACATTAAGCTGTATCAAATGTATTTAACAGCATAAGAAGGAGGGAAGGAAATAATCAATTACCAATTAGAATTGCCTAAGAAGTGTATATTAATTAGTAAGGGCATTTCATTTGTTTGAAGATGGAATTATTCACGTAAACAAGGGTCTTACAATAGACCCTTAATTAAAATCCTAATAACACATTAGTGCTGTCAATTGAATCAATGTTTTACTGCGTTTTACGGCGTATGCTTTTTAGAAATAAGAATCAACGATAGTTTGAGTACTTCTTAGAGCAAGTTATTATTTTTCTAAAGAATCTCTATCACAGATTTAAAAACAAATTAACTAAGCCCAATTGGATTTGGAAAAAGCCCAAAATCCTATCAAATACTGCTGAGACTTAAAGCTGAGAATATTACGGTCGTCTGTACTCTCATTTTCCAACAGATTTGTACGTAGTAATTGATATGTCCTCACCTGAATTTAAATTAGCATCAGGGGATGCATACAAATTCCAATATTAATTTTTTGGTCAGGTTATTCACTCAAGCTTAAAGCAAAAATTTAAAATTCAAATTTCAATAAACAAAGATGAAAAGGAACGAACGCAACGTGCGGGATGAGTTTTGAATCCAGCAATACCGTGGGCCTTACTTATGTTGCGAGGTATCCCATAGCCTTGGATACGGATTTACTGTTGGTGACACTGCATAACGAACAAAGTCCAATGACAGGGATTATGGTGGCATGGACAAAGAGAGGATTGAAAATTGTGACTCGTATACCACAGTATATGCTGCAGAGAGCAGACGCAGCCTTACATATTTTTGGGTGCAATCTGTTGCAAGAGGCAGATAACGACAAGAAAACTGGAGCTTTTGGTGCATGAGTTAATGCATTATAAAGAAATATATTATGCTTCCAAAGACTGTTCTACGAACCTTTCGATAAAGCCTATGATTAATGCAACAAACTTGATGCAACAATAGTTTAATATGATTATAAGACCAAAATAGGAAAGTTATAAGTATTTAGTAGTAGAACTGAAAAAGATAGCCAACATGACACCGTGTCTAGACAAGGGCTTCTGCACTTTGTTGCAGAATATCAATAGATACATGTAGTTGTCACACCTTAAAAAGCAGTCATATCATAAAACAGCCAACCAAATTTATTATTTTTCACTTCCAATCATTATTACAATAATGAAATTAACACTTAAAGTATTACTTTAAATTACATCGAAGCCTATCAAATAAATAAGGATAAGTCATTTGCTATTTGTATGTGGCAACTGTATTTTTTTTCTTGATTTTTAGAACTTAATCGAAATCTAAAGCCCATAATAGCAACCTAAGCAACCTGGGCTTTATAAGCAAATGATCTTCTTTTTTTTTATAATCGGCGCGTGCTCAAGGGGTTTTTATACCCTTAAAATGTTCGTACACAGCGCGGGCGAAGGAAATTTAGGGAGGAAGAAAATATAGGTACCGATGTACATTGTTTTTAAATGCTTGTACGGTATAACGACCAGGAACCACAGAGATCGGCAGGGCATTCCATAAGCGAGTTGTACGGCTTAGGAAAGAATCACGATATTTTAGAGTACGTCCGAAAATGGGCTTGAGGGTATACTGAAGAGCATTCACAGCGAGACGGGTGTTACGGATGAAAGTTTGAATGGGCGGAATGCTACTGGCGATTTCATTGGAGCATTGGTGGTGGAAATAGCGATAAAACAGAGTGAGACAGGAGACATTACGTCGGTGTTCGAGGGTGTCAATTGATTAACTGATGTTAGTATCACCAATGAGTTTTATCGCACGGTCTTGAATCCTATCTAGCAGGTGCAGAGATATTTTAGGAGCACCTGACCGAATGTGGGCATATATTGTTGCCAGATCAGAGGGGGTAAAATATTTCTTACATCGCTTGAGGAAACCTAGACATTTCGCAATATTTTTGGCGACATCAAATATGTTGTCATTCCAACGTAAGTTGTCACTGACACACATACCGAGAATGGAAAGTTTATCGGTTTCGACGATGTAAGTGCCATTCGTGGATAATGGCAGGGTATTGGAATTTGGCTTCTATGACAGCAGACAGCATTGAGTTTTGGAAGCATTAAATTCCACTCGGTTGATAGTTCCCCAACTGGTTATGCTGTTAATAACGGAATTTAATGAGCTTAACATACGCTGCCGTTCCCGTTCTACAGCCAAAGAGCGGGGGCGTGAGTCCGGAAACGAATATGAAAAGCAGAGAGTACTGTCATCAGCAAAGGATTAGAAGTAGCAGACAAGAGACCATTAATGAAAATTACAAAGAGTGTCAGAGACCTGGGGCACACCAGCATTGATATTGTGAATATCAGATTTGAAACCGTCCAAGACAACTTGAATTGAACGTTCGGAAAGGTAATTTCTAATCCATTGAAGAAGAGAGCCATCGATCGCAAAAGCACGCATTTTCGACAAAAGAGCCTGATGCCAAACTCTGCCAAATGCCTTAGAAATATCAAGTACAACTATCTTGCTTTCGTCAGATTGATGTACGCTTTGGTTCCACTTTTCGGTGAGACATGCCATCAAATCACCAGTGGACCTGTTGCCACGAAAACCGTACTACCGGCCATTAAGAAGTTTTCGTGTTTCGAAATATTTCATGAGCTGACGGTTTATCAGCGTTTCCATGCCCTTGGAATGAAGGAACGTAAGTGCAATGGGTCTGTAGGAGGAGAGAGAAAAAGATTCGCCTTTTTTAGGGACGGGCTGGACAAATGCTCTTTTCCATCTTTTTGGAAAGAGTCTTGAAGAATAGCATTGATGAAAAAGTTTACGCAGTGGTTTTGCCAGCGAGGAAGAACACCTCTTCAGAAGAAGGGGAGATATACCATCTGGACCAGCGGATTTATGCATGTTGAGATCTTTAAGTACTCTTGGAACTATACGAGTGCGAAGGTGGATTCGTCCGATTGAAGATTCAATGCACTCGAGTGTAGGCGGGGAAAAAGCACAATCTGAGAGTGTTGAGCTAGCCGAAAAGTGTGCAGCAAGCAGATTGGCCTTGTCCAAAGAGCTGACACTTGGAATGTTATTGTAAATGAGCATTGGGATGGAAGATGAGGCAGAATTCCTAATGTTTTTGACGAATGACCAAAAACTGTTACTGCCTTTGGGACATTGTAGTATTGTCTGCCTCAGTTATTGGTCGTATTGGAATTTTACATGTTTAAAATAGGCGTTGCAGTCATTCCTGGCTCGTTTAAACTTTTTTCGGTTTTCCTCTGTCGGGTTGGTCTTGTTGGACCGAAAAAACAATTATCTGACCTTGACAGCCTCTTTACAGCTCGAGTCGTACCATGCCTTTTCTTTTGGTTTGATACTCTTCATCCGATGAGGGATAAAGCATCTCATTCCAAAGAGAATAGTCTCAGTGATAATATCAGCAGCGGCATCCACGTCGTTATCGAGGAAACATAACGACCAGTTAAAATTCCTAAAGAAATATTTGAGTCCGCTCCAATTGGCTTTCTCGTATTGCCATACGGTTCTTTTAGGAATCTTTTCTCTAACTGTGTGGTGGGTGTACGAGAATTTAGCTGATATGACACAATGGTCTGACGAGCCTAGAGAGGAGAACACATCAACGCAGTACTTGTCAGGGTTAGAAGTTAAAAACAAGCCCAGGGTATTGGCGGTATGACTATCAACGTCTGGTATTTGTGTGGGCTCATTTAGAAGCTGGGTTAAATTATTTTCCTCAGCGAAGTTCTCAACACACCGTCCTTCGAATGTTGTCTGTCCAGAATGTCGAAGCCAACCAGAATTGTGTATATTGAAATCGCCCGTAATCAGGATTTCAATATGAGGATACAGGGATACAGGGATGAATGGAGCCAGACAGCGCATCAAACTCGTTAAAGGTTGAGTTGCTGTCCAGTTTGGGTCTTCTGTAAATAAACCAGTAGTGGATAATTTGCTTACGGAGATGGAATTTTAACCACATGATATTGAATTCCGGATTGGATCTACCTGTGTTTCACAAAGTGCCAAAACAGCTGGGCGATACTTACAGACGTGGGCATACGCAGAAAAGTGATTACTTTTTAGCCCGCGTATATTGGCTGAATTTTCTAGTCATAATTACAAACAAACACAGTAAACACAATTACCGACGATACTAAGGTCATTACGCAACCAACACGATCTGAGGTCATTATGCAAAATTCTCGGGCAACAAATCTATCCCATTTGGCACTCCGAAAATAGAAATAGTGGAACAACCCCTCCATCCACAACGAGTGACAGTTTGGTGTGGTTTTGAGGCTAGCGGTGTGAATAGACCATACATGATGCTGGTGCGACCGTTTCAGAGAAAGGATTGCGTTACCAAAAGAAGTTGACCGACTTTTTTGCCTGAAATTGATGCTATGAAACAGGACGACGCCACATGCCATACAGTTGGTGAAACAATGTCTATATTGCCTAATAAATTTCCTGGAAGTATGATTTCTCGAAATAGAGACTTCAATTGGTCGCCGAAATAGTAGAATTTAACACAATTAGACTTTTTACTTTCAAGCTATGTTAAAGATACGCTACTGTCCCACCAATGATTCATGCACTAAAAGATCAAAATGAAAAATATAAGAGCAAATATTCGGGAAATACATCCTCAGTTTGCGAAAACGTGATGAAAAATAGATAGCAAATATTTCCATAAGTTATGGAATACGATTTCATTCCCGTGTCTTCCTCGGCTGGCTTCGCAATAGCGCATCCTGTCTACCCAATTTTCCAATAAATTTTTGACTGTTTCTGGCTCTATCTCACAAATGGCTGAAGCGATGTTCGCCTGAAGGGCTTGAATCGTTTCTGAATTGTCCGTATTAAATCGCTATTTAATGGCTCCTCACAAAAAAAAAAGTCTAACGGTGTCAAATCGCAACTCCGAGACGGACAATTGACATCGCCAAGGCGGCTTATAACACGATTACCGAACTGATCGCACACACGATAGATTTCTTTATGAGATATGTGGCACGGCGCACCATCGTGCTGAAACCAAATATCGTCCGAGTCCATGTCTTCTATTTCGGCCCACAAAAATTCGGCACTCATGGCTCTGTAGCGCTCACCGTTGACCGAATTGGGGTTTCCATCAGCTTGGGCCAATGATGCCACCACTCCAGCGTTCGCACCAAGCTATCACTCTCTGCGGATGCATTGGCTTCTCGACAACCATGTGTGGGTTTTCTGATTCCCAGTTGTGGCAATTTTGTTTGTTAACATAGCCGCTGAAATGGAAATGCTGCTCATTAAAAAAAACATGATTTTTCGGTCAAATTCGACATCCAATTCGAGCTGCTGTAAGACTCTTTTTACTCTTTGAATAAAGTTCTCTTCAAACTGGTGCGCGAAATGTTGAGTTGTTGAAATCGATGATGAGTTGATGTTCCTAGATTGAGTTGAACACTCTCGGCCACAGCAGCCACATTCTCGTCGATACGTGCCGTACGATGACGGGGACCGTGAGTGTTGTCCGCAAGTAAACCAGTCTAACAAACTTGCGTACGAAGTCATGGTGAGTGGTTGATTTCGGCCAACATTTATTTTCAATAAACGCATCACAGCACTCATTTTTGAAATAACTTTGCAATATCTCCCAACGTTGTTCAAGCTGTGGAGGTGCGATACTAACTGACAGTCCGGGAAGAAGTTGTCAGTGTCGAAATACGAGGGCGGGTCAATAAGTCCGTGACTTTCGGATTAAAACACAGATTTTTTGATAAAAAAATAATTTTATTTTTCAACGTAGTCTCCCTTGAGCTCTATACACTATGTCCAACGCTTCTCCAATTTTTTTATCCCTTCCAAAAAAAATGATTTGTCGAGGTCCTCAAAATAGGCCTTTGTTTGCGAGATGACTTCATCATTGGAGTCAAATCTTTTTCCACCAAGCCATTTCTTCAGGTTTGGGAACAAGAAGTAGTCGCTCGGAGCCAAATCTGGAGAATAGGGTGGATGAGGGAGCAATTCATAGCCCAATTCATGGATTTTTGCCATGGCAACTGCACATGTGTGCACCCTTGCATTGTCTTGGTGGAAAAGAACTTTTTTCTTGGCCAAATGAGGTCGTTTTTTTTTCAAATCGTCATTGAATCGGTCCAATAAGTTGGCATAATATTCCCCATTGATTGTTCTTCCCTTTTGAAGGTAGTCAATGTGGATTATCCCGCGTGCATCCCAAAAAACAGTCGCCATAACTTTATTGGCTGACAAACCCACCTTGGCCTTATTTGGCGCCGATTCACCCTTAGAAACCCACTGTTTTGACTGTTGTTTGTTCTCTGGTGTGTTGTGATGGATCCATGTTTCGTCCACGGTTACAAAACGGCGCAAAAACTCCTCCATATTGCGATTAAACAACGCCAAACCTTCCTGTGAAGTTGTTACACGATTGCGATTCCGCACCCATCTTGCGGAAAGCTTTCTCATGCCCAAGTGATCATTCAAAATTGAAACCACTGAGCCATGCGAGATCCCTACGGCTTCCACAATCTCTCGCACTTTCAATCTTCGGTCGGCCAACACCATATCGTGAATTTTTTCGATTGTTTCGGGTGTAGAGACCTCAACTGGGCGTCCAGGACGTTCGGCATCTTCAGTGCTTGTACGGCCACAACGAAATTCAGTAAACCACCTTTTTACCATTGAAATCGATGGTGCAGAGTCCCCATAGTATTTATCAAGCTTAGCCTTGGTCTCGGTAATGGTTTTTTTTCGCAAGAAATAATGCTTAATAAGCACACGAAATTCACTTTTTTCCATTTTCTCCTCAAATTAGTGAGTAGTCTGATAAAAATAGCTGTCAAATACAAACTAACTGACGCAGCAAGTTTAAATTTTGACAGGAGTCAACTGACAGATGCCCTCGTAATATGTTCAAAAAAAAACTTGTGTTTGGACCACCTGTTATACACTCGTGTAATGAAAGTGATCTGAGCGACTTATTATGAAAGAAAAGGTAGCTAACTTTGTGATGACAATATGAACTAAAACTATCACAGATAATGAAGTGTCAAAGGAATCACAGTCAGTGAGGCAACATGCAGGTTATCTTTTTCAAAATACCGCCAGTGAATATAATTTCATCGTTGTTGTCAAACAATACCGAAAAATATGGCCAACTTCAGAGTTATAAACTTTTTACACTGTAAACCTCCCCAAAAACTCGTCAACATTCCGATCGCTCCTCGGTGGTGCAGTTTTAAAATAGGAAAGTCCATGATTGATCGGAAGTTCGCAGTCCAATATTGGTTAATTTCAAGTCTGTCTATGAAAGCGTAGTGAGAAGTGATTATGGTCGGCAATTTTCCTTGGTTGCCGTGATGGTTTTCGACACAGTTCTTTAGGAAACTCAATACAAACAAGACTCATAATCATTCAAACGTAATCCTTCAAAGCTATTTATCTGTTGTGATTTTGCGGGCATAATCACGGAGTGGAAGCAGAATAGCCATTATATTCTGTTCACAATAAAACAAAAAGATTTACATTTCATCCTTAAGAAACGACACTCAACACTAATGTGTTGAAAATTACGTCCTCCATAGAAGGGAGCTCGATAGCAATTTCACTAACTGCAGAGATCTAATAGTAGAGGCTCAGATATATCTTGAAGTGTTGTCATCAAATGAATAAAATATTCTCGTTTTAGAAAGAGGAAAGAACCTTTCGCCTTCCTATTCTTCTACAATATTTTGTGTGATTTTAACTTAGGTGGTATTATTATTGTATAAATGGTCTTTTTCAAATGAAGATAAGTGTTTTGTTTTATATAACAGATAAAGGACTGTGAGTTTATGTTTATTGGTAATAATTTATTTAAAAAAAACATATTGTCATACGTACATAGAATAGAATATTAGATTAAATATTTGCTATATTAGTACATTCCTCCTTCAATAATTGAATCATATTTGAATAACTATGAACCTAGTTTTAATTTTTCAAAAGCAAATAATATTGCTATAAACAATTATTTAGATTCGGTTGATTGGTATTCTTTACAGTCTACAACTTAAAGAAGTCTATGATACATTTTTGAGCACATTCGACAATGAAATTACCCAGTTCAATTACAATAATACAATTACAATATTTCCAATTACCATGGTATAAAAAAAGTTTGGATAACTTAAACAATGCGCGTTTATATTATTTAGAAAGTCCAACTCTGATTTAGACAAAAGACGTTTTTGCCAATTGCGCCGCGAGTATGAATTTGTATACATATAAACAATATGAAATGAACAATGAGTCTAAAATTGCAAGTGATCCTAAAGGTTTCTAGACATTTTTAAAGAGTTAACGCAAAATATGGAATTTAGAGGTACCGTCTCTTGTAGCATTGCTTCAACTTGTGAGTTCTTTGCAAAGTTTTTAGAATCAGTTTTTGTTGATGACTCTAATCCATTTCTTTCTTTTGATCATGATATACGTCATTATAACATATTAATTGGATCACTCTATCTTTCGATTAACGATATTTTAAAAGGCACGTAAAAGATTTGAACTCCTGCCTAAGTGCGATCTCTGACCTTATTCCATTTCATGTTCTCAAACAGTGCAATTTATCTTTCTTTCTCAGTAGCAGAAATATCGACGGCTCAATCAATTTCTTGGAGGCCGAAATCAAAGATAACAATTTAGTTGCAGTTCCAACGAAGTCCCTGTGCCAAAGATCTTGCAAGTCTTCAAAAATTCATTGTCTATTGATGTGCCCGATGAAAAAATTGAGAGATGCTATGTAAAGAATATGCAAAGCAAAAAAGGACATAACAGCTCTTCCAAGAAATCAATAACACTGGGCAACAATGAAAAATGCTCGGACACACTGAATAGTGTTTCTTATAGTACACTACCTGTAGATAACGGGAAAAATAATATTTTGCTAAGGTCACGTGCAGCAACCTAACGGCACACACTTTTACATCTTTATCGAACGAGGTCAGTTCTAATAGAATCGCACATCGTTTGAATCGGTTTTTCTGTTAGTAATTTAAAAAAATAATATTAGAAGTGCATTAAAGTGATAAAATTCCACGATCTTGTGTTAATTGTCCAGATTTATTCTGCTATATTTGTGGAGAATTTACACCAAGCTTTCCGAAAAAAGAAAATAACACCATTTATTGAAAAGTGTTACTTTTCTTATTTTAAATTTAAAATAAACCATCAGGATAAACTCTGGGCACCACACATTTACTGCCTTAGGTGTCACCGACAGCTAACTGGTTGGTTTAACGGGTCATTTTCTGCAATGCTTTTTGGAATGCCTATGATATGGAGAGAGCTCCAGAGTCACACAGATTGTTACTTTTGTTGCACCAATGTGAAGGGATTTTCTCGAAGATCAAAGCATTCCATAAAATATGCAGGTGTCTCTTCTGTTACAAGACAAGCACCTCATACAGAAGTTCTGCCAGTTCCAAAGCCACCTTCCGGACGCCTTTCGGACACAGAAATAAGTTTATCATATTGTTCAGAAGAAATCATGGATGATCCCGAATTTGAGCTCCCTACATCTTCTAATGCACCACATCTCTTCAGTCAGATTGAGCTTAATGACCTCGTCAGAGACTTGGATTTGTCAAAACAAAAGTCTGAAATACTGAGCTCAAGGTTAAAGTAGTGGAATCTGCGCAAGCCTGAGTATTGTAATGATATTAATGGCTTAATGCTGTCACTGGGTTATGAGCACAAAACCGAAGAATGGCGGCTATTCATCGACGCATCAAAGGCTAGTTTGAAAGCTGTATTGCTTCATAATGGTAATAAGTTTCCTTCAATACCTCTAGCGCATGGTGTGAATTTAAAAGAAACCTACAATGTCATGAAATTTATATTGGAAAAAATTTAATATAAAAAATATAACTGGTCGATATGTTCGGATTTAAAAGTTGTAGCTCTACTTCTTGGACTACAACTAGGTAACACCAAATTTTGTTATTTTTTATGTGAGTGGGATAGTAGAGCACGATCGGAGCACTTTGTGAGAGTAGATTGGCCTATAAGAACAAACTTTATTTGTGGAGAAAAAAATATAAGGAATCCTTCATTGATCGAACCACAGCGTGTTATTCTACCACCATTACATATCAAATTGGGTCTTATAAAAAACTTTGTAAAGGCGATGAAGAAAGACCAATCTGGTTTCAATTTTTTTAAACAAAAGTTCCCATCACTAAGCGAAGCAAAAATTAAAGAAGGTATTTTTGTGGGTCCAGACATTAGAAAGCTTATAAAAGATCCAGCTTTCATTCCTACTCTGGATTCATTAGAAAAACAGGCCTGGTGTTCATTTGTGAAAATAGCAGAAAACTTCCTAGGTAACAATAAGACTCCAGGTTACGCAGATGATGTAAAGAAAATGGGATGCAACATGTCGCTAAAACTTCTTTTTTTGCATTCTCATCTCAATTTCTTTCCTGAAAATATGGGTGATGAAAGCGATGAGCACGGCGAGCGATTCCACCAAGACATTGCTGCAATAGAGCAACGGTACCATGGAAAATGGGAGCCATCAATGTTGGCAGATTACTGCTGGTCGCTTATAAGAGAGACTCCGAGGTGTTCTTATAAACGGAATTCAGATGCTTACAAAAAAAACAACAAAATTTTACAAGAAATAACATTTTTCGGTAATATTTTTGGTTAAATTCTTAAATTCAAAAAAGCGTTTTCTCACAAAATCCCGATGTGACCCGGCTATTTTATATAGTTTTCCTGTTTCTATAAACTCCAACGATTACGAATCACACGATTTTATCTCCAAGTAAAAAATAAATATTTTTTTTGTTGACCAGTGAAATTTGTGTTAGGTTTACTGACCCCTCACCCAAGCAGTGAATAATGCAAGTTAACGTCAGCAAAATTTCCAATATCACTCCCAACAACATTCACACAATTGCTCGCATCTGCTGACACCGTGTCTGGGTCCACATGACACCTTTTGGATTCCGTCACATACGAAATGAAATGCGACGACCAACATATTGTGGGAACATCTCGCCAACCACCTGTGGGAACACACAGCTAACGGATGTCCGCAGCTAGCTGTAATTAGGTATTTAAGCTTTAGGAAATAAGTAGTTATCTGTTCATTGTCAAGTATCTCTTTGAAGGCAGTCACGCTGACTGCGAAATAAATATTTTTTTTAAAAATAAAACTTTATGTTTTTATAATTGCATGAGAAAGGAAAACAGGAAAAAAAGATCAGCTGTAACATTATCAGGAGAATGGCCACAGCAGCAGAAGCGTCAGCGGTAGCGGCGGCAACAAGGGATTCATTTATATTAACGATGCGATGACCAAATATACGCGGACGCTCTTCTATGTTATTCTTAATCTTAGTAATTCAAATTGTGAAAAGGTATTCACAAACAGCACTTACTGCAATAACAAACTTTTTGTTGTTCACCAGAATGTGAGAAGTCTAAGAGAAAACTTTTCATCCCTTCTTATCCACCTAAATTGTTTTTTGTGCATTCCAGATATCGTTTTTGTCTCTGAAATTTGGATTTATGGCTTTGAAATTAATGACTACCACTTGCCAGGTTTTAATTTCTTTGCAAATCCTAATGAAGGTTACGCTGCAGATGGTGTCGTGTGCTTTGTTAATGAGCAATACAAAGTTGTTGAAGCAGAGAGGATCGATTTTAAGAGTGCGGACAATCTACTTAAAGGTCTCTATAGAATTTAACAATGTTGAATATGTATTTTTATGTGTTTATAGACTATTGTACATATGTTTTATGTTGTGACGTATATTGAAGAATTTTCTTGGCTGTTAGAGAGCCTAAAATCTAAAAATCTTATTACATACATTGGGTGATTTCAACTTAAACTTACTAGATAACAGTGATACTGTATCTAACTACTCGTATTTAGCCCTCTTGGGATCGCACGGACTATCCTGTTTTATAACTGAACCTATGAGGATGGTGTCGGGAAGATGTTCGGATCACATTTATGGTCGTTTTTCCAATATTTCCAGCTCCTGTGAGAAGTGCATATTCGATCTTAAAATCTCCGATCACACTATGACAGGGTTATTAATTAACTCTTCCTTGCGGGAAAAACATAGTAATGAAAATGCAATCAAAATAGCGAGAAATGTTAATTTTCTCAAGCTAAAAAACATTCAAAAAGTTGGGGTGATGTTTATTTGGAAAATGATCCGTCTGTTCCTTATGCACTGTTTATTAGTCTTCTCTCTAATCATATTCCCAACTGCACCTCCATTTTATACTTGAAAAAATTTGCAAAAAACTTAAAACTTGGATATCATCTTAATAAGGTGAGGTGTAAAAACAAGCTTCGAATAAAGTGTTCAAAATATCCTTCCGACCTTAGGTTGAGTAATCGATACAATAAACTATGCTCCCAACTTAAAGCGTGGAAGAACACCTCTTCAGAAGAAGGGGACATACACCATCTGAACCGGCGGATTTATGCATGTTGAGATCTTTAAGTACTCTTGCTACTACATGAGTGCGAAAGTGGATTCGTTCCATTGTAGATTCGACGCACTCAAGTGTAAACAATCTGTGAGTGTTGAGCTAGCTGCAAAGTGTGCAGCAAGCAGATTGGCCTTATCCAAAGAGCTGACAGCTGGAATGTTATTGTAAATGAGCATTGGGTTGGAGGATGAGGCAGAATTTCTAATATTTTTGACGAACGACCAAACATTTTTACTACCTTTGGGACATTGCAGTATTTTTTGCCTCAGTTTTTGGTCATATTGGAATTTCACAGGCTGGAGAAAGACGTTGCAGTCATTTCTGGCTCGTTTAAACTTTTTTCGGTTTTCCTCTGTCGGGTTGGTCTTATAGGACCGAAAAAACAATTCTCTAACCCTGACAGCCTCCTTACAGCTCGAGTCATACCATGCCTTTTCTTTTGGTTTGATACTCTTCATCCGATGAGGGATAAAGCATCTCATTCCAAAGAGAATAGTGTCAGTGATAATATCAGCAGCGGCATCCACGTCGTTATCGAGGAAACATAACGACCAGTTAAAATTCCTAAAGAAATATTTGAGTCCGCTCCAATTGGCTTTCTCGTATTGCCATACGATTCTTTTAGGAATCTTTTCTCTAACTGTGTGGTAGGCGTACGAGAATTTAGTTGATATGACACAGTGGTCCGACAAGCCTAGAGGGCAGAGCACATCAACGGCGTACTTATCAGGGTGAGAAGTTAAGAACAAGTCCAGGGTGTTGGCGGTATGACTATAAACGTCTGGTATTCGTGTGGGCTCATTTACAAGCTGGGTTAAACTATTTTCCGCAGCGAAGATCTCAACACACCGTCCTTCGGGTGTTGTCTGTCCAGAATGTGGAAGCCACCCGGAATTGTGGATATTGGAATCGCCCGTAATAACAATTTCAGTATGAGGATACAGGGATACAATTCTTTGAATGGAGTCAGACAACGCATCAAACTCGTGAAAGGTCGAGTTGCTATCCAGTTTGGGGTTTCTGTATATAAAGCAGTAGTGGATAATTTGCTTACGGAGATGGAATTTTAACCACATGAGATTGAATTCCGGATAGGAACAGGGACTACATTGTGGTGGAGTTCGGTAAGCTACAACACTACACACGTAAATGGCGAGACCGCGGTGAGAGAAGAATAATGGCACTAGTTCGTAGCCAGGTAGCTTCAGATCGGAGTGATCTGAGAGGTGTGGGCAGGGATCTACCAGTGTTTCACTAAGTGCCAAAACAGCTGGTCTATATTTGCAGACGTGGACGTACGCAGAAAAGTGATTACCTTTTAGCCCGCGTATATTGGCAATATCCACTCTGAATTTCCGAGTCATTATAAAGAAAGAAAAACACCGACGTTACTAAGCGCAGATGTGAAGTACAATTTGAGAGTTGGTTTACCGAATCAAATTGTTGTAGGTGTTATGCTGCGCTTACAACAATACGAAACAGCACACCAAGAAAATTCATACCCACAGTCCGCTATCCTTCGGTTGTTACATACACTCAGTCACTGCACACGCTGTATGACAATGTAATACAGCAACGACAGTGACCGAGTGCAGGCAACCGTAATTAAGATCAGGGGCAGGAAGGATGTGATGCCAGCACTGTGGATGTGGATTTCGGTTTCACTGCGCGTTGTTGTTGTTTTTGTTTTTTTTTTCTCCACTCGAGGAGCGAATTTCACAGTGCACTTGTGTGTGTGCACTTGTCGATGGTCAGCTCGGCACTTAGGCATAGCTCAAAATAATGTGAAAATAAAAATACACAGAATACCGAAAGCAAATCTGAACGGAAAGTTTACAATAAAAGCTCTAAATACATTTGCAATACCCATATTAAGTTACTCTTTCGGGATTTTCAACTGGTCAGCCGCTGAACTCCAGACAATACAACGAAAAATAAGGACTATGCTAACATCTTTTAGGCTTCATCATCCCAAATCGTACATCAAGAAGGTAGGGCGGAAGGGGCCTACTAGATTTACAAACTTTGCATGACAACCAGATACAATTCTTCCGTAACTATTGTACTTTCATCTCAAATCAGAAAGATCTGCTCTGATTAAAGCAATAACTGAAGGATACACCACTGAACTTAAATGGAAACTTCGAGAGATCAGCAATAGACAGGAATACGAGACAGAACAGCTGGGCAATAAAACCCATACATGGGCAGTATTACAGGACGCCTAATAGCGATGTAGGGTAAGGTAAGTAAGGTAAGTAAGTAGGGTAAGTAAGAATGGCTGTTGGAAATACCAACCCACTTAGGACTATTGGCCACGTGGATCTATGATCCTCTTACTAATGGAACCAGTTTGAGGTTATGATGAAGCGTTGGAGACTGTTAACGTCTATATTTTTTAGATCGTTTAGATTGTAGAAGAAAGTGAAGTTTTCTTCTCTGGGAGTGAGCTGAACGTGTACAGAGTAGGCGGAGGATTGTCTTCTCCTATTCCTCGTCCATACAGCTTCTGCAGAAATCGTTTGTAAATGCGCCAAGCCTTCTTGCGTGCTTGCCTATGAGGCAGTGTCCAGTGATGACACCTATGATGGGGCTGAGATGTATCTTATTTAGAAGGATCAGACTTAGAGCGATTAAGATCCGATTTTGATCAGATCTGTTTCGTCGCTAGACATGTTGGTCTAAGAGTCCACCTAAGGTCTGTTCTTTTATTGGCATCCAGCTTTAATGTTAGTTTGCGCGTAGCGATTGGTATACCTATGCTACCCTTTTCCGGTAGAATAGGTAGAGTAGTTCCAATTTTAGAGAGTTAATCGGCTCTACAGTTCCCTGGAATGTCTCTGTGGCCCGGCACCCAACAAAGGTGAAGGTTGAACTGCTCTGCCATCTCCATAAGAGATTATCGGCATTCAAGGACGGTTTTAGAATTTAATGAGACCGAGTCCAGGGGCTTTATAGCTGCCTGACTATCCGAAAAGATGTGGATATCCTTTGCAGATATCACGTTTTTCCTCAGCCAAGACAGAGCTTCTTTAATCGCCAAAATCTCCGTCTGGAACACGCTGCAGTGATTTGGAATACGGAAAGAAAGGCTTAGATTTAGCTTATCTAAGAAAACACCGCCACCAACTCCGCTATCGGTTTTAGATCCATCTGTGTAGAGATGGATTGACTTGTCCTCCATGAAAGCATCTTCCTCCCAAAAGGATTTAGAGGGGAGTTTTTGTCAAACCAAAGTTCAGGTATTGTTTAATCGATGTTCTCTGTGAGGGTTCCTAATGTATTAAGAATGCTGGCGTGGCCAAATGAATTATTTGTCCATTGCAGTCGCAGCTATTTGCCTGCTGAAAATATCGAGGGGTGTCAAATGAAACAGAATGTCTAATGCCGCAGAGGGGTAGACCGCAATTCTCCGCTTATGCATAGACATGCTGTTCTTTGGACTTAGTTTAGTTAATGCAGTTCACAGCACGATAATATTGATAAAATAATGTCACACAGATGGTTGTTAAAAGGTGAACTGTATGCCGAGACTGAAGCGTTTATTGTTGCAATTTAAGACCAAGTAATACCAACGAAAAATTATCAAAGGCATGTCATTAAAGATTACAACGCAATGTGTGTCGCAGATGCAAAAGCCAAACCGAGACAATATATCACGTGATATCAGGTTGCACGAGCCTAGCTCAGAGTGAATACACAAAAAGGCATAATAACGTCTTTAAGATTCTTCACAGGAAGATACTTGAAAAACATAAACTCCCGGTAGATAAAACACCTTATCATGCATACGACCCCTCCACGGTAGTGAAAAATGGGAACAACAAACCGCAGAATTCATTGACTTGAAGTGGAAATTAAACGTAACTGGAGTCTGAAGGATGTTAAAATAATCCCTATAATCATCAGCGCTGAAGGATTAATGTACAATAATCTGAGAGACCATATGAAGTTACTGGGACTGACACAAAACATCATTGATGCAATGCAAAGAGCTGTAATAATGTGTATTTGGCTAAGGCCTCCAAAATATATTGTAAATACCCTAAAATGAGGGAAAAATAATAATAATAATGTTTCACTTCTTCAAACCCATAGGAACTTTTGCACAAATTGTTATCAGACATTCATTATTCATTAGCTAAGATCTAAACATAGTTTAGTTTAAGGTAACAGGACAGGTAAAGCAAACTCTAGAACAAACTAGAAAAATGAGCTCAAAACATTATATTCCACAAACGGCTGAAATTCTATTCCAATCGTAATTTTCCCAAAGAACATTATGCAAAAACTTTAGCCACGGTTATTAGACCAAAATAAGATTGATTGTACAATTTAACAATATAATCCGTTGAGTGTATAATCTTAAACGTTTTGATCATATTTCGGGTTACGAAAGACATATCTTATACACCTATTTTAAGTTTTGAGTGTTTAAAATTTTCATAAAATTTTGATAACAAAAGAGCTAACATATCTTTACCACAAAATCACATTTACCAATTTCGAGTCATTAGTTAATGCGTTAAAATTTTTATTTCGCTCAGTTTATGGTCTTTGCGTATGTTGTAATTATTTTTCTTTACATATTGGTCGGTAGGTGATAGATCGGAGTGGTAGAAATATATTTACTCACGCCATTCGTGGTTGAAGTCAGAGTGAAAAGTTGTTTGCCGAATTGTGCTTTTCAAAAATAGAAAATACAAATCAAATTTATTTTTCTTAAAATCATATCTGTAGCTCTTTGAACAGTTAAATGTAAGTATTATATAGTTAAATAAATATTCGATAATAGTTGATTGTTTAGCCTTCAGATTTTTTTAAAAAGTTGCCATATGGCAACATTAGGAAGATTTCAAGTGAATTTTTTTAATAGCAAACGAACAAAATGACATGCGAAGAAGGACTAACGGAGGAAGACATTTGCCAAGCTATAAAAATGGATTGGGAAGAATCTGATGAAGAGGTATCTCAGGGTGATATTGAGAATATTTTAATAAAAGACATGCAGTTAGAACACGTTACACAGTCGATTGTTGACGACTTTGAAGACCTGATTGCTCACGACATCTATGTAACATATAGAACTGCAGAATTAGAGGATGCAGAAGAGGTTTTAACAAACGAAAATGAAGCTGATACTAAGTAGAATACGGCGTGAAAAAATTGACCTTTCAAAACTTATTTGGAGAAAGAAATCTATGGAAATTGTTGATTCTGAATGGAAACATACCCCTCAATATTTGAATGAAGTGAAGCTACCTTCACAATATTTCTTGGATTTCTTCGATGACGAAATTATCAACAACATAGTGATGAAAACAAATCAATAGGCATTACAAAAAAATGATTTGGAGCTGTGTGCAGATTCAAAGAGGATTCGTAAATTCATTGGCAATGTTGGTATGCCAATTTACAGATGTTTTTGGAGCTATGAATTGCGATATGAAAAAGTTGCTTCTATTATTCAATTCTGAACAACAACTTAATGGCAAAAAAAAGTGTTGAGGTTGGTTATGATAAATTGTTCAAAATACGACCTTTATTGGACAATCTAAAGAGTAAGTACAATGCGATTCCCAATATCGACGAACAGTTGATGAGCAAGTCATACCATATAAAGGTCGGTCTGACTGAAACAATATAATCCAAAAAACCCGCACAAATGGGGTTTCAAAGTCTTCACGCGTGCCGGATCATCAGGCATTATTTACGATTTTGCTATGTATGTCGGCTTGAAATTTCTTCTGATATTATTTTGTACTTATGCAGCGCTATGCCTCAAAACGAAAATTTCAAAGTCTACTTTGATAGCTGGTTTACATCGATTAGTTTAGCTGTTGCATTAAAAAATCACGGAATTCTGTGTATTGATAAAATTCGGAGAAACCGTCATGGGAAGACAAATATGGCTGATGCAAAAAACTTGAAAAAAAGCGGAAGCGGTTTATTCGACTATCGTGTCGAACAGACCCACAATATTGCTTCAGTTACCTGGTTTGATAATCGTGCTGTTCATTTAATTTACACTTTTTGTAGTTATAAACCTCTTGACAAATGTCGCCGTTGGAGCAAGAAGGATAAAAAGTACATAGAAATCGAACGCCCGAACATCGTCAAAGAATATAATAAATTGATGGGAGTGATGGATTTCATGGATATGTTGTCCGAATTATATAGAACCAATCACAAATCCACACTTCTTAAATTTCAAACCATCGTTGCTCAAACACTTACCACAACACGTGTATAGATATCAGCGAAGAAAAGAGGACGACCTGGACGACAATTACCGGCAGTAGCAAATACATCCGACGACGAAACTATGGCATCACCATCATCATCGGGATTTTTAAAGCCCACATCCTCTCGCAATTCTACGCCAACAAATGTTAGACCCTCAGTGCCTCCAAACGATCTGCGATATGATTGTGTTGATCACTGGCCAATTCACTGTAAAACAAAACCGATGCCGCTTCTGTCGAACTGGCTATAGTCGTACAAAATGCAAGAAATGTGACATGGTTCGCTGCTTAACCGAAGAAAGAAACTTTTTTTTATCATTCCACAAATAAATTTTATCCCATTTTCACATTAAATTTTCATAGTATAAAGAAAAAAGTGTTGAACATTTTTTTTTATTATCTTCCCAATGTCGCCATATGGCAACATGCTAGAAAACAAACTTCCGGTTACCGAAAATATTTCTTTCTCCTTTTTGCTTTGAGGAGAGTCTCTAAATCTAAAATCCGTCGTCAACAATTTTTTCTCTCTACTATAACTGAAAATTCTTAATCTTTTCAGAAATACAATTATTAGTATTATAATTTTTTTTTTCTTCTTCCCATATGGTTTACAAATTCAGATAATAAAACAATTGTTGTTATTTGCTTACTTATTTATTTATTTACTTTGCTTACTTATTTCATTTTAACACAGTCTACTAACTTAGTATTTAGCTTTAAGCTGTTTTAAAAAATCTGCATTGCCAAATAAATTGAAATTGATATTGCAACAATACCTAACATGAACAAATATCTGAATTTAATATTACATAGCTATTGTACATTATTTACCTGTGTTTGCCCCCGACTTTGCAACATTATTCATTACTTTCTTCATGGCAAAAGCCAGTCGTTTAGAATCAGTGAGTCAGAGTCTAGTAAGCCTAATTCGAACTAATAGGAGTGTGAATATAAAATGTCGATTTTACTAACAGATGGCTTAACTATCGTATAAATACAACATATGGATTGTGTCAATGATAACAAATATGGTAGTTATTTTGGGGGTAAACATCTGTCAGTAAAATCCAGTATGTCATAGGTTATGATTGTACTAACAATATTTTTGTTGTCGCTTTGAAAATGTCGAATTTTGTGCCAGGTAAGGACCATTTGCGGGCAGTTTTATTACATTTTTTTTTTAAATAAAACCGCGTCTGAAAGTCATCAATTGTTAATGGAAGTTTATGGTGGACGTTGGTTTGTTCGCTTCAAAAGAGGTGATTTTGCCATCGACAACAAAGACCGTGGAATACCAGAGAAAAAATTCGAAGTTGCAGTTTTGCATGCATTATTAGATTAAAACTTGACTTAAACACAAGAACAGCTAGTAGAAGCATTCAAAGCTAATTGTCGTACAAATGTTTCCAAACGTTAAAAGCCCTGAGAAAGATTCAAAAAGAAATAAAATGGGCTCTATATTAACTAAAAGAAAGAGATATCTTAAGGCCGTAAACCATTTAGGAAATGTAGCTTGAGCGGCACAAAAGAAAAGGTTTTTTGCATCGAATTGTTACTGCCGATCACAAGTGGATCTCTTTCGATAATCCCAAGCGCAAAAAATCATGAGTAGACCCAGGCCATCCGCAAAATCCACAGAAAGAAGGTTAGATTGTGTATTTGGTGGCAACAGAAGGGAATGGATTACTAGGGATTGCTACCGTCAACAACTGATAATACTAAATCGAGCGTTGAAGCAAATGCTCGCCCACACTTTGCACACCAAGTAAAAAACCATTTGGTAAATATTAATTGGAAAGTTCTGCCCTACCCACCGCATCCCCCAGGCTGGGCCCCTTCTGATTGCTACTTGTTTTTTCGGGCTTTCGGGGAACAGCACTTTCATTCTTACGAAGAAGTGAAAAATTTGCCTCAAAAGACGAGCTCTGATATTGGCACTGAATCTATCAGTTGCAAGAAAGATGGGAAAAATTCAAATTTTAAATGAGTTTTTAATCAAAACAATCTTCATTTCATAATCACACACCTATTACATAATATTTCTTCTATGCTACGAGCACATCCTGCTATTGGCTCGTCTCTCAATAATTATTGGGGTATTTGAAAAGATTTATTGTTCTGTTTGCCTTCGCTCCGCTTGAAAATATTGAGATACGAGTACATTGCACTGCTTAATTACCGCATCCGATATCTGATGCCAACTTCGAATGGTTGGTGTGTAGTATCCTTCACCCAAACAATCGAATGCGCCAAGACCACTAATTAAAAGACTTTATTAGTTTCTTCTGCAAATTAAAAGAATTTTTGAGTATACATACTCGTAACTTGCATTTCACACTCCATCTACCTCAAAGAGATGAACTGACTTTTATTGGAAATTTTTTTTCAATAAATTTAGTGTAAACAAGTGAAGGAACTTGTTCACAAAAATCGCCATCTGCGCGGGAGCTGGTATTGTTTATGCTGGTATGTACGATACTAAAGCTTTAACTGCTGAGAGTAGGGCTATAATGAGGTGATTAATTCTCTGATAAATTTAGGACCGAAGAAACGAGCTAAATATTTACTGAAAATGTAAACAGCGATTTTGTTGGAAATTTGTGTACCAGCATTATTTGACCAGCATTTATTATATTGTAGCTCTGAGTGAGACAAATCCTTAGAGATTGTTGCGTGAAAATTCGTTATTAGATCACGAAAATTTGCAATCACAACAAGAGATTATTAAGCTGAAACTTGTTTTTCAAATTGTCCAAGGAATAGAGATTTGGAACTGTTTTTCTAATAACAAAAGCTGATAAGTCATGAAGTCGTTAATTTTCGAATAAAGTTTGCCACAAAACCGAGACCGAAGTGTTTATAATGCACTATTTTCGATGATTTGTAAATAAGCATATTCCCTGTTGAAATTCCTGTTGGTTAGGATTTACGAGTAGTGTTAGTGCTAATATTTGTGGATTATTCGCAAGGTGGTTGTCATCTCCTACTATTTATGCAACAAAATAGAGACATTAAACATAACGATACTTTGATCAATTTTGTACACGTGCGATTTTAGATTCGTCACAATGATAAAGCAAAAGAATTACATATCATTGTCTGGAATCTATTTCTGAACTTGACGGACAGCATTAGATAAACTATGTAGTTTTTCTATAAAATATTGTGCTTCATTCACTGATTTAAAAAATATAACTGGTTATATGATACACACGAATGAAAACGAGAACCTTCTTAAACAATATAACATTCACTATTTAAGGGATAAAAATTTTAATTTTCATTATAAATCATCTACTATATTTTTTGAGACACAGCGAACCTCAACGAACCTTATGGGAACTTGTTCCAAGAGGACGAAGCTGAGAAAATGCGAACAGTCCTCATCCCAAGCCATATATTGTAAATACATATTGGAGTGTTTGTTTGTCTATGGACTAGCAAGCCAATCGGAAATGGATCTATATTAAGATCTTGAAAAAGACCTGAACTTTAGGTATCAAAAAAAAAATTACAACTTTTCTAAAAGCTTAAACTCTCATCCATAAAACTACAGATATCTCCGATTAGAGAACGAGATTTGGCTGAACGGGGATGAATTCCACTCACCCTAAACTAGAGAGCCAACGTGAAAACCTCGTGATTTGAAGGCCAGCGACAATAATTCACTCGAAGCGTTTAAAAAAAAATGGACACGAAGTCCAAAATGATAATACGGGCAACTAAAGATAAGGAGACGTTGTTCTATTAACGTCCGAAACAAATGAGGCTCTTTGGCGTTGTTGATTACTACTGCATCCACCGAAAGTAGCGGCCCTACCTTCTGCACCTACCCGAATATAATACCGACGTCTTACTTATTTGCTAACTTACTTAAATCTTACTCATGTTGATTGAAACCGAAGAATCTTCGGTCTTCGAGCCTAGCCGTATAACGGGTGACCAGATAGCAATGATAGTTTTTCCATTTATTATGTTCAGCAGCTGCCAAAGTTACCAATTACATCCAGCTGCCAAAATATTCAGGAAGGTTTGCCATTTCATCATGCATTGTTTTACACTTGCCGCACGTGCGGAAATCATTCAAAAATATTATCGGAATTCCGGCTCAGTTGTAAATACGCAATGTGAATTTCGTCGTGAGGTCGGTCGTCATCATGGGTTCAGTCTGCAGGTAATTCGTCGCATCGTGGAAAAGTTTGAGCGTGAATACACTCCTTTAAATCTTAAGCCACCAACCGGAGAGAGATTGGTGCGAAATGAAGAAAACATAGCTGCCGCCGTAGCTGCCAGTATAGAGGAAGATCCAGAAATATAGATTCGGCGCCGATCAGCTGAATTGGGTATCCCCAGAGAGTGAACTCGGATTATTTTGCAATTGGATTTAGGCGTACATCCGCATAAGATTGTGCTGACGCAAAAATTGAAGCCGGACGGCCATAGAAAACGCCGTGAGTTCGCTAATTGGGCGCTGGAATTGTTGGCCGAAAGTCCAGATTTTGGCCAAAAAATCATCATCTCGAGGCCCATTTGTGGCTCAGCGGCTATGTCAACAAGCAAAATTGCTATTATTGGAGCAAACACGATCTACAAGTGTTCAGGCAAGCATCAATGCATCCACAAAGATTCACTGTTTGGTGCTATTTATGGCATGGCGGTATCATCGGACCTTATTTCTTTCGGAATGCGGAAGTAGACACCGTTACCGTCAATGGTATCAGATATAGAGCGATGTTAACCGACTTTCTGTTGTCAGAGCTCGATAACATTGATATATCCGAGCTGTGGTTCCAACAAGACGGCGCTACATGCCATACAAGTGACGCAACGCTTAAAGTTGTAAAGGAGAAATTTGGCGACCGGGTCCTCTCACGGCGAGCGTTCATCAATTGGTCGCCAAGATCATGCGATTTGGCACCACTCGATTATTTTCGCTGGGGCTACCGCAAGTCCTTAGCCTGCGCTAACAAATCAACCACTTTGGACGAGCCCGAAGCCAACATTCGACACGCTATTGCCGGAAAAACGCAGCACATATTGGACCGAGTCATCAAAAATTGGACCGACCGCTTAAAGCACTGCCAGCGAAGCCGAGGCGGCCATTTGAATAATGTGCTATTCCACACCTAATGGCATGAACGTAGCTTCATAATAAAGCCAGAATCAATTTTATATCTCACAGCGTTGTGGTTTTATTTAAAAAAAAAATTTCCTATCGTTCTTATATGGTCACCCATTATCTTCTATGTCTGGGAAACTAACCACGTCTAACCAAGTCGGCCTCGTTGTCCAAGTCTCCTGAGCTAGCTAACTTGTGTGGCCCTTCTTATAGTCAGCTCGGGTTTGTCCTCATTTATGGCTATGTGCATTTTTTCTGCTTCTATTCCAATACTAGCAGACGCCTCAGTGATACCTTGCTGCGTTATCCCAATGAAATCGATACCATTTTACTTAATATGCATCTGTACAGCTTGTATCTATCCATGCTGTCATCTACGGACTCAAAATCGATAAAAAAGTGGCGAGGAACAGTCTAGACTTTAAATTGGAACAGACATTGTCTGAATATTTGTTCAACTCTGGACTTAAACTTTAAGACTCAGATAGATGACAAGTTATTTGGGAAAACGGATGCCTCTATAATTGAGGAAGTTAAGAGGATCACCGTTCTTTTGGAGGTTTTGATTGTGATTTTCCATTCATCTTATTCTCGTTAATTATTTTCCTTCGAAGTACAATAGTATGAATTATTTGCTTCTTTTTGCTTGGGTTTGTCCCATCCTCTTATGCAGAACTTCTCCATAAGCAATTTGTTTAGCTAAAGGGTTTCCCAAAAGTCACGCAAAAATTAATATAGATAGAAAACACAGGTTTTTAATTAAAAATTGTGAACTTTTATTGATTTATAAAGTATACAGTATAGAGCTATGTATCGAATAGCATATCGGGTAAACGGCCTCTACGGCTTTGCTGGTACATACGCATTCTGATCACAAAAACGTGAAATTACACGACTAGGATATGACTCATGCAGTAATTGAATTGTTTTCTGGGTTATAATGCATGCGGCACAGTCTTGTTGAAACCACATATCGTCCACATCCATATCTTGCAACTTAGACTCAAAAAGCTGGTTTATAATGAGGACTATTAACTCTTATTGCCTAACCAGTCGTATTTTCAAAAAAGAATGATCCGATGATGCTTCCTGCCCAAATTCCGCAGCAAACAGTAACAAGTTTTTTCTAAGCAATGCCTCGTAGATTTTCTGAACCCCATCGACAACTTTGACGATTAACAAAGCCATCGCTGAGGGTTTACGAGTAAATTGCGAACTAAAGCTGCCAAACCTTCGTTATTTTTTAAATTTTGCTCAACAGTGAAAACACGTTGTTCTTTCGCATAGCACTCCATTTCTAATAATCTTTAACTGTCAACTGTCATGCCGTCTTTTTTTTCGTTAGCAACATTTGGGACACCATTTTCATGTTTTTACCTTCATTCTACATAAAATCAGAGGTTTCGTAGGTGTAGTCAGATGGAACTCTGCACGTTTCCTGACTGCTGCTTCGCTACAATAAGGCAGGTCTTCAGCACTTCACGACTTTTCAAGAGTCGTCGCCGCCTGTAAATACGCTGCTTCTGTTCTCTGTAGCAACAACCATAGTATGTATAATCCACAGTCTTTGAACCTTGTCATCGTTGTCCTTTTTCTTTTTTTTGCGGTATCATGAACAATGAACCTATGCTTATACAAAAGTCTTGGTTGCTTCGAAACAAATTACCTATTCTGGAATCACTTAGACGAATGTGATGAGACGCAGTAGCTCAATTCGGGGATGTGAGGGCTGACATTAAACCGCAGAAAGTCGTTATTGCTATCAGCTACAAGTGCGCTAAAGTAGCTAATATAAGGTATCTATTGATGCCAAATTTCAGTAAATGTCCCATAGAGTATTATAGTGTTGCTATTTTCTTTTTGGATAATTATATGAGACCACTTCCGGATAAAGTAAATTCCACTACAACTCCCTCGTGCTTTAACGATCGGTAGATTGAGCTGGAATGATGCAGAGACCGCCTACTGCAGCTGAACGATTGGTCAGAGTTCTGCTTCCTATTTCCTCAAAAGACTTGCACTCAAGGGCTACTATCTATAAAGCAGTCGAACAGGAGAAAAAGATGTGAGGCTGACATACCGCACAAAGGGACTCTAGATGCAGTAGAAAACGCAAGTGCTGAAAGCAACACCTTTGCTGCAGCGACCGCAAAAGAAGCAGGTCGGTGGAAACTGCAAGCATATAACATCTCGGAATAAAAACTACCTCCTTTTCTTTGATTCTTTACTACTACTCCACCAAAAGCAATATCCAAAACTGTTAAGTGCTATGATTCCAGAGAGATGATACAATAGTTAAAAGTGCAACGTAATAATCGCTGGACTTTTCACTGTTATCTTACTAATCCATTTACAATGTTAGCTATATACGAAACGAAGACAGCATGTAATCCTTTTAACCTTATCCCAGAGGAATGCTAACAAGATTATCAGTTAGAAAGTTCTATCTTAGAAATCGAATGCAAAGTCTCGACCTTTCTGAGGAGGAAGAATCATAGTCGGAAAAATTTAGGGAAGGCCTGGGTAAATCTGTCAGGACTCCAGCTGTGCCCAGAAAAGTAACATTAAACGGTGCGCTCACCAAATTTTTTGAACTGACATGTCTTTTCAGAAAAAACTGTATCAGATCACCTGCTCCATAGTGGAGCACTTTCAAATGAGAGTAGATCAGTTGAGATCTATTTGAAAGAAGACAGGAACCATTACAGATTGAGGCGAACAAATATAAAAGCTGAAGTCGAAGAGTGCCTCCTAAAATGTCTTTTGTGAACAAATTTAAAAACTCTGCGAAACCAACAGAATGATCAAAGTCATCAAAAAGAACAAAGCAGACAACCTTTACTCTTTCTCATTTCCCATGCAGTCAGATGATAACCGCCTTGCAACCAGCTCCTATAACTGAATCTGCAAATCACAAGTTTCTCTTGTACGAGTATTTGTCAGCTATTATGCCGATGGATTCAGGCTGGTAACGTAAGTAAAATCCATTTATACTTCAAGAAGGTACCGACCAGCCGCTGCCTACTTTGACGCCATATGTAAATTAGAGTGACGACTTAAAACAATGATAATGAACAGAACTTTGATGGCGGATGCTGACTGCGGTCAATAGGTGAAGGTCGGGTGAAAACTGTTTGCCCACAGTGTGGCTTCCTGTTGTATACTTCTATGTTGTATATTGGTTGACTCTCTACGTAACACTTTCAAAAGTTCAACCGTCTAGGCTCAGACAGCCCTATTCGTAATCGAAGATTGGTGCGTTAGAAATAGCTGATGTTGTTCTTTTCACAAGATGGACCAAGTTAACTGGTATGACTCTTCAGGTGTTAAAAAGGGTCGCATTTCATTTTCCCAATGTGTCTCCAGCTAGATATTTTTGTGTCAGTCTGGAAAGCATAATTATTTATTTTAAATATTTAAAGACGTGATCCTTTGATTTTGAACAAGCCTTTTACTTTGAAACTCGCGGGATCGTGAAAAACGGGCTTACTAAGCTTTCTAAGTTCCCATTGGCAATTGGGTATCACTATAGGCGGTCTCTAAAAGGACGGTAGCATTATAGGCCGCACACTGAGTGACTGTGTTTTTACGGGGAACTACGCTTTTGCTAAACAGCTAGGTGTGTTTAGCAAAAACTTTATTGAAATGAATATGTGAGGACTTTCCAAGATGCCAGCGCACTAAACAAGTCGAAAGACTGCAGATTGATTATTTACGCCTTAGCGGGGGCTTATCAACTGAATGCTCTTGACATAATTGATACAAAATCCTTTGATGCTTGAGCGTGCAGCAGACTGCAGGCAAATGCCGCTGATGCCGTTGGTATTCATCAACGAAGGGCTTACTTGTAATTCAATGAAAGATAGAGGAACTACATTGAACGGAATGTATAGGGAGTACAACAGGAATCTCTTTGTGCAAGTATTCTGTTCCGACAAAAACAAAACAGACTCTTTCTCGTGTAAATGGTATTTGTGTAAATGGCGTAAGTGTGTACGAAAATCCAAAGAAGTTTGCAATTTAACAACATCTGTTTTATCTTCCATGAGGCTACTTGAATGGAAGTGAATCGACCTGTATAAGTAGCCCGCTAGCAATACCCACCAGTAACTTCAACTGAATACGGCATTTTAGGGACTCAATTACACCAAAATGAGTCGAAAATCGAAAATTTCTAAATTTCATATTTCAAGCGTAAGATAAAAACCCGCTCTATCAAAATAAAGGTCAGATGGGTTTAATAAATATATGAGGGAATATCATGAAACAAGGAATCATCCACCTACTTGCTTTCTAACAAAGTTATTTTACACTCAGTAATAGGAGTACTTAAATATCAAAACTTTTTCCTATTTTACTCATAATGGGCTAAGGCTTAACCCTTGCCTTTTCACGGTTGAATAATATCAGCAGACGATCATAAATCGTATCCACCCGCCTCCAGCTCCGATTCCGGGTGACCTGCTACCTGGAAAATCATGAAGTGTGGAAAATTCGTGAGCTCGCCTGCATAATAAACAACCTGTACACAACAAGCACATCTTGCTTGGTGGCCCCACTTTTGTCAAAAACAAATTCTACCCTCTTCAGTGCTATACAAAAGCCTTCTCTAAAGGACATTTCATTTTTCAGGTAAACAACTTAAGGTATCGATTTTTTTCTCATACAAAATTCACGTACTAAATTCAGTACATTAGCACATATTTCAACATATCCACATGTGTGAAAGGGATTAGAGATACCAGCCGAAATAGGTGACCACTTGTTCTCACAAAGGACGTGATAGGTAAATTGAGCCTGGAAAACAGTCTCAAGGAATTTTTTTCATTTTTAAATTTCACTTCCAAAGAAACAAAAACGAATTTCTTTGACATTTTCCACGAACTCATACGTAGATGTGTAGGAACTTTGATATAATCTGTTTGATCAGTAATCATTTCTCTAATCCGATAATCGATAAGGGTCCTCGAAAATTATCAAACTGTATAAATTATTAATCAAGTTACCGTAACAATTTTTAAATTTGTCTGAGAATCCTGTGTATGCATACATTATAACTCTTTTCAATTCTTTAGATTGGTTTTTACTGTATTGCACAGATGGTGCTCATAAATATTTCACCAAATTGGTTTTCCAAACTTATTAGTGAAATCCTCAAAAATACATGTAGGTAAACCGATATGCATATATCATTACGAAGCAGTGTGCCCCAGCAAAGCCTGAGTAGCAATAAATTACTTCGAACCTTAAGAAAGGGAAATTACTCTTGTTCAATATTTCCTCAATAATCCTGCATAGGGTAATGTGATAAAAGAATTTGTTTGAATTTGAAAAATCCCACAAGAAGCTCTCGAAAACCTGAAATGTGAGCATATTTGTGGTATACTTGGGAATTAAATCTTTTGCAGCAACATCAACTGTGATACTTGATAATTTGATTTCTTAAGAAAGAAAAATGGTGTCGCATGTGTTATTCAAAATAAATCCTAGCAACCGGATTTATTAGAAAGCCTGTGGCTGAGCGGAGTCAAGCTGGCAATGTCCAGTGTTGTAACTAAGACTGTAAATTAAATTTGCTTATGGGGTCTGACTTGTGATCCCAGAATGCTGAAATAGCGATGGTTACACCACCACGGCACCGCTCATATCGCAGAGGTGGGTTACTGGCTCAAGAACTTCTACTGTTGCCGGTAAATCAATGTGCAGGGTGTCCCAGTTTAGGTTTTCGTCCTGAAGTTATGGCAAACAAAAAATTGTATTGCTGGTGGGGGGTCTATTTTCACCCCCCTCCAAGTTATATGCCGTTAAAGTGAGGAACCTCTGATTTCGAGGTAAAACTTCTTAAAGTGCCGTAGCTTTCTAACATTGCAAATTTTTGAAAGAGAATTTCAGTGTGCATAAAATACTAAAATTTCGTCGAGTTCGATGAACCCCAGCCAAAATTATAACATTTTGAAAAATCGTAGGACCCATGTCACCAGAAAAATGCGTTTATCTCGAAATTTTCAACTTTTAGGTTAACTTTTTTTATCACAACTTTTGTCTTCTCTTCATTATCTACGATTTTTATGTATTTCTTTTCCACCTACCAATAACGGAAGTCATTGCAAACCCCTATTTTATTCAGGCAAATGGATCACAAAATAAATTTAATATCCCTTTAAATAGTTTTTGTGGTCCTAAAAAGAGCCGTTACGCTTTAAGATTTCAAAACGCTTTTATAGTAAATTTTGTCCATGCCTTTGGATGCACGTTCTAGCGAGTTTGATGATTTCAGACTGCAAATCAATGTTTGGTAAAATGTCTCTTAGCTCCTGCCACTGTATTTATACTCTTTTGGAGCGTTCCCGACTTGAAATCTCACTCAAATAAACGCCAGAAAAAAAAATCCATTGGCATTAGGTCAAGAGATCTAGATGGTCAAGGAAAAGGAACAAATCGGCCAATTCACCTTCCATTAAATTGTTGATTTAAAAACGAAATTACATTATTGCTACAATGGCAAGGATCTCCATAGTGTTGGAAAACCATTCTTTGCATAAGAGTAAGAGGAACATTTTCAGGGAGTTCCGGCAACTGGTCTCTCAAAAATTCTAAATAGAATGTTGAATTTAGGACATGTGGAAGTATGAATGGCCCGATTAAAGTACTACCCAATATACCGGCCCAGACATTCACGCTAAACCTTCTGTAAAATGGTATACAGTTAAGAAAACATCTGCATTTAAACTGAATTTTTACCTTTGAGAAGATTTTGTTGGTGTAAGTGAGGATTAGACACTGTCCAATAGAGGGAATTTCGTTGGTTGTTAATGCCCATTCCCCATTCTCATAAACTGGGCTTCGTCAGTGCATAAACCTTTTTGAATGAATTGCTCATTCTCATCTCGTTGAAGCAATAGCCATTGGCAAAATCCAATCCTTTCTTGGAAGTCCCCTGGCAAAAGTTCTTGTACGGGCGTATAATGAAAGCGGTAAACGCGGTTGACTTGAAGAACTCTAAGGATTATAGTTCTTGGAGTTTACAACTGTGCTGCAAAGCCTTTTGGTGCTAAGGTTGTCTGAAAAGTTTCCGACGTAAAGGTAGCGGCAGTCGTCAATAAAAGCCAGTGAATGCTAGTTGTGCATCTTTTGATAGTTACGAGTACTTACCGAAGTTTCAGTCATTTTGGATGCGCAGTTTTTAGTTGACAGTCATTTGAATGAGTCGATGTGAGTGTTTTTTGTGAAAATGGAAAAAATTGAGTATCGAGCTGTTGTTAAATTCTTGTTTTTGAAAGGCGATAAGCCTATGCAAATCAAAAAAAAGTAGGACTCTGTGTATGGGAACTCTGCACCATCATTTACAACAGTGAAATTTCGGGCAGCTGAATTTAAACGTGGCCGTGAGAGCTTGGGAGATGATGAACGTTCAGGACGTCCAAAAACTGCAACCACTGACGATAATATGGCTAAAGTTCGCCAAATGGTATTAGACGACCGGCGAATTAAAGTGAGAGAGATAGTAGAGGTTACGAAAATGTCCAAAACACGTGTTTGTTACATGTTAAATCAAGATTTAGGCATGAGAAAGCTGTCCGCGCGTTATGTGCCGCGTTTGCTTAGGTTAGACCAAAAACGTGTTCGAATGAACATTTCCAACGCTCTGTTGACGCAGTTTAGGCGTAATAAATCCGAGTTTTGGCGCCGATTAATTACTGTAGGTGAAACTTGGATACACCATTATACGTCCGAAACAAAAATTCAATCAAAACAGTGGACTGCAAAGGGCGAGCCGGCTCCAAAAAAAACAAAAACAGTTTTTTCGGAAAAAGGAAAAACCATTACAGGAGCATACTACGCATCATTACTTGCCAAGCTGAAGGCAGAAATTGCGGAAAAACGGTCACATTTGCGGAAAAAGAAAATCCTGTTTCACCAAGACAACGCGCCGTCTCACACCTCAGCGGTTGCCATGGCGAAAATCCATGAATTACGGTTTGAACTGCTTGACCATCCGCCTTATTCACCGGATCTAGCCCCGACTCTAGCGACTTCTTTTTGTTCCCTCATCTAAAAACTGCGCTCGGAGGACAGAGATTTTCGTCAAATGACGATGCAATCACCTTCGTGAACAAAAAGCAGAGAAAAACGCCAAGTACTATTTGGACGGGTTAGAGAGATGGGAGCATCGCTGGGAGAAGTGTGTAGAGTTACAAGGAGACTATGTAGAAAAATACAAAAAAATTTTGAGAAAAAATGTCTTTTATCATTGTTCGGTCGGAAAATTTTCAGAAAACTCTAGTAGACGGCTGCATTCTTACAGTATTTAAAATTCTTTCTTCCCCTTCTGCTGATGTTTTGTTAGACAATCTTTCTCTTCTTAACCCATATGCTGAGCCGACGGTAGAAAGGCGGTGAAAAGCATTGATAAAAGTTGGCCTTGAAGGGATCCTCTGTCTAATATATCGCCGTTGGTACTCGAATCTAGCTAACTCTGCATCCCCATTACAGAAACCGTAAGCCAAAATTATATCGGCGTAGTCGCGAATCGAAAACATTTTTTTCTTAAACATTTGCTAAACACTTTACTCGTTCACTTTTAATCAGTAAATAAAGTAACATCGGCACATTTCAAAAGTTGTCACCGAATTAAACAAAAACTTTTCACAAAATAGGGGAAAATTTACCGTTGGCTTAATTCTCCAACTTTGTTTTACTTGTTAACTGACAGCTTTTAGTAATTTTTTTTTTTATTTGAATACACTATTTATTTTGTGACCCATTTGCCTGAATAAAATAGTGGTTTGCAATGACTTCCGTTGTTGGTAGGTGGAAACGTCATACATAAAAATCGCAGATAATGAAGAGAAGACAAAAGTTTTGATAAAAAAAGTTAACCTAAAAGTTGAAAATTTCGGGATAAACGCATTTTTCTGATGAAATTGGTTAAACGATTTTTCAAAATGTAAGCTTTAAAGTGCCATAATTTTGACTAGCTTTCATCAAACTCGACAAAATTCTAGTACTTTATGCATACTGAAATTCTTTTTCAACAATGTACACAATGGTTACTGAAGCTGAATTCGTTAGATAGATACAGCCTTTTAAAAAGTTTTACCTTGAAATCAGAGGTTCCTCACTTTAACGGTCTATAACTTTGAGTGGGGTGAAAATCGCTATTTCCACCACCAGTGCTCCATAGAAATCGCCAGTAACACTCCGCCCCTTCAAACCTTCAACCGTAACACCCGTCTCGCTATGAATGCTCATCAGTACACCCTCAATCCCACTTTCGGACGTACTCTAAAATATCGTAATTCGTTCTTAAGCCGTACAACTCGCTTAAGGAATGCCCTGCCTAGCTCCTTATTTCCTAGTCATTATAACGTTCACCGGTACCTCTCTTTCAATCCTCCCCGACTTTCCTTCGCTCGCGCTATGTGCAAACATTTTAAGGGTGCTTAAATTCCTTGAGTGCGCGCAAATTATAAAAAAGAAAAAAAGAAAAAAAACCTGCAATACAATTTTTTGCTTGCCATAACTTCAGGAATCTTCAGCTATTAGGACGAAAACCTAAACTGGGACACCCTGTATATAGTGTATATACACATATGCGTATATATTTTCTGAATGTATATACTGCCGACAACCACGCAGAATTAAAAAAAACAACGACTTTCAAATCTTCGCATGGAATGCTTCGAACTTGAATAGGCTGAGTTCAGCCGAATAACTAGCGGAGGCTCTGAATTATATTGGGTCTACAAGTAAGTTTCCAGCGTTTTTTTCCCAAAATTTGAAGTTTTATTATGAAAACATAATTACAATGCTTTATTCAAAGTATCGTCCATCGGAAGCTACAACTTTCCCCCATCTTTCTGGCAATTTATGAATTCCGGACCAAAAAAATTTCTCGTCTTTCGAGCCGAAGAACGTATCGAGCCAATTTTTGATTTCCTCTACTGAGCTGAAGCGTATTCCCGTAAGAGCGTTCTGCATCGAACGAAACAAGTGGTAGTCAGATGGTGCCAAGTCTGGACTGTAAGGCGGGTGAGGCAGAATTTGCCATCCACTATTGTCCAAATAGTTTTTCACCGAAACCGCAACATGTGGTCGAGCGTTATCGTGATGAAAAATGACGGACTCATGCCTGGTCTCATATTCTGGCCATTTTTCTTTTAATGCCCGCTTCAAATGAATTAGTTGGGTTCAATATAATGGTCCTTTGATGGTTTCATCACTCGGAAGCAGTTCGTAGTATACGACACCCTTTTGATCCCACCATATGCAGAGCATGACCTTATTCACGTGAATATTTCGTTTCGGCGTCGATTGGGCGGACTCGCCGGGCTTTGTATACGATTTTCTGCGTTTAGGATTATCATAATAAATCCATTTCTCATCACCAGTGACAATACGATGCAAAAATGATTTATTTTTATACCGCTGCAGTAACATTTCGGACATGCAAATTCGTACGGCAACCAGTTTCCAACCTTTTGAATGAATCCCAGTGCTTTTAGGCGCAGGGAAACGGCTTGTTTCGTGAAGCCCAATGATGCAGCAAGTTCTTCTTGAATCTGACACGGATCCTCATCCAGTCCAATTCCAATTCCTCGTCTTCAAAACTTTTCGGCTTTCCGGGGCGATCTTTGTTTTCAACTCCAAAATCACCACTTTTGAACCGTTTGAACTACTCGCGGCACGTCGATTCACCAATACATTCCGCCCCATAAATTTCCGAAAGCAAACGATAGGCCTCAGCCGTACTTTTCTTCATATTAAAGAATAAAAGCAGCGCTTCCCGCAAATGACGTTTATTTGGCTGGCAACTTGCCATGATTTTGCTCGATAAAATGTACGACACCGATAGAACTGCTCAAATATAACGCTGCAAAGTTGTTGACAGATACAAAACCTACAAATAAAACACATGGGATCTGACATTTCTGACCGAGATCCACTGGTGGCGCCATCTCTGACAAACGCTGGAAACTTACTTGTAGACCCAATAATAGATCACTCCCATCCAGGAAATGTAATGGAATAAGCCAGATAAGAAGAGGATTGATATAGAATATATGTATTCTACGGTGACTATGAGAGAGACCTGATGAAGCATCTGTTTGAATGTGGAAGCGGTTTTAATACGTAATGCCGATGGTTTAGTAGTGGAGTACACCACGCACTGAAAGTTAGATGTTAAATGGAAGACGTGCCAACAAATCTTAATTGGGAGAGAGATATTCCATCGCGCTCGTAGAGCTCGAAGAGCAAAACAAAAATATAAAAATATTTTTCTTATCGAAGCCTGAACAAACTTCGAAAAAGCAGTTGGTGTTCAATTGGTGTTCACGATCCTTTCAAACGCTTAGGTTTAATCTCAAAGCTTGACATATGGGTTCCTCTTGTTCTTACGGGGAGAAATTTTTGCCATCGCTTTGATGTCTGTGATTTGCTTCTCAAACGTCAAGAAAATGATCCATTTTTGAAGTGCATCATCACTAGGGACGAGAAATGGGTTGTCAACAACAATGTTAAACACAATAGATCATGGAGTTAGAAAGATGAACCGCCTCAAAGCACTTCGAAAGCCGATATTCATTACAAAAAAGGTGATGCTGCCGTAAGCTTATCTATTTTGATTGATAAATTTTTATGGATATTTGCTCCAGCTGCGCTAAGAACGCTAGACTCTAGTTGATCGTATGTTTCTTGTAAGCTGATTTTGTAAAGAATGTCTCGTTCTATTCTCTTCCTTTAGAACTTTCGGAATATATTTTTAAAGTGCTAGTTTATAACATTTTTTTGATTATGTGGTTAATTCGAAATGTGCCTCTTACGTGTCCGTGGTCACTGTCGAAGTCAAACTTATAACCAGCATTAAGTATTGAGAATCAGTAGCATCGATTCCAAATAGCCCCTAAAAATGTACTTTCTGAGTTTCAAGCTCACGAAATCAGTGGTTTTATGAAAGTACAAACAGCAATGTACATGTAGCAAACTAGTTGCCAAGGAAGAGGTACCGCATAGATGAACCCGTGCACTCTACGAGTGAAGAAGGAGAAGCAAGAGATATTAATACCGTCTTTGAATGAAAATGTAAGGAGCATGAGAAACTACCGATCGAAGAAATAGAGAGGTTCTTGTATTGTTTAGAAACTTCACCAAAAGATAAAAATAATAAGCAACAACCCAAAACAGAAACCGGTGGAGATGAGAAGGGGGATTTAGCAGTGGAGTTACAATAAAAAAGGGAATGGAGATTAGTGGACGAAGTGTCAATGTCGGATCACCGATGAATACGCTTCAAGGTGAACTTTCAGATCAGGGTATGTAGTTTTCAAAGAATTCCTAGGAAGACTGATTGGGTCAAGTATACAGAAGTCATAAATATACACCTGGATACCCAATCAGTCACCTGCGATAATATTGTTAACTAAAATAGGGCGGGAGAAAATATTAATAAGCCACGAGAAAGATTCCTTGGCTAATAGAACACCTAAAAGGCCTGAACCAAAATGGTGGAATAGGGAGATACGAGTAGGTTTCAAAAGGAAAGAGGTCAGGAAACTATAATGACGCGCAGCTTTTCAGGAGCGAAAGTACATGGAATGAATACTACGAATGTAAGAAACAATTCACGTACCTAGCTAGAAAGTCAATAAGGGCTTCTTGGCATAAGTACTGCGAATCTATCGCGGTAACAGACGAGGCTTCGTGGTTAAGCAAAATGCTTTCAAAGAAAGCGAGCGTTCCTAGCTATCTCAGGAAAAGTGACGGAACCTAAGCTGAACGTAGCCAAGAGGTTTTGGCAAACACTGGTGGAAACTCACTTTCCGGGATCTACAGTATCAGACGACCCTGACATGCTACAGAACACTGAGAACATTGATCTCTCTCTCTCTCTCTGAAGAGGAAATAGGTGTTCTTATTAATAGGAAAAAAATACATACATACAATTCAGTATTTTGAGCCGTACAAATCTCGCGGTCCGGATGGTATTCTACCGATCATGCTACAGAAAGCGCCGGAGGTAGCAATCGAAAAAATTAAACACAGTCTAAGGCACATACCAATAGCTTGGAGGGAAGTTAAGGTGGTTTTATACCTATAGATGGCAAACAGGGGCATATAACAGCAAAAGATTTCAGATCAATAACTCTGTCATTATTTATGCTGAAAACCCTGGAGCGATTATTAGAGATTCATATTAGGAATAGATGCAGTAATGGCTTTTTAACTGAGTCACAACATGCATACATGAAAGGAAAATCTGTATAAACCACCCTCACTTCGGAGAGTTTGCGATGGCGGCATTCCTCGATATTGAGCTAACATTGAACATGGCATTACAAACTGGGTTTGCAACATGCTTGCAAGCAGGAAAATAAACTGTTCCATTTGGCAAAGCTCGGTTAGAATGTCCATAACCAAGGAACCTCTCATGATTGAGTCATAGCCTCCTCAAAAAGCTTAGTCCAATGAGTTTAAGTACACGACATACGCAGATGACGTGGTCATAATAGTGCAGGGAACATATTTAAATATTTTAAGCGAAATTATGGAGGTGGCCCTAAAGACTATCAGTACTTAGGCAAAAAGCTGTGGTCTCAATGCCAAACCTTCCAAAACGGAACTGGTTCTTTTTACCAGAAAGTACAAGATACCGCAATTCAAACTCCCAAAATTCAACGGAGTGGTACTGTCCCTTTCCCTTTCGGACAGCGTATACTTCACGCTTCTGGACAAAAAAACTGAACTGGAAACTTAACATAGCGTAAAGAATCAGAAAGGCATATAATGCTCTTTTTATCCGCAAAAGAACAGTTGGAAAAATTTGGGGCTTAAAACCTGCTACGGTGTATTGGCTGTATACAGTGGTAGTAAGACCCATACTTACATACGGCGCACTAGTATGGTGGAAGACAACAAACAAGAAATGGCTTCCATAGCCATTACAGGAGATGGTGTGCTCCGTATCACTCCAACGGCAACATTAGATACCTTTTTGCACCTAACACCGCTTGATTTACAGACCAAAAAACTTGCTGGCAACAGTGCGATATGACTCACTAATCTGGGTTACTTCAAGAGCAGTAGTTTCGGACATGGGACGGTCCTAACGGAGCTACTGCCAGTCAATCCAATTCTAACGGATGAAAATCCTTCTTTGGTCGACTTCGACATCCCGTATGATATAATATATCCAGAGAAGGAGGACTGGAAAAAAATTCAATAATCGGGTCAAATGAAATTGCAATTTTCGCAGATGGCTCAAAAACAGAGGAAGGCATAGGTTCTGGTATCTTCTCAGAAGAACCCAGAACTAAGACTACTGGACGTAAGCAGTGTCTTCCAATCAGAGGTTCTGGCTGTTATCAGGGGGGTTGAGCTGAGTTCGGTATCCGAAAGAAATATCGCTATCTACATAGATAACCAGGCCAACGTCAACTCTGATACAGTCAGGGGCTGTCGCACAGTGCTTAAGGCACTATGCAGTCAGAACGGGGTAAAACTGAGCTGAGTGCAAGGACATTGCGGTATTAAAGGAAATGAACAACCGGACGAACAAGAAAAAGAGGGGTACTCGACAATAATGAGGTTGCCAACACCAAACCACCCGTTTGCATAGTGAGGGGCACTATCGACGAAAAAATTACAGAGACTGCCAACCTAAGGTGGTCAAGTCTGGAAGGACACAGGGTATCCAAGGCTGTTTGGCCGCTCTTTGACGGAAATTAAGTAAGTAAGTCCACAATTGACCAAATGTTCGATTTCAAGGCCTCATATGACAACGTGAGTCATTTCTAGCTCTAAAGACCCTGTTAAACTCATCAGATTGTGCAGATGGCGTTGGGCACTTAATCCACCTCTGCTCTGCTTTAATGTGGTAATGACACCCCATCCAAAGTCGAAAAAGCGAAGAGTAACACTTATCATTTTCTATTTTGTTTGACCCAAGAAGGCAATTAAATAATAGGGCCATAAAAGATTCAAATTATCCCAGGACGTTAGCAAAGAGAGATTGTCGTTTTGAACGGAATATTCTTTGATAGATTCTTGGTCCCATTTGCTTTGGAGGAGGAGATATAGCAGCGAACTCTGTACGGCGGCATCGACCTGGTGAAAAAGTTGCGAATTAGTCGCTTGAGGTGGTTTGGACATGAAAAGCGAATGAACATTAATGCTGCGGTCTGACATATCTTTGATCCCGACATAGAAGGATAATGCAGTAGGGAAAAACCTTACCTCAGGTGGTGCGTACAAGTGAAAGAGGACTTCAAGGAGCTGCCAAAAATCGATATTGCCGTAGAAGATATTTTGACACAAAATTTATGATTATGAAAGTAAGAATCCGCCGACTAGTTGGATGGAGATAGAGGAAAATTACGAAATTCTGACATTACTCTCCTCATACAAACAACTGAAACCGGTAAAATCCCCAACACGCTTTTAACTTCTCATCTGATAGCTTACCAATCGGTTATTCTAGAGCTTTTTGCTGTCTTCGACACTTTCTTTAATCCCGTTTAATGATATTCCTTGTCATATTCGTTCCCGGGCCCCCATCCCTACTCTTCGGCTGTAGAACGAAAACGTCAACGTCTGTCAAGCATACTCCATTCATTATTATCAAATAGCATTTACATCATTAAAGCTGGAAAAGTTTTTTGACGTGACCATATACAGTGACGTGCGAAATAATAGGGACACTTATACGTCAATGTTTTAAAAGCCTTCAATTTCTGTGAGTGTTGAGGAAACAAAGAAAACTAACGGGACCTTAAAGTTTATTTTTTGCAAAACGAAAAACAGTTCTTTTCTTGCAAATACTCTGCGTATATTCCGAATTGTGTCATTAGTATGAGCAGAGTGGTGGGTGTCGGCTGTGCAAAATAATAGGGACACTTATTTATCTCTTGTATAAATTAAAAATTTATTGGTTTATATCTACTTTTTTCAACCTAAAAGGGAAGATTAGAGTTTGTCTTTATGAATAAAAACACAAGTTCTGAATTTAATAGGAATTAGTGCGTAAGGATCCGTCGAATCAAATAAAGGATCTCCAAAATAATGGTTTCTCTTAGAGAGAAATTGCTAAGATTCCTAAGTGTTTGAAGTGAACGGTCGAAAATGCGATTAAGTGGTAACCTAAGTCAGAAACTCGTGGAAAGAGGGCTAAAATGTTTGCCTCTCTCAAAGAAACCATATTGCGCTATGTAAAAAGGAAACCTTTTGCTTCGTCTAGCGCATGGAAAAATAATTTAACCTTGACGTCGATACTTGTACTATACGAAGGACGCTTATTGAAAGCCATTTAAAGCAAGACCGCGAGAAAAGTACAACTGCTGTCGAAGAAGAATGTTGCAATACAGCTAAACATGGTGAGGCCCGCATACTGGCATGGGGTTGCTTCTCCTATTAGAGTGTAGGTCCCATTAACAGAGTTGAAGGCACTGTAACAGCAGTGTCTTACGTGGATATTTTAAATACCTATGCCAAAGACTATATGTCTCTTCGATGAGTATTTCAGCAGGATAATGATCCCAAACACTCATCAACGTGTGCAATAGATCAGTTCTCCCAAAACGATGCCAATGTTTTAAGCTGGCCTTCTCAATCGCCAAACTTAAATTCTATTGAGAACCTCTTTCCAGAGGTCGGTGTTGCATTGAGGATAGTGAAAGCGTCCAATACCAATGATTTGTGGGCAGACGTTAAGTCTGCGTGCGGAGCTATTTCATCTAGTACTTGCCAAAAACTATTCGTTTCGACGCCGCTACGTTGTTTGGCTGTTATGAAGAACAAAGGCTATTCAACGAAATACTCAAGTAGCTATTTCATGAAATATTTTATTTATTATGTATATTCTAAAATAATTTTTTTTGTTTTTGTTAGTTTCCGATAAGAATTGATAGCTGTCCATGTTTTTTTTATTTCACTGGATAAATAAGGGGAACCGAAATATTTTTTTTGCCCATAGTCTTTATATTCAAATTTATTGTAATGTTGTTTGCTTTCATAATCTTGATATTTGAAACAATTAATACAAAATTAAACAAATCATAAGAAGTTAAGATTTTTTTCATTTTTTCAAAAATTCTCATGGCTGTCCCTATTATTTTGCACATCACTGTGCATATCGCCACAATTTCTTCAAAGACTTCTCTAAAAGTTTCTTCAAATTTTGTAAAAAATATATTTTATTTTTTTAATTGGCCGGCTGCCCCATAAACTTGCCAGTTTCTTGTACATAGACAAAGCCCACGCTCAAAAATTTAAGACTCACGTCCATCGATACCTCATTTTCTCTCCCACTTAATTTTTCTTTCCTTCAGACTCCATTTTTGGCCCACATTAGGCTTTTATCATATACAAACTTCCCCGTTTGCTGCCAAGGCGCAATAGAACCTATGGAGCTCCGAGATTACAGTTCATCATTTCTATCTTTGAAGACGTAGGTATTATGTATCTTCATGATTGTTGTCGCGTCGCAGAGCTCATAGCTCTTCTCACTCCAGCCAGAGGAGTGGCTAGTAACGTTTTGTATATGATTTTGTATTTCGTGTTCATATATTTCAATGCCCTTGACTACAAAAGCATCAGCATCTCCAATGACTTGTATCCAAGGCTTCTGTATTCTTTAAGTAGCTCATCTAGTATCACAGAACACTGTCACGGACACCTCTCCACCGCTTAGAGAGCGTGATCATACCACTCTATTAGATAACACATAATTTTCGCAGATGGTGGTATTTTAAGATAGTATAGCCTTTTCTATTTATCCAATAGATTCGAAGTCATTGTGAAGCAGGGACAGACTCATCTCTCTTTTAGTGACGGAGTGGATACATAAATTATTCCTTCTTCTCAGGAAGAGCCCCAATCAAAAAGGCTAGCAAAATGGTTTTGCAAGTATGGAAGAAAATTTCTTCAGAAGAGTTGGATATAATTAGACTTGAGTATGCATAAATCTTGTAGGACTCTTTCTACATCGATACAAACCTAGATTGCTCCTACTGAAAATTCGACCCGCTCAAGTCCGAGAGAGTTAATTGAAAAGTGTGCATCACGAAGGTTAGCCTTGTTTAAAGACGTCACTGGTAAAATGTCAAGCAGAATTCCTTTCGTTACTGGTGATCGGGAACCTTTACTTTGTAGTTACTGCCTTAATTGTTGGTCATACGCTTAAGAAACACATTGCAGACATACCTGACCCGTTTAATCTTTTTATGGTCTTCCTCTATCGGATTGTTGATATAAAACCAAAAACAAACTGTTGCCCAACTCTGAAAGCTCCTTTAAACCTTAAGACGTACCACGCTTTTGCCCGATCTGGCAGCACCGCCTCTATTAGTTCCCAGTTGGCCCATCCAATTGGATAAATAAAGGATGTTTTTTTTAGAGTTGCACAAATTCAATATGAAATGAAATACTTTAAGCTAATGTTAATGTATATAATATTAACTTCTTTTAATAGATAATTTTATGCCATTAGTATTTAAATATTGTATAACATTGGACATATATGCGTCACATCTAGCTCGAATAGCTCGAATGGAGCGCAATCGTGAAGTCTAATCTTCAACAACTTTATCGAGCAACTGGGGCCGTATATCAGCAATAACACGGTAAATATTGACTTACAAATCGTCCAACGTCTCTGATTTATCGGCATAGACTAATAACTTCACATACCCCCAAAGAAAGTAATCTAAAGGTGTGAGATCATCACGTTCCACAGTAAGGGACATATGACGACATTCTACGACTCCCAGTCCCCAGGGAAGCCGCCATTGTAGACTTCGCGGACGAAATTGCTGTTGTAGTCGTGGCGAAACGACTTGAAGAAATCGAGTTGTATTGCAACGAAGCAATATCACTGATAAAAAACTGGCTACGCGATATGAGTTTAGACCTCGCGGAACATAAAACGGATTCCGTTGTCAGTACGAGTAAAAGGGTGCTAGTGACGATAACTATAAAAGTCGGAGAGCACACAATTATTTCCAGCCCATTTATAAAATACCTGGGAGTGATGATTGGTGCTCGGCTTAATTTCAAGCATCACCTCGCATACGATAGGCGTTCTTTCGAGACTCATGTCGAATATCGGCGGCCCGAAACAACGCAAACGATTAATGCTTGCGAGAGTTGTAGCCTCCATACAGCTGTACGGGACACAAATATGTCAGACCATATCAGGGATAAGAAGACACACATGAAGGTATTCAAATCTGTGTATAGATTATGTGCACTGCGAGTTAGCAGTGCATTTCGAACGGTATCCCACGACGCGATATTGGTACTATCCTCTATGGTACCAATCGATATCCTAGCTTTAGAAGCTAGACGACTTTATGAAAATCGCGTGCAAATCGGGCCATCCACAAATCAAGCGAAGAAATTCGAAAGAGGCTGCATTATAGAAGAGTGGCAACAACAATGGAACGAGTCCCAAAAAGGGAGATGGACGTACCGACTAATCCCAAATATTGAAAGTTGGGTAAAACGAAAGCACGGCGAACTGAATTACTATCTTACACAGTTCTTGACGGTTCACGATTGTTTCCGGGAATATCTATTCAAGCGAAACTGTGATTCGAGTCCGTCCTGTCTTCGCTGCGTAAACTCGGTAGAGAACGTGGAGCACGTCTTCTTCGAATATGCGCGGCAAGCAAACGAAAGAACTCTATTGTGTGAAGAATTTGGTGAACGGCCAACACCGGAAAATAACACAACAACACAAAACCATGCAGCAGTACGAATAATGTGCGATATAAGGAATTTAGAACAGCAACGGAATGCGAATGCGCTAAGCACCCCGTGTGACGAAGCAAGAAGCTCAAATCCGTCCCTCGCGAAGTAATACTTAGCGGTAGATCCGCGGGGGAATAAACGGAAATATTCCCCGGGAGGTGGTTTTAGTCAGTAAGAATCTGACACTACCAAAAGAAGTGCCTATGCAAGGTTTCCACCTCTCCACGCAAAAAAAAAAGGTGTGAGATCAGATAATCCTGGAGAATAGTTAACAGGCCCATTACGCGAAATTATGCGCTCAGCAAATGGTTCCCGCAATATATTGATGTTTTCGCTCGCCATGTGGCATGTTGCGCCATTTTGTTGAAACCAAAGCTCTGTCATGTCAATGCCATTCAACTGAGGAACGAAGAAGTCAGAAATCATGTTTCTATAGCGCTATCCATTAACGGTAACATTCTGGTCGCAATCGTACTTAAAGAAATATGGGCCGATGATTCCACCAGCCAAACACTGCACACCAAACACTGAGTTTCAATGGTTGTAAGGGCATTTTGACAAAGGCTTCTGGTTTTCTTCACTCCAAATTCGGCAATTTTGCTTGTTTACATATCCATTTAACCAAAACTAGGCCTCATCGGAGAACAAACTTTTGCGTTGATAATGAGGATCAAGCTGAATCATATTTTCGACCCATGGACGACGGCCAGATGGATGTAGCGCACGAAAATTTTCTCAAACCGAACCATGGTTTTCAAAATAAGTTTGCACAATTTGCATGCATTGTTCTGTCATTAATCTATTCATCGTAAAATGGTAAAGTGGTAAAATATACTGACCACAAATCCACTTTCAACTGTCAAATTGGCAATCTGTAGAATAATGTTGCCAAACCTCTAAAACAAACACCCTCTATAATATAGAACTAAGGAAACAGAAGTCGCGATGGCAATGAAAAGGCGGATCAGCGGCCTGAAAAATGCGGGTCACTTGCCTTGGAATAAATATCTTTACTGATTGGGATATCTGTAAACTGAGGAGTATATGGAAAACTTTATCACTAACCGTCGCAGTGGCTTGTAGGCAAGAAACATTTCTAGCCAAATGTATTTTCTATGAACAGGGTTTGATGGCAATTTCGCCGAAAGGGCTGACCCAATTCCTGAAAATATTAAGCAACTAATGGAAGAAATGGGCTCAATAGATTAATCTGGTCGTACTTCGAAAGGGCCTCTGCCCTACTCTCGTACTACTTTACCATACCATAAGTCCCCTGCGATAGGCCTTCTCATATTGCCATACGGGGCAATACTTATATGTTACAGAACATATTACGCGTATCATATGCGAATGCAGAGGTGTAAAAACAGACGAAATCTAAAGAATAAGGTCGTTTGTGTTTAATTTTTTCTTCAGCCAGAATCTGGCCTCTTTTATGCGCCCTAACACAACCTTACCTTACCTCATTTCATGTCAGCCCTTCCTGTCGAAAGTTAGAAAACGCCTAAATGTCAGACATTTGCTGTGACCAGTATACATATATATTTTTTGCATCGGCTTTTTATCCCTATAAAAATTGTTTTTAAGAAAAAGAAACAGACTAACGAAATTTCGTTAGAAAAATAATTTTCGTTTGTGGAGGATGAATATTAATTTGTTTCACTTAACCTAAAGAAGTAGCAAAATGCCAAGAAAACGAGGATTAATTCACAGCGGTATTCAGACATGTGTTTAAACGACAGGGATAATAAGACACAATTTTGTATTAAATTTCAGTTTTCCTGGTCCTGGGGGTCCTATATAAAAGGTTACGAAAAAATTAATATTTTTGTATACGAGTACCACATACACTTTTATCAAATCTTGTGCGAATTAGCCCACATAATCCCAACTTTTAAAGCATCCAAATTTCTCAAAAGACTTATCGCCTTCCTTCGTTGGCCTTCTAAGAAAAAAAAAAAAAAACAAGTTAATCTCGTTTCACATTACGGCCTAGCATTATATTGTGAATTCATGAACAATAATTTAAGAAAAAAATTTAAAGAATGTCTCTCAGGATATCTCGAGTTCCTCTGATTTATTTTTTACATTGCAATTTATTTGTCATTTGGTTATAGGGAAACAATTACAAACAACATTGTAAAGCTTATCCTCCCGTACCTCAAAACACTTAAACATAATTCTCAACCCCTCTTGTGCGACGTTGATTGGACCGCTTGGCTATTTTATTACTTCTCGACTGCAAGGATACAATTCCCAATTTCACCTTAGCTTTCGGGAACAACTCCCCATCTATTTACATATCAAATTAATTTCCTCTTACTGCCACTATTCGTGACTCAAAATTAAAGGTGCTACGAAGTGTCTTTAATTTGAATTTATTTCAAGGAGATCCAACAGCATCTGTATCCTTAGACACTGAAAACGCTTACACAAATACGCGTACGATTTGTTTTGGCTGCGTATCGGGGTTCAAATCAGCTTCAAGTTACGAGGTACATAATGCGTGTTGGGGTAATGTCCACTTGCATAGAAAATCCCTAACAAAACATTTAGCTCGGTTCACGCAGCCAGAGTGAGGTATTTCACAGGAGCTCAAGCAATTTGCCCCCGCGCCTATTTGGCATTCCTAAGAAAAATTGTAATTTGTCTGAAAGATAATATTTATCCAATTAAGTTGGCCATTGGCAATTTGTAACCGAAAAGCTTTTCGGGCATGGACCAAGTGCAGAAATTTGAATAATCGTAATCATAAAAAAAATAGAATTATTAAATTGAAAGGTGTTGCAGATAAAATAATAATTTGATGTTGTTTTGATGCTGATGTCCAATCCCAATATTTTGTACTAGAATTATTATTACAAGGGGGAGTGAATAATAGAAGCAGAAGTGCAATAATTATCTCTAGATCTTAAATGAATTTTTATGTCCAGGCAGTACAACATTCCATATACTGGATACATCTGGCACTTTGAGTAGCCATTTAAGTGGCCGTTTCAGTGAACGATGTGATGTACATGTTAATGTAAACTTTATCTACGTCAAACACATCTTGTAGGATTCATAGTCACAACTTGTTCACCATAGCTCTTGCGATGTTCAGGCGCATAGACATGCTTCCTGATTCGTCTGGTAAAACATACAATTTTAAACATCTTTTCTTGTTCTTTAGAAGTATCATTGAGTGATTTACCAAAAAATTTAAAAGTTTCGATTTAAACGCGCTAAACTGCAAAAAACTTTAATTTTTATTTGCAATAGTTCTATTCAAACCTAACGGATATTTGTTCTCTTAAACCACGAGCATATCAAACAGCAAACGCGGCTTCTGTGATTACTCCAGCGCAAAAAAAAAACATGGAGTGAAGTAGACTGAGCTGTTTCCACACCAAAACAAAGTGCAACCCCTACGTCTAAGAGTGCAACCACGGGTCAAGCAAAATCCTTTCCTAGCTCATCAAAAACTCTCACCATCGAAGCTCTTGAAAAAGCTATGAAGACACACACCGAAACCATCATGTGTCGTTTTTCTGCTGAAATGGCCGACCTTCGTGACAATCTCATGCAAGAGATTTTACGTATCGAGAAGAATTGGTCGGTACAATTCCAGAAACTTGAACAAAGTGCTGGCGACCTCCAAAAACGTATGGAAAAATTAGAAGCTCAACCATCCCAAGCACCCAATTCCCACGATGAATTAGAAGATCTAAGAAAAAGATGCAACCGACGCCTTGGAGAGAAGATAAATAGCTGCTGACGCTATAGTTCTCGGTATTCCACAGCTGGCTGACGAAAACCCAAAGTCTATTTTCCATCATCTGTGCCACTCTATGCAGCATAAGCCTCCAACGCTAAACTTAATTCGTGCGGCTTTTTTTTCAAAATTTGAACGTTTATTTAAGAAAAACATGTACAATAGCATTATTCAAAGTATTGCCCATCTGAAGCTATGACTTTTTCCCATCTTTCTGGCAAATTGTGGATCCCATCCCAAAAGAACTGCACCGGCTTGGCAGCCAAGAATGAATCAAGCCAATTTTTGATATTCTGCTCTGATGTGAACCGTATTTCAGTGAGGGCGTTCTGCATCGACCGGAACAAATGGTAGTCAGAAGGGGCAAGGTCTGGGCTATAAGGCGGGTGGGGTAAGACTTCCCATCCACTGTTTTCCAAATAGTTCTTAGCCAGAATAGCAACGTGGGGCCGAGCGTTGTCATGATGGAAAATTATAGCCTCGTGTCTGGTCGCATATTCCGGGCGTTTTTCGGCCACTGCTCTCTTCAAACGGATTAATTGTGTTCGGTAGCGTTGTCCATTAATGGTTTCACCCGGTTTTAGCAGCCCATAATACAGCACACCCATCATAAACTTCCACCAAAATACGATGACTTTCGGTAGCAGTTTTCTTCATATTAAAGTAATGAAGAAGAACTCCCCGCAAAAACACTTTTTCAGGCACAAAGTTCGACATATTTTAGTGAAAAAAAATTATTGTTGTTTACGCTCCAAATGAATGACATATACTGAAATGACGTACAATGACAGTAGCTTTCCAACGCATGTTCCAATGGAGTAATAACAATGAAATAATACGAATGACCCTCCTATAATACTTAAAATCAACTCTACCCATGAGAGAAGTTTACTGCTGAGGACAATTGCTGAGTTTCGGAAAAAAGAAGGCAACTGTGCCTTAATGACGTGGGGCTGGAATCGTCGACACCGATCTATGTTAACGAAAGCCTAACTAAGAGAAACCGCTCGCTACTATAACAAGCAACCAAACAAAAAAAGGGTCTTAACATATGTTGCTTAAATGCGCAAAGTTTAATGAGTTCCGTTATTTGTTCAGTGATAGTATGGATGATGTTGTTTGTGTTACTGAAACTTGGTTTGACTCCTCCGTGGCGTCGATGATTTCCTCGCGTGAGCTGAATTCTTTATTGATGAGCCATCTTTTGAGGTTTGGGAAGAGGTAATGGTCCGAGGGATCCAAATTCAGTTACCAATCGACGCCAAAAGTCCGCGCGATTCCGCATCAGCAAGTCCAAACACTCTTTCGAAGTTCTCTCGCGTTCGTGTTTTTGGTCAGGAGTGAGCATTTGCGGCACCCAGCGGCAGGATAATTTTTCATATGCAGAATATTGCCCAAAATATGGCGTGTGCGCTCAGTACTAATCTTTGTGGTATCTGCTAGCTGGCGCACCTTCACTTTCCGGTCAGCCAACACCATTTCATTTTTTTGACATTGTCCTCTGTAACCGCATCGGAGGGCCTGCCGCTGCGGACTTGATCGGTAGTGAAGTTGCGGCCACCACGAAACTCTCGAAACCAATATTTGAAGGTGTAATCTGATGGAGCATTAGCGCCATAATATTTATCCAACTTTTCTTTTGCTTCCTTCGCCATTTTGCTTATCAAAAAATAGTGTTTTATGGGAGAACGAAAATCGTTCTTCTCTGCACCGTTCCAATTTTCAAAAATTTTGGTTCAAAGCAGTTCCACTATTTTACTCTCATGTGATCTAACAGAACTGACAGGACTAAACTTTGTTAAGAGTTTGAATGCATTTATTTTGTCAACCAACGATGAAGCGGGTTTTTAGATGAAGCCTTCACCAAGTCCCCACCAGAGTTTCTTTGATGGTGTGAACTTTAGTCCGAGGAAATTTCTTAATTAATTTCAATTTTTTATTAAGCCATAGGGCAATGTTTCCTTGCAATTTAACATCCTGACTAGGTTTTTGACAATCGTTCAACCTTAAGTTCAATTCAATTTCGACTGTTTTTCAAAACTCAGCTGGTCAATTATCAGGGCCAGTGGTCTAACTATTCTGCAGCTTTCCCTTAGTTTAGCTTATCTCCTAGCTATGGAATTATTTTTTCATTGACCGACATCGCTTCTCTTCCTGTGGAATTGTGATACAATAATATAAGGTTCTATCAGCTGCTGGAAAAGCTTCCAGAATCACCTCTGCTTAAATGAATAAGTTTTTTTCACTTCAGTATGAAGGACTTGATAACCGGGTTTGAATCCAGTGAGTTTGTTGGTTTTGTGTCCACGAACTGTGAGAATACTTTGGAACTTCTTCTCCTTAAATGTTTTCGCTTAGTCACCGCTTACTCATCGACCTAAGGCATCTCAACGTGGGCGTGCGTGGTCGGTTGCACTTCTACATGGAACTCATATGTCGCCATACGACATTATATGTTTTTCGGAGTTTGTTGATGTTTCTTCTCTTCGTCACTGTTGACCTTTGTGAATGTAGACTGGATACTTCATTTATGTTACAGAATACAGTACAGCACCTTTGAAGGTTCATACATATGCAAAGGACATCTAAACTTTTAGGCAAGTACACTGGTACTCTAAAGGTCATTGAGTTAGGCCGACACAAAATATTAATAAGAGTTTGCAACGTTGAAAATGTGTATGTTCAAGCTCTTGGAAGTCTGCGAGGTTAATTCCGTTGGCAACTTAAATGTCAGATTACTTTATGAATTCGTAATTACGGTTCGAAATCAATCAGTCAGACAGTCTTTGTCTAATTCTGTGTCTTTGGGGCTTTGATTTATGAAGGTGCTCGATTGCTCTATGGATAGGCTCCGTAGGACTCCAGTCATAATACATTCTCCTGATTGTTTTAAGTAGTCAAGACATTGTACCCGAGGTTAGCCATATGGATTCCATGCGAATACATATGTCATTTTGGTGCTGAACTTTGAGATACTGTATAATTCGAATAATGGAATTTTAGTTTCCAATGCAACCAACAGTACAGCGTTCGTGTTGTACATATTAGTAGCTACTCAGAAATAAGAAGACAAATTACACTAGTTAGTGATTTGGTTTCCCCACGAAAAGTTGTATACCATTCATGCAATCCCCCTTCCTGTCGTAAAGGACGTTTAAATGGGATAAAATCACATTTAGCCAGTTAAACACATAACATGGTCTTGGGGGGTAGTGACGCCTGCTGCGTGGCTGGGTACATTGGAGGGAAGCAAAGTAATACAAAGGTAAGCCATAATGGAAATGAAGCTGTATGAATACACTACACTATCGGGCACTTGCTCTGCGCAGAAGACGAGCAATATAATGCTTTTAGAAAGAAAAAACCTATGGCAAGGTGGAATGTCGGCGCAATGACGGGAAAAAGTTTCAAACTAGAAAACATATCACAGCAATAGAAAATCCACATGATTTGTCATGGGGGAAACGGTTTTTAGAACGAAAAACTCGGCGGGAGAGGAAACTTATTTAAAGCGCATGGAGCAACTGGAGCGACTATAAGCGGAGCAAAGCGGGACCTAGTCACATATTGCAACAGTGGACTCCAAGATCAGATATCCATCTGCTGGAATAACGTGTAACGGAGAGTGAAAAAATGATAAAGTGAACTTTGTTGGACCACAACAAGTCAGCATTGAATTTGGAAACAGAGAAAACCCAATGAACGAGAAAATAAACTGGCACAACCTAAAGGAAAGAAGCCTGCTCTGGGCCCTAATTTTTAGATGTTTTAAAAAATGCCATAAACCAAAACTCTATATAAATAATGAAACGAGGGGTGGAACAATGAGACGAAAGTGGCTGTGAGACACAAAAAATAAGCCTTTCAAGTGTGCACTAAGTGCACAGCAAGAAGCGCTACAGTTAAAGTACGTTTTGAATTTGGGCAAACGATGAAAAGCATACTTTAACGCATTACTCTACGAATAATTCCCGCGCAGTACATTTCCCTTGGCTGTTTCGCGCGAATAGGAACGGGCTGATCTTAAAAAAAACCCGAAGTCAGCGCAGCAGTAAAATAATGAACTGAGAGCGTCAGCCCGGTTCTCATGCCCTCCGATGTATGGGAAACACTGTAGTATCTTGGATTTAAATGGCTTATGATCTTGTTCAATGAAAGATGAGAGAGGATCGAATGTCTAATCAGTGCAGGGAGAACTTTCTTCTTCCTCTACTGCAACAACTACCGATCGGTAGCTCTAAAGTCGCATACTAATAAAATATATAAGAGCATTCTAGACAGTCGACTAATCTCACGGAAAATAATGGAGCAACATCACGACTTCTCAAAAGAATGCTAATTGTTTTTAGCGATTAAGAAAAAATCTTCGATAGAGTTCCCAGATATTTCAAAATGTACCCGAAACATATGTATATGATATATGTAGAACATACGTACACCAAGGCATTGTGCACATTAACGGGTCTATAAAAATTGATCTTCTTTTTTGTAAATCTTACTTACTTAAGGTGGCTCTACAGCCCGGAGTAGACCTAGGCCTCAATCAACAAGCGTCTCCAACCAGCTTGATCTTTAACTAGCAACCTCCAGTTACGCACAGCTTTTCGAACCGGAGCATTGATGTTCATCCACTCTACATAACCCAGCCACCTCAATTGTTGAGCTTTCACTCTTCTGGCTGGCTAAGTACAGCCCGTACACTTCGTCGTTATATCTCCTCCTCCAATCACAGTCTATGCAGACGGACCGAAAATCACCCAAAAAATATTTCTCCCTCAAAGCAGCATTTTTGATGAAGTCATGCCTTTGCGCTACAAGGGAGAGTGCTTTGTTAATGCTAATGCTTAGCCCCAAGAAGCAGCGATTGGCAAGAGTTATTCTTCGTTTGATCTCAGCGCCGGTGTCGTTGTCTAGCGGAGCCCAGCTAGACAAAGTCCTTAGATTAAGTTAAGTTAGGTAAAAGTGGCTTTTGGAGAAGAAACCAACCTACATAGGCCTATTGACCCATTGTGATGCAACGCGGATCTGCGGTCCTCCTACTCTTGGAACCAACTTCAGCTTCTAACGAGGCGTAGGAGACTTTGAATGTCCATATTATTTAAATCGCATAAATGGAGGAGACAGCTGGTCCTCCTTCTCCTCGTCCATGCAGCTTCTACAGAAGTTATTTGTAAACACGCCAAGCCTTCTTGCATGTTTACCTATAAGACACTGCTCAGTGATGACACCTATGAATGGCGCTGAGATGTTTGCTATTTTGAAAGATCAAAAAGATCAAACTCTTAGAGCAATTCTGATCTAGCTTTGACCAGATTTGTTTGGTCGCCATACCTGTTGATCCAACCGTCCGTCTAAGGTGAGTTTTTTTATAAGCATCCAGTCTTAGTATAAGTTTACACGTATCGATTAGTATACCGACGATATCTTTTTCCGGTAGAATAGGTAGAGTGGTTTCAATTTTGGCAAGTTCGTCGGCCCTACAATTCTCTGGAATGTCTCTGTGCCCCAGCACTCAATATATGTGAGACTTGAGCCTTCCCCTAAAAGATGAACAACGGTCAAGGACGGTTTAAGAATTTCGTGAGACTAAATCCAGGGACTTGACAGTGGCCTGACTATACGAAAAGATGCCGATATTCCTTTCAGATAGGCAAAGTCATTAACTACCTCAAAGTTATATCTGTCGAGGGTAATGTTCTGTCGGAGATGTCGGTTTTGGTGGTCCCTTCCTGTTGGCAGCATATACGAATACTTGATTTTGCCCTCATTGACCGTTAAACCCATCTTCGCCGCTTCCGCCTTAATACCCGCGAATGAGCCACATCACGCTGCTTTCTTCCGATTATGTCAATGCCATCGACGTATGCGAGTAATTGGATGGACTTTTGAAAGATCGTGCCTCTGTGTTGACGCGTGGCTTTTCTTTTTTCCTTCAAGAATGATGTTGAAGAAATCGCATGATCTAAATCTTTTTTAACATCAGAGTTCTTTACCGCTCCTTGATGGAGCAGCCTGCAGTCTCCATCGTTATCCTGCACAAGCGGGCGAGTGTGGTCGTTTTCCAAACTAGACATTGCTCTGTACTATACATATAGTACGTCTCTATAGATGCTGTCATACGTGGCCTTAAAATCGATGAATAGGTGGTATGTATCGATTTGGAGCTCATGGGTTTTTTTCAAGATCTGCCGTACTGTGAATATTTGGACGATGGTGGTCTTTGCTGGCCTAAAGCCTATCTGATATGGGCCAATCAGGTTGTTGACAAACGGTTTCAGGCACTCACACAATTCGGCAGATTAGATCTTTTATGTCATATTAAAAAGACTGATGCCATTGTAGTTGACACAGTTTAGAGGGACTAAGGATGAAGTTCAATTCATCACGAATACTTTCGTCCGACCATATTTTACAGATGAGTTGATGTATGTCTGCCGCTTTGAAGAGCTCGGCAGTCGAACTTAAATTTAGATATGGCTATCTTCACTTCATCCAGGTCGAGTGAACGAAATTGTTGGTATACATTGTCCAGGTTGAAAGGTTCATTCGGCCTGACAGCGGTATTTGCTTCGCCATCGCCATAATATGTATAGTCTACAGAAATGCTCTTTCTAAATCCTCAGCATCGACTGTGACTCTACTACGATGTTTCCTTATTCGGTTCTATTGTTCAGTTCAGGTTTTGTGTCCGTGGCATGTTTTTTTTTTAATCTTTAGTAAAACTTTCGAATCTCATTCCTAGAGTAACATCTCTCAATTTCCTCGACCGCACGCTTACCATGTTTCTTCCACCTGAAAATTTGGTGTTAGCCTATCCTCTTCTGCTCGTAGAGCTCGTGGACAGCTGTATTCCTTCTACGAATCACCGCTTTGTATACATCTTGGCTAGCTACATGTATTTGCCGGCACTTATCGTAAAACCTGAGGTTTCCTTGTGATGGCCGAGTGAAACCCATCACATCAGAGGCAGCATCTCTGATGGCTTTTTGCCAATGTTACCACTGGCCTCCAATAATTTGGCGATTTGACGATCTCTTGCGATTGTAGCCGCCCGACGTCAAACTTCCTCACAGCATTAACTTGCCTTTGCGACCTTGGGTACAACGCGGTAGTAGTCCGAGTCGATGTTGGCATCTCGGAACTTACGGATGTCCACAATACTTTATGAGTGACTTGTGTCGATCGCAATGAGCTGACGGTTGATTGATCAGGAGTTTTCCAAGTCCCCTTATGAATATCGAGACGCGGGAACCGCGTGCTAGCTACAACAATGTTTCGCCCTGCCGCAAAGTAGAATAGCCTGAATCCGTTATAGGAGGTGATGTTGTGCAGCCTATACTTTCCGACATTACCACCAAAGATGCCCTGTCTTTCTAACTTTGTATTAAAATCGCCGAAGTCAATTTCAGCACATATTATTGATAGGGCACTGCTCGTAGGCCATGTCCGAAAGCTCATACAAGCCATCTTTAGTATCGTTATCCATCTCCGAGCGTATAAGGCTAGCTAAATCTAGCCTCAATACGAATTATTTCGAAGCGCGTGTTAACATGCCAGAAACTGAAAAACTCTGGTCTAAATCTACCTCTTACAATAAATACGCATCCACGTAGGCGATATTCTTACGGTCGGTAACAACCTCAACAGCCCCCAACCTGTACGGCCAGTTCCATTACAGATAACCTTATTACGAAGTGTCGGGCAGACTGAAGCCAATAACCTGTTCAGGGATTTAAGTGCTGCCGTTGGTCCATTAAGGTCTCATCCACCACCATCTCATTTTCAAAATCCTGACTTAGTCTCTCAAATCTTTACCGGACTGAGCTCCAAATATATCGGATCAACTCGGCCTTATTTGCTTTAATCCGGGATTTTACTTCACCATTGATTCTATCTAGGGAATTCATCCGGTGTCCCGCTTATAGCGCTGCTATGCACTCGTGTCTATATGTCTGGTATGTCCGGATGGATATCGAACAGTACCAAATGGTTCTCCCTTGGAGGTAATATAAGCACAATCCATTTGAAGAAACACTTACAACCCTGAGCATCGTCAAGTTGACACCTCTCAGTGCCTACTCTACAAGACCCAACCACTTTTCGCAAATAATATCACCAAAAAGAAAAATGAGAAATAATGCTGAAGGACAGAGCTAATCCATTCAGGAACTAACCTCAGATATGCTTAACTGATAGCCGCGATGCACATATGCCTATCTGATAATTGTGATACATTTGTAAATACAATAAAATATTTGTTTCATATTAAATTTAAAAGACTCATGAATCATAATTTATCTGATAAAGTAGACTCGCAAATTCGTATCTAATACTCGTTAAAATTCGCTGACGTAGGTTTCCATAATTCCACCCCTAGAAATGGAGCTTTGTATAATACCACCATGAAGTAACTGTAATAAAACACTAGTTGCTTCTCAAAATAGCTGGGGTACCGTAAGCCTTGTGCCTTCTTCGTGCTTTCTAAAAATATTCCTATTCACTGAAGGTCAGAGCAATCTACGGCCATTTATCATTAAACCACAACCCTCGAAAGGACTTTTGCCCCGTCAGATATGTTAATCAAGGAAACAACATGTAATAAAGTCATTTATAAAAGTCAACACAGATTTTTCAAATAAATTTAATTCTCTTAGGTTTCAGTTGAAACCGTCTATTTCTTTTTTGTCTAGATACGAGTATACACGAACATGCTTGTGATTACAGTGCATTTGGGAATCCATCTATTGTATTGCAAAATGTAACTTCAATTTGCGCACAAATAGTAAACAAACGGCACTCATCATCATGATCTGCCGTAGAAGGCAGTAGCAGTTCAATTTGAAATCACACCCGTCATACCGGGTCATTGTTTACGTATAATATTTCGAAAGCACTTACCCTGATTTCTGCAAATCAGTGCTTTCATCGGGGGTTGTTGGTTTTTTCTCCGGTAATATGCAAGTTAATGATTGATTAATGACAAGTACGAGTAGATAAATGTTCAAATGTGCCGCACTACATAAACATAAACGCATGCAAGTCCCGCGCGCCTAAATCAAAAAACCAATTAGTCTCGTAGTAACACTTAATGAAATCAACACGTATTGGTAATCAAAAAATAGAGGTGCTTAATTAATATGACATTGACAGATTTGCAGATACAAGTACACTAAAAATCAACTTAAATAACCTCAATAAAGCACAAACATAGGTACGCTCGGTGTGAATGCTTTTATAGGACGATGGATTAGGCTACTCGTACATTGGTTCTTGGATGTTGAATTAATTTTCAGTTGGAAAACGGATATGGTGTCAGCACTGGGAGATACGCGCGTTTGAACATTATCGGCGGATAAATTGAGTCCGATTGCCGCGAGATTAAGAATTCAACTGAAAACTCATATTCGTGGTTTCAAAGGTGTTTGCCGATTCGGCGGAAAAAAACAACACCCGAAGGCCTTCTATCGCATACCTCCGGCCTAGCGGTCGTTAATAGGGGCAGCAGAGATCCTACGCTTTCATTTGTTTTTGCTTTTTCTGTTTTGTTGGGGCTGGGGTTGTTTGTTTTTATTAGAGTTTTGTTGTTATTTTTTGGCTTGAGTTGCGTTCAGGTTGTACGAGGAGCTGCCGGTAATGTGGCATAATGTGGTAATCTCTCCAGGACCCAAGAGTTGTAAAAGTAATGGAATCAAATAAGAGGGTTATCATGTTCGAGTTAGAGAATTGATGGTGTACCCCAGTGCAAATTTTCCGTTCGTGAACTTTGTTTAAATGAATTACGAGTTCGAATATCTTCAGCGGTGTGCGTTCACCTTTCTTCTTTTTTTTTTCCTGTCATAGAGATACGCACACAAGAGCGCAAATTATTGATATTAAATAAAGTTTTGCTGCCGCGCAAGATTAATTAACTTTTGTAAACATTTATGTATACAGCGGTTTACACCCCATAGGTAAGCAAATAACAAATGTAGGCGTATACAGAGGTTTTTGGCTTTTTTACAGTCGACAAGTAGTAAAAATAGATTTTTTTTTTGTTTTTCCAGTGATAGGGGGTGGTTGCCGGTTGGTTACTGAACAGCTATAACCCACCGAAGCTCAGAGGTGCAAATAATTGATGCAATAATTGTATACTCCGAATTGGATATAAATCGTATCGTTGTTGTTGATAAAGCGAGATGCTATCGATAGTACCAATAGATAAAGGTATAAACACAGAGGAGTACATACATACTTGCGAGGTGGATATAATTTAGAGTAAACAGTAAAATTTCTAGATGATATACAATTCAATGCGAGTTTTTATTATGAAATATGCTATAACATTTTATGATTCGAAATGGGAAGTAAAGTGATAAAGAGATAGAAATTTTACTTTGATTTCAACGAAAGAACTGTATTTGTTGCCTCACAGGACTTGGTGTTTTGAATGTCTTTTTTATGTTAAATAATTTGCACCAATGCCAAAATTTAGTCGTCAATATATCATAATTTCCTTCCTTAGACAACACATCTGCCTACCTTTCAGACAACTTCTTAATGGCGTCACTATAAAAATTGCTTGGCTTTGACAAAAAATTTTGCAAGAGCTTCTTCGACATCATCATGAGATCTACAATTTTCTCCATCAAGAAGACTTTGCAGACTTTAGAATAAGTGGAGATCTGAAGGCGCTAAATTAGAAGAATGAGGCCGATGCACCATTGTTTAATAACCCAACCGAACTCCTATAACCGTGTGCAAGTGGTCCTTGCTATATGGCGTTGCATCCTAATGGAATAGAACACGCCTTCGATTAACCAGACCTGGCCATTTCTGCTCTAGTGCCGACTTTAATCTGCACAGCTGTTGATACTAGACTTCTGCGGCGGTCTGGTTTCGAGGCAACAGTTCAAAATGGATTATCCCCTCAACATCCCACCTTAGAGGCAGTAACACCTTGAGCCGCTGGGATATTGTACTGGTCTATCTTCTGAGCTATAAGCCATTGGTGGTAACGTTTAATCCGGTTCAAAAATGGCTCTAGATTGTGGCGCTACCGAAGCGCAGTGCAAGCTTCGATTCTTTGCGGACGATTATTTTGCGATAGGTAGGTGTGAGTGGTCGTGACTCACGTGGTACTGGCTTCCAAATCGGAAGGTTCGGTGTTCGAATCCAAACCGCGCCCGAAAGGCATTCATTTTTTCAGCCAACTATAATCAAGTAAGGTGAGTAATTGGCTAGAAAACAACAACAAGCCAACTTCCACTAACAATTTAGTCTCCCCATTAAATGTTTGATGCCACCCATGGAGCGAAATATCCACTGAGCCCAAACATCATTCTTCTCTCTTTGTCCAATTTTCCAAAAAACTTAACACATATTTAGGTATTATAAGTGTCTTCATACCCATTTGAGTGTTAAGTTAAAAAAAAAAAAAAAAAAAACTTTCCCCATATTGGGGATCGATCGGAGAAACGATCTTTCCCACTGAGCTACAACAAGAAAGTTGCTAACCTCTTAGAGGCGTCGGAAAGTAACCTTTTTGTCCGTGGGCATCCTGGAAGTTCATGCTTTCTCTAGTTATCTCAACGGAAACTGTAATCGAAGTAGTCCTCTCTGTTCCACCTCTGATCTCATCTGGAGTTCCACAAGGCAGCCATCTTGGCCCTCTTCTCTTACGCTGACGACGCACAATTTTTTAAAATTATTTCTTCTTCCCATGCCCCTGCTCTTTTTCAAGAAGACCTTGATCGGTTTTCAATGTGGTGCCTCAAAAACTACCTAGAACTTAATATAGGCAAAAGTCAATCTATATCCTTATCACGTAAATACAACCCGTATCCTACCCGACTCTATTTTCTCTTTGGTCAATCAATTCCCCAAGTTCAGTCTTTTCAAGATCTTGGCATATTATTCGACTGTGAGCTTAATTTCCGTTCGCAAATCGATAAGATGTTCCTCAAAGCCAACTCATCACTTGGTTTTATTAAACGGTGGTCCAAGGAATTTTCTAAAATGTATGTAACCAGATCTTTCTATGTTACCCTTTGTTCGCCCCATGCTTAAGTATGCAAGTCAAGATTCACCTTTCACCGAGTTCATGTTTCCCGAATCAAGGGTATTCAAAGTCGATTCCCCATGGTTTACCTCCCTTTCACGATCGCCTCAAACTTCTCAATATGAATTCGTTAGAAGAACGCAGGAATATTGCTGACATTCTTTTCATTCATCGACTGCATATCCATTTTCAACTCCATTTCCCTCAATACCAACCCATGTAATCTACGTTGTCATCGCCTCTTCTATCTACCGATCCACCACACCTCTTATGGCACCAACGAACCAGTCTCCATTATGCTCCGAAAGATCAAACCAAACCTCTCCCTGAGCGCTCCTGTTAGCCTTCGGAACTAGTTTTTAAGTCAGATTAAGCTTGTATTAAGCCAATAAATGGGGGCCTCAGCCACCACTAAAATGAAAAATTAAATTAAACAAAAATTAGTCCTAACGCAGGTTCAGGTCCTGGAAACACTCCTCTTAAGTTTGCATAGCGTAACTCGTAATCCCATTGTGGCCAAAGTTCCAAATGCGTTCAGAGAAGCCTTGCATTCTCGAACTAAATAGCTGGGAGGTGGTAAGAGCGCTTAGCGCAGCTTGGCGTTACTACTTGGGCAGATAATCCTTCAGCTTCATGAAATTGTGCAATTAAAAGCGAAGCTAGAGCAATTGACTGATCTTATAGTAACAGTTATCAGAAGATGCCACCGAAAGTTGCTACATGGGAGTTAGGAGCCCTCCGGACTTCGGTCCAGGCCTGACTTGAAGAGGTAGGCAACGCAGGAAGAGTCTTCCAGTTGGTTTCGACCCGATGTAAAGTTCCAATAAATACTGGGTTCTGGGACACTAAGAACAGCAAGAGGTTAATGTGCAGACCTCGACTCATACCAAGGGTGAAACTGTGCGCTTACCAATTTCGCTTTGGTATCTCAGGAAGGCAGCAGAGTGATGGCAAAGCGTATCCTTGTCCCATGAATGCATGGGCATTCAATGAACTTAAGCCTACACGCCAGGTGTCCCCTTAAAACGCATGACACATATCCGTCCTCCAAAGATATAGCAGCGCCGCACCTAGATCGGCCTTGAAGCAAACCTTGAAGACCTGCAGTATCCGCAATTATATTCTTACTTCGCACAACAAAAAATAAATGTTCAACTTTCCGATTAGGTATTAGTAGGTAGTATATCATATGCATTTACTGCTTAAAAGAAGATGTCATCAGCGACTTGAAAGGTATTTAACACTGTTGATGGCGTTCTTTCACATTTCATGCTAACATTCGACAGGGCTGAGAAGCTTGACAAAATCTAAAAAAAAAACATATGACAATGAAATTAAAAATTTGGAAAACTACACAACATTTATCCTTCAGTGCAAACGAAGTCAAAGATTCAGATACAAGCAAACATATTGCAAGATTGAACAGCGGTAAGCGCAATGCGCCGCAGTAACGGCGATATTCAGAAAATGTGAAATACGGCTAATTCATAAGAATGCGAAGCAGTCAAGGAGTTTCAAAAAAGGCAAGATCATGGAGTGCGCTGCCGAGCTCTCTTTTTCCTAGTCATTATAACTTGCAAACATTTAAGACCAACATACATCGGTATCTCTCTTTTCTTCTTCCCTAAGTTTCCGTCGCCCGAGCTGTGTGCAAACATTTCTTCTCGAGTTCTTCTCACAATGAGATTAAGGAGAAGGGACAGCGAACAACAATCTGGGCATCTTACTTCGGCATTTATCCTGCTCATTTATTTGATCTACAATAAACCATGGATTCTTTATGAGATTAAGGCGAATTAATTAAGCTGTTCAGCTGAGCATTACAACTTTACCACTTACCAGTTTAGAAGTTTGCTTAGGATGGTTAAAATGTCCACCAAAGTAGCGTGTCTTCATCAACCTATGAGATCATGCCGTATCACATTTTGGAATATGTCCTTAATAAAAAAAAAAGTTGAACGCGATATGTAAGTTCCATAAATTTTGGAAATTATCCCGGAGCAACATCCTAAGACGTTCACACATCCTCCTCTTTGTTTTATTGTACCTCCCGTGTTATGCGCTTTAATTCTTTCGCCTTTCTGTTCTTCGTGCATGGCTCACCCCATCGGAAGTTTAATATGAAGGATAATAGATCAGTTAATGTGAGCCTTTTACAAACTCAAGGCGGGTCTTCCGATTCTTCCCTTACGACGACGATTGCCCACCTTACCGTGGTGTGAGTTCTTAAGTAGGAGCAAATCCTCAAATCTGATCACAGAAAATTAAAAGGAAATAAGTCCATCCTCTCCCTCAACCCTTTCTTCTGCTGTATCCACTCTCATCCTCTGTGATGAATCAACCGATGGCTATATGAGGGCCAAATATTATAATGTGTTAGCTACGTACAGTACGGCTAGTTACCAAATGCATTTCTAAACAAACCAGCGTTGCCCCAGGGGATGCAAGCAAATCGACCACAAAACCCCTCGCCTTTACCGATTGCACATTTCAGTGTCTGGCTAACCCTATCAGATGTGCAGAGGAAAGAGAAGCTCACCAAAAAATTTTAGCGCTGCTGCCGAAATCCAGATTGGCAAAGTAACCCAAGCGAGAATGCAAAAGAGGATTTAAGCGGACGAGGACTACTTTCTTTACGCCATCGAGAAACTGCGGACGCCTTTACTGGGCTTACTATTAACTCTATTCAAAACTCCACGGGGTTCCACTCAACCATGTCACGTAGAACTGAACCATATACAGAGCTAAATTTTGACGCGCTCCTTAGAAAGTCTGCCCTTTACAGTCCGGGAGTTCAGCTCATCGAACAAGCAATTGCTTCATGCTATCATACCATATACCACGATCGCCAAAAGACAAACTGGGAAAAACACAATAAAAACGCTCTAACCACATTCAGTCACATTCCTATATCCCAACTAAAGTATGAACACAACCAACGTACTTCTCTCTAAGTCTCGACCATACCTCTTACTGTCCTACAGTATGGAGAATAGAGGGTAAGCCTCAGGGCTGGTGGACTACAGATTTTCTTAAACTATGCGGCAGAAGTAGAAAGAGCTTTAACCGTGCCAAATTATCTAGCTCAAAACCAGAACGAGAATGAATATGGTCTGCGAGAAAAAGCTTAAATAGCCCGTTGAAAGCATCTAAACAGACAAGTCACCAGAACTCAATGGTAGCTTCCTTGCATAACTACTACCTCTCAGAGACAACCTGTTATATATTCTTAATGCCGGTTCAGCTCTCCGACGTACTGGCCTGAGTCTGTCAACTTTTCTGCATTGAAAAAACAGTGACAATCACAGAAGACGGTCAACTGCCAACTAATGAAGTGCACTCTTTCCTCAGTATGAATCTTGGATTTTAGTTATGTCCGGCCAAAATAGAGCTTATGCTCTTGGTGCAAAAATCAAAATGGCCTGCATATTCCAAGCTTATTGGTACTGCTCTGAGTTTACCGAGTTCCAGTTCAAAACTTGACAGCAAACTGAGGTGGAAAGTGAACATTGCGCAGTAAAACAACAAGAAGCTCTAGTTACCCTCTACTCATGAAAGAGAGGCTTAAGGTTGAGCCTACAACTCAATGTCATGATTTGAATCTACATACATAAGACCGATTCCCACTTAATATATGTCATATCTGTTTGCTGGCCCGCGCTGTAAACATCACTGTTGTTTTAAAAATCAGTGGACTAGCAGCTTTCTAAACTATGCTTTATTTGCTACATATAGATTTGTCGGCATCCTGATTACAACTGACTTTGAGTCCGAGGCAAAGTGAAACACCCAACAACATAAAACTCTAAATCTAAAAAAGGATAATCCGCTCTCGCTGCGTGGCGGACACACAAACACCTAATTCCAAAAACAATCGAATGGAGACAAGTGAGGAAGTCACGGTCCGTAAACCTTCTCTATTTCTTAGGCGGCTCTTAAGCCGCTGAAAGCGCTCGTGCATGGATTTCTTCTAAAGAACTCTGCTTACACCAATCCTTCAATCCATGAAGAATCTGCTGATCATTTGGATGAAGAATCCATTTTGCCCTATTAACTCCGTAATCACAACTAAAGAGACCGTAAAGCAACCAGTCATGATTAAGTTTATGTCATACACGAAAAAGGATGACCAAGAGTTCTGCCAGCAGCCAATAATATCCTTTTGCCTTATTTTCATAGGAAGCCGTTCATTAACATATATAACAATGTCCGTCTTTTTCAGAATGAAAGCCTTGGTGAGGACAGTTTTGCTTTGTACGGCATGCCAAATCAATCCTAATAACTCCCCAACAGAATACACTAGAATAGTTCCAGGAGTTCCACAGAAATAACAGCATTTAACATTTGACGTCAGCACCTTTTAATCCTGAGTCTAACGGGGCAGCCGAGGGAATGGCAAGGACGTTTAAGACTACCATTCGAAAAATCTCGAATTAAGTACCGCAGTGTGACGACGCACTTTTAGTTTTTCTGTCGACATATCATTTTAAACCAGATGCTAATTAAAAACCTACAACAGATAAACTTCACAGAAGACAACAACGTACTATCTTTTCGGTTATGGTACCAGAACTCCAAATAAAAACGACGCTAGGGCGAAGTTGTTTGTGAATCAAAAAGTTTTGTGCTTTGATGATACTAAAAAGAGAAGTAGGAAGCTGCTGTGGTGAGGAAAGATCTTGGTAGAAAGATGTATTTCGTGGAATCTAACTCAAGGAAGCATTGGTGGCACCACCAAAATTATATTTGAAGTCCGTTTTTCAACAGAAGACAAAGTAGGTCCTTGTATAGCAGCAGTTCTCGGAGGGATTCATGGGCCATTCATGGTCGAAAAGAGGGCAGCGAAGAGTCGAATGAGGTTTCGGGAAGTCAAAACTATACCCTGAACACACAGAATCAACTGCTAAAAAGATTAAAGAATGTTCGCCTCAGTCAGAGACCTTTCCGATCTTAGAAGAATTTCGGCCTAAACAGTCGAAAGCAGCTAAGCCTTTGGATCGTAGACCTGAACCAAGACGCTCCGAGCGATTGCGTAAGCAAGAGCGAGGGAAACTGATGTGATTTAACTAGATTTTTTCTGAAAACTTCGGCAGTGGCAACAATGATCACGCTATCAACAATGACATTTGTTATCATTTACAAAACTCCAACTTCCACTTTTCATCATTCATTCCATTCCTAGCCCGCGAATTGTATCGACCTATCTCCAAACTTAAATTTAATATTCTCCTAGTTAAACAAAGTTGTACATAGTTTCAAATCGATCGTCTCTTTTTGACTAACAATATCTTGGAATCACAATATACCATATACTGCACGGTCTTCCAAGCCAAAATCACACGTTGCTTCTTAGTTCAGCCTACATCCAATACACTTCTCAGATATTGCAATATACCCGTATATAAACAGACAGCAACCAGCGACCACCAGTTCAAATACCATAAAATCAGGGAAGTTAGAGACTGCCACGCATCTCTTAGCGAGATAGCTAAGCAGCATAACACCAAACTTTGCCAGGCTCCGGAACACCCCTAGGGAGAAGAGTCACAAATGAACTGACCAGACTCGGATCTCTTGGTTTTGTACAAAGGTAGGCAGATTAACAACGTCAAACACCATATTTCCTTTGCCAAATTAGTGGCACACTTTCAAACACTCTCTCAGGTTATTTATACGAGTAGATGGACTCATAACAGATAACTAGGCAATCAGGAGAATTGATCAGCCTCAGGAGAAGATATATCTCCAAACCCACAATATATGTCTTCCAATAGACATAATGCTGTTGGAAGACATGCCCAACGATTAAATATTCCTCACAACGACGTCTGCAGAAGTTTCAAGGACGAAGAAAAACAAGAATAATCATCGACTTTCTTTGTAAATGCTGCTAGTAGAGTAATATTAAAATAGACCTACAACTAATCTAAGTGCACTTCAGAGATGATGTCTCTAACCTAACCTATCCTAAACAATTTGAGAATATAAATGTTACACATCTCAGCATAGGACGTAACCTAAGTAGAAGCGTGGGCGTTCATGCTGAAAACCCGATTACGAAATACTCCACGCTGAATGCATCAGACTGTATTATCATGTTCACACAAAGAAATTCATCAAAAGCCACACTGGAAAAGATAAGACTGAAGCTATACAATTGCACCACTCAAGTGTTAAACAGTGACAAAAACACCGAATTTGACTACGTAGTACGCGTATTTCTCCACTTTAAAACACTTATTCTTTCTTTCTATGACGAAGTATAAAAAAGTTATCAAAAGTAATTTCATGTTCAATGTAACGTCAATGTGATGCTAATGAATCAAATCGAAATCAAAACAAAATTTTGCTTAGCAAAAATACGTACCAACCCTCACCATTTATGAGTAGCCAGAAATTTCAAATCTGAAGGTACCTGAATAAAATTAATTTTCCCTTATTGTGTCCGTAAACGAATATTTCGCATGGATGCGTATGACTGAGACTCCTTAACCAAACCTACGGCTGATTCGTTTCAGCAAAAAGTCATTTCTCTGGCAGCATTACAAACAATAAAAAACTCATCAAGCATTTTGTCTATTTTTTAAGCCGTAATAAGTCACAGGATTCCATCAGGATTATTTTAAAATAACTTTTCAGTCCTCACTCAGAATTGGCCGAAGAAGCTTTTCGAATAGAAATCCCATCAATCATCCTAAGCTTGATTGTCAGTAAGGACAGGTTATCTCATCCATTCTCTCTAAATACATACATATCTGGTATTCTGGTAGTCTCGGGTTAATGTGAATTTTACATTTAATACCAGTGATGTCGGGCGACATTAATTAACACATAGCGATCATTCAGTCCATTAAGTGAAAAATCCATGAAAATCGCAGTCAAGACACAAAGGTTAAACAGCACAACAACATTAAACTTCCAACTTTTGTGTGACATTTTTCGGCTTCCATAATTTGCATTATTATTTCTGTCCAAAGGGAGATAGAATCATTCGAAGGGTTGTTATGACCGTCTGGCAAGGCCCACATCAAAAAAACTACTTTCATAAGCAGTTTGGTGTTTTCGGTGGCTTACGAGTATTTTGAACACTTGTTAGCCATTAGGATAATTAAAAATATTTTTGTGGATTGAAAACTATGTCGCATGGATAAAACATTTTTATTAATTGTAAAGGTTGTGAATATTTGATTCAATGGTGTGTGCTCAACAGCGCCTCACTTTATCATGTGCAAATGTTGTAACATACCGCAAAGGTTTGCAAAATATCGGCGCAGTTCGTTTCGAATATTGCCGTAAAATATAACCAATTGGAGGAAAACCATGATAGATATCACTCAGTTCTTGTGAGAGTTGTGTATATGATTTAAAAATAGCTGATCACTCTATGACTGGCATTATAATAAACATATTTGAATGTATAGATGGTCGTCCGAAAGTTGACTTTACGAGTATGCGATCTGAAATTGATATCTCAAAGCTAAAGCACTATCTTCTCAAGGAATCATGGAATAAGGTTTTTTTTGGAAGATAATGCTTCTTTGGCTTTTGATATTTTTATTGGGTCTTTAGGTAAAAGTGTGTCACTTTCAACCTACGCTGTAAAACAACAGAAAATTAGAAAAAGACTGAAGCCATGGATTTCTGAATATCTCGTCAAAAAAATCAAAAAAAAAATTGGTTACATATTAAATGCATTATGAATCCATCTAATACTAGCTTTAGAAAAACCATGATACCACCTTGATCAAAAATTTTGCGGAATTTATTCAGAAAATTTAAAATATGTACAAGTTTATTCATCTAAATCTATATTGTCCTCTTCAAAGTAATCCCCATCGGCTGCAACACACTTATGCCAGCACTTGATCCAATCCTCGAAACATTTTTTATATTCGGTATGTCCATCAGTGCTTCCTGCGATTTTTCCATTACTTCCTCTCGGCTGCTGAAACGCGTTCCCCGTACAACCAACAACTCGATTGAACAGAAAGAAGTCACAGGGAGCTAAATCAGGTGAATTCGGTGGCTGTTGGATGGTATTTGTTGCATTTTTCGTCAACAAATTATGAATAATGATGGCACTGTGCGATCGACGGTGCGTTATGATGGTGCAAAATCAACGAGTTGCCCACAATTCTGGTCTCTTTCGGCGAATTGCTTCACGCAAACGTCTCATAACGCCCAAATAATACGAGTACTCTTTGTTTACTGTCTGGCCTTCTGGCAAAAATTCATGATGCATTATACAGTTGTAATCCATGAAAACTGTGAGCATTGCCTTCTTTTTTGGTCTCGGCTGATTTGGCGAACGCCATTCACTTGTCTGATGTCTGAATTGCATGTCGTACTCATAAACCCACGTCTTGTCTCCAGTAATGATCCTTTTGATGAGTGTGGGATCGGATTCAGCCTCGCAAAACATCTCTTTTGCGACGTGAGCACGGTCTTTTTTTTCATGAAATTGAGGTCTTTTGGCACCAACTTAACCAAATGTCTTGGACGGATCCATGGGCAATGTTCAAGTCCTCCGCTATCTCTCTGATGGTTAATTTGCCGTTATTGACCAACATTTCTTTTACTTCATCAATGTTTTCGTCGGTTTTCGATGTCGATGGTCTGCCACTGCGTTCATCATCTTCGATTGACTCTCGACCACTTTTGAACCTCTCGTGGCACTGGTAAACGACCGTTTTCTTTAGAGAATCGTTGCCGAAACATTTTTCTAACATTTTCAACGTTCGCGCACCATTAAATCCGTTTTTTACGCAAAATTTAATACAGTTCGCTGTGGCAAATTTAAATCCATTTCTAAAATTGTAAAAAATCGCCAACACACACAGAGATAGACGTACTCTTGGCTACGTAACTTTTGCAAATGTCAAGCTATGATGCTAAGATTTAGAGAGAATGTCAACAACAGATTTATCAATTTAAAAAAAAAACAGAACTCAAATCGAAATGGGAGCGCCACACGGTTACTTTTTGATCAGCGTGGTATTCCTTGCTTTGTTGTTGATGTATTAGCGCATACTATATATTCAATCTTAGTGTTTTTACAGAAGTTTTTCCGGTAGCTCTCAAATGTGCGGATATTTTACCATTACATAAAAAGAGTTCTGTACATGTCATGAAGAATTATATACTTACATCTCTTCTTTCGTCCTTCAGTAAGATCTTTGAGAAGGTTATGAAAAAAGGAATAATGTCTTTCTTAAATAAAATTAAGTTTTTTAGCCCAAAACAATTTGGTTTTCAGCAGGGCAAATCTACTGAAGATGCCCTTCTAAAGTTCTTCTTAAAGGTTTTTTCCAACTTGGATGCTAAAATGTTTACTGCTGGGCTACTTATAGATATATCTAAAGCATTTGATATGGTTAACCATGTGTTTTTATTACAGAAATTACAAAAGACTGGTTTTCGAGGGTTCATGCTCGAATGGCTTCGTTCGTATCTCATCAACAAATCTCAAAGAGTGAAGATTGGGGAAGCTAGGAGTGAAGTACGATTTTTTTAACTTAAGTATCCCGCAAGGTTCAGTTTTGGGACCTATATTATTTCTTATTTATATGAACTCCCTTTTTTCTATAACCTTTAAGGGTAAACTAACTGCTTTTGCTGCTAACATAGGTTACGCGTATGGATCCAAAAGTTATTTGGAACTCATTTTCAATATTAATTGGGATCTTAGCCTAATACGATTGTTGTTTGCTAAGCATAACCTAATCATTAGTTCCAAAACTAAAATAATGTTCTTTAGCTTAACAAATCAACATCTTATGAATGCAACGATTAACTATCACGCACCAGCCTGTCAAAAGTACAAAGTAATTTGTGCACCAAGCTCATCATCACATACTTTCAGTAGTGCGCTCAACTGCAGTGACAATTGTTTTTTTGATTGAGGAAGTAAAGGAATTTAAGATTTGCGGCTTATTATTGATTCAAAGATGCCATTTTCTAGTCATACTGAGTACTTAAGTAACTATTTTCGTAATACTGTTCGAAGCTTTTTTTATCTAAGAAAGATTTGCTCAAATGAGTTTCTTACTTCGGAATATTCCATTCAAGACTTCAATATGGCGTTGCATATTGGGGAGGAACTTTTGCGAACAAAATACAGCCTTTATTAATCTTATAAAAAATGGTATTGAGAAAAATTTTAAATAAACTTTATCGTCATCCCTGTTTTCCATTGTTTCGAAAATTTTGCCAGTTAGACATTTATACTGCTTTAAAGTACTAAAAGTTTTTTTCTGGAAATCTGGTCACCGCAATTTCAGGTTAATTTCTAACTATAGCCTACGAACTATAGTCTACGATCTTTATTTGGTTTTATCGTGCCGTTTAAGATATATGGTATAGCAGCATACTTAGTTCTAAATCCTCTAACGTCTTGGTAATAAAGGGACGGACATTTGTGAGGCTTCGGCGAAGAATTGAGCGGCGGGTTAGGAGCCATGGTAGGTCTTGTAACCAGACCATATTCTCTGAAGATGTGGTATGGTTCGAAACTTACGTGAGACGCAAAAGAAGACAGATCATTAGCTACGTTATCAGGTGTAATATCTAATTGCTCATGTCTACGTATAAAAAGTTGTTTAGTGTCGAGGCCTTCTTGCAGAGTGGAATTGGTTGGAGGAAATATGGGGTCTAATAGGAGTTAAAATATGAGAGCTAGTAGAGTTAGGGTAGGCCGTTTTTGTTTGAGTAGAATGATGAGATGTTGTTAGATTTTTTTAAAAGACTGGAAGGAGGATCAAGATTAAAAGATGCACGTTTGGGAATTGAGTTGGACGAGGTATAAGAATTTTTCGTGTGGAAGTGGAGAAGACGACAAAAAAGGAAATGTCCCAAATTTAAAGCTCCAATTTGGCTCACGAGCTTGTTTATTAGGAGTTGGATTTTTATTGTAAGAGTGAGGCTTAGAATTTAACTTAAGAATCGGTATCGGGTTAGACTTAATATTGTTCAGTTTTTTAGGTTTAATGGATTTTAAATTGTTATTTTCTTATACTGTACTTAAAGTAGTATCCTTGTAATGTTCGTTGAATCTAGCAGGGTTGATGAATATATTCATATTTTAATGGGATGCTTACCTTGAAGGTGTTGTAGGAGATTTTACACCAGCTGCTGACATCAATTTTGAATTTTGATTTAAAAAAAATAGTTAGCCTGGTGCGGGCGAGATGTGTCCCTCTTATTCAAAAGGTAACTGATTTAACTTTGATGAAATTTTTAAACTTTTTTATTCTTTTGTTCAGCTCCGAATAAGGTTCCGAATCGTTAGATTATGGGTCGAGGCGGTGGTGTAGTAGCATCAATTTCCAGAGAAGGTTGTGGTGGAGGAGAAGATGAACCAGAAGTTATTGGCAGTTCCGTAACTGCAGATTCAAGCATTTCAGTAAGATTCAAGGTGTTGTACGATGCACACGATAGGGGCTGGGATTTACCGGCGTAATCCAGTCGATTTCACTGGAAGTTATCCGGATGTGATCTGTAATTTCGTCTAGCAGCGTGCGTGATCCGGTTCATTTGGCACATGGTGTTTATAAAAAGCTGATCATTATTTTTTGGAGAGGGAACGTTGCTTTTGAATGGACATTGAAGATGAAAATAGGGAAGACCGTAGAGAACTTAGAGAGTCAGTTATTGTGGAGATTTAACACTATTGGATAGAAAATTGTTTGACTTTTCACTAACGCCGTGTTTATCATTTCGTTTTAATAAATCAATATTTTTAGCTAACTGCATAGATATGTTTCTAAATTGACTCTTATTATAGATCGCAGATTGATTGAGGGAAATTGATAAATCTTCAACAAAAAAATGTCATCTTTTTGGTGAATTGACTTTGTTTTCTGACGCAAAGTTATTGACCGAATCACTGAGACATTTAATTGCAAGTAAAATGTGGGAAGTTGTGATGTCCCCACACTCATCACAATAAAACAAAAAATTGTTTTTAAAATCTCTTATGTACACGATGAATTTCCTACTTAAGCCAATACAAAGCGCATGGAACGACTTGCAACAAAGACCACCACAGATCACCATAACAGCATTTGGCTCTATTTTTAGGTAGTAATTCACATTTCAACATAATTCTGACATGATGATGATGAATTAATTGGGGTAGGTCACTTGAACATTTAATGTGTTCAATAAAGAAAATCACAAAAGGCGGTGAATGAGAAATGGGTTAGTTGTTAATTTCACTTTAAGATTTTTACGCACTTTTAATCGATTTAAAGGGAGTGAAAATCAAGTCACCAATACAAAGCACAAGGCGACGACCGAGAAATAGCTTGTGCGAATTATTGGAAATTACACAGGAAAAATTAAATGGAAATAAATTAGCGGAGCGAAATTTAAGCACGTCTGAACTTAATGAATGTGTAGCTAAGTTAGGGGCGAAATAGTTATTATTCCATACCATCAAGAATGTTGCGATGACAATGTCTTACATAGAGTTAATTTGGATGAAGAGGAGCTAAACTATGCAGTATTTAGTGACAGAAAATGGCGCTTAAACTTAAAGACAGCCCTCTGACCGGCTTTGACGTAAAAATACTATGAATATCAAAGGATGCGACAGAATGTAATCTTATACGAGTGCATACGCACATCCGCAAAAGATTTCCGATAGTGGAAAGACATCAGCCTAAGGACATCTAATTGTTTTTCGGTGTCCAATGAGGGTTGTCGAAAACCCGGTCTAAAGAGCATAGAGGCTCAAATTTTAGTCAAGGTTCGAAAAAGATTGCGAAAACATAATAGGATCACTTAAATGGGAAAACATCAGCAGATTCGGATGTGTGATTAGTGGTGCAGTAGCATAAACACGTGCACATACATTGGAGAAATATAATCATACGCGTTGCATATTTCAACGTTTAGTGAAATAAAAAGAACATCAAAAGCCGAACAAATAATTAAAAGTGGGTTTTTTGGCATCGGTATCAGCGCTTAATATTCAGAGCCCAAAAAACTGGCTATCAGCGTTAACTATCAACATTGGAATAGTTTGGCAGCACTGTCATTCTATTTGTTCAAAAATTGGTACATCTTTTAGCGTTCCATACAAGCTATCGCTATCGTGGAAAAATAGGTCTGGAAACATTGTTGCTATCCGCCTTAATGATATATATCGCGCATTAAGTTAGCGCTTATAAGTTAAGTTCTTACACGCAGATTGAAAATAAGCGCTGATACTCGTACCAATGCCAAAAAACACGCCTAAACACTTTTCATTTCATCCCCTCGTTTGTTTTGCATGCGTATTTAAAATAAGAGTTAATTTGAATTCTTACGTACCCAGATTGCTATCGTCTTTTTGATACCTACACGGTGTGTATGGTAGATACGTTATCAACCAATATCTAAATGTGATAAAAAAAAATTGTTTTCGATTAGATAAGTTGACGATTATGAGTACTTTGGTACCTATCATTCCATGTCTTGACACCCATTAAAACCAAATTTTGATTTATTTGCGGAATATTGATTGTGCAGAGTTGGCTTAATGGAAAGTTTTCCTTAATTATTGGAAATAAAAGAAAATCGTTTCATTCGACTTAATGTGCCCACACTTGGTTCATATTGACATATCATAGTATTCATTAGTGTAGGCTCGTCTGTTGATCACACATGATCACTCAAAAACTTCGTTGTACATCACTCGTATTGTCTTTGGTTAACTGGAGCATGAGTTACCATAAATCTAAAACAACACAAAGCACTTGATTGTAGATACAAGCGAAATCTCACTTATTTGATATTTTCTTGGATCATTCCAAAAAACGCCGAGGATACCGATAAATTCAACACCGTAACTCAACTGATGAGAAAAATTGCAAAAATATGTCATATTTCAGGAAATACTCGCAGTTTATGGGCTCTCGGTTGATTGATTTTTTTTTTTCCACTTTTCATAGGCTTTCTCATTGAACCTGCTGTAATATCAACAATTTCTGTCGATTTTATCTGGTTCGACCACAACCAAAACCATCGACAAATGGGCAAGATAGGTACTTGAAAAAATCATTTCGAACACAAAGATAAAAAGTCTATGCGCTAAAATACTTTCAGATTTGGTAGTATTATGCACACAGGGTGTTTCGATACTATCGAATTGTCTTTAAACTTGATCATTTATTTATTAACATGAAAAAATATTGAGCTCCCTATATCCTGCAGTCCTTTTTTATGAGAGTAGACACTAAGAAAGTGGGAAAATTTTAACATTTTGGTATTGTAGTGCATCCAAAACATTTCAAATGGTACAATACATTTCAATACGACAGCTAATACAAACTGATGGTACCCCAAGAATACAGACAAAGAAGTATATTAAACATGAATACATTCTGCGCTGCCCGAGTCAATGGAGATTATGTCATCATTTTGTCCCCTCTCTCTCTCTCAACAATCGATAACTATCACTCTCACCTTCTTCTCTGGTTTTTTCATAACTCTTCTGTCCAGTCCACTCCCCCCACGACTCTCTCGTGCTACAATTTTCATAAAGCAAACTTTAACAAAATCAATGACTATCTCAGCAGATCCCCCTTTAACTTTCACAACCTAAGCACAAAAGATGCCTTATCCTTATTTAATTCTTTTTCCCTTTACGTTCCGTTTTCCCGTCTTAAAACATCATCTACTAGTCCTCCCTATTATAATGACAAGCTTCGTTCCTTACGAAATAAGAGAAACAAGTTATGGGCTGTTTTCCTTCGCAACAGATCCTTTTCGGACTATTCCAACTATCTTGGCGCTTATCTTCATTTCACCGAACTTTACCAGCACTACCTCAACAATGCCCAAGTCAACCTTATAAATGACCCTAAGTCCTTTTACCAATTTGTTAACTACAAAAGAAAGTCCGACGGCTACCCTGCTTCCCTCTCTTTCAACAACAAGTCATCAACCGATCCACTCACCATTGTCAACCAAGTTGCCACCATTTTCAAACAATCCTTCACCAACAACTCCTTTGTACCGGATCCATCCTATTTTAATTATCTACTGAATTTCTCCAATAGCCCACAACTCTGTCACACCCTGGACCCGTATTATATCGAATATAAGTTACACCAACTTAATGATGAATTCACACCCGGCCCAGATGGCTTCCCTTCCATATTCCTTAAAAACTGTTCTTCCTCTCTTTCCCTTGTCCTTTCTAATCTCTTTCGTCTATCCGTGTCACAAAGAAAATTTCCTCAGGCTTGGAAAACCTCCTTCATAACCCCGATCCACAAAAGAAGATCAAAGAACGAAATAACAAACTATCGCCCAATCGCCAAACTCTCACTTATTTCCCCTAGACAACATGGCTTCCTGAAGGGTAGGTCATTAATACTCTTCAAATTGTCTGCACTCAGCTTTGAACCCACACTATTAAAATGGATATCCTCTTACCTCGAAAATCGTTTTTACAGTGTTAGGTTTTCCTAGGTTTTAGGTCAGCCCACTCAGCTCCATTTTTAGCCACCTCTGGGGTTCCACAAGGCAGGCATCTCGGTCCCCTTCTTTTTATATTAACCATAAATGATCTCGACAGGATCATCTGTCTGTCTTTACGCCAACGATACCAAATTTTTCAAAACCATTTCATCACCCTATGACTCCTTCCTCCTTCAACAAGACCTTGATAGTTTTTCGATCTGGTGCCTCAAAAATTTTTTGGAACTTGATATACCCAAATGCCAATCCATGACATTTCACATAAGCGGCACCAACCTCTTCCCCGACTCTATCTTCACAACAACCAACCTATCTCTTCCATGCAATCTCTTCGCGACCTCGGCATTTTGTGTGATAGGTAGCTCAACTTCCGTTTACATATGGATGGGATAATCCTTAAAGCCAACTTCGCTCTAGATTTTGTAAAACGGTGGTCCAAAGAATTCACCAACCCATACGTGACCAGTTCCCTCTATATTACCCTTGTTCGCCCCCTCCTAGATTACGCCAGTCAAGTGTGGTCCCCATATCATCGTGTTCATATCTCGAGAATTGAAAGCATCCAGCCCCGCTTTCTTCGATTTGCTCTTCGCGGCATACCTTAGAACGATTCTTTTATCCTCCCCCCCCCCCACCCCCAACCTAACTGACTCAACCTTATCAACTTAAACACCCTTGAGGAACGCAGAGATGCAGCCGACTTTTTCTTCATTAATCGTCTCTTTGTGGGTCACGTTGAATGCGAATCCCTCCACAACTCTATTTTACTCAATACTAACCCTCGAAATTTACGTACCCCTCGACCCTTCTATCTACCAACCCGCAACACCTCCTATGGCGCGAACGAACCAAACTCCCGTATGCTACGTAAAATCAATTCAAACCCTATCTTTGACTTCCACCGCACCACCCCCATCCACAAAATTTAACATGCTTTATTGTTCGTTCTAAAAAAGCACAGTACAAACCAATACTATCCAAGCTATAAGTTGTTGAAGGGTACTGTGCACTAAGGCATTGTAGCAAACAAAAGCACCCTTCGGGATATTGGATGAGAGTCATTTCAAAAACTATGCAGCCCATAGCATCATTCAGACTAAGAACTGGTCCATTGTACTACTTGTAAGTTCTGTCAATAGATGGCCCCAGCAGTAAGTGCTGGTCGATTTTGACATATCTAAAACGTCACGAACAAAGCCTAGACATATGGTAAACAAACCCTTTTTAACACATTAGTGATTTTGTTTTGGCGTCATATACTTTTGGTTGTGTGAAATTGTCTGATTTTGTGCCAAATAATCGTAATTTGGGGGAAGTGTTGATTTTCTTCTTTCATTCGAAAAAAACGGCGGCGGCTCCAAAAAGTTTACGTAGATGCTGCTCTAAGTGAAACAACGTGCCGTGATTGGTTCCGTCGCTTTAAAGGCGATGATTTCGATGTTTACGATCGTCCGCATGAAGGAAGGCCAAAATCCTTCAAAGACGCTGAATTGGAGCATTGCTCGATGAGGATCCATGCCAAATGCAAGAACAGCTTGCTTCAGCATTAAGAGTTACCCGTCAAGCCATTTCCAAGCGATTGCATGCGAAAAACGCCCACAATATGAGCAGGGGCACGAAAAAGTGATTCTACAGCATGACTACGCTCTATCTCACGTTGCGAAATTCATTAAAACCCACCTGGAAACGGTCAAATGGGAAGCCCTACCCCACCCGCAATATTCTCCAGATATTACGCCGTCTGATTTTTACTTGTTCGGTTCGATGGCACATGGTCTGGCTGATCAGCAGTTCCATTGATATGAAGACATACACAAATGATGAGCACTATACCGTAACGGTATTCGAGCTCTGCCAGAAAGATGGGAAAAAGATGTAGCTAGCGATCGGCAATACTTTTAGTGCTTCATTTGTAACCATTTTTTCACAATAAAGTTGCATTTTCATCAAAAAATAACTAAGTTGCGCAGCTAATATTTTCTTAATGAAATCTTTTAGTCTTTCGAGAAAAAATGAGTAAGCACTTTAGGGCAAAAAAGGGCCTACAGTGCCGGACCCACCACGTAACCGCCGAGCACCTGCAGCCTGATGCTTCTTGGTGTCGTCATCACTGTCATAGCAAGCGTCACAGAATGGTAATGCCCTGTCACGACGCCAGTAAGCAGCCTGCAATCTATGTGGCAAAAATCGTACAGAAATTCGTCGGATTTTAAGTGAAGCTTGTGGTAAGCGTGCAATAGACTGTAGTTTAGTATTCCAATGGGTCAGCCGCTTTCATGAAGGGCATGCAAACATAGGCGATGCCCCCAAAAATCATCTGATAAGCAAGATGCGAAGTTTGCTTCAGATTTTCCTAATGAAGATCGTAGCACAAAGTGTGAGGAATACCCTATGCCATTACAGTTTCAGGAACATCTGTTTCTCGCATTTAAAAAAAATGTTTTGCAGAAAGCAAACATTCCGGCGTTGGATCCTTCTCCATTTGGCTACTCAACAGAATAAAAGACATCTGGATACCGCTACACTATTGAAACAAAGATTTGTCATTAAAGGCAATGTTGGTTACCAACAATATTTCCATCGCTGTGGTGCAAACGTCATGATGGGGTGTCAACACACACTTCCACTTCTTGGGCATGGCATTTGGTTGCTGCAGCGCGAACGAAATATACGCGGCACCGCAAAATACCTTGCAACGCAACAAAATATCACAAACCAGAAATGATCTGCCGAACTGTCACAAGAATGACAGGCAGCAGGTCAAAGAACATGCTGACTTACGCTAAATCCACAAGGGACTGGGAAAGGGTCACTCCAACCACCTTCAATCTCTCACTCTCTCTTCATGTGAGAGAGCAATCAGCGATGGAGCCATCCCGTTCCCACAATGTAAAGTAGGGGGCATTGTTAACAAATGTAGCAATATTAGTGCATTATAAATAAACAGTATGGCACATAAAATGCAAGGCAGGTTCAATGACCATATACCTACCAATGTAAAGAAAAACCAGCTGTTTTACAAGGTACAGAGATTACGAGGTTAGTGCGTAGAGCAGATTGAACAGTCGAATTCAGCTCTTCACTCAATAAAGGTCAATAAAATAACAATTTACGTGTTTCATTTTCTAAGCGTTCGGAGACTTCTTTTCCAACTAAGAAAAATTAATTCTCGGCTCATCTAGCCCAGAACATGGTCCTTTCGAGCCGGTAGTATTTAAAAAAGAACAAGTGCATTTTTTTCCTGGAGTAGGAGTCGTGGGCTGCGTTTTCCCTCTCTAAAAGATCTTTCTAATGCCGTCACCAAGCGCATTCGGTAGTTGAACAGAAGTGGTGAGCTAACTGGCATATTGAACCTTGATTGAGACGCAAAGGGTGTACATTGAAGGGGTGGTTAGCATTACATACTTCATAAAATATACTTTAACTTTGTATAATAGAATATTGTGAATTATTTTTGAAAGGACCCTTAAGAAGCGAAATGAGAAGCGAAGTTCTAAATATTTGTCACCTAGAACCCGGGACAATATCAAAAAAGATATTTTTTATGTTCAGCTTAGTTGAGTTCACTTTATACTTCTATTCACTTAGAGGTAGAGATTAACAGAAGTGTTGGTTCAATCCTTGAGGAGGAACAACTTACTGACTGGTTTGTGTTCAGGTAGTCTATATTCCAACATAGCGGTGAAGTCCCCAGTGGGAGCTTTAAAGTACAGTTAGTCACGATCACTACACTGTATTTTAGTCTTCCAAACTAAAGATGTATAACATATGTACACTAGAACTGTGACATAGTCTCTGGTTTTTAACGTAGACCACCTGTCATGTAGACTTATGTTTACGAGATACCCATACATCCATGGGAGCAAGGATACGCCTTGCCATCGCTTACCTACATTAATAGTATAATACCAAAGCAGGATTTGTGTTGGAGGCATAAGTTCCACCCTTGGTATGGGTCGAGACCGATCTAAAACCTCTTACTGCTCTTAGGGTTACAGCACCCAGTACTTATTTGCAATTATACAATGGGTCAAACCAATAAGAAGACCCTACCCACAATTTGGATTTAAACCACAGCCACCATGACGATCCCACAAGGGGGCCTACCTCAACAAGTCAGGCCCGACAACTTGTAACCGGTCAAATCGTAGCAACCTTCGGTGGCGTCATCTGAAGATGTTCACGGTAAGACCAGTAATACGCTCTGCCCCCGCTTTTTATTAGACAACGTCATTGATGGGCGAAGCCTTGGTAATTGGGCAGGGGCCCACTAGAACTGTGACTGCGCCATATCGCCCATTTTATGGTGGAACACAACATGCATATTGATACAGAATATCTTGAAATACTACACTTCAAAATCTTGTGGGTCGAATTGAGTATGCACTCGAAAAGTAAAAGATATGCGTTGGGCTTTTTTATCGACATTGGAAGCAAGCAAATTTTGACGGAATGTGTAGCTCGGCCTGAAAATGTAGACAAATCGGAGGAGAGCAGGGATTGATCGCAGGGGTCTTGTCTCCTCTGATATTGTGGATTTTACCTTATCACTCTCAACAGAGCCAACAAGTTTCCTCAAGCAAATGAGGCTGATGTACAGCGATTGTTTGCTCTAAAATTCAGGCAGACTTCATCTACAATTCTCGCACCCGAAATGAACCTTCAATCAATTATCTCAAAATAGAGGTTGAAGAGACTGAACAGGCAGGATCAGCTTTCTAGGGGAACAGGAACTATCACAAGACATGGTGCCTATCAGCGAGAGGAAACATCTTGCATGGCAATAATCGGATGGATTCTTTCCTACGAGTCGGTTGTTTGGTAAGACAAGCTTTGATATTTCTACATGACTGCTGCTTTCAGCAAACTCCATAAGCCGGTTCGCGTCGGACGCTTAAAAGTTTTTCCCAGCACATCTGCCTCTGCTCTAGATGGACTGATGAATCTTCCTCCATTTAATGTTCATGTCAAGGGGTATATTGTCAAGCTCAAATTTCGATAAAACAGAGGAGCTTCGTTGACTTTGCGTGCAAAATATAGCTCGACTCTGGATCTGCCATCTAATGCAATATCACCGAAACTCTAGTTACTAGGAATATACAAAATGCACTTTCTTTGTCAAGATTTTCATTTTCGTAAATGGCTAGATTTTCCGGAAGTCCTTAAAAAGTCAACAAACTTTCTGCTGTCACTCAGCAGGCTGCAGTCTGCTTATTGCTGTCTTAGTGGAATACTACGCTTTGCTAAGTATCTTAATGTATTCAGCCCAAATTACACACACTGCGATGCTGCTGTAAGAGTAATGATGACATCGCGGGGCGCTATAAATGTCAGCCCATAGGTACAATTTTTTCAATAGGTTGAGAAATTTTTTTGGAAGGAATATAAAAGGAGGCTAATCGGCTATCTGAGTGGTCTATTTCGACAGTGTAAGAAGTCTAACATATAAAACATAGTGTCCGCTAAGTTAAGTATGTTCTTAGTTAATTCTTCGGAAAGATGGAAGGATGGATGGAAGGAAAGCTGTTAAAGCAGGCCACTCAGTTACCAACGCATTTTTATCAAATTGTATTTATATTTTGTAGGAACTGTGATTATTAAAGCTTTCAAAAAAAAAAAAAAACCTGAAATTAGACTTTCGAGACTGCCGACCGACCATAATGCATCCAGGAGAAGAATTGCCATCCACGCACCCCAGCCAACAGACGTTCAGGTGATTCAGCAACCCATACCAGAGCCACACCTTGGCAACCCACGATAATATTACACCAGCTCCACGCGCCCCGGCAACCACCAGAATAATCTTCTTCCAATTTGCCGTTTCTGCGTATCGTTGCCAATTCTGCATGTGTGTTTAGGTTTTATTCATTTTTACATTTGGATCAACGGCATCTGATATCCGGCAGTGTAATTGCTTTCATTTCGTTGGCACACATGAACCCTCAGTCACCCACTCCTTTGTTGTCATACGAGCTCCTTGGAATTTGGCGAAGCGAGGACAGCGACCGAACAATATAAATAATTCAATGCTTCGCGATGCGTCGGCAGTCTGTAAAAATTCTAATGAGTAAAAATAATTTGATATCGGAATCATAAACTTATCTTACCGCAACCTTTCATTGTCTTACCCATACTATTAGTTAGGCCAAGTAATCTTGCATCCCAAATAGCTCCATCTTTCAAATTGAGTTTCGGTCTTACTAGTTACATCGAACCTGCTGACTCTTTGACTGTTGTTGTCTTTTCGCTTGCTACGGAAATTATTGCATCACAGAACATCCACCTTTTTTTCCAGTTAGTAGGCCTCGTGGTAACATTTAAGTTAATTCCAAACAGATTTTTTCCGACGAAAACTTCATTTCTGATGACAACTGACACTAACCGGACGATCCTACGACAAGTATGGGTCATTACTCTATACAGCTGGCAAAACGTCTGGCAGCGCTGAGGCTGACCTAGTTCAGTATTGCAATAGAAGGTATCTTTACTCGTAGATATTAAGAATAGAATTGTAATCAGTCTTTTAACTGGATTCAATAAAGCCTGGAAAAAAAGTTTTTTTTATTCCGTTTAAATGTAAATGGACTTAACTTCCTCCTCCTCCTCATTCTCTTTATATTTCGAGCAAATAGCATCAACAAAATTTTTCCCGAAACTCGATATCTGCTTTCCTCTATGCTTCAACATCTTGTTTTGTTTGCTTCAAAACTATGGAAAAAAATCTCACAAAATATCTAACACTATATCATAAGTTGTGTGTTAGTATTTTAACATAGATAAGGTTTTCTTCTGGTGATGGAAGTGGGGCATCTATACAACTTACGCAAGAATCCTTAAAGTGGAGAATAAGCTTATTGTCGTGCCTTTAGTTATGACAGATTCACAGATAAGAGACCCTTTGTATTATTTGAGACTAACATTTCTTTCAATTCGGCGTGCTATTGAAGGCAGGGCGATTTCTTCTAATTGGAGCAAGGTTATACTCTGATGAAGTGAGTACAAATCGGTCTTTCAAAAGTTTTTAGAAGGTATGTTAACATCATCATTAGCCTAAAGTCATTGGGATAGCCATGGAAGTTTCTTCCTCCTCCACTGACTTCCATCTATAATCTGGCAATCTTCGAAAGATACTAATAGCCCGGACTATCAGCATGCACGATTCGCAAACCCCAAGTACTCGATTTCGGGGGTGCGCCTACGAACTAACCCATACCCTGCAATCTTCTAGCACTCTCCCAGCGGAACTGCCGTTAAGTACTACTTCGTGGGGCTGGTAAGCCTTTTCTGCCCCTCTTTCTCCGTTTGCTGGTTCGACATTGTGTACAGTATTTACTGTTCTTTGTTGTATTAGCAATGCCGTCTGGCTTTGATTTTCATTGGTGCTCTCACTGACTCTTTCTAACCCACGAAGTTCCTTCATTATTTTTGCCGCAGCCTGTTTCACCGCATCACACATTATGCTTGGTGTTAGCATATGGTTTACGATGTTTTCAGGAGTTGGTATCTCTCCAATTTTCTCCTCTAGTTCTCTGCGCTCTATTCTGAAGTATGGGCACTGGAAAAATACGTAGTTTAAGCAGACCAAACCTGTACAGATATGATTGAAAGCAGCCATGTCCAGTTAGGAGCTGACTTAAGTAAAAATCTACTTCTCCTTAATTATGTTCTACCCATTTACGAACATCGGGTATAAATCGGTAGGTCCATCTCCCCTTTGTAGACTGGTTCCATCTCTTTTTCCACGCACTTGTGCCGCACTGCTTTTCTCCCAGCTTGATATCTTTGACTGAAACTCAGGGCTCCCAAATTTTGGCATCGTAGGTCCTTTTTAGCTCAGTAGCCAGTTTATCTGCTGGTTGCATTCCCGCAATGACATACATATATAGCATCATCTGACACTGCATATCGGAGTACAGCAAACTCTCAGAGCACATAGTCTGTTGACAGAGTTAGTCTTTCTTGCGTATGACTTAATTTTCAATGCTTTCGCCCATATTGGTGTGGCGTACATTGTGATTGACTGCACCATCCTTGTCAGAACTATTCTCATTTGTTGTCTGGGTCCTCCTATGTTTGTCATTATTCTGGATAAGGCAGCGCTCACCTTTGCGGCTTTGTCGCACGTTCTTTCAAGGTGTTCTTTGTAAGTGAGCCTAGCATCGATCATTATACCTAGGTGATAGCCGGTTTTGATGTTATATCGTGATCGCCCACCCTGATGGTGATTGTTTCTCTTTGCTTGCGACTGGTTACCAGAACTGCTTCCATTTTATGTTCTGCCAGCAGTTTCAGTTTTTAATGCATTTTTATTTATATTACTAAATGGACACTTAAATGCTGTACAAAAAAACGCTTAAAAATTAGCTTAATTAACTTAAAATTATCTTACTATAACTTACTGGCCCCATGCGGGCACTCTAAGTTAAACCTAATACTTAAATTATGTCTTTCGACGTATCTTACATTACATGTTTATACTATGTCTATTTATTATAATTAGAACTAAGAAAACATTTTTTAAGAAAAACTTAGTATCATGACTTATATTTTTTTTTTTAACTTATAAAACTTAAAACTAAAACTTACAAACTACCTAAGAATAAGTCTTAATTTACTTAACCTACTTACATCTAATACATAATATATACATATATAATATATATACATTACATATATATACGTAATATATAAATACATGTACATACATATATACACATATATATATATATATAATTAATTCTACCTAAAACTATGTAAGCCGGCCAATGCTAAAACAAAAAAATTTAGGCTGACCCACTTTGCTTCGCATGAAGCTATCTATTGCTGGAGGAATTCGACGACGACGCATCCTCTTCTTCAACAAGCCACCAAAATTGTTGGTGCTGCCGAGCAACATCCCTCATGTCGCGACTCCCTACCGCCCTACTGAACCGGAGACGCTCCGCACTGCCGTGTGCGACGTCTCTGTCGTAGTTAAGTCGCCTGTCCGCAGCTGTTCGAGCGACGTGGAAGATTAGCGGCACCGCCAATCTGTCCTGGATCAGACCTTTACTATCTAAGTAGAGGAACGCTTCTGGAGGAATAAAGCCGTCAAAGCGAACTCTCTCGTGATACATATAATTAGGGTAGTAAGCCCCGGAGATCAGGTTGTTCGATGAGGTCATTGCTCTTGCAATGTGCCCTCGAGTCAACTTAATGACGAAATTGTCCACTCTTATTAGATTCGCCCTATTGTACAAGACCTCATTACGATAGAATTTTATGTACTCAGACTCTTGTGTTCTGTATAAGCGAAGACAAGTCCTAAGACAAGCCCTCTCAAACACCCGAATCTTTTCCAATAAACTTGCTCTCACGTTGAACCACACAGGACATCCAAATACAAGCATGGGCCTGATAAGGGCCATGTAGCAGATCACCTTCACCCTCGCATCGAGTTGGCTGTTATAAAACAGTCTCTTTGTAAGGGCAAAAGCACCTCTGGCTCTGGCCAGAGCAACATCTATATGTTTGTTAAAATACAGATATTGATCTAGCCAAATCCCAAGGTATCTGACTACATTTCGACAAGCAAGTGGCCGTCCATGTTGTCCGACGATAGAGAACTTCCGCCAATTCTTTCTGGTATCCCTAGAGGCCCCAGACAAAGGCGTCCTAAACAAAATGGTTTCCGATTTCTGAAAGTTGATTTTCAACTTCCAGTCATCGCAATATCGCTTAATTTTATCGAAGTCACGTTGCAAAAGTATGTTAATGACCTCAATCTTTGGACCTGATCTGTACGCGATTAAGTCGTCTGCGTACGCTATGGCATGGTGAAGTGAACCTATCAGATCACTTGTGTAAATGTTGAACAGGATTGGCGAATTTACCGCACCCTGTTGCAGACCGTTTTTTATGCTATATGTTCCAGCGGAAGTCACATCGCCATTCTTCACGATGAACTGTCTACTGGAGAGCATATCAAAAAGAATATACAGAAGTGGTTTACTAATGCCCAACCTGTCCAGCTTGAAAAAGAGTCCCTCTAACCATACGGTATCGAAGGCTTTTTCCAAGTCAATCAGGCAGGCACCAGTGCACTGTTTCTTGCCTTTGTTCCATTGGATATCAGAAACCAATTTAGACGCAGCATGAATGATATCATGCCCCGCCTTGAAACCGAATTGATTATCCGGAACTATATGTTTGTCCTCAACCCACTTAGTCAGGACTCTATTGATCACCTTCTCGAAAACCTTACTGATGTTTGGAAGAAGACTGATCGAGCGGAGATTCGCCGGATTGGAAGTATCTTTATTCCTTTTGGGAATGGGATGTACCACCGCTGTTTTCCAATGCGCTGGATAATGTGCATTATTCATTGCATTATTAAACAGGGTGGTATAAATGTCCACCGCTTCTAGTGGGAGATGTCGAAGCACAATGTTCGGTATTTCATCGGTTCCCACTGATTTCTTACTTCTAAGTGATTCGAAGATCGTTTGGAGCTCTTCCTTCGAAATGAGCGATGGTAATACCCTTTCGTTGGTGATGACATTATTTGCCATATTCTCGTCACTGAACTGGGTGAAACCCGAGCTCTCAAATCGCCAATTCACGATTTTATTTCGAAGGCAGAAATTGTGCACAAGGACTCGACTTTCCAGGTCCTGGTTCGGGCCAATGATATCATTCGCCTTGTACACTTCCTGGAAAGTCGCTCCTATAGCCTCTACCTTCTCCTGCGGATCCTCGATCACAAAGAAATCGTCATCATCAACTGCCTCATTTGGATCGATACCTGCTGCTACAAGTATTTCTTCGTTGTTCGTCGTTCGGGCGATTTTGAGACATGGAAGGTCGTTTTGATCATGATATTTTATTTATTTGCGGGAACATATTCGGGTTGCTGGTGTTTACAGCCCGAATTTTGTTGCCCCAATACAAACTTACAGAATTTCTGTAATTTTCTTTTATTAATGTTTGGAGGTTTTTAATCGACGACTTCAATGTCATGATCTCAGGGTTATGTCTGTCAGTAAACTGTCTGTACAAGGTTTTTAGTCTTGACAACAGTCTACTTTTATGTCGGTGCAGTGCGTCAATAGTCGCGTTGCGGAATAAGTCTTCGTCGTCAGTGTGTTGATACCGAGGTATCGTTTTGTCCATAGTTCGTTTAATTGTCTCGTCCATTAGTTTTAGATACCCGTCAATCTCCTCGTTTGACAGATTTCTGTTGGACGGTGGGTAGAGCGAATTCGAGGGTAGTGCTCTCGTCAGTTTTCTGGTGAAGTGTGTCCAACGCACCCTACTATAATTGTAGGAATGCCTTTGGACAAACTCATCCAATTCCGCAATTTCGTTGGGAACAGTTATTTCGGTGCTGAGACCGCAATGGTCACTGTCATACACGAAAGTGCGTAGACAGTTTGTAGTTTGTTGGTTAGTGCACGTCAGTTGTATTCGTGAATCGAACAGCAGGAGATCCAGATAGGACCCGTGTCTGGGAAACGACGGACTATCCGTGGCTTTGAGGCCGAGTCGATACATCACACTGTGCTGACTCCACCAATTGATTAGTAGATTCCCTCTAGTATTAGGTGTATTATTTCCCCAATCTCTATGTTTGGCGTTTAAATCTCCGCCGATAATAAAATAGTTTTCCTCTAATTCCAGCCTCAAGAATCGAAACAGTGTCTCGAGCTCTGAGATGAATAAGGTGGATTGAGTAGCCTTAGATGCATAAACAGACACCATGTATAACCGCTTTCCACTACGGAGAGGGATGTACATGATGCATGCTTCCAGCACCTGAAACCTACGTACTACACGACTGTATACTCTTTTGAAACGCAGTCCCTTTCTTACAAAGATCGCAATACCACCTCCTTGAATAGAATTGGGTCGGTTTCTTCGTAATATTTCATATCTTCTGTGCCTCATTTTGTGTCTTTTGGTAAGCTTAGTTTCGCTAACCAAAAGCACATCAGGGGCTTGGTCCTTAAGCAACTTAAATAGTGCGGCTCTTAGTTCGAGCCTAATCAATGAATTAACATTCACTGCAAGGACCTTCAGGGTTTGCTCCGCCATGTACGTACCCATTACGACTGGAGGTGCGTTAGGCCCGGCAGCAGCGCGTATATTTGATCTACCCGCGTAGCCTGTTCCTGTATTTGACGCTGAAGCTGAGCCATCTGCCCCTGAATTGAGAGCAAGATAGCCAGCATGTCAGGTACAGGTTCGGGTGCTCTAGGCGCTGGGGCCTGAGAAGCTACCTTTGCTTGTTGTACCGTAGTTCCCCTACCTGCCGCCATTTGGGCGTAGGTAACTTGGGGAGTAACGGCTGGTGTTTGTGCCTGCACGAATGGACGTTTAACTTCCACTTTCTGCTGCCGAGCCAGATTTACTCTTTTGATGTATTGGAATTTGGGACAACCCCGATAATTTGCGGTGTGTCCCGTGTTCCTACATAAAGCACAAGAGAGTTGGCTTTTTTCCGACGCTCCGTCCTTACCTAGAGCGCATTCCTCTGACTTGTGGTTCTTTCCACACTTCACGCATCGAGGCTGCATTTCGCAGTTCGACGCGGCGTGCCCGAACCTTTGGCAGCGAACACATTGTAAAATGTTTTCGCTCCTCTTTAATTTTTCCCAGTGTACAACCTGGTAGTCTAGGACTTTTATACTCCTTAGACCGTCCAGTTTGCTGTTGGGACTTAGCTGAACCAGGAAGAACGGTAGTTTCCACTTCTCCCTTTTGGCTCTAGCCGTGACAAATGGCTTGACCCCCACGAATTTGAGCCCTTCGCACTCCTTCTCTTTCAGCAGTGCAAGGAGCTGCTCCGGATCAGTCGACGGTTCTAATCCCCTCAGCAGCATTGTTTGCAGCTTCTCCCCCTTCGGGGTGTAGGAGAAGAACTCCGTCGTCGAATCCTCCAATAAACTTTTAATTTTGTGATAGCGCTCCACTGTGTTGCAGTGGATCGCATGCCTATCTAATGATAATCTTTTTATAAAAAAGTTGTTGCCTATGGCCGACTTACACAGTTCTATTGTCTCTTTGAGTTCCATTTTATATGTATTTATAGGTGGAACCCTGGTTTTAGATGTATTTTGCTGTTGTTGTTGTCGTTGTGGTTGCTGTTTTTGTTGATGTTGTTGTTGTGGTTGCTGTTTTTGTTGATGTTGTTGTTGTGGTTGCTGTTTTTGTTGATGTTTTTGTTGTTGTTGTTCTTGTTGTTTGTGTAATGTCCGCTGATTTGTTTTTCTAGCCTGTGTATGTTTAGGCTGCTGTTTTGGTTTGTGTTGTTGCTCTTGTGTCGTTATGTGTTGGGTTTCTTTTGCTGCTAGTTGTCGTGGCTGTTGAGAATTTAGCTGCTCCTTTTCCCTCCTTGCTATTTGTTATATTATTTTTTATGTCCTCTACCTCATCATCTTCGTCATCTGACTCAGAGGCCGCCAGAGATGCAAACATATTATCATCTTCCATACGGCCTTCTCCATCATCGGACACACATGGGAAATGACCTTTGAGTGTCCTTTGCCACGTTTGCTGCTGTGCTGCTGCCCTTGTTAATATTGTTGGCGCTCCTTCCCTCACTCCACCAGGCAGCTTCTCTGTGGATGCTGACAGGGAAGGGCACTTCATTAGTTCCGGAGTAGTCTTCAGCTTCCTCTTCCTTTTCATTTTTGGCTCTGGTTGGCTTGAAGCACTTGAAGCATCGCCAGATTTTTCAGCTGGTCCCGCTATAGGCTTAGCGGACCGCTCTCCGGAATGCATCGCGTGATGTTGTTTGCTCACTTTTTATTATTTTTATTTAAATTAAAAGAAACGAGAAAAAAAGAAAAAAAAAAAAAAACTTTTTGTTTCACTTGGAGTGGACTCGAACCCACGACCTGAGGTTTATCAACCGAACACACTGCCACTGCGCCAATCGGAGTCCAATAAAAATTCTTCAAATGTGCTTCTTATTAGTTTCTTGCTCACTCGAAAGCCGAACACGTCTAATCTGCACTGAGGCCTATGAACGACTGTATGTTCTGCCAGCTGTAACCCAACTGTTGCCATCCACCGTCTGACTTTTGGAATACATTCATTGCCAATGTCTTCTATTTCTTCCAGGTGTTTCGCCGCCACAACGATTGCAATATCATCTGCAAAGCCTATGATTTTGGCCTCAATCGGGATTCGAAGTCTTAGAACCCTGTCGTACATAATGTTCCATAAGAGAGGTCCTAGTACCGATCATTGTGGAACTCCGCCAGTTATGTGGTACTGCCTTACTCCAGTAGAGTAGGAACCGATTGTCGAAGTAACTTAGCATAATTTTTATTAAAAACCATGGCACCATCATTGGCACAACCAAACCTCCAGTTTGCAGAGTTGAACACATTTTTGACGTCCAACGTTAATACGGCGCCGTATTTTTTGGTACCTCCTCTCCATCTTCTGCCCTAAATGGCTTCTTCTAGGGTCGTAGGAACCTTCCGTCTTCTATTTACTATAGAGCGAGCCTTTCTAAATCCATACTGCTGGTTTGAGAGTCCTCCGGCTTCATCAACTGACACCTCCAGTCGGTTGCATATTATTCGCTCCAGTATTTCACCCATCGCGCCTAGTAAGCATATGGGATGGTATGACGAGGACTCATCTGGTGGTTTATTCCTTTTGGGCAGCAGCACAAGACCTTAAACACTTGTTATACATTTCCACGAATACTTCTGTGCTTATTTTGACTGCTAGCTTAAGGACCTTATTTGGTGTGCCGTCCAATCCAGGTGATTTATTATTGCTAAATCGTTTGCATATATCCAGAAGTTCCGCTTGCGTAACTGGTGGGATCTCATCTACTTCCTGCTGTGGTTCTATATGCTCTGTTGGTGCTTGCGATGGAAACAATCCCGACACTATTTTTTGCATCAGCAAAGGGCATGAGAGTGGGGGTGCCCTAGAGCCCTTTAGTACTGCCATGACCGTCCTGTAGGTGGTACCCCAGGTATTAATACCTGCTTCCTCGCAGAGTTCTTTAAAGCTGTTGTTTTTGCTTCTCCGAAATTGCACCTGTAAATTCTTGCGGGAGGGCTGACCTCTGGATCGCTGGCATAGTCTTCTGACTCTATGGCACTTGCTGCGTAGCTCTGCTATCTCTTGGTTCCATCAGTATAGTGGTTTGTTAACGTTTTACGACGTTTTCTATGCATCGCAAGCCCTAGATACTGTTTTAGTAACCTCCGCAGCCATCGTTTGCTTGTCCTGTTTTTCCTGTGGAAAAAGATGTTTTTGTCCAGTATGCTTGTTTTCCACCCCATTTGTTGTGCCTTCTTTAGAAGGCGCTTCTTGGTTGCTCTCCTAGCTTGCACTTCAAATATGATGACTTGGTTGTCACTGTGGGTGTAGTCCTTAATGACTTTCCATCTCACTAGGGAACTTGTTACAAAAGTTACATCAACCCTGGAGCCTACACCGTTTCTGGTGAATGTGTGCTCATTGCCCGTATTAAGCAGTACTGCGTTAAGTGACGATGCTGCTTCTAGCAGAATCTCTCCTTTCCTATTGGTCCATATGCTGCCCCAATCAGTGGCCCTGCGTTGAAGTCGCCAGCTATGATTGATGGAGTATGACCTCTAGCATCATCCACGAGCCTATCTAGCATTCTCTGAAATTCTTCCAGCGTTCCACTTGGTGATGCGTAACAACTGTATTTACCATATATACCCCATTGACCCAATTCCAGGTGTCATCATTCTTTCTTTAAATGCGTAGTCTCCGCAGGTCTAAATAGCAGCTCTTTTTGAAGCTTCCGCTGCCCAAAATTTATCATAGGGGTTCCTATACTCCTCGCTTACTACGGCCACGTCAATCTGTCATAAGGTCCGGCGCCGCTTCGCAGTGATTTAGGTTAAGTTGCAGCACTTTCATATTCTTCTGGTGGCCTTTGTAGCTTCTACCGCGTGTTTGGTATTGCTACTTCTTGTTTCTTCACAAAGGACGCATCTTGGGTCATTGTTGCAGTTCTTGGACACGTGACCTTTTCTGCATTTTTCGCTTCTGTCCACTTTTGCACACATTTGCAAGATGCCCAAAGTTAAGGCATCTGAAGCATCGTAGTGGTACTATTTTTCCCCGTATTCGGCATGCCGTCCATTTGATTTTTATTCTTCCTACCTCCAGAATGTTTTTGGCAGCGTTAATCGGGAGGCTGATGACTGCTGTTTGGTAGGTTGACCTCAGGGATTTAATGGCCGAAGCCTGAGTACCTCGCAGTTCCTCACACTGCTCGGACAGGGATTGGTAGATCTCTTCCTTTGTAGTGACTCCATCTAGATCTTTGCGTTCAAAAAGCACCTCGTGCGTTAGGCACCTCACTTCCGCAACTTCCCCGAGAATTTGTCCAATGTTTATTCGGTGCTCTAAGATTCTCTCATCCGATGCTTTCTTGAGCTCTTCCTTATTCGAGTTACATCAGAGCCTAGTCCATTTATCTCCGGGTTGGTCTTCACCTTTCTGAGTATATCACAATAGTATATTTCGCCAGTCTTCTTAATTGCAAATGTATCAGGCTTGACGCGTATCTTGCTTCGCCTTTTTCCACCACTTTTATCCACTCCGCTTTCTTATACCTTACGTCTTGTAGTTTCTAAGTCTGGCTCAATCTCTAGAGGTTTCGTCTTCAGACCCATGGTCTTCTTCGTTTGCTGTACCTTCCTTTGCCCCTTATCGGCCTTTCGTTTCATCTTTGTTGACCCATTTTTCGTGACGATGTCGGCGTAAGATGGTGTCGATGCTTCGGTGTTTGATCTAGTCCTTTTCGCTTGAGTCCTGGTAGTTGTTCCAAAGATTAGGGAGCAGAATTCGCTTATTTCTGGTGTTTGACTTGTTTGAGTGGCTTTAGATATTTTAATATTATCTATTTTATCCTTTTCGCCTTCTCCTACACAGTTGTATTGTCTACGTATGGCACTTGCCAGCTTCGTTATTTCCGTTTGATAAACTTCACCAGCGCCGTGATGTTTTTTCCCAGGGATTTTATGCCTTCACGCTTTTCTCTTTCTTCGCTGGTTTTGGACGTCAAACCGCTAGTTGGTGTTTCACCGAGCTGCTCGCTTCTGTGTTGCTGCTCACTTAATAGTGGTATAGACGGCGTCTGTGTGCCCATGCTCTCTTCTTGCGTTGCTCCGTCCGTTATTTTTAACGGCGGTGAACGCATCAGCACCCTACTTCTTCTGAAAGGACTTTCTTCTGTTTTTGATTTATTTGTAAAAAGTTCATAGTTGGATCCCACGAGTATGTGGGAAAGGCGGTCCACCACATCACAGACCCCTGTAATTTGGTATCTGGAGGGCTCCGTTAGCGATGTTGTATTGATTTTATGTCCCCAGCAGCATTCAGGCCTCGGTACGGGTCGCATAACTCATTGCCTTAGGGGACAAAATGCCTATTTATGGGCGGTATCTACTCGCCCTGTCACAAAAATTTCACTGGACTTGTGTGTTTTTTCCATCACACCCTCCACTTTTGCCGCTATTGGGATGTACACCACTTAGAATGACCATTAGGCATACTCAACCTATGTCGAAGGTCCTTTAAATTTCAACAGAAAAGATGCCATTCTGTCACGGGGACTTAAAGTATCAAAGCTATTTATAGCCCAGTTAAATTTGGGTCGCTAGCAGCCAGCACAATTTTATTTTCTTTTTTTGTGCACGATTATCTCACGTCTTTCATATCCTTTTCAATTTGTCTTACAATTAAGCCCGACCAGTCATTGCGGCGAGAATAAAAGATCATTCAAACTTGATTACTCTGTCAACCTTCGCAATGCTTTGAATCCCGTAATTACCCATCACCTCACATCGATATTGAAATTGATATGCCTCATGTTTAGGGCTAGATTACATACAAAATGGTCGGCGATTACTGTAAATACTCGTAAATCAGCCAAGTCGCTGCCTCCAAGCATCATTGGGAAATCGATACGGGCGAGCAACGTCAAAAAATTAAGGAACCATAAATTTAAGCTAATACACCTCCAATGTCGAGTTTTCTAAGGACACAACATCAAATTGAATTTCACGTTTTGTTTTTTTTTGTGAGTACTAAACTCCTGTGCGGCATGCTCTTACACATACACATATACCTTAACGTTACCTCGCGAAAAAAAGATGGTAAAGGAATGGCATTACTTCAATCCTATACAACTCGTATACATACTTATGTTACAGTTAATACGTTATTTCTATTTTTATCCCGCCGCATACTCCTAAAAAGTATTTTATCCTCATAAAACGGGAATTTATTTATGATTGATGACACAAATCGTGTCACGTGTTGCAGAAAACAGAAAGAAGGACGGCACTTACTTATTCCGTCGTGAGCGCGTATCGAGGTATATAAGGTACATGAGTAATTTTGGTGCATTATTTATACACCGCCGGAGATTTATCCCACACTGTACATACACATATATCCATTGAAGAATTCACAAGTACAAGAACGCAAAATGCGGGGTCAAGAGGCGCTCAACAAACATGCAAATTGAATTTATTCCCAGGACCATTTAAAATCTCAACAATGAGTTGATGTGTTTTTTATTTTAAAATAGCAATTCTGTGCATACTCCGTATATGAGTAAATATATACAAATATTTTAAATTGTGTGCTCTCATGAACATATTTTTTTTAGCCCAAACAACAATAAGTATTCTACTTTGGAAATTTAATCAAAAATAAAATTGCGATAGTTATGCCGAAACCATTGAGTGACGGAAAATGTACGTGCGCATTCTTGATAAATTCAACGTTTCCCTCCGAAATACAAGTACAATATTCTGCTTATGGGTGGTAAAATAATCCTTTGGGTACTCGAAAAAAGTTATAAAATTTTATTTTAAGACATCCGAAGTATGTATCTTTTTCATGTTGTCTCGTAATATACCCAAAAATCGTTCGCTGTTTGTCTATATTCTATCTAAAGGGTTGCTCATTATCCAACCCGATGAAGCATCTACATATCTCAAATTCGTTCACTGAGCAAGGCTGCATACGGTAGCATTCATCGAATGCCTGGTGGGAAGATTTCTATTGAGAAACAAAGTAACAGCTGCTCATCGCTTAGTGCAAAAGTTGCTATAGACAACTATGACTTCTAAGTAAGCCCCATAACTGACATCACCGCCATATGAAAAAGACTGCAAAGTGATTCTACTTTGATTTCAATTAACAAGTGAAGGCGGAACTGCCCACTTACTATACCAAGCTAGTTATCTGCTCTACGGAATATGGTCTTAGCTCTGACCGAAGCTAATCTTATCCCCAACATAAAATACCAGGAGTTATTCCGTCTTTAATTTAATGTTTTTCGGGATGATGATCGCGCACCCCCCTTGATTGAATCCCCTTGTCGAGGTGTCCTACTGGCTATTCACAACAGCTTGGACTCCTCTCTCGTTGCAACATCATCCTCTCCTAAGCTCAACTTTGTGTCGATTAAAATAACCCTCACTCGTAGATGCTTGTATGTTATGTGTTGTTACATTCTTCCGGCGCAATCTATCGGATCCTACCAACTTGCTATTGCAGTAATTGACAATTTCATCGACTTATCAGACTCGCTTGATGATATCACTATCTTCGGCGATTTTAATCTGCATCAGCTGACTGGACTCCATCTGAAGAGCTATCTTTTTTCATCGCTTCCAATCCCATTTCTACTAAGGAATGCCTCTTCTTAGATCGGCTAACAGACTCTAGTCTATGCCAAGTCAGTGGCGTTTCCAACTATATGGAAAGGCAATTAGACCTTATCTTCACAACTGATCCCATCAACTCCTCAGTATCGTGTTGTCCCCTATCTGTTTCAGCTATTGATAACTTCCATCCTCTATAACTCTCTCTATCAACGCTACCTGAATAGTGCGCAAACCAATCTCATAAATGACCCCAAGTCCTTTTTTCAATTTGTCAATTGCAAAAGTAAGACTGATGGTTATCCTTCCTCCCTCGCTTTCGAAACCAAATCTTCAAGTGATCCTCCTACCATCGCCAACTTTTTTGCTACATTTTTCAAGCAATCATTTGCCAACAACTTCTTCGTACCAGATCCCTCTTACCTCAATGATCTACCAAATTTCTCTATTGGTCCCTTTCTCACTCAAAATTTCGATCCTGCAGTTATTGAAGAAAAGTTACAAAATCTTAAGGATGAATTTGTACCTGGCCCAGACGGACTCCCCGTCATGTTTCTTAAGTAATGCTCTTCCAAACTGTCTCTACCCCTTTCCCACCTTTTTCGTCTATCGCTTACACAGGGTGAATTTCCCCAGATTTGGACGACCTCTTTTATAATCCCGATACACAAAAAGGGATCAAAGCATGAAGTTACCAATTATCGTTCCATTGCTAAACTCTCTCATATACCCAAACTCTTTGAAAGTATTTTATACGAAGCGTTAAGCTTCAAATGCAAGCATTTTATTTCACCCCGACAACATGGTCTTCTAAAAGGTAGATCAACTACCACAAATCTAGTTGAATTCGTGTCTTTTGCTCTCTCAGCCTTAGAAAATGGCAAAGAAATCGATATTATCGCAACTGATTTCACTAAAGCATTTGATAAGATATCTCATAAATTGATCGTTTTCAAATTGTCTGCTCTCGGCTTTGAGACTCTCTTTTTAAAATTGATTTCTTCTTACCTGGTAAACCGATATTATAGTGTTCGGTTTAGATCCGCCCTTTCTGTTCCATTCCTGGCCTCATCTGGAGTTCAACAAGGCAGTCATCTTGGCCCTCTTCTCTTCATTCTTACTATCAACGATGTTGAGAGTGTCATTAAGCATTCCTCCCTCTCCCTTTACGCTGATGACACAAAATTTTTTAGATCTGTTTCCTCTCCCCAGGACTCTGCCCTTCTTCAAGAAGACCTTGATCGGTTTTCAATCTGGTGCCTCAAAAACTGCCTAGAACTTAATATAGCCAAATGTCAATCTACTCGTATAACCTTCTCACGTAAATGCAACCCGTCTCCTCCCCGACTTTATTTTCTCCATGGTCAACCATGGTTCAGTCTTTTCAAGACCTTGGCATATTATTCGACAGTGAGCTTAATTTCCGTTCGCATATCGATAAGATGATCCTCAAAGCCAACTCATCACTTGGCTTTATTAAACGGTGGTCCAAGGAATTTTCCAACCCGTATGTAACCAGATCTCTCTATATTACCTTTGTTCGCCCCCTGCTTGAGTGTGCCAGTCAAGTTTGGTCCCCCTTTCACCGGGTTCATGTTTCCGAATCGAGGGTATTCAACGTCGATTCCTTCGATTTGCCCTCCGTGGCCTGCCGTAGAACGACCCTTTAACCTTACCTCCCTATCAAGACCGCCTCAAACTTCTAAATATGAATTCGTTAGAAGAACGTAGGAATATTGCTGACGTTCTTTTCATTTATCGTCTTCTCTCAGGTTCCATCGACTGTGCATAAATTTTGAACTCCATTACCTTGAATACCAACCCCCGCAATCTACGTTGTCCTCGTCTCTTCTATCTACCGGTCCACCGCACCTCTTATGTCTCCAACGAACCTATCTCCCGAATGCTCCGAAAGGTCAACTCAAACCTCTCCCTTTTTCATTTCCATCTGAGCACTCCTCGTCACAAACAAGATCTCCTCCATCACTTCCTTGGTCACTAGCTCTTAAGTCTTTCTGTTAGTTTTTAAGTTAGATTAAGCTTGTATTAAGCCAGTAAATGGGGGCCTCAGCTCCCACCAAAATTAAGAAGAAAGGGGAAGCTGATGTAAGCATTTTCGGTAACACGAAATAAAGCACGTGTGGTTTCCTTTATGACTAATTAACAAGTGTGTTTTATTCAAGTGTCATCTCATTCTACTTCCGATTGTCACCAATTGAACAGAACCCTGCATCTAGGGCAGGAAAATGTCAAGGAAAGAAGCATGTCATCTTGAATCATCCACAGGAACCATCAAACTCGGCAACAATTTGGACGTCTACATGAAGAATAGCATCTTGAAACTGATCAACACCTTTGACGACTGTTTCGGTGGAACGCTTAACAAATTAGGGGAATGCAACACAACAACGATGAACACCTCTCTTACGTCAGAAACACCGATTGCCAAGAGTCCATACCGTATACCCTTCGCTAAGAGAGAAGTTATTAATAATATTGTGGCAGAGATGCTCGACTGTGGAGTTATTCGTGAAAGTGAATCGCCCTACTCTTCGCCAGTAATACTCGTCAAAAAATCAAAAAAATGGAGAGGATCGCATGTGTGTGGACTTCCGAGGACTCAACTCCATTACTGTACCCGATATCTACAATAGAAGATATCTTAGTTTCAGCCGCAGGAAAAAGATTTTTCACTGTTTTGGATTTCATGTCATTGAAGAGAACAGCAGAAAGTAAACGGCATTCATAACGAACAGTGGACAGTATGAATTTAATCGCATGCCGTTTGGGCTTGTAAATGCTCCCTGTGGAGTCAGGCCGCTGAAGGGAAACTTTTTTAGTTACGTGAATGAAGTAATTATCCCATCGAATTCACCGAAGGAAGGGGTTGTAACCTTATCGGAATTCATACAACTTGTGCAGGTATGACTCTGCGATTGGATAAATGTATGTTCCTCACAAACCAAGTTACCGAGGTCTGCCTCAAATCAGGCGAGCGTAAAACGGTAGCGATCGCAAATTTCTCACAGCCAAGAAACATTAATGAACTGAGAAGATTCATTGGATTAGCATGTCTCTTTAGGAAATTTGTTCAACACTTCTCCATAATCGCAAAACCACTGACGTCACTATTCAAAAAGGATAAGCTAAATTCTCCTTTTCGATGGAAGGAACCACAGCGACACATTGAAGGAAACCCTGTGCTGCGAACCTGTGTTGCAAGCTCCATGGGAATTGCTGGAATATTGTTTCAATCAACGGACAACGATAACGATTGGAAACCAGTATTCTACTCGTACTTCAGCTGGACATGTACACCAGGTGAATCAAAGTACGCAAGTTATGAACTCGGGGTACTCGCTGGAGTTGCAGCACTGGAACGATTCAGGATGTATTTATTGGGAAGAAGATTTACCGTAGTCACCGATTGCTCAGCTATCAGTACCGTGAAAGAATCTAAGTCACTTATACCTCGGATAGGCAGATGGTGGTTGCGTCTACAGAAACCTGCATGTGAACTATCGACTGTGGCTGCGAACGTGTTGAATATTGGGATCGTTGCATACAGTAAATCTAATCATCACGATTTACTGTATGCAACGTCAAGATCGTAGACTTGTCGATATTATGGGAGCATTAAAAAGGGACGAGATAGCATTTAAAAAGGATTTTGTTATGAAGGACGGGCGACTTTTTAAGAAAACTAAAAACGGACCTAAGCTTGTGGTTCCACCAGGTGTACGTTGGCGAGTAGTTATGCACTTTCATGATGACATGAGTCATCACGGTGTCGATAAAGTCATACAGCGTATCAGCAACACACTTTGGTTCCGAAAGATGAGGAATTATGTAAAATCATACGTAACTGTATGTGTTCACTGCTGCTACAACAAACGATCGCCAGGCAGGAGCAGCAGAAGGGCAGTTGCATATATACAATGTCAACCCGATCCCTTTCCGTACTCTTCTCATCGACCATCTTGATCCATTTCCAAAAAGTCGACGAGGAAGAACTCATGTTTTGGGGATCGCTGATGCTTTTAGTAAATATGTGGTTGTCAAAGCAGTGAGGAGCACGAAGACAAGGCCGATAATTGAGACTTTAAATGAATTAACTTCTTATTTTGCTTTACGAGATGTTCTGATAAGCGACCGTGGAACAGCTTTCATGTCGAAAGAGTTCGAGGATTTCTGCGAAAGGAACAATATTCGTCCTATAAAAACAGCAGTGCGCACTCCTCGGACCAAGGGACAAATCGAGCGGATCAACCAGACGATTATCCAGTTTCTTCGGACTTCGAACAAAAGTGATTACGACTGGGACTTGGAGATAAGAAATCTACAATGGGTTATTAACACTCAGTGCAACACAACAACGGGATTTTGTCCAGCTGCGCTCGTATTCGCCTTCAAGTTGAAAGACATCATTATCAACCAGTTCGTTCAAGCGGTGCATGATGTCGATGACGAACAACCTATACGTGCGAAACGAGAGATTGCAGCAGAACGAATTTATAGGGAACGAGAGAAGTGGAAATTGCGATTCGAAAGTAATCATAAGTCGCCTACAACATATCGATAGGGTCAATTAGTGCTCGTGCAGGCAGTTCCAAAGCCGAGTGGTGAGTCTCACAAGTTGGAACCACGGTACAAAGGACCATACATAGTGAAACAATGTCTGAGGTATGATCGCTACGTTTTGGAGGAGGTCAATTCTTTAGGAAAATGTCGCAAATTCACAACAGTCATGAGCAGCGACAAAATTAAGCCTTGGTGTATTCTGGGACCAGAGATAGAAAGCGAAGACGATGATGAAGAAGACTACCCTGAGGAGCCGAGGACGTCTCCAGTGTCAGGTTTGGCCGAGCTGTCACCAATTGAACAGAACCATGCATCTAGGGCAGCCAACTTCAACGACATTGAAGTGTCATTTTCAAATAAATAAAACTTGACAGACGTTTGTGAATTAAAAGGGAGCGGTTGTGTTTTATTTCTGATCAATATTAAAAAGAGAAATATTCTGACGCGATCTTATTTGTTAGGTTACAATTAAGTGATGTCAATACTCTTCATATCTTCCCATAAGATACCAACTTAAGATATTATAAACCACCTTGATATTATTTATTATTCAAGGATAATGATGATGATGAATTAAATGAAATGATATAAAATTATTGATATTCAAAAAAGAAAAACGTATTCATGAAATTAGATCTCATAATTTAAAAACTTAAATTGATATGAACATAATTAAAAATTTATATATAAAATTATAACGTATACCCTCTTGGTGTGGTCTGAATCCTCTACTAGGGGGAAGCTTCTCCGGAGTCTGATCTAAAGAATTAGACAGTAAGAGATTATACGCAGTTGCAAGGACGAAAAAATATGAATCTTTTCTGAAAATGTATTTTATTTAAAAAAAAAAACAAGAAGTATAGGTGCATTTAGTGGGAATATGTAAGTTTTTAATGGCACCAATGATTTGTAAGAATAATCGGTCTGGTGTGCTCCTGCAGACGATCTCCTGAAGGTTCTCCAAAAAACGGTGTTCGGTGGTGATCACGATATCTCTGGTTTAGTTCATCTGAAATCAAAAAACCCGAAAGATTATTTTACTGCGCCTTGATCCAAAGAATAATTGAAATTTAGATTTTTGACAAAATGGCGACTTCGTAAAAAAAAGTCGAATTTTTGGTCAAAATTGCTACGCAAAATTGTTTAAACAAATAGGAATAATTATCCGAAATCTTATTTCTTCGATCAATGCTTGAAGAATATATCTGAGAAGGTTGTGTTAAAATTTCATACCGATCGGTTGAGCCGTCTTTTAGAAATCTTGATAACCTTCAGAAAAACGCGTTTAAAGTTTCAGAAGAAGTTTACACATAGATAAATTTTTTTTTTTTACTTACATGGAGTCATCTATTCCAGGGCTATAAGATGGAGCCCTCATAGCGTCAGCAGCTTCTAGTGTCTCGAGATGATGTTGTCTAAGAGCCATTCTTCCCATTCGCGTGCTCCCATGCGCTCTCAAGTCAGAGATCATGACGCGCTCTGCTCTTTCTCGATAAAGGCATGGATATTGGGCCCAAGTGATATTCCCATTGCATTCATGTAATATGAAGTTGAAGTTTTACTTTCATTGAAGATCCCGGCAGCGATATAAGCTGCTATTTCAACAATTTTTGAACCACACAGAATGATTTTTGGAGTTATTTTATTGGGTCTATAACTTCGTGCGGTTTGCTAAGAGATCCCGTAACTTGTATTCTTCCATTGTTATTATTCCATTGAAACATGCGTTGGAAAGCTACTGTCATTGTCCGTCATTTCAGTATATGTCATTCATTTGAAGCGTAAACAACAATAATTTTTTTTCACTCAAATATGTCGAACTTTGTGCCTGAAAAAGTGCTTTTGCGGGGAGCTCTTCTTCATTATTTTAATATGAAGAAAACTGCTGCCGAAAGCCATCGTATTTTGGTGGAAGTTTATGGTGAGCATGCGCTAGCTGAGCGAATGTGCCAAAAGTGGTTTGCACGATTTAAAAGTGGTGATTTTGGCTTGGAAGACGATGAACGTCCTGGGCAGCCAAAAAAGTTTGAAGATGAAGAACTGGAAGCATTACTCTATGAAGATTGTTGCCAAATACAAGAAGTGCTCGCAGAATCTTTGGGTGTCACTCAAGCAGCCATCTCAAAACGTTTAAAAGCAGCTGGATATTCTCAAAAGTAAGGAAATTGGGTTCCACATGAACTCAAGCCGAGAAACCTCGAAAGGCCGTTTTGCATGTCCGAAATGCTGCTGGAACGCCACAAAAAGAAGTCATTTTTGCATTGCATTGTTGCTGGTGATAAAAAATGGATTCATTACGACAACCTCAAGCGCAAAAAATCATATGTGAAACAGGGCCAACCAGCCAAATCAACGGCAAAGCCGAATATCCATGGCGCGAAGGTAATGCTCTGTATTTGGTGGGATCAGATGGGTGTGCTGTATTATGAGCTACTAAAACCGGGTGAAACCATTAATGAACAACGCTACCGAAGACAATTAATCCATTTGAAGAGAGCAGTGGCCGAAAAACGGCCGGAATATGCGACCAGACACGAGGCAATAATTTTCAATCATGACAACGCTCGGCCCCACGTTGCTATTCCGGTTAAGAACTATTTGGAAAACAGTGGATGGGAAGTCTTATCCCACCCGCCTTATAGCCCAGACCTTGCCCCTTCTGACTACCATTTGTTCCGGTCGATGCAGAACGCCCTCACGGTTCACATCAGAGCAGAATATCAAAAATTGGCTTGATTCATTCTTGGCTGCCAAGCCGGCGCAGTTCTTTTGGGATGGGATCCACAATTTGCCAGAAAGATGGGAAAAAGTCATAGCTTCAGATGGGCAATACTTTGAATAATGCTATTGTACATGTTTTTCTTAAATAAACTTTCAAATTTAAAAAAAAAAACCTCACGAATTAAGTTATTACATATCAACTGATTGTAGCTCTCATTGTTATTTTGCGTAAAACCACCAACACATCTTTCCAATATTTTTTTATCGCTGAGATCTGTATAAATATTGAAAAAATAGCTTCGGCAACATCAGGTGGTAAAGACAGATAATCATGTTTATAAGAAGATAACGTGTCTGAAGGTCGCGCTTGCTGCCAACAACACCATGAGTCTTCCCCGACCGGGTACCTTTCATGTTGAGGATTTTCATCAGTTGAACAATAATGATACTAAGTTGCCCGTATTGCATTATACACATTTAGAGCAAAATCACAGTGTCTCCTGATTGCCAAGCCATAATAAACTGCCAACTTATCGATCATTTTACCAGTGAGTTTAACTTTCCCACCAAATACATTTTTTTGTATTTTTGTATTGCCTTTATCTACAGTTTCAGTAGTTTTATTTACACAATCGCGGAGTCGTGAACCCAATCTCCTCTAAACATGTCCAATACATTCTTTTTTGGCCACTTCAATATCACCGTAAGGCTTAGCTTTTAAAATCCCAGAGTATGTTTTGGAGTCACCATCCCCGATGCAATTTTATAACGAACGGCAAATGTATTGGGTTCTACCACATGGAAAATTTTAAAGCCAATATTATTTTTCCGTAAATTTTTATTCAATCAAAATAGGATGCGTTGGCATCTATATACATATGACATGTGATACAAGGTCAAATATTGCTTTTTCGTAGAAGTACTGACTTTTTGAGGCCGTGAAATCTTCAAAGGCTTTTATTACCTTTGCTCGGTTCCGGAAGACCTTCTGCTTGCAAAATGAATCCAGATTGTGGAAAAGATGGTAATCCGTTGGTGAAATATCAGGAGAGTACGGTGGATGTGGAAGAATTTCAAATTCCAACTGCAACGGTTTTTACACCGTTACTTGAGAGGTATGGGGTCTAACAATGTCATGCACGGGTCGAACCGTGCTTATTGGCGAACGCAGGTTGCTTTTCAGCCAATTTGGCATGCAATATGTTGATTTCCTTACAATATTTGTCAGCATTTATCGTTTCTCGTGGTTGAAGAAATGAAAAGTGGATTGGTCCTTTCGATGTCCAACAAATTGTCACCATAAATTTTTTGGGTGAAGATCGGGCTTGGGCGTGTGTTTTGGTTTTTCATCTCCAGCCAACGACTACCCAGATCTTTTACGATTATTATCACACAGTATCCACTTTTCATCACATGTGACTATCCGATGCAAAAACTGTTAAGTTTGTTTCCTAATATAAGCGATGCACAGATTTCTAGGCGCCGTAGTTTTTGGGATTCGTTCATTTTCTCAAGTTTCTTTACCTTTCCTATGAGAGAAAGGTGTCGACTTATTGTCATTGGAGATACTCCCATGCTTTGTGCAATCTCCCGCATCGATTTCGTTGGGAGCGCATCCACCGTTGTCATAAGTATTTTGTGTCAAGCAAGCTTGCAATCCTATTCCTATTCCAAGAATTCTCTTCACAAATATAAACCGTCTGTTTATCTCATAAGAATGCTTGACAAAAGAACTGGAGTCTATGGCACGAGCCTCACACTTATCGCACAGCAAAACGATTTTAAAACCAGGACTTCATTGTGAAGCTGTTTCAAATTTAACTGTCACAAGTTTTACACTTTACAAAATCACTTATTGCTCTAAATACTGTTATAAAGCTCAAAATTCTATATTCAATAGACGAATCACGGGGAACTAAAATCTCCTTCTGGAGTTTGAATTTTTTCGCGGACGCAAAAAAACTACTTTCATCTACTACACTTGCATTGCATTTTAATTCAGATTCAAAGTCAATTTAATTGAATTAAGAACGCAAAACTGAGAACAGAAAGTTAAAACTGGACGCACGAAGGTTCACTTGTTTCGTTCAAGAAATAGCTCGAGTTAGTCATCGAGAATAAAATGGACTATTCATAAGGGAACACTGCATCACTCCGGCTACGGTTTTAACAGTCCGAGATGTCCTTACAAATATGCGTATATCTCGAAAAGTATTTACCGGGTGGCCGAGGCTCAAGTGGCAGTGAACTGGCTTCCAAATCGGAAGGTTCGGTGTACGAATCCCAACCGAGTCTGAAAGACATTCAATTTTTCAGTTAACAAAAATCAAATAAGATGAGTAGTTGACTAGAAAACAACAAGCCACTAACAACTTAGTCTCTCCATTAAATGTTGCGTACCAAACATGGAGCGAAGTAACCACTGATCCCAAACAGCTTTCTTCTCTGTCTATCCTGTTTTCCGAAAAACTTAACACATGCTGATGCATTAGAACTGTATTCCTACCCACTTGAGTTGTACGTGGGGCGTTCAAGATATTCTCGGTATCGGGGTGAAGCAGTGGTTGCATATATAAATTGACTTATTTATCAAGTAACACTATTATTTTAGTGCATTCATGTAAAATTTAATATAAATGTGATTATTAATTCGCGTTTGATCTCTAGTTAAACAGAATCATAATGGCAACTGAGGCGATGATGGTGAAAATTGAGCATCGCGCTGTAATTAAATTTCTCACTAAGCAAGGAAAAAGTCAAAAAACTATTATTGAAGAGATGGTGGCTGTTTACCAGGGTTCCGCACCTTCATTATCAACTGTGCAAAAGTGGTCAAGTGAGTTCAAGAGAGGCAGAGAGAGCATTGAGGACGACCCATGCTCCGGCGCCCCGGCTACTGCTTGTACGGGAGAAAGCATCAAAGAAGTCGAAAAACTTGTTCTTGAGGATGCCCGAATAAAGGTGAAAATGATGGCAGAGATCACCAAGCTTTCAATTGGTACCATTCACACCATTCTTCATGACCATCTTAACCTTTCAAAGGTCAGTGCAAGGTGGGTGCCACGAATGCTCTTAGCGCCTCAGATAAAAAGTGAGAATCGCATGCTGTAGAGAGCTTTTGGAGATGTGTAGTGAGAACGCGGACGGTGTTATGGATCGAATTGTTACTGGGGACGAAACATGGGTCCACCACTATGACCCTGAAAGCAAACAAGAGTCCATGCAGTGGCATAAAAAAGGAACAGACCCCCCGAAGAAGTTCAAAGTCACTCCGTCTGCCCGAAAGCTCATGGCCACAGTTTTTTGGGACTCAAAGGGAATCTTGCTCATTGAGTACAAAAAAAAAGGTGAAACCATCAACGCCACATCCTACGCTTCCACTTTGCATAATTTGCGGGAGGAAATTAAAAAGAAAAGACGGGGTAAACTCGCAGCGGGTGTGTTGCTTCTTCATGACAACGCTCCTGTTCACACGGCGCGAGCTTCCAAGGCTGCTGCGCGAGATTGTGGTTTCGAAGAAATCCAACACCCACCCTATAGTCCAGACCTTGCCCCTAGTGATTATTTCCTGTTTCCGGATTTGAAAAAATGTCTTCGTGGAAAAAGATTTTCGGATGATGAAGAACTCAAGTCGGTATTTAGCAGAGAAAGAGGAAATTTATTATTTTGAGGGTTTAAAAAAGCTTATCTGAAGATGTAACAAATGCATTGATGTAAGGGGAGATCATATTGAAAAATAAAAACAATTTAAATTGAATTTGCATTTTCCTTCATATCGATACCGAGAATATATTGAACGCCCCTCGTAAGTTCTTTTTTTTAAAAAAATAAAAAATATGTACATGGTAGCGCAAAATTAATCATCCAATTTTATTTTTGAACTAGGTTTTTACTAAATAAAAGAAAATGTATTGAGTGATGGTGATCTTTATATGGGCCTTTACAATTGTTTCTGTTAAGTGTAAAAGATGATATCCGCCAAGTGGCTGCCGCCAGTATTGATATACATTTGTGCCCGTTTAATTGCATTTTCCATGGCTTCCCGCAAGATTTCCGGTAATAAGTGTTCACATTCCTGTTAAATATTCTCCTTAAGGACTGCAGTTGTCTGAGGCTTGTTGGCATAAGCCCGCTTCAAGTAGCCCCAAAGCAAGAAGTATGGGATGGTTAAATCCGGCAATCTTGCTGGCCATGCCAAATCGGGACATTATGCGACCAGGAAACGCTTCTTTCACAATATCTATTGTGGCTCGTGCTCACCAGGGCCCGCTCATCCAATTCCGGCAGTAAGAAATCATTTATCATTGCCCTGTAGCGTTCGGCAGTAACAGTGACCGTATTGCCGATGGCGTCCTCAAAAATCACTCCTTGCGAGTGAACGCCATACCCCACAGCGGTTTTGAGTGGATGTAATGACTCTTTGTGCATCATACGTGGATTTTCAGTGCCCCAGCCACAAAGATTTTGCTTATTGACGTAACAGCTTGAGTGGAAATGCGCCTCGTCGCTCATGATGATTTTCGACACAAAATCGTCCTCTTCGTTGTTGAGATTGAGGATGGCTTCACAGTAATTCACACGCGACTGACGGTCAGCAGGCAATAACTGATGCACTGTTTGCACTTTGTACGGAACATGTGTAAGTCTTTCACTAAAATTCGCTGTATGGTCCGTCTGGTGATGCCCAATTGCGTGGCGGCAGCCACAGCCGCGTTATTCTCGGCCGAACGACCAGTCCGATGGCGGCCACGCCCTGCATGGTCTCCTGTGTTCCCACTCTGTTCGAATCGAATAGCTATGTGCCGGAATATTTGCCCAGTTGGCGCGACACGTTTAGGAAATCGACCTCGAAATTCACGCTGCGCTAACAGCACCGACCGATTATTGGTCAAAGATATCGACACAATTATTCCACGCTCTTACGGAGTATACCACTCCATTACTTGTCTGTTTGTATACTGCAGCTGTCTAGTTCAGAAATGTCAAATATGACTGACGTACGACGCTTCCGATAGGGTGATTAATTTTGCGCCACCTAGTACATTACAAAAATATCGATTTTTTGAAAATTCTAACTGAGTGTAACGCCTTAAACAGTTCCTCTTGAACTTTAGTCCCAGCTTCAGGATTTTGGTTCAAGTTCTTGTTTCTAATTTGATCCAAGTGTCTTTTTATTTTCATGTTGTCATGAGCAACGATACAAGAATACGATCGAGGACTGATTTTTTTCTTTTATCATAGCTTGAGTCCAGCTAGGTTTGTTAAAGTTTAGTAATGGCTGAATTCCTTAAAGCAGTATTGCCGCAGTACTGCAACGTCGAGCGTTTCGAAATGCAACATTACTGTAGTGATACAATGCAAAACGTTTCAAATCGCAGTGTAGAAGCATGTAAAATATCAAATTTTCCTTAAAAATTTACCTTGTTTCGGGACTTTCTCCATTAATAAGATACACTGCACTCAATCTAGCAGAAAGCAAAATATTATAACTCCTTCCTTCAATTGCCTACCAAGCTTCGGAACGCTCTCCCTACAGCAACAAAGCAAATAATAGGAGCTAAAGATATAAAGTACAATAATTGCAACAACTACTTTTTTCGTCCATTCCTCACTACTATTCTATGTATTTTCAATTATTCTTTTTTCCTTTACTTTGTTTTCTCAACTTGTCTTTTATTTCTGTCACCAGTTCTCATTATGTAATTTATAATTTTTATCCATAACGTCCTTTTTAATTTTTTATTTTATATTATAAATACTGTGTTACTTAACCTTCAATTAATGTACTGTAAAAGACAAATTGTAAGTCAGTAAGTACAGTTTTATTAAAACAAATAAATTGAAATGCTAGACCACCAGTTCGAGACGTAAAGAAAGACCGAATCTGCAGTTGAAGTACCAAGCTATCAAACGCGATGTATCCATGTTCTAGAAAGCTGAGAGGATAGTGTGTTTCAAAGTCATTCAGGTGCCCAGGAGGTACTCAAGTAAGCAAATGCATACCTAAATCTTCAAATAATTCACCTTTCTAAATATAATTTATTGAAAAACTAATAGGATTCAGCCCATTTTTCCATTAGAATCTATGAACTCACGCATACCATCTTTTAAAAGATGTCATAAGTATTTGTGTTTCAGATTATCTATTATTTAACCATGGAAAGGTGTTCGCTTCAAAAACGTTTGCTCAGTTACGACTATTTCACGGACTTTAATTCCAATTCTCACTTGATCAAGTGCGCAGCCGGACATATTCCCAAAGCAACCATTATTGATTACATATAGTAAAGGTTTATGATGCCCATACTAAATATTTACTATCGTGCACTCATAATCCGAATAGAAGTTGCTCCCCTCTGCTTTTTGTTAGTCTGTCTCAGAGTTTGATCATGTCATCATTATTGGTGAGTGGTGACTTTAAACCAGGTCTATTAGAAAATGACTCTCATGCTTTCCAAAACAAAGATTTTTCGTTTTCTTTCAAACTCCAAATCGTGAACAATTGCAATCTAAAACGATTTACTGATAAAACTTTTCCAGCCCTCTTTACCTTACTTTTATTGTTTCCGATTACATTTCACATTCAGAGATTTTAACGCTTGTCAAAGAAAGCCTGACGAACGTCAGTAAATAATGCACGCGCGTAGATCTACGTAAGCACAAATATGCACTACTACACTGATGGATCATATATTTGTTAGCATTACAAATCAAGACATCACATTCGCAGTCATTCAAACTAATATGCATATCTGATCACTGCGACACGATGTATACTATAATAAACACTATGAAAAGTACAGGCATCTATGAAATGTCTAGTCGAAATATTCAAAACAGAGTTAACCAATTGATTCAACAAGCTGACTGGCAAAATCTTTGCGAAGAAACTGATGTCGACCGGCTTTACGATAACTTCGTTGCAAAAATGGCTGAGATATACACAAGTTGCGTTGCAATATACGAGTATATTAAATAACGCAAAAGCTAGCCGTGGATAATACATGATGTCGCTCGAATATGTATGAGAGGAGATGAGCTCTGGGAAAACAACCCGTAAGTAAATTTTCGAAACTATGTGAATAAAAACGTTTTTACAATGAAGTCAAATTTCTACAAGACCCAATTCTCCAACGATAAAAGCTTAGAAAGACGTGGAATGTATTGAATGAAATCGTAGTCAGTTAAAAACGATCTATGGATGAAGTAATTCTGAAAATTTTTAATAGCAGCGATGACCTGACGACTAGTGTAGACAAATCTGCCGAACAATTTTCAAGCCAGGCGTCTAAAATTGTAGATAAATGCTCTCAAAAAATTTCTCATCAGGAAAATATGCATTGTCCAGTCCATCTACTTAGAAGAAGCAGCGAAGTGAAAGTTTACTCGTATAGGATGCTGAGTTGCCTACAATCAAGGCAAAGTCCAAGAGCAGATAATATAAGACCAATTGATTTAAAGCTGAACGCGGTATATTTCACACCAGTTGTTAAAACAATCATCAACGGAAGTCTTCAGCAGTGTTGTGTCGCTGGTATACTAAACACATCGTTAATCCGCCAAATATCAATATGAAAGTGGAATTAAAAACGAAATCGTTAATTATGTAGAGCGATTTCATCTATTGTTGAAAAGTGTAGGGAGGACATCGTTGTAAGGCGCTTTACAATTTCATTACAAAACACAGGGTTGTAACACCAAATCAACATGGAAGGCTGTTGAGAGATCTTTCAAACTTGGTCAGTACGGGGTTAAATAAGAACCATCACGTATTGCTTAGGTTCAGAGGACTATCTAGCAGAGAGAACTTTAAGGGTGAAAATACCTAATACAATAAGCAATGTGAAACAGACCCTCTATGGTGTACCACAAGGTTCCAAACTAGACCCAATACTGTTTGTTTTTTTAAATAGGAACTGCTACGTGTATTGAAAGAAGTATAGCATTTGCCTACACAGATGATATAGCAATCGTTGTAAAGCACAAACGTCTGGATGTTACAAAAACAATAATACAGGATGAATTTGATAACGCTACGCGATGGTGGCATGATCATGGTTTGGTAATAGACTCTAAGAAAAACAAAGTCATGCACATACGCAAACCAAATCAAGCAAAAGCTACCACAAATATTTACCAGAAAAACGAAGATTGTCCAACCACGAGAAGAAGCAAAGTTAAAAACGTTGTCAAAAGCATAAAGTATCTGTAAATTCTCATAGATGATCACTTTATATGAAGCGAGCTGTATTTTATGCAAAGTAAAATACCTTAGAAGATATACAACCACAAAATTGGGTTATTTTCTCTTGCTGAATCCCTTATGGCCTTTGTATACCGCGGAAAATGCATCAAAAACACACATGGATAAAATTATGAGTACCCAACAATGTTTATTGAAAGTCCTTAATCACAACACTAATGCCTTCAAGGATCTGGATCTCATTAGCATTTTTAAAATGACAGCAATACTTGAATACCATGATGACCAATATTTTCAGCAATCAAAATACAAGAAGACGAGTCCAAGGACTATTACAAATTCCTTCAATCTACAACAACTATAACAGAAGGCAACTCACATATATCATACCAGCAAAAAATAATTCACTACCAAGTAACTTAAAAAACATTTTGAAAGAAATCAAATACGCTTTAACTTTCATGCTTTCAAAAATATTCTTTTTGAGAAATGCAACCACCTGCAAGCAAGCCACAAGCTTGACAGGTAACACAAACAATGTAAAATGAACGGGAAACGTATTGTAAAGGGTGACCAGATAAGAGCGATATGAAAAAAAATTGAAATAAAATAACAACGGTGTGAGACTCATGGTGACGATGTCTTCTTCCTCATTTTAAAAAAAAATAAGGTCCAATGATCCCGCCATGCCATAAACCGCGTCAAACAGTTAATCTTTGTGTATGCATTAATGCTTGGCAGAGCACTTGTGGATTGTGTTCGCTCCAATAACAACAATTTTGCTTGTTGACATAGCCGCTGAGCCAAAAATGGACCTAGGCCGAAAATGTGATTTCTTGGCCAAAATCCTGATCCCCGACCAACATTCCTAACGCCCGGTTAGTGAACTCCCGGCTTGGTGGCTTAAAATCCACAAGAATATACTACGGCTTAAGCTTTTCCACAGTGCAACAAATTGCCTGCCCACTGAACCCATGATTATGACCGATTTCACGTTGCGTATTTACACCTGAGCCGGAATTTCGATATTTTTTAATAATTTCCGCACATTCGGCAAGCATAAAACGATGCATGATCAAATGGCAAAGATTACTGAATGTTCTGACAGCTGGGTATCATTGGTAACTTTGACAACTGCTGGAACATAATAATTGGAAAAACTATCATTGCTATCTGGTCACCAGTTATATGGAACCAAAATAACAAGACAAATATTTAATTTTGTTCTAGACTTAAATAAATTTTTTAAAAGAAGAACAAATTACTTAAACCCGTTTTTCGTCGGAAAAACTACTTTTACATTCGGTTAGAGCCAGCAGGACACTGCTGCATCTAGGCTTTTTAATTTTAAAATTACCATATATAATTTAAATAATAATAATAATAATAATACAACACATTCGATTAATTTTTTTGCAATTCTTGGCATTCAATATATCAGCTTTGGAATTGTTGTCTGTGGTATATTGCTCCAACAATCCAGTAGTTCATTCCACAACGCAGATTCTAACGATGGTCATTGATCCCGGACCTTTCTATCCAACGCCTCTTCCAACAACTGCTCTATAGGTTTTAAGTAGTATTTTGGATACTATTTTTCATCTACATCGTTTGCTTGTTCTGACTAAGTATTAGCCGATCCTCGAGTTTATTTGTAACTCTAGGCAGTCTTTGCAGTGATTTATCATCAAGACTTCCGGTTTGAACATGTCGCTCAATGGTACGCTTGACGCAGCACCTTGATGCCATCAACTGCAAACCAACTACGCGCTCTGGTCTCCATGTTTTAAGAAGGGTGATGACTTCACACTGTTTCTCGATTGTAATTTCCGCTATCTATCTAAGATTTTTGAAAAACTTATTTTCAACATTTCTTATGGGAGGCTGCAAAACTTATTTGGTTTCGGAAACGCTTGTAAGAAATTATCAGTTCAATATGTGTCAAAATGTTGTTATTTCTAACAAATTTTCAGAGCTCAAAATAATAATTCAAGGTGTACCTCAAGTATCAAGTATTGGAATTATTGTATTATGTCCTTTTATTAATGTTATGCCGTCAGTATGCAAGCACACCACAATCTATCTTTATACTGACGATGTTCAGCTGTACCTGGCACATCCTAGAAGTTCGATTGAAGAGCTCACATTTCATTGCAACGAAGAAAAAAAAACACTTTCTTATTCTACTGTATAAAGGCAATGGCAACACGTGAAACTGTAACACTTACCGACCAAGATCTGTGAGGCCAATGTTTCATGCTATAAAAATATAAGAACAAACAAATCAAACTTCCGTGCGGCTTTGTGGGTTGTAGTACTAGTTAGATAAGTTTCAAGGTGTTATTATATGGACGGGGCTAAAATCTAAAGAAATTCTCGAGACATATGCATATGCAACGAATAAAGCATCGGAAGCTTAGAACGGTGGATCCTTGACATTTAAAGAAAAAAAATGATGTGGAGAACCGGAAATGCATCTCCTCTGGATGGGATGTAAAAACACTTTATGGGCGCAAGCTTCATTGGCCGGATTTTATAGACGTATGAGCCCCAATTAACTAGGAATGGGATCAGTAATGTTTGATGGAATTGCTTTTAAATATCAGTAGAAATTGTTTTTTTAAAAAAAAGGTTAATTTCATAATCTTTTTCAGAGAAAAGAGTAATGAATTAAAAATTTTTTGTTTTTCAAAAAACCTAATTTACCTACGACCTTTCGATACAATGATGCTAGAGCAAAAGTTACTTTTAAATATTTCAAATGCTCATAAACAACCTTTAAAAATGCTACAAATGTCAGCGAGTGGTACAAAACGTGACTTTAAGAAAAACAGATTGTGCGGATGTCTACACAATAAGAAACCAATATTACGAGTAGAAATGCTTCACGATTAGCAAATCAGCAGGTTGTCCATGTTCAACGAAGGCGGTCGGAACGTCCAGTCCACAAGCAAAAGTTTTACTTACCAGGTGGTTTAAAATAGAGCAGCCTATATGTAGAATGGATTTAAAGTTCGCATTTATCCAACCTCACCAGCGACATAGTAGAAACGAAAATAGATGAAAGAAGTTTGTGGTATAAGATGTATTGAAAAGATATCCTTGCTTCAGCGGTTAATGAAACAAAAAGAGAAAGGAAAATGTCTCGATCTTTTCCGATATGGATTACTCAAAATTGCATTACCGCGCTTACCTATTACCTTTGCACTTAATTCTTTAATTACTTACTTAAGGTGGAGCTACGGTGGACATGGACTTCAACAAGCTAACTCCATTTAGCGTGGTATTATGCTAATCGCCTCCAGTGGCTCACAAAAAAACCCATACTGGATCGAGATGATAAGGGTATTTTAGAGTGCTTTCTTATTTCTGAATTGCCTTCTTCTCTGTCCAAGGAAACAGCGATTGGTAGGAGAAATACTTTAATTGGTGTATGGTTGTGACACTGAGATGGCTAGGACATGTACAGCGATTGGACACCAATGTACTGGCCCACAGAGTTTTCGATTCCGCCCTCGAGGGACAGCGCAGTGGAGCAAGACCGCGACTCAGGTGGCACACGTAAGTGGTGAGGCTTGTTAGTTGAGGCCCAGGTTTACCCCTAACTGCACCGTTACCTAATCACGTAATGCACGATATGCAATTTTTTGAAAGTCCATTTTCAGATTTCGATGAATTTCATTCGCCACTCTCATGGCATAATATTCATTGGCCCACCCTTTACTTCACGTTACTCTTATTTACCACGAAAACCATCTTCACTGCTTCTGCTCCAACGGCTGCAGTGACAACTGGTTGATTCCTTCTTGTAATGTCAATTTCGTCATTGTATCCTACTAACCAGTAACAACCACGTCTGTGTTGTTACTTTGATATTGGAAAGTTTCGCACAATTCTTTCACGTACGAGTATGATATTGAAGAAATCACATGACAGCGCGTTACCTTGTCGAGATCCTTTTTTGTCATTAAATGCGTCACCGGTGTCACTAACGACTTTGATGGTGCAGCGAGCGTTCTCTATTGTCATCGTACACAGACGTACATTTGACATAGCTCTATACATTGTAGCTTATTTATATCAATGCTATCATGTGCAGCCCTAAAATGGGTTAAAAGATGGTTGGTATCGATTTACGAGGAAAGTCCTTGGGTTTTCTTCAAAATCAATATCGGACTTCCTTAACTTAAAACCACGCTGATAAGGACCTATATTACGGTGAATAGGACCTTATACGCGATGTTAAGGAAATTAATTCCTCTATAGTTGGCAAAGTTTAAACGTCGCTCAATTTAAAGAATCGGGCAGATGATGATGTGATTCCATTCACTGGACATACTCTTATACTCTTATACTATGTGGCGGAAAATTAATCACCCTATCGGAAGATGTTATATTTTTTGCAAATAGCGTCGTACATCAATCATATTTGACATTTATGAACTAGACAGCTGCAGTATACAAACAATAAGCAATGAAGCGCTATACTCCGCAAGAGCGTGGAATAATTGTGTCGGTGTTTTTGACCAATAATCTGTCGGTGGTGTTAGTGCAGCTTGAATTTCGACGTCGATTTCCAAATCGTGTAGCGCCAACTGGGCAAACATTGCGGCCCTTAGCCGCACCACAGGAGACCATGCAGGACGTTGGCTGCCGATGTCGCTGAGAACGATGAAATATAAACCAGGCGACGGGCCACGCAATTGGGCATCACCAGACGGACTCTACAGCGACTTTTAGTGAAAGACTTACACATATTCCCGTAAAAAGTGTAAACAGTGCATCAGCTATTGCCTCCTGACCGTCAGTCGCGTGTGAATTACTCTAAAGCCATCTTTAATCTCAACAACGAAGAGGACGATTTTGTGTCTAAAATCATCATGAGCGACGAGGCGCATTTCCACTGAAGCGGTTACGTCAATAAGCAAAATCTTCGTTTCTGGGGCGCTGAAAATCCGCGTGTAATGCACGAAGAGCCATTACATCCACTCGGCGTTCACGCGGGAGGAGTGATTGGGCCGTATTTTTTTGAGGACGCCATCGACGATATAATCACTGTTACTGGCGAATGCTACAGGGCCATGATAAATGACTTCCTGCTGCCGAAATTGTGAGCACGAGCCAAAATGGATATTGTGAAAGAAGCGTTTCCTGGTCGCATAATGTCCCGATTTGGCATGGCCAGCAAGATCGCCGGATTTAACCATCCAAGACTTCTTGCTTTGGGGCTACTTGAAGCCGCGGGTTTATGCCAACAAGCCTCAGACAACCGCAGTCCTTAAGGAGAATATTTAACAGTAATGTGAACACTTGTTACCGGAAATCTTGCGGGAAGTCATGGAAAATGCGATTAAACGGGCACAAATGTGTATCAACACTGGCGGTAGCCACTTGGCGGGTATCATCTCAACAGAAACAATTGTAAAGGTCCATATAAAGATTATCATTACTCAAAATCATTTTCTTTTATTTAGTAAAAACCTAGTTCAAAAACAAAATTGGATGATTAATTTGGCGCCACCTGTACTAACAAATAAGCATACACCACTCCTCCTTCCAAATGAATCTCCGCTGTTTTATTAATTCGGCAGGTATTCCAAAGCCTTAATTGTCAGAGTTTTCAGTGCAAAAACCCTTTTCTTCTCCTGCTAAATTGTGTGGATTGTATCGAGTAGACTGTTTTGCCTCTGTCGGTTTTTCTCATAGGCAGAGGTACTCCCTTCATATTGCCTCTCTATGTTTCCAAAATCTTTCTAAATAAAAAAAAAACTCCTTTTAAAAATGATAAGCAAGTACGCCCACATAAGTTTCATATTAATTTCAATTGGCATTCTCTCCACGTGTACAATTAAATTTACATTGAATATTGAATTTAACATTTATGCGTTTTTTTCCCCTCTGATTGGAAATACCATAGAATTTTATAGCCAATGAAATTACTGGCAAGAGTCTGAGTTCTAATACTCCTAAGAATCCCAAGGATCACAATTTCATCTAACAAAAAAGGGTTCAATTATTCGCAAGGGATGCATAAAACTGATTTGAATAAAGCCTCAGCAGAGTCTAAAATTTTATAGCAACACAAGATGTAAACGTTTAAAAAAGTCTTCTCATAAATTGTCAAAGTAATTTCGGAAATTGCTTTAAAAAAAAAAAAAAGAACAAGTAAATATTGTTTTTATTAAAACAAACAACGACAAACACTGGTCATGCTGCTGGTTAATTTCGAAAAATATCCGCAGATAAAAATCCCATTAGGTGATTAAAATTCAGTATTTGCTTTGAAAATGGTAAATAATCGTATTACCTTCAGTTGGATGTGAATACGTATAGATATCAGTAGAGTAGTCTTTAGTTCTGTATGTTTTAGGTTTGTTTGCACGGTTTTCTGGAACTATAATGCGGCTTTGCCGGGATACATAAATACACACACATAAATTAAGGATTTTGAAGTTGTAATATTTAGGAATCAATAGATTTTTTATTCATTTTTATTTTAAATCTGATGGATTACAGCAAAACCTTTTAATTGCAATGGCATCAAGTGTCATTGTGCTTTGACATTTATATTGTTGACAATAAGCAATGGTGCGGTACACACCTGAAGAACACGGAATTATTGTTACTGCTTATTTGACCAACTTCCGGTTTGTTGCACCATGTTCGCGAACAATTAAGCGTTTGGCTGAGCGTCTCGTGCGCGAACTGGGTCAACTAGAGAAGTCGCAAGAAATGGCCGGCTCCGTATTGCTCGTCCGACCGAGAATATCATTTATCACTGCTGTGGCCGAGGACATCCGAGAGAGTTCACAAACATCGACAAGATATCAATGCACACAATTTGGCATCAGCAGACGTCCGTTGCGTTGAACTTTGGTGAAAGACCTGAAGACGTTCCCTTATAAAGTGCAAACCGTTCACCAAATCATGCCTGTTGACCGTCAAATGAGGTTAACATACTCCCATACTCTATTAAACCTGGTTCAAGAAGAGGATGATTTCATATCCAAAATCGTAATGAGCAACGAAGCCCATTTCCACTTAAGTGGTTATGTCAGTAAACAAAATTTGTGTTTCTGTGGCACGCAGAATGCACCTGAAACACACGAAGAGAAATTGCCTCCCCTCAAAGTGAATGTCTGGTGCGGCATTTGCAGTGAAAAAGTGGTTGTCCGTTATTCTATTGAGGATACCGACGAGACGGTATCACTTAACCGTAACTACAGATAGATGTTAATCGAGGCTTTTTTGCCGGAAGTTGCTGAATTGGGTCTCGAGTATTGTTGGGTGCAGCAGGACGGAACAACCACTCATACAGCTTGAGCAACGGCGGAGATTTTGAATCACCAATTTCCAGGCTGTGTGACCTCCCGTTTTGGCTATTTGAACTGGCCGGCCAGATCGCCATATCTGACGGGGCCAGACTACTTCCTTTGGGGCCTTTTGAAATCATGCCTTTACCACAACAAACTTTGCAAGTCCTGAAAGCCAACATTCAAGAAGAAATCACCAATCTGGGGCCAGAAGTTTTGCGAGCAACAATTCAAAATGCCATAAAATCAGCACAAATGTGCATCAACTCAGAAGGTGGTCATTTGGCCGATATCACTTTCTCAATTGTAATCCTCTAGATAGGGTGCTTTTTTTTAGAGGTTCGATTTCAAACTGACATTCTATAGAATGTCAATTTGACAGTTGAAAGTTGATTTGTGGTTAGTACGTTTTGCCATTTTACGATGAATAGATTAACGCCAGAAAAACGTATGCAAATTGTGCAAACTTATTTTGAAAACCAAACCTATCGTGCGCAAGTTATTCGGAACACGATGAATCGTTTTCGCACCACGTACACTAGAGTGTACGCAGTGGAGCGCAGTGTTGAGGGATCCTCCTCATGAGCCGATTCGCCATCGTGCAAAGCAATTAGAACTATGCCCATCTACTTTGTGGAAGATTTTAGGGAAAGATCTTTGCTTAAAAGCTTATAAGATCCAGCTCGTAGAAGAGTTGAAACCGCGTGACAATTATACGCGTCGTAGGTTCGGTGAATGGGCAGAAAACATGATTCAGCTTGATCCTCATTTTTAACGCAAAACTTTCTTCTGCGATGGAGCCAATTTTTGGTTAAATGGATATGTAAACAAGCAAAATTACCAAATTTGGAGTGGAGGAAACCCAGAAACCATTTTCGAGACGCCCTTACAACCATTAAAACTCACTGTTTGGTGGGCTAAATGGGCTGGTGGAAACGTCGGCCCATGTTACTGATGCTGGCCAAAATGTTACCGTCAACGGAGAGCGCTATAGAAACATGATTTCTGACTTCTTCGTTCCTCAGTTGAATGGCATTGACATGACAGAGCTTTGGTTTCAACAAGATAGCGCAACATGCCACTCGGCTCGCGACACCATCAATTTGTTGCGGGTTGCGATCCTGTGATCTCACACCTTTAGATTGCTTTCTTTGGGGGTACGTGAGGTCACTATAAACCAGAGATGTTGGTAGACTTGGAAGTCAACATTCGCCGTGTTATTGCTGATATACGGCCCCAGTAGCTCGATAAAGTTGTCGAAAATTGCACTTCACGATTGCGCTTCATTCTAGCTAGCCGTGGTGCATATACCCAATGTCATATTTAAGCACTAATGGTATAAAATTATCTATTAAATAAAGCTAACCTCATAGACATTGACATTAACTTTTATTTTTTATTATTATTTATTAAACATAACTTACACAAAAAGAATGATTTCTTGTAGTTAGCGTAAGGCTTAACAAAATTCAAAAGAGTATTTAAAGTATTGTAAAAGTGTACATAGATAGAAGAAAAGTAAGAAAATGAGTTTATAATTCACATGTTATCGAAATTCTATTGATGTATAAAAATTTATATTTAGAGCTAATGTTCACAGGGAGACTAGGACGATGAAAGGAATTTCAGGAGGGAGGTTCTAAAAGTGCGGCGATTTGCGATGCTTCTTATTTCGATTGGTAGAGAATTCCACTGACGTGTGGTATAAACAAAGAAAGTGCGTTCGGATGCCAAGCAGGAGTATCTTGGTTGGATAACCACATGCGATCGCTGCGAAACTGGAAAGTCCAATTTTCTATAGAGATAGTCTGGTTGGCCAGTTCGCATGACTTGGTGGATGCAACACAAAGCTTTGAACTTCAAAAAGTTAACTAAGGAACAGCCAAAGATTTTTATTGAGTGTTGTGATACGTTGTCATAACGTCGAAGATTGTAAATGTATCTGGTAATGTTGTTAAATATTACATTTAAATTTCTTAACGAGTTAGAGTTGGTGTTACAATAAACTTCGCAGCAGTACAGCAGAGTAGGAAGAAGAAGAGCTTTAGCCAGTAAAGTTTTGGTTTTAATAGGGACGAAGTGTTTTGAGGCCCATAAAACGCGAATTGCAGCATAAACTTTACCAATGGTAGCGTTTATGTGGACGGACCATGTAAGCGTGTCATTAAAGATGATTCCAAGATTCCTTACTTTTTCAACGTAGGTGATCACGGAGTCACCTAGTTTGATGTGCGGAAGCAGCGACCTATCTAATTTGGTACGGTTTATGGCAATCGATTTACATTTAGCTGGATTCAGACTCAGATTATTACTCTGTGCCCACTGCTGTATGCAATACAAATCGTTGTTCATTGCTTCTGATGTCTGGGCAAGTTCAGCAGGTGGGCTACTAATAAAGACCTGCACATCATCGGCGAACATGAGGACAGTGGAGTGGCTGACAGCCTGGGGAAGATCGTCAATGTAAAGTACGAGAAAAAGAGGGCCTAAAATTGATCCCTGTGGTACACCACAACACACTGGGAGAAGACCTGACGTCTTATCTCCAACAACCACACATTGATGTCTCCCTGTGAGGTATGATTGAAAAAGCTTGGTTGCGGTTGAAGAGAAGCGAAACAAGCTTTTTAGTTTAGAGCAGAGGATCGCATGATCGACTGAGTCAAAAGCCTTGGAGAAGTCGATAAGAGTAAGCAAACTTACTTTTTTCCTATCCATTGCTATGCGTATCTCATCAACAATATTAAGTACCACGGTCTTACAGCTCCGATTAGATTTGAATCCGGACTGAGCACCATTTAGGAGATTATTGTATCTGTCTTGAAATTGCTTTTTCAAAAACCCCTGACAAAAAAGGTAAGATAGAAATTGGTCTAAAATCTACTGAACCGCTGCCACCCTTCGGAATTGGAATAATCATGGCTTTTTTCCAATCAGCTAGGAAATCAGAGGTTGTTAGGATAGAGTTGTATAGATGTTTGAGGTAAAGCAAAATAAAGGGTAAAAGCAGTTTAACGAACCTGGGATCTATATTGTTCAAACCTATGGCATTTGATTTTACTGACAGTAATACTGCAACAACATCAGTATCATCAAGCAAGGTAGGGCTAAAGGTTCTATCAGCTTCTTCGGGTGGCTCAGGAAACAAATCAGCAGGTACGTTTGAACTGATTTTGTTTAGATCCAGAAATTTTGCATTCAAAAGATTACAATCAATGTTGTCGGGGACCTTGCGGTTTTGTTTACCAATACCTATATTTCTTAAAGCCTTCCAGACATTTTTGCCAGAACCCGGTGGTGGCAAATATTTTGCGTAATAATTTTGTTTAGCCAATCTAATTTTATGCAAAACTTTATCCCGAAGGGTGGAGTAGATTGTATGTAGCTCTAGAATTCTACACCGCTTCCATCTAGAGTACGCTATGTTTCTCTTGACAATCAACTCAGTGATATCCCGATTTATCCATAAGGGAACTGTATGAGAAATTACCTTCCTGCGTAATGGAACATGAGCTTCGAATAACTGCCCGATATTGCTGTTCAAAAACGAAAGTTGATCATTGACTGAGGTGAGCCTATAGATTCTGCCCCAGTCGATTTCACGAACGTCACTTAATAGACTATTTTGGTTAATCGATCTAAAATCCCCATATTGGAGATGTTTAACATTTACCTGTACTTCAAAATCGCAGATTAAGGAGATGAGGTCGTGTTTGGAGAAACCAGGTGCAAGAAGTTGATTATAAAGTAGATGCTGTTCGGAATCGTTAACAAAAGAGACATCGAGTAAGGTGCTAGATCTACTGGTGAAGTGAGTTGCTGCCGAGGAGTTGACAGGTGATTAGTATTTTATTTCATATTGAATTTGTATACCTCTAATAAAAACACCCTTTATAAACTTCTCGTGAAAACAAAGCTACATTTTTTTTTCATTTCTAACAAAATGGCAGCCAATTCACATTATCACATTACTTTTGCCCTACCTTGTATTATATATACCTTGTATTATAATTTCGAGATAAAAGGTACATACATACAATAGATAGGTACCCAATGCCACTGTGTTATTTTGTTAATGATCAACTTACGACTAACATCTAATGAAGTTTCTTCATTGATTCATTTAATTAGAGTTACATATGTACTTAGAATTAACTACCAAGAGTTCCCATTCTCTTGTCAACAAATGCATAACGGTCACACATCAGAAACTCCATGTGGTACTGAATACTTCTTGAAGACAACTACCCTGTTGTAAATAAAGAGATTGTATTTTGGTATGAAATCTAATAACACTTCGCCTTTAGCACATATGTCACTCACTTACTTACTTACTTGCACTAAAGTTCGGAATCAAACTCTCTAGTTAGTGAAAATACAAGATGCTTGAGATCCCTTTCCAAATGGCCGCGACACTTGAGGCGTGGTCTTCCTCTAGCGCGTTTTCCCTCCGGACAAGGGGTGGGAATCGAAAACGCTTTGGGACAGAGTTTTAGTATCTCTTCGCCGCTCGATTTTCACTTTTTTGACCAAGTCGATGTCGCTATACAGCTTGTATAGTTCACTATTATATCTCTTTCTTCAAAGCCCATAAATCTAAACATCTTCAGATATATTTTAACCTGCTGGTATGATATGTAAGGGATCATTTCAGTATTTGTTGACAAGGGCTTACTACGTTTCTTAGCATTAAGAAACAGATATTGGCAAGTACAATATAACATCTCGTTTTATTTCTGAAGAGGAGCCATTACTAGAGTTTATATCAGATCCGTGGTGCACAAATTCTTAACCAATTTCGATGAGGTGACTTACTTACTTCAGGTGGAGCTACAATCCGCGGTAAGCCTTGGGCTCAACCAACAACCATCTCCAGCCAACTCGATCTTTAGCTAGCTGCCTCAAGCTTTACACCCTAAGTTGGCTGCGGTCCCTTTCTACTTGCGTGCTCCACCTGAGTCGAGGTCTCCCTCTACCGCGGATTTGAAGACTTTTGGAACCGGATCATTGGCGACCATACGCCCGACATGATCCGGCCACCTCAGTCGTTGGACCTTCACTCTTCGGACTAAAATGAAGTCGCTGTACAGCCCATACAGTTCGTCGCTGTATCTCCCACTCCACTCACCCTCTGCGCATACGGGACCGAAAATCTCCCCAAGAATTTTCTTCTCAAAGCAACGAAGAGCACCTTCATCCATTTTTGATAAAGTCTATGCCTCTGCGCAATAGAACAGGACTGGAATTATTTATGTCTTATATACGGTCACTTTTGTTTTTCGAGAGAGAGCTTTACTTGTCGATTGTCTTTTTAACCCACAAAAGCAGCAATTACCCATAGCTACTCTTCGTTTGATCTCAGCGCTGATGTCGGTGTCTGAATTGATACCGAGTCCTAGGTAGATAAGGTCCTTAACTACCTCAAACCCATATCTGTCCAGGGTGACCTTCTATTCGAGACGGTGCTATCAGCAATATTTTCTGGTTGACAGCATATATTGTACTTGGTCTTGCTCTCGTTGACCATTAAACCCATCTTCGCTACTTCCATCTCAATACTCGCGAAAGCGTGTCAGTGGTGCTTTCTTCAGTCAATATCATCGGTGTATGCGAGTAATTGGACGGACTTTTGAAAAATTGTGGCTCTTGTGTTGGCGCGTGAGTTTTGCACTATTCTTTCAAGAATGATGACAGCGCATGACAGCGCATCGTTTTACCTAAATCCGTTTTTGATACCAAAAATCTCGGTTAGTTCTTTACAGACCTTGATGGAGCAGCGTGCATTCTCCATCGTTATCATGCACTAAAGGACGAATTTGGTAGTGATGCCAAAACTAAATATTGCTCTGTATAGCTCGTCTCTATAGACGCGGTCTTAAAATCAATGAGTAGGTGATGTGTATCGAAATGGAGCCCATGGGTTTTTGCCAAGGTCTGCCATAGTGTGAATATCAGACGGACTGATATGTACCACTCAGGTGGTTGACAAACGGCTACAAACATTCACAGAATGCGGCAGATAGGATCTTGAAGGCGATGTTAAGAATACTAATGCCTTTGTACATAGTTGGCGCAGTTAAGAAGGTCTTTTTTCATAAGGAGCGAAACCAGTAACCCGTTCGGGGCAATACTACGATTCCTGTGGTGCCGCAAAGGAGTTCCAAATATGTTGGAGTAGCCCGGATGAGGTCTTGTTTGCTTTGTTGCGGGATTTCACTTCACCATTGATTCCATCTGAGAAATTCTTCCGCCCTCCCGTTTATAGCGCTGCTATTTTTGTTTGCTGGTCGGCATACGCCCTTATAAGTTTGGGGAGTCGAATCTGAACGGACATCGACCAGTACCCGATGGCTACTACTTGGAGGTAAAATAACCACAATGGAAGTGTAGAAAGCGTTACAAAACTGGGTATCGACTGGTTGACACCTCTCAGTGTCTACCCTATTCCTAGAGCACCCAACCACCACTTCAATGAGATCGTCGAGCGTAAATACAGGAAGGAATCAGATCGTTTACAAATGGTTTAAGAATTTCATACAATATGACAGACAAGATCTTGTATATTAGGGAAATTAATACATCTATAGTTGGCGCAGGGTCTCTTGTGAATCGAACAATCTATGATGAGGTACTACTCATCCGCCCTAATTTCGTAGACCAAATCTTGGTTTCTACTTTAGTAAAGATATTGCTCCATTACTTCGTTTTGGTCGGGTGGACGAAAATCTGAACTTTCATTCGTTTTGTCTCACAGCGGAGTTTTAGTCCCAACTATGTCCCTACTATGAGATTTAATTTCCTTGTTCATCTCTACAGGTTTCTCTTCGGGTCGTGTTTTACTTTTTACTGAAAATTCCTTATGCTGTATCTGGACCGTCTTTTTTCTTCGTCGCACGCTTATATAGTAATGGTCTTACTTTCATCTCCAGAGAAACTTATGTTCTCCGCCTCTCCATTACTCGTAGAGCGCAGTGCTGTTCTCGTATTTCTTTGCAACCCCGCTTCTTAGGCAAGTTGTTTTGTTACATGTACTTGTCGGCACTTTTCATCGGTGGGGTAGTTGGGTACATTAGTGGCGGTTGACAAGGGGTTTCAAGACAAGCGATCGACAAAGGCTCTTGCGTCTTATTACTTTTGCAGCCATTCAACTTTTATTCACGTCGCAGTATTTCTCCGTTGTTGTTGCATCTAAGACATCCATAGATGTATATAATGGTGGAGCATCTATAATTCGAGAGGAATGCCTTGTGTCAATAGCAGTATTATCAACTTGATTGATTTACATATGATCCGATGACCGCCATGTTCTGTCATGTTTGCTATAGCTATAGTCCGCCCCCAACAAAATCAATTAGCCTAGGTCCATTTCCACGTCTAGATTTTGCTTTCCGGCTGTTCTACCAAATATTGTATCTCTTCCTATTGCATAAAAATCGCTTAAAATAATTTTAACTTAACACTTCGGACACTGCTGGTGCGTTTTGTCGTATAGCGCGTGGATATATTTTTGATGAGTCTGAACGCATATCTGGCTGATTTTGGCGAACTTAAACGTGATACTGATTGATAGAAGGACTACTTGTCTTAATGTATAAAACATAACCGTATCGAAATATACGCTGCTCCTGTTCTGTGTAGTACATGTCACACTTTAGTATATGTTTTGCATCTTTCATTTGTGTAGCCCATTCTATTGTACTTCCTGAACGGCGTTATTCACTCGGAACTACAGCAGTCTATAGTCTCCACCAGGTGTCCGGCTGCACGTGGTCTTTTCAAGGTCCGAGCATGCCATATACCGATTGGAATATCGTTTTACTTTTCTTCGTATTCTTAGGGATTTTCAGCATTGGAATCACTCTTATCCGTGTCTGTGAGATTATTGAAAATCTGTCGGCAAAATTGACTGTCTGTGTGCTCTGTTTATTTATCTCACCACCCTGCCTAGTCCTAAGAATCCTTATTGACCCTAGCTCTTAATACATTAAAGTAGCTCACAAAGCGCATCCGTGTGATGATTGTTGAACCCTCCGCTGATTCAATCGCTGGGATTCTTTGACCCCGAATTTGTTTACATATTTTGGGGTATCTTGGTATCCTTTGGGATTTTACTCATTTGTCAGCAAATTTACTCCCTAATAGGTCAAATTATTTACTGCCTACAGGGATACTTTGCCCCAAACTATAATATAAGCAGGTAATCGATTATTTGCCGAGAGAAAGAGAGTACTGCAATATTTAACAAGCGTAACATAAAAGCTGATATTAAATGTAGAAAAAACATACGCTCATGAATCACCATCCGACGTTCGGTGCATATCTATAATTACCCTAGAGAAAACTTTTCAAGCCACACAGTATCGCCTTATAGAGCTTTAAATGATGAACGCTTTCATACGCGGTGGATGGAAATGGATGAAAGCATAAAGTCTTGAAAGAAAACGTATTGCCTTGAACTTCGGCATGTACTTCTCGATGAACTACTTCACTGTTGACTGGGTCTCTGTTTGTTTCGTATGCCATTACTTCTTCTACCACATTTGAGTCATGCAACTTACACAAGCTCCCGATATTTATCATCTCACAGAAGTTCTCAATTTTCGTGACCTTGGGCGCTACATGCGCTTCCGTTTTTACCCTGTTTGTTTTGCGCGCATTCTTCATTGTGCCACTAGTTTTTGCTCATGGGATTTGTAGCCCCAATAGTATTTGACATGTACAAAAGTTGTCATACCGGAGAGTTGTAGGCTTAGGCTCTCATATGCAACTTAAACAGTACAAATCCGTAAGAGATTCTACGATTTTCAAAGACTTTTTCCCACCCTCTTCCTATCCAAGCAATGCCTTTAATTCTGAAGCTTTGTATTTATTTATTATCTGATCGCTAGCAGTTAAAATGTATCTAATACTTCAAAGAACAACTTCTATTCCCAACATGTTATTTTTATTTATTTCGAACGAGCAGTAAACCTCTCAGTTTGCTACAGAAAAAAAAAATTATTATTTCTAACAAGGTTTAAGCTTCATTTAAATATTATCTCCAAGAACTTAATCTAAGCAGGCCATCAAGGTAATAGCTTGTCTCTCCGCATACTGCATCCAAATTCAAGTTTATATCAATTTAAAAGGTATTCACTCTTAGTCGGTTGTCACGCATCGTTGGTCTTACCTCAAATAGTTTCTGGGCTACCATTCATAAATGAGATAAATAGACTTTAGAATTTATGCTCGTAGATATTTTAGAGACAAAACACTAGAAAAAAAATCACAACACAACATAGACAATACAATACGAAAACTTAAAAAACGCTGCTAATAGATACTCGTATTACTTTCAGCAGACAACATAATTTTAGGCTAAAATTACACTCGAAAATTTGTCAGCTCGTGCGCCTACTGACACATTAATTGACACAATTAGTTGCTATAACAATTTCTTGTATAGAGACAAGATATGATATCATCACCAACATGCAAACAATTAGTTTAATCACAAGCAGACATTAACATATAATTTACGAATAAAAACAAGTAAGTACATTTAGGTAGAAGCAAAGCTTAGAGGCCTACTAAATATATCCACGATAAACCGAAAGGTCTTGAGATGGTGATCTATGGAAACCATAACGATCAGTACCAGGATAGTAGCCGAAACCGAGGTTACGATTTCCACTGTACTGAGGGTTATTATATCCAACGTATGATTTAAAACCTCCGTTACCTCCGTATCCACCGTATCCACCATAACCTCTAGTTGAGCCGCCTTGATAGCGCTGCCTACTGTAGGCATAAGTTGGGTTGTATACTTGGGTAGGGTAGCTTCCATATCCTGTACCAAGGATATTAGTTCCGGTTGGGTAGGTACCAGAGGACGGATAATAGCCTGGGTTATAGCCTGGGTTATAACCTGGGTTATAGCCTGGGTTATAACCTGGGTTATAGCCTGGATTGTAGGATGGGTAGTTGTTACCTACGGACGATGTTGGAAAATATCCTCCCCCTCCGTATGATGGATAACTTGGGCGGTATGTTGGGTAGCTGCTATAGGTTGGGAAGAGACTTGCCAAGTTGAACACTGAAAAGAAAATTTGAGAATTTTTTTTAATAAGAAGATCAATAAAACACAAAGCATGACAGAATTTGGCTAGCTTGTTATAAGTATAAAAATGCAAAAATGTTCTGAGACAGAGTCTAAAGATGCTTGCAAAAGTTTAACTCTACTAAAAATATTATTGAAATAGAAACACAAGTTAAGTTATTCCCTCCCCGTTTGGTTGCAAAATAGCCTGACAAAAGCACAGGTCAAATTTTTTTGAATTTTTTCATAAGTTGTTTCTAGAAATCGGTTAGCCTCGTGGGCGTATAATTTGTTTTCGTATTATTTGATCTTGCTCTAATTGTTTAAGTATGATAATAATAATACTTTACCCCCACATCTTCTCTCTCGTCCAGTGAATCTGAGATCAATTGTAGTTTGTAACTTATTGAGTTGTTTTAGACATTAGATCTTTTAAGTATGCTGTTTACTACGCAAAAATCAGTAAACCATTAAAGAAAACTCAAATACTTTGCATTGTTCTGACTGACACTTAAAATGTTTGCACGCAGCGCGGGCGAAGGAAAATTAGAGAGAATAGAAAGAGAGGTATCGGTGAACGTGGGTTTTAAATGTTTGAAGGTTATAATGACTAGGAAATAAAGAGCTAGGCAGGGCATTCCATAAGCGAATTGTACGGCTTAGGAACGAATCTCGATATTTTAGAGTATGTCCGAAAGTGGGCATTCATAGCGAGGCGGGTGTTACGGTTAAATGTTTGAATGGGCGGAATGGTACTGGCGATTTATATGGAGCACTGTTGGTGGAAATAGCGATAAAATAGAGTGAGACACGAGACATTACGTCGGCGTTCGACGGTGTCCATTGTCTGAGTGGTATTAGTATCACCTATGAGTTTTATCGCACGGTTTTGAATCCTATCTAGCAGCCGCAGTAATGTTTTGCGCGCACCCGACCAGATGTGGGAATTGTACTCCAATTTCGGGTGGACAAACGCCTTATATATTGAAGCCAGATCAGAGCGGGTGAAGCGAGTTTATCAGCGTTTCCATGACCTTAGAAAGAAGGAACGTAAGTGTAATGGGCCTGTAGAAGGAGAGAAAGGAAGATTCGCCGTTTTTAGGGAAAGGCTGGACAAATGCTGTTTTCCATCTGCTCGGAAAGAGTCCTAATAAGTAGGATTGATGAAAAAGCTTACGCAATGGTTTAGCCTGCGTGGAAGAACACCTCTTCAGAAGGAGGGGAGATATACCATCTGGACCAACGGATTTGTGAATGTTAAGATCTTTAAGAACCCTTGCTACCACACGAGTGCGAAAGTGGATTTGTCCCATTGAAGATTCGACGCACTCAATTGTAGTCGAAGACAAAACAGAATCTGGGAGTGTCGAGCTGGCCGCAAAGTGTGCAGCAATCAGATTGGCCTTGTCCAAAGAGCTGACAGCTGGAATGTCATTGTAAATGAGCATTGGGATGGAGGATGAAGTAGAATTTTTAATATTTTTGACGAACGACTAAAAATTGTTACCACTTTTGGGACATTGTAGTATTTTTTGCCTCAGTTTTTGGTCGTTTTGGAATTTTACACTTTTAAGAAAGGCGTTGCAGTCATTTCTGGCTCGATTGAACTTTTTCCGGTTTTCCTCTGTTGGGCTGATCTTGAAGGACCGAAAGAACATTTCTCTAACCCTGACAGCATCTTTACAGCTCGAGTCGTACCATGCCTTTTCTTTTGGTTTGATACTCTTCATCCGATGAGGGATAAAGTTTCTCATTCTAAAGAGAATGGTGTCTGTGATCATATCAGCAGCGGCATCCGCGTCGTTATCGAGGAAATATAACGACCAGTTAAAATTCCTAAAGAAACTGTTTAGACCGCTACAGTTGGCTTTCTCTTCTTTTGGGAATCTTTTCTCTAACTGTGTGGTCGGTGTACGAGAAATTAGCTGATATAACAGAATATTCCGGCGAGCCTATAGGGGAGAGCATAAACAAGTCCAGGGTGTTGGCGGTATGACTGTCAACATCTGGTATTCGCATGGGCTCATTTACAAGCTACGTCCGTAGTAATGATTTCAGTATGAGGATACAGGGATACAATTCTTTGAATAGAGTCAGGCAGCGCATCAAACTCGTTAAAAGACGAATTCCTGTCCAGCTTGGGGCTTCTGTAAATAAAGCAGTAGTTTATAATTTGCTTACGGAGATGGAATTTTAACCACATGAAAATGAATTCCGGATTGGAACAGGGACTACATTGAGGTGGAGTTTGGTAAGCAGGTAGATGGCGAGACCGCGGTGAGAGAAGAATAATGGCACTAGTACGTAGCCAGGTAGCTTCAGATCGGAGTGATCTGAGAGGTGTGATCGGGGATCTACCTGTGTTTTACTAAGTGCCAAAACAACTGCTTTATATTTACAGACGTGGACGTACGCAGAAAAGTGATTACTTTTTAGCCCTCGTATATGGGCAATATCCACTCTGAATTCCCAAGTCATTATAAAGAAAGACAAACACAAAAACCACAAACACGGACGTTACTATCCTCTGGATAAGAGAGCGACTGAACCGGTCTGGAATCACTTCAGAGAAAGACATCAACAAATTTCCACCATTCTGGAACTTTCTAATAGCGGTTTCGCGATCGGAAGCTGGAAATTTTAATTAAATAATAAATAATTTTAGTTGGTTATACACATATGGATCTACAAGCAATACAAATGTCGGCTTCATCCAATGAAATTCCAAAATTCCATTTTTGGAATTAGTTCTTATGCAGCCTACGACGCCATGAGCTTACTACTCAGAAATATTTATAGTACCTTAAGTATTCTGTGGACAACTAGAATGATTACCATTGCGAGAATGACTTTAAAATCCCACAAGCCATGTGCAATAACTAAGCTCGCAAGATATACTATATGCAACGATGGTGCCACGTAAATAAAGAAATTAGATGAAACGAAACGGGCGGTAAAGGCAAAAGGCAGACCTTTTATGTCTGTACTACGTAAGTGAAAATAAACATCATTGAAACAATACGACGATTGCCTGAAAAGTTTCCGACATCAACGTAAACATAGCGGCACTCGTCAATAAAAGCTAGTGAATGCTAGTTATGCATCTTCTGACAGTTACTTACCGAAGTTTCAGTCATTTTGGACGCGCAGTTTTTAGTTGACAGTCGTTTGAGTGAGTCGATGTGAGTGATTTTTGTGAAAATGGAAAAAATTGAGTATCGAGCTGTTATTAAATTCTTGTTTTTGAAAGGCAATACGCCTAGGCAAATCAAAAATGAGTTGGAATCTGTGTATGGGGACTCTGCACCATCATTTACCACAGTGAAATTTTGAGCAGCTGAACTTAAACGTGGCCGTAAGAGTTTTAGAGGTGATGAACGTTCGGGACGTCCAAAAACTGCAACCACTGGCGATAGCATTGCTAAAGTTCACCAAATGGTGTTAGACGACCGCCGAATTAAAGTGACAGAGATAGTAGAGGTTATGAAAATGTCCAAAGAACGTGTTTGTTACATATTAAATCAAGATTTAGGCATGAGAAAGCTGTCCGCGCGTTGGGTGCCGCGTTTGCTTACGTTAGACCAAAAACGTGTTCAAATGAACATTTCCAACGCTCTGTTGGCACAGTTTAGGCGAAATAAATCCGGGTTTTGGCGCCGATTAATTACTGTAGATGACATTTGGATACACCATTATACGCTCGAAACAAAAATTCAGTCAAAACAGTCGACTGCAAAGCGCGAGCCGGCTCCAAAAGAAGCAAAAACTGTTTTTTGGGATAGTAAAGGAGCTATCTTAATCGATTATCTTCAAGAAGGAAAAACCATTACAAGAGCATAGTACGCATCATTACTTGCTAAGCTGAAGGCAGAAATTGCGGAAAAACGGCCACATTTACAGAAAAAGAAAATCCTGTTTCATCAAGACAACGCGCAGTCTCACACTTCAACGGGTGCCATGGCGAAAATCCATGAATTACGGTTTGAACTGGTTGACCATCCGCCTTATTCACCAGATCTGCAAGGAGACTATGTAAAAAATAAAAAAAAAATTTGAGAAAAAATGTTTTGTATCATTGTTCGGTCGGAAACTTTTCAGACAACCCTCGTATAACAGTGTCCGAAGGATGTAAATATTTTTGTACCGTCGGGTCGTCAAACTCTAAAACTCTGCCGAATCCTCTATTCCAACACTCGTTTATAATGGCAATTCTGGTATCACCTCTTTTTACAAGGCCAGTATTCCAATAACTTTCTCAACGCATCCAGATTATGGTATATCATGTCTCCACCTACGCAAAAGTGCGTCACATATTCTATCCACTTTCGCATTTATGCAGAGTAGAGTCTCAATGTAAACAAATTTGCTTCTTCTAAATAGATGTTCTACCATGCTGGTGAAACCTCTGCATAAGCTTTTTCATCAATCCTACTCTTAAGGATTCTTTTCGTGTAAAAAGTTAAGAAAAAAGAAGGCGAATATCCTTCTCTGTTCTCCTACAGACCAATTGCTCTTGTAGGTCTTCTTTTGCAGGGTCATAACCCTGATAAACCGTCAGCTAATGGAATATCTTGAGACACGAAATCGAAATTACATTATTCATAGCAACAGTTCCACTGATGATATGATGGTACCACTCACCGAAAACTGGAACCATACCAGTTTTCTACTTTAATGGGATGAAAACAAAAAAGTTGCACTTCATATTTCAAAGGCGTTTGAGGGAATTTGCGGTTTTTTAACTCAAAAATGCGATGAAATTTTTCTTCAATGGATAATAAATTACTTTTCGCAATATTCAATTCATTATCTCTTGGACGGTTTTAAGTGATACCCACAAAATAAATACTGGTTCTCCCCAGGGTTCTGTTGCGTCATCTGCTTTTTATGCTTGTTCCACGACTGCTATACGGCCGCACGTTAAACTCATTGAATTCCAATAATTAAACAGCATTATTAATGAGGAATTCAAAGCACGCAAAACACAATGCTGCCTTCTGTCGTCTAAGCAAAATTGAAGCACCCAGTCATTGTACAATAATGGCACTTTCTCGTCCATGTCCTCCTAAAACTTCTTGGCACTCGCTAGATAAAATTTATAGGTGGCGAACAATATTTTCCAGTCAATTGACACTCTCCAAAATCGATGTAATGTCTCTTCCTTTATCTTGTTCTATTGCTATTTCGACCATTAGTACTTCAACGAAATTGCCAGTAGAATTGCGCACCTTCGAACATGTTGGAAATTTAATTAGTATCCATGTTACACCTTTCGCAACATAGTTACTTTTTGTGATTATGTAAAAGCTCTATACTCGTATACTTTGCTTTATTGAATTATCGAACCATATGTGCGAGTACGTTTATCAGTCGCTCAATGAAACCCTTTTGAACTGGATGCGTTCCAAGTTTATTACGAGTATTCTTTCTCCAACAAAGGTTATGGGTCCAGAACCCACGTTTGGTTAAGTTAATTTTAATAATTTAAATAAAATTCGTACGTAGTAAATTATTGGTTAATTTGGCCCGAAATGAGTCCGCCTTTTTATCAGATTGATAAACTATCAATTGATAATTTCGCTTGCTGGAAGATTCAGATGAGCTTTGTCCTCATACATTCTGAACTTTGGCCACATGTATCCGGAGAAAGATTTATGCCACAATTAGCAGCTGTCATCTCCGATTGGACAAAAAAGGACGGCAACGCCCTTGCAACCATTGCTCTGTATGTACAGTCAACGCAGTTGAGCCACATCAAGAATAGCAAGTTTGCGGGGGAAGCAGGGATAATACATATTATCGAACGTTCATCAAGATGACACGTTTTAAACAACTATTAGCATTAAAATTAAATGAAAGTGGTTCAGTTCCCAATCAATTAAGCCAATTTTTTGATACAGCCGATAAATTGATTGAAATTGATATAAAGCTTTAAGAAGAGTTGCTCGCGATAGTTTTGACATCTAGCCTTCCTAAAAGCTTCAAAAATTTTGTAGTTGCGATCGAGTCCAGAGATGCTTTGCCTTCTATCAGTGTACTGCAGACAAAGCTATTGGAGAAAGGGATGCGGCGGGAGGATAATCCACAAGACATAATTGGGTCAGCATTTCTTATACGCCAGCAAGCGAAACTACATGAGCCGAAAACAAGAATCGCCTTAAAGATGAATGCTGCAATTGCCATAGAAGGGGACTTTTTGCGTCATCATATACATACAGCAACGAAAAGCTGTTCTCATCATTTGGTATGCGAAACATGCAGAGTTCCTCCATTCTGGACAGGAACAAATGGGTTTTCGACAGTGGCTCAACTTGCCATATGTGCTGCAAGGAAAGTTTTCTCACGGCAATGCGATCACATATAGAGAAAGTTCAATGAGCGGCAGATTATTCAATTGAATCGAAAGGCATTGGATCCGTTTTAATTATCACAGATGATCGGGCAATTGAAGTTAGAAATGTGCTGTTTCTTCCTCAGATGAAAGCCAAATTTTTCCCTACTGAGAATGGTCATTTTGTTCGCTTTAATAATTCTGAAGCAGGCATTTATGATGATGAGAATGAGCTTATTTCGCATGCTGAAAATTTTTGTGATCTTTATTTGTTAAATATTAAGCATAAATAGAAAGTTGCTTGCATGAATAAATCAGATAATCATTTGCTGTTCTTGCTGATGTATAAGTATAAACAAGAGATTGTAAAGGGATTGTTTTCAAATAATGTTCCAAAACGAATCGAATATGATATCTGTTACAAAGGACAGTTGTATAGTCCAGCATTCTGGGCCCATCAACAGATTTTAGAAATTGTCCACGCAGATATTTGTGGGCCAATGAGAAACACTTCATTAGGGGGCGCAAAATAATTCACATTATTTATTGACGAAAGGTGTTTGTCTACTTTCTTAAAGCTAAATCCGATGTGTGTTTAATGCATTCAAAGGGCTGAGGTTGAGCGTGAAACTTCTTCCGTAATTAAATGCATTAGGAGTGACGATGGACGTGACAATGGGCGTGAGCACGCCAATGTCGTTTTTACAAAATATCTGACCTACGAAGGAATAAGGAGGCAGTTAAGTGTGGAGTATACTCCACAACAAATTGATCGGTTCCAAGACCCCGTATGAAACCTGATACGGAGAGAAACCATACTACCTTGATCAATGTATTCCCGGAATGTATTCAGAAAATTGGAAATACAAGTTTATCCATCTAAATCTATATTGTCCCCTTCAGAGTAATCCCCATCGCCTGCAAACATTTATGTCAATCCTTGAAATATTTTTTATATTCAGTTTTCGGTATGTCCATCAGTGCTTCCTGCGATTTTTCCATTACTTCCTCTCGGCTGCTGGTGGTTTTTTAACTCGATTGAACAGAAAGGAGTCACAGGGAGCCAAATCAGGTGAATTCGGTGGCTGTTGGATGGTATTTTTTGCATTTTTCGTCAAAAAATTACGAATAATGATGGCGCTGTGCGACGGTGCGTTATCATGGCGCAAAATGCTTCACACAAACGTCTCAAAACGCCCAAATAATACTCTTTGTTTACTGTCTGGCCTTCTGGCAAAAATTCCTGATGTCTGGATTGCATGTCGTACTCATAAACCCACGTCTTGTCTCCAGTAATGATCCTTTTTATGAATGTGGGATCGGATTCAGCCTCGTAAAACATCTCTTTTGCGACGTCGACACGGTCTCTTTTTTGCATGAAATTGAGGTCTTTTGGCACCAACATTGCTGCTACACGACGGAAACCCAAACATTAACCAAAATGTATGGATGGATCCATAGGCAATGTTCAAGTCCTCCGCTATCTCTCTTATGGTTAATTTGCGATTATTGACCAACATTTCTTTTACTTCATCAATATTTTCGTGGGTTTTCGATGTCGATGGTCTGCCACTGCGTTCATCATCTTCGATTGACTCTCGACCACTTTTGAACCGCTCGTGCCACTGGTAAACGACCGTTTTCTTTAGAGAATCGTTGCGAAACATTTTTCTAATATTTCCAACGTTCGCGCACCATTAAATCCGTGTTTTACGCAAAATTGAATCCAAGTTCCTTGTTGCAAATTTAAATCCATTTCTATAGTAAAATTGTAAAAAATCGCCAACACACAGAGATAGATGTACTCTTGGCTACGTAACTTTTGCAAATGTCAAGCTCTGATGCTAAGATTTAGAGGGAATGTCAACAACGGATTTACCAACAAAAAAAATAGAACTCAAATGGGAACAATGGGAGCGCTACACGGTGGGTGTGGCCGGGAACTTTTTGATCAAGGTGGTATGTTTGACTCATTCGCGTTTTTGGACGTAAGGCATTTAAATTGGACAAAAAGCCAGAAAAACTTAATTTCAAGCCAGAGAAGTGGAATGTGTCTTGTGTCAAAAAGAAATATCTCTAAAAGTAGGGATGTTAAATTTTAAGGAAATCAAATTTTCTTAAAAGACAGTCAGTCTAAAGGGGGAGAAAATTCCGTAAATCCTAAGAAGTATTCGTATATTAGTCATTCTTCAAATAATAGTGCGGAATCTTTAACAGGGGCTCTGGAGATGGTGAAAATGGTAAAGGCGATGCAGACCATGATGAAAATGGTTTGAGTTATGACTGCGATGAACATTGTGAAAATGAGATAGCTGAGGCAAGAAGTCTTAGGCCATGATTAAATAAAGTTAAATACCACAATACTTCATAAACGATGTAAAGTTGTAAAGCAGACCGGATGCATGCAATGAGTTGTAAGTATAATTCTCTTAAATCGTACAAGACTTGGGCCTTAGTCGAGTTTCTAGCGAATCGTCATTCAATCAAATCCAAATGGGTAAGGCAAGACTTGTTGCCGCCAATGTCTTGGTCTTGATTATACGGAAACGTTTGCACCAGTGGTCAGATACTCCAGCATTCGTATTATTTTTGATTTAGCTGTTAAGTATGACCTGGAAGTTCATCATATTGACATATCATCCACGTACTTGAGATATATATGGAGCAGCCAGAGAATTTTGAAGTAAATTTTGAAGTAAGTTTGAGGAAAGATTGAGGAAAGTTATCTATGTCGGCCGTGAGTGGAATTGCTAGTTAGACGAAACGCTAAAGGCTGTTGGATTCGTCTGTGTATATACATACATAAATTATGAAAATGACTTCAAAGTATAATGTCTGTTTATGTCGATTATCTAATAATTGCGTGTTCAATGAAAAGCCATTTAATCAACATAAAGCATGAAATTAATTTGGCTTTTGATATCCTTAATGAAGGTCCAATCGACTTTTTCTTCGATATAGGCATTGAATGGGATGTATAAGTCTTTCTCAGGGACAATGCAAGAAAATCCATTACATCATTGGATTGAGGGGATGTTCTTAAGAAATTTCCAGATAATCCTAAAAGCAGGAAGGTGAATGCTAAACAATATGAGTCCCTTATTGGATCCTTAACTTACCTTGCAATTTCAAACATTCAGCTCGCAGTGAGCAGATTCGCTCAATTTAATATTGGGCCTTATCAAGAACATATTCAAGTTGCTAAGCATCTTTTAAGATAACTTTTTAATACAGGTATTTATAAACTCTCGTTTAGAAAGAAAGGTGAAGCTCTTAAAAGGTTCGCAGATGCAGATGGAATAATTGGGTTAACGATCGTAAATCATATACTGGGTATGTCTTCCTATATCGCACGAGTGCCGATATAGCTGCGCTTGGAAGTACCGAGGCTGAGTACATGGTGTTGGGAGTAGCTACGAAAAAGGTGATTTATTTGAGACGTTTAAAAGAAGAGGTTAGATACGAATGCTATTGTGCACTAAGAGGTCCACTTGAGTTCGCAGTTCAGAATTCAGTTTTTCATACAAGGTCAGAGCACGTTGACATTAAATTTCATTACACTAGAGAAATTTATAGCAACTCTTGATAACATTAAATTGTTTTCCTTTTAATGGTATGATAGCCGATGTTCTTACAAATATTTTACTGAAATCGAAACATGGATATTTTTCTTCGAAACTTGGATTGTCAAAATAAAGTTTAAAATTTAAATTAAATACAATTAAAGGCCCTGTTTTGAGAGGTGGTATTAGAAATTGAATTAGTATCTGTGGTACAACATTGGCACCTTTTTATGATTACGTATATGCTCTACATATTTTGCTTTATTGAATTGTCGAATCATATGTGTGTATGTTTATCAGTCGCTCAATAAAATCCCTTTGAACTGGATTCTTTCCTATTTTTTTTTTTATTCTTTCTCCAACCGAACCTTTAGCGCCCGTCTCGCTGTTGGTGCTCATTAGTGTACCATCAAAATCGCGATTCTTTCATAAGCCTAACAACCCACTCACTAATGGAATGCCCCAACAATGCATTTCCCAGTAATCCCTAATGATTATAACCTCCAGCTATTCAAAACCAAAGTACCTCGGTTTCTCTTGAACGTGCACTGATTAAGAAGAAGAGGTGCATCATCGAACCATCGGTGTACCAGCAAACGGACTACACAGCTGTTCATCGAAGGAAAATTGCGGAAGATCAAATCACCGAAATATATGACGGTCAGCGGTATTTACTTAAGGAGTAAAACAAATTCGCAAAAAGGTTTTAAAACCAGAGGTTATTTCATCTTATTATTTTACGAGGAATTACAGTGAAATTAATTGCCTTGACTGCCGCCCATGAGAGGTAAACTTATATTTTAACGAAAAACCAAGGAAGTGAACCTATTAAAAGGGTAGACGGCGGAGATGCAGTTGGATCGAAGCGGATATGGTCGGACAGAAAGTCTAACTTACCTGTTCCCCGGCATAAACTCTACACTTAAAAGTGTAACGATGGAACTCATGTCGCATTCTATGGAAATACGAGTATAAACGTAATATGTTCAAACCCTCATACGGTTTTGTGCGAGGCAAGTCATACTTTTTTTAGAAATTTGGGGAAAATGTTACATACGACTTCCAGGGCCTTAAATAGATCTTCACAAGTACTCGAAACGTCTATAATAATGTTACCCACTATGTACGAAGACGACAACACGTGAGAAAGGGTCCAAAGCGTGAATAATCAGCGAATTCGGAGTATACCAGATAAAGAATCACTTATTTTCTTTTCGCCAACGAGGAGGTGACAGCTATTTATACAATTTATAACAACTGGAGAATGGCGAACAAATCGCTGGAACAAAGAACGAATATTTGACTTGCCGACGAAAATCAACAGGCGGTCTCATGTTAAGAAACCAATTGTAAACAAACAGCCTGAGCGAATCACCTGGTATTTCCATATTCAAAAGGAATACGATCCGGAAAGCAAATAAAGCACAAATTCTAGGCGAGGTTCAGGGAAAAGCCTGAAAAAAGATTATATCACACAAGAGCAAAAACATCAGCAGACTATCAGCCATATTGACTGGGTTATGCAGTATAGAGTGGCATACATATACTTGGTCCACAAATAATGCAATAGCAATGCAAATATGTAGGTGGTACAAACATGTAGGATCAAACGTATTTATTCGGGTTGCATATTGAAGAAGAAGAACAAGATTCGTTTAAATTAGTAATAAGTTTACAACTATATAAATTTCCTACACTGGTTATGATGAAATAGGTTTTTTATTTATTTTTTTTTTTTTATAAACTAGCGCGCGCTGAAGGGGTTTTTGTACCCTTAAAATGTTTGCACACAGCGCGGGCGAAGGAAATTTAGGAAGGAAAGAAGAATAGGTACCGATTTACGTTGGTTTTATATGTCTGAATGTTATAATGACTAGGAAATAGAGAGCTCGGCAAGGCATTCCACAAGCGAGTTGTTCGGCTTAGGAATGAATCACGATATTTTAGAGTATGTCCGAAAGTGGGCTTGAGGGTATACTGATGAGCATTCATAGCGAGACGGGTATTACGGCTAAAAGTTTAAACGGGCGGAATGCTGCTGGCGATTTCTATGGAGCACTGGTGGTGGAAATAGCGATAAAACAAAGTGAGACACGAAACATTTCGTCGGTGTCAGCTATGAATTTTATCACAGGATTTTGAATCCTATCTAGCAAGTGTAGAGATGTTTTGCCTTATATATTGAGGCCAGATCAGAAAGGGAAAAGTATTTCTTACATTGTTTGAGAAAACCTAGACATTTCGCAGCATTTTTGGCAACATCGAATATGTGGTCATTCCAACGTAAGTTCGGTTTCGACGTTGCAAGGGCCATTCATGGGCAATGGCTGTGCGTTTTTATTTCTCTTTAACGACAGCAGATAGCATTGTGTTTTGGAAGCATTAGTTATTCTGTTAATATCAGAATTTAATGAGCTAAGCATACGCTGCCGCTCCTGTTCTACAGCTGAAGAGCAGGTATGTGAGTCCGGGAACGAATATGAAAAGCACAGAGTACTGTCGTCAACAAATTAATATATTGGATTAGAAGTAGCAGACAAGGGATTATTGATGAAAATTGAAAAGAGTGTCGGACACAGAACGGACCGCTGGGGCACACCAGCATTTATTTTGTGAATATCAGACTTGAAACCATCCAAAACAACTCGAATTGAACGTTCCGAAAGGTACTTTCTAATCCATTGAAGAAGAGAGTCATCGAACCGAAAAGCACGCATTTTCGACAAAAGAGACTGATGCCAAACTCTGTCAAATGTCTTAGAAATATTAAGTGCAACTATCTTGCTTTCGCCAGATTGATGTACGCTTTGGTTCCTCTTTTCGGCGAGACGTGACATCAAATCACCAGTGGACCTGTTGCTACGAAAACTATACTGCCGGCCATTAAAAAGTTTTCATGTTTTAAGATATTTCATGAGCTAACGGTTTATCAGCCTTTCCATGACCTTGGAATGAAGGGACTTAAGTGTAATGGGCTTGTAGGAGGAGAGAAAGGAAGATTCGCCTTTTTTAGGGACAGGCTCCTGCTGTTTTCCATCTGCTCAAAGTCCCAATGAATAGGATTGATGAAAAAGCTTAAGCAGTGGTTTTGCCAGCGAGGATGAACACCTCTTCAGAAGGAGAGGAGATATACCATCTGGACCAGAGGATTTGTGAATGTGAAGATCTTTAAGAACTCTTGCTGCTACATGAGTGCGAAACTGGATTTGTCCCATTAAAGATTCAACGCACTCAAATGTAGGCGGAGACGAAGCACAATCCGGGAGTGTTGAGCTGGCCACAAAGTATGCAGCAAGCAGATTGGCCTTGACCAAAGAGCTGACAGCTGGAATGTCATTGTAAATGAGCGTTGGGATGAAGGATGAGTCAGAATTTCTGATGTTTTTGACAAATGACCAAAAGCTTTTACTACCTTTGGGACATTTTTTGCCTCAACTTTTGGTCGTATTGAAATTTCACACGCTTGAGAAAGACTTCTCTAACCCTGACAACCTCTTTTCAGTTTGAGTCGTACCATGCTCTTTCTTTTGGTCTAATACTCTACATCCGATGAGGGATAAAGGACCTCATTCCAAAGAGAATAGTGCCAGTGATCATATTAGGAGCGGCATCCAAGTCGTCATCGTGGAAACATAATGGCCAGTTAAATTTCCTAAAGAAGGTGTTAAGTCCGCAGATGATCAATTATTCTTTGTGTTGAAGTGATCAATTTTTCTCACAATTCTTGGCTAACCTTATCTGCTTATTCCTCGCACATCTTATAATACAAGGCGACATTATAGTTGCCTAGATTTTTAAGAACTCAGCCTTATATTTTTTTTGTTATCACTATAAATTTTTAAAAGGTCATCAGTTCAATGTTTCCGCTGCTGCACTGCGGAACTTGCTGCTATGCAAAATCAAGTAAATAGTAGACGCAGGACAATTAAATGTGTTTTTAACTATTCAAATACAATGGAAGTAAAATTAGGAGTACCTTAAGGATCAGCTCGAGAGTGCTTTTATTCCGAATCATATTAACGATATGGGACGAGTAACAACTGGCCTTGTTTGCTGACGATGCCTTAATTTTCATGTCTGGAGAAAATGTTGAAGATTGCTATTGAAAAATTCAAGATGACCTAAATAGCGAGTGTGAGTGGCTTTGCTAAAATATATTGAAAGTACATACAAGAAGAGCAGGATTTTGATGTGAACCTTAAAATAGAAAAGAGATCAAGCATCTTGAGATAATAATTGACTCTAAATTGAATTTTGAAAAGAATGTCAATTATTTGTGTAAGGAAATTCGAAAAAAAAATAGGATTCATGAAACGAATAAGCACGCAGTTACCGATTATAAATGCAATTAAAATTTATAATGTGATTGTTGAGCCGCACTTTGAGTACTGTTCACCTGTTCTATTTCTTTGTGACGAAAATCAAATAAGCAAGCTTCAAATGTTACAAAATGAATAAAAGAAAGGTAGGTATATGTCAATTGTCCCTGTATTGAGTATCTTAAAATTGTTATCTATTATGCAAAGGTTTACTATGAATATGTTAAATTTTGTGTTTAAAATTAAAGCCAATATACTACCAAAGGTAGTAATAAAATAAACAAAATATGTTCACTATGTAAAAGCAACTTAGATTACTTAAACCCAGAATTATATAATCATTTGCCAAGAAATGTTAAAAAATTTACAAACTTGTAAAAAATGTGAAAAATTGAATTTGTAAGTTTTAATCCCTAATTCCAAAACTAAAGCAACTCTAACATAAATACAAGGCTCTGCGGCAAAACTGATTCTGTTTCAACATATTTTATTATGTTTTTCTTTAAAAAACAAATAAATATATTCGAAAATAAAATAATAGAAACAAAAATAATTTTCCATACGTAGAAAAAATAGAAAAAAAGATAAATAAAACTGTAACCTGTCGATTTTAATCTGACCAAAAGTAAAGCAACTACGTAGTAAATTCACATTTAATATAATATTTTGTGGCGGAGCCTATGATTTTGATTACTGCACTACACCTTATCGGCATACTCTCGATCAGATTGGAAATTATAGTGTCCGGGATGTGTTTCCAAGCCTCAAAGTTCGTCCCTATTCCTGCACTTCTCCTGAACTATTCGCCGATTCACAATCTCCCATAGATTTGGCTGGCCATTCCATGTCATTGATTTTCTCTTCAACTATTTGAAGCATGCTTCGGTTCATTATCCTGTTGAAATATAAAGTTCAGCGGCAATTATTCCTCAGTATGTGAAAACACTATTTCAAATAACTCGGTCCATAATTCCATCTACTCGTATTTTATGTAACATGCCCAAAGCATGTTTCCTCCTCCATACTCAACAGTGCCCTTTAAGAAACGAGGATACAATGCTTCATAGATTTGCCGGCGGACACGGCGAAACCCATCCGATCCCTTCAAATTAAACTTGGATTCGTCGGAGAATAGTACCGTTTTCCACTTCGATACTGTCTTGCTCTTTTCGTTTTTAGCTGCAATAAATGGTTTCTTTACGATCCTGTATGATGAAACACCACCATCAACAGTTCTCCGATGAAGTGTCCTAGCGCTATCTTTGTATTAAACTCGTTTTACAATTCCCTAGATGACATAAAGCGATTACTCTTTATCGTCCTAATGACCACTTTGTCTTTCCAGTATGTGGTAACTCTTGCCCTGCCACCTCAGTGAATCGTTTTGACGGAGTTGTGCGAGTTGTAAAATTTTATTAAATGGCTTATCACCGATTTCGAGATGGAATACTTATTGGATAATTCAGATTGTGAAATACCACTTTTATATTCGCCAATAATTTGTTATTCGACCTCATCGAAGTACTTATTTCTGGCCGTTTTGGATACAATTTAGGGAACACTCCCAAAGATCTTGCTGCAGCTGACTGATACACGCGTATGAGTCAATTATCTTTTTTTTTAATTATTAACAAATCAGATATAAGCAGTTGTGGTCAAAGTATCGGTTTTTCTATTTCTTCTGTAACAAAAAAATACGGAGCAAATTGAGTTGTTTTTGTTTTGGCCAGCTGACAAGTAAAATTGAATGTTTGTATTTTTTTTAATACCGTAAAATTACTGTTCATTGATTTTATAAATTAATCAACAATATTCCAAGCATTTTTTTTAACTTTGGGCTTAATTTATGTGAAATGTACCGCAGCACACGGACTTGCAATTGTTATTGCTTTAGTTTTAGCCAACACTGTATGTATATGCCGATTGTAAAAATGTTGGCAAACACGAAGCTTCTTAAAGTTAATAATAAATACAGCATATTAAAAAAATAAAAATTTAATCTGAATAAATATATCAGATATACCACCTTGATCAAAAAGTTCCCGGGGGACACCACCGTGTGGCGCTCCCATTATTCCCTTTTCAGTTCTGTTCTTTCTGTTAAATTGGTGAATCTGTTGTTGACATTTTCTCTAAATGTTAGCGTCATAGCTTGGCACTTGCAAAACTTATGTAGCCAAGAGTACATCTATCTCTATGTGTGTTGGCGAATTTTTACAATTCTAGGAATGGATTTACATAAATTTGCAACAACGAACTTGTATTAAATTTTACGTAGAAAACGGATTTACTCGTAATGTTGCGCGAACATTGAAAATGTTGGAAAAGTGTTTCGGCAACAATTCCCTAAAGAAAACGGTCGTTTAACAGTGGCACGAGCGATTCAAAAGTGGTCGTGAGTCAATCGAAGATGATGAATGCAGTGGCAGACCATCGACATCGAAAACCGACGAAAACATTGATGAAGTAAAAGAAATGTTGGTCAATAACGACAAATTAACCATCAGAGAGATAGCAGAGGACTTGAACATTGCCTATGGATCCGTCCAAGACATTTGGTTAAGTTGGTGCCAAAAGACCTCAATTTCATGAAAAAAGAGACCGTGCTCACCTCGCAAAATAGATGTTTTGCGAGGCTGAATCCGATCCCACATTCATCAAAAGGATCATTACTGGAGACGAGATTTGGGGGTGGATTTATGAGTACGACATGCAATCCAGACATCAGGCAAGTGAATGGCGTTCAGCAAATAAGCCGAGACCAAAAAAAACCACGTCGTTTTCAGTCAAAAAAGAAGGCAATGCTCACGGTTTTCATGGATTACAACGGTGTAGTGCATCATGAATTTTTGCCAGAAGGCCAGACAGTAAACAAAGAGTATTATTTGGGCGTTATGAGACGTTTGCGTGAAGCAATTCATCGAAAGAGACCAGAATTGTGGTCAGAAAACTCGTGGATTTTGCACCATGATAACGCGCCGTCGCACAGAACCATCATTATTCGTAATTTTTTGACAAAAAATGCAACAAATACCATCCAACAGCCACCGAATTCACCTGATTTGACTCCCTGTGACTTCTTTCTGTTCAATCGAGCTAAAAACCACTACGGGGAACTCGTTTCAGCAGCCGAGAGGAAGTAATGAAAAAACCGCAGGAAGCACTGATGGACATACCGAAAACCGAATATAAAAAATGTTGCAATCGACGGGGATTACTCTGAAAAGGACAATATAGATTTAGATGAACAAACTTGTATTTCAAATTTTCTGAATACATTCCGGGAACTTTTTGATAGTTATAAATGCGAAGGCTATGTGTTTATATATCTAAAATCGATACTGTATTTTATAAGCTATTAAAACTAAATCCACTATTTATTGTTTATGAATGGAATATGTCTTACGTTTTGCACTTGTTTCAGATCCTTCCAAATCGTCGCCTTTGTCCAGGTACACATGGTTGCGCGTTTCACTTATCTTTGAGTCATCGCTCTCAATTCCACTGGATAAATCGACTTTTAGAATGCACTGTAATTTTAATCAAAAATTTCAAATTACTAACAAAATGTCTACTGTTTACATTTTTTAAGTTTTTTCTTCATATTTAAACTAAAAACTAACCATAGCACATATGACCACTAAAACATGCTTCATAATGAAATTAAATCGTGTGGTTGCAAGGAATTTATTCTCAGAAGTTATAAACAAAAACCAACAAAATTCACTGTCAATTCTCCACTTGTATTTCTTTTGAGAACAGAACGCACCCACATGGAACAATATTTGGTGTATTAATAATTCAGTTTCCCACCATGTGGCCGACATTTATATCTTTTGCCTATTTTTCTGAGACGAGCTTTGGTTTTGCGTTAGCTTTTTCACCTTGTGCGAAAAGTAAGAAAAACTTAAGCGAAATCGCAGTACTTTGTTTTGCCTTCAGAATAGACTGCAAAAGAAATGAGATACTCATTTCTGACTTTTAAGCTGATCGTATTGAATGTAAACATAGATAATTTCCATGTAATTGGGCTCATGGATATATGTATTTACATGCCAAAAGTACACAGATGGTTGCCCTGTTTAATGCTCCTACTAATATTGTTTTTGTACGTAAGTGTATATCCTGAAATACTCGTCAATTGGATCAATGTATGTATTGTACTTTTAAGACCTATGACAAAGGTAAACACTTAATCATCTTTGACATTGAAAATTATCTTTTTTCTGTAGATAGTTACATTTAAAATTGCCATTCCGAACAAACAAAAAGGCGCAAAATTTACTTTACTTCACCCAAAGTTATGGAAAACAACTTAACTGTGTTTACAGAAGCGTAAATGTACTGAAATCGAAAGTTTTTTTTAACTCAAACTCAAAAACGCCGAAAAACAAAAGTTATCCGCTCAAGTCAAATTACCAAAAATTGTGCTAACCGCATATAAGATAAGCTTACCGTATATCAGAAATAGTGTCTGTCTTTACAAAGGGTCGAACAAAGGAAATAATTAAATTTTATAAAGAGCGTATGCGTACTTAGGCAATTGTATTTTGTGCTAATCTCATACAAGTACAGCATACACCTATTTAAAACCGATTGTGAAACAAAGTTCAAGCAGAAATAGGGTATTGCGATATCTTTTCAAAACGGACAGTAGCCCTCCTGCATGTTTTTCGTTTTAAGAATAATGAAATAATTGTAATTTGTTAAAAATTAACTCCCATTTTTAGCAACTTTCAAGCGATACCGTGCTTAGGTGGCATAATTTTCACGTAAATGACTTTACTTAAATTGTTTGCTGTCGGCATAATGGATACTACATTCCATATACCTCATTCGTTTGAATGTATAGAAATTAGCATATTAGTTTTAAAGATTAATCATCAGCCTCCAATTTTGTTGAACTCGTTGAAAATCTAGGACATTTGCAGATTTTAGCGCTTATTTGGCATACTTTGCTGGTATCAAGGTGCACCTCCTTTTGAATTGCACCCTTACTCTCACCTATACCACAAGCAATATCCCACCTTCAATCCACAAAATTTCTGTCGATCTTTTGTGATTTCAGGAATCCGACATCAAGTCGCACTTCGAAATCATAGTTCTTATAAATTCTTATCGAAAACTATAAAATATGGCTGGATGCTGTAGAAATATCCAAGACACTGAACGGTCCACTGTTCAAATTATAACTACACACCAATTGTGCATATACTAGCTTTAAGTCGTAACCATCGACTAGTGGCTGATGTTTTGCTTAACGTAATCATCCCGAGTGCTGACCACAGCAGCTGGTAATATTCCTAGTTGGAGGCAATGGCGACTTCAAACTTCAGCAATAGAATTAACCACATATGGGGACTACTCAGATCTAATTTCCACAAGAACCCCCAAGTCTAAGTCAAGACCTTGAAGAGAAATTTTTTTCTCATAATTAGCGTGCGCTCAAAAGATTTCGTATTCCTTCAATATCCTCATAACTCGGACAAAGGGCGAAAAATAGAGACCAAGGAAGGAGAGACACCGACGTTGGTTTTGAATGTTTGGAGGTTATATTGACTCCGCAAAGAATTGAATTACCAAATTGTACAGATTTGGAAAGAACAGCGATATTTCATCAGGCTTGATGCTAAATTGATGAGCATTCATACCGAGACGGGTATTGCGATTGTATGTTTGCAGGGAGGGAATGACGCTCAAGAGATTTCGTTGAAGGGGACGGGTAGTGAAAAAAACAATAAGGACTGAAACGAATAAAATTTGGAAATTTCAAAATAAAAAAAAATATTTTCATAATTCATGTAAATTTTTTTTATTTGCTTTAAAACTCTGTTTTTATTAAATTCATTCACAATTACAAAAAATAAACCTCAATTTAACTTTGACCAAAGCCCAATACCTTTCAATGGGACGGCACTGTGGAACATTGGGTGGATTCATGTCTTTTAGGACAAAGTCGACATTTTTAGCAACAAGAGAGCTCAACGTCGTATGACCATAGTGAGCTGAAGCTAAATCTGGCCAAAATAATGTTGAACCCTCGTGTTTGTTTAAGAAAGGCACTCGTTAATGTACAATTCTCCGTTCACTGTTCCCGTTGTAATAAACGATGAGCTTCTGTGTCCACGTTGGCAAATGGCCTGCCAAACGAGATATTTTGACACGAATTTTTCCATTAATCGATGTTGTTGATTGCGGAAGAATCTCAGGTTCAAACGAGTTGTAAAACAGCGCACCTGGAAGAGTAGTAAAGTCGGCTTTGACATAAGTTTCGTCATCCAAAACCAAGCACGCTTTCTTGTTGCCGTTCAACTCGTATAGCTTTCGGGCTCGTGTTTTTATGACTTTTTTTTGCTTTTCAGTAACTTTTGGTATTTTTTGTTTTTTTCGTGTTTTTAGACCGTTACATTTCCGAGCAACATCTCTGGATGACATAGTCCGGTATTTTACGATAGTACCCACTATTTTTCTGTCCAAATTTGTATCATGTGCTCCACTTTTAGCTCCACTTTTCTGTTTTCGCTTAATTGTCAACGTCTCCGAATATCGTTTAATAACAGAATCCACTGTACTGCGTGCTATGTTTAAATTTTTTGCGATGAAATGGTTCGGACGCGAAGTATTTTCGAACCATTTGGCGTTCCTCTTGACTCTTATTTTATAAATATTTTAAGCCGCACCGAACTAAAATCAATAACAAACTGAAACTAGAGAATATACAGGATAATTTGGGTACAAAATGGGATTGCAATTTTTACGCATTGGAAGTATAGCCCGTATTAAAATTTACAGATTTTATTCGTTTCAGTCCTTATAACAAGGTAAAGCAAGAGGCATTACATTGACTTTGGACCTAATTTTACATACATGTGTATATTGATGCTAGATAAGACGAAGTAAAGCATTTCTTACGTCGCTTAAGGAACCATTCGCAATGTTTTGAGAGGATTCAATTCAATCCGCTTGATGGTTTTCCAAGTATCATATATTGGAATTTAATGAGCTTCACCTAGTGCCATAGACCAGAAACTTATGTCAGAGGTCAAGGCCTCGTCACGCTGAAAGCATAGGTTCCCACTAGATCATCGAAATCAAGCAGCATTGGGTGGGGTGGGGTGGTTTATAATTAGCACGCGCTCAAGGGACTTAAGTCCCCTTAAAATGCTTATATACAGCGCGGCGAAGGAAAATCAGGGAGGAAAGAAAGAGAGGTGCCGATGAACGTCGGTTTTAAATGTTTGAATGTTATAATGATTCCTAGTCATAAAGAGCTAGTCAGGGCATTCCATAAGCAAGTTGTGTGGCTTGGAAACGAATCACGATATTTTAGAGTAGGTCCGAAAGTGGACTTGAGGGTATACTGATGGGCATTCATAGCGAGACGGGTATTTCGGTTGAAAGTTAGCGATACAACAAAGTCAGACACGAGACATTACGTCTGTGTTCGCGGGTGTAAATTGTCTGAGTGATGTTAGTATCACCTATGAGTTTTATCGCGTGATCGTGGATCCTATCTAGAAGGTGCAGAGATGTTTTTGGCGCACCCGACCATATGTGGACATTATACTCCAATTTCAGGCGGATGAACGCCTTATATATTGTGAAGTATTTCTTACATCGCTTGAGAAAACCTAGACATATCGCAGCGTTTTTGACGACACCGAATATATGGTCATTCCAACGTAAGTTGCCATTGACACTCATACCGAGAATGGAAAGTTTCTCGGTTTCGACGATGCAAGTGCCATTCATGGACAATGGCTGGGTGTTCAAATTTCGCTTTAACGACAGCAGACAGCATTGTGTTTTGTAAGCATTAAATTCTACTCTGTTAGTGGTTCCCGAATTAGTTATATTGTTAATATCAGAATTAATGAGCTTAACATACGCTGGCGTTCCCGTTCTACAGCCGAATAGCAGAAACGTGAGTCCGGGAATGAATATGAAAAGCAGAGAGAACTGTCGTCAGCAAAGGAATATATTGGATTAGAAGTAGCTGACAAGATATAATTGATGAGAATCCAAAAGGGTATCGGAGACAGAATGGAGCCCTGGGGTACGTCAGTCTTAATTTTATGGGTATCAGACTTAAAACCGACCAAAACAACTTGGTTTTAATGTTCCGAAAGGTAATTTCTAATCTACTGAAGAAGAGATTCATCAATCTCAACTGCACGCATTTTCTAAAAAGGAGCCTGCAGGCAAATGTCCCAATAACAAGTGGAACTTTATTGCATTTGCCAGATTACATAAACTTCGGTTCCCCTTTTCGTTTAGGCATACGAGGAAATCACAAGTTGGTATGTTGCCATTAAAAACTTTGCACCCGTTTATTGAGAAATTTTCATGTCTCGAGATATTTTACGAACTGAATGACGGTTATCAGCATTTGGATGAGCCTGACGTAAGTGCGATAGCTCTGTATTAGGGGCTATACGGCCAGAAAAAATTCTGTTTTCCGCCGTCTCGGAAAGAGTTCTAAAAACTAGGATTGATAAAAAAGCTTGTGGAGGGGCTTTGCCATCGTGGAAGAACACCTCAAAAATAAGTGAAATATACCAAACAAACTAGCCAATTTTTGTGTATTGTGATTTTAGTACTTCAAAAGTGCGAAAATGTATTGGCCCCATAGAATATTAAATGCTCCCTAGTGTAGGTGAAAACATTAGATAATCTAGAACAATTAAGCTGATTGGGATATGCGCAGAAAGCATATTAGTCTTGTCCAAAAAGTTCACGTCTGGAATGTCATTATAAATGAGTGGTAGGATTGAGGGTGAGGCAGAATATGTAATGTTTTTGACCAACGATCAAAACCTTTTAATACCTTAGCCGTACTGTAATATTTGTTGACTTCTTTTTGAGAGAGACACAAGACTCTCATAAGACTATAATCTGAGGGTACGTACTTGGAACCTACACACGTTCTACCCCCCAGAAAGACGTTACTCTAAATATTGGAGATCTCCTCGGGCGGTGCGGGTAAATATTATCACGATTCACGTATGCTCCCATACGTAGAAAAAATCTATGATAGCTGCCATTAAAGGTTCTACATGTTAATATGTGTATTCGTCGTAAAAAATCGACTTGGATCAAAAATGAATGACCTTTAACTGATAAGCAATAGCCCGGCCGTAATCTGCCTCAAAGATATATGTATAGCATTCCACAATATCAGCTAATAATGTGCATTCGCCCCTGCCCACGGACTGAACACCCTATGAACTATGATCTCCTGTATAGAAGATGTTGAATGAATTCGCTTTAAAGTATTACAATTCAAAACAAAACCAAGTTTATGTTTCGAACACAAAAGAAACATTTGTGCACCGCCTACGACAAAAAGTCACTTCGAGCTACTTTCAAATTTTACCTACATCGAAATAGTTTTAGACTTCACGAATGACACCCTTTTGGAGATTCTAAAAAGATGTTTTTAAACTCTTGAAAAGAAAGAAATCCATACTCTGCGCGTATACTGTTGTTTGATACTCCTGTGCAGTGCCAAAAGCTGGGCGATTAGGATGAGAACAAAACAGAAAGTGTTTGCACTTTCAAGTATCGCATATTTAGTCCTCTATGCAGGGAGGGCGTTTGGAGTTGGTTGCGATGGTTCATCGAGGGAATGGACAAAAATCCTCCAATCAAAATGATCTTCAAATCTCAGCCCTCATATTCGTTATGACTAGGAAGACTGAAGCTGCATTTTAAAGATTAAGTGATCGGGGATATCAAAGAGTACGAGTATATGTACCTGCTGCCTGACACGAACTGCAACCAACTTCAGACTGCTATAATTTCCAAACCGTTCATGACAGTGAGCTCAAATTTTGACACATGACAGATAATTTTATTAGTCTTTTAAACGATTTGCGTCTCAGTTGTGTTGAAAAATTTTTATCCGCGATGGAATTCAAACGTGATAGTGTGATTGCTTTATATTTGGCTGGAAAACCTCAAGTAGCTATCGTTAGAGCTCTCCAGCACCTCAAAGTGAATAAATCATTTGTGTCTCGAAATATTGCTCGTTACCGTGATACTGGCAGCGTTGCAAAACAGCAACATCGGTAGAAATGGTTCGGAAAGTGAAGGCTTGAATTGAGCGAAATCCGCGTCGAAGTTGAAGAAAAATGGCTCGTGAGCTCAACATATCGTTGGAACGGATGCAACACATACTGAAAAACGAGCTTGGGCCCAAGCCATTGAACTTCCTAAAAGCACACGATCTTACACCGCAACAGAAAAAAGTTAGAGCCGAAAGAGCGAAGGAGTTGGTACGCTTGCACGAAAGTGGTGAGTTGCCGAATTTGGTTTTTTCCGATGAGTCGCCATTTGTTATCGAGCAATATATCAACAAACAAAATGACCGAGTTTACTTGCCAGAGAGGTCCTTCGAAAATGTACACCTTCGGAGAGCCACCAGAAAGCAGGCAGCACCGATGGTGATAGTTTGGGCCGCTATAACCGCCGATGGTCGCTCTCCGCTCGTATTTTTGGAACGTGGCGTCAAAATTAATGCGATCGCATATCGTGAAACTGTCTTAGAGGCAGTATTGAAGCCTTGGGCAAACAATCATTTCGGTCGGAGACCGTGGACATTTCAACAAGACTCGGCACCGTCTCACAAAGCACGCGTTAACCAAGATTGGTTAAAAAACAATGTTTCACACTTCATTTCTTCGACACAATGGATTGCAAATTCTCTGGATGCAAATCCGTTGGATTTCTCTGTCTGGGGTATTTTGAAGGCGAAGGTTGGCACTAAAAAATACCAAAGTTTGGACCACCTCAAACAAGCACTTCGATAGGAATGGGCCAAAATACCGCAGAGCCACTTGCGTGCAGCCTGCGATGCTTTCTTCGGCAGTTTCAAGGCCATTATTCGCACCAAAGGTAGACATATTGAAAACTACCGATACAATTTGAAAATTTATGTATTTTCCAATATTTTTTGCTTTGGCACAATAAAATTTATCAAAAAATAAAAAACTATAGCATTTTAAAAATTTGGAGTTCGAGTCAGGCACCCGTATATTCATTCTCCATCTCAACGCTCATTTACAAAGACATTCCAGCTGTCAGCTCTTTCAGCTAGGCCAATCTGCTTTCGACACACTTTGCGACCAACTCAACACTTCCAGATTGCGCTTTGTCCCCGCAGATGGGACACACCATTTGTCCAGCCCGTCCAATCTTCTTCTCTCTCTTCCTACAGATCCGCAGTACTTACGTCCCTTCTTTCTAAGGCCATGGAAACGCTGATAAACCATCAGCTCATGAAATATCTCGAATGACGAATGATGGTTTTCCTAGCAAGAGGTCTACTGGTGATTTGATGTCACGTCTCGCCGAAAAGAGGAACCAAAGCGTACATCAATCTGGCGAAAGCAAGATAGTTGCACTTAATATTTCTAAGGCGTTTGACTGAATTTGGCATCAGTCTCTTTTGTCGAAAATGCGTGCTTTTCGGTTCGATGACTCTCTTCTTCAATGGATTAGAAAGTACCTTTCGGAACGTTCAATTCAAGTTGTCTTATATCGTTGCAACTCTGATATTCACAAAATAAATGCTGGTGTACAAGGGGGCTCAGTTCTTTCTCTCACACTCCGACAATTTTCATCAACAATTTCGTGTCTGCTACTTCTAATCCAATATATTCCTTTGCTGACGACAGTACTCTCTGCTTTTCATATTCGTTCCCGGACTCACGTACCTGCTCTTCAGCTGTAGAACAGGAACGGCAGCGTATGCTGAGCTCATTAAATTATGATATTAACAGAATAACTAATTGGGGAACCGCTAGCAGAGCAGAATTTAATGCTTCCAAAACACAATGCTGTCTGCTGTCGTTAAAGAGAAATATAAACGCACAGCCATTGTTGCTTAGTCGAAACCGAACGCGCGATGGAAAGACCACATATTCGGTGTCGTCAAAAATGCTGCGAAAAGTCTAGGTTTCCTCAAGCAATGTAAGAAATACTTCACTCCCTTTGATCACACCTCAATATATAAGGTATTCATCCGCCCGAAATTGGAGTGCAATGCCCACATCTGGTCGGGTGCACCCAAAACATCTCTGCTAGATAGGATTGAAAACCGTGCGATAAAACTCATAGGTGATACTAATATCACTCAGACAATGGACACCCTCGAACACCGATAATGTTTTATCGCTATTTCCACCAACAGAGCTCCTTTGAAATCGCCAGTAGCATTCCGCCCATTCAAACTTTCAACCGTAACACCCGTCTCACTATGAATGCTCATCAGTATACCCTCAAGCCCACTTTCGAACCTACTCTAAAATATCATGATTCGTTCCTAAGTCGTACAACTCGTTTGTGGAATGCCCTGCCGAGCTCTCTATTTCCTGGTCGTTATAACTTGCAGACATTTAAAAACAATATACATCGGTGCCTCTCTTTTCTTCCTCCCGAAATTTCGTTCGCCTGCGCTGTGTACAAACATTTTAAGGGTACACAAGTCCCTTGGGTGCGCGCTAATTATAAAAAAAACATGAACTGTTTAACTTTTTCAATTCATCTGATATACATATTACATGATTAAATTGATATCGACAGGCAGACTGTTATTTCTTTAGTACTCGTATATTCAACATTACATTTGTTATGTTTATTGTTTAATTTTATATTTCCACTTATCACTTGGGCCCGCAAATCATACAATCCCGTGAATAACGTATCAAAACCAGAGCATCCAAAACCCATAAAAGAAATCTATTAAATGTAAGCCTACGGATAGGCCGAATAATTTCTAACGTTTCTATGCCCAAAGCACATTGCATACTTTCTGCATTGAGTTTGGCCACTTTCAAACATTTTCTTGTTTTGAGATTTTAAAAAAATTTACCTGGAATGCTAATATTCGGCCTTATAATAGACAAATAGGTGGTGGATGTCGCTGTTGCTTATTTAGTACGGAGAATGTCTTGAAGAATAGCGTAATTATAGTCTTAGTGCACGTCTACACTTGCCTATAAATGATCGTCATTCCCATGACCACAGTGGCTACACACAAAAAAAAACGCTTCATTGGAATGAAAACAATGTTACAGATGGGGAATGCTGAAATCTAAAACATAAGTTATCGCTGAAGTATTAGTTTGACACGGATAAAATTATTCGCAGTTAAAAAGAAGTAAGAATGATAATGAATACGTTTTATTAGCAGTTTAATCACCAAATCTACCGCCCAACAACAGCTACATAACCAACATGTGCAACACGCCTGGTTATAATCAAGAATCGATTTCCTACTGTATATTTGATTCGCTTATTCCTTCAATTTCCCTGGCATTCTACTTTTCGACTTCCGCAACTGTTCATCCCCGACGGCCAGCAAAAATGAAGAAAATCTATGGAGAGAAACGTTTTGAAAATAGAACACTCATACCTCTACAGAAAATTATATTTTTGAGTAGACTTTGACCCTGTTTAGATGGTGATTCTCGACTTCGTAGTGGGCAGTCACGTCGTATTTAGACACTGTAGTCCTCACTCATGTTCTATTTTGGAAAAATTTAAGGGAGCGATAAGTGAATTGAAACACTTCTGGGATGATCAAGGTCTTATATAGAGTCTGCACAACTGTTCAGGGTAGGGCCTTACTACTCAATTGTCGTCGGCGATTAGCAAGAGTGATTATTCGTTTTATTTCTGCTGAGGTGTTCTTGGCAGAACTTATACCCAAAGTCCCTTATTATCTAGATGTGTTAGCTATCGTTCTATCCAGTTCGTCGATGTTGTGTGTCCTTTCTTGCTGACAGCATATACTTAATTTTTCCCTGATTTGCAATTTAACCCATTTTGGCAGCTTCCGTTTCAATACTAGGGAACGCACCGATGACAGCCCCCTCAGATTTCCCAATTACGTCGATATTACGATAGTACGCTAGTAGTTGCACAGACTTTTGAGAGATTGTCCCTCCAGTGTTCACGTGTGAGTTTCCCACAATTCTTTCAAGTATGATGTTAAACAAATAATATGACAGCGCGTCACCTTGTCTAAAACCTTTTTTGACATCAAAGATCTCAGTTAAGTCGTTACCTACCTTGACGGAGCAACGAGCGTTCTCAATCATCATTCTGCACAGACTGACGTAATTGGCAGGGATTCCAAAACTAGACATGGCTCTACATAGCCCGTCTCTATAAATGCTGACACCTGCAGCCTTCACGTCGATGCAAAGATGGTGGCTATGGAGGACAGTCAGGTTGTTGACGATGGATTTCAGACTTTCACACAATATGGCAGATAAGATTTTTGTATGCGATGTTGAGGCGATTTATACCTCTATAGTTGACGTAGGGGTCTCTTTTTTTGTAAATCGGGCATATGGTGTTGGGATTCCATTCAACAGGCATACATTCCACTCTGATTAGATCTGAGAAATGAATTGGTGTATGCTCCCCCAAAGTCATTTCCAGCAGCTTGGAGTACCACAGCCGGTTAGTCACGAGGTCCAGCTGATCTGTTGGATTTTAACTTAGATATTGCTATTCTTACTACATTTTGGTCAAGTGGACAGAAATGTTGGCTATCATCGTCAAGGTTGAATGGTGTATTCTACTTGACGCCGGAATGTTGGGCTGTAGAAAAAGTGTTTCCATATTAATTTCTACAGGCTTCTTTCTGTCCGGGTTTTCCAGCCTCGATACGTTATTTTTACCTATTGGTATGACTTCTGTACCTTATTCCTGATAACTCGATCGTACGCCACTTGTGCTCCTCTTTCTTCTTCTGGAGAGCCGATGTTCTTCCCGTCTTTTCTGCTTGTAAAGCTCACGAGCAGCTCTCGTCCTTCGTTGCAGCGCCGCTTTGTAGGATTTTGCCGGCAACCTGGGATTTGTTGGCGGTAGTCGGGTGGAACGGCGGCGTGTCTGATGGCACCTTGCTAGCGTTGCCACTGACCTTCGGTACTTGATGCTGGCGGCATAGGAATTGTGGAAACATTTCGGGATACGCGTTCGGCGAAATTCTGATGGTCTTTTGCTAATGCAGGTTTTCTACGTTATATCTTCTCATAGTAGTTCTTCTTTGTTGTGGCGCTTGGGAAATCCGTATTCGCACCTTGGCTACAACAATGTGGTGGCCCAAGTAAATGTTGGCTGCCCGAACGTTAGGGCGTCCAGAATACTGGAGGCATGCCTTACGTGTATCACAATGTGATCAATTTGGTCTAGCGTGTCATGATCCGGAGACCACCATGTCCCCTTGTGTATATTAAAGTGACGAAACCGTGTGCTTGTAATAGTGATAGTTAGTCCCGTCGCAAAATCAATAAGCTCAAGTCCGTGGCCAGACAGTGTCGTGCTGACTATATTTAGCAACTGTCCTACCAAAGATGTCCTCCTTTCTTATCCTAGCGTTGAAATCGCCTAGTACGATTTTAATGTCATACTTCGGACATTGCTCATATGTCTTGTCATGGAGATCGTAGAAACATTCCTTGGTGGCGCCGTACTTGTCTTCCTTAAGGCCATGGGCGCATAGTGGCTTATGTTAGCGAATTTAGTCATGAGGTGGATTACCATAAGACGCTCGCTTAAGTGTCGGAAGGTCAAGACTTCATGCTAAGTCTGCGCCATCCGAATAAGCGCTGTTTTTTTCTTATAGCAATCAGAGCATATATCACAGTTTTTCATCCTACTTCTGTCCATCCCATCCCATCGCACTTCTTACATGGCGGTAATATATGCGTGACAGCAGTCAAGGGCCTCTGCTAATTGAGGGATAAGTTTTCCCGACACATTAGTTGATTATTCAACGGACACTCTGCCCACACTCAGCGGGTTGCAATTAGAAACTTCGTCCTCTAGGCTTGCCCCCTCACCCATGGAAAGTGATCAGAAAGTCAACAGTCTCCGTAAAGGAAAACTATGCTTCAAAAAATAAGTAAAATGGTATCACTTGCATTTGTGTAACAACAAGAAGTTATAGAAATGGATAAGTTGCATATACGTTAACTATATAGGAATATATGTAAACTTTCAATAATATTGAAACTCGAGTCGGACTTATAGCATGTCCCCACCAAAACTAAATCCGGGATTTAGCAAAAGATGATTTAGATTTATGTACGTGAGGTGTCCCCACCGTAATTTAGGATTTAGATTGACGTTTGCTGTCAAAAAGATTGTCACAGCTATTAATATTTTTATAGATTTCGAGAAATGGATTTCTATATAAAACTATTCTTGGTGAATAATGTAAAGTCACAAAATAAAGTGAAAGTGTTAACAGAGGATCATCTACCACCGGAAAAAACGGCATCAACAAATTATTAAACTGCTGTAATGGAGAAAAAAAGATTTGGAATAATCAAGGCAAATCCAGAAGTGTCAGGACTAAAGTGAGTTCTCTGTTGATATTGTAACCAAAAGTTGTAGGTACGTACGGGTACGTTCTGGGAAAAGGACCTTGCTAAGAATAGTTCAAGATGAAGTGAACCGCGATGTGGAGAACAACAAGAATCCGTCAACCAAATCAGTGATATTAAGCCTACAGCTGTAAATAAAAGAAATGCGATCACTAGATTTTTAGGTAAGAAAAACTCTTTGCTTTCAAGTGAGTAAAATTTGTCACAAGAATTTACGAAGTCGCGAGGAATAGCATTCCGCTCTTCTTTTAAGTTCAGAACTTTCTCGTCATTTTTCTTCATTTCTTCAAGCTGCGCCTTTATAACTTCATTTGCTTTCTTAATTTGAGAGCTCAATTCAAAGCGTCTCCTTCTTTTTTTTTGCAGCTCTAGATGTGGATGTAAGATTATCTTCTGGTGCAGATGTAGTTGGTGTTGATGATGATACTGAGGTTTCCCAATACCCCAGAGATGGAGTAGTTGGCATTACATCTGAAATATGTAGATATTGAATAAAAAAATAATATGTACATGAAACTTTTACTGTATGTATTTACTTTCCGGTATGCTGTCTTCCACTGAGATCTGCAGGTGATTAATCCTAAGTTCTCCCAATATGAAATGTACCTTTTGGTACAAACGCCATTCTGAGGGAGAACCACCTGGTGGACCAACAGCTTTCTTTTCTTTCCTAAAAAAAATTTTATTTGTAAATAAGAAGAGCCTCGTACAAAGATGAAAGCTTGTAAACATATCTGTATTTGTTGGACAGGTTGTGAAATTTTACTTTAATTTCGGTTGGTGAGCAAAATGCACCAACCGCTTATAATGGCTCGGGCATCTCCTTGTGTATGTGGGCATTTTTCCTGCCACCCCGGTGCTCAGAAATTTTGTCCGCCCACAGTTCCATCTGGAAACCCTCGTGCGAATTGCACCATGCTTTAAGGCTTTTTATTTCCTTTGATTCTTCCATTGTCTGCAAATGAGTTTTATTATGTACGAATTATATAAAAATTTAGAAATACTTACCAAGAAAATAATCCCATTCGCTCGTTTGAAACTTTCTGACAGACTTACATTTTTTTTTGTCAGCACACGAAAATGATATGTGCTGACATAAAAAAGGACTGTTTGATTTATGTCGCTCGAGGATTGAGTGAGATTTACTATTAATCTCGAATTTAGACGGGATTTATAGATAAATAAATCTCGGATTTAGTTTTGGTGCGGACATGCTATTAACTTAGTTTCAATTATTGCATATACATATGTGAAGTGTGTCTACATATTCAAAAACCAGGTTCAACTCGAATGTGTACACGTACTACTTAGAGTGCCCACTTCTGTACTGAGCTTCACCAGGTTCTGATCTTGGGTAGTAAAAGTGCTGTTAAGTTTAAACTTTAGCTGTTGTTTTACAGATTGTGGCACATTAACTGCTGAGTTGATCTTTGTCTTTGCCAATAGATAGTACCCTATTCGTTGGTAATCGGAAACAATTAGAGCATTTTTCTCTTCAGCCTGACGATCGGCAATCATTTTGTGCGGAGACAATTTTGGGTTTGGGAACACAATATTTGGGTTCGTTGTTTTGTTTGCTAATTTCAGTTTGCTATTGTGGACTGTAAATACAGGGTGGCGCATAGCTGTCGTCTTGGTTTAATTATTGAATAACTTTTTTCTTCATGATTTTATTTAACTTTTGCAGTTATTAACCTCTAGCTTATAGTTTGGAAATATATTTATACAATGTTTTGAATACAACATCTCTCAAATGATGCCCATTGTAAGCTTTGACCTAACGTGAACTTTCCAGGGGATTTTCTTGTTAGAATTTCAGGTCCCAACGCCATCGCTTCTTCTCAAATATTGGCCTTAAGCTGATGCTTATGTGCAAATATATTAGCCTTTAGGTAGCTCGAAAAAAAATCTCTGTGTAGTTAAATCGGGAGAACGCGGTGTTCAGTTGAAATTTGAAAATCGCTATATTATTCAATTGACAAAAATTTCCGCCAGGACATCCACAGTGTGACGGGCTGCATGGGCTGTGCCTTCATCTTATTGGATCCAGAATTCTGGATTTTTCTCCAGCTCTGGCCTTAAGAAATTTCAATCATTGCCCGGTATTGGATGCCATCCACATAAACCGCAACTTCTTTGTTGTTCCAGAAAAAGTGTGGTTCACTGACCCTTTATGAGGTTACTCCACCTCATAACAACTATTTTTGGATTTTGGGTGCCTCATATTCATTTAGGTGAAAATGGGCCTCATCGCTCATTATCGAGCAACTCTTGAAAACACCGAGCAGATTGAGTGCGTATTTTTGGATCAATTTGTATTAACTCGTGAACTAATTGCATCCTATAGGGAATAAGTTGTAACTGCTGTAAAATTCTTCGAACTGCACGTGGTCCGGCACGTGGAAAATCACAGAGAGATCTTTGTTGCTGGACGCTAAACAAATCGATAAATTGTTGGAGCACTACGCGCATTTCGAACATTACAGAATTAACGATATGATCTTTGTTCCAGAATAATCGAATGCTCCCTTTAAGAATAAAATTGGTTTTGGTTTTTGCTGTGTTGAGTTTCTCCAACATAAGTTTGTTAAGTTTTGCAAGGACAATTTTGAAAAAAAAAATAATAATTACATACTTAAATAAAAATATTATTCAATAGTTAAGCCATAACACATAGGCAAACGTTTACTTTTATTCTATAGATACTGATAGATCTTCTATTAGGGATAACTTTCAGACTTTCTTTCTTTAATTTTAACTGGCAGTTGCCTCCAGTTGCGCACACAACGTTGGCTGATGTCCCCTTCCACTTGTGTGGCCCATCTAAAATGAGATCGTCTTTTACCGCATTATCCCTCTTGGTTATAGTCGAAAAACTTCCGGGTTGAGGCGCTGGTATTCATGCATTCAAGATGACACTTCTCCTTCATTCTTGAAACGTCTCCTTCATTCTCTATTAATGCAAACGAGACCGGAAATTACTGAAAATACTTACATTTTTCTCAAAGCGCCCGAAAACATTTTCGCCCGTTTTCGTCTGTGCCCAAGGATCTGGGCCGTAACTCAGGAGTAAGATGATCAGGTTTTGGTTGTTTGCATTTCTACCGTAGTATGAAAATTTAATTTGTGAAGAACTTTTCTGGCCTCCACCGCCTAAACTTGAAAAATAGATTCATCTTGGTCGTAGGGATAAAAATGTTGTCTGTGATCGTCCACGCTGAAGCACCGTTTTGCAATTTCCAGAAATAATCGTTCCGGATGCTGGCGGCATCAGACTTCTCGAGAAGTCGACTCATCAGCCCTCGTAATATCTTGCAATTGTAGGCGTTCGATGACTATGTCCAATCACCCCGATGGGAAACTGCTGACTGTTCTATAACCTAGATTGGGCTAACAGCACAACAATAAAGTTGGTAGTATAGTGCTTGCCCTACCTATCAGTGGTGGTCCCTGGTAATAAGGCATAAGTAAATCCTTACGCATGCAGTACCATAATACCAGCCTACACCTATACGTAAGAGATAAAAATTTGACGAACCAGTTAAAAGCAGACCGAGTGCAGCCGAAGAACTAGCGAAGATCTTTGAAGATCCAGGTAGACATAACTGCCAAGTGCGGTGCGATAAACCGGACGAAAAGAAGATGTAAAGCTAAGATATCTGTTGTGGAGAATGTTACAGACAACCGAAGAGTGGGCCAAAATCTATCAATAGTAGAAGCTTCGTCAAAAAGAACCTAGAATGTCATTTTCCCGAAGTCGTGTTTAAAACATAATTCTTCATAATTATTGATTCAAACACAATTTCTCTAATTATTGTTTAAAAAAAAATTCTATAGCTCTTCAGAAAACACCATTTACATATGCATATCCAACTTATGTACCAGGAAAAATGTACACTCGTGACACATAGGTTTTAAGTGTAATGTAATACTATGTATGCATTGTATCTTGTGCAGGCTGGTTAAGAATAAGTGACTAATATACAATAGTATATGTACGCGAATGATTTCTATAGTCTTACAAGCAAAGAGATCAATTGCATTTTTGTAAAGGCATTCTGTCCATGCCACGTTGAATCACTATGTCATTCAAGGGTCAAAAAATGTGGAGTAAGCCTTGCTTCTTACGCTATATCTTTTGAATGCGTTCAGTCTCCCATTCATTGATAATCTAAAAAACAAAATAAAGCGGTGTACGAATCCACTCAAAATTTGAGAATAAAACCCACATCTAGTCAGGTGCTCCTAAGGCCGCTCTGCATTTCCAAGATAAGATTCAAAAAAAAGCGATAAGAGCTCATGTTGATGCTTACATCGCACAGTCAATTGATATTTCGTCGTGATTTTAATTTTTCCCCAAACTGTTAAATGTGTTCTTCCATTTAATGTTTTTAGAGAAAAGCAAGCGTGCCGCAAACATGTGCCAATTGAATCATTTCTGCAAAGCATTAATGCAGTAACGTCGGTGTTTGTGTTTGTTGTGTCTGCCTTTCGTATATATTCAAAAAATTGTATCCCTGTATCCTCATACTGAAATCGTTATTACGGGCGATTTCAATAAACACAATTCTGGGTGGCTTCGACATTCTGGACAAACAACACCCGAAAAACGGTATGTTGAGATCGTTGCTGCGGAAAATAACTTAACCCAGCTTGTAAATGAGCCCATGCGGATACCAGACGTTGACAGTCATACCGCCAACACCCTAGACTTGTTTTTAACTTCTCACCCTGATAAGTACACCGATAATGTGCTCTCCCGTCTAGGCTCGTCGTACCATTGTGTCATATCAGCTAAGTTCTCGTACACCGACCACACAGTTAGAGAAAGGATTCCTAAAGGAACCGTATGGCAATACGAGAAAGCCAACTGGAGCGGTCTTAACAGCTTCTTTAGAAATTTTAACTGGTCGCTATGTTTCCTCAATAAGGACGTGGATGCCGCTGCTGATATGATCACAGACACCATTCTCTTTGGAATGAGAAACTTTATCCCTCATTGGATGAAGAGTATTACAGAGTACGACTCGAGCTGTAAAGATGCTATCAGGGCTAGATAGCTCCTTCAAGACCAGCCAAACAGAAGAAAACCGAAAAAAGTTCAAACGAGCCAGAAGTGACTGCAACGCCTTTCTTAAACGTGTAAAATTCCAATACGGCCAAAAACTACAATGTTCCAAGAGTAGTAAAAATTATTGGTCGTTCGTCAAAAATATTAGAAATTCTGGCTCATCCTCCCTCCACCCTGTCACTAAAAAAGGCGAATCTTCCTCTCTCTCCTCCTACAGACCCACTGCACTTACCCTTCTTTCCAAGGTCATGGAAACGCTGATAAACCGTCAGCTAATGAAATATCTCGAAACAGGAAAACTTCTTAATGACCGGACTCAGTCTTTGGTTAACCTCTCGTTCTCCCTTTCTCCTTTAATTTAACCCAATCGGATTATAAATCAAGATAGCTAAACGCGGCTTTAACTTATTCGAGGACTCGTCGTCCTCAAGGAATACATAAATATAGAAGTATCAGTATTCCTACAATGTCGCGAAGTGAAAATTTTTTTTGCATTCTCGATTCCCACCCCGACACGGACAATGAAAACAATATGTCTTCGAGTGTCAATCAGTTGCCCCCAAAAAAAATTGCAATTCCTCTTATAAAGATATTACACAAAACAAGTGAGTTTGTGCACCAAATCGAAAAAGTGTCAATTCTTCTCGCATGACCTTAAAGATGAAAAATCATTCAAAGTGGTTCTCTTCGGTTTAGATGAGATTCCCGTAATCTCCCTTAAAAATGAACTAATTTCCTTGGTTTGAAATGTAGAGATGTCAAAATAATCAAGAAAGACAGCCAAAAATTTGTCGTTTTATGTCGTTTTTTTTTTTGAAAATGGATCTATTCGTCTACAAGATCTTAAAAAAAATGTTAAAACAATTTTTCGCACACAAGTTTGATGGGAGTTTTAGCGCCGCCCAAACAAATTAACTCAGTGCCACAATTGCCAAATGTTTGGCCACGGAGGAAAACATTGCAATGTCAAAACGTGTTGTAGCAGTTGCTTGGGAAACCATAAAACCAATACTTGCATATCTACAGCCATCTCCAAATGTGCAAACTGTGGCGGCAATCATAAATCATCTGATACTGCATGCGAAAGTCGAACTAAATATTTACAAATCCGAGGAAAACTTTCAACAAAATCCACAGTTTCTCGTGTTTCTACTCGCACTCACTTGCAGCCAAATTCACCTGCCAAAAACTTCAACCTCATCAGCATGAATGACTTCCCATCGCTGCCGAACACACGTCATCAGCAAGCACCATCACAGCATCCACAAGCTCCACAACGTGAAGTGCAATACAGCCACATGTTCATCCCACAAAGCTCTTTATCTGCGGAAAACTCCCTGTTCTTCCAAGAGGAAATTTCATCTCTTACAATGGAAATGATCTCTAAACTTGGAGAATGCAAATCTAAATTTGAGCAATTTAATGTAATCGCACAGCTTGTATGTAAATATTTACATATTTTCCAATGTCAAGTAATAACACATGGGCTGAAAAGTCAGTGCCGTTTCTAAGAGAGGGCACCACTTGAATTAAATCCATACCATTTTCAGTTAGTACCAACCTTCAAAATATACGTGTATAAATTTGACAGCTATCGGACGATTAGTTCTCGAGATATAGCGTTGTGAGTGAAGCAACTTTTGTTATTGTGAAAAAAATGAATTCAAAACAATTTCGTGTGTTGATTTATCATTGCATTTTGATGGGAAAAAATGCAGCCGATGCAAAGAAATGGTTTGATAAGTGTTACCCGGGCTCTGCACAAGCCGAACGACCATTCGCAAGTGGATTGAAAAATTCAAAAGTGGTCATACAAGCACCGAAGATGATGCACGCAGTGGACGTCCAAAAGAGGCTGTTTCAGATGAAAACATCAAAAAAGTCCACAAAATGATTAGGATCATTAGGATTAGATGAAGTTGATCGAGATAGCTGACGCTCTGAAGATATCAAAAGAGCGTGTTGGATATATCATACACGAACATTTGGACATGGGAAAGCTGTGTTCAAAGTGGGTGCCGCGTTTGCTCACAGATGACCAAAAGCAACAACGTTTTGGTGATTCAGAGGAGTGTTTAAAGCTGTTCAACCGCAATAAAGCAGAATTTTTGCGTCGGTATGTGACAATGGATGAAACTTGGCTCCATCACTTCACACCAGAGTCAAGTCGGCAGTCAGCTGAGTAGCGAGCAGGCGACGAACCTCGTCCTCGGCTGGCAAGGTTATGGCATCGGTATTTTGGGATGCACATGGAATAATTTTCATCAACTATCTCCAAAAGGGGCAGACTATCAACAGCGACTATTACATTGCGTTGTTGGAGCGTTTGAAGGACGAAATCGCAGAAAAACGGCCGCATTTGAAGAAAAAGAAAGTCGATTAAAACAATGGCAAAATTGAATGAATTCGGCTACGAATTGAATGAATTCGGCTACGAATTGCTTCTCCACCCACCGTATTCTCCAGATTTGGCCCCCAGCGACCATTTCTTGTTCGCAGACCTCAAAAGAATGCTCGCCGGAAAGAGATTTAAGACCGATGAAGAAGTAATCGCCGAAACAGGGGCCTATTTTGAGGCTAAACCGAAATCGTACTACAAAACTGGTATCGAAAGATTGGAAAATCGTTTCAATCAGTGTATCGCCCTCGAAGGCAACTATATTGATAAATAAAGTTGAATTTTGCAAAAATTTTGTGCTTTACTATAAAACGGCAAGGACTTTTCAGCCAATGTGTTAGGCATTGAAATAACACTTGAAAATGACTTCAAATTAAAGGTTTTCTCTGTCTACTTGCCCGGAGGTTCATCTGATGTTTACAAAGCTAGATACTTAAAAAATGACTAGAGACGTTTGATCAGTAATGACCACTTCATTATCGGTGGTGATTTAAACTGTAGACACCGCAATTGGGGCTGTCAACGGGCTAACTCGTGGGGTAACGTCTTAGAAAATTTGCTCACGTCACATAACTTTGCACTTGTGTACCCACCTAGTTCTACTTAACATATATACCCTCTACAGAAAGATTTATTTCTTCTACGTTTGACTTCTTTCTCTCTAACATTCCTAGCGTCCTAAGTCCACCTGTCGTCATTAACGCTTTAAGTTCTGACCATCTCCCACTCATCTGGGATATTCTCTCTAGTCCCAAAACTCTTAATGTGCAATACCTAGACTTTAACAAAGCAAATTGGGATGTATTTCGATATCGCCTCTCTAATGGAATCGTCAATCAGTAGTAGAAATATCGACGAATCAATCAATTTCTTGGAGGCCAAAATCAAAGATAACATTTTAGTTGCAGTTCCAATGAAATCCCTTTACCCAAGATCTGTCCTTCTTCCACGATCTATAAATAAAAACTAGAAACTTTTATAGAAGGAAATAGCAGAAATATCGATTGGTTAATGATTTCAGAGAAATGAAGGTCCTTACACGGTTAATTGGTTTGAAAATTACAGAGTTTAGAAATAGCAGTTTGAATAGAAAACTTAGTTCACTCGATGCAAATTGTAAACCCTTCTGGAATATCAATAAAATAATACGGAAAAAACATAAGCCTATCTCCAGTTTGGTAGATAATGGTCTATTGATTATTGACGGTGCGGGAAAATCTGAGCCGACGTCTTCCTAAAAAATCACTTAGTAAGTCCAAATAATACCTCTCGAAAGCAATCTGTGGTTGATAGTGAGATCTCATCATTTCCAACATTCCCTTCTGACGAGGTTATTAGCGTAGATGACATTGAATTTCTCATTTTCAATTTGAAGCTCAAGAAATCTCCTGCCTTCGATGACATAAATAACTTAACCATTAAAAATCGTCCCCTTTGTGCAACAAAATCTCTCCAATTCATTTACAATGCTTGTTTTAAATTAAGCTATTTTCCCATAAACTGGAAAAAAACCAAAGTATTTCCTTTGCTCAAGCTCGAAAAAGACCCACGCAATTCTAACAGCTATAGACCCATTAGCTTACTCAACGGATGCAGCAAAATATTAGAAAAACTTATAAAACTCAAATTGGACGTTTTTCTGAAAAATAACAACATTGTACCTGAAGTGCAATTTGCTTTCCGTGAACGTCATAGTACTCCTCATCAGGTATTAAGAATTTGCAGGGAAGTAAAACAAAGCTTTGTAGGATAAAAATCGACTCTAGAGAAAGCTTTTGACTCTGTTTGGCATGACGGTCTATTCTGCAAACTAATTAACTTTGGTTGTCCTGTGTACCTTACAAAAATTATACAAAATTTTTTAAGCGATCGAACTTTTTCAGTTCCATTAGCCGGTTCAGTCTCTTCCTCTAAAGTTGTGCCAGCTGGTATTCCCCAAGGATCAGTTCTGGCACCAACTCTGTTTAATATATTTACATCTGACTTTGCTGTCATTCCCAACTGCCACGTAGCTTTGTATGCTGATGACTTAGCTTTATATGCGTCACATACAAATGCATCAGTCATTGCAAATTATTTGCAAAATGGCCTCAATATAATATATGAATATTTTAAGCATTGAAAAGTAAAAATCAATGCGGATAAATGTCAATCAATTTTTTTTACATGAAAAAGATCACCTTGCCATTTTCCTCATAATACCTTAAAAATTAATAACCTCGATATACCATGGGCTAGCTCTATCAAGTACCTTGGGGCTTAACTGACTTATGGTATACATATCAAAAATACGTTAAATAAGTTAAACATCGCCACAAAAATGCTGTATCTATTGATCAATCGGAAATCAATGCTGAATCATAAAAACAAAATGATAATGTTTAAGGTAATCTTTCAAGCTTTGATTACTTATAGATCTCCTGTGTGGGGTAACTGTTCCAAAACACACACAAAAAAAACTGCAAATAGCACAGAACAAAATTTTGAAATTGATTTTGAATTTGCCCTTGGACTTTTCAACAATGATATTACACGAAAAAGCTGGCGTTGTTAAAGTTGCCAGAAGAATCGAAATTCTCAAAGAGTTTTTCGCGAAATGTCTACTCGTCGAAAATACACTAGTTACTTAGCTTGCACCACTCTAACTGGTTTATTTTTTAGTTATCTACTTATCTGACTCATTAATTTTGTTTGTCTATTTGGTAATCTATTTATTTGCTCATTTTTCAAATTTGCGTTCATTTATTAAATTATTATTTTGCATATGTATTTGTTTATTCATCGAATTCATTATTTATTTATTAATATTGTCTTTACTTTTTAATTATTTTATACCTATCCGCTTATTAATTTAAACATAACTCAACTTATTTAATTAATTATTATTTATTTATTTATAATTTATTATTTATTTTATTTATTTTTCCTGTGATAATATGGTTTCTGAAATTTAAAAATTTCATATATTTTGGTCCATTACATCCGAATATATTTGTTAATAGATAAAGCATTTAAAAACCAACTGTATCTTTCAGTAGTAAGATTTTGATAATCATATCTCTAAGTAAGCTGTGCTTAATCAATAGAAAATGAATGTAAATGTTTAACTATGAAAATAAAATAAATATCTATCTATCTTCTTAATGACCGGCAATATGGTTTTCATAGCAACAGGTCCACTGGTGATTTGATGGCATGTCTCACCGAAAAGTGGAACCAATGCGTACATGAATCTGGCGAAAGAAAAATAGTTGCACTTGATATTTCTAAGGCATTCTGGTGTGCCCCAGGGCTCCGTTGTGTGTCCAACACTCTTTTTTAACTTTCATCAACGGCCTCTTGTCTGCTGCTTCAAATCCAATATATTCCTTTGCTGCTGTATTCTCTGCTTTTCATATTCTTTCCCTGCTCTTCGGCTGTAGAACGGGAACGCCAGCGCATGTTAAGCTCATTAAATTCCGATATTATCTGCATAACTAATTGGGGACCCACTAACAGAGTAGAATGAGCACATATTCGGTGTCGTCAAAAATGATGTGAAATGTCTAGGTTTCTTCAAACGATGTAAGAAATACTTCACCTCCTCTGATCTGGCCTCAATATATAAGGCATTCATCCGCCCAAAATTGGAGTACAATGCCCACATCTGGTTAGGTTTTCCTAAAACATCTCTGTACCTGCTAGTTAGATTCAAAACCGTGCGATAAAACACATAGGTCATAATACAGGGTGACTCGAACTCCAACTTTTTAAAATGCTATAATTTTTTTATTTTTTGATAAATTTTATTGTGCCAAAGCAAAAAATGCTGGAAAATACATGACTTTTCAAATTGTATCATTAGTTTTCAATATGTCCACCTTTGGCGCGAATAATGGCCTTGAGACGGCCGAAGAAAGCATCGCACGCTGCACGCAAGTGGCTCTGCGGTATTTTGGCCCATTCCCGGCGAAGTACTTGTTTGAGGTGGTCCAAAGTTTGGTATTTTTTAGTGCCAACCTTCGCCTTCAAAATACCCCGACAGAGAAATCCAACGGATTTGCATCCGGAGAATTTGCAATCCATTGTGTTGAAGAAATGAAGTGTGGAACATTGTTTTTTAACTAATCTCGGTTGACGCGCGCTTTGTGAGACTGTGCCGAGTCTTGTTGAAATGTCCACCGTCTTCGACCGAAATGAAGGCTTTAATACCGCCTCTAAGACAATTTCACGGTATACGATCGCATTAATTTTGACGCCATGGTCCAAAAATACGAGCGGAGAGCAACCATCGGCGGTTATGGCGGCCCAAACCATCACCATCGGTGCTGCCTGCTTTCTGGTGGCCGTCCGAAGGTGTAAATTTTCGAAGGACCTCTCTGGCAAGTAAACTCGGTCATTTTGTTTGTTGATATATTGCTCGATAACATATGGCGACTCATCGGGGAAAAAACCAAATTCGGCAAGCGTAGCAACTCCTTCGCTCTTTAGACTCTAACTTTTTTCTGTTGCGATGTAAGGTCGTATGCTTTTTGGAAGTTCAATGGCTTGAGCCCAAGCTCATTTTTCAGTATGTGTTGCATCCGTTCCAACGATATGTTGAGCTCACGAGCCATTTTTCTTCCACTTCGACGCGGATTTCGCTCAATTCGAACCTTCAGTTTCCGAGCCATTTCTGCCGATGTTGCTGTTTTTTTATGACCATCTCTATGACGTTTCGCAACGCTGCCAGTATCACGGTAACGAGCTATGGTTTGAGACACAAATGATTTATTCACGTTGAGGTGCTGAAGGGCTCTAACGATAGCTACTTGTGGTTTTCCAGCCAAATATAAAGCAATCACACTATCAAGTCTGAATTTCATCGCGGATAAAAATTTTTCAACACAACTGCGACTCAAATCGTTTAAAAGGCTTGTAAGTAATAAAATTATGTGTCATGTGTCAAAATTTGAGCTCACTGTCAGAAACTGTTTGGAAATTATAGTTTTTTGAAGTTGGTTGCAGTTCGAGTCATTCAGGGTGTATTATCTAAATTCGGTGTACTACTTTTCGGAATTGATCCGGTTTCTTCCCATGGCACTGATGATAATGTCGTTGTAAATGACCCCTTAGTAGTAGGCTTGCACTATGAACTCTACACTAACTCGAATACGCCGACATGATGAGAAGTGCTTGGAGCAGTATAGACCCAGGTCGCGGAGAACTGTTCCGCGAATTCGAAGACCGGATTATCGATTTGCAAATTGTCAATTCTATATGTATAATCGAATCCCGTCATACAACTCATTGTTGCGGGGATTTTTTATACATTCACGTGAGGGCGTTCTGCTCACCACGGCAAATCTTAAGACACTCTGTATCAAGCATCCAAATTATAGATTAATTTCATATAGTTTAAAGAGTTATCCCAACCAATTATCCATGGCCAAGTCAAGTGTATACACAAGGTATGTGGTGTACGTAAGTGAATTAATAAAACAATTTGTCGTTTACAATTTTTAAATGAAAATTTTATTACAATAGTAAAATTGACAAAAAAAACTTACAAAATATATAAAACAAATGTACAGGCATACTGACAACTGCATGAGTATTATAAATACAATAAAATCAACAAAAAGCAATTTATTTAACAGAAAACAATAAGTTTTTGAAGTTTTTTTTTTTAATTTAACATTAATGAATAGTGCAAGCGTTAAAATTGTAATTAGTTTATAGCTTTTATCTAGAAATTAGGATACAAAAACAAAAGCATTAACAACCAATTGTGGAGATGATTAATTCTAATTTAATTTGCCCATAAGTTAAATTGTTTAATGATAAAAAGAAAAACATTTTTTTTATTTGTTACTGTTATTGTACCAAAATTCGAAAATATTTTTGAAGAAATTTTAAACAATTCAACGTATGGGGTTTTTGTGCCGTGTCCGTGTCCGTGTGCAGTTTCCATCATCCATATTTTTCGTTATTGGCAAGGATGGCACATACAAAAGGCAGTGCCATCCCTGTCAAGACATTATTGGCTTAAAAATATTTTAAGCGGTTTAACGTTGTTTGACTGATGCGACTCTTTGGCTACATGAGCATGGGCACATACATTGATCGGCGGAATTAAGTGTTGCATTGTTAAGTGCTGGTGTTAGATTACTTTCGCAGCTTAAGGATTCTAACGAGGGGAAGAAGACAACCGGCATATAAGCTACGACAGCGCCCTCGGGAAGGTTATTAGGAGATAAAGTAGCTGGGAGTCCTGGTCGTTGAGGATATACGGGAATTTTATCGGGAAGTGCACCTGGCAGTACGCCTTGGAATTTCGAATTCGATGGTATCTTATTTTGTGCATTGCAGGGGCATTTATTTTCTGGGGAAGGAATATTAGTAATTATAAAATCGTTTCTTATGTTAGGAGTAGATTTTGTGGGATAGGTTTTAGTTTTACTACTGTTATCTACTAATTTGTTATTGTTTGTGCGTTTGTTATTTTGTATGGGGGTTAAGTTTTGAGAGGGTTTAGTACTTGTGTTTTGTCTATTAAGTTTTTGTTTAGTTTTATCATTTAAAATACTCAACCCGGATTTTGGTGGTCGGTCAAAGTCAAATCCAAGGCGACCTGGTTTTGTGGATGGAAATTTTGAGAAAGGTAATTGAAGGGGGGGAAAAAGGTGAGGGTCAGAGTGTTTACCTATGTCTTTAGGAGGGTTGGGGGAATTCAGTGGAGGCAAATAGCCAGCTGTTTGTCTGTGAGATTCACGGGGATTGGATGGATCATTACCCTTATTTGATGGGGATCCTTTAAAAAAGAAAAAGAAAAAATGATAAAGATTAATCAAATATGATGTCGTAAATTTGTGCCTGAATTTAGGTAATCTTACCTCCTGGTGGTCCTGGTGGTCCGGGGGGTCCACCTGGACCTGGCTTAGTTGGTCCTGGTGGTCCTGGTGGTCCTGGTGGTCCAGGTGGTCCTGGTGGACCGGGTGGGCCTCCTGGGCCTCCTGGGCCTCCTGGACCTCCTGGGCCACCGCCTCCGACGCCTCCGACGCCTCCGACGCCTCCTTCGCCGCCTTCTCCGCCTTCAGGTCCTATGACGTGGATGTAGCCTTCGGCTTCAGGACCTTTTGGACCTTCAACATGTGTATATTTGCCAGAGTCATCATGTACGTATCTTCCGTCACCACTTGCTAAAAAGATTAAAAAGCAAAAAAAGAACGCGAAATCAACGGCGAGCCATCTACCTTCCACAGGAGTGATATAAAATCTATTTTACTTACGACGGTATTTACCGTCACCACCTGATTCATCGTTTCTATTATTATTATTAACTGGTCTTCTAGTGGGTGTATATCTACCAGGATCTGTAATCAGAAAAAAACAATCGATTGATTAGGTAAGTGGTTAGTGTTTTTGGAGAGCACTGCATGGTTGCGTGTCTGGGACAAAAAAGTGCATATCAAGCGAGTGAGGCCATAAAATAGGTTAAGGCCAATCCAAAGTGCAAAAGTTTTTAGTTGTTAGGAACTTAAACTACATGGATTGAGAATTAATTGTTTTTTTTTTTATGGAACCAATGACTTAAGGCAAATTGTGCAGTCATAGTGCTGTTACGGTTAACGTTATATACGGTTAAAACGGTAGGGTTAACGGCCTTTCTGGAAGAGACTTGTTATCATTTAGAAATATTAATTAATTATTCTTTAATTTTATGTATTAAATATAAAGTTAAAAAGTTAGGAGAAATGTTATTAGTTGCATTTACCAAGAACCTACGAGTAGGTCGTTTCGCACAGTTCACATATTGCTAACCTGAATCCTCGAAACCAGGAAAACCAGACTGACTCAGGAATTGATGTTGACCACGTTCACCTTGTGGCTTGCTGAATGCTGTTGGTCTGCTCGAAAAATCTGGTTTTCCTGGGATCATGACGGGACCGGGTCTGTGAGATGAGCCGCCTGTGCTGAGTTGTCCTTGAGGTCCGGGAAGACTGGAAAGTCCACCTGCGTCTGGCTTCGTTTGTCCTGAGGGTCATGGTGGTCCAGGTGGACCTGATGGTCCGTTAGGTCCATTTGGTCCATTTGGACCACTGGAGCCGCTGGCCAAAGCCCCCACTACCACCGAAACCACCTTCTTGGCCAACAACTTGGTCGTAAGGGCCAGCTGCTGGACCGTACACACTTTCAACATGATCGTATGGCACCGAACTGTCTGCATATTTGCTCGAACCATCATCTCCATATTTTCCAGATTCTATGCTTTCTATAAAAATAAATGGAAACAAATTGTAACAAATTCTACTGGTTGTTAGGTATGTATATTTGTAAAACTTACGAATTGTTTGTATATATGATCCGCCTATTCTATTTAGACCTGGTCTAAATAGCACTGATGATAGTGTTGTTGTAAATGACCCCTTAGTAGTAGGCTTGCACTATAAACTCTGCACTAACTCGAATACACCGACATAAGGAGAAGTGCGTGGAGCAGAATAGAGAAGAACTGTTTCGCGAATGATAGGACCGGATTATCGATTTGTTAATTGTCAATTCTATATAATGAATCTCGTCATACAAATCATTGTTGGGGGAATGTTTTCTACATTCAGGCGCAGGCGTTCTGCGCATCGCGACAAATCTTAAGACACTCTGTATCAAGCATCCAAATTATAGATTAATTTCATATAGTTTAAGGAGTTATCCCAACCAATTATCCATGTCCAAGTCAAGTGTATACACAAGGTATGTGGTGTACGTAAGTGAATTAATAAAATAGTTTGTCGTTTACAATTTTTAAATGAAAATTTTATTACAATAGTAAAATTGACAAAAAAAAACTTACAAAATATATAAAACAAATGTACAGGCATACTGACAACTGCATGAGTATTATACATATAATAAAATCAACAAAAAGCAATTTATTTAACAGAAAACAATAAGTTTTTGAAGTTTTTTTTTTTTACTTAGCATTAATGAATAATGCATACGTTTAAATTGTAGTTAGTTATAGCTTTTATCTAGAATTTAGGATACAAAAACAAAAGCATTAACAACCAATTGTGGAGATGATTAATTCTAATTTAATTTGCCCATAAGTTAAATTGTTTAATGATAAAAAGGAAAAGGTTTTTTTTTTGTATTTGTGACTGTTTTTGTTCCAAAATTCGAAAATATTTTTGAAGAAATTTTAAACAATTCAACGTATGGGGTCTATGTGCCGTGTCCATGCGCAGTTTCCAGCATCCATATTTTTCGTTATTGGCAAGGATGGCACATACAAAAGGCAGTGCCATCCCTGTCAAGACATTATTGGCTTAAAAATATTTTAAGCGGCTTAACGTTGTTTGACTGATGCGACTTTTTGACTACATGAGCATGGACACATACATTGATCGGCGGAATTAAGTGTTGCATTGTTAAGTGCTGGTGTTAGACTACTTTCGCAGCTTAAGGAGTCTAACGAGGGGAAGAAGACAACTGGCATATAAGCTATAACAGCGCCCTCGGGAAGGTTATTTGGAGATAAAGTAGCTGGGCGTCCTGGTTGTTGAGGATATACGGGAATTTTATCGGGAAGTGCACCTGGCAGTACGCCTTGGAATTTCGAATTCGATGGTATATTATTTTGTGCATTGCAGGGGCATTTATTTTCTGGGGAAGGAATATTAGTAATTATAAAATCGTTTCTTATGTTAGGAGTAGATTTTGTGGGATAGGTTTTAGTTTTACTACTGTTATCTACTAATTTGTTATTGTTTGTGCGTTTGTTATTTTGTATGGGGGTTAAGTTTTGAGAGGGTTTAGTACTTGTGTTTTGTCTATTAAGTTTTTGTTTAGTTTTATCATTTATAATACTCAACCCGGATTTTGGTGGTCGGTCAAAGTCAAATCCAAGTCGACCTGGTTGTGTGGATGGAAATTTTGAGAAAGGTAATTGAACGGGGGGGAAAAGGTGGGGGTCAGAGTGTTTACCTATGTCTTTAGGATCTTTGGGGGAGTTCAGTGGAGGCAAATAGCCCTCTGTTTGTCTGTGAGATTCACGGGGATTGGATGGATCATTACCCTTATTAGGTGGGGATCCTTTAAAAAAGAAAGAGAAAAAATCAAATATGATGTCTTAAAATTGTGCCTGACTTTAACTAATCTTACCTCCTGGTGGTCCTGGTGGGCCGGGTGGGCCGGGGCGTCCACCTGGACCTGGCTTAGTTGGTCCTGGTGGTCCTGGTGGTCCTGGTGGTCCAGGTGGTCCTGGTGGACCGGGTGGGCCTCCTCCGCCTACTGGGCCTCCTGGGCCACCGCCTCCGGCGCCTCCGGCACCTCCGACGCCTCCTTCGCCTCCTTCGCCGCCTTCTCCGCCTTCAGGTCCTATGACGTGGATGTAGCCTGGATCTCCAGGACCTTCTGGACCTTCAACATGTGTATATTTGCCAGAATCATCATGTACGTATCTTCCGTCACCGCTTGCTAAAAAGATTAAAAAGCAAAAAAAGAACGCGAAATCAATGGCGAGCCATCTACCTTCCACAGGAGTGATATGAAAACCATGTTACTTACGACGGTATTTACCGTCACCAAGTCGTGAAGTTACGTCAAAATATTTATTATTATTATTTAAAGAACTTCTAGTGGGTGTATATCTACCGGGATCTGTAATAAGAAAAAACGATCGATTGATTAGGTAAGCGGTTAGTGTTTGTGGAGAGCACTGCGTGGTTGCGTGTCTGGGGCAAAAAATGCATATCAAGCGAATGATTTCTTAAAATAGGTTATGGCCAATCCAAAGTGCAAAAGTTTTTAGTTGTTAGGAACTTAAACTACATGGAATGAGAATTAATTGTTTTTTTTTATGGAACCAATGATTTAAGGCAAATTGTGCAGTAATAGTGCTGTTACGGTTAACGTTATATACGGTTAAAACGGTAGGGTTAACGGCTTTTCTGGAAGAGACTTGTTATCATTTAGAAATATTAATTAATTATTCATTAATTTTATGTATTGTATTAAATATAAAGTTAAAAAGTTAGGAGAAATGTTAGTAGTTGCATTTACCAAGAACCTACGAGTATCTCGTTTCGCACAGTTCACATATTGCTAACCTGAATCCTCGAACCCAGGAAAACCAGACTGACTCAGGAATTGGTGTTGACCTCGTTCACCTTGTGGCTTGCTGAATGCTGTTGGTCTGCTCGAAAAATCTGGTTTTCCTGGGATCATGATGGGACCGGGGCTTTGAGATGAGCCGCCTGTGCTGAGTTGTCCTTGAGGTCCGGGAAGTCTGGAAAGTCCACCTGCGCCTGGCTTCGTTTGTCCTGAGGGTCCTGGTGCTCCAGGTGGACCTGATGGTCCGTTAGGTCCATTTGGTCCATTTGGACCACTGGGGCCGCTGAGTCCATTTGGTCCGTTTTCTCCACCATGGCCAAAACCTCCGCCTAATCCTATGCCGCCAAAGCCTCCACTACCACCGAAACCACCTTCTTGGCCAACAACATGGTCGTAAGGGCGAGCTGCTGGGCCATGCACACTTTCAACATGATCGTATGGCACCGAACTGTCTGCATATTTGCTCGAACCATCATCTCCATATTTTCCAGGTTCTATGCTTTCTATAAAAATAAATGGAAACAAATTGTAACAAATTCTACTGGTTGTTAGGTATGTATATTTGTAAAACTTACGAATTGTTTGTATATACGATCCGCCTATTCTATTTGGACCTGGTCTAGAAGGTCCAAATGGGCCTGGCTTTGCGATTGGACCACCCGGTCCAGGTTTTGTTAGTCCCACAGGTCCGAAAGGACCACCTGGACCTGGTTTGGTAGGCCCAAGTGGTCCAGGTGGGCCTGGGGGTCCTGGCGGTCCAAATGGACCATTCGGACCTTTTGGTCCAGAGTTCCCGCTTGGTCCATTAGGGCCATGGGGTCCATTTGGACCGAATCCTCCATTTATTCCTATACCTCCAGAACCGCCCTGTCCACCGACACCTCCTATACCTCCAACACCTCCGATACCTCCTTCGGATCCAATAACATGTGCATATGGATCAGCCCCTGGACCCTGTGCGCCTTCAACATGAATGTAAGGTACGGGACTTTCTACATTTTTTCCGGAATCATCACCTCTGTATTTTCCACTTGAAGAACTTTCTAAAAAATCACAATGAAAGTGTTCTTAACCGACTCCATAGGTAGTTGTATGTGGGATTACTTACGAATATATTGTCCTTGTCTGTCGCTTTGAGAAGTTTGCGTTAAGGTTGAGGCTACGGATATACCAGAAGGTCTTCCCGAGCCTTGTTTGTCAAACCCAAATGATCCCGGTATACTAGTTGATCCAAATGATTCAGGTTTACTTGGACCGCTGGGTCCGAATGATCCTATCAGTCCTGTCAGTCCTCCTGTGCCTGGTTTGCTTGGTCCAAATGGTCCAGCTAGTCCAGATGGTCGCGGTGGCCCTGCAGGTCCTCCAATTTCATCAAAACCGCCATCCGCACCCTTAATATACACATATGGTGCTGGACTATCTATATGTTTGCCAGAGGTGTTCTGTATACTTGCACCATTTCCAGAGCTCTCTGAAAAAATGAAATTACTTCTGTAGAGCAGATTTAAATACAAATCTGTACTACCACTTACGTTGTATTTGGCCAGTCTTTTGTTTTCCCAATAATTCATTGTTTATTGCTTGAGAAGTAAATCCAGGCTTACTACTTCCTGGCCCACCAAATGATCCTGGAGGACCGAATGGACCAGGTTTTGCTAATGTACCGTGCCCCAGAGGCCCTGGTGTTCCCAGTGGGCCAATACCCGGAGATCCTCCTGCCCCAAAAGGTCCTTGAGGACCGGGTGGTCCGCCAAGCGTTTGGTCACGATTTCCATATAAACCAGGTGGTCCTGGTGGACCAGGTGGACCAGGTTGTCCATTGAGTCCATTAGGTCCTTGAGGTCCATTTGGTCCATTTGGTCCATTTGGTCCATTTGGTCCATTTGGTCCATTTGGTCCATTTGGTCCATTTGGTCCATTTGGTCCATTTGGTCCGTTTTGTCCATTTAGTCCGTTAGGGCCAAATCCTCCTCCTGCTCCTACACCTCCAATACCGCCAATACCTCCAAATCCTCCACTACCTCCGAATCCACCCTGTGAACCCACAATATGGCCATAGGGATCAGCTCCAGGTCCATGTGCATCTTCAATATGGACATAGGGGACCGAACTCTCTACGTACTGGCCTGAGTTATCAGCCTTATTTCGAATACCTGAGCTTTCTGTTTATATACAAAAATCTAAATAACGGAATATCTAAGCAAATTTTATGTTATTACTCACGGAACTGTTTTCTATAACCTCCTTCGTTAAGGAATAATGGGCTTATCGTTGACGTGGATGTTTTAGACTCTTCCCCAAGTTTATTATCATGATGAATACCAAGGTCCACCAAGCTTCCTTTTTGGAAGCCTTTATTGACATTGAGACCATTACCTCCAAATAATCCACCGCCGGTATATTTTGTTTGACCTCTACCACCTGCATCCCCACTTCCAGGTGATCCACCTGAACCAAGTCCAAATGAAGATCCACTTCCTGCGGTACCTCCCGCGGCTTTCCCTCCACCCGCTCCTTTGCCACGAGCATCTCCATGTCCAAATGAACCCCCTGCGCCCACGGGTCCATTACCTGCATTTTGACCAGCGCCGAATTTTCTTCCTGCGCCCACGAGACCATTACCCCCAGAACCTCCAACGCCAATGCCTCCACCAGCCCCAATTGGGCCGAATGGGCCTGGTGAACCCGGTCCTCCTGGCCCTCTTGGACCATTAGGGCCACTTGGACCATTAGGGCCACTTGGACCATTAGGGCCACTTGGACCATTAGGGCCACTTGGACCATTAGGGCCACTTGGTCCACTAGGGCCATTTGGACCATTAGGTCCATTTAATCCATTAGGGCCGTTGGGACCATTAGGTCCACCTTAATCAAATACATATAAAGTAATATCATTATTAGAAAACGCCCACTACAATATTAAATTTCTACCTGGGCCCAAGCCTCCTCCGGCTCCAAAACCTCCTCCGGTTCCTGAACCACCACCCGCTCCAAAACCACCGGAACCGCCAATACCTCCATTCTGACCAACTACATGACCATAAGGCTCGGCTCCAGGGCCTACTCCTCCATCGATATGATTATACTTGCCCGAATCATTCGAGCCATCTCCTCTATTATTTGAAGCAGCCCCTCTGTTGCCAGAGGTGGCGCTGGAGAATTTACCTGCTCCGACTGCACCTTTACCATTACTGCTTCCGCTTCCGAGCTTTCCAGGAATAGGTAAGCTCTTCACAGCTGATCCACTTATAACTATTGGTTTAAAATTTAAACCCCCTTTTGAACCTGAAGGCTTCTCCTAATTGGGGTCAAAAACAAAAATTCTTTCAAAAACAACCATCTTGAACCCTTTCAAGTTGAACTCACAGGCTCTTCAGGAATATTTATCACTGGAAAATTTAGACGAGCGCCACCTTCAAATTTCCCACATCCCACTGGGAAATATAAATCACCCCAACCAATTATAACACCCTTTCGTTTAGCTCTCTGTTCGAAGCTCTGCAGTGAGCTATCACCCTTCTCAGGGAATACTTCGACTGGTTTCTCCGGCTCCACGGTCCTATAACCATGGGCATCTGCCACATAGTGCACTACCCTGAGAACAGTGTATGGATCTATCCATCCATAGCAACCATATGTTACCCCGTCTGGCCCACGGGTTTCATGATGAAAATTACCGGTCTCACCGATATCGTAACCGTAACGATAGGCACCTAGATATGTATGTACACAAAGTGTGTTTGGATCAATTTAAAGCAAAAGCGTACAAAAAGCGTGTTTCTTTGGTGTGCGGGCTTGCGATTTGTGGATTTTTGTTTTTTGAATTAGATTACACATGAGAATCCGCCGTAATTTGGTTTTTTTTTTTTTTTTTTTTTTAATATACAAAATTTATGATTTAAAACCGTGTATTTACAATAATGTGGCTGGATTCTTTTTCTTTGCTGTTTTTTAAATTAAATTATTGGTTTGTTTGCAATGTGATCAAATATATTTACAGACTTTACAAGTGCTTTTTTTTTTGTTTTTTTTTTTGTTGCAAAAGTCGATTGATCTTACAAGTAAAATTGTAAACTACCAAATTGCACCCAAATTCCACCAGTTAAGTCCCAGAATTCAATTCTTGCGCTTGTGTGGATTTTAATTGAATTTTTTTTTTCTTTTTTTCTATTGTTTTTTTTTGTTTTTTTTTTTTTTTTTTTTTTTTTTAAATTTGTACTTACTTGTGTCAAAGTTTGAGGAATAATATTGAGTGTTTGTCGTTTTTCTATCGTTGATGTTTAAAAGCAATCGACGATTCTCAGAATCGACAGAGCGAGCGGCAAGACTGTCTTGCAACGACAAGGCGGCGAGCACCTGTGAAATGAAAGAAGCCTCTGTTATAGCATACGAATTGTCATATTGTTGTTTATAAAATAATTATTTCTTGTTTGCTTTTAAAAAAGTTAAATTATACAAAATCCTTATCTGGATGGAGTAAATCTTTAGAAGAATTTTCTACAAACTTCGATTTTATTTTCAAAGTCCCTATTTAAGAGTCATCAAAAAAAACATTAATCAAATTGTTTCTTCAAACAGTGAAGCAATACACAAAGTGTCTAAGCATTCGCTCAATCTGAATATACAAATGTTGAATGTGAAAATGCTGATGATCGTATTACTCATTTGTCTGTTTTCAGACCGATGTCGTCACACTTGACATCAAACGGTTTAACTTGAAAGTTTAAACACAATAACATTAAACCACTTTCCTCGAAAGGAGAACAAGAATTGTAAAAAAAGAATTTACAATGAGGCATTTAATGGGAATTTGAGGCACCCACTCATGCGCTATGCCTTAAAAATTACGAAATGTTTGCCTCGTGTACGAATTTCGAATTCAGAGCATTAAACCGGATCTTAGGATGGGAATTTTCGGTTGCTTGATCTAAAAAATTATCATCTATCGTAATTGGTGTTAAATAGAGTGGAATTTGCATTTCACCTATTCAATACGATCGAATTCCTAGCATTTTAAATTTCCCAATACAAAAGACTATATGTGTTTGCACATGAATTTGTGGTAAGTGCTGCAGCAGTTTCAAGTCAAATTAGACGAATCTACTTGCCATCAATGTACATAAATATTATGTACTTGACAGGCAGATTATTAGATTTATTTGCATAGGTCTTCGAAATATATTATAACCTGTTTCAAACGTACTCATTATAATAGAAGTCTCACAAAATGTGATAATTTGACAAATTAGCAAGGTCGCTGTTAAATCAATGAGTCATGAGCCAATGAAAGTTCTCACAATTAATTTACATCTTGTCGGCATAATTTATTCTAGAACAAAGCCTAATCTTCAAATAGTCATCATCTTCATCTTGAAGATCACATCGAACGGTTAAGAGTCTCACAAACAGGATGTTAGAAACATCACTGTCATTGTCTGAATGAAATCCGGGTCGACAAAAAATATTCGCCGTATTATTCATCAAAGTGTGCCATAATAAAATCACTATTAACGGCATCTGCTCCCACATCTCACATAAAGCAATAAAAATAATGGTCAAATATTTTTTTATGGTTCTCCATCAGATGTAACATTCCAAATTTTCCTAATAATAGACATCTTAGTTTTGTAATTTTTCTGTCGCAAAAACTTGTTTCTACGGTTTCGAATTAGTAGATTTCATAAATGGTGCTAAACACTTAATGCCCATAAAGCTAAGATTATGATGTTTGCTATTACGAAATGGAGTCTTACTAATGCTACATATGTATATGAGGTCACTGAACAGTCGTAAGAAAAAACACCAAACTGACTTCTGGATGTCCTTCAGAAAAATTTCAAAATATGCAGTCAAAGGTAGATATTGAATGATATCTTTGTTTTGATTATTTGATCGTGAAGCGTACTTCAATATACGAGCACGGGTGTGAAGTATTGCAAACTTGAATGGATTATTCCACGCTTTCTACTCTCTCATTACTATATACGAGTATTCTTCTGTTTTTGCAAATCCATTTGAGCCAACACCTTCCAAATCAATTTCCAAACAAACTTCCTATAAATAATAATAATAGTATTTTCGTAAGGCACTCTTAAACAAATGTGTGTTAATAATATTTGCTTACATCGAAAATTAACCTTCGAAACATGTAAACATCAACATAAATCTGAACAACCTCAAATCACAGTGAATGTTAAAATGAAATGAAATAAAATATTTCAATTCATTTGATGGTAACCCGTTCTAAATTAACCGAGAACGTATGTATTTTATTATTATTATTATTATTGTTAGTCTCTATATTGAATTTTAGTTTGGAAAAATCTTCACATCGCCCATTCGACAGTAAAATCCAAAAAATCAAAAACTAAATTTTGAAAAACTGGTTTTTGTTACTTTTTATTGGAAGACTCATGCTTCTGATATCGAATTATTATGCTAAATAGTTTAATTGACTCAAGGTTCTGTTGCTGGTAAAGTTTTCTTAAGTATTTGGCAAGAAAAACCCAGAGGTTCAATACTATAGCTGTGATCATGGCCGCTTTTGAAAGTATTTTTCGATTATAGTCGTCATAAAATTTTTATGACTTTTCTAGATTGTGTTGAACGACTAAAGTTGGGGGCTTTAGATCCATCGATCATAGTTACAAGCATATTGAAAATTTCGTAATTGCAAACATACGGCTTTTCCTTGAAAATATTGTTGACGGTCTGAAATTTAGGGCAACTTCCAGCGGTTGCCTTAGATACATGGTTATATGATCGAGTCAAGCATTTCCTCATTATTTTGACTGGCAAGGGCCTAGTTTAATTTGAAAGTGAGGAATTTGAAAAGTTCTTGCTCGACTCTTTTACAATACTATAACAACATCAACAAAGTGAAATAGCACTCTTCAGCGACAAAATTTTGATTAAAATGTCTCCAATATAAGTACGAGTAATAAATTTCAAAGACAACATTTTTGCCTTTTAAATTATAACCAAATACAAAATTTATTTTCATTTTAAAATTCGCAAACATTAGTAGCCAATTTAACCCAATGAAAAACCAAATAATTTGAGAAGTCTAAACGACAATCAGAAAAAGGTGTGTTGCTTGCTGATTAGTACCACTAAGAATGCATGCATGCACGCTTTGGGCATAAAAAAAAAACCAAAAACAAAATTAGCTGTAGTAAAATTTAATGTCAAGAAATATTGTTGGCCTGATTGTGAGTTAAACGGAATTGACCTTAACTGAGTCATCGTCAAAAGATCGGAGTGTAATTCTCAGAAGTACGGTGGGGAAAAGTTCCAACAAATTCTTCAGGTGATACTTGGAACAAATACATATTGGCGCCAAAAAAAAAATAAATTTAAACTACAATGTGAATAAAAAAAAATATGCATGTACATATAATTCTTTACAATTAGCACTTCAAGGGCTTTGAACGCCCTTTATTTAAATGTTAATTAGGCATGTGAACATTTGTAGAAGATGCAAAGTTTGATACCGTATTCCAAAGGCGCCTTGTTCGGCGAAGAAAATGTTCACATAAATTCGACCTCCAGGGGAAATTTAGAGCATTTAACGTGTTCCGATTTCCTTGACGGAAGGAGCGATGAAATAAATAGAAGCCAATGTTATAGTAGGTAAATTTTCGTACACTGTGGTATACGAGTATTCCCTTTCAAAAATGACTGATAAAGGATCAAGTAGAATACGAGATAAAGTTCTCCTCAGAAAACAATCACGGCTCCTGCGAACACCAGAATTGATTTTGGGAATTCCAACGTGAAGCCAACTTCATCAATTGCTAATACACCTAGATAATTGATGTTGAAATCGGTTTTTTTAAAGAACTTAACACTCAAGTGGGTATGAATACACTTATAATGCCTCAGCATGTGTTAAGTTTGTTGCATACAACATTTAATGGGGAGACTAAATTATTAGTGTAAATTGACTTAATGCCGTATTTAGGGAACCATTCATCTCACGAGATTTTAGTTGTCTGAAGAAAAGTCTCTCGGCCACGGCTGGTATTGAACCCCGAACCGTCCGATTGGGAAGCCAACACATTACCACTTGAACCACGGCCACCCACGCAATATCTCAGATTTTTCTTGTTTTGTGTGTTTTCGAACAGTGACTTTAACAAGTTCTTAAACAAATGTGAAGAAACAAAACTTGAATAAACCTTTGAAAAACTGTCAAGCCTGCAGCAAGACCTTTAAATATTTACGTTGAATGGAACGCTTCCATTCTTCTTTCGAACGTCCATTAAATCAATGACAATCAAGCTATTTTAATCGACAATTTGCATCCAAAAACGAACAAGTGCTGTATAGATGATATTCAAACAATTATAAACAAACAGGTGATCCCCCGTATAAATGTCGATTACGTAAGAAATCTTTTCAGCACGCCCTCTGACACTTTCATTAAACTCTTCAATGATCAGTTATTGAAAACTAATAACGCCTCAATCACCTAACCCATAATGAGTGTAATGTCACATTCAGTTAACCTTAAGCTATCTTTAACACATTTATGCCATCAAACAAAAAATATTTACAAAAGAAAGGGAAAACAATTAAGAAATTCCATAAACTAGGTCAAATCTATTGAACCAAGTTCCATGCACTTTACAGCTTCGAGTAGGAGGACTCAATATGAGGAGGATACCCTCTTTGTATTTTCAAGACCCCCATAGCGTTTGCTAACTCAAGCAACGTGAATCATCTTGTTTGATATGTGTTTGCATGTTTGCATGGTATACGAGTACGAGTGCATATACCCATGTCAGCTTGTAGCTTTGGTGTCGCTTTTGTTATGGACCAATGTTAAAAAGTAAACACTATTTTTGAAAAATTCGTCTATTCGTGACAGGGTGACAGATGCCAACGAAAATATCTATCTATTGTTTTCGAGATGAACATCATTTATTTTTCCAAAAATCCAATGTTGCATAATTCAAAGCTGACACACCTTTAACGAAATATGATATATTAAGTGTGACACAAGCTACGCATAATTTATGATTATACTTATGAGATTCAATAAGAACTCAAGATCGTTAGCATGACTATAAAATGTCTCTCAAAGTTATAGATCAAATTAATAAGGTCGAATGGATACTTTTGATTTTTTTCCTTTTCAATTCACCAGTCAATAAAATGTTCATATTTATTTGATCTTAATTTATTTTTTCCTGAAATTAAGGTCAATCTTCGACGTTGAAGACAGACACTTGATTACATAAGAAGAGCAAGCAATGCATACGCAAAAGTCTGTTGGTATCGAAATGCCTTCGGGCCATGCATTAAGAAAATAAAAAATAACAACGATTACAGAAAACTTGTTTTTTGTCCGATGTAGCATCCGCAGCCTTACCGCAAAATAACACTACGTACGAGTCGGGCAAGATGCTTTTAAAAAAATTAAAACGAAGGTCAGAGTCATCAAGTTGACTGAACAAAATGATAGTATCTCCTTTTTTCATTCTTTTTTTCTTTTTTTGTTTTTTTTTTTTATCAATTTTAATGTTCATTTAGGGAGACCTAAGATCGATTATTGGTCGTAAGTAAAATGAGGGCACCCGTGGTCTGGTGTGGTTCTCAAAACTTAATTGAATGAAGGGAGTATGCCATGCCAGTGAATGATAATCGTTTAGGTGGGAAGAATTCGTTAAAAACGACAGTCAATGAATGGTCTCCAGTAGAGATGACCTACAAATGAATACGAGAGTATAGGCGACTGGAAAATCGTTTACCAGATACCACGAAGCAACGTTTTTAGATTTGTTTTTTTTTTTTTCTTCTTTGTACTGGCTTTCTTAAGGACATGATGAGTGGTCAGGGTTAAATTTACTTGGAAAGAAGACATCTGTTGGTCTTATGTAATTTTAAATGAGTTTCGCATTCTACTCAATTATGGCCAACAAAGTAGGGAGTGATAATTTTGTGACATCAAGGGCGATAAAGAGTGTTTCACTCATTGATTAAAAATTTTTGATAGATATCTTCGATTTTATTTTATTTAAATTAGCTTTATCTCACCAAATACCAGTTTAGTTATGTATTACTCACCTGAAAAGAAAAGAAGAAAATATTTTTTTAGCAAAAATTTACGATTGTAAAAAACATTTAAGAAATATTTCTAAAATTAAATAGCGTCACTATTTCAAGTAATTTCGTTTTTTTTTTCATTTAAAATACAAACATCAGAAACTAAATATATGATTTGTCACTACGAAAAAATTGGGAGAAGCGCCTATAATCTAAAAATCGCTAGCTACTATTCCTCCTTACCTTCCATAAATGAGTACATTAGTTGAATATTAAATTAAGTTGAACGAATTCACCTGTAACCTGAACGTGACAAAGTTCATCTACATATCTAGTGATAAGAATCTTTCAAATTTGCTACAGTTATATGTATCATTTGTCTGAACATTACATGATTATCAAATAAAAACTAAGCAAGATGTTTATTTGTTTCTTATTTTCAAGTGAGAATTGTGAGAAAAAAAGCAAGTAAACGAAGTACACTTTTTAAGTCGGTTTTGAGCAAAGTCAAACATTTTTACTTTTAAAAAAATCCGCATTTTTATTATGATGCAATTTACGAGTACGCTAAATAATTCTCACTTTATTAAATAAATGCTATTACCCTTTGTATTTAGCAGAACTATATAATAAAGCTTAATTTGTGCAAATGGATTTTATGAACACGAAAATGTCCGAAATATTCTTGAATTTTATTAAAAAGAAAACTCGAAAATCAGCTAATCCACTAAATTTAAATCTTGAATATTCAAATTTATTTATTATAATAAAATATTCATACACGTATGCATACGAAGCCAAAAAACAAGTGACTTTTTCAAGAAAAAAAAAATGTATACTCTTATATGCATAGTCCTGACGTCAATGAATCTAGATTTATTTAAATAGCTTTGTCGAAATTCCAGTCTTAAGAGTGGCATTGGATCGGACTCAAAGCAAGAGTGACATTCCACAATCAAGTGAAAGTAAATTTGCCACTAATGGGCAAATAAGATCAAAGAACGGTCTGCAAATATTATTAATATCCCTTGATTTGTTGGCGTTGAAAAATAAATAAATTATCATAATAAGATTGAATAAATATGAACCGCTTTTTTTGTTTCTTTTTGATGGTTCGATAGTATTCATACAATTGAAATCGTGATGCTATTAAAGATTGAACGTTGTTGCCACATCACCTTAAAGGCTTTCATCAATCATGTTACCGCTCGAACAATTGCTGGCAGAGATCGACTTTTTCGTAAATGTCACGTAGTTAACTTTCAAGTCTGCAAACGGGAATCCCACCTAGTTTGCCCTAAGATTTACGATGCATTGCAAATTTAAAAAAAGAAATGAATTCCTCCAACTAGTAGAACCGGAAGTTCTTGGGGGAATTTGTGCCATAAATTTTAGAATTTAACCTCGTTGGGAGACAACATCAAATTAAAGTGCATACACCGTTAATTCAGAATTAACAGTCTTCTGTAATTTATTAAGTAGATTGTGTAGTCGAATGGTAAATGTCAAATGTACACCTACCAACAAAATCAGTGGGAGACTATACGAGTAGTTTCAATCAGATTTCTTCTTAAAACTCGAATGCTTAACAAAGGTTATTTGTTTCAATTGGTAGATTTTAAATTGGAATTTTTTTTTTTAACGGTCTTTTGTTGAATTTGCTGCTTCATTTACCTCTTCGTTTAGAGGCAGTGGGGTTTCTTCCATATTCCTTCTTCTTTTTTTATAAATTAACGCAATAACCAATGTCTCATTTCAACAATACAAATTATCGTTGGAATGATTATTAAGTGAACTGTAGAATTTGTTGTAGGTTTTTTTCTTTTTTTTAAATTCGTGATGTCAACATTACTCGTATATTTTTGGCAGTGATGTCCAAATTGATAGCAGCAGACGATGTGAGTCATGTTTTCACTCACACACATCATAGAATGGCTTTTGCACTTAAATATTAGGACAGTTCATTAACATTTAAATATATTCGAAATTAGTCCTTTCGCATAGCCAAAAAGAAAGATAATAATAATCATAAAACCTGTATCCGCTTCCTCAATCTCAAATAAATGTAAATTAAATATTTTCGCGATGATAATAAAACGTAGACAAAATTTGTTTGGCATTTTTTTTTTGACGCGGAACCAAACATCAGAGTTATGTAAGCAAAGTTGTTCTACAACTTTGAAAATCCTGTTATTTAAATTTACCCACGTTTTGCGTTAAAAAGACTAAAAAAACATATTCAGTTCACTATAAGAGTGATTTTTAAACAGTGATGATTAGACAAATTAAAATCAAATATACATAGCTCATCGTCGTCACAGACCTTTTGTCACATGTGGGATCAGTAATGTGTTACATATGGATTTTGAAATTCGAAAATCGGAAGTCTCATTGACTTGATATTTGATTGAATAAAACCTTGAATATTCGTGACTGATCGGTCAAAAAGGAAATGCAAATGTTACCTCTTCTCAATTTTGCTATAGCCATTATTTCATTTACTTCCGATGAGGAGGGCTTACAGATAAAATTACAGACCAATTGACACTTGTATAGAATTATGTATAACTCGGATAAATAAAATCCAAATCCAAAACCAAAACTTAGTTCATATGACCATTGATTATTCAAATATTTGCACTCCTATCCCCAATAAATAGAAGTGGAAAAATTCCCTCTTCAAACTAACTCAAAAATATGATATTTGCGGAGTGATACAGAAAATCAATAAATTGGATAAAATCTGCAATACAACGCAAAATATTTCAATTACAAAATTTTTGCTATCATAGTACTCCAACCATTGAAGAGGAACACCACACCGCATATGAATTTCATAGTTTCGTCAAGAGTATTTGCTTGTGAGATGAAACATTTGCATATCAAGTATAGGTTTTTTGTGATGACCGAACAACTTTCGATTTCAACAACGTATATTAAATGTAAACATTTGGCCGAAATTTATAACGGCAGATACTTCTTGAATCCTAATGAGATATTTTACGATCTCGTTTGAATTCTGGTTTCGGTGGTTTCATTTTGCCAATACTGTGCGAATGCAAAAAAAAAAAATAAAAAATTATTATATATTCTAAAAACTTATCTGGCAAATTTAAAGATGCAGGTTGTCCTTCGCAATTAGAAAGACACCATATATGAGGCTACAGATGACATACAAGTACGTGTCGCAACGCACATTTATCGAAAATATACTTTAGCTGCATTTACTTTTAAGTTATGCGGTTCACACTCGATGTGCCTTCGTCTTCAGTACCCCATATATAGTATGAAGATATAGCGAGCTTAACAGTTTGCAGATGATTTGAAGTCGCAATTTTGCTTGTGAATGTTACAACTATCATAGATCCCATTGAAGTGAAGTATTTATTGATGACTTTAAGCGCAATTTAATGACGAGCCTTTCACTAGTTCTGTATCTGATGGAGTTTGAATCCCACCCAAAAAAAAATCAATAAATAAACTATTTGCAGTGATGGCATTTTGAAAAATGAAAAAAAATTAAACGCAAACAGATTGATAGTTCTGATTTGATTTTACCGATGATTTATGGTGATTTCATGTGATTTTATGTAATTCCGAAATTTTATTTTTTTTTGTATTTGTTTTATCTACTCAGCATCTTTGAGTTAGTATCTTTGATCGATTCCCTGTGATTTACTGTTTGGATATTGCTTAAGTTGTAAAGAATTCCTTTTCTTTTTTTTCCATATGAAGTGTGATGATTAACTCACTCATGTGAAGTGAATTAGAGTAATAACAATTTTTGTGGTAAATATCGTTATTCGGGTGACCGCCAAATGCTCTCAGCAAAAGATCACATGGCTACGTGTCAAAATACGAAAGAATTTCAAATCATCTGAAAAAAACTTGTATTTTTTTCAAAACCATTCCTTTAAGTTCATATTCATATGTGCGAATCACATATGAAAATCACAGAATCGTTTTGTCTTTTTGAATCCAATTCAACCCTGAACAAGTGTCTCACTATAGAACTACTCTGAAGGACGGGCAAATATCTGGAAACAATTTGATATCATTGAGCCGTTGAGAGTTCAATTTCGTGTGTCTAATAAATTAGCTTCTGCAATGAGATAATAAATTTGAAGTATTTTCTGCTCTTTCATTTAGCGATTTCTACAAAAACATTAAGAGCTGAAAACTGGGATTTATTGACTAACATCACACTTGCTTTAAACGACTTATTTGATGAAGTTAACTATTTGATCGGCGGACCATCAGCGTCATCAACTTTTTTATTTGTATATCAAATTCCTATGTTTGTTTCAATGTCGAGCCGCACAAGCCACTCAAATAAACAAGAATGTACAACAGCAACGCCTTTTTTTCAAACTCAGCCGCAAGGCAAGAGCACTCTTTCAGCAATAGATATTCTGAATACACAATTCCGTAAGAAAAACGAAGCATGTGTGTCAAAAGCCCAAAACAAACTCCAAGTGCAAAAAACAAAACTGAAAATCCCAACTGGCTTGCTGGCTTTACAGTGGCTGCTGGCAACGTACGTAAGTGTTACAAAATATTCGAATTCAATTGCAGACACTTGGAGATGTTTATATCGACTAGTTGGTAGCAAACCTAACAATTATCACGTTAGACTTAAGTCCACTCCCACTTCACTCGTCTGTCAACTGCACAGTCAATACGAGTATTTTTAGTTGATCATTACCAGAAGCAATATTAGCTTTGAACACTTTTATACCTTCTCGTTTAATGACGCTATTTATGTGCATTGTCCTTAAATTTATTTTTTTCTCATATACACATATTATACAAAAAGGAATAAATTTAGTTTTTTTGTTTTTTTTTTAATAGAAAAAAATTAACACTCACCATGCAAAAAACTGCACGAATACTCATTTTGTTTGCTTATTTTAAATAAAGCAGAAAAATGTAGAAAAAATTAAAAATATTTAAAAAAAACTTTAAACACAAAATCACAGCCAATAATACGTAGAAGTTTTGTTACAATGAAATAAATAAATTAAACCACGATCACTTCAAAACTCATTTACAATTCCTAAACGGAGTAAAAAAAAAAATAAATAAAAATTAGTTAAAATTATCCTTTGAGCTGTATTATCTGTTTTCGGAACCTTACAGTCTAAGGCCAGCCAATTGACAAAGACAGATCGTACAGTTTAGGTCGATCTTGAGCAACTGAAGATGATCTGCGCGAAACTTTTTAATATAAATAAGCGGAGTCCGAAAAACTACATATCGTTTTGGTTGTTTTTTTTTTTGTTGTTTTTTTTTTTAATCATTTTTGCCACTTTTGACGACATCAACACATCTTAAGTCGCACCGGTAAAGGTGTAGACCAGGTAAATTAGTTATTGTACATGTTTGTATGTATGGGTAGAGAAAAAGTTATGTCGCGGCAGCAATGACGAAGATGATCCGCAGTCACAAATATTCGTATCCAACAGACGGGTTTAATAAGCTTTTTCGCGTACTATGAAACGCATTGACGTTGGGATAATCCCAACTATTTCTTTCTATTGGGAGCTTAACAGAAATAGTTTTTTTTTCTATTTTGATGAGTAGAAACACATTGGATTTTAACACCGGCATTATTCTAGCAGAAGTGTTGATTTGTTGATCTGATGATTTGACTCCTCAGATGTAGATATTTTTGGAAATATGATATTTTGCATAGCTGATCGTATTTATGCAATAGTTGCCACGGCAGTATTTTGTGTGGTATTTTGTGCAGAAGTGTAAATTAACAAGTATAAATATTATTGTACTCATAGATACAAATTGTAGATCTGTGTACTTCACATTTTGAATAAATATCATATTAGATACCTTAATACAGCTACGAGGCACAATGACCAATGTACAATGTTTATGTATAAGTAGATCAGTTGTTGTGCAAAATGGTTTGACAAACATCGATGGAATTCCTCTTTCAAGATTATTTACAAACCAAAAAAAACATTTTTTTTGTTGTTTAATTGACAACCATGTTTCTTATAAATGGTTTGCATTCATTTCCAAAAAATACTCAGGTTCAGCTATAGTAAAAGGTTCGTTCTTAAGAGCTGTATAACGAGTTTAAAAAGTTCTTATTCATCATGAAGAGTGGTTGATGACATTATGTCTTGAATACGACTTCAGATATAGCGGTTGTTTGATAGTATTTTTATGAAGCGCATTCAGTAGATTCCATTTTGTGCAACACTTTAGAGCTCTTGATGATCCATCTCGAAAAAAACGCGGTAAAAACTGGCTTGCAACGCCCAAACAGTTTGCTGTTTATTAATATATACCAAAGACTTCATATGGTACCACAAGAAGTATTGTAATTGGTGACAATATTGCACTTTTTGCTGGTCAATTTCGCGATTTATTACTGTTGTTGAATCAGGTCTATAGTCAGTCGTTTCATGGACAGTATGGCACGAAGCCCAATCCTACTGGAACAACATATTGCCCTGATCATCGTTCATGAAATAAACACTGATCATTGCCCAATAACGTTGGCCATTGACTATAACGATTGTTCTCATTTAGCCCCATTTTTAGAAAATTAAGAACCCACGATTCCCCCAACGTGAAGACTATACCAAACAATGGACTTTTGTGCATTTAATTAAGTCTATTCTGGACTTACTTCACCCCAGGAATGGCCAACGCATTAAGCCAAAATTGAGCCTTGTCACTTAACATATGTGTTAAAGTTGCCTAAGAGACCAATTCGTGAACTTCCTGCACAATTCATAGTTTCGTGAATTCAGTTCCAGCTCTAGACGGATCTTTTAAGGATGTAGGCCAAGATCTTTTCGTAAAATTTACCTCGTAGTGGACGGAAAAGTCCACACTCCTTTCGGCATTAAACTTGCACCATATTTTCACATTCACAACGCTGACTCATTCTTGGCTATGCGTCATGTTATATGTGGTAGCAAGTTAACTTATAATCCACAAAACAGCTCAGTTGGCCGATTGTAAGAACCCAAAAAACCACGTAAAATTGTATTTTCAGCGAATTGAAGAACGATTTTCAAATAAGCTATTCATGGTGATTTGTCAAACAATACTGTACATAAACGTTATAGTATTGTCAAAAACGATAGCTCTGTTCGAAATTCATCACTATGGAAAGGTATATGAGTCGGTAGCAAACACCCTTTATAATAAGTTTTTCATGAAGTAATTTTTCGACGAAGTACGAGTATGTACAAGTACAATATTCAAGATCTCTTGCTTAATGGTAGGAAATTTCTGGAATTGCATTGTGAACATTTGTCAGTAATAATTTGGAATGCCACTCCATCCTAAAACCTAGTACCCGGGTGGGTTCATATTGAAAACTATCAAGACTAGCTTCTAAAGTGCGGTGGTCAAATAAGCCTAAATTGTTCATAGGGTAATCGCCATAACGCTTGCATGTTTACCAACAATGATGAATGGAACTGGGATTTCTGCCCTTTCTGATATCAAGTTTGCTTTAGAATCGTTAAACCCTACACTGTTCAATGTGGTTGTAAGTGTGATATAAAATCATACGATGCCATGGTCAAATAATGGAAAGCTTTAGTCCCTGCAGAGGCAGGCAGAAAATTTGAAATTTTGAGAACAAATTCAAACAAATCGCAATTTAGTTTACTGGTTACTGACCTCCAAACCATCAATCAGTGATATTCCTAACAAGACTGTAGTCTTGTCATAAGCTTCAGTTTAACCTTGTGTTAAATATCTGTACGAATACATGTATCTCATACCTGGGGCGGTTAAAATCGTGTTTAGCTCATGTTGAGATTTGTTTTATTAGAAATACCCGTAATAAATTCCAAAACATCAAATCCATTATGATAGTGATTTGTATTGAGTGTATTTATGCCAAAAGTTAGAGAAACTAAGTAGGAATGCCTTGGTTCTTCGACAGAAAGAACCCTTTGCTTTGTTTTATTTTTTTGTTTTGTTTTATTTTTTAATTTATAATACCACAAAACATTTTATTGACAAAAATGATTTTCTCACTGCCTTTTTTATGGATCTTCTTCTACGAGCTTCAAAGGACCTGCATTATCCTCTACGACTTCTTCTCTCCAAAGCGAAAAAAGGAATAATTCTCCTGCATAACTTTGCATGTCTTTTGGTAAAGACTTTGTTGAGGGATACGTTCAAGAGAACATGATCTTACTAGCTTAGCCTTCTTCAAAACCATCTTGATACTTGGAAAATCTCCGTTGAGCGTTTCCTTGTATAATAAAACAGTGTGAACAGTTAACCTAAGAAACCTTAAATGGTGGATTTGCAACCAGTTAACTGTTGATTGATTTTTCAAGACCGGATTGATTAAAACAAGCTTGTGTCTTTTTTGCGAGAGAGGAAGTCCCATTTATTTCAGGGTTTTGCGTCAACAACGTTAGTCAGATATGCAATGGGGTTTCCGTTATATCAGAGGACTCAAAATCAGAATCGTCGCAGCAACAGAAACACAACACTGCTTCACCAAAATTGCCAGTAACATTCCTCCCCATCAAACTTTTAACCGTAATACCCGTCTCGCTATGAATGCTCATCAGTACACCGTCAAGCCCACTTTCAGACGTACTCTAAAATATCGTGATTCCTTCCTAAGCCGTACAACTCGCTTATGGAATGCCTTGCTGAGCTTTATTTCCCAGTCACTGTAATATTCTGACATTTAAAACCAACGTACATCGGTAGCTCTGTTTCTTTCCTCCCTAATTTTCCTTTGTGCTCGTTGTGCACAAACATTTTAAGGATGCTAATAATCCTTTGATCGCACGCTAATTAAAAAAGATACTGTTTCTTCTTGGTTAAAAAACTAAGGGCCAATTATCCTACGGGTAAACGTAAACGTTTTAGACAGGATATTGAGGCAGTAGTAATGCATGTTCTGCTTATCCAAATAGCCATGGATATGAGAATGTAAATCGCCGCTGAAATGTTCTCGTAAGTTTCTCTTCCAAAACGCTCCCTGTTTTTGCGTGGATTTCTCGCAAAATATAGTCACTTTCGTTGAGACCCAGCACGCTTTGCATCTTGCTTGGAGGGAACTATAATTTATTTTTCAAAACAATATTTTGAATTTTTTATTAGAGTGGAGCCCACAATCTTCCTTATCGATTCAAGCATATTCCGCGTAATATCTTTTCAAACTTTTGTCACACGTTCTATCGTCGCCACTTACATTTATTGTCCCTGAGCATTGTCCTTATTTGTCCAAATCTTGATTCCCATGACCAGATCAGTTGCGTGTTCGGGCTATCACTTAATCATCGAATATTGAAGTGAGTGCAAAAAGAGCGACGTCTACGATCCAGTGCCTACTGTGCGCCCTTGACCAGTGCCTCCTGGCCACTGTTAAATCCGCAATCTCGTTTTCCATTAGTTACAGTAATTTTAATTTGAGTGATTGACATGCACACGATTCATGAAATAAGGTATTTCTTACGCCTTGTAATGATCGGCCCTTACGCTTTATGATCGGCAATTGAAAATGCAAAGAGTCTCAAGTTGGGATACTACCTCGATCAAATACACACAATTGAAAACAAATTTTCATGTCCAGAGAGTTAACTCATTTTCCAAATTGGATAATAAACTGCTCACTATCGTTGGGAGCGCGTCCAAGGACAAAACTCTCTTCTAAACCCCAACGAAGAGTCTAGGACAACTTTTGACTACAATCAACCGCTGGAAAAAGAATGTAATTTTTACAGCATTCATGGGCATAAGGTCAGAGATAGTGAAAAAATAGCATGTTCAAAATTATTTGTAAGTCGACTGGAGTTGAACGAATATGCCCTATACTAGATGGAGTGAAAAGTGACCTCTTTGGGAATTAAAAATTTTTTTTTTAAATGTTTTTTTATATTATTCAGTATAGCCCTCTTTTAGTTTGATACACTTATTCCAGCGATTTTCCAACTTCTTGATCCCGTCCGAAAAGTAATTTTCCGGAAGGTCTGCAAAACACTCCTCCGTGGCGTCGATGATTTCCTCGCGTGAGCTGAATTTTTTATTGATGAGCCATCTTTTGAGGTTTGGGAAGAGAGGGATCCAAATCCAGTTACTAATCGACGTGAAAAGTCCGCCCGATACCGCATCAGCAAGTCCAAACACTCTTTCGAAGTGCTCTTGTTTTTGGTCAGGAGTGAGCATTTGCGGCACCCAGCGGCAGGATAATTTTTTCATATGCAGAATATTGGCCAAAATATGGCGTGTGCGCTCAGTACTAATCTTTGTGGTATCTGCTAGCTCGCGCACCTTCACTTTCCGGTCAGCCAAAAGATACATGAAATCTTTTTGACATTGTCCTCTGTAACACCACGAAACTCTCGAAACCAATATTTGACGGTGTAATCTGACGGAGTATTAGCCCCATAATATTTATCCAACTTTTCTTTTATTTCCTTCGCCGTTTTGCCTCTTAAAAAATAATGTTTTATGAGAGAATGAAAATCGTTTTTGTCCATACTCAACATGATGCCAAACACGTTAACAACAATCAGCTGTAAAAACAAAACTAAGGATAGTATCGCATTGAAATTTGGCATGTCTGCCTAAATATGAACGGACTTCAAGGCACCATAACCTTTTTTGCAGTAGCAGCGCATTCTGGCGGTCAAGGAGGTCACTTTTCACTCCATCTAGTACCTGCTATGTCGGCTATATTTGATCCATCGACAAGGAAAATCATTCTTCATATTGAAGAATAAGCTCCAAGGTATTTCTCCCTTAAATATCGCATAGTTTCACCCGTAATTGCCCTCATCTGTCCCACCCAGTTTGAGCATGAGTTTCTATGTTAGAAGTGGGATTCCTATATGCCAAGAGACTAAACGGTTGTCTCAGGCTATACTTAACAATTTCCTTAAAACTACGATCTCCAGGTTCCCAGGAACTGTGAATTACGAATTGCTTGTGATGAGATAGAACTTAACACTCAAGTGGGTATGAATACACTTATAATGCCGCAGCATGTGTTAAGTTTTTTGGAAAATAGAATAGAGAAAGAAAGAAAGATGTTTGGGCTCAGTGGTTATTTCGCTCCATGGGTGGCATCATCCAACATTTAATAGGGAGACTAAATTCTTATAGTGGAAGTTGGCTGTTGTTGATTTCTAGTCAATTACTCATCTTAGTTGATTTTCGTTAACTAAAAAGAATGAATGGTTTGGGCTTGGGATTCGAACACTGGACCTTCCGATTTAGAAGGCACTCGACTACCACTTGAGCCACGACAAGTTGAGGAATTTAATAGTTGCTCAGCTATACATACATGTAAATGCAAGTATATGTTACATAATAGATTTTACACTGCAGCCAAGAGAAAACCTTCAGAATTTCCAAAATTTATGGCTGAAGTACAATACACTACAATTGTTTGGGAAGCAAACAAAAAACCTCGTTGCAAGTTCCTCGCAGAATACACTTCACCCCACCTTTTGATTCATCGGTGTGGAATTAATGTGCATATGGATGGATTCTGTCCTCGGCATAACAGTATCCATGCCGAGGATTCTATGTGGAATTACGAATTCACATAATGGCAGAAATCTCAATGTAACGTAATGAAAATGTGTGACCGTGATCTGGTAGGAAGGGATGCGACTGTGTCCAAATTTGAAAAATTCAATGAGTCATATGAAACATCCGCTAATGCATTTGTGAAATCAAATCCTTCTACAGGGTGACTCAGGACCTAATAATAAGATCTCAGGGGGTGGTAGAAGAAGGTAAGACAAGAAAAAAATTTTGCGGGAAGGGGAGCCTAAATCCCCCCGTTTCACAGTTATACTAACAATATTAGTCCCTGAATCACCAGGAAGTAAAACAATTTATAGTAGTTTTTTTTTTATACGAAATCCAATTGAAACTCTATATACAGAAAGCATGAAAAATGCACATTTAACCATTTCTCACATAAGGAAGAGCGTTAAATTGTTTCCTTCAAGGTCTATAGAAACTAAAAGATGTTCATCCTAGTCGAAACAACTGGTCTTCATTTTTGTTTTTCCTGCAAACTTTATTGAAAGCTGGCTACTATAGAAATTCTTAAGTGATACATAGTATCATGCAACACATTGCGTCACAAAACGGAAATTGTCAAAGTTATTTTTGTAAAACTACGCGTGCATTGTATGATATCATCATACATCATCGTGTACAAACGTTGGTTTATGATATCTGTTAAAGCTTTGTACAAGATACAATAGAATATGATGATAAAAGTTAGTACAAACATAGTTTAGTCAGGAGCTAAATTAAACAACGATCTACGCAATCTTATAATTATAGATACGAATATAAATGTAGCTACAAAAGCCTATATCGTATACGTTGTATGAAGTGAAGAAGTATGAATACAAATCCCGCAAATTACGTAATTAAATTGAATTAGCCTTCCTCAGTTTTAATACATTCTTAAACCTTTCACACACTACAACTGCTCCAGTTCTCTGACGGAAATCATTTTTTTTTTTAACTAAAACCCAAGCATCTATCTAAATCTTTCGTCACACCAGATTTTTAAATTAGAAAGTGAAACCATATTGCATTGTGTCTGCCATTTTCGCATATGAATGTGACTTAATTTTATATCCTACATATGTATGTCAACAAAATTACCTTGACGTTTGTCCTGTATGGCTGAATCTGAATAGCACTTTTACTCACAATCCCACTCGTTTACTCTTATGAAATTGATTAAATTAGACCTCATGCATAAGCAATTTTTTATTCGATGACAGAATTAACCAAAAATGTTGTAGTCATTTAGTTTATACAACTCGCATTAAAACGAGTTGCTTCTATGTCATGATGGCATCAATACCTAAGAATCTTGCAGTGAAAAAAAGGATCAGTTTTAGTTCTAATTTAAGTTGATTTTTGATTATTTCATTTTTCAAACAACCACTTGTTGGAAATCCAAGTGGAAGAACTACTTAGATTCCGGATTTCATCGAGCGGATCCCATAACCGTTATGACACCTGTTTCTTCTAATTATAATTATCAATATGAACAGACTTTAAATTATGGAATGACATTTTGTTGTTCTGGTTTATTTGGTTAATCTTAAGTTTAATTTAACGATCTTCAAAACAATTTTTAATTCAATTTTGCGAATTTTGATATAGCTTGTTCCAATTCATCATACCATAAATTATACAATAGATACTGGTATTTTCTTACTAGAAACAAGTCGTTCATGAGAAATTGTTAAATGTCATACATTTATTACAGTAAGTATTCATATGCATATTTTGGAAATATAATACAGGAACTTTTGCTATGCTTCCTTACTTGAGTACTTACTAACTAAGGTGGCCCAACCGTCCGGAGTTGACCTTGGCCTCAACAAATAAATCTCTACAATAAGCACAGTCATCGGTTAATTACTCGTATCTCCAGCAAGGCGCAACAAGATGGAAGAGGTTTCCTTATATTGTACTTGTGAATGTCACATCCAAGTCATCTCTCCGGTAGAAATGGAATACATTTCTATCTGAAAGGTTAATACTCATTCGCTCAATATGTCCTTGCCATCTCAAGCAGCTGATGTGCATTTTTCTGACCACACCCACCATCGTAAATGGTACCTAAAATGGCCCAAAAAATCTTCCACTTAAAATCAAGGATATCTTCATCTTCCTATAAAGCAGTACTGGGATCATCACAATTTGTTAAAATAAATTGTGTGTCCAAAGGTAATAGTGAGATGGATTTTTTATTTCTGGACTTAAATAGCGATACTAATACAGTTCTTCTCGGAGTAATTTACAAACCAAATAAGAAGGTTAATCTTTCTCACCTTATTTCCTTTTTTGAAGAAGTATCTGTCACTTCGCTCAAAGTCGTCGTATGCGGAGATAGGAATAGTGATCTCTTGTCAGAACGCAATCTCATCGATAGTATGTGTTCACTTAATCTTTTTCCAGTTAACTTTTTTACACATACTCACTTTAAAGATACTAGTAGGACTTTACTTGACGTATTTTTTGTTAGTGAAGCCACAATGGCGCTCTTTTATGACAAATTGTCAGCCCCGGGGTTTTCAAAACACGATCTGATCTTTCTAACTTTTGATTTCAATTCTCAGGGTTTTCTTAATTCATTTGAGCTTAGAGATTTTAGACACATTGACTACTTGCTTCTAGAAAATGATGTGCGCAGCATTGAATGGGACCTAATATATTGCATGTCTTCTTCTAATCAACAAGTAGAGTTCCTTCAAACCAATATCAATCAACTTATTAATATTCACGTGCCACTTAAAACTAATATTTTGAGACCTAGCGCTAATCCATGGTTTACAAGTGACATCCGGGAACTTAAGGAAAGACGTGATGAAGCGTCTTCGAATAGAAGATCAGCATATGTTATACCATATTCTCCGCAATCAGGTGGTTTGCAAAATTCGCGCCGCAAAAAGACGATTTTATTCTGAGCGACTAGACTCATCAATGACTGGAAAACAGTTGTGGAAGAACTTGAAGGAAATTGGCGTAGGAAGGCAACAGAACATCCTTTTTAATAATGTTGATGGTGACGAACTGAATCGATGCTTTGTGTCTGGTGCTCCTCCTTCTGTCCCCTCTACATCGCATATTCTAAACTACAACAACAACACCACCTCTTCCTATGAAGCTTTTGAGTCTACTTTGAATCAAATCGAACTCTGTTGGAGTTGACGAAATTCATCCAAAGTTCATTAAGATTATCCTGCCAACCATACTTCCATATGTCACAGATACTTTCAATCACATTCTAACAACAGGTGTGTTCCCATTGCCTGAAAAAATCTAAAATCCTACCTATTCCCAAGAATCGAACAAATAAAGATTTTCGCCCAATTGCTATACTTTCTTTTCTCTCTAAAGTCTTTGAAAGAATAATGCAGAAGCAAATAAATAGGTATCTTGATGCGAATGATTTATTGAATTCTCATGAGTCTGGTTTCCGTGCTAAGCATAGCTGTACCACAGTACTTTTGACTGTGGTAGACGACATACGACAGAACTTAGATAAAAATCATGTCACGTTTCTAGTCGATTTCTCTAAGGCATTTGACAATGTCAATCACGCAATACTATGCAATAAGTTCTCAAGTAAATTCAAATTCTCTTCTTCCGCTGTATGCCGAGTATCTTCGTACCTTGCTAATCGTCAGCAGGCTGTGTTTGTGAAAAACAAAATGTAAGACTTTCTTCCCAATACACATGGTGTCCCCCAAGGTTCCATGCTAGGACCCCTTCTCTTTTCTTTGTACGTTAACGAATTGCCCTCCATCGTCACTAGTTCCTATGTCGAAATGTACGCTGACGATACTCAGCTACACATGAGTTGTTCACCTGACACAATCGATCGCTGCGTCAGTTGCATAAACTCCGACTTGTATAAAATCTTTAACTGGTCGCAACAGAATTCACCGCTAATAAACCCTAATAAATCGAAATGTATTGTCATAGCAAGGAAAAGTATAAGCACCTCATCCTTTACACCGATTGTATACGTCGATACCGCAAAAAACTTGGGTATGTTATTTAATAACACCTTAACTTGAAGTGAACACATTAACTTAACAGTTGAAAAAGTTTATTGTATTCTACGTTCTCTTTGGGCGACTCAATACTTTACTCCCATAAAAACGCGAGTCCTGTTAGCTAAGACATTAATTATCCCAATCTTAACATTAGGTTGTCAAATTTTCGGAAAGTGCAACTCGATTAGTAGCCGAAAACTAAATGTCGCTTATAATAATACAGCTCGATACATCTTCGGTCTTCGAAGATTCGACCATATTTCACATTTCTCTTACCGAATTTGCAACATCACGTATGAAAGACTCTTACTGTACCGTACCATACTAATGTTGTATAACATAATTTCTACACGTCAACCCCGCAACCTCTTTAACCGACTAACGTTCTGTTTATCCCTCTGGACCAGACCAATTTTATCCTCGCCTAACTTCTGAACGTCAATTTTTTGTTTCAAACCCATTTTTCCACTTCTGTTTGGAAGATGGTGCCTCTGGTATTGACTTGATGTCAAAGAAGCCACACGAAAGCACATCACCTTGGTTAAGCACTTTTTGGACTCAGTTAGGTTGGTGAGCGTTTGGTATCGTCACTCAGCACAATCTAAAAAGTTTGCAAGAGAGATATATGCAAACTTGTATGTATTATATGTAAGCGCCAAAACTCGGTTTTTTTGCGCCTAAACTGCGCCAACAGAGCATTGAAAATGTTCATTCGAACACGTTTTTGGCCTAACGTAAGCAAATGAATAAATCTTGATTTAATATATAACAAACGCGTTATTTGGACTCTCTCACTTTAATTCGGCGGTCGTCTAACATTTGGTGAACTTTAGCAATGTTATCGTCAGTGGTTGCAGCTTTTGGACGTCCCGAACGTTCATCATCTCCCAAGCTCTTACGGCCACGTTTAAATTCAGCTTCCCAAAATTTCACTGTGGTAAATGATGGTGCAGAGTCCCCATACACAGAGTCCAACCCATTTTTGATTTGCGTAGGCGTATTGTCCTAAATGACTGAAACTTCGGTAAATAACTGTCAAAAGATACACAACTAGCATTCACTAGCTTTTATTGACGAGTGCCGCCTAATTAGTCCTAAAAAATCTTAATTGACTTCAGTTCCAAATATGTAGAGGTAGCTCATATGAGAAGTCAGTTAGAATGGTTTACGCCACGTTAATTCATTCACGACAGTTCATCCTCCGTACATTCTTAGGTTTAATCATTTTAGCTAGGACACTATATTAGTATTGCTATTTTTTTCTGCTCAACACTTGCGCTGAAATTCTTGCCTGGTTGGTCGAACCAGTACCCGGTGGCTTCCACAAAGAAGAGTAAGCGCAACTAGTCATAATTACACCATTGGAGATCGATACACTGTTTTTATTTTTAATAAAATAGATTTTTCTTTTCCGATAGACTGTCCCTTAAGTTCTCAGAATACCAGTGACATCGCCGCAGAAGAGCAATGAGAGTGGTTGCCTCTGATGTACTAGGGTTCCACACTCCCCAACAAAAAAAAACCCGGTTTGATGATGAATACAGACACGTAAACCTGGAAAAACGAATGTTGAGAGCGGGCCTGCAGTAAAGAATGAGAGGGGCAGAAGAGAAAGGAGAAATATAAGCCCCTTAGAAGAAAAAAGAAAGAACACGTGAAGCGCTCGATCGAGGCCTTAAAGAGATGCTACCGGAAGAATGACATTCGGAATTGTTACCAACAAATAAAAAGAACATGCCAGAGCTGTAATCTACAAGGATGAAGAAGGAAACCTCATAGTAGAACCCCACTCGGTGCTGAGAATCTGGAAAGATTTTTTTCTGCAAACTGTTATACGGTGATGACGAACAACATACCACCGCCAGGAAGAATGAACCATTTACTCGTAATCTGGGCGTAAAGAGACAACATTTCCGTCCACCCGCCCAAGATGAAGTCAGAACAACCATTTGCATTTTTAAACGCAACAAAGCTGTTTGACTCGATGGCTTAATTGTCGAGCTATTTAAAGCAGCAGGTGATGATTGGATACGGAGTATACATCAACTCATCTCCAAGATCTGGGTCGAAGAAACAATACCAAACGAACTGAACTTCTGCATTTTCGTAGAATCCTAAAGAATGGAGATACTCTGAACTGCCCCAACTACAGGGGAATACGACATCGACATCGCTTATAAAATCTTGTCTGCCGTATTATGGGAAAGCCCAAGACCTTCGTATATAGTCTCACCGGCCCCTATCAATGTGATTTTAGACCAGGAAAGTCCACCATACATCAAATTTTCACATTACGGCTTGTCTAGGAAGAAACCCAGGAGTTACAAATCGATACACACCACCTCTTCACCGATTTCAAAACCGCATATGAACTATACAGAGAAAGGACGCTGCTCCATCAAGGTCAGTGAAATGACAAAAACGTGACCTTCATTGTCAGAAAAGGACTTAAACAGGCGATGCGTTATCGTTTAGTTTTTCAACATCCTTCTTGAAAGAAATGTGCAAAGCTCCCAAATCAATTCCTCGCATATGCGGATGACTTTGACATAATAGGAAGAACACAGCGAGTTGTCAATGGAGCGATTGAAGCAGAAGTGGCAAAGATGGGTTTAAGCGTCAACTCAATATATTCCGCGAAAAAGAGGGACATAAAACATCGCTACCTGGTACATAACGTCACGTTAGGCTACTACAACTTCGAAGTAGTAATCTCGGCTCCGCTATCATCTCAAACAAGGACACCAACGCGAAATATTTGTACGTCCTCATGTAAATTATTATAATAGAAAACCATCACATATGCCACAAATTTAAATTGAACTATAAACCTACATACGATTCGAGGTAATACAAACATGATGAAAAGTCACTTGCATCCGCTTCTGAAAGAATAAAAAAAAAAAAAACATGTCTACAAAGTTAGTCATAACATTCACGAAACATCGTCAAGAAGTTGTGGTGAGACAGTTACTGCCCCGGTTAATCCGTCTTCAATACTATTCGGCCTTCCCCCAAAATATATGTAGGTATGTGAAGATCGACACGGAACGAAACTTTGCATTACGAACTTCACAGCGATAGGCTAATTAATAAAGCAGGCATAAAAATTTACGACATGTCGTTGCCATCGATCGCTAAAGGTCAAGATCAGTTAATATTTCAAGTCGCTAAAGATGGGCGGGCGGCTACGATGAAGTTTTTTTTTATGGGAAAAAATAAACAAGATTGAAAATGAGTGTAACAATTTGTGTTTTTTATAAAGCTGCTTCGATCATTCATTTATTCGATTTTAATCGTAATTACCGAAAATTCTGGCGGACCGATGACAAACTTATTTCACCTTTTGTTAAAACAGGATTACTCGTATAGTAAAATACACGCGATATGAGTGCAGTTTAATTGAAGGATCGATTTCTCTTGTACTCGTATCAGTTGTGAAGATGAATGGTGTCTGCATTATTATGACAAGCCCTTTCCAAGTTGCCTTGTGTGATGAATCATGCCAGGCAGATTATTAAATCCGTTTATATTTATCTTGTTTTCCATCCCAAGGTCGAATCGGATCAAAACTAGATAAGTCACCTCATTTTAAATGACCGTTTGTAGTCACTATACTCTTACTCATATACGAGTAATGTAGATATCTGAGTGTTCATAATTTTACTTTGAATAAATCTAAAGATATTTTTTTATTTTTTAATAAGTTAAGCCTTGTATGCAGACTTGCGAGTAGACTACTTATCATTGAAGATATTTCTCACTCCTTTTCTTGTTATTAACCGCTGAAACTGAAACGCATGTAGTTACATCCAATCCTACATATTTTTCGCAGGAATCTGCATTACTACTGCTCCGCTTGTGTAGCTTGAAGATATTTTATATTCCAATAGGATATGGGCCATGTCTTATTGAAATGGAAAAGTATCAAGTAAGGAATCTGTTTGTGCTATTAACTATCAAGGTGACTCATACCATCACCCTCATCATGATCGTGAAATAGTCAGCTTATTAATCACTACATCTCATCACAACCGGTTTGAAATTCCTTTATCCCTTCAATTTGGGAAGACCCAAAATTGGCATATGATATGATCTGAAACATTAGTTGATTCGCTCGATCAACTTCTGTAGTTTGTATACATGCATATAAGGAACGAAGGTAACTGTGGAGATTACCATCAAAACAATATCCTTGCTCTGTAATGCAGGTGTCATTTTAAATCAACAGAAAAACCCACTATTTTTATGAGAAGTGGTGATATCTTTACTGTGGTCTAAAGCGAAAATTCTGAAGTTAGTTATGGAATGCAACACCTGCCGAATGTTCGCCTTGCCTCTTGTTCTTCATATTTTCTCATAATTGCAACTACACCCTGAATGACTCGAACTGCAACCAACTTCAGATTGCTATAATTTCCAAACCGTTCATGACAGTGAGCTCAAATTTTGGCATATGACAGATAATTTTATTATTTACAAGCCTTTTAAACGATTTGCGTCTCAGTTGTGTTGAAAATTTTTTATCCGCGATGGAATTCAAACGTGACGGTGTGATTGCTTTATATTTGGCTGGAAAACCACAAGTAGCTATCGTTAGAGCCCTCCAGCACCTCAACGTGAATAAATCATTTGTGTCTTGAACCATAGCTTGTTACCGTGATACTGGCAGCTTTGCAAAACGTCATGGAGGTAGTCATAAAAAAACATTAACATCGGAAGAAATGGTTCGGAAAGTGAAAGCTCGAATTGAGCGAAATCCGCTTCGAAGTGGAAGAAAAATGGCTCGTGAGCTCAACATATCGTTGGAACGGATGCAACACATACTGAAAAATGAGCTTGGGCTCAAGCAATTGAACTTCCAAAAAGCACACGACCTTACACCGCAACAGAAAAAAGTTAGAGTCGAAAGAGCGAAGGAGTTGCTACGCTTGCACGAAAGTGATGAGTTGCCGAACTTGGTTTTTTCCGATGAGTCGCCATTTGTTATCGAGCAATATGTCAACAAACAAAATGACCGAGTTTACTTGCCAGAGAGGTCCTTCGAAAATTTACACCTTCAGACGGCCACCAGAAAGCAGGCAGCACCGATGGTGATGGTTTGGGCCGCCATGGTCGCTCTCCGCTCGTATTTTTGGACCGTTGCATCAAAATTATGTAATGCGATCGTATACCGTGAAACTGTCTTAGAGGCAGTATTGAAGCCTTGGGCAAACAATCATTTCGGTCGGAGACCGTGGACATTTCAACAAGACTCGGCACCGTCTCACAAAGCACGCGTTAACCAAGATTGGTTAAAAAACAATGTTTCACACTTCATTTCTTCGACACAATGGATTGCAAATTCTCTGGATGCAAATCCGTTTCTCTGTCTGGGGTATTTTGAAGGCGAAGGTTGGCACTAAAAAATACCAAAATTTGGACCGCCTCAAACAAGCACGCCGGTCGCCACTTTCTTCGGCCGTCTTAAGGCAATTATTCGCGCCAAAGGTGAACATATTGAAAACTACTGATACAATTTGAAAAGTGATGTATTTTCCAGCATTTTTTGCTTCGGCACAATAAAATTTATAATGAAAAAATTATAGCATTTTAAAAAGCGTGAATCATGCATGAGTATTGGCGTAGACTTTATCTTAAATATTACCTCAAAGGAAAAAGTCTGATACTGTTAAATAGCACGATCTCGGGGGCCATTGGAACTCTCCATTTCGAGAAATCACACATAAAGGAGATTTGTCCAGCAATAGAACCATTCTTTGACCAACTGTGTGGCTTGTGGCGCCATGCTGCTGAAAATACACCTCGTTCACGTCCATATCATCAACTTCGGCAAAAAAAAGTCAACCAACGCAATCAATCCATTCACTAAAACGATCGCCCCAGCGTAATTTTCTGAAAAATATAGCACAATGACACCGCTATCCAGCCCAAAAATTGCACCAAACTGTCATTCATTGTGGATGGAGAGGTTGTTCCAATATATCTCTTGGATTTGGAGCCCCGTTTATTTACGTACCCAGACAAATGGAAATGAGCCTCATCTCTCATCACTGCAAAAAATCATGACCTTCTTCATTCATTTCCAGCAGCCAATGAACGAAAGTACGGTGTTGTACGTGGTCTGCTAGCTTCAATTCTGTCATCGTCTCGAAATAGGTTTTCAGTCACATTCTTGGTTACGGCGGCGATATTTTCAGATGACCTTGCCGGACAAACACGAGTTGGAGTCCTCACATCACTAACCTGTCAAAGACGTTCAAATTTATTGATTAAATTCACTATAGCTTGATGATGACCAAAAGCTGTATTTCAAGACGTTGTGCGAGCATATACTATATGTATCCATATTTAATAACCTCATCATTTTTATTGGTCAAAAGTCATCCCAATGATAGTTGAATGGTGATATTCCAACAATAGTGCAAAATTTAAAATGACACCTCTTGTTCGATGACACTCTAGCAGTTGTTAACACGTTAACTTTTCTAAAATATTAGCAAATAGCTGGTTCTTCCAACACCGAACACTTAAAATATGTTCGCCTTTAGCTGGATCAATATCACTTATCCTTCTTTTTATGACATGAGACATCCATTGTACTCCCTCATTAGTAGTTCTGGATGAGTTTCATATACGTCGGCTGATTTCTTAATCTTTAATGGCGTACCGCCCTACTCCAAAATATAGATTTTTCCTTCTCGGGTCTTAGCCCAGAGAAGTGCTCAAATTATTGGTACACGATGTTCTCAAATTGGAAAGAATTGTAGATTTAACTTTTTTAATATGATGAAAAGCAGCTAGTTATGAGAGATATATCAGCCCCAGATGCCAACGAACCCCTCAGTTAGATCACAACCCGCAAAGTTCGCGGACTAAGAATTGAGAATATGCACACACACTCTACCCCCTGGTACAGCTCAAAAACTTGAGTCTGTCCTCAAGAGGTACAAGACAGATATTACCGCTAACCAAGAGATACGATAGGGAATGGAAAATTGCGAAATTTATTACAGCTGACTGCAAAAGACTGCACATGCTAGGATGCGGATGACTTTAAACGAAGCGATCGCCTGGTTGGGATCAACAACAAGACATCATTCCAAAACATCAGCCTAATATGTGTACACACCCCGACCGATGAAGCTGAAGACTCTATCAAGGAGGAGTTCTACAGTTTACAGAGTATGTCCGGAGTATGATATCAAAATTGTAGTGGGGGATTTTAATGACAAAATTGGTAAGGAAAACACAGGAAAACACAGCCTCCACGATACGATAGCAGACAACGGTTTCCGGGTAATCGATTTTGCATCACCTGGTAATACGGTGATAGGTAGCACTAGGTTTCAAAAACTACGGATCCACATAGCAACGTAGCCCATTAAAGATGGTCCAACCGCCAATTGAATCGACCATGTGCTAATAGATGCTAGACACGCATAAGACTTTCTGAATGTGCAAAGATTCAGAGGGACAAATGTCGACTCTGAGCATTTTCTTGTTGTAGCCAAATTCAAAGCTCGGCTATCCAACGAGAAGGAGCTCCGAACTGCCCAAAAAAAGAAATTCATCCTTTGAAGCCTTAGCATAACTGGAGTAGCCAGAGCCTTCAGAGATAGCCTAAGCGAGAGACTCTTCGCTGTGCATTCACCATCCACAAACGCCAACGATCAGTGGGACCAATATCGCCACTGTTGGCTACCAGCCAAAAGAGAGCCCTTGGCATGATGATGAGCTCGTACGCCGGGAAAAGGTGACAAAAAATGGACATCTGCCAGAGGGAAGAGTATCGGGTCAGAAGACGGGAGGGAAGAAAATCTTGCCTAAAAAGAAAAGCGCCTGCGCAGTCTCCCAGCTCAGGGAAATCGAGGAGTCCTACGATAGAAACAACATCTCGATGTTTTTCAGGAAAACTAAGCGACTGACAGATGGCTACAAGACCGGAACGCAAGCTGTTCGATACAGTCACCGAAGCGACTTAGTGGGCATGAACCCACATCCAGTTAATGAAGAAGCTATCTCCCAGAGGTCGGCTCAACTATCAAAAACTATCAGCAGCTCTTCAAACATGGAGATGATGCACTAAATTATCAACCAGGTATGGGTGGATGAAGCCATGCCCGATGGCTGGACTATCAGCTCTATATGCCCCATCTTGAAGAAAGGCGATCCTGTGTCTTATAAGAAATATCGCGGCATAGCCCTGCTGAATATAATATAAAGACCCTATCCAATGTGCTGTGTGGACGTCTCTTCCGGCCCGGCAGATCAACAACCGACCAAATTTTCACATTAAGGTAAATCCTGGAAAAGACCAACGAATTTCACCATCTTTGCACTGACTTCAAAGCCGCATATAACAACATTCATCAAAGCTGACGTGCGGTGCAATGTAAAATTTGGAACGAGTTCCTCCGATCTATTCCTAGCCTGTGCCGGATTTCGGCAAGGAAATGCACTGACATGTGATTTCTTCAATTTAGTGCTGGAACAAATAATGCGCTGGGCAGGTGTTAACACGAAAGGCACTATATTCAACAAATCTGTCCAGCAGACGACATCAACGTCATCGGTGGCTCCCAGCTCGGCGTCATGGAGGCTTTTACGGCAATCGTAAAGCAGGCAAAATGAGTTGGCCTTGAAGTAAATGAGGACAAAACCAAGAACATGTTGTCGGAATAAACATCAACCCCACGAATGACACCCTAGTGGAGATGCGGCGAAACCTTTCCTAGCAAACGCCTGCTATTTCGTCTTAACGAAACAAATGGGTTCAAAACTCCTACCGATTCTATTTATGTAGCCGGGTTCTGGACGATAAGCAGGAAAACAGAGCATATGTTGAACTCTTTCGAGAGTAAATTGTTCGTCGAATATTTGGTCCCGTATGCGAGGTGAGCGAATGGAGGAGAAGATACAACCGCGAACTCTGTGAGCTGAATTTAGATGTGGAGGATGTACTCGTAGTACACTGGCTCGGCCACATCGAGCGAATTGACAATAATTCTTCAGCACAGAGGGTCTTCTAATCACAGCCCCAGATTCGAGGCGATAACTAAGACCGAACCTCCGTTTTAAGAACCGAACATTTGCGGATGGCAGAGTGCTTTGTTTACACAACTGGAAGCAACGCGCCCGGGATCGAAGAGAGTGGATGGCTGCCTTGTCTCAGGCAGATACTTTTCACGGGTCGTGGGGCTCGTTAAATTTTTCATCCATCTCCTTATAAAACGACAATTTAATTGGTTAAGTACAATAAGTCAATTAGCATGTCTTTGGCAATTCGAAACCCTTATCAAGAAGCTGAGTTCCTCAAGTGAATTCTTTACTCTGCTGGGCTCTTGAGCTCCAAGCATTTCAGCCATGCACAGCACCGAGCGACTTTAAATATCAGGCAATACAAATATGATTTAGCCACATCGAGGCATTCAATGAACAAGAGGTCAAATTTCTCCCAAGTATCTGCATTTCGACTGCATCGGTTATGGGATTCGCTAAATTGACAGGCCTTGGTACCATCCCATAAGCCTTATTTTGGATTGTCAGTAAGCCTGAGTTTTCCCATATTTTTGCATTTGAGTGATCCAATAATTTTTCTGATATGCAATACCAGTTGATACGTTCAGCCTGGAGCTTTTCAAGCCGTCTGTATTTTTATGTGATAACTTGCCGAATACGTATTTTTGGGCCATATAAATACATACATATAACATTTCAATTATACTTTTGTATGTTCCACTCCAACTTGTAATACTACTAATTTTTTTTTACAATGACGTTTTAGATGATACATTTTGCGAGTGACAGATGGAATTTTAATTTTTCAACGTGTGGTTTCCAAGACAAGTTATTACCTATTAACACACCTAATTGTATTTGAAACTCGCAACGCCTTCTATTTTAAAACAATCTGAACCGCACACTCGATCTCCTTGGTAGTTATTTTTTCCACAAGTAACATATAAACTGATAAAAATAATTTTGTGCATGAACTAAAATAAAAGATAATATCAAGTGGACGGGCCTCTTTTAATCTACATACTCGTATCGTATCGTTTTACTGCTTATAAGTAGGTAATTCATATTTTGCAAACCACTGCTGTAGAATATTTAAATCAGTTTGTATTTAACTGCTGAGTCAAAGATACAATATTTTTATTATCATATACGAGGGTTGACTGAAAAGTTTCCGACCGAACAATGATACAAGACATTTTTTCTCAAATTTTTTTTTTATTTTTCTACATAGTCTCCTTGTAACTCTACACACTTCTCCTAGCGATGCTCCTATCTCTCTGACCCGTCCAAATAGTACTTGGCGTTTTTCTCTGCAAAATAAATGTTCACGAAGGCGCCGTGTGAGACGGCGCGTTGTCTTGGTGAAACTGGATTTTCTTTTTCTGCAAATGTGGCCGTTTTTCCGCAATTTCTGCCTTTAGCTTGGCATGTAATGATGCGTAGCATGCCCCTGTAATGATTTTTCGTTTTTGAAGATAATCGCAGATACTATCCCAAAAAACAGTCGCCATCACTTTTCCAACCGAAAAAACAGTTTTTGCTTTCTTTGGAGCCGGCTCGCCCTTTGCAGTCCACTATTTTAACTGAATTTTTGTTTTGGGCGTATAATATACACCAAATTTCATCTGCAGTAATTAATCGGCGCCAAAACTCGGATTTATTGCACCTAAACTGCACCAAGAGAGCGTTGGAAATGTTCATTCGAACACGTTTTTGGTCTAACGTAAGCAAACGCGGCACCCAACGTGCGGACAACTTTCTCATACCTAAATCTTGATTTAATATGTAACAAACACGTTCTTTGGACATTTTCATAACCTCTACTATCTCTGTCACTTTAATTCGGCGGTCGTCTAACACCATTTGGTGAACTTTAGCAATGTTATCGTCAGTGGTTGCAGTGTTTGGACGTCCAGAACGTTCATCATCTCCCCAGCTCTTACGGCCACGTTTAAATTCAGCTGCCCAAAATTTCACTGTGGTATTTTTATGGTTCATTGCTACAATGGTTAAGCATTTATTTGTATGACAAGAAACAATATGTTGCTATTGGTGACCATTTTTCTCATGAGATCCTTGTGGCCTCTGGTGTTCCAGAAGGAAGTCACCTTGGTCTTTCCTTATTTATAGTTTTTATTAATGATCTTCCGAATTTATTGAAATATTGCTCTTGCCTTATTTATGCGGACGATATTATACTATTTGCCAAAATAAAGACTAGAATGACTGCATGATGTTACAATATGATCTCAATTCCTTCACTATGTGGTGTAGGTTGAACGATATACAGCTAAATATTGAGAAGTGTGCTTGTATGAATTATAATAGATCTTTTTATTCAATTTTACCAAGATACACTTTAAACAATTCCCAAGTTAAGGTAGTCGAGGAGTTTAGGGATCTGGGTGTAATATTCGATAGCAGGCTGACATTTCATTTACATGTAAATTACGTCGTCTTCGAAGCAAACTCACTTTTGGGATTCATAAAAAGGAACTCGGTTGATTTTAAAGATCCGTACACACTCAAAGCTCTTTATTGTAGTATAGTGCGCTCTGTGTTGTAGTATGCTTGTGTGATCTGGAACTCTTGCATTGCCTCAAATATACGTAGAATTGAAAATATCCAAAAGAAATTTTTAAAGTTTGCATTACGTCACTTTTTTTCTAGAAATGGCACTGATGTTCACCATTCCTTCGTACTAAATGCCTTTTACTTGGTATGCAAACGCTTCAGTCAAGGAGACAGATGTATAGCATTACTAGGTGGAGTAAAAAGTAACCTCCTTGACCGCCAGAATACGCTGCTACTGCAAAAAAGGTTATGGTGCCTTGAAGTCCGTTCACATTTAGGCAGACATGCCAAATTTCAGTGCGATACTGTCTTTAGGTTTGTTCTAACAGCTGATTGTTGTTGACATGTTTGGCATCATGTTGAGTATGGACAAAAACGATTTTCATTCTCTCATAAAACATTATTTTTTGAGAGGCAAAACGGCGAAGGAAACAAAAGAAAAGTTGGATAAATATTATGGGGCTAATGCTCCGTCAGATTACACCGTCAAATATTGGTTTCGAGAGTTTCGTGGCGGCCGCAACTCCACTACCGATCAAGTCCGCAGCGTCAAAAAAATACATGAAATGGTGTTGGCTGACCGGAAAGTGAAGGTGCGCGAGCTAGCCGATACCACAAAGATTAGTACTGAGCGCACACGCCATATCTGCATATGAAAAAGTTATCCTGCCGCTGGGTGCCGCAAATGCTCACTCCTGACCAAAAACAAGAGCACTTCGAAAGAGTGTTTGGACTTGCTGATTCGGTATCGGGCGGTCTTTTCACGTCGATTGGTAACTGGATTTGGATCCCTCGGACTATTATCTCTTCCCAAACCTCAAAAGATGGCTCACCAATAAAAAATTCAGCTCAAGCGAGGAAATCATCGACGCCACGGAAGAGTATTTTGCAGACCTTCCGGAAAATTACTTCTCGGACGGGATCCAGAAGTTAGAAAATCGCTGGAATAAGTGTATCAAACTAAATGGGGACTATATTGAATAATATAAAAAAACGTTTAAAAAAAAAATTTGTTTAATTCCCTAGTATGTTGGTCCGTGACATTTTATGTGGGACAATTGACAGCGAAAATTTGTTAAATCTTATGAACTTATATGCTTCTTGTAGATCTTGAAGACCAAGATCGTTTCTCATGGAGAGTCAGCATTGCACACTTTATGGTCAAAATGAACCTATTACTCTGAGTATCAAATTTTTTAATTGTTTAAATCTAGATATTTGTTTGCCCAGAAGTTCCTTTAAAAATATTTTATTTTACTATCTTAATCAATGAATTTATATTTATACTTTGTTTTATTTAAATTTAAGTTACATATAAACTTCGAAATCTGTAGACTTAATATCGTAGATTGAATGAATAAATAAATAAATAAAAATAAATAAGCAGCGTGTCTCCATTCTATTTAGGATATTTCGTAGCTTTTACTTCGAAATAACAACAGTGAGTCACACAGGTCAGTTTTTTTTTTTTTTTGAAATCCTGACTTCACTATTTAGTTGTCCAGCTCAGTTGGTCCAATATTACCATAAGCGCATTCAAAATTGATGAATGATTACACTTTGTGTATTTCAAAGAAAAGACGTTAAACAGTAAACAGTGATTGGTAAAGATAAGATTTCGTTTGGAGGGCAAGATTGATACGGAGTCATGGAACATGATTTTATCTATGTACTCGAACATTTTGCAGAAAATTTTGTGCAAACATTTTATCGAACACAAAACAGAATCGAAGTATGCTACTTACTCATAAATAACATCCAACTACCTACTGCGTCTTTAAAATGTCCGCGGCTGTCAGCTTAGATTCTGAAAACAAAACTTTTATCTGCTTAATCAGTCAGAACAGAAAAATACTAAATGATAATGATTAATTGCAAATGCGATTTTCTTGGCTACATCTACAGCCACTAATAATATTTTATCAACATTTATTTTATTCTCAGTTTCATAGAGATTTATTAATTATGACAAATTGTCAGCGAATACCTGATGTTGCTCGATGCTTACCAGAAAATAAACATTCTTGAATGGAGAGAACATCTAACAAATCACTGTAAGAATATTTCAAGTTCACAGAAGAACAAATGTTTTAACGATCTTTAAGGTGCTGCAAGAACAAATGCTGTCATCATAATAATTGCGCATCCCAATGTTAGCATGTTTAATGAAAGGTTTATTCTCTCTGCGAGAACACTGATAAATAAGCCTAGAAGGTGGACACGTATGTTGAAAACATAACATACATATGTGGCATTTTCATAAATTCTTAGATAGATTGCGACTTAAGCTTATGCGAACCAAGGCAAAGAATCTGATTTCTGACCATGAACATTGCAACCATCGAATATTTTTTTTTGGATGTCATCTTCACAAAAAAAAAATATCTAAATATTTAACATAAAAAAAGAAAACATACTGATGTCGGAAGTGCGAAATAGAATTGAGTATTTTTTCAATATTTTAATTGATTCAAAAACTGGTCTAAGATTTGAGGGGAATACTCGTATTTCAATATGACGAACGTCATTGATGGTGTCTAGAGCAATGACATGTATGTTATAGTCGTATGCTATAAGCGCATAAATTCAATTTACATACAAAATTATTCAAACAAAGGGAATAATATTAGGGGATTTGCCTCAATTTCGTCAATTATTTGAAAACATTAATTTATTATAAAATCTATAAACTTTTAACTATCACTCAAAGCGTGTACTCGTGTATATATCTAGTTTATGTTGGGGTTTTTTAACTCAATTTAAATTGTTTATATTGAACGAAGATTAAGCGTTTTAGAATATAGATCGAAACTGACATAATTTATTCAAATGGAATCATAAATTACCCTTGTAAGTCTTTTAAATTATGAAGTTAACTAGTGGGTGTTATTACTTTTTTAAATCATGTCCAAATGTCAACCGTCCACGTTTCTTATTTTGAAAACTATTTCAAGGCCTATCAGTATATCTGCGTAGATCCCTTTTTATTTCGTTTTTCTTTCTTTTTTCAAAGATGAAAATAAATAAAATTGACTAAATGATACACGTGTGTACAGTTTGTAATGCACATGTAAAGCTAAATGCTGAAAATTGGCTCTACAATTCGGGTTGAAACACTCCAGTTAATCCGATCCTTAGCTAACTGTGCACTCCAAGTCGGTTGAGGTCCCCTTCTACTTGTGCGCGCCGCCTATGGTGAAGTCTTCCTCTACTGCGCTGTTCTTCCGGGTAAGATTCAAAGACTCTGCGGGCCGCTTTACATGTCTCAGCCATCTCACTAGCTCCACGTCTCTGTACACCCCGTATAGTTCGTCGTCCGTCAACTTAAACAGGACCGAGTATTTTTCGAAGGATTTTTCTCTCGAAACCACTGAGGATATCTTCATCTACTCTCGATAGATTCCATGCTACAGTGCCATAAAGTAGGACTAGGATGATCAAGTTTCCTTAGTTTTTTTGAGATAGGGCCTTACTACTCAATTGCCTTTCTAACCCAAAGAAACAGCGCAGCGATTGGGAAGAGTGAGTCCTCGTTTTGTTTCTACTGATACTCGTATGTTGTTGACAGAATTTATAGCAGACCCAAGATAGGCAAAGTCCTTTACTAGCTCGAAATTATAGCTGCCAACTCTGACGTTCTGCCCAATTCGTTGATGTTGTGCGTTCCTTCTTGTTGACAGCATATTCTTGGTTTCGTCCTCATTTAGAGCTAAGCACATTTTAGCTGCTTCCGTTTCTGTACTAGCGAATGCACTCTGTCTTCTCCCAATTATGTCGACACTAGTAGTTCCACAGACTCTGAAAGATTGTGCCTCCAGTGTTCATTTGTGAGTTTCGGACAATTCTTTCAAGTATGTTAAAGAGTTTGGCATCAAAGTTCTCGGTTAAATCGTTACCTACCTTGACGGAGCAGCAACCGTTCTCAATCGTCATTCTGCACCAAAAATGTTTGGCAGAGATTTCAAGACTCGACATGCCTCTATATAGTTTGTCTCTATAAATGCTGTCATATACGGCCTTAAAATCAATGAAGAGATGGTGGGTATGGATTTGGACTTGTTGAGCTTTTTCCACGATCTGCCTGAGTGTGAAACCGCTCTGATACGGACCAATCAAGTTGTTGGTGAAGGGTTTCAGACGTACACACAATATGGCAGATCCGATATTGAACGCATTTAAGATGGCCTCCTTTTTTATTGATCGGGCATACGGTGCTGAGATTCCATTCATCAGGCATACATTCTTCAGACCAGATCTGAGCAAGTACAATAATTTCCAGTAGCTTTAAATACCTCAGCCGGTAAGCCGCCAGGTCCAGCTGATTTGTTGAATTTCAGCTTCGATATTGCTATCCTTACTTCATTCTGGTCAGGTGGACGGAAGTTTTGTATATCATCGTCTAAGTTAAATGGTGTATTCTGCCTGATGGCTGGATGTTGGGCTTCGTTACCATTATACAGTCTGCGGAAAAATGTTTCCTAATTCTCAGACCGACTGTGAATGCACTACAAGGTTTCTTTCTTCATCTCTTCAGGTTTCTGAACAGGTCTTCTTGCCTTGACCTGTTAATGAAGGGTGAAGGGCTTTCAATGTATCGCATTCTCGGTATCGCCGTGAGGAGTTAAAGTCATAAGCTTTATTTTTCGATTTAATCAGGGTCAGATTCTGGCCAAAACCATTCCTGGGCACAGGAAAAGTCGATTTCATGTTTTATTCTGGAGATTCATCTTCACTTTATGAGAAATCAGCTTTACAATAGGCCTTTTAAAATATCGTCGCTCTTTGCCTAGAAAATATCATATCGCCCCTTTGGTCTCTTCATTTTTAGAAAACCGCATACCACGATGTTCCCATTTTAAATCAGAAAATAGGTAATAGCGGCCTGATATCTGTCGGAATTGTAGGATGGTTAATGAATTTCTTCGAAAAGGTACAAGTCGTTTAAACCAGTGCGTTATCGTGAATCAGCAACACGCCTGCGGTCAGTTTCCTTCGCCTTTTTTGTTCTTTGATTGTTTCCCTCAACTTGTGTATAGCGGTTGCGTAAGTTACCGCGTTTATTGTTTCGCCGTTTTTTTGTACACTCGTATACACTCGATCAACAAAATTTCTTTTGATTCTTAAACAAGGGGTAATGGTTTTTTTGGTGGGGGGGCGTGACTTTAAATTTCTTTTTGGGGACTGCAGCCTTCGTATGCCACTGGGTTCATAGTGATGAAACTCACGCTCCAAAAACAGACAATTGACATTGTAATGTCAATCATTATCTACTTCAAATTTTGTATTTATAATCTCTGATATTGTCATTGCATAATTAAGTAACTAAATTAGATATCTGATCTGCTAATCACCTTGACACAGAAAGTCGATTTTTAATACAATTACATTTTCCCTTGTATCTGTTTGCCAGGGTATGCTTATATTCAAAGGCCTGATGAGAAAGTTAAGACCCGTGCTGAGTAACAAAGTGAACACACGCATACGTAGGCTATTCCAGATATATTTTACTATTTGCATCAACTTCCCAAATTACAAGAAACCCCAAATCCTGCCAAAATGTATCCACCTCAGCGTAGCCATAAGTGTTCGATAAAGCTGTTCATGGATTCATAAAATAAATTACGTATTTATTTATTTTATGTGATTGCATTATTCCTTTTTTTACAATAACATACCATGTACTTGTACACAAAAATAAGAAATCACTACTATCATACGAGTACTTAGTGTCCAACATCATCAGATAGGCAGATTTAATTGGTTCGGGTCAGCCCCGGTAAATTTATTAGATTGATACAAGCGCTGAAGCTACGAATTTGTTGGTATAATAACCAAACCTGGCAAGAATATTCAAGAAATGGTCTGAAATTAGTCATTCATAGTGAATCGCTGACACAAGCTTAAGAAAATTTCCTTCATGCATCAGCGTTTGACGAATTCAAGTGCTAAGTTAACTTTGATTACAATAAATGAAAGTGTGAATTGTTCGTCTTTGAGGATACCATGGTGAGTTTTAAGTTGCAGGTCGAATTCGTTTGGATGTAATTTTAATTGGACTATCATTGTGAGTATAGCGAAGAAAATTGCGTAATTTTTTTGATGATAATCATGCGTCATACAAGTCAACCATTTAGCATGTAATAAAAAATTAAACAATTTGCATTAACGAAAATTAAAGTGTCCGGATCTTACAGCTTGGTGTAGACGATCACCTATCTTGGAAACAAATCATCTTGAGCGACGGGGCATGTTTCGGGGCGACTAAATTCGTTTATAAACAGATATACTGTATAGTAATTGCGATAATAAAGATCCTCAATTGATACATCACCGATCATTGCACTATCGCAGTGTGACTCTATGGTGCTACGCTTTGACCGGTGGCATCTTTACTTGAGGATGCTAAAGGCAATGCTGTAACATTTACTAATAATCGCTATAGTGGTGTGTTGAAAATATTTCCTAAGAACTGGAATCTGGCTAAGAGCACATGACATTCCAACAAGGCGGTGCAACTTCACACCCAGCTCGTGCTGCCATCCAAATTTTGCTATAAATTTTCCTGCCTGAAAAATGTCAAAAAGTGATGATATCGCTGGCCCTCACTATCTGATTTAACCACCCCCAATTTTTCATTTTGTCGTTGCTTGAAGGAAAACAAGTACAACAACAAAATTACCGACTATGCTTCAGAAAAACATTCGAAAATAATCTGCAGACATAACATCAGAAATCTGAAAGACCGGCATCGTGTTAAGGACCATAAAACCAATCAAGAAAATATAAAAAAAATAAGCCTAGAATATAAGATACGCCTTATATTTCGTTATTCATCTAAGCAGGAGGAAAAGGTTTACATATATCCCAAGTACTGATTCCATCAAACGAAGATTGACACCATTAATACAATACATAGATAGGAAAAAAAGGCGGGGTCCTTCATGACAGTCTTTTGGAACACCATAGGTTGCGTTGAAGTGCGATACACTTTTTTTCATTGCGATACACTAAAATGAAATCAGTGGTCACAATATCTTTTCTTTAGATTCTGTCTCGGGCACAAATTTGTTGAAATTCATGGTTAAAGATCTGACCTTTAGAAAATATATTAACTGACAATCCAGGAACATAGAGCCATCAAAGGCGCTCTGAGGCAATCTTACGTATGCATGATAGTTAATTAATTGGTCAATAGTTTGAAATATCAATATTGGAACCTTCCTTATGCTGAGGAGTGAGTGACTTAGAGCCCCTGAGAACTTCATAACTGGAAAGAGCAGTACCGAACTGGACTAACTTACAAGCACAGCGGCTAGTCCATTTGCCCTACCAACAAGTTTCATACTACCGAATATATTCTTATTTGTATAGATGTCAGCGAACCTTAAACATAGTCATTTATGTAAGTAATAAAATTACCATCAAGATTTCATAAAAACTGCGTACTTTCTTGGTAGGTCAAACCAAAACTTCTTATTCGAAGGCCCTTTAGTATGTACAAAGTACAATTTGCATGAAAAAACCCGAAAAACGTACCGAGTACACTTAATCCGCTTATGTTTGCTAAAGTCCGAACGCCGAATACATCGGTTTTTGCCCAAAGATAGATTCACCAAAATATCAACCAATAACAAAACAAAAGGCACAATTATTACTACATCTCTTAGATGGCCTATAATTCTGAGCAAAGATCAGAGCAACGTTAGCCCAACCCCATGGGGAACACCACCTCCCACTTGAATACCCATTAGGTATCTAGTGCATGAAGGAGAATATCTAGTTACAGTTGGTATCTCATCCAATGTCAAATATCCATAACGCAAGTCAAATATCCTGTAAAAACTCTGACAACAACTCCTGCCTAAATTAACTCAGAAACCGGACTGAATTAAGAGTCTAAGAACACTTTCTAGACGCAAAAGAAATTGCAAAACTTCTCAAATGTTTCTCAGTAAGATGACGAAAAAGGGTCTCACACAAACGAGATCGTGCACTGATCCGAAGACATAACGAGACGGTAAAGGCATAGGAACGTCTAATAGCGCCTAAAGCTCCAGAACTTGATTCGTCTGAATCAAAAGACACAAGCAACCTCACGGATCAAACACAGACCAAAGCCGTACACGCAGACAAATCCCCATCTAAGGCCCGTCAACGGTTCAAGAACAAGGCAAGTCAGCTGAGCTGAACCTCCCGTAAAAGGCCTTCGACTAGTTTCGAAAGCACTCCCATGGAGCTGCAGTTAGACATCGTCATTCTACAAAACCCCTATGTCATAAGTAAACAGGAGGACTGGCGCAAACTCGAAGAGCACATATTGTACTAAAGAGCATTATGAACAGCGTTGAAACCAGCTCCCCGGAGAAATTCATTTTCGTCGGAGCGGGCTTACAAAACCGGGTTAAGGTGGTTTGTTGCAGGAATGAACTGTCTCTGAGGTTCCTCAACAAAGACCCTCTGCACAGCTGGAGAATTCTGGGAGGGAGCCTCGTTGACGATTATTCCCAAAACCGACCCCTCTTTACACCACCACATAGTAATGGTCTCTCCTCCTGCAATTCACAATAAGTAGGAACATCGTGAAACTAATCACGACGCAAAACCATGATGTCGCTGTAAAAGAGTGAGTATTACTCAACGCTAGAAAGAGCCAATAAATAATCTGCTATTTTCTGTAGACTGTGCAGATCCTAAAGGAAAATTCAGGCATGATAAAATACGGTCTAACGGCAAAACTATCCGATGTTAGCAAAGGCGTCAAAGGAACTCCAAATGGTGCAAATTAACTCACAAACGAACCACTGTCTAGCGGCAACTTTTGATCTGATGCTTTTCGTGTCCAACGCGAATATTAACGTGGCTTTAATACAATAACCCTGAATTCTTGGAAATAAAGTACAAGGATTAAAGTCCAAAGAATACGATATTTTCTATCGAAAGGATACAGGTACAATTCAAAGCTGTATTCTATCCAAAAAATCACTTAGTATGCTCTTTTTAGACAGTGGAGACACAGTAGCAGCAACCTTAGAGAACAAGGTGATAAAATCCCTCACGAACTACGCCGAAACGCTGATCTGGTAACAGGTTGCAATGGCAATGCACCAGCTTCATTTAGAAAGGACGATAGCACAATATATTGAGAATATGCTAATCAACAGAATTATCAATTCAGAATTTGGGAGAAACACAGTCAGGCAAACGGTTGGAAGAGGAACTCCACAAGGAGTAATGATTTCTCCCCTAGTGTGGCTTCTTGTTGCAAACGACATCCTCACAAATCTTGGAGGGTGTTAAGGCATTTGCCTGCCAAAGCCATTATGGTGGAAGGAAAACATCTTCCAATGATCAGTGCACTAATGGATATGGATAAATTCATCAAAAACGGAACTATCATTGTTCACGAGAAAAAGTTTAATCTTCTCGAAGCTACATATCTAGAAATCATCTTAGACAGTAAGCTCAGTTGGAAGCGTAACATCCAAAAAAAAAAAAAAAAAGCATTAGGAGCATTGTCCACATGCCAAAGAACCTTTGGATAAACATTGGGATCTAAGGCTATATACATATATGTAGTACATTGGATGTACATGGCCATAGTTGGACTCATTCTTACCTATGCTGCGGTTTGGTGAAAAGCAGAATACTCACACAAGTTCATAGATTAGCTTATGCCGCAGTAACAGGAGCGTTAAGGTCCATTCTTTAAGCTGTCCTCCTTCCTTTAGACGAATTCCTTAAATGCATGACTTCCAAAAGCTAGATCAGATTAAAAGAATCAGGTCTACGAATACACTGCAACTTAGGACACGCGCCTATAACACAGGGGTACGAACCATCAAAACTGACGAAGTGTAGTGACTACATCATGCCAAAAGTGGACTTTGATAAGAGTTTATCCACATCATTTCATAGCAGACAAGACTGGTTACCTAACACCACCAATGGAAACCTCCATCTGTACACACTGCAACAAGAGTTTACTGTGAAATGCTCGTTCAAAATTACGGGTGAATGTGGCAGCAAAAACATTTGCCATTCGTAAAGCTGAACAGGCTGTACTACTCATGGAACTTAATCCCTCAAATACCTCTACCTTTGTGGACAGTCAAACACCCATAAAACTTTGGCAAATGAAACCACCAAATCAACAGACGTACAAAAATGTCGTTAAACTATGAGTAGAGTCTGAGAATCTCACGGTTGGATATCTGCTGTGTACCTGGACCACAAAAGTGAAAGGGAATGAGAAAGCGGATGAACTAGCAAGATAGGGTGCATAGGAGTAATACACATAGCGACATGAATTTTCCAATTAAAACCCTGGAACGCAAAATGGAACTTATACAATAGCAGAACGATCCAGGAAAGCATAAATCTCCAGAAGTATCGGTGTCATCTCACGGTCTCTACGGCCGAACCTAGACAGCTGGAGAACACGTACCCTCCTCGGACTCAACAAAAAAGTATCCGTTTCGCTACAAGTGCCCTATCTAGAAGCCTCTTCTCAAGATTATTGTAGAAGCTGTAGGAGCGAAGAGGAAATAGAGACTATCTTACCATGTAACTGCCCTAACCTCTAATTACCGCGTGCCAAACACCTGGGGTACAAACTTTTTGGAGAAATTGAAGACGTCAGCAAAGCAAAGATTTGTTAAAAACTCTGGCTGATTTTCAGTCAACACAAACTAGGTGGAGTCCACCATAATAATAATAACAATAATGTAATAACAACAATAACAGGGAACCACATTAGACCTCCGTATATGCTTGTCCCTTAGCGACTAGCACATAGGGTGGCCGTGGCTCAAGTGGTAGTGGACTGGCTTCCAAATCGGAAGGTTCGGTATTCCAATCCCAGCCTCGCCCGAAAGACATATCATCCATTTTTTCAGTTAACGAAAATCAAGTAAGACGAGTAGTTGACTAGAAATCAACATCAAGCCAACTTCCACTAAGAATTTAGTCTCCCCATTAAATGTTGCATGCCACCCATGGAGCGAAATAACCACTGAGCCCAAAACATCTTTCTTTCTCTCTCTATCCCATTTTCCAAAAAACTTAACACATGCTGAAGCATTATACCCACTTGAGTGTTAAGTTCTTTAAAAAAAATAAAAATAAAAAAATCCTAACCCTGCTGAAACAAAAAAATTACTGGTGGAGTTAGACAAATCAAACAAAAATAGCCCCTCCTAAAACTCTTTGAAATCTCGACAAAAAACGGCTGACTCATACCACAACAGAGTAACAACAGAGAAATGAAGAAGCGAATCATCTCGGTGGTCAAAAGAACCCAGCCTTGGCTCAAATTTCACCTCTCGGCCATCTCCGGTCTAAAGAAGTCAAAAAGTGTATAACCCCCAGCCAACATCCTCTGCATACGGGCAAACTGTCTGTAAGTAGCAATTGCACCTGCGTGATAAGTGTCAAGAGAATTACCGTGAATGTGGTCAGCGCTAAAAAAGTCAGTTCGTCAGATGAATTTGCTAACAGCTCATACATTGCAGCCAAAATTAAACACATGACTAAAACCCACGTAACCAAGTATTGGATTGCCACGAAGGTGGTTTCGATTTTTTAGTGAGGAATAAAACTATTTTTTTGTGCAAATAATAGTCGATTAAAGTCGAATAAAGTCAATAAAATAAAGTGTGTGTGAGATGTCATCGAAATATGGAATATAACATCGTTCAAATGTCCGCCGCGGCTTCTCTGGGTGGCGCGCATCAGAAATGCCCAATTTTCCATGACTCTGGCGCATAAATCAGGCTGAATTTGACGGATGGCATGGGTTATGTTGGCTTTGAGGGCCGCTGTGGTTTGTGTTTTATTCGCATAGACCTGCGACTTCAGAAAACCCCACAAGAAAAAGTCTAACGCGGTTAAATCGCACGATCTCGGTGGCCAGTTCACATCACCTCCACGTAAGACGACCATGCCCTCGAATCGCTCGTGCACACGTTGAAACCACATGTCGTTGGTATCCATATCATCCAATTGAGGTCAAAGAAGTTGATAATAATCGACCTATAGCGCTCGCCGTTGGCGGTGATGACCTAGCGAACGTCGTTCTCAAAGAAATATGACGCCACCAGCCCAAAATCCACACCAAACAGTGACTTTTTCGAGATGCATTGGACGCTCTTGGATCTCATGTGGATTGGTATTGTCCCAAATTCGACAATTTTGTTTGTTGACGTACCCATTCATCCAGAAATGGGCCTCATTGCTGAAGATGATTTTTCGATGAAAATTAGGGTCAGTTTCCAACTGCTCCATATCCCATTCAGCGAATACACGTCGTTGTCTATGGTCGTTCACCTTCAGCTCCTGGGTCAGTTGAATTTTGTACGTCTGTTGTTGTGGTTTGCGAAAGGTCGAGTTCTTCTGAGCGGAGCGAAATCGACTGCCTCGGATTCTCCTGCACACTCTCACGGACAGCGGCGATGTTTTCGGGCGTTGGTTTATCGTTTACTTGACGATTGGACTCAAATTTATCCACCACACTCCGAATAGTCGTCTCGGTAGGACGATTGTGGCGACCGTAAAATGGGCGAAGCGCGCGGAACGGTGCCCGAACGGAACACCCATTTTGATAAAACAATTTTCTCATTTGCACATGTTGTTGAACGCTATGTCCGTCCATAGTGATTTGGCAAAACAGACTGAATAAACGACAGCCAATTTGACCGATGTAGCTTCAACAATAAGGCCGCTATCAACTGTCAGAGTGCGGAAGTCCTTTCCATTTTCTGCGGTGTCCTTTTGCTATCTTATTGGCATCTTCATGATTCGTTGCTCGGAGAACTGCTCATATAAAACCAGACTAAGTGCGATTTCAGGTCGTCATCATGGTGGAAGTTTTGCCATTCAAATAGTTTTGCAGACTGCAGACTGATAGACGTGACATCACTTAACAACCAAGGTTCAATAATTTTTCACGAGTTAAAAAAGATTTATGTGGTCCAGAGTTGTCATCTCGACTCATTCAAACCCTTCGAAGCCCCAGGAGATGATGGGGTCTTTCCTAAAATGCATTCGAGATAATTTCAAAAATAGTGTACAACTTTAGCAAACTGCTTACAACACTAGCCAGTACCAAAAGAGCTAATTTGATCATGGTGCCAGTACACAGCGCCAATGAAAGAGCAAGCGAACTAGCCCGGAAATTATCTGCCTCAATATTCATGATGTCATGTCCATGGTATAGTAAGCATTTAAAATTCATGCCCTTCAACAATTTATATTTATCCAAAAATTTTCATTTATTTTATTAAAATAAATTTGAGAAACCTAAAATATATGAAGCCAGTAAGATGCATTTGGTCGCAAGGGCTATGGAAAATACGTGCTCGCATTATCCAATTATCAGGAGAATGTTCCTGCATGCCCTGTTCAATTTGTTAAATAATTATATGTATGCAATATTTATAGGTGTGGATTGAAGACTTTTATACCATCATGAAAAATATGAAAGCACAATTCATTTTTTTTTTGCTGCCAATAACCAAATGCAGAAATCATATTCGCTCACATGACATTTATAAGAGTTTCACGTACAATTCGGCAAAAATCTCCTATGATTATTCCAATTAAATTAAGTTCGTACGAGTGTACGAGTATGTTACGTTGACGTATTTCATTTTTTTAAATGATTTCATACACGAGTATGTACCTTTACACATGCACGTGTTAGTTCCAATGGCTTCGCTTTAATTTTTGCTTTAATTAATCCATTTTTTTGGAAATGGTTTTAAATAAATTATATATGTACATGTACGTGCTTATATTTATAAATACGGATTCGTCGTGTCAAATCGGCTCAGGTCAAAAGTCATTGACTTCAAGCCGATAAGTGATCGCCTGTCTGTGATCCGCATCAAAGCTACTCGTACCTTCCAAAACATAAGCTTAATATGTGCACACGCCCCTACCGACGAGGCTGAAGAACCCATCAAGGAGGAGTTCTATGAGCTCCTGGATGGAGCCTACGGAGCCTGTCCGGAGTATGATGTCAAAGTTGTACTCGGGGACTTCAATGCTAAAGTCGGAAAGGAAAACAACTTTGGCGGGTTAGTTGGTAAGCACAGTAATCGATTTTGCAGCAGCTCGTAACATGGTGATAAGTCGCACTAGATTACCAAGGTTAAGGATCCACACAGCAACCTGGCTCTCTCCAGGCGGTCGAGGTCGAGGCGGGCGAGGCACGCATCCAACATCCTCGACGTGCGCACATTCCGAGGGCCAAATGTTGACTCTGACCACTTTCTTGTTGCGGCTAAATTCAGAGCTCGACTGTCCAACGAGAAGAAACTGCGAACCGCCCAGAAATAGAAATTCAACGTTGGACGCCTGGAGTAGCCAGAGACTACAGAAAGCGCCTGAGTGAGAAACTCTCCACTGTGCACTCACCTACCACAGACGCCAACCATCAGTGGTGCCAGTATCGCGACATCATCAAGGAGGTAGCCGAAACCATCATAGGGTACCAGCCACCCCAGAGAAAGAGCCCGTGGTATGATGATTTACAGAAAAAAGGAGACAGAAGATGCACACACCTTTTGCTGCAGCGCAAAACAAGGGCGGCAAGGGAAGAGTATCGAGCCAGGAGGAGGGAAGAGAAGAAGATCCTGCGTAAAAATAAGAGGGCCTACGCAGCATCTCAACTCAGGGAGATCGAAGAGTCACGTGATCGAAACAACATCCGGAGGTTTTATAAAAAAGCCAAGCAACTGGCTGCTGGCTTCAAAACCGGAACACAAGCTCTTCGGAACTCCGAAGGAAACATAGTCACCGAAGCACAGGGAATAGTATATCTGTTTAAGCAGCGTTTCCAGCAGCTGCTAAATGGGCATCATGTAGAGAGTGTGATAGGGCAAGAAGAGAACTCACGTCCAGTCAGGGAAAAACAAGTTCCACCACCCAGTATAGAAGAAGTTGGCTTAGCTATAAAAAAAACTTCTGAACAACAAGGCTGCAGGCTCTGATGGTTTACCAGCCGAGCTCTTCAAATACGGTGGCGATGTTTTGGTAGGGCGCATACACCAAATCATCATCCAAGTATGGGTGGAAGAAAGCATGACCGACGACTGGCCTAAGCTCCATATGCCCCATCTACAAAAAAGGCGATCCTATATTTTGCAAAAACTATCGTGGCATATCCCTGCTTAATGTCGCATATAAGATCCTATCCAACGTACTGTGTAAACGTCTCAAACTGTTCTGCAACACACTAATCGGCACGTACCAGTGTGACTTCCGGCCCGGCAGATCGACTATAGACCAAATTTTCACACTGAGACAAATCCTGGAAAAGACCAACGAATTTCAAGTCGGGACTCACCACCTCTTCATTGACTTCAAGGCCGCATATGATGGCATTAATCGTCAAGAGCTTTATATAGCGATGGCCGAGTTCGGGATCCCGGAAAAACTGATCTACTTGTGTCGCGTGACACTGGAAAACACGCACTGCAACGTGCAGTTTGGAAGTAGCTCCTCCGAACTAGTTCAAACATACACCGGATTTCAGCAAGGTGATGCGCTATCATGTGATTTCTTCAATCTCGTCCTAGAGCAGATAGTGCGCAGAGCAGGTGTCAACACGGAAGGCACTATCTTCAACAAGTCCGTCCAGCTCCTGGGATATGCGGACGGTATTGATATCATCAGGCGCTTGCAGCGTTCCGTAATAGAGGCTTTCACAGCGATGGAAGAACAGGCGAAATTCGTTGACCTGGAAGTAAACGAGGACAAGACCAAGTACATGCTATCAACAAACAAAGAATCATCTGTCTACCGCCTAGGACAAAACGTCACTATTGATAGCAACAATTTCGAGGTAGTTAAGGAGTTCATCTACCTCGGAGTAAACATGAACTCCATAATTGACACCTTAGTGGAGATCCGACGAAGAATTACCATAGGAAACCGAAGCTACTTTGGTTTGGCAAATCAATTGGGTTCAAAATTCCTTACTCAAAGGACGAAATGTACGCTTTACAAAACCTTTATCCTGCCAGTTCTACTGTATTGCGCCGAGTACTGGACGATAATCAGGAAGGGGGAGCTAATTCTGGGCTCCTTCGAAAGAAAAATTCTTCGACGGATTTTTGGTACAACCGCGAACTCTATGAGCTATACCAAGATGTGGATGTAGTCCAAAAAGCCAAAATACGTCGACTACTCGTACATTGGCTCGGCCACATCGAGCGAATGGACAACAATGCTCCAGCTAAGAGAATCCTCGAATCTCAGCCCTCAGGTTCGAAATGACAAGGAAGACCGAACCTGCGTTTCAAAGATCAAGCCATCGCGGATGCCAGAGCGCGATAACTGGATAACTGGAAGCAGCGTGTCCGGGATCGTAGAGGATGGAAGGCTGAAGTGTCTCAGCCAGAGACTCTCCACGGGTCGGGAGCCCGTTAAGAAGAAGAAGACATATGTGATTATTAAAAGAATTTTTTTAAACCGCTTTCTTTCAAAAAATAAGATGGCCCATAGAATTTTTGGAAATTATTAACTTTCGCGGTCACCCGGCTTTTTGGCCCTGAAAATTTAAAAAATGGATGAATCTACACTTTTCTTTTTAAAAATGCTCTGAATTCAAGATTTTTAATAATTTCAAAGCTTTAAAGGCTAAAAAAAAACCTTTTTTCGATTTTTATTCGGTGGCAAAAGTGGTTTCAACCCCCTTTCCGCAGGGCTTAGTCACCCAGGCAACTTCGTCGCTTCATTAAGGTTATGTCAACGACTGTCAGGCAGGCACTTACGAGTATATCAACAATACACTCTTGAATAAAACTACCAAAAGGTGGTAGGCCGGATTAATTGTCATGAATTCGGTGACATGCATCATCTGGATGAATCTTCGTATTTTTTTTTTTAAATTATTTGTTGTCTCATGTAGATTACGAAAAAAAACATAAGAAGTTGATAACTTAAAAAAAAAATTCTTTTTTTTGCAGCATTCAAATACGAAAATATTCATTATTTTTTATTTCTGTGATTTTTATCATAAACCCGCCGCCAAAACAAACAATTTAAAAAAGACAAACACGCAGAGGAGGTTTCGAAGTGCATATAGGAATCTCCAGTAAGGACACCCGACAAATGCATCACAACTACAAAATCAAATATCGACGTGTTGATGGGGTTCTTAAATGGTACATCACGGATACATTAAAGTGCAGGCTAACCAGATTAGAGTGCATGGTTCAGTTACACGCTTTGCAGAACTTGCGAGTAGAACATCAGGAGGACAATTTGCCGATTCAAGTTCTTAGGGGCATAGCTAAAGCAAACATCGAGGCATTGCATTATGAGTAGAAGCAGAAACTGCAATTTGACGAACATCATCATGCATCGAATATGGCTTTCAAGGTACTGGAACTTCGAAGGAATTGATGCCTCGATGGAAAGGCCTTTACTTCATAACACATACGTTGGCTAATGACCGATATATATATACTAGAGGATATTCCTGGTGCTAGGAGTACTCAGCGAAAGTTCAGGTCTGTGTATGCTTCTGATCGCATGAAACCCTGGTTGATACAAAAGTGCTGAAGTCGTCACTATGTCAGGATCGCCGAATGTTACTCCAGTAACGTAAGTAAAAATGGATTCTTGGTAGTAAAGTGAAAAGAAGAGGTTGTGAAATAAAGTTTACAAAGAAAGTTAAATTTGGTGTTTTCTTCCACATTATTTTCAGTAGACCACAATGGTTGCTTTTTTTTTAGTAGACAGACAGCGTACATTTTAATTAATCATAAAGGGTAATTCTTTTAGTGGGAATTTCATAGAGATCACGTATGCATCGTGTCACACTGATATGGTATTCTTATTCAGTATTGTTTAACATCTTATCATGGAAAAACTTAGACCGGCACAGCGTCTACAAATTATTCTACGAGGAATGTGTTTCGCGCGTTCAGAACAACACATGGTCTACATATTATAATCGGCCTACCGAACGCACAATTCGCTATACCATTGAAAAGCTTTAAACCCAATTTTCATAATTGGATAATACACGACCAAATAGATCGCATCTAGCATGTTGTGAAGAAAATATAGCGGCGGTAGCGGAGAGTGAACGCGATGACCGTGATGAATCGATTGGGCACCGTTCTCAACAGCTTCGCTTGTCGTATGCAACAACTTGGAGTATTTTACGTGAGGATCTTGGTTTAAAAGCATGCAAAATTCAATTCTTGCAAGATCTGAAGCCGACCGAACTTCCGTATTGTCACCGGGCTCTCGAAAAACGCACATTATCGCGCCATGATAACGGACTATTTGCTGCCTGAAATTGTAACCCGTAGTTTCGACGACAGATAGTCCGTGAAAGCATGGCTTCATTGCGAAAACGATTCGGTGAACAGCTAATTTCATGCTTTGGTCCGATAAATTGGCCCCCTAAATCATGTGACATCAGACCTCTAGACTTTTTCCTTTGCGGCTACGTAAAGTCCAAAGTCTACATGGATAAGGCAGCTACGATTGAGAAATTGGAAGTCAACATTATCCGAGTTATTGCTCAAACGCCACTGAAGAATACTATTTATTTTTCAATTGTTGTTTATTTAAACAAGATAATTCAATATACACCTTAAATAGTAATTCATACAAGAAAATGAAATTTAATTACGACAATACGTGTTGAAGTTGGCGGCAGAAAGAAGATAAGTGACAGATCTCAACGAGGTTAAGTTCGTCGGCATATAGTGAAGGGAAGCAGTAATCTAGCTTCTAGCTACTCGCTTGAACGATGATTATGTTCAGACACAACAACTACACAGAATCCAAAAAACACACTGATTAATGTCCATATCCTTGGTAAACATCTATCTATAAATACTTATATCTCTATATTAGATATATACGTACATACTGGTACACAAATAAAGGTTAACCTTGGTACAAGCAGAACCAAAGCTTTGATTACCTTTCGAGCCAACTTTGTATTTTGCTTCTATTTGTATGCACAAACAGACATCTAACACAATGACACTAGAGCTTCGGTTACTGAGGAAGAACGATTTCGATCTTTCTTGTGCTTAGGATTGGCTTTAACTAAAAAACTCTAAAAGCCCTAGAGTTTAGCGCAAGTATCTACATGGAGGGCGACAACCGTATCCTTAAATACTCGTTAGGCGAGCAAGGATATGTCTTTTAAACAGAGCCATATGTAAATCTAATGATAACGAACTACTTGTAAACACAATTGTGATGAAGATTGCCTTCTAGGATGTACACAGGCCATATAGTCTCTCAATAGCAAATTCAGCAGACGTCTGCTCAAATAATATATATAATTATTATTATTGGAGACAACAGTTTGTTTTGTATGAAGGTTTCTGTGAGAGTCACGATGACGGTGATTATCAAACATATGCTCAAGGTGCAAGTACTAGGTGCTGATATCGTGGGCGTTGATAATACAGGCTCGTTACAATGCAATTATTTACCTTTTTTCAAAAGACTCAATATGTATATATAATTAAAACGATCTGGGTGACTTGTTTCGACAGAAAAGAGAACATACTCGTAGTTAAATATCTTTGCCGTGACAATAAGCCGTATGCATAAAACCGAAGTACTTACTTTAAGTAGAAAGTTTAAGTAAATAAAATAAAATTTAAGTAGAAGCTCCGATTTTCAGTATTTGCTTCGTTTCGTATGCATAAAAAAAGTTGTTACTTGATTCGAAATACTTTAAGTAAATACTGAATTCATCCAAGTAAATACTAAAAATTCATCGGAAATCATAGTACGAGTAAATACTTTTTTTTTTTAATTTTGTTTTCAATCTAATAAATTGTTTTAAAAAATTTACGGTTTATACAGTTACAATTACTTACCCCCAGTTTCACAGTGAAAGTTTAAACTCCACTTTTCGTCTAAACTTCAGTTCAACAATTTATTCGGTTTCACAGTTTCGTTTAACCCTTGAACATGAACTCAGTTCATTGTAGTTTAAGTTAAACGACAGAATTCTGCCGTTTAAACCTCAGTTAAATTTCATATTGACAGCTGCTTATACACAGTCGAATGTGAAGGTACAACGAAATTATTTGACATGACGGAGCAATAACGTACAGTGCTGCCAATTTTTTTTTCATACAATCTAATTAAAGTACGTACAACTGAACTTACACTGTGAAACTCGACGAAATGATCTTTAAATTTAAACTCAAGTTCAGGTTCAGCTGAACGCATGAAAATTTGTCTATTAGCCAAATTCACTTTGTAATTGAGCAAACATTAAAAGTGCATTCAGTTTTATTAAATATAAAAACGAAACGGGTGTTAAACTAAATACTAAATAAAAAAAACTAATAGTTTCAATAGCGATATTAAAAAAAAACAGATTTGAAGAAATCGGGAAATATGGTAAGCCCATTAAATTAAAGGAATGGGGGACTATTTTTTTCGATCATAAATACATTTTTCGAAATTTTTTTTGGTCAAATTTGTTATAAGGGAACATAATTTTGAATAAATTCTCCAACCAATTTCGGGGGTTATAAATTTTTTTGCATTAATTTATATTTGATTTGCGGCCCGGGTCAACCCCGGACAGATTTATTATTGCTTATTGCAAGCTTATTCTTAGAACTAACAATTTTCACTTAAAACTAAAGATAAAAACTAAAGGGTTTGAGCGGTTAAAAAAAGTTAGGATGTGAGGCATAGGTGGAAATAAGAGTGTTTTTAAGAGAGAGTTTGGTGAGATGGTAGTCGAAGAGAGGCAGAATATCGTTAACTTCACGAAGCATTCTAGACATTGGCTCCAAGTGTCCGTAATTCGATCGGTGAAGATTGAGCCGGAAAAGTAGCACAGACCTAAGATTGCGTGGGTTGGTATTAAAAGAAATAAGTCGAAGTAAAGAAGGACAATCGATATTCCCAACTAAAATTTGATGAATAAAGAGAATGTCGGCAACTTTTCGACGTACAGAAAGGGGTTGTAAATTTATAAGTTTCAGCCGGTCGGTATAAGGTGGTAAGTTTTGGCTATCATCCCAGGGAAGACCACGTAAAGCGAATCGTAAAAACCTGCGTTGAACAGCTTCTATCCGGAGGGTGTGTGTTCTGTAGTAGGGTGATCAAACTTTTGTTGCATATTCAAGAAGAGGCCTAACAAAGGTTATGTAAAGAGATTTGGTAACATAAGGATTGGAAAACTCCTTAGACCAGCGCTTGATGAAGCCAAGGGCAGAGTTGGCTTTCTTTACTATATTGTCAATGTGAGAACGGAAATTGAGTTCCTTATCACAGATAACACCTAAATCGCGCAACTCATTCACTAAGGGAACAGGCAGATTAAAGATTAGATAGCAGCGAGGTGAAGTAGGGGGCCGCTTACGGGAATACGTTATAGCCTGACACTTATTGACGTTAAGCTCAAGAAAATTCTTCTGACACCAAGTACAAAATCTGTCAAGATCTTCCTGCAGTGGTAGGCTGTCTGAGGAAGAGGATATATATCTAAAGATTTTCATATCGTCTGCGTAAACAGATATGTATGAATTTTTAATGATGCAATCCACACCATTAATGGCCAGAATAAATAGTAAGGGGCCAAGGTGGCTGCCTTGAGGGACACCAGAGGAGGCTTTAATTGGGTCAGAAATCATGGACCTAAGTAAAACATAGTATTGTCTTTCATTTAAATATGATTGAACCCATGTTATAAAGTTTATTTGGAAACCAAGAGCTTTTAATTTCAGAAGGATTATATCATGTGAAATCCTATCAAAGGCAACTTCATTTCCAGATTCCAGTGCACATAAAGTGCTTGATACGAATTCCGTTAAGTTGGTGGTCGTAGATCTACCTTTGAGAAATCCGTGCTGGTTTTGGGAAACAATAGGTTTACAATGTCATTATGTCATAAATAATGCTCTCGAAAAGCTTAGGTATGCAGGACAGCTTAGCAATTGGTCGATAGTTGGAAATATCATCTTTTCGGCCTTTTTTATGTAGGGGAATAATAAATGACCTTTTCCAGAAATAATCCCTGGGTGATAGAAAGATGAAAGAGAGTTGTAAGAGGTTGGGCTAGGTGCATTTCACATTTCTTTAAAAATATAGGGGGAAGATCATCAGGGCCGGCGGAATAATCATCTTTGAGATTTATTATTTTATCTTTGACTTGCTCTAAAGTTATAGACACATATTCCAAAGTTGTTTGTGGGCAGCTATTTAAGTAGGAAAAGTAAGAGTGGTCTGGCTCTTGGGAATAGGTGGCGAACGCTTGGCTAAAAAAAGTTGCGAAGAGATTTGCTATAATTTGGGGATCCCCCGAGGACTTATCTAGAAAATTCAGACATGATGGATAGTTATCCGATTTACTTTTAGTTTTGATGAACTGAAAGAATCTTGGGGTCGGAAATGAGTGTGCGGTCCATTTGGTTTAAATAGTTGTCATATAGAGTTTGACAAAGTACAGAGAAATTTATTTGGACAGACTGGTAGTAAAAGAAATCGATGTCGCAACGCGATATTAAGTAAGTACGCTAGAGCTTATTTTTCTTATTACGAAGAGATCGCAGCTCTTTATTATACCAGGGTGGTGATGATGAGGGATTCTTTTTGGGTAAAAAAGGTACAGATTGGGAGAGACATTTGAAAATTTCGGTATAAAAGGATGCGAGAGCATCGTTAACCGTGAGGTTGGGATTATCGTAAAGAAAGTCAAAATTGGCCATACTGAGGAGGTTATTCAGTTTGACGTAGTTCGCCCTATGAAAATTAAAACTGTAAGAATACTCATAAGAAGCGCGATTAAGACCATTGTCATACGCTAACGTAAGAGAAAGGGGAGAGTGGTAACTATCCAACTTAGAAAGAAGATGTCTACTTTCTAAAATGATGCAGTTATCTGTATCAGTGGCGAAGACTAGGTCGAGTTGTCTGCCAATGTTATTGGTGACACCACTTAATTGATACAGACCAGAGTCAGTAAGGCAATCGATGAAAAGGTTTTCTTTATCAGAGGTGGGATTTGTTGCAGTAAAGTAGCACTGGTCAGTCTGAGCCCATACAAGCTTAGGTAGATTGAAATCACCTAAAAAAATAACTACGTCGTTGGAATCAGCAGCATTAAAAATGATGTCGATTGCATCAACAGCTAGCTGGTAACCTTGAATTGGTTGAGAGGCACGAATATAGCAGCAGCAAATATACAGGTTGCGCTTGCAAATAGGAATTCTAGCGCATACAAATTCAAAGAATGCAGTGACACTTAATAGCAAGCAAGATGTGGGACGGAGTGATGTCCTTGCACTCATCACAATAGAACAAAAAGTTGTTTTTAAAGTCCCTTAAATACGCGACGGATCTCTTACTCAACCTAATGCATAGGGCGTGGAACGACTTGCAGCAAAGATCACTGCAGATCACCATAACAGCATTTGGATCACTTGTTAAAGAGCAATTTGCGCTTCCACATAATTCGGACATGATGACGATGAAATTAGGGTAGGTCGGTTGAAAATTTACGCAAAAGGCGGTGAATGAAAATTGGGTTAACTTTAATATTATTAGGCAAACAGATCGAGTCAGCAAAATAGTTGAAAATGTACACAAAGGGCGGTGAATGAGAATTGGGTTATTAAGCACTTTTACACAATAAACAAATTACACAATAATAAGTGTGGACAAACTAACTGCTTTACGGAAAATCATTTGCGCAAATGGCTTACTTTCTTACTACAGTAACGTTATGAATTTGGCATTTATCAGTGTGAAGTTGTTATATAGTCTAAAGTGAATATTGTTCTTTATAAATTACCGTTTTAAATTACTCAAGATGTCAGGAATTGGTAAGTATTGAACATTTTATATAACTCAGAAAATTGAATTTATAATAAAGTTTAATCATAGTTTTTAAAAAATCACATCAAAATACATTTTTGATTTTCTGATATATTGTAGTTTAATAACTGCACTTTAAGCTAGGAAATTCTTAATGTGCGCTGACGTGCGATTTATGAGACATTTATTTTTAGGTTCAAAAACTCGACAAATTAAAAATAGTGAATGTTTCGAAATATGGCGTTCAGCAGACTTTAACGAAAAAATTAATGCTGTTTACCAATACATTTTAAGTTATCATCGCTTGGAAGAGTCTGCTCAACTAATTTAAGAAAGCATAAAAAAAAACCACAAGGTTTTTTTCTATGAGAGGGAGTACGTATTGGAAATCAAGTAGTAGAAAACCGGAAATACTAAATAAAAAGTGTAAAAATTTGTCAACTGAAAAGGTAGTAAAAGGTTACTATCTCAATAGTGAAACATTTAGAATATCTTCAGACATCCAACCAAAACGCGGAAGACCTAGAACCAGCTTCAATGTTATTAATTTGGCTTCGAAAAAACGTCGCGTTTTGGACTTAGCTCAAACCCGGGACACGAATGAACTCGAATTTGCTGCTAAATAGTCGTCTACCAAGACACATGATAAAGATGATTCGTCTTCACTGTCACTTTTTGATGCATTAGCCTTGTATATAGATCGATTTATCGTATCGCAAATATAATAGATTAAGAGAAGTCATAAATTCGCTGCATCCTAACACATTTCCAAGTTATTACAAGATAATGAAAGAAAGAGATGAATTAATACTTAATACCGAAACCATAGCAGAAGTTGATTTACAAGATTTATTACATAAAACTACTGAATCCATTGTAAAAACTGCAGTGAGGGAAGACATAGAATTTGCTCCAGATTCTTCTTTGAAATTTATGTGTAAGTGGGGTTTCGACGGCTCATCAACAAAGGTTTCTCAACGTTGAAAATACAGACGAATTTTTATTCCTAACTGCGTTAGTTCCAATTCGATTAGTAGATATTAATACACAAGATGTAAAATGGCAAAATAAAACTCCGTCTTCGACAAACTTCTGCCGACCTATTAGGCTATCATTCACTAAAGAAAATAGTAATCTTATAAAGGAAAACGAAAGCAGGGTAAATCAATGACTTAGAAAGCTCCGTTATAAAATTAAAAGAACCTAGCAAATTGGTAACGGTTTCCTACGACATGATTTTTACAATGATTGACGGTGCCGTCTGTCACAAGTTGAGCGGAATTAATTCCATTCAAACATGTTACACATGGGGAGCAACTCCTAAACAGATGAATTTACCATCAGTATTTGATAGAATTCGTAATATAGCAACATTTAAATATGGATTGTCAACGCTTCATAACTGGATCAGATCGCTTGAATTCTTATTGCATGTTGCCTACAGGTTACCTTTGAAGTGTTGGCAAGTTCGAGGTGAGACACAAAAGAAACTATTAAATGAAGGCAAACAAAGAATTCAAAAGAATTTTAAAGAAAAGATGAGCTTTATAGTCGATAAACCTAGACCCTGGTACGGATCAACTAATGATGGCAACACAACCAGAACCTTTTTTAAAAACTATACGCTTTCTATTGAAATAACTGGCATTGAGCAAAGTTTAATTGAAAAGTTTTTCCTTATCAACAGAATAATTTCAAGTGGATTTAAAATAAACATAGATAAATTTCAAGAACTTCTTAAGCAAACAAACGATCACTATTTAAGTTTGTACTCGTAGTATAATTTACCAACATCGATATATAAGATATTAGTTCATTCACCCGAATTGATACAGTCTTTTAATTTGCCAATTGGGTAATTGTCTGAAGATGCTTTAGAAAGAAGGCACAAAGATGCAAGAAAATGTAGGGAGAAGCATACACGGAAAAGCTTGAGATCACACACTAATCATGAGCTAATTATCATTATGCTATTTACTTCGGACCCCTTAATCTCAACCATCAGATCGGAAAATAAAAACAAAAGAGATATATTAGAACCTATTTTGAGACAATTTTTAGACTTAGAATAAAAATGTGTCAGTAAAACATGATATTTCATATCATTCGTATGTAATTTTTAATAAAAAAAAATAATTTGCTAAAATTTAAAATTATGATAAATTCCTGTATGAACTCACGACACTGTGCGCCGGTGAAAATCCAACGATCATTTGTATTCCTGGTAAATATTGAAATAAAAATTATATATGACTTTTAATTAACATTAACATGCGTTTTATAAAGGTGGCTTATCAGTTGGAGCAGATGATACCAACCAAAGACGGGCAGAAGAAGATACATCTAACAGCTCAACATCTACAAAGGCAGCATCCAGAGAAGAGACGGAAGGAGTTCCAGCACCAAAAAGAAGACGAAAGTTGCCCGAAACAGAAGAAACAATGAATCTTACAAATGGTGAGGTCCAGCGCTTAGTTTTGCTGGAGCAATTAAAACTTATTCGAATACAACAAGTAGAAACTGAAAGAAGAAAATACAGCGACAATGAAGAACGAAGAACTTATTCTTCTCATAGCTCCACCAACGTTATAACAGATAGTGGATCAACTTTTTTTAATTTGTAAAAAATATTTTTCAAATTTATACGTGGAAGAAAATTTTATTTTAGACAATTTACTTTTTGTTTCAGTTTATGTAAAAATTATTTGAATAAAAAAAATACATGTGAGCAAATTCGATTCTCTTCATTTAGCCTAACCTTCTAATTGGAGGAGATAAATGTTCACTTTCACTAAGAGATGTATTATTTTCTGTCTCTTCAAATGCTTGAAAATCTTCGTTGTCCTTTAAATATTTTGCAATGTTGTGTAAGACAAAGCAGTTTTAAAGAATTTTAAATCTTCTTGTTAACTGCTTCTTTCTATTACAACCCTCTCTTTAGAGTGGAGTTTATTAAATGCTTTTTCCTGATTTGTCCTTGCGGTGTTATTCCATAGCCGCCATCTCTGAGCAATGCAACGTCTGTTGAATTTCGGCGCTATTTCTCCAAATTCTGGAATAATGTACTGACCCTGGCCACTGACATTCAACGTCGCTTGAATACGAGTATTTATAAAAGCATAACCTTTTCGATTTATGTATTCTTCTGGATGGGAATAGGGTTTCAACATTTCCACATGAGTACAGTCTAAGGTTACCACGCATGTTGGGAATCGATATGTGCCACTCCATTCTTGTTTCGCCCTTATCTGTTCCTCTTAGTTCGATGGAAATTTTATCCAATTTGATGCCTCATCTTTTATAAGTTTTGCAACACAGTTAATTGTTCGAGAAACAGTACTCTGGTGCACGCCTATATCTTCACCAACATCAGTTTGAAATCCAGGATCTACAATGTACCGCAAAAACATCCGCATCTTTTCGAGATGGGTAGTAGCACCTCACCTTGTTTAAGTTTGAAAACCTTTGAAAGTAATAATAATAGTAATAATAATAATAATAATAATTATAATAATTATGAATATAATAAACCAAATTAATTATAAGACTTACCAATGAAATATTCACTTAACATTTTCTACATTTTCTCGTTCAAAGCGATGCAGTTGCTTCAAATTTCAATCAGTCCCTTATCTTCGTTCCTTATATACTCGTACCTATATATAGTTGAGTTAACACGTATATACTCTACCATTCTGATTAGAATATAAACGTTTCTTTTCCAAATTTGGATTATTTTACGACCTTCCTCGGTTTACACTCGAGTCTCAACTCGAGTCTTTCAGTATTGCACCTTGCAAAAGTAGATGCTAAGGAATTTTCAAGTTGGTCAATAGCAACTTAAAAAATTTGCAGTATTTGCATAAGCATATAAGAAGCATAAGCTGTTACTTGAAGTACTCGTAAATACTTAATTTTGAGTCTTTACCCCATTTTTATGTATACCAAAATTCGCATTTAATTGGTAAAAGCATTTACTGTGTTTTATGTTTGCATACCACTAAATATGAACTAAAACTACCAGGCAACATGCAGATTATCCTTTTCAAAATACAGTCAATAAATACATTAAATTTCATCATTGTTGCCAAACTATCCCAAAAAATACCCCCAACTTCAGAGTTATAATCTTTTTGCTCTATAAATTCCCCAGAAATTCGCCAACACCCAGATTGGTTCTCGTTGGTGCAGTTTTGAAATGGGAAAGTCCATGAATGATCGAGTGTTCGAAGTCCCGTAGATCTTGGACGTATTGATTAATTTCAAGTCTGTCTATGAAACCGTCTGTCAAAAATCAACAATATAGAACAGTGACAATGTTTGGAAACTTTCCTTACATGCTTAACAACACTTCTGATGGTAGAACAAATATAAAATATTTCTAACAAAGTGGTTTCAACATAATTCTTTAGGAAACTCAGCACAAACTAGAGTCATAATCATGCTTCACAGCTGTTGTGATTTTTCGGGTATAATCACGTAAGGAAAATCATTATATTGTGTCCACAATAAGACAAAAAGATTCTCATTCTCCTTAAGGAACGTCACTCAATACTAATGTCTTAAAAACAACGTCTTCCGTAATATACAGCTCGATACTAATTTAACCATAATTTAGTTTAGAAAGATGTAAGAACGTTTCGCCTTCCTATTGTTATATAATATTTTTAACTTACATGGTATTAAATACTAATACTAATAATCAAATGATAAATATTTAATCTCATATAATACGATAAGGGATTGTGAGCTTACGTTTATTGATAGTACGCTTGCTTTTAATTTACTCAAAAAAATATTAAACAGAATATTAGATTTACCATTATTGCCGATAGTAACCTAAATTGTACTATTGAGAAGTTGTATGTCCCATAATGAAAGATTCAATTCATCACATTCCTCTTTGTCTAGATTTTCCGTGCAGTACTCCTTTAACAATGGAATCAAATTTGAATAATAATGAACCTTTAAAAGCAAGTTATTGTCATAATCAATTATTTAGATTCGGTTGATTGGATGAGTATTCTCTCCGATCTAAAACTTAAAGAGTTCTATGATACATTTTTGAGGATGTTAGACTATGAAATTACCCAAATCATGCCTGTCAAAAAAAATTTTAAAATCGATTTTTTTTAAATTTTTTTTATGACCAAAAAAACCAGGTGACCGCGAAAATAAATAATTACCAGTTTGTCCAGAAAATGTTTTGACAATAAAAACAAAATTATTTTAAATTTTTTGCGTAAGTAAACAGAATTTTTTTTCTTTCGATTATGTTTTTTTTTATTTATTATTTATTTAGTGTGTATACTAAAGCATTTCTTCAATTCGATAATGGTTCAGGTTACAAAAGAAAAAAAAACAAAAACCAGAAAAACAAAATATACTCTAATATTAAGGTGTCAGAAAGTAAGTCAGTAAAAACGTAAGATTTATTATTTATGGCAGTGTAAGCACATTAAAGTATGAACTATTTAATACTTACTGTCCATTACAGCTCGTAGTCTATTTTTTATTGAATTAATTATTTCTCAAAGTCCTAATCACTCGGTGTTTTATGCCATTCCTCCAATATTTCAGATTTAAATACAATTCGAGTTTTTGCGTGTGCCTTTCCGCCCCTTTCTTTCAAATAGGCCAACAATTTTTTTTTTTCAGTATTAAGTCAGAGCTCTAGGCTGGCATTTCCGAAACGAAGCCAAATCCTCACCATATGCGCTTTATGTTTAGGGTCAATATCTTGTTTAAACTTAAATTGCCGCTGGTTATCTCAATTCAGCCAAAATTGAGCCTAAACTTGTTTGCATTTTTTATCAAATGATACTTTAAAATATTTAAATTTTGTTGCGGATCCAAGGTGTTCCCTATGACTGAAATGAACCACATTATGAATGAAAGCTTACCAAATTTCACACTTGGGATAATGTTGCGATTTTCCTATGCTTTCAATGGCGTCCGCCAACAGAGTATGGGCCCATCATTATACGTCATCCCAATAATTATTATTTTATTTTATTTTATTGCTATTACTTACAATCTACTTTTAATTAAAGAAAAAATGAAAAAAAAAATGGTGTTCGTAACAGAGGTTAGTCCCGAACGACTCTTCAATTTATAGAATACGATTATGCAATGGATGTGGGGTAACAATATTTAAATCTGAATCCATTAGAATGAACAAGTTAAAAAAAAATTTATATATACTCGTACATATTCAAAGAAAGTAAAAATGAAAAGAAAAAAAAATAAATTTGAACATATTCAGGTTTTAAAAAAGAATATTAAGTATAAAATATATGAATGACTTGTGCTGATAAGCATGTAGATGTTCTAAAAAACGATTCTACATTATTAAAGACAACGGTTAATAACCAGTCTTTAACCCTTTTTGGAAATAACGTAAAAGTAGTTGTTAAACGAACCGAAAATGGTAGAATATTAAACAACTTGGGAGCTGTAGTGGTATACCACCCTGATCAAAAAGTTATTTATTCAGAAAATTAAAATTACAGGTTTATTCATCTAAATCTATATTGTCCCCTTCAAAGTAATCCCCATCGACTGCAACACACTTATGCGAGCTCTGGAGCTCGAGGATTGGATCCCTCGAAACATTTTTTATATTCGGTTTTCGGTATGTCCACCAGTGCTTCCTGCGATTCTTCCATTACTTCCTCTTGGCTGCTGAAACGCGTTCCCCGTACTGGTTTTTTAACTCGATTGAACAGAAAGAAGTCACAGGGAGCCAAATCAGGGAATTCGGTGGCTGTTGGATGGTATTTGTTGCATTTTTCGTAAAAAAATTACGAGTAATGATGGCACTGTGCGACGGTGCGTTATCATGGTGCAAAATCCACGAGTTTTCTGCCCACAATTCTGGTCTCTTTCGGCGAATTACTTCACGCAAAAGTCTCACGACGCCCAAATAATACTCGTACTCCTTGTTTACTGTCTGGCCTTCTGGCAAAAATTTATGATACACTACACCCTTGTAATCTATGAAAACCGTGAGCATTGCCTTCTTTTTTGACTGAAAACGACGTGTTTTTTTTGGTCTCGGCTCATTTAGTGAACGCCATTCGCTTGCCTGATGTCTGGATTGAGTGTCGTACTCATAAATCCACGTCTCGTCTCCAGTAATGATCCTTTTGATGAATGTGGGATCGGATTCAGCCTCGCAAATCATCTATTTCGCAACGTCAACACGGTCTCTTTTTTGCATAAAATTGAGGTCTTTTAGCACCAACTTGGCTGCTACATGACGGAAACCCAAATCATTAACCAAAATGTTTTGGACGGATCCATGATGGTTAATGTGCGGTTATTGACCAACATTTCTTTTACTTCATCAATGTTTTCGTCGGTTTTCGATGTCAATGGTCTGCCACTGCATTCATTATCTTCTATTGACTCACTACTACATTTGAACCGCTCGCGCTCGTGCCACTGGTAAACGACCGTTTTCTTTTGGGAATCGTTGCCGAAACACATTTTCAACATTTCCAACGTCCGCGCACCATTAAATCCGTGTTTTACGCAAAATTTAATACAAGTTCGTTGTTGCAAATTTAAATCCATTTCTAAAATTGTAAAAAAATCGCCAACACACACAGAGATAGATGTACTCTTGGCCACGTAACTTTTGCAAATGTCAGGCTATGACGTTAAAAAATCAGAACACAAATCGGAACAATGGCTCCCATTGACGCTCCGTCACACGGTGGTGTGGTGCCGGATCTTTTTGATCAAGGTGATAGAAATGTAAAAAATGGTCTTTATAGGCAGTTGGAACGTACGCTAAATGCAAATTCTTCACTCTTAGATTAAATAACTGAGAATATCTGATTGGAATATTTCCGCTTCGCCTATAAAATTCTCTTAGCACTTTAAATACGTAAAGATGTCTTCATGGTAGAATTTTTAAGTCTTTAAATAGATTCATGCTTGATGAATAACGATCTTTATTGCGAATAATTCGAACCAACTTACAATACCATATTGTAACCTAGACTGCGCGAAATCATAATAAATTTTTTCCAAAACTTCTTTCGAACAAAAATGTTTCAGATGATTCAGGGTTGTCTGAAAAGTCCGAACAATGATACAAGACATTTTTTCTCAAATTTTTTTTTTATTTTTCTACATAGTCTCCTTGAAACTCTACACACTTCTCCCAGCGATGCTCCCATCTCTCTGACCCGTCGAAATAGTGCTTGGCGTTTTTCTCTGCAAAATAATTGTTCACGAAGGTGATTGCCTCCTCATTTGACGAAAATCTTTGTCCTTCGAGCGCAGTCTTTAGATGAGGGAACAAAAATAAGTCGCTTGGGGCTAGATCTGGGGAATAAGGCGGATGGTCAAGCAGTTCAAACCGTAACTTATGGATTTTCGCCATGGCAACCACTGAGGTGTAAAACGGCGCGTTGTCTTGGTGAAACAGGATTTTCTTTTTCTGCAAATGTGGCCGTTTTTCCGCAATTTCTGCCTTCAGCGTGGCAAGTAATGATGCGTAGTATGCTCCTGCAATGGTTTTTCCTCTTTGAAGATAATCGATTAAGATAACGCCTTTACTATCCCAAAAAACAGTTTAGTCTTTTTTTTTTTAAAGAACACTCAAGAGGGTATTACTACTCTTAAAATGCCGGAGTACGTGTTAAGTTTTTCGGAAAATTGGATAGAGAGAGAGAGAGAGATGTTTGGGCTCAGTGGTTATTTCGCTCCATGGGTGGCATCCAACATTTAATGGGGAGACTAATTTATTAGTGTAAATTGGACTTAATGTTGTATTTAGGCAACCATTCATATCACAAGATTTTAGTTGCCTGAAAAAGTCTTTCGGTCACGGCTGGTATTGAACCCCGAACCGCCCGATTGGGAAGCCAATACACTACCACTTGAGCCACGGCCACCCACTTCCATCACTTTCCCAGCCGAAAAAACAGTTTTTGCTTTTTTTGGAGCCGGCTCGCCCTTTGCAGTCCACTGTTTTGACTAAATTTTTGTTTCGGGCGTATAATGGTGTATCCAAGTCTCATCTACAGTAATTAATGGGCGCCAAAACTTGGATTTATTGCACCTAAACTGCGCCAACAGAGCGTTGGAAATGCTCATTCGAACACGTTTTTGTCTAACGTAAGCAAACGCGGTACCCAACGCGCGGACAGCTTTCTAATGCCTAAATCTTAACATGCCAAGTCATCTCGTACTCCATGAACCGTTAAGGCCTTCCTGACCGAACTTACTTGTCAACCCAAGCTGTACCTTCGGTCACTATAATGCAGGACTTGGGCGCTATATGTGATACTGAACTCAATTTCCGCATCCACATTGATTCCATAATTAGCAGAGCTAACTTCGCGCTTGGCTTTGTTAAACAATGGTCCAAAGAGTTCTATGACTCTTATGTCATAAAATCCCTGTACATCATCTTGGTTATGCCAATTCTCGAATATGCCAGTCAGGTATGGTCCCCTCACTATGACAACCACTTTCTATGTATCGAAGCTGTTTAACGCAGATTCTTACGATTTGCTCTGCGCAGGATCCCATGGACTATAATGACTTCAAAGAGTAATTCATAAATCAAATTATTATGAGTGGGGTGACTCTATGAAACAATTGATATACTTAAGCATTAGATTAAAATCTATGGAATTATATATACACATAAACAAATTCATTCGATTTACTTATTTAGACACTAGTTAAGCAAGAGAAAGGAAAGAAAATTACGATTACCAGACTTCATGAAAAAAGTCTTCAACACTTTGAAACAGTACAAATGACGGACTGGAAGAACCTTAAGGTCAGAGAACAATGGAAAACTAGGATGTCTAACGTGTTTTCGGCAAATTTTTCTTAAAACATGTTTCTCAAGATAAGTAGAGTAAAGATAAGTTGTACTTTGTTCACATAAACACCTCCCCAACAAGTAATTCCATACAGCAGTTTGGAGTAGAAAATTCCATAATAAATAGATTTTAAAAGCGTTTTTGAGCAGATGTTTCGCAAATAATAGAAATGTCGAAGTGTACCACAGAAATAATTCTTCAGCGATTCTGTGTGATTCGAGAAACTCATTCTAGAGTCGATGGTGAGTCACAGGTATTTAAATTCATCTACTTTTTTAATCAAGAAACACTTATCACTGCAGCATAGGCTGCTGTTAAAAGTAGGAAAAGAAAAATCAGACGTGCAGGAGCAGCTATACAGTTTGTATCTCAGATACTCTGGTGCGTGGAAAAAAAAAATTAGGTTTAAAATTGGGTAGAGTTGAAAGACTAAAAAACATTATTTTAGTTTTGGAACTAATCACTAACTTATGTTCAGCAAACCAATTCCTCAACCATTTAAGGTCCCAATTAATATTAGAGACTAGATCCAGAGGACTATTCAACCCATACGTAAATCCTATATCATCAGCAAAAGTAGTAGGTGCACCTTTAAAATATAATGAGAACAGCGAGTTAATGTAAATTAAAAACAAAATTGGTCCCAAGACAGAGCCTTGGGGCACACCCAAATTAAAGAGCATAGTTTCGCTCCTAATATCATCCAACTTCACCCTTTCTGACCTATTTCCAAGGTACGACCTAAACCAATCAAGCAAGAATCCACGAAAACCAGCTTTTTCCAGTTTTCTCAGCAATATATTGTGGTTGACCATATCGAAAGCTTTGGTAATATCGATAAATAAACCAGCTGTACACTTTTTACCATCTAGGTGGGACATTAGCTGGGAACAAAATTGTAGTAGTGCATCTTCAGTTGATTTACCTTTCTGAAAGCCAAATTGAATTGGACTAAAAAACTCCGTTTTTCATAACTTTTTCAAATATTTTACTGAAAACTGGGAGAAGTGAGATAGGCCTGTAGTTACACATTTGGACAGCCGAACCTTTTTTGTACTGAGGCACAATATCTGCATATTTGAGGGCATCTGTAAAGACCCCAGCAAATACGCAACGATTAAAAATAACTGCCAAGACATCCACTACAAAACATGCAATTTTTTTCACGAAAATATTAGAAATTCCATCAGCTCCGAACGATTTCGAATTCTTTAGCGAACCAATAGCTTCTAATATCTGAAGGGATGTTATGGGCTGAAACACAAAGCTTTGCAATGGTTCAGAGCAACTACATATGGACGAACAAACATTGCAGAACGGTAGGACTGAACTTGCTGATGAACTGATAGCTATATTCGAGAAATACGAGTTAAAAGCATTAGTGATGTCAAGTTCGTCAGAAACCTCACAATCATCGACTTGTATTACAGTGGGTTTTTTCAAAAAGGAAGTTTTATTGAGCAGACTGTTTACTACTTTCCATTCATTTTTTACGTTTCCCTTAGCAGAATTAAATTGAGTACGGTAATAGGTATCTCGACAAATCGGAATCTCCTTTTTTAGTTCAGCGCACATTTTTTTATATTTGTAACTTAAACTCAGAACCTTAGGGTGCTTTTTGCATTTAGTTCTTAGTTTGTTTTTACCTTTAACTTTGTTTAACAAAACATTAGAAATCCACGATTTTAGTCTTTTTACCAAATTTTTCGAAGACAGTTGTGAGGAGCAGCTAAGAATATGTTTATTAAGGGAATGAAGAAAAATGAAGAATAGGAAGTTGAAGCATCACTACACGAATATACATCTTCCCAAAACTCACACAATAGATTGTTTTTGAGATTCCGGAAATTAATTTTTATCACCTTGTTGCATGATTTATGATTAGTTTTACTTTTGCTTTTGAACATGTTTACTAAGAGCATAATCATAGCATGATCAGTAGTCATAAGATCAAGAACACCCTTCTCGCAGATTCTCAGTGAAACGTTTCTGAAGCGTCTATAAATGTGATTTAAGCAAGTAACCGATTCAAACCTAGTAGGCTCGTTAATAAAACACGCTAGACCATGCGAAACTAATAATGCCAAGTAACTTGTAACAGTGGAACTGATACTATCTAAGCTGTTAAGATTAAAATTCCCCACTATTATTAAATTTTTTGACTTTTCCCTTTCTAAAAGACCGGAAAATTCCTCCAAGAACGTCATAATACCAAACATATGCAGTCTATATACGGATACAAAAACATTTACATCATGATTAATTTCAATGGAAACTTTCACATCAGCACTCACAAAATCAACATTCAAGACTTCGAGAATCTTGAATTCATCTTTCACAAAACACCCAACACCACCTGCAGCGTAATTTTCATTCATATTAGCAAAAAAACTGAACCCGGGCAGAACGTAATCCCTAATTTCAAAGCCATAAATCCAAATTTCAGACACAAAAACAATATCAGAAATACAAGCAAAAGAATCAAGGTGCGTGACAAGTGCTGCAAAATTTTCTCTTAAACTTCTAATATTCTGGTGGACAATGAAAAGTTTGTTATTGCAAAAGGAACTACTTTTAAAAACATTATCAAAACTAGAGTTATTGAGATCGAGGGTAGAAAAGTCATCATCTATTTCAATGTCATTATTCATAATAGAAAAGCAATTTACGAGGGGCGTTCAACATATTCTCGATATCGGGATGAAGCTGTCATTGTATATATAAATTGACTTATTTATCAAGTAATACTATTATTTTAGTGCATTCATGTAAAATTTCATATAAATGTGATTATTAATTCGCGTTTTATCTCTAGTTAAACAGAATCATAATGGCAACTGAGACGATGATGGTGAAAATTGAGCATCACGCTGTAAATAAATTTCTCAATAAGCAAGGAAAAAGTCAAAAAACTATTCATGAAGAGATGGTGGCTGTTTACCAGGGTTCCGCACCTTCATTATCAACTGTGCAAAAGTGGTCAAGTGAGTTCAAGAGAGGCAGAGAGAGCATTGAAGACGACCCCCGCTCCGGCGCCCCGGCTACTGCTTGTACGGGAGAAAGCATCAAAGAAGTCGAAAAACTTGTTCTTGAGGATACCCGAATAAAGGTGAAAATGACGGCAGAGATCACCAAGCTTTCAATTGGTACCATTCACACCATTCTTCATGACCATCTTAACCTTTCAAAGGTCAGTGCAAGGTGGGTGCCACTAATGCTCACAGCGCCTCAGAAAAAAGTGAGAATCGGATGCTGTAGAGAGCTTTTGGAAATGTGTAGTGAGAACGCGGACGGTGTTATGGATCGAATTGTTACTGGGGACGAAACATGGGTCCACCACTATGACCCTGAAAGCAAACAAGAGTCCATGCAGTGGCATAAAAAAGGAACAGACCCCCCGAAGAAGTTCAAAGTCACTCCGTCTGCCGGGAAGCTCATGGCCACAGTTTTTTGGGACTCAAAGGGAATCTTGCTCATTGAGTACAAAAAAAAAGGTGCATAATTTGCGGGAGGAAATTAAAAAGAAAAGACGGGGTAAACTCGCAGCGGGTGTGTTGCTTCTTCATGACAACGCTCCTGTTCACACGGCGCGAGTTTCCAAGGCTGCTGCGCGAGATTGTGGTTTCGAAGAAATCCAACACCCACCCTATAGTCCAGACCTTGCCCCTAGTGATTATTTCCTGTTTCCGGATTTGAAAAAATGTCTTCGTGGAAAAAGATTTTCGGATGATGAAGAACTTGAGTTCTTGCTTGTAGCGTTTGTGTCGTCGACGTTTGATACCCCAACAATTTCTATGCAATTTTCGAGAAGACGTTGTTGCTGCCAGTTAAGTTTGCTCTCCAGAAATTCCACTTTTGATTTTAAATCAGAGTTTTCCTTTCGTAGTTCGTTTAGTTCTTGTAGAAACGGCTCTTAAACGGCTCCATCGACTGTCCTTCACTGCTGGATCAGATTTTTATTTAATACCAACCCCTGCAATTTAAGGTTTATTCCTCTTTTTCGTCCAAATAACCACTGAACAGTCTCGAAGGCTATGTGAGGCTAGTAAAATTTGTCATGTATTCGATTTGTCTTGCAGCAGAAGTACCCTCAAAAGTACCCTCAATTATCACATCTCCCGACTTTGATCTTCCCAGTCCTTCAATTTTGTTTTGGTTTTAGTTATAAGAGCAGTTTACCATATACTAAACTCAATAAGGTCCGGGGTTGAGCCGGGCCTGTTAAAAATTAAAATCAAAAACCCGGGTTAGGGGGAATCACATCCAGCGATTGACCTTTGAGCAAACCGATAAGAATCAACAACGACTGTTGTGATTGAAGTTAAGCAGATAGAGAGAGGTTTTCTAGCATCTGCCCAGATATGCTGGCTTCCTCTGGAAAAATTCTGTCATCAAAAGTCGGTATTAATTCGCTAAAGATTTGCTCAAGATTACTTTCTTTTACTCGAGTTTAGTATAATGTCTCCTCGCCCATTGTATTTGTCGTTTCGAACTGGTTGGTCCCTGGCAGTCTCCGGATTCATATTTCAATTCTCCAAATGAAAAGCATTTTGCTCCCTTGAACTTCGATTCAAATGGCCATCAAAACCACGTTAAAATATTTCTTATTCCGATCGGTTACTGCTTACCTGGGTTGCGTAGGCGCTAACAAAACTCCAAGTATCGTATTCAATTATCAGTTTTATGGCATTAGTCGGTTGCTAATTTTATTCGATTTTTTTTTTGTTTTATGCATCACTTATGGTCTCAAGGCGTTGCAACCGCGCATGGAGAAGTCGGGTACTGCCATTAGATGTTAATGCTCCTCAGGCCCATCTTAGGTGTTGACGTACTTGAACATATTTTGAAACCCATTTAGTTGTTTTTTTTACGAATTCCGGCAATATTCTATAATTCGACGACCAGGTGTGGGAATTTTTATTCAATTTTCAGTGGCTTTACACATGGAGGACATACTCGTATCTAAATGGGTAAAGATTTTCTTTTTTTTTGCTTTGCAAAATAATTCAAAGTTATAGACATTGGCATTTTCTATTAGCCAAAAAGGAGACATTTTAGTTAAATACATATAGATACGAGTAAGTACTAAGAATTTACGGAAATTAACATATTCTAGCAAATTAACTGAATTGAGCTGAATTCATTCGGTATAATGATGCAGTGCAGTAAATGCTTCATGATTTCGTTTACTCCAGTGAGCCCGTCTAATAGTTACATTCAGATGAAGTGAATTACATCTTTGTTCAAGCGCAGATTACATAGAGTGCACTCTGCATTCTACACAATTCTCTGCGGCATAAAATCTAGATGCAGCAGTTCACCTCGGGCTTTGAAAATCGTTCAAGTTTTGTCCAAGCCGTTATGGCCGTTAAAGTACAATAGTTTTTCGTCTTAAGGCCATGGCCTAACATTTCATATGTAATCCGAGCTTCATTTTGCTACGCTTTCACTCTAAAAGCAGCCCGCGTACAATCAATAACAATCAATAGCTTTTGCAGTCTACTTTTCCAAACTTCTACATTGTAATCTGATAGAGGAACGTTATGCTGGTGACCTAATCTGGACCATTCATTGAGAAATTGTGACTATCGATGTATTAAGTGCTTTGCGACAATGTATCGGAGGTGGTAATTGGGAAGCGTCATTACTTCCAATATATAAAGAAAGTGCGGTCTAAGCGTGAAGATGTATTCGTACAGAGAAGGCCTGAGCAATTTCTCCACGTCTTTATACTACTCTACACCCCAAATTGGTGCTGCGTAGCACATAATCAATCACATGGTGGTTTCGAATGTTTTAAACTTAACGCTCGGATCGACGCGAGGTCCTTTTTACTTAGCAGATACCTCCAGTTGCAATTTATTACCCTTTTAGCTTCCTTAAATTTGTCGCTAAGAAGATTTTTAAATGATAATCGAGGTGTTACAATTATCCCCAAATACTTATACTACTTCACAATTTCGAGTTCTTCATTGCTCTAAATGCGTTTTTCCTCCCTCGAGTGCCGCACAAATCGATTTAGGCACACTATTATTTTAGATTTGCTTGCGTTGACTTTTCCGCTAAGATAACAATGTCGTCCGCGTAAGGAAAGAGTTTTATACGAAGTCCATTAAACACGATTCCTCCTGATAAAAATGTTGTGAGGTCATCTACGATTATCTAAGTATAAAGAAAAGAGAAGTGAACTCAATAGGCAACCCTGTTTAATTCATATCTGCGATTCGAAACAATTGGATAATTTGTTACCATCCCACACCGAAGTCCTATTTTCCTTACAAAGATTTTGAAATAATCTGAACATTTTCGTCGATTGTAATACATTACTCTGCTTATAGCGAAAAGCTTTTCTGTCAATGCTGCCGAAGGCCGCCATAAAGTCTACGAAGAACGCGTAGAGCTTTTTTCTTTTCTCCAAGTAGGACTTAGCGAGGCTCGTTAGAGAAAAAATATTGTCCACTATTCAAAAATTTTCCCTGAGGCCCGCTTGGAACTCACTCAGCAAATCATTTGCACATTCCCAGTTGGTAACACGTTCTTATACGACTCCTGTGAATATGTTTGCTGTTGAGTTCAGATAGCATACTTACTTACTTAGGTGGTGCTACAGTCCAGGGTAGACCTGGGCCTCAACCAATAAGCATCTCCAGTTGCGCTCTCCAAGTTGGTTGAGTGCTTCCACTCTGGATTGGAGTCGAAGATTCTGCGGGCTGGAGAGTTGGTGTTCATTCGCTCTACATGTCCCAGCCATCTCAAACACCCAATACACAGTTTTTTGACCAGGGTGATATGGCTGTACAGCTCGTAAAGTTCATCGTTGAATCGTCTCCTCCAGAACCCAGCAATGCATACGGGACCAAATATCTTATGAAGAATTTTTCTCTCAAAACGACTAAGGATACTCGTATCTTCATCCACTTTAGAAAGGGTCCATGCTACGGAACCGCAGAGCAAGACTAGGGTTTTATATAGGGTTTCCTTAGTTGTTCGGGAGAGGGCCTTACTATACAGTTGCCTTCTTAGCCAAAAGAAACAGCGATTGGCCAGCGTTATTTTTCGCTTGATTTCTGAAAAGATGTCGTTTTCAGATGTGGTAGCCGAGGTAGACAAAGCCCCTTACTACCTCAAAGTTATAGCTGTCGAAGATTACATTCTAGCCAATTCGTCAATACTATGTTAACCGCTAGACCCATTTTTGCCGCTTCTCTTCCAATACTCGAAAACGCACCAGTGACAGCTCGCTGTGTTCTGCCAATAATATCAATATCGTGGGCGTATTTAAGCAATTGAAAAGACTTTTGAGAGATCATACCTCGCGTGTTGGCTTGTGAGTTGTGCACAATTCTTTCAAGTATGATGTTGAGGAAGTCACATGACAGCAGGTCGCCTTGTCTAAATCCTTTTTTGACATCAAAGCTCTCGGTTAGGTCGTTACCGATCTTGATGCAGCAGCGACCTTTCTCCAACATAATCCTGCAGAAGCGGACGAGTTTTTCAGGGATGCCAAAACTAGATATGGCTCTGTATAACTCGTCTCTGTAGATACCGTCATATGCGGCTTTAAAATCGGTCAAAAGGTGGTGAGTATCGATCTGAACTTCTTGGGTTTTCTCCAGAATCTGCCGTAGTGTGAATATTTGGTCAATTGTGGACTTACCGGGCATAAAACCGCACTGATAGGGTCTAATCAGATCGTTTACAAATGGTTCCAGGCGCTTGCACAGTACGCAGACAAAGTCTTATATGCGATGTTTAGGAGACTGATAACTCTATAGTTAGCGCAGTTTAGAGGGTCTACTTTCTTCTGAACCGCGCTAACGATGGCTGAGATTCCTTACATAGTTCGGCAGGTAGCCCGTCCCGCCCGGCAGCCTTCAGCTTAGATATTGCTATCCTCACATCATTTTGGTCGGGTGGATAAAATTCTTGACTTGCATCGTCAATATTAAATGGTTCGCTCTGCCTGACAGCGGAATTTGTGTGATTCTATTACAAGGTTTCCTTGTTCATATCTACAGGTTTTCGTACCGGTCTTATTACCCTGACACATTCTTTTTACCTTGTGGTAAAACCTCCGTACATTGTTCCTGGAAATGTTCTTTTTTCTCCGGAGAAGCCGATGTTCTTCCCTCTTCTTTTGCTAGTAGAGTTCACGAGCCGCTCTTGTCCTTTAGTGAAGCGCCGCTTTTTTGGCATGTTGTTTTGCTGCATGTGCTTGCCGCTACTCTTCATCAAACCAGCGGTTTCCTTTTAGTGGGCGGGTGAAGACCAGCACGTCAGTAGCGGCATTTCTGATGGCTTCTCGGCATCTAAGCCACTGATCTTCAATGCTTGATGCTGGCTGCAAAGGACTTCTCGTTAAATCTCCTCCCCGTTGTTGTGGCATCTGAGATATCCGTAGACGTACCTTGGCTGCAACTAGGTAGTGGTCCAAGTCTGTGTTGGCCGCTCGGAATATTCGGACATCTAAAATACTTCAGGAGTGCCTTACATCGATCGCAACATGATCAATCTGGTTGAAAGTTTGCTGATCTGGTGTCTGCTATGTTCTCTTGTGAATATTGCTTGCTATAGTAACATTACTTCCCGCAGCGAAATCGACTAGCATAAATCCGTTTCCAGACGTGGTGTCGTGTAGGCTATGTCTTCCGATTGGATATTCAGATAGGATATTCCTCTATTATTATTTAGGTTTTTTTCGTCTCCTTTCTTAAATATGAGGAAAATTGTATTCCATCTGAAACTGTCAGATATGTCACCCGTGTCGAAAATATGGTTGTACGAGTATGTAAGAGTAAGCTTTTCTTGGAATTTGCTGGTAGCAAATTTGAAAAATTCGTATAGGATACGATCTTCTTCTGAAGCTTAATTCACATTACAGCTGTGCAAAGCCTGCCGACATCCTGAATCACGATCGTCCGGTTTAATTGATCCATAACCCACAACTCGGGTTCAATAAATGCTTAAAATGATCGGCGGGAACCAAGGTTTCAACTTGGATGCTCCATACGAACTTCATACCATCAAGGAATCTTGCCTGTTTTCAAAAAGGGCGACTATTGCTAATGTCATCTAGAATCCTCACCTGCTGATGTTTATCCCTAATTTGCTTATCCCTATATATTTTTTTATAAGTCTTGTTGGGCCCATGGGTAAGGTTTTTATTTTATTACATAGCAAAATAACAAAAATCTAAATATTTTCCAGCAAAGTTGGAATAGATGCACATTCTAAGTTAGTTCCTATTGATGTTATTCGCTTTCGCAGAATTCATTCGTGGATAATGAGTGAGGGCTTAAATATCACCCTAACGACCAGATACAGCAATAAGTTTTGGTTGCATTAAACTCAACTCTGTTGGTGAATCCTCAATCGGTTATAATGTCAATATCTGAATGTACTGATCGTTACAAGCTCACACGGTTCCGTTCTTACTGTTCTTCACCCCGAAGAGCATGTACATGGGCATAAGACGATATGACTATCATCTGCAGATGTCTAAATTGGATGAGGATTATCGGCGAGAATTGAAAAAAAAGACTCACAAATAGAATATAAACATCAAAGTTGAAACTATCCCGAGCAACCTGGTTAATTTCCGTTCTGTTAATTGGCATTCCTCTCCGCCAAAAATTGTTTATTATGCAGGGTGACATACTCGAACTGTAACTTTTTAAAATTCTATAATTTTTTTATTTTTTGATAAATTTTATTGTGGCAAAGCAAAAAATTTTGGAAAATACATCAATTTTCAAATTGTATTAGTAATTTTCAATATGTCCACCTTTGGCGCGAATAATGGCCTTGAGACGGCCGAAGAAAGCATCGCACGCTGCACGCAAGTGGCTCTGCGGTATTTTGGCCCGTTCCCGGCGAAATGTTTGTTTGAGGTGGTCCAAACTTTGATATTTTTTAGTGCCAACCTTCACCTTCAAAATACCCTAGACAGAGACATCCAACGGATTTGCATCCGGAGAATTTGCAATCCAATTTGTCGAAGAAACGAAGTGTGGAACATTATTTTTTAACCAATCTTGTCTTGTCTTATAGAAATGTCCACGGTCTACTACCGAAATGATTATTTGCCCAAGGCTTCAATACTGCCTCTAAGATAATTTCACGGGATACGATAGCATTAATTTTGACGCCACGGTCCAAAAACGGCCCAAACCATCACCATCGGTGCTGCCTGCTTTCGAAGGACCCTTCTGGCAAGTAAACTCGGTCATTTTGTTTGGTGACATATTGCTCGATAAAAAATGGCGACTCATCGGGGAAAAAACCAAATTCGGCAACTCACCACTTTCATGCAAGCGTAGCAACTCCTTCCCTCTTCGACTCTAACTTCAATGGCTGGAAGTATGTGTTGCATCCGTTCCAACGATATGTTGAGCTCACGAGCCATTTTTCTTCCACTTCGACGCGGATTTCGCTTAATTCGGGCCTTCACTTTCCGAACCAGTTCTGCCGATGTTGCTGTTTTTTTAAGACCACCTCCATGGCGTTTTGCAACGAGCTATGGTTCGAGACATAAATGATTTATTCACGTTGAGGTGCCGGAGGGCTCTAACGATGGCTACTCGTGGTTTTCCAGCCAAATATAAAGCAATCACACTATCACGTTTGAATTCCATCGGGATAAAAATTTTTCAACACAACTGAGACGCAAATCGTTTAAAAGGCTTGTAAATAATAAAATTATCTGTCATGTGTGAAAATTTGAGCTCACTGTCATGAACGGTTTGGAAATTATAGCAGTCTGAAGTTGGTTGAAGTTCGAGTCATTCAGGGTGTAGTATGCACCTACATAAATGCATATTAATGTGTACTCGTACGTGTTTTTGGATCAGCATTGCCACTAAAGGGATTACACAACAATTTTCTAAGCCTGACATCAAATGGGCATAGAAAGACTTGTTCGTTGAGCTCCACATCGTTAATACTTGGACTTGAAAAATAAAAAAAAAACTGCAGTGGGTTCCTAATATTTATATAAATAGCGGTTATTCCAATATTATTAATAATGATGCTTGTGAATTCCTCAATCGAAAGTTAAAACATTTGAGGATGCACCTACATACATATATTTGCGTTTTCAAGTTATTCTGCGATGTACATTTTCCATAGTCATAAGCTTTATATTTTATTAACAATATGACATTTGAAATTTTCGGAATGCATACATACATATAACCGTACACACCTACTAAGCCACCTATTAAATTTATGTGATCAAGGTTGGACTTGTGATCGCTTGTGTTAACCAAGATTCTGGCGGCATTTTAAAACAAGTTTTACTTAATTTGACCCCACAGTTAAAGATACTTCCTGTTCAAATTTTTTAAACAGATCAGATCTATGCAGATGGACGTTCAACTCTTCAAGTTGTGAGTAATACAAGTATGTGTGCATGAATCACGTCATAGGCAACAAGATTTATAAAAGCAAGTTCGTGAATAATATCATGCGTTTCGAATTTCAAGAAACCTTATCATTGAGTCTGAGTTCAAAGAATCACACAAATATTGTACAAGGGCTTTTCCAGCATCCGCCTCGACTCAGTGCTTAGCCTTGGTACCATAGCCATTTGTTTATGGAATTTTTAAAGCAAATCTGTTAAATGACTTATGGCCTGACAGAAAAATATGTCAACGCTTCAAGGGTAATTTTTTTTCTTTTATTTATCTTGTTTCACTTTCCCTGCGGTAAGCAAATTAAAGGACTCGAACGCATGTGTAAGTATCACACAATTATGGAAATGATTTCAGAAAGCCACAAGACTACATCTACATTTATGTCAATCGTGCCCATCACGGCATTAATAAAATGTCTTCTCTTGAGAACAGAATGTGACCATCAGCAGACATAAGGCGATCACTCATGCCACAAACATCAACCAATTATGTAGGCCAAATGAATCATTGATTTTCATAAATATGGGTGTAAGCATCTCGTTGAATTATTGATTATTCGCTGCGAGAGAGAATTCTGTAACAACTCAATCATAGGGACTTGTAGTAAATTGAATTTGATTAAATCACTCACACAAATACATGCATATGGTGTATACAACATAAAGTTGGTGGATAAGTGCATGATTTTTAAGAGCCAATCTTGCTAGAATTGCGAACTATGAATATTTATATTAATTTACATACATACAGTGTTGGGCAAAACCTAAGCAACCATCTGAAATCGACATTTCACAGTATTTTTTTTAAACCTTCTACCACACTAAATAAAAACGAATGAATATCGAATGATGTATTTAGTAGTACACCCTGAATGACTCGAACTGCAGCCAACTTCAGACTGCTATAATTTCCAAACCGTTCATGACAGTGAGCTCAAATTTTGACACATGACAGATAATTTTATTATTTACAAGTCTTTTAAACGATTTGCGTCTCAGTTGTGTTGAAAAAATTTTATACGCGATGGAATTCAAACGTAATAGTGTGGTTGCTTTATATTTGGCAGGAAAACCACAAGTAGCCATCGTTAGAGCCCTCCAGCACCTCAACGTGAATAAATCATTTGTGTCTCGAACCATAGCTCGTTACCGTGATACTGGCAGCGTTGCAAAACGTCATGGAGGTAGTCATAAAAAAGCAGCAACATCGACAGAATTGGTTCGGAAAGTGAAGGCTCGAATTGAGCGAAATCCGCGTCGAAGTGGAAGAAAAATGGCTCGTGAGCTCAACATATCGTTGGAACGGATGCAACACATAATGAAAAATGAGCTTGGGCTCAAGCCATTGAGGTTCCAAAAAGCACACGATCCTACACCGCAACAGAAAAAAGTTAGAGTCGAAAGAGCGAAGAAGTTGCTACGCTTGCACGAAAGTGGTGAGTTGCCGAATTTGGTTTTTTCCGATGAGTCGCCATTTGTTATCGAGCAATATGTCAACAAACAAATTGACCGAGTTTACTTGCCAGAGAGGTCCTTCGAAAATTTACACCTTCGGACGGCCACCAGAAAGCAGGCAGCACCGATGGTGATGGTTTGGGCCGCCATAACCGCCGATGGTCGCTCTCCGCTCGTATTTTTGGACCGCGGCGTCAAAATGAATGCGATCGTATACCGTGAAACTGTCTTAGAGGCAGTATTGAAGCCTTGGACAAACATTCATTTCGGTCGGAGACCGTGGACATTTCAACAAGTCTCGGCACCATTTCACAAAACGCGCGTCAACCAAGATTGGTTACAAAACAATGTTCCACACTTCGTTTCTTCGACAAAATGGATTGCAAATTTTCTCCGGATGCAAATCCGTTGGATTTCTCTGTCTGGGGTATTTTAAAGGCGAAGGTTGGCACTAAAAAATACCAAAGTTTGGACCATCTCAAACAAACACTTTGCCGGGAATGGGCCAAAATACCGCAGAGATACTTGCGTGCAGCGTGCGATGTTTTCTTCGGCCATTATTCGCGCCAAAGGTGGACATATTGAAAATTACTGATACGATTTGAAAATTGATGTATTTTCCAACATTTTTTGCTTTCTCACAATAAAATTTATCAAAAAATAAAAAAATTATAGCATTTTAAAAAGTTGGAGTTAGAGTCATTCACCCTGTATACCACCTTGATCAAAGAGTTCCCGGGGAACACCACCGTGTGGCGCTCCCATTGTTCCGATTTGAGTTCTGTTTTTTTTTTGTTAAGTTGGTAAATCTGCTGTTGATATTTCTTCTAAATCTTAACCTCATAGCTTGATATTTGCAAAAGTTACGTAGCCAAGAGTACATCTACGAGTATCTCTGTGTGTGTTGGCGATTTTTTACAATTTCAGAAATGGATTTAAATTTGCAACAACGAACTTGTATTAAATTTTGCGTAAAAATCAGATTTACTGGTGCGCGAACGTTGGAAATGTTGGAAAAGTGTTTCGGCAACGATTCTCTAAAAAAAACGGCCGTTTACCAGTGGCACGAGCGGTTCAAAATTGGTCATGCGTCAATCGAAGATGGTGAACGCAATGGCAGACCATCGAAAATCGACGAAAACATTGATGAAGAAAAGAAATATTGGTCAATAACAGCAAATTAAATATCAGAGAGATGGCGGAGGACTTGAACATTGCCTATGGATCCGTCCAAGACATTTTGGTTAATGATTTGGGTTTTCGTCGTGTAGCAGCAAAGTCGGTGCCAAAAGACCTCAATTTCATGCAAAAAAGAGACCGTGTTGACGTCGCAAAAGAGATGATTTACGAGGCTGAATCCAATCCCACATTCATCAAAAGGATCATTACTGGAGACGAGACGTGGATTTATGAGTACGACACTCAATCCAGACATCAGGCAAGTGAATGGCGTTCACTAAATGAGCCGAGACCAAAAAAAACCACGTCGTTTTCGGTCAAAAAAGAAGGCAATGCTCACGGTTTTCATGGATTACAACGGTGTAGTGCATCATGAATTTTTACCAGAAGGCCAGACAGTAAACAAAGAGTATTATTTGGGCGTTATGAGACGTTTGCGTGAAGCAATTCGCCGAAAGAGATCAGAATTATGGGCAGAAAACTCGTGGATTTTGCACCGTTATCATGGTCGTTATCACCGTCGCACAGTGCCATCATTATTCCGGGAACTTTTTGATCACAACTTTATAAGAAAATAGTAACAGATGCTGTGCAAAACCTAAGCAACTTTTTTAATATTTGGTGTAATATCCCTTATTTTGAATAACTTCGGCGCAACGACGACGCATAGAAGCAATTAGCTTTGAAATTGTAGCCTGGGATATATTTTCCCAATCATTTTTCAAAGCATTGTACAGCTCTATCGTGTTGGAAAAACGTTGTCCAGCTACCCGGCTTTTCAGAATGCCAAACAGGTTTTCGATGGGATTAAAGTCGGGTGATTGGGCCGACCAATCAAGGGCTTATCCTTTGTCCACCCCTTTAAAAACTCCGATGTGTGTTTCGGATCGTTATCCTGTTAAAACATCCAACGAAGTGGCATTTCCCACTGTGCATGTGGCAGCTTTTCTTGATTCTAGAATCGATTTGTATTTGAATCGGTCCATAATTCCTTCAGTTTCGTGGAATGGACATACACCTCCTGCCGAAAAACACGTCCATACCATCAAACTATCACCACCATGCTTAACAGTGGGTATGCAGAATGTAGGCTTAAGTCGTTGGCCTTTACAATGTCTGACATGACACATCCCGTCAGAATTAAATAAATTAAACTTAGAATTATCGCTGAAAACAACTGTTTTCCATTTTTCAGGCGCTCAGTGTTAATGTTTTCTTGCAAAATTTAGCCTAATATGAAAAGAGTTAAGTTTGAATTATGTTTAATTGATTTAATTGCACAACCTGTTCTTAAAATACCTTTTTGTGAGCATCGGTTTCTTGCGCGGCCTATAGCTTTGAAGATTATTCTCAATAGCACGTCTACTCAACGTGCTAGCATCAATATTTAAATTTAGTAATTTTCAATTTCATTTGAACTTATAAATAGGCCCCCGCCCAATTACCAAGGCTTTGACCATTAATGACGTTGTCTAATAAAAAGCGGGGGCAGAGCATATTACTGGTCTTATCGTAAACATCTTCAGATGACGCCTCTGAAGGTTGCTATGATTTGACCAGTTACAAGTTGCCGGTCATAGGTTTGTTGGCGGCAAGACCACCGGTAGTCCCTACCAGGACTTAAATCACGGTACCATGGGAGTCAGGAGCCCCCCGGATTTCGGTCCGGGCCTGACTTGTTGAGATAGGCCCCCTTGTGGTAGCGTCATGGTGGCTGTGGTTTAAGCCCAAATCGCGGCAAGGGTCTTCCTTGGTTTGACCCATTGTAGTGTTGCAAATAAGTACTGGGTGCTGTGACCCTAAGAGCAGTAAGAGGTTTTAGATCGGCCTCGACTCATACCAAGGGTGAAACTTGTGCCTCCAACACAGTTCCGAATTGGTATCAAAGTATTGGCGGAGAGCGATAGCAAGGCGTATTCTTGCTGACATGGATGTATGGGCATCCCGTAAACATAAGTCTACATGACAAGCGGTTTACGTTAAAAACCAGAGACTAATGAACTTATAAATGGTTGTTTTTTAATTACACCACAAATGTTTCTATCTGTTCGACTTGTTGTCTTACGCGGCCTATCACCGAAATTTAAATTTTCAACGACTCCAGTTGCATGATATGTTTTAAATAATGGATTTACTCCTTTTATATCTTATACGGGTGGCCGTGGTGTAGTGGTACTAGCTATCGCTTCTCACTCGGAAGGTCAAGGTTCGAATCCTAGCCACAGCAAGTTTTCATTTGTGTAATTGGAACTCAGTCAGAAAAATCTGCGTGTGAAGGCATAACACTGAGATGTAGATTTGGCTGTTGTAGGGTTTTCAAGCACAAATCAACCGTTAAAATTCACAACCAGAATCATTCCGAGTGAAGAAAATCTCTCCGCCCTATTCGGACCCCCACCAGAGGAGAGCCAATATCGAAACCAAACACACCTAAGTTTCAAACCATTACATCACAAACCTTCCTTTCTCCTCCTTCTATCTTTCCGCCCGCGCCGGGGCAACAGTAAAAGGGTATCATAACTCCCTTAGGCGCGCGTAAATTATACAAAAAAAAAAAAATAAAAAATCTTTTAGCTATTGTCTGAGAGTCTCCAGACTTAAATTCTTTAATAATCTTTAGTTTAAAACAGGTGGAGTGTATGTATTTGTCGCGACATTATTAAATCTCATCAATTACGCATCCAAGTTAATAGAAAGCTGATCAAAGACAATGCGGCAAGATCAAAGATAAAGAGCTTATAACATTTTATGTGTGACCTAGCTGGAAAAGTACTGTTAGCTCTTTCCTTTTTACATTGGATTACAAAGTTGCTTAGGTTTTACACAGCTAAATTTGGCTTTTTTTTTATTTTCGTGTTTTTTTTAATTTTGAAGTACTGATATTTTCTCAAAAAGTTATAAATTTCAAAATGTACTCTCATATATGTACATCATTCCATATTCATTTCTTTTTATTTAGTGTAGCAGAAAGTTTAAAAAATTTACTGTGAAATATCGATTTCAGATGGTTGCTTAGGTTTTGTACAATACTGTACCAACCTATAAATTTACCCCAAGTGTTGCTGTAGGGAATTTGTCCCAAGCGCTTTTAAATGAGGTAAACGAAAAAGGTAAAGTGGAATTTATTCGTGAGGATGAGTGTTGCAATTGAACCTCTGGGGAAACGGAGAAATGTTTGAATACCCCTGTAGCTACCTTAAGAGCTTGATGCAATAAAATGGGGATGGCGTGTTAACTTCTATAAATGGAGCCCTGAGGTGTTGGAATATTACATCATAAGCTATCGAGGTGTTTATTTGATCCGTCAAGCTCACCCTATCACACAATTATTTTGCCAAAATATTCAGCTGTTGAGTAGTACTGACAATATGTTACAACTCTGAAGTTTAAATTCATACAATGACTGCTTGGTGGTCATTAGGTTTCCTAATGATAAGTACAAAAGGGCTTACCATTCCAATCTGATTTAAAATAAAGCCGTGTGAGGACCTTTAAGGTATTTGTGGAGCGGTATTGCTGTAACTGCGGCTTGAATACACCTGCAGTGATGTACTGTAGTTAAAATTCACTGCTGAGGGCGGAATCATTACTAAATTTAAAATTTTGTTTTGTTTTTTGCTTATAGCTAGGTGAAAATCGTTGAAAGACTTTGCTATAATGTGGGACTTAAATCACCCACTAAAAACACCCAGGAAAGGCATGATGTTACCATCCTTCCAGCAATCGCCCCCAGTCATCAGACTAATCAGCAATTTTGTTCTAGTATATGCTTATGTACTTATGTACTGTTTTGAGGAACTAACTTTGGTTTGTTACCTTTTGTTTTTTAATTCATTATCACTTTGTTAGTGTGATTATGTTGTCACATACATACCACATACCAAAGTTCCCGGAATTTATTCAGAAAATTAAAAATACAAGTTTATTCATCTAAATCTATATTGTCCCCTTCAAAGTAATCCCCATCGACTGCAACACACTTAAGCCAGCGCTTGATCCAATCCTCGAAACATTTTTTATTTTCGGTTTTCGGTACGTCCATCAGTGCTTCCTGCGATTTTTCCATTACCTCCTCTCGGCTGCTGAAACGCGTTCCCCGTACTGGTTTTTTAACTCGATTGAACAGAAAGAAGTCACAGGGAGCCAAATCAGGTGAATTCGGTGGCTGTTGGATGGTATTTGTTGCATTTTTCGTCAAAAAATTGCGAATAATGATGGCACTGTGCGATGGTATGTTATCATGGTGTAAAATCCACGAGTTTTCTGCCCACACTTCTGGTCTCTTCCAGCGAAATGCTTCACGCAAACGTCTCATAACGCCCAAATAATACTCTTTGTTTACTGTCTGGCCTTCTGGTAAAAATTCATGATACACTACACCGTTATAATCCATGAAAACCGTGAGCATTGCCTTCTTTTTTGACCGAAAACGTGTTTTTTTTGGTTTCATCTCATTTGGTGAACGCCATTTACTTGCCTGATGTCTGGATTGCGTGTCGTACTCATAAACCCACCCCCAAATCTCGTCTCCAGTAATGATCCTTTTGATGAATGTGGGATCGGATTCAGCCTCACAAATCATCTCTTTTGCGACGTCAACACGGCTGTTTTTTGCATGAAATTGGCACCAACTTTGCTGCTACACGACGGAAACCCAAATCATTAACCAAAATATCTTGGACGGATCCATAGGCAATGTTCAAGTCCTCCGCTATTTCTCTGATGGTTAATTTGCGGTTATTGACCAACATTTCTTTTTCTTCATCAATGTTTTCGTCAGTTTTCGATGGTCTGCCATTGCGTTCACCATCTTCGATTGACTCACGACCAATTTTGAACCGCTCGTGCCACTGGTAAACGACCGTTTTCTTTAGAGAAACGCTGTCGAAACACTTTTCCAACATTTTCAACGTTCGCGCAAAATTTAATACAAGTTCGTTGTTGCAAATTTAAATCCATTTCTGAAATTGTAAAAAATCGGCAACACACACAGAGATAGATGTACTCTTGGCTACGTAACTTTTGCAAATATCAAGCTACGATGCTAAGATTTAAAGGAAATGTCAACAACAGATTTACCAACTTAATAAAAAAAACAGGACTTAAATCGGAACAGTGGGAGCTCCACACGGTGTTTATTCAGGAAATCAAGGTGGTATACACCCTGAATGACTCGAACTGCAACCAACTTCAGACTGCTATAATTTCCAAACCTTTCATGACAGTGAGCTCAAATTTTAACACATTACAGATAATTTTATTATTTACAAGAATTTTAAACGATTTGCGTCTCAGTTGTGTTGAAAAGTTTTTATCCGCGATAGAATTCAAACGTGATAGTGTGATTGCTTTATATTTGGCTGGAAAACCACAAGTAGCTATCGTTAGAACCCTTCAGCACCTCAACGTAAATAAATCATTTGTGTCTCGAACCACAGCTCGTTACCGTGATACTGGCAGCGTAGCAAAAGATAGTCATAAAAAAAACAGCAACATCGGCACAAATGGTTCGGAAAGTGAAGGCTCGAATTGAACGAAATCCGCGTCGAAGTGGAAGAAAAATGGCTCGTGAGCTCAATATATCGTTGGAACGGATGCAACACATACTGAAAAATGAGCTTGGACTCAAGCCATTGAACTTCCAAAAAGCACACAATCTTACACCGCAACAGAAAAAAGTTAGAGTCGAAAGAGGGAAGGAATTGCTACGCTTGCACGAAAGTGATGAGTTGCCGAATTTGGTTTTTTCCGATGAGTCGCCATTTGTTATCGAGCAATATGTCAACAATTAAAATGACCGAGTTTACTTGCCAGAGAGGTCCTTCGAAAATTTACACCTTCGGACGGCCACCAGAAAGCAGGCAGCACCGATGGTGATGGTTTGGGCCGCCATAAACGCCGACGGTCGCTCTCCGTTCGTATTTTTGGACCGTGGCGTGAAAATTATGTAATGCGATCGTATACCGTGAAACTGTCTTAGAGGCAGTATTGAAGCCTTGGACAAACAATCATTTCGGTCGGAGACCGTGGACATTTCAACAAGTCTCGGCACCATTTCACAAAACGCGCGTCAACCAAGATTGGTTACAAAACAATGTTCCACACTTAATTTCTTCGACACATTGGATTCCAAATTTTCTCCGGATGCAAATCCGTTGGATTTCTCTGTCTGGGGTATTTTGAAGGCGAAGGTTCGCACTAAAAAATACCAAACTTTGGACCACCTCAAACGAGTACTTCGCCGGGAATGGGCCAAAATACCGCAGAGCCACTTGCGTGCAGCGTGCGATGCTTTCTTCGGCCGTCTCAAGGCCATTATTCGCGCCAAAGGTGGACATATTGAAGACCACTGATACGGTTTGAAAATTGATATATTTTCCAACATTTTCTGCTTTGGCACAATAAAATTTATCAAAAAATAAAAAAAAATATAGAATTTTAAAAAGTTGGAGTTAGAGTCATTCACCCTGTATATATCTTAGGTAAAAAGTATTTAACTAGTTCCAAAGGTTTTACTCTACGTAATCTTCTAACTAAATTGTTATTATTAATTAGTTGAGCTACTTCTAAATTAGCATGATTGCTCGTCCTCTACCCTAAGTAGATCAGCGTTAAGTATGTACCACGGCGCATTAACAATATTGCGTAATACTTTGTTTTGAAAGCATTGTATCTTCAAATCTTCAAAGATTTGTCTTACTTGTGCATCCCCATAACTGGAGGCCGTATGTCTAAATTGGTTTTAATATTTGCTTGTAGAGAAGCAGTTTATTGTAAATTGAGAGGCATGAATACCTCCCTATGAGCCAATACATTTTATTATATCTTATACTCGTATTTAGCTCATCACGTTTTTTCCTGACATAAGTTTTTCAGCGCATCTTCGCGTCCGAAGTCAAGCCTAAGTATTTAGCTGAGTTCGAATGCAGAACTACTTTTTATTTATGTACACAGGTATGTGTTGTACGTTTTTATTTGTGAAGTTAACATGAATCGACTTCAGTTCATTTAATTTTATTTTCCATTTTTTGGTCCAATTAAATACCATATCATTCACTGTCCTTTGCAGTTTTTCGGTAACTTCCTGTACGGTTTTTCCTACTGCAAGTACAGCAGTATCGTCTGCAAAAGTGGCAACAGTAGTTTCGTCATTTTGTGGTAGGTCGTTCGTGTATAGGAGGAACAGTAAGGGTCCCAACATACTACCTTGTGGTACTTCAACTTTGATGTGTTTGAATGCGGAGTACTCAACTTCTTGCTTAATTCTAAATAATTCTAAATAACCATTTCATATATACGACTCTAGTATTTCATAGTACTCTTTTGGAAGATATTTTTGCAGCTTAAGGACTAATCCTTTGTGCCAGACTTTATCAAAAGCCTGTGTTACATCAAGGAAGATGGTAGAGCATATTTGCTTTTCTTCTAAAGCCTTTTCCATTATATCAGTTATTCTGTGGATCTGATCTGAGTATTTATTTCTGAATCAAAACTGATGGTTTGGGGTCAGTGTCTTTTCTTTTAGAATCGGATTGAGTTGTTTTAGAAGGATTGGCAGCAATGGTATCGGCCGATATGACGTTACTTCACTTAGCACTTTGCCCGGCTTAGGTACCATAATAACTTCCGCGACCTTCCATATACGTGGAACATACCTTAGTCTGAACGCTGTATTTGTTATCTGTGCAATTTTTTTTATACCTTTTTTAGGCAGTTTTTTCAGAATTTTACCCGTTATTAGATCAAATCCCGGGGCCTTTTTTTTGATTGATCTTTTCTTTTATTTCTCTGGCTATTTCCCTAGAGGTTACTGCTGGAATCGATTTCTCGTCCTCGCACATTTCTTCCGTTTGTTGGGAGTTATCATTATCGTCGTATGGCTTAAAGGCGTTTTCAAGATGGTCCGCAAATAGATCCGCCTTTCGTTTGTTTGTTTTAGTCCATTTACCACTGCTGTTTTTCAATGGCGGAATGTATGCCGTTGGTCTTTTCATTTTTATTGTAGCCTTCCACAGTGAGTATTCTGTACTAGCCTCGTTTGTCAGATTTGTAAGGTATCTTTCCACGGATGCATTTTAAATTCTGCTATCCTTTTTCTGAGCTTATTGTTTAAGCTATTAAGTCTACTTTTATCACTTGGAGTTCTTGACAGTTGCCATCGTTTGCGAGCTCGTCTCTTTTCAGATATAATGTCACAAACTTCTTTGGGATACACGTTTCTTTTTACTTTGCAATTCAATTCGGGCGTTGCAGCCCATCCAGCCTTTTGTATAGGTAGGGTGAAGGACTGTACTTCACTTTCTATTTGCTCTATTGTGGATAGTTCGATGCGTTCATCTATTAAATATCTGAAATATATCCAGTCAGTTGAATGGTAGTTAACATTGATTTTTTTAAATAATTCAAGAAGTTCTCTTCCCCTTGTATTTGTTAATGTTGATCCCCAAGATTTATTCTTAGCGTTGAAATCTCCACTTATAATGAATTTATTTCCGAATTTACGGAAGAGGCTTTCAAAATTGTTTAGTTCCAGCCTGTAGCTTGGAGAACAATATGCCGCTGCTATCGTTATCTGCCGCTGCTCGTTTTTATGTTTACGGATTTGACTTATATTTCACACGACTGGTATTCTTCATCTTCATCGTGGCTAACTCCTTTCTTAAGTAATTCCTCTTGCTGTATTGTGAGGATGTGGGGTATGATATGTCTTGTATCTGCGGAGTTTGTATTTTGTTCCAATTTAAAATGTGTCTCGGAGACTAGACATACTCGTATATCAATTTTGTTTATATCGGAAGTCGCTTGCAATTCGTCTTTACGATTCTCGAGGCTATTGGCATTCCATAATAAAATTTGTCTGGTTTTAGCCATTATTTCTTTTAGGTACAGTTCTTTTATTACTAATTTGTTTTTCAAGGAAACATATTCTTCCCAGAATTTTCTTACTATTATTTTCAATATCTTCTATTCTGTTAAGAATTCTTTGCATGATATCCTCCATAACACTGCTGGGAGGCTTAGGGCTTCCGACTGGTTTTACAACAGTTTTCGAAGCAACTTGTGCATATGGACCGGTTACGAAGCTTAAGTTTTCATTTCCGTTTAAGGGTAGATTTCCTTTAGATCTATCCAACTTTTTATTCATTTGGGGCTTAGAGTTCGCTCTCAAGTCTTTTTGTTTCGTTTTTCTCCGTTTTTGGTTGCCCCTTTTTGACCAGGCTTTTGCATTTTCTTTTGCTTGTTGTCTTTTACCTACTGTAGCGCTTTTGCTACTACACACCCTCAGTAGTTAGCTGGGTATCTTTCGCTACCATTGGTGCATTTAGGGGCTGCATTTTTTTCCCTTATGCAGTTTTTTGTATGGTGGTCTCCTGCACATTTAGCGCATTTCGGGTTTGAGCTGCAGTATTTGTGAATGTGACCATGCTTTTGACAGTTCTTACATTGAGGAACTAGCTTTGATTTCCGCAAAGGATGAATTTGTAATTTCATCTTTAGGATATCTTTAATTTCGTCAATTTTCTTGATGTCTTCATCTTGCTCAAAAGTAAGCATGAACATTGGGAGCGGTGTTTTACTCTTGTGCTTAAGCATGTTGACAACTTCAAGTATTTTGAAGTTTTTCTTCTTTAGGTCATTCGCACTGCGTACAGATGTGCATGAGTTGTGTAGTTTCTTTGCAACAACATTTATTTGTCTTGTTTGTTTATTTTCCAACGAATACCATTGAACTTTTTTCTAGTTTACCATTTTTGTCAAATCTCTGTAGGATTCTTCGTTATCCACATTAATTTTAACATCATTACTATTTAGGAGAGCTGTATTAGCTTTTATTTTATTTTCCTCTAGAATATTCAATAAGCCTTCGTACTTTGTAATACAGAGCACTATAATTGGAGGAGGCTCTACTGGCTTGAGTGGTTTGGTTTCTTTATCTCTCATCTTTTCTGGGCTTTTCTGGGTCACTTTTGGTGGTGAAAGCTCCGGAGACATACTCACTTTTTCTTTTTTTGTTCCTTTTTGTCATACTAAAGGGTGGTTCTGTATCTCTTTGTAGTTCTTCTTCATCCGTAGAGTGCACTACAGTTTTAAGTATCTGCTCTTTTTTATTGTTACTATTGGCCTGTTCTTAAAGCAGTTGCAGTTCAAGCTTTAATTTATCAATTTCGCTTGCCAGTTTTTCACTGAGTTGCTTAAAATTGTCTCTTTCTTCACAGGCTTTTTTGTAATAACCTTCCTCTTGTTGGTTGGGATGGTGGTGTTCTTACCAATTTACGACTCTTTATAAAAGGGTCATCTTTTAGCAATAAATGGTTCCCCCAGAATTCATGGAACCGGCCTCCGAAGAGGGTGGATTTATCAGTTTACCTGGCGTAGCAGGTAGTTATATTATTAGTTTTGTTCATTGTATATTTTCATTTTTGGTTCAAAAAGTTTAAAAATTTGGATTTAGTCGCCTCTTACGACAAGCATGCCTACCTTGGGTAAATTCTAACCCCCTACCCGAAGGGGTAAAAAAATATACGCACTCTTACATAGATATGGCTGAATTTCCTTGATACAGCGCTCAATTTACTCCTTCAAAGCGTGGGTAGTCGGGTAGTTTGCATAAACCTTAGACTTCAAAAAATCCCAAAGAAAAAAGTTCAACGGCGTTAAATCGCATGATCTGGGCGGCTAATTCTGATGAAATGACTCATGCAGTAATTGAATTGTTACTTGAACTGTGTGACATGTGGCACTATCTGATTGAAACCACATGTCATCCACACCCATATCTTGCAATTTAGGTACAAAAACCTGGATTACCACGACGCGATAGCGAACACCATTAACTGTTATTGCCTGAAAAGTCGAATTTTCAAAGAATAATAGTGCGATGATGCATCCAGCCCGAAATCATTTGTTTCTCAACATTCACTCGTGGATTTTCTAAACCCTAAGTTCGGCAGTTTTAACGATTAACAAAGCCATCTAGTTGAAAGTGAAGCTCATGAGGCACTGAAGATTTGAATCGCGAACTGTAGCTGCCAAACATCCATTATTTTTAAAACATTGCTCAACAATGAAAAAACGTTGTTCTTTCGTATAGCTCTCCATTTTTAATAACTCTTAACTATCCTCAAGAAAGGAGACTGCCTGAACTGCGCCAACTAAGGAGGCATCAGTCTTTTTAACATCGCGCACAAAATCCTTTCGGCCCTACTGTATGAACGCTTTAACCCTTTCGTTAACAACCTGATTGGTCAATATCAGTGTGGCTTCAGGCCAGGAAAGCCCAAATATTCAGACTATGGCATATCTTGGAAAAAAACCCATGAGCTCCAAATTGATACACACCGCATATTCGTCGATTTTAAGGCTGCGTTTGAAAACATGTATATAGACGATCTATTCAGAGCAATGTCTACTTTTGGCAAACTCATTCGTTTATGCTGAATGACGATGGAGAATGTACGCTGCTTCATCAAGGTCGGCAAATGCGATTTCTTTAACATCATTTATAAAACAATAGTGGAAAACTGACGCCCCAACACAAGAAGCACAATCTTTCATCGCATATTTCGATGATATTGACATAATCGGGAGAAAGCGTAATGTCATTGGCGCTTTCGCGAGTATTGACACGAAACCGGTACAAGTATATGCTGTCAACGAGAAAGGACGCCAAGTTAAGGACTTTGCCTACCCGAGCTGCGCTATTAATTTAAAAACTACACCAACGTTGAAATCGAACGAAGAATAACTTTTATCAATCGCTGATTCTTTGAGCTAAGAAACCAATTGACTAGCAAAGCATTCTTCCCAACAATGAAAGTGAACCTACATAAGGCCTTAATAATTCCAGTCCTACTCTATAGCGCAGAGGCATGGACTTTATCAAAAATAGATGAGGGTGCTCTTGGCTGCTTTGAGAGGAAAATTCTTTGGGTGAAATTCGTTCCCGTCTGCATAGACGATGAGTGGAGGAGAAGATACGACGACGAACTGTACGGGCTGTACACCTATTCAACGACTAAGGTGGATGGGGCATGTAGGGTGGATGGACACCAATGCTCCGGTCCAAAAAGTTTTCGAATCCGTCGCCGAGGGACAGTAGTAGTAGTAAGGACTGAAACGAATAAAATCTGTAAATTTTAATATGGGCTATACTTCCAATGCGTAAAAATTGCAATCCCATTTTGTACCCAAATTAGCCTGTATATTCTCTAGTTTCAGTTTGTTATTGATTTTAGTTCGGTGCGGTTTAAAATATTTATAAAATACGAGTCAAGAGGAACGCCGTAAAAAGATCATCGACAAATGGCTCGAAAATACTTCGCGTCCAAACCATTTCATCCCAAAAAATTTAAACATAGCACGCAGTACAGTGCATTCTGTTATTAAACGATATTTGGAGATGTTAAGCGAACATAGAAAAGTGGAGCTAAATGTGGAGCACATGATACAAATTTGGACAGGAAATGGGTACCATCGTAAAAATCCAGATTATGTCATCCAGAGATGTTGCTCGGGAATGTAATACCAACCAAACAACGGTATAAAAATAAAAAATACCAAAAGTCACTGAAAAGCAAAAAAAGTCATAAAAACACGAGCCCGAAAGCTATACGAGTTGATCGGCAACAAGAAAGCGTGCTTGGTTTTGGATGACGAAACTTATGTGTACATTAACGAGTGCCTAAAAAAACGGTTGATTCCTTTCTTAAACAAACATGAGGGTTCAACATTATTTTGGCCAGATTTAGTTTCAGCTCACTATGCTCATGTGACGTTGAGCTTTCTTGTTGCTAAAACTGTCGACTTTGTCACAAAATACATGAATCCACCCAATGTTCCACAGTGCCGTACCATTGAAAGGTATTGGGCTTTGGTCAAAGCTAAATTGAGGAAAAGTGAGCAGTGTGCAAAGGACGTAAAAGATTTTAGTGCTAAATGGAAAAGAGCGTCCAGAAAGATCACGGATGTAACTGTCACCAACCTTATGAAGGACATTGAAAAAGAAGTTGAGGAAAGAATGGGAACCCAAATAATTTTTGTTATTTTTTGTAATTGTGAATGAATTAAAAAAAAAAACCGAGTTTTAAAGCAAATAAAAAAAATTTACATGAATTATGAAAATATTTTTTTTTATTTTGAAATTTCCAAATTTTATTCGTTTCAGTCCTTAGTAGTAGTAGTAGAGGAAACCCGCGACTTAGCTGACGCACACAAGTTGTAGGGAACCTCAATCAACTTAGCGTGCAAGACTAGAGGCAGCTAGCTCAAAATCAAGCTGGGTGGAGACGCTTGTTGGTTGAGGCCCAAGCTCAACCTTAAGTATTGTAAGTAAGTAAGTCAGCTGTCGTGCTGTTTTTTTCTTCGTTCGTAACGCTTTACCTGATGGCGCAAAATTCAAATCTTGCGTGAATTTTGGGACACCCTTTAGTTGTAGTTATTGCTTTGTTCGTTTGAGGAAAAGAATAAAAAGTTGTGAACTTGCCTATTACCTTTGGTTTTCGCTCCGTAATGAAGGGTCTTAATCAGTTATTGACTCAGCAAATTATCCCGAGGAATCGTCTACTCTAGACTTTATAAATGATGTTTTATTTCTGTCTTCGTTTCATTAATACTGGCAGGCCAATTGAATTGGTGTTGACTAGTGTTCACGTAGTCCCAGACCATTGATTTGAGGTTATCTCAAATGCGTTGGTAGCAACCAGAACGCCTTCACTATATGGTGTTCACATTACAGCCCATGTGAATACGCTTCGTAGCTACATGCAAATTAAGTAATTCGTTGTCTACTTTGCTATAGGTCTAACTTTACATAAAAACGGAAAACACATGGTGCAGTCTTTTAATCACTTCGATTGGAAACAAAAGAAGCCACTATACGCAAAAATGACACGACTACTCGTAACAATACTATTGTGAGAGCGACTAGGCCTTAATCCACCTTGTACAAATCTTCTTAGCGTGTCTGCTGAATAGGGACTCTTGTTGTCTTTTTTTATAACAAAAATTGTTTCAGAGTCAACAATGTTAATAACTAAATAAAGTGACAGTGTAAAAACAACAAAATGATAGATAGCCTCTTATGTCGTGCTTAGGATGTGCACATATGTTTAAACAGCCGGAAAATACTGTCAAAGGTTCCCATGTCATAACCATGAATTACAAAATGCAAACTTGCCGAGAAGAGGGAATCCTAAGAGAATCAAATGGGTACGGTTTAAGAAGGAGCCTGACAAATTCATCAAAACTTTACCTAGGCAGAGGATAAGGGAAATTCAAAGTCCTTCGTCAACGCAACTTCTGACTATTTGTACATATTACTCAGGTCTATAGCATGTAGAAAATACATTTAATTTATCTAGGTGTAAACGGATCGCGCTTAAACGCAAGCAATCTTAAACATCATTAATAGAATAGGATGTGAGTAAACTTATGTCTATCTTCAAAATGGAAATTAACTATCATGCATGTAAAGATCAGATAAGGGCAATGACGTCCGTCTACTGCAACGCTGAGCTAGGGGGTATAGCACTACGCTTTCTAGAAAGCTAAAGAATACAATCTCTAAAAGGGGGTTGGAAGGCCGAACTCGATGGGTGGTGCCACTATGAGCTGAAGATCGTCTTCTACCATTCTACTAAAGACTGAGAAATTCAATGAAAATAAACATATTGTACAAGTACAAGGTATACAACGGACTAATTTTTTTTTTTTGCTGCTCCATTTCATCAGGAAAAAAGTTAGATATGTTCGCCGTAATTTTATATACAGGAAATAGCTTTTATTATGCCGCCTTGTTAAAGGTTGACATTTAAGAAAAGACTAGACAATTTTCTGGTAGTTAAAGTTATTTTTAACTTTATTCTAACGCATTTTATTTAAATACGGAATACATTGCCTCTAACAACCATTGTTTAACAAGGTCAATTTGCAAAACTGATAGGCCTTTTTTATACCAAATAAGGCCAAAGAAATAGGCACACCTCTTTTTTAAAAATGAAAGGTTTTTTAAACTACACCATATGTGTGTGTATTATACATCAGATTTACTTTCTCAATTCAAATTATAAGTCACACTTTGACAAAAATCGATAGGCGCTCCTATGTTAATTTAACTGGTTTTACCATTAAACAAGCCTTGTCCTTGATTAGCAGCTTGTTCTATTACAAGTTCATATAACTATTTAACCTTTCCATTTACTTTTTTTTTTTTTTGAAATGATCTAATTCCGCTCTGAATATCTCGTTTGGATTTGCTTACTACAATACACATCATGGACTAATGAAATACAGCAAAGATCTAAATTTATCTCCCTGATTTATATAACATACTGGATTTTATGTACGAATATTCGTGTCTACAGAAATATAATATTGTATTGTATGATATTGTAGATTGCTAAATTAACGTTGCCCTTTTCTTTAAAAATAATTGTATTATTATTGTAATGTTTTGCATTTAAACAAATTAGCCTTATAAATTTATTTCGGTTGACAGTTAAAAGGAAGCGAAACACTAATGACTACTGTCGTACATCCTTGCTCTACATTTTTCTTAATAAACTTGTTAAGTATTTTTTAATAAATTAATATTATTTTAGCGAAACCAACAAAATCTGCGGATGGATTAAATGCGGATACATATTGTATTTTGTACGCATACATATGAACAACTTAACCGGATAAGATTAACATTTGTTTACGAAACATTCGCAAGACCTTTATTTTATGTTGATGAGTTCCTTACGTATTTTACTAGGTTTATAGCGGAATACTACTTGCATATTAATTGATTTAAAATTTAAAACTGTTAATAAATTTGAAGAAATAACCAGTTGCCTGTGGATGATGCAGAGTATTCAATGGAATCGTTGATATACCATATACTATATATATGTATGTATATTAATTATTTATATTATATTTAACATTTAATTATTTTTTACGAAATTGTGGATTTTTTTATTATTTTTTTTTTCGTGTTTTTTCTCTGTTATTGATTTAAGACAAATTGCCGAGTTTTCGTCATATATAAAGTTTTTATTAACAATAATTAAACCAGCTTAAAGTGCAATATGAATAAATTTGTATTTTGACAACATCATCACGATTCTCACTGAAACAGGATTTTAGTTGTTTGCTTATAATCTATTGGAAGACGGAACTTTCTAGAGTTCACGTGTCAACCACATAGGTCAGTTATTTTTATTAAATGCTTAAACTTTCTTATTTACTTAGATGTCGCTACAGTTCGGGGTAGATCAGGGCCTCAGCTAACATGCTTTTCCAGCCAGAGTGGTCTTTTGCCAGCTGCTTTCATTGCGCACTCGAAGTTAGCTCAGATTCTCTTCCATTTGTATGCGCAACCTAAAATGATATCGTCCTCTCTGCCTTATCTCTCTGGCCTGGGTGCGTGTGTCCGTACCCTCAAGTTGACCTAAGCGGGGTTATCGGAGGTCGGCATCTCCGTACAGCGCGTACAGCCCGTACAGTTCGCTTTTGAAGCATCTCCTCCATTCGCTATTGTCCAGCTTCTGCGTTGTAAAGCAGGATTTATAATATCTTCTTAGTTACTCTTGAGAGACCTTTACTACTCAATTGCCTTCTAAGCCTAAAGAAACCGCGATTAGCAAAAGTGATTCTTCGCATGATTTCCGTACTGGTGTCGTTGTCGGATTAATAGCGTAGCCGAAGTAGATAAAGTCCCTTACTACCTCAAAGTTGTAGCTGCATATCGTCACGCTTGCCATAGATGTCAACTCTTTGTTGACAGCATATACATTACATCAATGTCATCTGCGTATGCGATGCAGCGGTCAGGAACGATGTTGAAAATAAATGGTCAGCATAGAAAGCTAGGCGATAGAGGTGGAACCTCCAGGAGCTGGATAAATATCAAGCTGTAACATAAGTATTGTGCATTTTTTTCAGGGGTTATTTTCCAATTGTCATCAAATTTACAAAATCAATTTAATGCTGAAACCGTTATTGGAATTAGTATTTGAGATATATTGCCCATTTAGTCTGCAAATTTCGTCGTGTTAACGTCATTGTAAGCATTTTTAAGTGAATTTTGAGGTGAATGTATCGGAAGAGCATATTCAGCATATTTTATTTTTTTTGTTCCGGAAAAAGCAGAAGTGAAGTCACTCACTTCAAGAGAAATCCAAAATGCGTATGTAAAGAGTGTTCTCAGCGAGCCCAAGTGTCGGCATTGGTTTGAAAGGTTTAGAAATGACAATTTTGACCTAAAGGATAAACTCCGTACAGGTAGGCCAGCTCCTGAAGTCCACCATCGAAATAAATCCCACTGTTATGGTAAGGGAACTCAACGTAGGCAATATGACTGTCCATCGACACATAACAAATACATATGGTAAAACATACACATATCCCTATCTCAAAATAATATGTCAGAATTTTGATCTGTTAGTGTGTAATCTAGAAGCGCTCTTACCCGATTTGATTTTTGTAAGTGAGATATGGATTTTTGACTGCGAAAAAGACGATTATCAAATTCCGGGTTATACTTTCTATGTTAACCCTAATGAAACGAATGCTGCAGTTGGAGTAGGAATTTTTGATAGTGATTCCCTGAATTCTGATGACTCTAAAGTAAATCTTCTTAATTTATTGAGCGCGGACGTAATTGAATTGTCTTGTAAGATATGCGATGATGTTTTTAAATTTTTTTGTGTATACAGGTTACACCTTTACAAAGTGTTTTTGAAAGAATTTTCAGTGCTCTTAAGAAACGAAAAAGTGGCTAATCTTATTTTCCTGGGTGATTTTAATATTGACTTGACTACCAGTACTACGTCTGATCTTTATCTTGCTATAATTGCTGAGCTAGACCATGCTCTTCTTTCATGAACGAAATAACTAGACCATTTTCAAGTACTTGCTTAGACCACGTTTTGGGTCGTTTTGCTAAAATACCCATCAACGAATGTGCAGATAATAATTTTGATCTCCGGATTACCGATCACTGCATGACTGGTATTCTGCTCAGTGCGTTAAAAAAAGCTAAGCATATTTCGTCGCCTAAGGTAACGAAAGTAAATTTCGACCTGCTAAATATTGAACTATTGGGTATATAACTTAATTCGTGCGGTTTTTTTTCAAAATTTATTTAAGAAAAACATGAAAATAGTATTATTCAAAGTGTTACCCATCTGAAACTATGACTTTTTTCCATCTTTCTGGCAATTTGTGGATCCCATCCCAAAAGAACTGCGCCGGCTTGGCAGCCAAGAATGAATCAAGCCAATTTTTGATATTCTGCTCTGATGTGAACCGTATTTCTGTGAGGGCGTTCTGCATCGACCGGAACAAATGGTGGTCAGAAGGGGCAAGGTCTGGGCTGTAAGGCGGGTGGGGTAAGACTTCCCATCCACTGTTTTCCAAATAGTTCTTAACCGGAATAGCAACGTGGGGCCGAGCGTTGTCATGATGGAAAATTATTGCCTCGTGTCTGGTCGCATATTCCGGGCGTTTTTCAGCCACTGCTCTCTTCAAACGGATTAATTGTGTTTGATAGCGTTGTCCATTGATGGTTTCACCCAGTTTTAGCAGCTCATAATACAGCACACCCATCTGATCCCACCAAATACAAAGCATTACCTTCGCGCCATGGATATTCGGCTTTGCCACTGATTTGGCTGGTTGGCCGGGTTTCACATATGATTTTTTTTGCTTGGGGTTGTCGTAATGTATCCATTTTTCATCACCAGTAACAATCCGATGCAAAAATGACTTCCTTTTGTGGCGTTCCAGCAGCCTTTCGGACATGCAAAACGGCCTTTCGACTTCTCTCGGCTTGAGTTCATGTGGAGCCCAATTTCCTTGCTTTTGAATATATCCAGCTGCTTTTAAACGTTTTGAAATATCGTACAAACCACTTTTGGCACGTTCGCTCAGCTAGCGCATGTTCACCATAAACTTCCACCAAAATACGATGACTTTCGGTAGCAGTTTTCTTCATATTAAAGTAATGAAGAAGAACTCCCCGCAAAAACACTTTTTCAGGCACAAAGTTCGACATATTTGAGTGAAAAAAATTATTGTTGTTTACGCTTCAAATAAATGACATATACTGAAATGACGTGCAATGACAGTAGCTTTCCAACACATGTTCCATCGCCATCTCTTAGCAAGTTATAGACCCAATATGTTCTGAAAGTTGGGAGGAAATTTATGAGGAAGGTAATGCTTCTAAGGCTTATGACCTGTTTTAAGCATTTCTTAAAAATTACATAAACAGTTTTACATATACTATTGTATGCAAAGAATCGGATGCAAGGTTAAAACCATGGATTACTTGTTCTCTCTTAAAAAGAATTAAGCTTAAAAATAAATTAGGAAAAAAGTGCTTCAAACATCCACTTAATATAGCGCTGAAAACTCCCTTTACGTTATTGTGTAAGGAAGTTAACTCGCGATAGATACTTTTACTCAAAAGTACGTAATGCACTTGGTAATCCTAGAAAGGAATGGAAGGCTATAAATATTATCATTAATGGCAACTCTCTTAATATCTCTAAATCTATAGGTCTATCCGATGATGGCGTTACTATTGATGATCCTACAACAGTATCAAACATATTTAATGAATTCTTTTCCTCGGTTGGTCTGATGTCTTCCTCCAGTGATTCTATTACAAATTGTAATGGCTGCGTTAGGTTCCATTTAGTCGACGACATTGCTAGGAATAATAGTTTCTTTTATGAAGAAATAACAGGCTTTGAACTCTATAGAACTATCTGTTCACTTAACAGCTCATGCTCTTGTGGAAATGATGGAATCTCTAATCATACTCTCAAGAACATAGCGCTTAATGTTGTTAGGCATATTAGCTTATATTTTTAACTTAAGTGTTTCGACCGGGGTGTTCCCTAATAAATTCAAATGTGCTAATGTGATTCCTCTTTACAAAAAAGGTTGTAAAAGTAACAAAAACAATTATAGGCCAATTTCTTTACTGTCGTCAGTCTCTAAAGTTTTTGAAAAAGCCTGCTGAGCTATCTGGCAAAAGTAAATTTTCTTAATCCTGCTCAGTTTGGTCTAGGGAAGGCCTTGTTACAGAAGGTGCGCTCTTGGAGTTTTCCTGTTTTATTAATAAAGCTCTGGATGATAAAAAATTTTGCGCTGGGCTTTTTGTAGACATAACCAAAGCTTTTGACATGGTCAACCACAGTATTCTACTAAATAAATTACACCATGTAGGATTTCGTGGTTTTATCTATAGCTGGTTTGAGTCCTACTTAAAGAATAGAACTCAAAAAGTCATAGTATGTAACTTTGCCAGCAGTTCAAAAACTATGAACTTAGGTGCGCCTCAGGGATCAGTCCTTGGTCTCATATTGTTCCTAATTTACATCAACTCTTTATTTAGCCAACCGTTCAAAGGGAAAGTGACAGCTTTCGCAGATGATCTTGGCATTGCATACCGCTCGGATAGTCCTCTGAACTTAAGCGCGAATATAAATTATGATATTATGAGACTGTGGTTTTCGGAACATAAACTAATTGTCAGCAATAAAACTAAATTAATGCACTTCAGTCTTCATATGCATCCATCCCTTAGCTTTGATATTGTCTTTCATGCAAACAATTGCGAAAGGAGAAATGTGTCAAATTATGTTTATACCGAGGAAGTCACTGGGACCATGTTGATTGATCAGGCATCTTGTAACGCACGCTGTTTTAGAATTGAAACAGTAAATGAATTTAAACATCTAGGCATTACTTTTGACAAAAACATGAGTTGGTCAAAACATATTTCGATTCTTGATTCTTAAACAATATCTGCGATCTACAGTACGAAGCTTTTATCGTCTTAAAAAATTTTATGACAAAAAAACTTTAACAACAGCATATTGTGGAATTTTTCAATCAAAACTACAGTACGGTATAAGTTGTTGGGGTGGAGCTTACCAAACAAAGCTTGAATCATTGATAATTTTGCAGAAGTGCGCTATAAGAAAAGTATCTGGGGTCAATCGGTTAGCTTCTTCCATAGTCTTGTTCAGGTCATTGAAAATTCTGCCTCAAAAACATTTGTACTATTTCAAAGTTTTAAAAATTTTTTTTCATGAGACCTGGCTATTTACAGAGCCTTATTTGGAACACTCACAATTTGCGTAGAAATTCAATGAATGGTGTCGTTATTCCTCCTTTCCGAACTACTCTACTCAAAAACTTTTACTCCGTCGTATCGTGTAAATTATTCAATACACTTCCTATTAATATTCGGCGAATAAGATCCTTCTCTCAATTCTTAAATCGTGTAAGAATGTGGCTTCTTGACTTTGATCACAAAGAAATTAAGGTTTTGCTGCCCTATGTTGTCTAAATATGTACATCACCTTGCTCTTTTGTTAATGTATCAATATTTATTTTTATGCTATCTCTTTAAGTTATTTTCTTTTTCTCTCTCTTTTATTGTTTATGTATTGTAAATTTCAGAATAAATAAATTAAATTTATCTTCTTGTATAATGAATTGAACAGCCACCCTACACTTTAAAGTATTTTTTTTTATATAAAGTGTCATTATCACTATTTATTATTATATAAATACTAATGTCACTTCTTATTCTTAGTTTTAATATTATTATAATAAATTAAGTCAATGCAAAGTTTGTTAAACCAAGAATAATGAATAAAGAATAAATAAATAAAATAAATCTTCAGCAAATAATCGAAGCTTGCACTGCAATTCTGTGACGTCAAGTTGTCAAGAGCCATTTTCGAACCGAATCGTTACCGGAGATGAAAAATGGATTCTTTACAATAACATTAACCGTCGCCACCAGCGGCTTAGCCAAGAAGATAGACGGTTCCATCCAACGGATGGATTTCACCCGTTCATGGTATTACTGTATGTATGGTGGGAAGCTACATGCTTTTTGAGCTGTTACTTCGTAACCAGACCATCACCCCAGAAGTCTACTCTGAACAGCTGTATAGATTAAAGTCGGCATTAAAAGAGAAATTTCCAGGTCCGGTAAACCGACGACGGGGTGTTCTATTCCATTAGTATAATGCTCTCCCATACAGCTAGAACTATCTGCACTTACAATAGTTAGATGAATTCGGTTAGGAAAAAATGGTGTTTCCGCCTTATTCTCCGGATTTATTGTAATAATATAAAATACTTCTACTTGTTCCCAAATCTGCAACATTTCCTTGAAGGAAAGAATTTCTGATTTCGGGATGATGTCAAAGAGGCCACACAATTTTTTTAGTGACGGGACTAAGAAGTTACCTGAGTAGTTGAAAGAAGTGTTCTCTAATGAGATAAATTACATTGAAAATTTTTCCACTTGTTGCAAATTAATTAACATTAAGCAGACATTCAAAAATCGCGGAATTCTTATATAACAACCTGATAGTTAAAATGAGGTGAGGTGAGTACACCCTAGATTACCAAGTATTTAAAAAAAAAAAAAAACTCTTCTTTGAAATAAGAAGCCATTTTCCATTATTGAGGAATTTGCTAGGAAGTATTTTTCACTTCCTTATAACCTCAATAGCTTCGACACGCTGTATAAACTCAATAAATAACAAATGCTGCACGACTGATGACACGTGCTAGGGATGCTCAACAACATAGCTAATTCCTATGTAAATTCTCATGAGAATTCGTCATACAGCCATGACTTTATGAGTCTATACTGGGGTCTATAGTACGAATATGAGATGGAGCGTCGGTATCCCACGCGCGAGTTATGTATTTTGTCTAGCCCTTACAAATAAAATATAACTTATTTGAATAATGTCTTTTTACTTCAAGGTCTATCACACGACTAACTTGTTATCTTAAACTAAATTAGCATAATAACTAGAATATTGCAAAACAATATACATAGAATGAACAGTTGATAGTTAACGGTTAAGTCGCTGTTCTACATTGCTTACCTTCTTGGTGTAGACAAACAAAAGCCAAGAAAAATCAAGACAAATTTTGTTTTTAAGCTGAAGTGTTGAGGTTGAGGATGCTTTTGGTTGTTACCAAGTAACGCCCACGAAGGAGCACAACTGGTGGAAATAGTGATACAACGTAATGAAGTAACGATTTAGAAGTATTATCACACGATTTTGAATGCGATCCTGTGGGTGTAAAAGGGACTAAGGATTCGTTTAATCGGAGTTCGGAATTACTTCATTTCGCTTTTTCATTTATTCGGAGTTCGCAATCACTTCATGTCGCTTTTTCGTTTCATCGACGTTTGAAATTACCTTGTGCTTGCATTCTTCATTGTCATCCGGTATAGTCGAATGCCAAAATTCTGTGTAGCTCATCTGTATAGATGTTATCATACGCCCTCAAGGGATTTTGCGTACCCTTAAAATGGTTGCACACAGCGCCGGCGAAGGAAAGTTAGAATCACTCGAAAGAGACATTGGTCTGTGTACATTGGTCTTAAATGCTTGCTAGTTATATAGACCAGAAGCATTCCATAAGCAAGTTGTACGGCTTAAGAAAGAATTGTGATATTTCAAAATACGTCCGAAAGTAGACTTGAAGATAAACTGATGATCATTCAGACCTTGAAAGCAATGCAGCTGGTAATTTTAACGGAGCACTGATAGTGAAAATAGAATATCACAAGGTAACGCAGGGGACGTTAATTGACTATGAGTGTTGTCGCACGGTTTTGAATCCGTCTCCCTCTTCCAGAAGGTGAAGACAGGTTTTAGGTGCACCTGACCTGATGTGGGTATTGTACTCCGATTTTGGGTGGATGGATGTCCATCTATGCTTGTAAAACGACGGCCCTTTGAGGTTCTCTTTATTTTTTGAAATAGAAAAAAGTCACAAACAGCGGCGTATATGGCGGAAGGGGCATCGTTACAGTATTGTTTTTGGCCAAAAATTAGCCGCTGTTTTTGTTCAAATTTCAACAATTGAGCCAATCGATATACCAACATCATCAGCGGCTTCTCTGATTGCGATTCGGCGATCGTTCATAACCATTTCTTTCACTTTTTAAACGTTTTCATCAGTTGTTGATGTGCTGGGACATTCGTGGCGTTCGTCATCTTTAACGTTTTCACGGCCATCTTGGAAACGCTTATACCATTCGTAAACTCTCGTTTTGCTCATAGAAGACGCACCTTTGGCCTTTGTTAACATTTCACACATTTTGTTACACTTTATTTCATTTTTACGCAAAATTTGATACAGGCGAAAATCGCTCATAAGGGGTAGTGTGTATCGATTTGGAACTCCTGGGTTCTTTCCAAGATCAACCGTTTGTGAAAATTTGATCTAGGTGCCGGTCAGACTGCTTACGAAAGGTCTTAAACGTCTCCTCCCGTATTATGCATTATTAACTTCCTGATAGGGAGGTTCTTGCATTCACCTAGAAAAATGAAAATAAAGACGGTGTCATGTCTTTATGTTTTAAGGTGTTCATGTATAATGTTTTCAGACAGTTTTTATTCGGAGTTCAGATTTGCCAAGTGATATCGATCATTCCTCAATAGTTCTGTACCACGATTATGTTAGACTTTTCGGCCTGACTAAATGTGCTAATTCCTTTGCTCGAATACCATACTTGCACCGTATGGTGATGTCCAGTTCCCATTAGAAGCTATTTTTTCGAGATACAGTTCGGTCAAAAAACCCGCAGAAAAGCACGTCACATTTATTAACGAAGGTAAGTATGTATATGCAGCTTTGTATCCGAATTATGAAAGTTTCTCTTCCAGATTTTTGATAACATACCGAGCGCACCGTTTGTTTCCCCGATTCTGTTGTCCGCTTTCAGTTCGCCACTACCATTGGCCGAAACCATGTTTCCTAGATAAAGGAAGCTATCAATTTGTAGAATAATGTTGAGTTGAGGTTATGGCATTTAATAGGTTTAGTGCCCTTACTTTGTCAGCATTTATCTGTTTAAATGTTTTCTAATCCTATGCTAAGTTATTTTTGCTATTCATTTTGCCATTGCCGGAAGAACGCAAAACCCTCCCTAATTCTCACATTCCATCAGGTTGTAATTATCCCCGTATTTCACTGATCAGAAAAAAATTTATTTTCCCATGCATTCCTAAACCCTTTTAAGACGAAGATTAATTTAAGCACTCGTCAATTAAAAACACAATTTTCTTATATATTGTAATTATGAGTATTTCATTTATAATTTTGTTATATACTAATTAACTAATTCTACATACAATGTATATTTCATTTATGATTTCAAAACTTTGTGGCTATGTAAGGTATGGTATCGTTTGAAAAAATTGCTCGGATGAAGCCCAGTCTTCCTTGTACAAATCTTACAGGAGTAACTGGTTTCAGCATACAGAGCCAGGAGAGCTGCGCTTAGAACACATTAAGCAGTCTCTTGTTTCAACTCCTATCAGGTAGTGGAAATGAAACCGCTGCTCTATATCGCTACTTGATGTCCGACCGGGCTTTGACAGTGGTGCCCGAGTTCCATCAAGAGTTGCTGTCGAAATTGCTGGTGATTCATAGGCTTTTCACTGGTTTTTCTTGCGCATTCTTTATATGTATGTATAATCTAAATGAATTGGGTATAGATGATTCCAAACCCCAGAAGAATAGTTTTCGCCAACATTTCAATGTTTAGCGAATGAGACAATATGAAACAGTGTATTGATCTTGGATATCAACACCTCCCACATTATCATCGTAATCGAATATAACTGCTGGTCTTGTGACAAATTGACTATTTGAAGCTGCACTCGTAGTTATTTTTCTTCTCGTACGAGTCAATATGGCTGATGTATGTTTGGTGTCTAGCATTGTAATCAATCTTTTATGCCTCCAAGCTAAAATGAGTTTTTTCACTTACGATATTCTACGGTTGGGTTAATTTGGTGATAATTTGGGTTTTTCGATTTCTTGAGGAAGGAAGTCCTTTCTTGTTTATTATAATTGTCCCAGTCAGAAAACAGTTTTACTTCAAGAGTTCATCGGCAAACATCGTATTGGTGTAAAATCTCTCCGTGAGTATGTGATAACCGGAAGCTCCAAGAACGGAGTTTTGGTGATTGTTATATAAATGAAGAACTATCCCGCTTGTAAAACTTTAATCTGATCCAATAAGACTCAACGTTGTGATTTTCCCGTAGTAAGGAATAAAACTATAACAATAACTCGTTCGAGAATCTGCTAGAATATATATTCGAATGCCCCACTTTCTTGGCTTCTTCGGATTATATTTATATAAGGAAGGAAATTCTTCCTTTGAATCCGACTGTAGATTCATCAACACTTAGGTTTTCCTCGTGTATGAAATGCTCCATAAATTTTTTATTGAGGTGTAATAAGATATGTATCAATTTACGTGTACTTACCCTTATAATTACATTCGTTGTTGAAATAGTTTCCAAATCAAATTACCAACAACAAATCTGCCGAATCGATTACGCGAAAATATGTGGGCAAAAAATTGTATTCTTGAATGAAGTTTCTTTGACCAATAATCGTATATGCTGGGCATTCTAATAAGCCCCATATTTATAATGATATCGAGAAACGCCTTTATTTCACAATCTGTGACGTCCTTCCACTCATTCCAAATAGTACGTGATGATAATTCTCCTCGCGCTAAAATCTGGGACGCATATGCATTCGTTTCTGAAGCAATTTTTGTAATCAAGGAGTCTGTAAAAGATTGTTGAAAGAAGTGAATCGGTGAGGAGCAAGTTGAAGGAACAGTTGGCTCAGTCGGCTTTCCACCAGTCGAGAAAGCAATTTTGGAATTATATACGTAATTTGCCGCGTTTAACCATTAATCACATTGAGTCGGGAATGAAGTCCAGCTGCGAGAATTTTGATTCCGGGAACGAATATGAAAAGTAGAGAGTGCTGTCATCAGCAAAGGAATAAATTGGATTAGAGGTAGCAGACAAGAGATCGTTAATGAAGATTAAAAAGAGTGTCGGAGACAGAACGGAGCCCTGGGGCACACCAGCATTTATTTTGTGAATATCAGACTTGAAACCGTCCAAGACAACTTGAATTGAACGTTCCGAAAGGTAATTTCTAATCCATTGAAGAAGAGAGTCGTCGATCCCTAAAGCACGCATTTTCGACAAAAGAGCCTGATTTTTTTTTTTTTTTTTTTTAAAGAACTTAACACTCAAGTGGGTATGAATACACTTATAATGCCGCAGCATGTGTTAAGTTTTTTGGAAAATGGGATAGAGAGAGAAAGAAAGATGTTTGGGCTCAGTGGTTATTTCGCTCCATGGGTGGCATCCAACATTTAATGGGGAAACTAAATTCTTAGTGGGAGTTTGCTTGATGTTGATTTCTAGTCAACTACTCGTCTTACTTGATTTTCGTTAACTGAAAAAATGAATGATATGTCTTTCGGGCGAGGCTGGGATTCGAACGCCGAACCTTCCGATTTTGAAGAAAGTTCAGTACCACTTGAGCCACGGCCACCCACTCTGTCAAATGCCTTAGAAATATCAAGTGCAACTATCTTGCTTTCGTCAGATTGATGTACGCTTGATTCCACTTTTCGGTGAGACATGCCGTCAGATCAGGCACAGGCCCACTGTTGCTACGAAAACCATACTGTCTGTCATTAAGAAGTTTTCGTGTTTCGAGATATTTCATGAGCTAACGATTTATCAGCTCATAAATCGTTTCCATAACCTTGGAAAGAAGGGACTTAGGTGCAATGGGTCTGCAAGGGGAAGATTCGCCTTTTTTAGGGACGGGCTGGACAAATGCTGGTTTCCATCTGCTAAGAAAGAGTCCTAAAGAGTAGGATTGATGAAAAAGCTTACGCGGTGGTTTTGCCAGCGAGGAAGAATACCTCTTCAGAAGGAGGGGAGATATACCATCTGGACCAGCGAGTTTATGAATGTTAAGATCTTTAAGAACTCTTGCTACTACACGAATGTGAAAGTGGATCTGGAAGTGTTGAGCTGGTCGGAAAGTGTGCAGCAAGCAAATTGGGCTTATCCAAATAGCTGACAGCTGGAATGTCATGGTAAATGACCGTTGGGATGGAGGATGAGGCAGAATTTCTAATATCTTTGACGAACGACCAAAAATGTTTACTACCTTTGGGACATTGTAGTATTTTTTGCTCAGTTTTTGATCGTATTGGAATTTTACACATTTAGGAAAGACGTTACAGTCATTCCTGCCTCGTTTAAACTTTTTTCGGTTTTCCTCTGTTGGGTTTGTCTTGAAGGAGCAAGAAAACATTTTTCTAAGCCTGACAGCCTCTCTACAGCTCGAGTCGTGCCACGCCTTGTCTTTTGATTTGATACTCTTCATGCGATGAGGGATAAAGTTTCTCATTCCAAAGAGAATGGCGTCTGTGATAATATCAGCAGCGGCATCCACCTCGTTATCGAGGAAACATAACGACCAGTTAAAATTCCTAAAGAAGCTGTTAAGACCGCTCCAGTTGGCTTTCGGCAATACGGTTGTTTTAGGAATCTTTTCTCTAACTGTGTGGTCGGTGTAAGGGAAATTAGCTGGTATGACACAGTGGACCGATGAGCTTAGAAGGGATAGTAGATTGACCTTGTATTTGTCAAGGTGAGAAGTTAGAAACAACGTCTGGTATTCATGTGGGCTCATTTTCCGTTAAGTTATTTTCCGCAGCAAAGATCTCAACACACCGTCCTTCGGGTGTTGTCTGTCCAGAATGTCGAAGCCACCCAGAATTGTGTATATTGAAATCGCCCGTAATAACAATTTCAGTATGAGGATAGAGGGATACAATTTCTGAATGGAGTCACACAGGTCAAGTTGCTGTCCAGCTTGAGGCTTCTGTAAATAAAGCAGTAGTGGATAATTTGCTTACGAAGATGGAATTTTAACCACATGAAATTGAATTCTGGATTGGAACAGGGACTACATTGTGGTGGAGTTTAGTAAGCTACATCACTACGTACGTAGATGGCGAGACCGCGGTGAGAGAAGAATAATGGCACTAGTTCGTAGCCAGGTAGCTTCAGATCAGAGTGATCTGAGAGGTGTAGGTGGGAATCTACCTGTGTTTCACTAAGTGCTAATACAGCTGGTTTGCATTATAGACGATATTCGCAATATCCACTCTAAATTCCCGAGTCATTATAAAGAAAGACAAACAGAAGTACAAATTCAGAATTGTTTTACCGTTCAAATTGTTGTAGGTGTTATGGCCTTACAACAATAGGAACGGGTTAAGAGTAAATAGATCATCACTGGCTGATTGACACGGCTTGAAATATGTTACATAGCTCGGCAAGAAATCCATCAATGGTTGCCTTTTTGTTTTTCTAGTTGGCTTTGATGGCGGCCACAATCACAATTCTTCCACTATGTTCAGTTCTTACTCGGGAATTTATTGCTGAAGATAGATCATTTAAGTCCATGCCTACAAAATAGATGTTTAAATACAGATACATATCTAATCCTTTTACGAGCTGTTATTTAAAGCGACACCCACCTGGTATATCACTAATAAAATTATACAATAGATGGCTCTGCTGTCAATTCCGTTTCTTCTTTGGCTTGTGCAGCGATTACGTCTACGTAGTTAAATTCGGCGAGCCTTATTTAACGCGCTGACGAATGCAATACAAGGGCGTATGGGAACTAGCGTACCATAGTTTTCGCCTTCTCTTTCAATGATAGACCCGTGTTTATTTCGCATATCCAGAAGATATATTTTAATACAGTGGCAGTGGCAATTTGGCTGTTTTCTAGCTATCCTCCTAACATTATAGCAGGTTTGACTCTTGTTAAGAAGCATCTTGCTGATTATCTGGTATAATGCAAAACTCAGCTGGAGTATTAAAATATTTATTTAAATAGAAACATAAATTAATAATGATATAATTAGTATATTTTTATTGTATAATTAAATTTATAAATGTTAAGTTTTAATAAGGAATTCGGCAAAAATAATATTCGCCTGTTTAACAAAAACCAGTCTTTTAAAATTTAAAGTCTAACCTGCCCACTGATTTTTTTTAAATGGCCGCAGTATATTAACTATGCAAGGGTAGCATAATCATTAGTCTTTTAATTGAATTCTGGTATGAATGGTTAGACGAAATATTAACTGTTTCATATAAATTTATAATAAAATTTTATTTTTTTAGTTAAAAAGCTAAAATTTATTTAAAAGACGAGAAGACCCTATTAATCTTTATATAAATATTATTTTATAAATTTTTTTAAAATAATAATTTTATATTTTATTAGGGTGATTTAAAATTTAAATAACTTTTATTTAAAAAAATCATTAATATATGAATAGTAATTGACCAATTTTTAATGACTATAAAATTAAGTTACTTTAGGGATAAAAGGGTCAGGATATCGCAATTCAAAGGCGGAGATAGCAGTACATTGGGCACATGGACATATCTTCTAGTGTATATCAGCATGTGTAGAAATATTTTAAGGATGGCATTAAGAATTTGCCTGAGAGGCGGGCAGAAGTGTTGTTTTATGAAGGAAATTACAATATATTGTATATTGACGACTAAATTTTTACATATGGTGCAAATTAATTAATATTAAACAGACATTCAAAAATCGCGCAATACTGATATTTCAAAAAGGTAACAACTCCATTGCTCATTTCAAAACGCAATAAACATCTACTGAGTGCGAAAAGGGGGATAGCCAACTGAGACGTTATGAACATGACATAAAAATTCAGAAAGTATGAGAATAGGTCCAGGAGTAATTACACGTTTCTGAAATAGCATACGATGACGCGTACGCATGGTAGAGGTCTTAGGACCCACAAGAAGATACAAGCTATAAATACATCTCACCATTACGGTATCTTAAAAAGTCTTAGATGCCTTAGTCCAAAAATTTTTATTAAAACTAGTTTTTTTATTTTATACATATTTTATACTTAACAAACTCAAGGTTGAAGTTGGTTAACCTTATTTACGATTATTTAATAAATTTCTTCTATCCACATTTCTAAATTTTATAAAAGACCATATCTGTTATAACTAGCTATTAAAAATTCACATATCACGTTAGTCAATTCCATTATTCTGATATATCTGTTAATAACTAATATCGGTTAGTGTTTTTTATGTTCCATCTCTATTGGCATTTAGAAGGAATTTTGTACGAGAATAGCGTAGTTTAGTAAATTTTTTGGCAGATCAGTGATTTCTTTTAAATTTTCTGATGACATAATAACAACGTACGTTAAGCTTGAAATAATACAATATAACCTGTCAACAAATCAACAAAGCATTTTTGTTCTTTTTACGATTTTGGAATAATTGTCAAAACTGTCAAAAGTGTAGGTTGTCGTCAATGATGCGAAATACATATGTTAAATTCAGTTTGATTTAACCATAGCACATGATTTGAACGACGCACGGAAGAATGAGAAGCAGAGATGGTTTTTTTTGCGTCATCCGCGGCTCAAACTTTTCTTAAATTTTCAAAAATATATATATGTACGTACATAGATTAAATGTATAGTTACATTTTTAAAATATCTCTCACGTACATAAGTAGTGAGCAATAGTTTCTTTTTTAGGAAACATGCCAGATTTGGCAGATAGGAACGTTTTGAGTGGCTCATTTGTGACATTTCCAGGTGAAAATAAATCGATAAATCGCTTTTGGCAAACAAAAGAAAAATATGTATGATAATTGCTTCATTGTTGCAAATAGGTATCGAGTTTAATTTACGACTTTTGGTGCTTACTCTATTTCTTTTAAAGACGATGGAGAACAATACGTGTGACCATGGTATACTGGAAATGAATTGGAACTAGTCATTTTGTTAAAGCTATTTATGTATGTAACATATATGTATGATATTCGTATATGAAATCCTCATAAATGCTTAGCTCATCCCTTACCGACCAAGGACCAAAATTGGTAAGATTAAGCATCAGGTTTGTTCAAATGCTTGCATCTGGGTACGATGTACCAGTTGGAGAAAATTTTTTTTCCAGCATTCAAATCAAGTTGTTTTGTTAGTCAAGGTTTTGTTGTCTTTCAACTGTGATAGTCATAAAATTAATGCAGGGCTCGTTTCTGTGACCGGAAGTCTTTTGAATTTTCATAAATTATCTGTTCATAAATTATAAATTATCCGGTTCAGCTGTCAATGCCATTACATCGTGGAAATTTTGATGCCCCAAGAACTGGCAGTGAATGCATATAAGTCAGCCGCTCCCATTCTGGGTGGGTAAACATCGAGCACCAGAAACTTTCATAGAAAAATCTTGTTTTAACATTGTAACATGTGACTGAAAGACTTCTATTTAGTAATGGAGGAATATTTATCACAATTTAACTGGTACTCTATCGGACTAAGTGAAGTCTAGAGGCAAGGAAAAGAAGTGAGCCAAAAATGACCAAAATAAGAGGTTTCTGCAGTGAATCATAACAAATTGTCACTAAAATATGTTTACAAAATTTTCTTTGAAAACCAGCATACTCGTAAGCCTTGATCATAAAATGTGACAACACAAATAATTCAAATGGAATAATCGGTTTTCTTTAATCGTCTTCTGAATAAAATCGATATCAGTTCTTGACGCATACTTAATTGTTTCCCTAATAAAATCTAATATAAATGTATGCCCTTGCATTTTACTACGAGAGAGGCTTGTATGAAGACTAGCAAAGAACACCCTTAGATTAGATTAGATTGAGCGGAAAGCTGGGACTATGTACCCTTATCACTGCGGCCAGGTTAGGTCTATTATGATCTCCTCAAGTTAGAACGCACCCATGATGCCTGAAATTTGAATAACCTCGACGATAGCTTTTAGTGAGTTGGCAGTTGTATCTTCTGGCTCAAGATATGGCTTACTTAGAAGACGACAGAGGTTACAGCGGCAAAGGATATGCTCTGCTGATTCTTCGTCCGCGTTGCATATGCGACAATAGTTGTCTTTTGCTATTCCCTCCCATAGTCAAAAGGTGTTTTTTTTTTTTTTTTTTTTTTTTGAGTCTGCAGTGACCCGTTAAGAATCCGGTTACTGGGTGTACTTGACCCCTACACAACTGTAGGAGTTGTTTTATTCTTTTGAGGGAAAGAGTTGATAAAAAGTTACTGGCTTACCTATTACCTCCAGTTTCCGTAAAGTAATGGAATGCCTTTTCTTTTAGCTAGTTATATAAATTATAGTTTTTTATGGAGTAAATTAGTAACGAGCAGAATGTTGAGGCCTTACCTTTCTGGTCAATTCTTCTGCTCTTTCTATACCATTATAACCACTGTGACGTGGCACCCAGATTAAATCGACTCTATTGGTGCTAGCTAGTGTTTTGAGAAATATACAGTGTTGTGCCTTGAACGTATAAATGGAAATAATTTTTTTCCTAATTAACTGTCTAAAAAAAATTAAATGTAGCTTTATGTAATGATGAGACAGAAACATGATAACATAGTTTCCAAAACAATAACAACTCGTATGTAAGAAAATGTTAACAACAACAAGTACTTGCAATATATTGAAGTGTGCAAAACTAAAGCAACAATTTCCTGATTTCCCAAAAACAACAAAAAACAATTTAGCGATAAGGAAGTGATGCCCCATGCTGAATGGAATAAGTGGCGTCGATGAGTGTTTCAACACGATTATGACCCGAAGCACAAGTCGAAGGTTGTAAACGATTGGTTAAACGTCAATAGGGGTCAAATTCTTGATATGCCGGCACAATCACCAGACTTGAATCCCATTGAAAATCTATTCGGTATACTAAAGCGACGAGTTGCAGGAAAACGTTTTACGAAAAAGCAAGAACTGTTGCAAGCATTAAAACTGAATGACAGAAAATACCGGAATCCACAATTTCAAGTTTAATATCTTCGATGCCACGCAGATGTGCTGAAGTTATTAAAAATAAGGGCTCTTGTACAAAGTATTAGATTTGTTGATTTAGCTTTGCTGGTTTTTCTTGTATTTTCTTATATACAAGTTATTAGTCTTTTGGAAAATACACTATTATGTTTTTTTTTTCTTCATTACAAAAATCTACATTTAATTTTTTTTAGAAAATTCATTAGGAAAAAAGTTATTTCCATTTATACTGTGGGGAGCACAAATGAGTACATGTTTGTACTTCGTGCACTTATTACTGCATAAGAATAGAAATAACAAAGCAAATTAAATAAAATTCTTGACCTTTATTTCATGTTCAATTCTTAGCAAAAAGGTTTATTTATCAAAACGGAAAACAACAAATTCGAAGAAAAAACAAATAAAACAAAAACAACTCCAATGTCCTCAATTTTACACCTTTCAAATACTTTAAGGATAGAGTTCATTTTTAGTATTTCGTCCATAGCCCTTAGTTACGTAAAACATTTTCTACACGTTTAGGCATGCTTTCCACCAAATGATCTATGATTTCATTCCCGCTGTACTCGCTGCCAAAGCTCGTCCAGGTTCGTTGGGGCTGATTGGTATTGTCCCAACCGTCTTTTCACGATTGAACACAAATTCTCAATTGGATTGAGGTCGGGGCTTTGTGCAGGCCACTGCATCAATTGAAAATTTTGTTCGGTAAGCCATTCCTTCACGATCTTGGACGTGTGCTTTGGGTCGCCATCGTGTTGAAATATGACTTCCTCCTCAGGATAGGCGCTTCTATCGACAAAATCGGAAAGACGAGTCAGCAAAATGTTCAAATAATCTTCTTTCTTCATTATTCCATCGATTTTGTGCCACCATGTGAAGCAACCCCATACCATGACACTCCTTCCACCATACTTCACCGTTTCTTTGCGCCAGCAGTATTGTTTTCCATCAGACTGAAACCGATTAAATTTTGATTCGTCTGACCACACTACACGTTTCCAATCTGCTGTCCAATTTCTGTGTTCCCTGGCGAACTTCAACCGTGCCTTAACATTTTTTACCGACAATGCAGGTTTTTTGCTTTTTTACCGCTGAGATGTAGCCAATGTCGTGGAGGGCTCTGCTTGCAGTCCATCGACTAACGGTTTTGTTCATTGCTTTAGAAGCATCTTTTGGTGTTAAAAACTTGTTCCTTTTCATCTACCTTATCATAAGACGTGTGTCCGCTTCCGTTAACATTTTTTTACGGCCTCTGACTTGTGGTTTAGGTACAGTTCCTCGCTTTTTCTAGACTCTTATGACCACTGATTGGCTTATTTTAAGCTGCTTTGCTATCGGTCGCGTCGAGAATCCACTCATTGACAATACGATCTTCAATATCTCGTGATAATTTCTTCATTATTTTAAAGGACTATGAAATTATATTTATTTAGTTATTTTATTAATTAAAATCCTTTTGAAAAAATTCTTACCACACGCAATAAAACACATCTCAAACTAAAATATTTAAAACAAATCATAAACAAACCAAAAAAAATGCAATTCTTACTGTAAATTTTGATATTTTTGCTGAAAACATTCGAACAATGCACAGGTGCAAAATTGACTACAGTGGAGTTGTTTTTGTTTTATTTGTTTGAACATGAAAGAAAGGGCAAAAAAAACTATTCAATTTACTTTATTACATATTTCTGTTCTTATACAGTAATAAGTACACTAAGCACAAAAATGTACTCATTTGTGCTCCTCACTGTACGTTCAAACTAAATTTGTTGCTTTAGTTTTGCACAATACTGTAGATGGTCGGGATTTGACATCCCTCTTTCAGTCACGTACACTCTTGTGCAAATTAATTTCAACATATTATATTTTCCTTGAGTTCAATGGTAAATAAGTTAATTTGTTGTCAAAACGATCTTGCATTTTCTCAAATTGCACATATTCTTAAACTAGATTATATTAGTTTGCCCAGTTTCCCAAAAAGTGTTTGAATTTAAATTTTTGGAAATGCTAAGGAGGCTTTGAAATGTGTGTAAACAAGAATTAAATTGCTGTCAAGTTTGTTGCTTTGCTGTTTAGAAGTGCTTAAGAATGGATATCTCCGTAGAAATCCGTAGTAAAGTAATTACTTTGTTTGAGCATACATCTAAAACTCAGAAACAGATAGCGAAAGAGTGTGAAATATCTTTAGGGTCAGTTAACAACATCTTTAAACGCCATGAAGAAACCGGGTCGATTTTATCGCAACGAGCAAGGAAATGTGGACGAAAACGGAAATCCACCAAGAAAGAAGACGCTCTTATAAGAAACAGTCGGATTAATCCACGTAAAAGCAGTAACGTTACAAAAAGATCCTGCGGGTATAGGAACAGTCGAGGATGCTTCAACAGTTCTGCGATGTCTTCTAGAAGCTCGGCAAAAAGCACGGAAACCTCTAAAGAAACAACTCCTGACTGTTGCTATGAAAAAGAAGACAATGACCTGGACTCGAAAATATAAAGAATGGACAGTGAATGAATGGAAAAAGGTGCTTTTTCGGACGGGAGTCATTTTTTCGTGCAGGGTACATATTCGAAGGTCCGATGGTGAGCCACTTTCAATAGCCCATATCCAACAGACTGTGCAACACCCGTTAAAGCAAATGTTTTGGGGTTGTTTCTCTTATTTTGGGGCAGGATCGTTAGTTTCGATAAGAGGGATGATGAACAGTGACAAATATATTGAATTACTGGATAGACGTCTGGTGCCTGAACTGTCGAAATTGAATGCAGAAACCCTAAAGCAAAAAAAAGTCAAACAATTTTTTGTTGAGCTTGGTATTATGTCTTTGGTTTGGCCTGGCAACTCGCCAAACATTAATCCCATTGAAAATCTGTGAGCTATATGCAAAACCAGGCTGAGAAAAATGGATTCTATGACGAAAACGAAGTTGATTGAGTCGGTTATTCAAGTGTGGCACCGGGATCCAAAATTCGTTGACAACTGTCAAAAACTGGTACAATCGAGGCCCAAGCGAGTTAAAATGGTGCTAAATGCCAAGGGTGGACACATTAAATATTAATTTTAATAATTTATTTCTTATTTTTACTTTTTAAATAAACAATACTAGCTTTTGGAAAAAAGTGTTTGTTCAGATTAATTTGCGCAATACTGTACGTCAAACCGAACGGTCGTCTGAGACTATACTCATATATGATAAGTTTAAGTTTTGCCATTTTACAATATGGATCGTTCCCTTTCACGCTCAAGGGAAATATTTTCCCCTTTCTTAAAAATCGTAACGGATTATTCAATTCTTACCTAATCGATATTTTTTTTTTTAATGTGTTCCTGAAGGTTTAAATAAAAAAGAACTATCAATCTTTCCTTACGCCAAAACCAGAACATTCGCGGGCTGAATTCCGTATTATTTTAAAGTTTTTTAGATTGGTAATAATAAAGTTACTGTGTTTCTTCACGTGTTTTATGTTGTTTGGTAAGTACAATTTTTTATTATAATAAAGCAAACTGTAGATAATGAGCACAAATACCTAATAATGTCAAATTATCTTAAGGGAAATATTCTTCCCTGTGGTGCGTAAGTGGTATATTTATTGTAGTGTTAATTTTATTGTTTTCTTGAATTTTTCTTATATTTACCTATATATTTTTTTCTCAGAAATAGCTAGAAAGTGGTGCGAGAATTTCCCATTAAAGATTAAGAAATTGTGTAGTTGCTAATGGCAGATAACAGTGATGGAGAAGATGACCTTCAGTTAGATGTAGAAGAGCAGCATTCATTGCCCAAGATGTAAAAAATGGAGCAGTATAGTTGAAATAGAGGACTCTGTGGATGAACAACCCCATCAAGACTCACTACCTTCTACTTCAGATACAACAGAACTTATCCCTATTTTCGACTGGAGAAAAAACTCATATGTACCACACATATTCCCTGAAAGTGAAATAAAATATTATCAAAATATAAATCGAAAATGTGTTTTGTTTAAATTTACTTTCGGAACCACAAAATGGATGGCCCTCTATAATGCAGTCCCAGACAGTTTTTGAGGTTATCTCCAAAGCGTTGATAGCAATAAGGCCGTATTGCTGTCAGAGAGAATATACATAAATGTTCTCGCTAAGGCGAGCTCTATTGAAATACAGAAATGCAACTATCAATACTTGCGAGCAGTGAGGTATTGGTAGTTTCTCCGAACATGCCCGCTTCAACTCCTTCGTCTGTTTTGGGTCCGTGAGTGTACTACAGCAATTAACCTCTTTTAAACAGGAGTTTATTCTGTTACCAGTTCAGTTGATCAGGGAATGTAACATTAAAGTTATGGTGGAAGTTGTACTTTTTCAGATAGCTGCATCTCTATGGCTCTTTTTATATGTGTGTTCCAAGTGAGTTTTTTATCCCTCAGCAATTTCACTTCACTTGAAAACTTTATGGTTTTTTAAGTTTGTCTTCTCTTGGTGAAGGCAATTGTGGTGTTCTTTTTGGGGTTGACATTTAGACCAACTTTCTTGTACCAGTTGCTAGGTTGATTTCCCTCTGAAGGAGTTCCGATATAGTTTCTTCTCTGATAAGGGTCACAATCGCTTGGACATAGTATATTTAAATACTAAATGGACCATAGCATTTAGGGGGAGAGAACACCACCCTGGGACAGACTTTTCCAGGCTTATTGGTCTGTATGACTTGGGTAAATCAGATGGTTTACTATCTGCTTTTGGTATACTAGATGGAGTGAAAAGGGACCTCCTTAGGAATTAAAAAAAATTTATTTTTTAAATGTTTTTTTTATATTATTCAATATAGTCGCCTTTTAGTTTGATACACTTATTCCAGCGATTTTCCAACGTCTTGATCCCGTCCGAAAAGTAATTTTCCGAAAGGTCTGCAAAATACTCCTCCGTGGCGTCGATGATTTCCTCGCATGAGCTGAATTTTTTATAGATGAGCCATCTTTTGAGGTTTGGGAAGAGATAATAGTCCGAGGGATCCAAATGCAGTTACCAATCGACGCCAAAAGTCCGCCCGATTGCGCATCAGCAAGCCAAACACTCTTTCGAAGTGCTCTCGCCTTCGTGTTTTTGGTCAGGAGTGAGCATTCGCGGCACCCAGCGGCAGGATCACTTTTTCATATGCAGAATATTGCCCAAAATATGGCGTGTACGCTCAGTACTAATCTTTGTGGTATCTACTAGCTCGCGCACCTTCACTTTCCGGTCAGCCAACACAATTTCATGTATTTTTTTGACATTGCCCTCTGTAACCGCATCGGAGGGCCTGCCGCTGCGGACTTGATCGGTAGTGGAGGTGCGGGGACCACGAAACTCTCGAAACCAATATTTGACCCTGAGTTACACCCAGATTTGGGTTTTTCCATAGTTTAATTCTGCCTACCGCAGACGTGACCCAGTTTTTGATTACTGTGTTATGGCAGGTGATCTACAACCCTCCATCTCTAGGTAAAGTGGCTACAAATATTTGGATGGGACAGTTTTTTTTCGGATTTGTCCATCTCTTCTAGTAGGCTCTTTTTCTCTAGCTTGATCTCTTGGTAAATGATGATCTGTTCCGTGTGCATGGACTGCATGATAACCACCTTACGTTGGGCCATAGTATATGTGTAATAGACCTGATGTGCTAGGTCACTCATGTGTAGTCTCCATCCCGTCGGACCTTTAGTCAAGCTTACTTTTATTTTACTTTCAACCGCTTCTAAGTGGGATTTGTTAGCAGACTCTTGGTGTTTAGCGCCTCCTTTAGGCATACCTACACATGTGTCTTTGAGTGACTCTGCGGGTGGTCTATGTTTTTTCTTCATTTCTGCCATCTGTGAACCTGCCACGTTTGCTGGTGCTGGACCCACTTTGTTCTTCTTTTTCTTTTTTCCTCTGCACGAGAACTAACGCATATCTGGCTCTTTCCACTCGTTTCGCCTCAACGGGTTCCGTTTCGTCCCTAATGAAGGCAGCGATTTGGCGATTTTGTGCACAGTGGTTCGTATTGCTGCTGAAGCTTGCTTACGTCAATTTTTGCTATCATTTTGATGCTGGCTATATTACGCCCCTGATCATCTGTCCTCTCCGAGATTTCAGATGGGTGCCGTGTATCATTAATTTGAGATGGGATGTGCTCACCTCAGAAATTGGTGAACGGAGCAGAGATTCCTCTTCCGACGCCGTTAACGTTTTGTTATTGTTTTTGTTTTAGTTTTTTTTTTTGTTTATGATTATTGTTGTCGCGCGCGTAAGGCGAGTATAAAAATCCGCATCTGCAGATGTAAGTCTGGTTACTATGAGAGGTCGCCCGATATCTCATAGGGATATTACACTTACGATGCAAATTTTCCAGTTTCCTGCATTATTGAGTCCTCTGCGCGTATTCCAAAACACTTTGACTCTTGATACACGGAGGTCTGAGAACTTCTACCAGAGACCTGGGACACACCAGCATTTATTTTGTGAATATTAGACTTGAAACCATTTAAGACAACTTGAATTGAACGTTGCGGAAGGTAGTTTCTAGTCCATTGAAAAAGAGCCTGATGGCAAACTCTGTCAAATGCAAGTACTGCCTTGCTTTTACCAGATTGGTGTAGACTTTGTTTCCACTTTTCTGTAAGGTTAAATAACCCATGGACCTATTGCTACAAATTGTCGGTCTCAAGATATTTTATGAGCTCACAGCTTATCATTATGTATCAATGTTTCCATGACCTTGGAAAGAAGAACGTAATTGCTATAGATCCACAAGAGGAGTCTCTTTTTTAGGGACTGGATGGACAAGTGCTGTTATCCATCTACTTGGAAAAAGTATTAAGAGTAGATTAATGAAAATGCTTAGGCAATGCTCTCCGATCACGGAAAAACGCCTCTTCAGAAGAAGCAGAGATATACATACCACCTGGGCAAATTGAATGTCATTATAAATGATGATATACTAAAACCTTTTACTATCTTTGGGAAACTATTGTATTTTTTTTACGTCGGCTTTAGTCGTATTAAAATTCCACAGATTTAAAAAATGCGCTGCAGTCACTCCCGTATCGATTAAACTCAGGTTGATCTTGTAAGATCAAAAAAATAATCCTGGTAATCTCATACCACGCTTTATCTCTTGTTTCGATATTCTTTATCGAATGAGGAATCTCCTAACTCATTCCAAAGATTATACGACTTAACGTCGCTATTGATAAAATATAACGCACAATTCAAATTTCTAAAGGAGGTATTCAGACCGCTGTAATCGGCTTTCTCTTCCTACCGTAGGTTTCTTTTAGGGATCCTTTCTCTAACCTTTGCCAAACGAGAAGCACAATATTTTTTTGTTTCGTGCAACATTTAATTATTATTTGAAAAATAAATGTCTAACAGCAATACACTTGGATTTAAAACAAATTAATACATATCTTCAGGTGTATTCTAGCAGTCATAAATATTTGTTGAAACTATGTATGTATTTATATTTCTTAAATAAATTTAATTTTTAAATTTTAAGTTATTTTAAAAACGTTCTTTGTTAAACTTTATTTCAAAAACGTTGATACTTATTTTTATTTTATTTTGAAACTTTATTTTTTTCCATATCGAATATACTCGTAAATGATAAAATAATTATCAGCTGAAAGAAATTTATCTCAACAAATCAAAACTGTTATATCATTATCCGTTTTATTAATATAAGTTTAAAAGCGGGATAGCTTTGCAACTTATCACTGACCCGTATTGTTGTCATGTGATGTATCTAACGAACACATCTCGTGTTAAGACAGCTGTCATTCCATTAATTCCCACACACACCCAGAAAATTTTGTTTAATTAGACCCCAGAACGTCAGCTTTAAATTGTCAAGTACCTCCGAAAACACAAGCCAAACAAACCACAGATTCCTATTCGGTCATTTAAAAGAATGCAAAAAGGTTCACATCGGATATCAACAACTGAAGAAGTCCTCTCCTATCCAGAAAATCAAAAGAAAGTCATCATGAAACGGCGAACATTAGCAGGCACCTGTGGAATTGGTGTGTTCGCCATCGCATTTGTGGCTGTGCTTGTAGCTTTTGCCACACCCAGCTGGTTAGTAAGTGACTATCGTATCACAGGATCAAAATTAGAACGCCTAGGACTGTGGGTGCATTGTTTTCGATCACTTCCCGACGTAAACGACGACAGCCAGAGGAGATTTTTCGTCGGCTGCCGTTGGGTGTACGATCCATTCACCAAAGGTTACGATGAAATTCGTGGATTTCTACTGCCGGGCTTCATTTATGCGACTCAGTTTTTCTTCACGTTATGCCTGATTGGGACGCTTATTTCCATGATATTGGTGCTCATATTTGGTCTTTGTGCAGGTCCAGATCAGCGATTCTTCATTAAGTTGATAAATGCAATTGGAATCATCACACTTTCAGCAGGTGTTTGTGGGTGTGTGGCTGTCGTGGTGTTTGCATGTTTCGCGAATCGAAAAGGCTGGATGCCAGAAAATGCAAACAACTGGTTTGGTTGGTCATTTGTTGTGGCAATTATTGGTGCCATCATGTCAATCGTTGCATCAATTCTTTTCCTCACCGAAGCCAATGTTCAACAGAAGAAGAGAAGACAATTTAAAGAATCTCAGACTAGGTTTGAATTGGTACGCGGCGGAAATGCCTAGGTAAGGGAAAATTTACCTCCAACCTCATAAACTATCAACACAACATTTCTATTTCAATTGACAATAATTCTAGTGCAAACATATTTTCTTAACTTTCATATCTAGCCTAGCGTGAGATAAGTTTATGCAATGTGTGTAGAATGTTATCGCAATATCATGATCATCATCGTCATTCGCCATCATCATCAGCGCATCATGCAACACTCGATAGACTCTGTTGGTACTTATCCATGAAAAATTAACAATCTAAATCGTACACTTTTGTTGACGTAAGACTGACAGTGTTTTACTCCTTTTGAGAAGTGCTGAACCTCATTTACAATCGATGTCGTCAATACTAATATTCCGATCATTTAAAACCGATTAGGCCAAACAATAAAAGATTGTTTATCACACAGACTGCCACTATCGAATCTCAAAAAACTAAAATCGAAACTAAAACCGAATCTGAAACTGAAACTGAGACATTCCAGCCATTCCACACTTACACAAAAATCAAAAACATGATATGCAAAAAATGTGCCTTAAACCTTAACTTTGAAGGGTCTTTTAACGTTTCAACAGCTTTCAAGAATTGCATAAACTTACAATTACAAAATAGATTCATAAGTAAATAAGTGAAAGTTTTGTACAAACGAGAAATCAAATTCGAATATCAAATTGTATTTATAATTATTAGTATTTTAAGACTACGAAAATTTGTATAAATTTTTTGTTTTACTTTGTTTTTATATACACATGTACATTTTGCATACATTTACGAGTATATACATTTACCACACAAAACGAAATGTCTTGCAAGCACACAGATTTTTAAATGATGTATGAATTCCGTCCACAAATGTATTTACAACAAAAAATCACACAACCGTCCAAAATTTTTATAATAAATTTTACAATTACGAACGATAAGACCAATTGTTTTTGTTACATTTGACGTGCATACGTTTTATTGGTTGGCTTATTTCTTTGCCCAGGAATTCGAAATCCACATAGTAAATCCAATTCGCGCCCTTAATATAGCTCATCGGAAGGGATATCAATAAGCACCAGTGCTAAATGCCTCAAGCGATGCCCTCATTCTTTAATAAGTCATCTAAATCACAATGTTTCCACATACGCATCGGACTTCTGAACAAACAAGGAAAATCGGCGTGACACTGCAGACAATCAGTGTCTAGGAATTGAGACAAGGTATGATCGTCATTTTATTTAAAAAAGATTGAAAAATCTATGAAGTTTCAAAGGTGAGATTGAATCGTGTTCTAACAGTTATTGTCAAGATGATAGCTAAAATTATTCAGGTATCATTAATGAGATCCCAGATTTAACTGAACAAGTCGGCTTCCGTCCAGATTTCTCTTTGCGAACATAAACCCCTTGCAGGTATTCTTAGCACAGTCAGCGCCGCCCTGGAGACGACAAATTTCGATCAGATGCTCACCCAAAATCATTACAAGGAGTATAATTTTATTTTCACCACAGGGCCGGTTTGAAAAATTAAGTAAACCGCTTAACGAGCCATGATGCACTTTGTCCATGATGCAAAAGCATTAATGGGACTCACCTGGTATATTGTTTTCACGTATATGAGCTGCATCTACCTTCTATCAGCTCCGAGAAAGCATATAGCAGCGTTAATCGACCACTCTACGGATATTTTAAATCACGTCATTAGACGAGATGGATGACGGGAATCTGCTCATGTTTTCGCCTTTGAACCTTTAACGATCTTTGTCAAGCGTTGAAATTTGTAACACGTATGAATACGAGTACATCTAATGTTACATATTTCTCCAACGTATCTGCAGTCGTACTGCGTCGTTTTTGGGATTGGCTAAATTTACGCACCAAAGACCCATTCGACAGCTCACTATTTTAGATCTACACTGTAAGAGAGGAGCTGCTTGACCTTAACTTCTCGTCTCCCTTTCTTCATGCTTTTATCAAGGGTAGGCATGTATCAGATCAGGCATCCCTACCCGACCATATGTACATAAGGCTCAATATAGGATGGAATATCGGATAATATCAACTAGACACAAAGAAACTCACAAACTGGAGTGCTTTTCAAGAAAATCTCGCTGTCAAAGCTGACTCACTGTCTTCTACAGTCCATTGGGCATGTGAATAAGGCAGCGTATCAACTAAGTGCAGCCATTATCTCTTCATTTAAATGCAGCTGCAAATTAAAACGTAACATGCTCATAAGCTGTGTACAATGGTGGAATCCTTAACTTGAACAATTACGCAAAATGGTTAAAAAGCCAAAGAGAGCTTCCTGGAGAAAGAATTGGAAACGTGGAAAATTGGTAGGGATTTCACGTCTCCAAAAAATTCTCTCAAAAGACTTTTCAAATAACTTAGGTCTGTTACAAAAAGAAGATGGTACTTTCACAGCTAATCGATGGAAAACTCTAAAACACACAGTAGGTATGTCAATTCTGAAGCCACAAGGTTTCCCTACAACAACAAATTTAACAGACTATATGGAAATATGTTCAGCTAAGATAAAGTTGTATGGGCCATAAACTCCTTTAAGTCATATAGGGCACCTGAAACAGAGGGAATCTTTCCAGCACTAATTCAAGAAGGCATGGTCCAGATTCTTCTCACTCTAACCGGCTTACTTAGATTTAGCTTCAACTGGGGATATATCCCGCAAGAATAGAAGGAGATTAACATAATATTTATCCAGAATACAGATAAACCCAGTGAACTACTTAAATCTTATCGATCAATAAGTCTTACATCGTTTTTTCTGAAAACCATGGAAAGACTTATCGATTTACACATCAGAAGCCTTCTTATCAGAAATTTGTTCCTCCACCCTCACCAACATGCATCCGGCAGGAAAGATCTACGGAAGGCGCTCTACTTAATCTGGTAGCTCATTAAAGAGGCCTACCGATAAAAAGAGATGACAAAGATGTGCTTTCGATAATACCGAATATAAATGCATATCGGAAGCCATGTTCAAAAATGGTATTGACCATCCCACTAACCGTTGGTTTACAGCGATTCTCGTAAACCGGAAACTCATCACATCTTCCGATGAGACCAAATCTCTGCCTCAGCCGTCAAAGGTTGTCCACAAGGAGGTCTTCTCTCACCGCTCTTGTGATGGCTGGCCATTAATGATCTATTAGTAAAACTTAGTTATCTGGGCTATCAAATAATAGCATATACCGACGACTTAGTCATAATAATGAAAGCGTTATACGCTAAAGAGGTTTGCGATACGATGCAAACTGCTCTAAAGATACTAAACGACTGATGTATTGCTAAAGTGGAATAAAATTACCAAAACCAGGAAAGCCATGTGGGATTGCCGTCGTATGTATGATAAGACCTTGGTATTAACCCCAAAAGTCACCCATTGAATATATGTATACAATGATGATGCGACCCAACATCATCTACTCATCAGAAGTATGCTAGAACAAAACAAAAGAGGAATCTGCCATACAAAACCTGCAGCGGCTATAAAGGCTTTCATGACTCGGAATCGCCGGCGGAATGCACACATACCGCACAGCAGCTATAGAAGCCTAAATTGGTTTAACGCCATTCCATATCTTTATAAAAAAGATGGCAATTCGCAATACGGTCTAGTTACTACAAACAGGAGAAATTAATCACTCAGATAACATGGATCAAATGAATTTTCTCTCTGAAATCCCCGAGCTTGACATGATTTGCACAGTAAATGACCGCGTACTAAGACTCTGTGCTTAGGTAGAAGGTTCAATATAATGATCCCAAGTCGAGAAACATGGAACAATAAAAACCCAACCTCAAACCTTAAGGTATTAAGTGGTATACAGATGCATCAAAGATGGACACCGGGGTGGCTGCTTGTATATTTGATCCAAACACCAGAATATCACAACCTATGGTTAAAGGTCCCAGCGTATTTCAAGCGGAAAAACCTGAGTTATGGTGTGTACAAATTTCATCCTCGATGAGGGAATGAAGGGCGTCGCCATCCATACAAGCAGCCATTAAAGCGTTAGGCTCTAATCTCATTGACGACAAATCAGTCTTACACAATACTTCAATACACTACAAGATCTCTCCTGTTCGGCTAATTCTTTCGTAGGCTTTTTGAGCTTTTCTGTAATATCCCGAATTCAGCAATAAAGAGTTGGGAGAACAAAATGTGTATATCTTATTCTGAAAACATCCCAGGCTTTTGCCAGGCTAAAAGAACCATCAAACCCTTTGACAAGAAATTCTACAAATCAAAAGCAATATCAGAAGACTGGCTGGATTTCTAACCCGACACTGCTACCTTCGCTATCACCTACACAAAATAGGTCTTATTCAGGAAACTACATGTTGTCTTGGTATGGAAGGCGACGAAACTGCGGAACACATTTTATGTGAATACACGGCTCTAAGTGTCATAAGGACACGATATTTCCTCAGCTGGGGAAATTCTCAAAATCTCCACCGGAGAAATTCTCAATTTCATCTTAACACTGATTCTGTGTTAGAAAATATATTTTAGCTCGGAGTGCTACAGCAATTATCGGATCAGATCTTAAAAAAAGAAGTTTAAATTTTGGGTGAGTTTGCTGAAATTTTCCCATTTGTGTGATCCAATCATTTTTGCTAAAGTGTCTTAATACGATTTTCCTCATTTAGTCTGCTTTAGTAAGGCAATTTTAATCCAGCCCATATGATTGTAACAGGGAACCCACTCAAGTCTGTTTTGAATGAGTCTTTCTGTTAGCAAAGGCTTGACCTTCCTTGACGGCAACAGGGTTTGTTAATACTGAACTACGAAACCTCGTAACGTTTTTCTAATTTGGTTTACTTTACCTTCAGATGACTTTCAAAAATTGTAATACCTTTTTGAACGTTTCTATTTTCGTTAAATGGTTTCACGCACTTCTTCCCAAAGATTTATGATTTGTTTAGACATATTTTGTTGGAACCGCAATGGAAAAATTTGTTCCCCTGTAGATGAGAAACAAGAAACACGGGTCCAAATTGAATCTCACATATGTATGTGTGGATTGCACTCATTACGGAATAAGTCCTGTAACTTGCTAAAACGAGGTACAACTGAAGCAGAATTTTACTTTAGGAGGAATAATTCTAACGAAAGGCAAGAATTCTTATAAGTAAGAACCGTTGTAATCTTCATACAAGGAAATGTTTATTTATTTCGGCGGTATAAAAATCCAAATTCCTGAAAGAGATGAACTCGTCGAATAAACTCCGAATATCGTTTTAATTGTTGAAGGTTTTCGCCTGCAATATGATGTTGAGATGGTCTACGAACTGGTAGTTGGTCTAACTTTTGCAGGCGTCTGTTGTGCAACGCATAGCCGAAACTTATTGCATAGAAATGAAGACCTTTTCCTCGAACATAAACATATCAATTTCTCGATAATACGTCTCTGCTGTTATGATTTTGAATACAAAAAAAAAATAGATTATTCCAAATGTAACCATTTCCTTCATTGCGCTGAACTTCGGCTTAGAGCAATCCTTAAATCTTTAATCTCGATCTTAGAACTTCATCGAACTGTCACATTCCGACAGAGAAGTGGTTCCCTTAAAAATTGCGTATAAGTCTCTTCTTGACTATTTTTTCTAAATAACATTGAGTTGGTGTGGCACCTCTTTTTCGAGCAAGCTTAATTTTAATTTACTTCAACTAACACATTCATGTGATCGTCTTCAACGATCGTAAATTGCACATGGCAGTCATAATCTTCGAGGCTCTCATGTCCAGCGCTCAATTTTCGAAATCAACAAAACGGTGTGGTCATTAGATGTTCCTGGATTGCTGTTGCTTTACGACGCGTATATTAAAATTTCCCAATTTGCAGAGAATCTAAAGAAAAACCACAACTTTCTATGTAACCTAATATTTGGATACCGTAGTGTCACCAAAAAGAAAACAAGTAGATCCGGATGATTCAATGTGCTAATTCAACTTTAACTTCGTATTCACCGGTTATTCCCACTCTGCCTTCAACTTTTATTTCGATTTCTCCGTACATATACGAGTACGTCTTTAACACTTTTTGAGATCTTAACGCTATGCATATAATATAATCCCTTAGAGCACTATCTTATTTTCATTCATAATTCAAAAGGTAGGAAAGGAAGTTACCCTGTCCTACTACATTTCCCCGGTTCAGTCGTTGATCTGTTCTGCTTTCTTCGTTTTCTCATGAATCTGCTGTTTCTTCCTCAATCTTCGTAAATTCACAAATTAAACTTATTTTCACACTTATAATGAGCCTGCTCATCGTCTATATATATTTCGATGTTGAAATTTGCAATTTTAAAATTATTATACCGCCTGCTTACGTTTCAACATTGTACTAGTTTCGGAGCGTGTTTAGAACTTGGATGAAATCGTCTTTTAAGTTCCGATACTTAGCCTCTATACCCATCCTCGGTACAGTTGAACCGTAATGCTATCCCCTCATTGTATACAAAAGAGGACTCTCTCTACAACTACAATAAACAACTGGGTATTGGTGCTTAGTATTTTATTTTGTAAGCCAAAGCTATAATGATCGCAACATCTCAACGAGCGTGTTAATATAATTTACTTAAATATATTGTTAAACCAAATATGTGTGAGCAAAAACGTATATTAATCATTTAGACATCCTGACCTGTAGTCAAAAGCTTCAGAGCGTTTTGTAGGTTTTCGATTGCCGACTTAACATCATCGTAGTTTAAGGCACTTCCAGCATACTTACAGTATTTCTGGGCTTTAAGCATTTGTTCCGGTGTCAACTGCACTCCGGCTGCTATGACATCATACGTGGGCTGCGGCAGAACAGGAACATATGGGGTAAATCCACCAGGTTTCTCCTCGTCAACTGGAGGACTTGGTAACTTGCTGGGGTTTGATAATACTTCTTCAGCAGTTGGCGGTGTCTGTGATGTACTTGGTGTTGGTTCATCGGGGAGGTTATCTTGAGATTGACTCTCTGTAGGTGATGGTTGGTTGCTGTCAGCTGGAGTTGTTTGTCCTCCTTCATTATCATTATTGCCTTCCATTTCCCCTTCGCCTTCTTCACCCATTGGACCAGGTATTGGCGTTTCACCATTTTTCAAACAATTGTGTATATATGCTGCCTTCCATTTAGCATATTTACGATTGTGTATTGCTTCTTCAGTTAGTTCACCAAACACCTGCATTACGTCGTACAAAACTCCACTAGTGTAAAAGGCTTTGACGACATTTCTAAAAGAAAATTTGTTAAACAATCTATGAAAAGGGAATGAGAAGAAACACACTTTCCAAAATTTGATTCTCGATCTTGCTTGTCAGCGTACAGAAACAATTTTAAGGCATAATTCTCCATATGAGCCTGTGCGGCGACTTCATTAGTAATTGCTTCATTTTCCGTATTTTCTTTTTTTGTTTTCTCAAGCCAATCCATAAGACCTAAAAGGATGATTCATCATGTATTTGTGCTTCAGTTCGTATGAGAAACCTACCATAAAGTAACTTTGTTTCATCCGATTGTTGTGTGGAAGTTTTCAGGCCAATTTGCAGTGCGTAGAGCCGAGCCCAATAGCTTACAACAAAATCTCTAGAATCATGTTCTTGTGCGATTTTCAAGAAATGCTGGATTTGTTTTAAACTTGCTGGACAGGGTGGAAATTCTGCCATATTTTGTGTCGATTTTATTGAAGTAAATAATGCGACGAGAAAATCTGCTCTTTCCAACAATTTGATGACTCTGTCAGAGTGAAGTCACTTAACACACACAGGAATGTGGTAATGGGTTTGGCATCACTAAAATATGTATTTATTTTTTAAATTCAACATGTCAAATAGGGTAAACAAATGGGTACGTTCAAAAATTATAAGGCTGTAATGATTTGTTGATAGGCCAATGTTTTCAATCGAATAAAAGTGTTGTATAGAAATTCTTATCGACTTTGAACAGGAAATTATTGAATCCCAAATGATTAAATGTCTTACCTGTTCGTCCGAAATTGCCTGGACATGAGTACGTGCTTGCGAATGAAACGGGTGGCTAAGCTATTTACAAATAAGGTAGGTACTTTAAATTATTGGTTTTTAAACAGAATCCGTTTAATGTTATAAACCAATTGTGTAATTTTGGTTTGAACGTCATTCGCCTGTTCATATTATTAACAGTCGTGGAGGGTTGTCGGTAATAATATATTGTATTGTGGAGTATATAACGCTGCAACATTGCCTTGAAATTATTCAAAAAAATTGTTTAAATAGTTGCTTGATTATTTGAAAATGTTATGAATGTTAAGTTTGTTGATTTACGTTATTGCGGCAGACAAATGACAGTCAAACTAAAATTACAGCCAACGAAAATTAGCTTGAAACATAAAGCGCAACCTGAATCTGGACATCTATTTACAAGACATTATTCTACAGATGTCCGAAAATTTTGAACAAATATTTTCGCGCAGTCGTATGCCAACAGATAAATTGCGATTATGATACATGTATATAGGTATGATAGCATGGAGTGGTTAAAATGGCGCTTAAACTCTGCGGAATTTATATGTCTGCTCGGCTTTAACACGCACGTTGCAATGCGTAGGCAAACGTATTTTCAGAAGTTATGTTAAGAAGCCAATGGTGCAAAAATTTCAAACAATAGAGGCGCCTACAAAGAACGTAGTTTCAAAATTCAATTCAATATTTAATCAAAGATCAAGTTGCAGCCGAAACTCGAAGAAAAGCCCGAAATGAAAAACAAAATTACACAAATTCACGTCGATATAAACAACAGCTTTGGTCAACTCTATTGGCAAAGGTTTAAAAAATCCGAATTGCAGATGTTCCGCTATGCGAGCTATCGTGTGCCAAAAAAAATGGCACGCACGAAAATACATACATACTCGCTCTCACGCAAACATACCTGAAAAAGCTGACATAAAAGGGAAAAAGGCAACAAGAAGAATACTCAACTGAACGCGTCAGGAGATCAAACCGACGAATAGAGGATATCTGTGAGTCGCTAAAAAAGCAATGCCAACTGAACGAGATGTGCGATAGTGATGTAATTAGCTTAAGAAATGCTTACGGGCATACTCAAAATGTCCGAATTACGTTGCTTCAAGTGCCACGATCTAGGCGCAATAAATGCCCAGTGTCGAAAAAGGCTCTGACTAGTCTAAAACCATGAAGATTATTCATATCAACCTTAATCACTACGAAGCGGTCAAAGACCTGTTAATCCAAAGGACCAAAGAAAAGCAAATTGATGTTGTCCTGATCAGCGCACCATATATGTAAAGCTCTAAACGAATGTATCTGGGTAAACGATAAGACAACCAAATCAGCAATATGGACCAGTGAATCGGCGGAATGTTTCGCTAGTGCAAAGATCAATGGCATCTACTTCTGCAGCTTCTACGCTCCCCCAAGCTTGTCCCTCAAACAATGTCAAAAGTTGCTGGAGGAAAAACACCGGCAGTAATAGAGGGACATTTCAACGCGTGAAATACAGAATGGTGCAGAAGGACGACGGATGCAAGAAGGCATGCTCTACTGGAGACATTCACAACACTGGACATACTCGTAGTTAATGAAAGCACGAAAAGTTCTTTCCGATAGGCGGGCACTGGGTCTACCTTTGTCAGCACCTTTCTAGCACGTAACATAAAACGGTGGATCAGCGAAGACTATACACAAAGTGACCATCAGGCTGTAATTATCGAGCTCCTAGAACAGAAACGCCGAAATAGTTCCAAAATGACAGGTCTAAAGTGGAGAGACACAACCTTGGATAGAGAAAAGTTAGAAGAGTTCATTAGTACTTACTAATTGGGACCCGGGACCGCGAAGAACGTAGCGCTCCAGCTGTCGAAACCATTAATTTCTGTATGTGATGCTTCTATGGGAAGAAGGAAGCCCAGCTCGTTCGGCTCAACCTGTTACTGGTGGAACGTCGAAATAGAATCCCTAAGCACTATCTGTCTGAGAACGAGGAGAAATACCAAACGCTCAAGGGGAAGTCTGGATTTTAATTAGAATCTGGTTATCTTTAAGCAAGCGAGAATATCATTAAAAAGGGCCATTAAGGGCCACTGAACTCTGAAATATCGTGATTCCTTCCTAAGCCGTACAACTTGCTTATGGAATGCCACTAGATATAGCTTGCAAGCATTTAAGCCCAACGCACATCGGTATCTCTCTTTTTTCCCTCCCTAATTTCCCCTCTTCCGCGCTATGTGCAAACATCTTAACGGTACATAAAATCCCTTGTGCGCGCGCCAATTATAAAAAAAAAAAATTAAGGGCAGCAAAAAGTTGCTGGAGGAAAACGATATAAACCCTCGGAAAACTGCCTACAGCATCGTCATGACAAAGCTCAAAAGAGAGTACACCTCAACTAACATCCCCGACAATCCTGGAACTGTTTTCAGTACAATTAGCGGTCTGTTTCGCGAAGTCATAGAAATTGCAGATGAAGTGATCCCAACTGTTACAGAAGATGAATCGCTGCTAGCATACAAAAAGATTAGCGATAGAAAAACTCCAGACCCGGATGTAACAACAAACAGAGGACTTAAAGCAGTAATTACAGCTGGCTTAAAGAATGGACGTTCCTAGATCACTAAAACTACAGCGTTTATTGCTCCTCCCCAAAGAAAATAAACCTTTCCCTCGTCGTATCGCCCCATTTGCCTTCTGCATACCACAGGAAAAATTGTAAAAAATGTCATTTACAACAGACGACAATAGTAGAAGAGAGCAGTGGGGTGTTGGAACACCAGTTTGGGTTCCGAAAATCCCACTCCACAGTCGACGCAGTCAAAACAGTAACTGATATAGCAAGTGCAACCATCAGGGGAAGCCGGTGGAAAAAAGGAGTACTCAGCAGTGATAACATTAGACATCTGAAATGCTTTCAATTCGACAAACTCTCCGGTCATAATGAATGCTCGTGCTAGAATGGTCGTATTAAACTACATCCGCAGAATAATATCTGCAACAGAAAGCTAAGCTATGATACGGACCAGGGTACCAAACACTACAGAGTTTCAACAGGTGTGCCACAAGGCCCATTTTTAGAAAAAGTCACCATGTACATATTTGTTGGTTGAAGTCTCCAAAATTAGTCCTATGCCTGCATTCGAGAAAACAATTCAATTTTTCCATGAACAAGAGAGGAACGTACATACTCGTACATACCTATATGCCTTGTACGCAAAATCTTAAAAATAAAAACAAAAAATATCAAACTATCTTTTGTGCAATTTATTTTCATTTCAATAATTTTTGTTTTTCTTTTACAAAAGTTAGTTTTAATTGTAGAAAACACAAAGATCTTGTCATTTATATATGTAAATTCCTCCGATAGGACTTTTGGGTTTCATTTGGTGCACAGGACAAGCTCAAATCATGAATATTATTTAAAATCTTCCTACGTTGAGCACGCACATTTCTCAATTGGCACTTAAAAGTAAAAACATAAAAAAAAAATATATAATAATAAAATTGCTATCACGAATTTTACAATTACGACTAGAAATCGGTTGGAAAAAAAAATAATTCACTAGGTTAAATCTTTTCGCGTTTGCTATTTTTGGATTTTTAATGTCATTTCTCGAAATGTTTGCCTTGAAATTCAGCAAACAAGGATATACTCGTACATATTCGCAATGTGCCGTAGATGTGTTCTGGTTTCGTGGTTTTAATCCTGCTTAACTCCATTTGTTTGTGTCTGAGTGGCTGCTGCAAGTTCACTTTCCTTTCGGCTTGTCTAAATTGTTAAAAAAAATTATTGTAAATATTTTTCTTAAATCATGCTGGGGTTAACTCACCTGATACCAAACAACAAGACGGCCTCCGAGCATAAATGTAAAAACTAATGCTGGTCCGGACCGTTCGAATGGATCACTAACCATGTAATGCTGATAAACACCAAGAAGCATTAGCATAAGCAAAGTCACATTGGCAGTGTTTTTAACTTTATCTGTAGAATTGTAATATAAATATATTATTTTTTTTTCAACCAAATCGGTACCAGCCCCTTATATGTTATGACTTACGATAAGGGATTAGAGCCATTGCCAGACCGCATACAATTTCTAAAATTCCAACGCAACGACGATACCATTTCGAAGGGACTTTCACGCCAAACAGAACAGTTAAAGGGAAAACTTTGGCATATTTTACATACTCCGTTCGCTAAAATAAAAAGTAATACATTAATTATTTAGAAAATCAGCAATGCTAAGAGTAAATAGTGATTTCAGACGGCATCAACCTCTGAAATATTCATAAAAGAATAAGGAATATGTACACATATTCAAGTTTCACACTAAGCTAAATTGAGCAATTTGAAACAGAAGACATCCAAGGCATACATAAATACATGCATATGTTATGTATATTATAATCCAGGCACTTAATTCACGTATCATCTATGCTATGCGGAGAATCTGGAAAAATTTCCAACAAGGCAAACTATTTATATGGTCCTAATTAACACTACTTTAGAACTAAGTGATCGTTGAATATACGAAAATGGTCATGTATACCTTGGTTGTTTCCCAGTCTAAATGCATGGATTGAACTACTAAGAAATTTGCTATGGTCTTCATTCAGGAAGAAGTGCTTCTCACGAGCGATACATATCCTCGCCAAATCTGGATGCATTTTCACGAAAACTTGGATAGCTCTCCAGTTGATGTTGCAAATGATCTCTGATATGACGCACAGCACACGTGTGTTCTAAATCTATTTGGCACCTTTAGAGGACGCGTTCCAGTTTTAAGAACATCTTTCGTTTTTTATTCATCCAGCAGTTCCGTATTTTTACGCTACAGAAACCTTCTTAAAGGAGACTTAAAATTTGTTAAAGCGGTATTTTGGATGATTTAAATCCACTTCAGGCTTTGCCGCTGAATAATCTAGGAAGAGGTTGCATTTTTTCCAAGAGCAATCCTCTGCTCTGCATCTCGTCATCTTTACACGTACCATCCACCCCTATCCCGTACGACAATGGTCTTAAGACTCTGTCCCATAGACGCGTCTTCTTTTCTATGAACAGATAAAGCTTAAATAAACAACTTGCTTAGTACAAGATGGCGCAAAATTAATCATCCAATTTTGTTTTTGAATTACTCTTTTACTAAATAAAAACAAATGATTTAGAGTAATAGAAATCTTTATTTGGACCTTTACAATTGTTTTTGTTAAGTGGAAAAGATGATATCCGCAAAGTGGCTGCCGCCAGTGTTGATATATATTTGTGCCCGTTTTATCGCATTTTCCATTGCTTTCCGCAAGATTTCCGGTGATAACTGTTCGCATTCTAGCCATGCCAAATCGACAAAACGGGAGATTACGCGACCAGGAAACGCTTCCTTCACAATATTCATTGTGGCTCGTGCTATGTGTACGGTTGCACCGTCATCCAATTCCGGCAGTAAAAAGTCGTTTATCATGAGCCTGTAGCGTTCGCCAGTAACAGTGACCGTATTGCCGATGGCGTCCTCAAAAAAATAGTAGATGTAATGGCTCTCCATGCATCACACTCGGATTTTCAGTGCCCCAAAAATGAAGATTTTGCTTATTGACGTAAACGCTTAAGTGGAAATGCGCCTCGTAGCTCATGATGATTTTCGACACAAAATCGTCCTCTTAGTTGTTGAGATTGAGGATGGTTACAGTAATTCATACGCGGCTGACGGTCAGGAAGCATTAACTGATGCACTGTTTGCACTTTGTACAGGAACATGTTTAAGTCTTTCGCTAAAATTCGCTGTAAGGTCCGTCTGGTGATGCCCAATTTCGTGGCCCGTCGTCGGATTGATATTTCTTCGTTCTCAGTGACATCCACAGCCACACATCTTTTACTTAAGCAGTTGTGCACAAACATCAGTGGATACACGAGTATTTCCAGCAGTAGTGAAAGAGTTTTCGCAGCTCCTTTCAGTTCTCCACTGTTTTTACTAATTCTTAAAAAAGCACATGCATAATGCCTTTCCATGAGAAAGGCCGAAAAGATGAAATCTCAAATTGTAGGCCCATCCCTAAACTGTTCTAAGTTCTTCGAGAATATTATACATATGTATATGACTCATTGCAAGGCCATCCTTTGAAAAAATTAACACGTATTCTTTACGAAAAACAACAACCACAAACCAAACAGAATTCGTACCAAATACTCTCTTCGTTGTAAGAGCTAAAAAAGAAGTTGGTGTAATTACTATCAATTTCAGCAAATTACACACTTCACCCAAGTACTGCACGCAGAAGCTGTACAGCGAAGCTTAATAAAACTATCTGGGGCTAGCCCGGGACTTAATCTAAATGAACTTATTATGAAGTTCAATGTCAAATGTCAAATCATGTCAAATCAATATCATGTCTTTGCTATTTTTTTCTCGAAGTAAGTACAAAAAGAATCAAGAAGAGTGAATCATTTGTCCAATAATCACATGTTACTCACAATTTGAGATTTTCTTACTCGAATATTGTATATTGTACTCCAATACCAATGTTTAGTAAATTTTGGTAAAAATCTAAACTTGAACAGTGCAATTCAAATTGGACTAGATACGTATTCATTCTCAGTCGGACTTAAAAAATTATTTTATTAATTTGTTTTATCCCCGTATTATAGGAAAAAACAACAAATTGTTTACACATTTTTTAGAAAATTCCAAACTGCAGGTAGTGAAGTGTATTTTTTTTTTTTGCTATAGAACTTTTTTTTAAACAGTAACGACAGGAATTGAGTTTAAATCATTTCAGGCATACATATGGCTTCCTCGTCCGTTTTTGATGAAGCGTACCCTGTGGGTCAAATTTAGAACTAGTCTTTCAAGCATTTGGTGCTCTTCCATAGGATGAATAGCGCGTGGTTCATCAGCATGAACCAAATACTTTACAGAGCCTTCAACTCATTAAATTCCGATATAAACAGCACCAACAATTGCGGAACAGAGTGGAACTTAAAGCTTCCAAAACACAATACTAAGCGTGTTTTATTCAAAAGTGCTTAGCCACTTTTCCAAAAAACACTCCAACTCACTTCTATACTCACTTTTACATATAATTTCAAAGTTGGCTATGTTCGCAGTGTTAGTTTCAAAGATGCTTTGAGTGGCTTTCCATTGGGCGAATTCAGTCGTATTTTAAATTTCATTTAGTGCGTTTGCTTCAGTTTTATATGAAGATTTTAGCTTTACAGATTAAATTTTAAGCCATAAGGAAATTAATTAAATTAAATTAACCTAACCCAGTTAACCCAATAGAAATCAAAAGCATTTAGTTGCTTTTTCACAAATATTTGTTGCTTTGTCCTTAATATTTTCTCCGATAGATTGGAGCTTTGGTGGCATTTTGAAAGCAGTTTTGAAAGCAAATAAGCACCTTCGCACACACTAATTTTAAAAAAGGTCCCAGTTCTTTTTTGGGTAGAAGAAAAGTAACTATTTTTTCCAAGTGTGAAAAGTCGAAAAGAACGTTCATTATCGATTTGCTCTTTCAAAACATAAGTTGATCCACGAACACATCCCAGAATAGGGAGAAACGGCATGCTGCCAACCATCAAGAAACGAATAAATGCCCTCTAGTTGTATGTTGCGACATCTATAATTCAAATCTATCCTCACTTCTGAAAGTGAAATTATTCCCACTTTTAATTTTGTTTTTGTTTCGTGTGGAAAAGTGGCTAACCACTTTTGAATAAAGCACGACTACTGTCTGCTCTTGTTAAATCCAAACACCCAGCCATTATCCATGAAGGGCACTTCATCGTTGAAACCGAAAAACTTTCCATACTCGGTGTCAATGACAACCTACTTTGGAATGACCACATATTTGCTGTCGCCAAAAATGTTGCGGAATGTCTAGGTTTCCTCAAACGATGTAAGAAATACTGTTCACCCTCTGATCTGTCTTCAATATATGTATAAGGCATTCATCCGAGCCAATAATTCCCATTTATGCACCTGCTAGAAATAAGAGTGATAGATGATACTAATACCACCCAGTCAATTGACAACTTGGAACACCGACGAAGTTTCTCCTATCTCACCTTGCTTTTCGCTATTTTCACCACCAGTGCTCCATTTAAATTGCAAATAGCATTCCGCCCCGTCAAACCTTTAACCGTCTCGCTATGAATGCTCATCAGTTTACCTCCAAGCTCATGTTTGGGCGTACATCCCCTGCCGAGCTCTTTATTTTCTGACCATTCGTTTGTTCGTTTGCACTAAAAGATATGAAAACGCTTTTTCGTTCGTTTGGTGGATGTAGTTACTGTCAGCCAGGAGTGGAATCAACAAGGAAAAGTTGGGTTTATTTTACGTTTTACAACGGTTTCATTTGGGTGGATGAGACGAAAATGGTTTTCGGTTTCCTCGCAGTACATGATTATAATTTCTCGTTAGTGCTTCTTATTAGTTAGTTAACTAGTTTTAACATATAACAAGTTATATTTCTTTAAATAACGTTCGTTAACACAAAAACGACCCACCTCTACTATGTATGTTACACACATTGGGTACCTAAACCCCTTGAGCGCGCACTAATTACAAAAAAAAAGTAATTGACTGGCATCAAATTGCATGATGTTTTCTTAGAATTGACTCCCAGTAAATCAATGGTTCCATGAGCAGCGTCACACATTGCCATTCATAACATTGTTATTTTTATAATTTCATTGTATTCGGTTGAATTGTAAATTGTAACTGTGTTGAATAAAGTGATTGTGTTGAAAGGAATAAATTCTATCATTTGTACCCACACAAATATTTTACAGTATTGACAAATACCCTATCATCCAAGGAGCAATTTTAATTTCATAATGAGAAAAAATTAGTTAAATGAATAAAATTAAAAAAGATTTCAATTCGAAAAGAAGTCGGTTGGCTGATTTTGTGATTACTAGTGTGTTTATTAAGAGAGCCTACGTGACAATTGATCTGGAAACTGTTGACTGTCCTATAACTTGGCTTGGGCCAGCAGCGCAACAATCGAGTTCGTACCTTGATGTACTTGATTTACCTCCCAGTGGTGGTGCCCGTAACTGCATGACTGAACTCATGTATGATAAAATGGCAAAGACTCGGCCACTGGCCTACGCCGCCATAGGGCTCACAACCCTATACGGAGGAGATCAAAAAGATGTGTCGAAGTAACTAATGGCGATGAGATAGACCGGACAAAAAGGGGGTGAAAAACTATGGTACATATTAGATTTTCACTCCATCTAATATGTATCATAGTTTTTCATCCATCTAATATGTATCATAGTTTTTCATCCACTTTTTGTCCTCCTTGGGAATTAAAAAAAAAATTTTTTAAATGTTTTTTTATATTATTCAATATAGTCCCCTTTTAGTTTGATACACTTATTCCAGCGATTTTCCAACTTCTTGATCCCGTCCGAAAAGTAATTTTGCGGAAGGTCTGCAAAATACTCCTCCGTGGCGTCGATGACTTCCTCGCGTGAGCTGAATTTTTTATTCATGAGCCATCTTTTGAGGTTTGGGAAGAGATAATAGTCCGAGGGATCCAAATCCAGTTACCAATCGACGCCAAAAGTCCGCCCGATTCCGCATCAGCAAGTCCAAATACTCTTTCGAAGTGATCTCGCCTTCGTGTTTTTGGTCATTTGCGGCACCCAGCGGCAGGATAACTTTTTCATATGCAGAATATTGGCCAAAATATGGCATGTGCGCTCAGTACTAATCTTTGTGGTCGCGCACCTTCACTTTCCGGTCAGCCAACACCATTTCATGTATTTTTTTGACATTGTCCTCTGTAACCGCATCGGAGGGCCTGCCGCTGCGGACTTGATCGGTAGTGGAGTTGCGGCCACCGCGAAACTCTCGAAACCAATATTTGACGGTGTAATCTGACGGAGCATTAGTCCCATAATATGTATCCAACTTTTCTTTGGTTTCCTTCGCCGTTTTGCCTCTCAAAAAATAATGTTTTATGAGAGAACGAAAATCGTTTTTGTGCATACTCAACATGATGCCAAACACGTCACGTCAACAACGATCAACAGTCATAACAAAAGTAAAGACAGTATCCCACTGAAATTTGGCATGTCTGCCTAAATCTGAACGGACTTCAAGGCACCATAACCTTTTTTGCAGTAGCAGCGGATTCTGGCGGTCAAAGATGTCACTTTTCACTCCATCTAGTATATCTATACTATAAAGATTGCTATTCGGATGCGGATTTGTCATATTCGGCAGACTTAGGCAAGGAGTCTTAAGCTCCTGACACGTGAACGGGCGTATTATGACAAACCGCTAACATAGGCCACCAAAGAATGTTTCTACAAAATCTTTGAAAAGACATATGAGCAATGTCCGAACCATGATAGGAAAGGAGGACGCTTTTGGCAGGACAGTTTGTAAGCATAGTCTACACGACATTATCTCTGACAACGGACTTAGGTTTATTGACTTTGCGGCGGGATAAAATATCACTATATATCACAAATTTATCACATTGCGATAGACGTGAGTTACACCTCTAGTATTGTGGACGTCCGAAGGTTTCGAGCAGCCAACATTGATTCGAATCACTACCTTATTGCAGACAAGGTACGAATGCGGAAACTACTGTAAGAAGATATAACGCAGAAAAGCTATAATCGAAAGAGAATGCCAGAATCTTCGTCGAACGCGTTTCCCGGAATCCCTCAGCAACTCCTATGCCCCCAGCATTAGGTACCGAAGACCGGGTTTCACCCGACCGTTACCAAGAAATTCCTGGTTTGGTGAAGAATGCCGAGAAGCACATGCAGCTTAAGGGGTTAGGCCACTCTGGGATTTTTTTTTATTATTTTCAATGGTCCCTTAGGACCTCAAAAATGATATCCCAAAAGATTATGGCCGGGAAATATCTCGAACTACTTGTTTTTCAAAGTATAGTACAAGGCTGCCAGGTACGTTTTATCTCAAACTGCATTTATCGAGTTGGTCGCACCCAATTTCAACAATTTTCAACCAATTCACTTCAAATGTATTGTCTAAATAATATAAGTACGTAGGATTTTTTTTTATATGACATAGTTCATTTGTTATTAACAATTTTTTGGCGATTTTTCTGCGAATTTTGCAAGTTTAACTTTGGAAGTGCGCCATTCGGCCTTTAGTGACTCATCATAATTTAAAATTTACAGGAGCTGTTGGTACGGCCTTAGATCCTTCCAAAAAAACAGAGGTCATCTGAGAATCGCTGCACACCCCCCATTTATAGAAAAATTGTTCTATAAAAATTATGTTTTACAGTCAATCATATGTACTCGTACAATAAACTTCTACCTTTGTAAGCTCGATTTATTTTATATATTTCCTGAAAAAAAAAAATAAAAAACGGCCACCAGAGTGGCCTAAGCCCTTAATAAGGAGTGTATAAAGCGGCGCTGCAGCGAAGGATGAGATCCGCTAGCAAGCTTTACGAGCAGAAGAGACGGGAAGAACATCAGCTTTCCAAGAAGAGGAAAACTAGTACAAGCAGCGCGTGAACGAAGATATTGAGAGTGTGTACTCAAGGAATAAAGTACAGAAGTTTTACCAACAGGTAAAAAGAACGTGTTAAGACAAAAAGTCCCGTGCAGAAACCCTTAGAGATGAAGAAGGAAACCTTGTCGTAGATTCACAAGCGATGCTGAGAATATGAAAAATTTTCTCTGCAGACTGTATAACGGCGACGAATCATTCAACTTCTGTCCACCTAACCAAAACCAGGGAGCGTTGGAAAATATATATTAGCCAAAAACCGACAAACCAGCTGCACCTGCTACGAGTATTTAAAGCTGCTGGAAGTGACTTTGTGGAGAGAATTACACCAACTTATTTCTCAGATCTGCGACAACTATAGGGGCATAAGCCTCCTCAATATCGCATACAAGATCTCATCTGCCGTATTGTGTGAAAGTCTGAAACCCTTCGTCAACCGCCTGATTGGCCCCTATCAGTGCAGTTTCAAACCAGGAAAGTCTACAATCGACCACATCTTCACACTCCAACAGATCTTGGAAAAAACTCAAGAAGACCAAATCTATACCCACCATTTTTTCATCGATTTTAAGGCCGCATATGACAGCATTTACAGAGACGAGCTATATGGGGCTAGTCTAGTTTTGGTATCCCTGCTAATCTCAATTGAGAACGCTAGCTGCTCCCTCAAAATCACCATCATCATTAGACCTTTGATGTCAAAAAAGGTTTTGGTCAAGGTAACGCGCTGTCATATGACTTCTTTAACATGATACAATACTTGAAAGAACGCACAAGCGACCACTGAACTTTCACTAGACTTTCAATAGTCTGCGCAGCTATTTACTAGCGTACGCCGATAATATAAACATAATTGGGAGAAGTCAGTGCGCTGTCACCGGTGTGTTTACTAGTATTGGAATGAAAGGTGCCAATATGGGTTTAGCGGTAAATGAAGACAAATCAAGTATATGGTATCAACAAGAAGGGACACACAACATCGCCGAATTGGACAGAACCTCACCGTCGAGTTTGTCTAACTTTGGCTATGCTATAATTTCTGCCAATAACATACGAAAAATCACTCTTGCCAATCGCTGTGCCTTTGGACTAAGAAGGCAATTGAGTAGTACGAGTAGGAGTCTTTATATAAGACATAAATTATCCCAGTCCTACTTTATGACGCTGAAGCATGGACTCTATAGACAGCGGACGAAGATATCGCCAGTCGTTTCGATAGAAATATCCTTCCAATATTCGGTCCCGTTTGCGTTGACGGGCTTTGGGGGAGAACATACAACGACGAACTATACAAGCAGCATAGCGATATCGAGCTAGTCAGAAAACCGCACATCCGTCACCTGAGATGAAAGCGAATGGACACCAATGCTCCGCCCCGCAGAGTCTTCGAATCTAACCTGGAAGAACAATGCGGTAAAGGGAGACCTCACCTTAGGTGGTGCACGCAAGTAGAAGGGACCTCAACTGACTTGGAGTGCGCAACTGGAAGCAGTTACCTAAAGCCCGAGCTAACTGGAGGAGCTTATTAGCTGAGGACCAAGTTCACCCTGAATCGTAGCGTCACCTACGTAAATAAGTAGCATTATACGAGTTTATTGAATTGATTTTGTTGTGTTATTTTGAGAACAGCATATTCATTGAAAACAACACATACGTACATAATGTATGTACAATGTACATAAATTAAAAGTGGTTTTCGATAAAATATTTTTTCTCGAGTAAATGTTTATCTACAAATATGTATATACGAGGCATGGCAATTAAAAAACCAAAACTTATTTATACAACTTTTTATTGAAATTATAGATTCTGTTACTTTGCTTGAGTGAAACAGGGAGAGAACAAATCGAAAAGTGCTTGTCGTGTCAACTACTCGTCTTTACATATGGGCGGGTGAACACAGTGCCTTTAGCATCCACGGTGTCGACCATAAAGATTTCATGCCAGTGATCTGGTGCAGTCGGAGTGGATCTTATATCACAAGGCTCTAGCCTCTAGCTAGACGTCTCCGAGTGACGTAAAACATTAAAGGCACGACCAAACTCTCTTGTGGTAGGACAGCAGTTTTCAATTTACTCACACTTGTCTTATGTACAGTGTTGGCCAAAAGTAAAGCAACTTTTACATAAGCACAAGATTCTGCGGTAAAACTGATTAAATTTAAATACATTTTATTATGTTTTTCTTTACAAAACAAGTACATATGTATATTCGAAAACAAAATAAAAGAAACAAAAATAATTGTTCATAAGCAGAAAAAAAGGAAAAATAAAAATACTGTACCCATGTCGATTTTAAGCTGGGCAAAACAAAGCAACTACGTAGTAAATTTTCACATTTAATAATAATCATCGCGACGAAACCTTTGTTTTTGATTACTGCACTACACCTTCTTGGATACTCTCGTTCAGATTAGAAATTATAGAGCTTGGGATGTCTTCTTCAAGCCTGGAATTACAGTCGACTCCGCTTATCTGAACTCCGCTTAACCGGAAAAATCAGTTACCTGAAACACAAAAATTATCACGGAGAATTTTTTCATAATTTTCATATAAATTACTCCGCTTAACTGAAACCCGCTTAATTGTAAAACCCGGTTATTTGAAAAAAATTGTATGTCAAAAATAAATGATACGTACTACTTCAGCTCCGCACAACTGAAAAAAAAATCACTGAATACACCGATTGGTATCATTTGTAATTTCTTCAACTGAACACGTTCAATGGACCTGACAATCAACGTGCACTTTGCATAGTCTATCAATTTTGACAGCATAATATTCTGTGCGTTTACGTTTTCTCTTTGGGCTTTAGTGCTCCAATGTTTAATTGAATTCCATTATATTGTGACGAAATCTGCAGAAATGTCGGCACACATGGTAAAGTTTAGAAAAAGAAGAATTTGAATTTGTATTTGTATAAAAAAAACATTTCAGGCATCTGGGTCTGGAAAAAAATGCACAAATGCACTTGTCACTTCAAAAAAAAGCTTGAAATTTAACTTTAACAAGAATCGTGAACAGTAGAGATTCCATTAGCAACATGGCCACACAAAACCAAAATTTATTGAGGAAACGAGTGCGAACAGATGCTTATAAATATGTGGAAAAGGCGCTATCGGTTTGGTTCAAGGAAATGCGATCGAAACATGCAACAATTACTGGCCCACTGTTAATGGAAAAAGCAAGGGCGTTTGCTGTTATGCTAAATGTGGATTTTGTACCATCCAATGGTTGGCTGCGGAAAAAAGTGCTGGCGATGTGCACGGTGTTAACGAATGGTTGGCTAACATTTTGCCAATATATCTTGAAGAATATGGTGAGAACGATATTTACAATGCGGATGAGTCCGCATTAATGTTTAAAGCTTTATCTACTGGTACATTGGCAAACAGATCAGAAAAATAATCAGGAAGCAAATGCAATATAGACCGAATTACGATTCTTTTTGTTACAAATTCAACCGGTAGCGACAAAATGATTTTCTATATAGGGAAATCTCACAACCCTAGGTGCTTCCGTAACTATACAGTCCCTGTAAAATATTTTCCCAACACAAAGGCTTGGATGAATTTTTTTTTTACGTTTTTCTGAAGTTATTTTAGTTTTGAGTTATGTTACAATAAATAAAATATTATTTAACGTTTATTAAAATACTGTTACAAATTATTATTAGTTCTTGGATTTTCAGATTGGATAAGTGAAATTTTTTTCAGCTATCCAAACTCCGGTTAAGTTTAACATTTGTTCGGTTATCCGAAGTTCGCATAAGTGAAAATACCGCTTAAGTGAAAGAAAATGTGTCACAAATTTCCATTTCAGTTAAGCGGAGTCGACTGTAAATATAAAGCTCGTCCCTATTCCTGCAGTTCTCCCGAATTATTCGCCGATCTTCTATCGGATTGAAATCGGGGCACTGGGCTGGCCATTCCATAGCATTGATTTTCTGATCCCCAAACCACTCTTGAACTATTTTTGAAGCATGCTTTGGATCATTATCCTGTTGAAATAACCATTTCAGTGGCAATTCCTCCTCAGCGTGTGACAGTATAGTGTTTTCAAGAATACTTTTGTAAATAAGTGGGTCCATAATTCCACCTATTTTATGTTTCCGACCAATTTCATGTCCAGAGAAACATCTTCAAGCCATAATGTTATCTCCTCCATGCATCACAATAAAATAGTACCGTTTTCCACTTCGATACTGTGCGGAAATACTTAATATGGTCATTTGCAAATTTCAGTCTTGCATCACCATCACCATCACCATCAAAAACTCTCCGACGAATTTTCTTCGCGCTAACTTTTGTATTAAGCTCGTTTTGTAATTTCCTCGATGATATAAATGGATTACCCTTTATCGTGCTAATGATCATTTTGACTTCCCTGTATGAGGTAACTCTTAGCCTACCACCTCGGCTTATCACTGGTTTTGGGATTGAACACATTTTAGATAATTCAGATTGTGAAATATCACTTTTACAGTGTATTTGACAAAAGCGTGTGGCTCGCAAAAATTAACCCGTTAGTCGCAGACGATAAGAAATTTTTGGTTTCCGTTAGAAATCCAAATCCGCAGTCAAATTTTACTTAAGTTGCATCTCTTTTTTGAAAATTACACCTTGTATTCCGTAATGAATGCCTGTTGCTAATCCACGGGGACCAAAATTATCCGTTACAGCTGCAGCAAAGTATCTCAGAAACTCAGAGAGTTTTGTGAGGAAGTGGGTGAAACGATTTAACGAACATGGGAACGTTGACGATTTGCCAGAACGGGGAAAATCAGAAACCAATTTAAAAGCCGTTAAAGACAAAGTGCTTAAAATTTAAAACAAGACAAATGTCACTAGAAAAAGGTCACGAGGTTTTCATCCTCAGTATTCGTAAAATTATCAGAGAAAACGATTTTAATTTCAAAACCGTTGCGGCCAAGCCTTTGTTAACCGAAAAAGATTTGAGTGGGCTCGCCGTTACAAAGATATAGACTGGACCAAAATTATTTTCCCTGACGAAGCTTCATTTATTTTCAACAATCCCTTGAGAGGTGTGTGGACTGCTCACTGTTAAAATGTCTTCTAAATAACAGTGAAACATACGGCAAAAGTCCATGTTTATGGCTATTTCTGTACGGCGGGATTCGGAAAATAGGTGACCATTACCGGGAATCAATGCTCAAAGAATGATAACTGTGCGAGAAAGAATAGTTGGGATCCGCTGAAATGCTATCCGGACGTGGATAGGCCAGGGCTTCAAAGAGAGAAATGACGTCAATGTGTTGGATTGGCCACCTCAGTCTCTAGATGCCAATCCGATTGAAATCGTCTGGAGACTTATGAAGCAAAGAATTAAAGGAAGAAAATGGAAGGACAATAAAACAGCTTAAACAACTTTTAAAAAGAATTTGGTGACAATTACCACAGGACTACGCAAAAAAATTGGCTCTAAGTTGTCGACAAAGGTGCGAGGCGATAATTGGGAATGAAGCAGACTGGACAACATATTAAGTACAATACATTGATCAGTAGGGGAAATATTAAAAGCTTTAAAATAAATAATTTTGTTTCCCTAAGTCAAGCGGTTGTTTTCTTTTAAACCACACGCTTTTGTCAAACACACTGTATATTCGCTAATAATTTTTTTCTTTAATCTCATTGGAGTTGTTACGAGTATTTCTGGCCACTTTAGATAAAATTTAGGGAACAAGATCTTTAGTTCTTGCTGCAGCAGGCTAGTACATGCGAATAAGTCAATTATCTTTTATTTTAATATTGACAATTCAAATATGAGTAGTTTGGTCAAAGTAACGGTTTTTTAATGCTGCTCATTGATTTTATAAATTAATCAACAATGCTCCAAGCTATTGGCAACATTTTTTTTTAACTTTGGACTAAACTTATATGAAATGTATCGCAAAACACAGACTTGCGATTTTAGTTGCTTTAGTTTTGGCCAACACTGTATGTTTAGTATAATAAGCCTCGGAGATCGGGTTGTTGGTCAATTTCATTGCCGGTGTGTCTTCGACTCATCTTGAAAACAAACTTATTCACTCTTATTAGGGCTTTAGAATTTATATGTGACTTAGATTCGGTTTTTCAATTTTTCGAAAAGATCATCTTAACACCTACATTTCAAACTGTTCATATATAGGACATTCGGAATAAAAATATAAAAATCACATTTTCTACATTAGAAAGAATACATATGTACTTCTACGCATATTAATGTACTCGTATCTACATATGAATGAACATTTCAAAATGTTGCCTTATTACAGGTACATATCTGAGTCATGAATACTTGTTCAAGTCACAAATAATCTTAATATCCATTCCCAGAAATTGCTGCAAGGTTCAAAGATTCACATTTCAACATTTGATCTATAGCCATTAGGGTGACAAACTTGGCAAAATCATCCTTATAATGTTAAATTAATTATATGTACATATAGATCGTATACATATATAGGTACCAGTATATCTTTAATTCCAACACAATTTATAGTGAACATTGTTGTTGTTTAAATTTGTCATTTTTCATGGTTTTGTTTCAAAAACATAGAAAGCACATTCACCTAAAGAGAATATAAATAAACTTGCAGCAAAATATCGCCCTAACTATTCAAGTATATTTTTGCATTACAAGTTGATACTACAAGTTGAGACATACAAGTATACTCATGTATGTATATGTATGAACGTATTTATGGACTATTTTCAACTTATCTATCGTCAGCTAAGAAAATATTTACTCCATAATCTGACGCTGGCAAATGGATACTTACATATAAGCGTAAAAAGGAAAAGTCAATAACAATATTTAAAAATGAAAGCTAACGTTTGTTTTCAATCATATGTAGGAATATTGTAGTTTTACTACATGAGAAATAAATCTCTGAGAGAAATCTACTTAAAATTCTTCCTATTCAGTCATTTTTATTTATTTACTTTTAGTTCAAAAATCGCACACCTCAGATACACGATCATCTGTACTATGTTCGTACGTACTGATCATTCACTCGTAGCCTTGCTCATCTCATCTCATATTTTTAAAGCGAAAATGTTCTTTCGAGTACAGCATATGTGTATGTATAGGTACGCAGGCATATACGTGTATAATAAGTATGTTGATTCTCGTACATGTGTATAAAATTGTAAGCATGCGAATTATTTTAAAACTTTTTGTTAAAATCTGAAGTATTTACAGTAATACAAACAATTGCTAAATTTGTGATTTGAGAAGGTTCTATCTCAAATCAAGGTACAAATGTACATATGTACTCGTAATTATATTTATCGACCATTGCTACGAGTACTTGTGCCCAAATACCTTTACGCTAATAATTTCCTACTTTAACGCTTGTCTTGAATATAAATTATTGACGTCTATAAATACCCCAAATACGAATTTGAGAAAAGCATTAAATATATATACAATAATGGCTGAACGAGAATATTTCGGTATTGCAGATAAAATAAATGAAAATAGTCGTAATTAAATTTATTCAAAAACTATTGTATAATATTTACCTCTTTTCCAATGATTGACTTTAGAAACAGAAAAACACGAAATCAATTTCTTATTGCGATTTTTTCATTGAAACATACGAGTACATATGTTTGTTTGGTACGTGCATTTATAGATTTTTCCATTTGATTTTTCATATGATAAAAAATAAAAGTATACACAGTTTTCTGACCAAGTACTTTTAGTTAAAAATTACCGGCTTAATATTTTCTCTTGTATGATTTTTACCCGCTTTAAACAGCGTGCACTCTATGATAACACTTGAATCTGACTTTCAATAACGAAAAGAATTTAAACAGTATAGGTCCGGTCTTAACCTGGATTATCCCAGAGATTTTTTTTTTTTTTTTGAATTCCATGTTAAATTTTATAAAATGTAATGTTTAGACTTAACATTCACCAAATAAAAACTTAAAAAAAAATCGGTCTTTTAACAAACCATGGGGATGGGCTATACCCTATATGATACAGAGGGATAATGCACTACCAACAAAATTTTTTTCAATTCAACATTTTATTTTCATTTTAAGTATGTACAGTATATATACAATATGTTTTCAAAATGAAGGAGAATGGTATTGCTTTAAACACCGAACATGTAGTGCAACATTACATTTCTCACAGCGAGTAGTTGCTTGAGTGTGGCAAATTCTGCATTTTGTTCTTTTATCTTGTTCAACTATCATTTGTTGAATTTGATTGAATCGGATCTCTTGGTTTTCTGCACTTGAGGGCTTCAAATTTCTTGGCCGGTTATTTTTTCCGTACATTCCCAGCAAGCCCCTTTCTATTCTTCGACGGAATTCTAGATTATCCAAGTGTCCATATCGATACAATGAGCAAATAGCGAAAAATACCACTTTTTTCCTCTTATCGCGATGCGATAGAGACCAATATTTTGGTCCGACCTATCGACACCTCTTAAGTTTTTGTTATATATTTTCACAAGTTTGGGCTGTCACTTCCTTTCTTTCTGTACGAGAAAATCGCTTCACAGCAGTCGTTGGGTGGACTGGTATGCAGTTTGAAATCATATTTAAAATGCTGTTATCGTGCCATTTAGAAACAATTAAATTTAGTTCTGAACATAGTTCAAAGCTGTTTGCACCTCGACCTGTTTTCTTGAGAACCTTATCTGATCCACGCACAGAACAGTTGTTCAGACGATTTTCCCTGACAGTTGCAGTTCCTCTCAAATTCAAAATATTCAGTTCTTCCAGCAATTGAAGCGATGAAAAGAAATTGTGAAAAAATAAATGGTACCTCAAGTTTAATCCTCTCGAAATTAGCGCTTGGCTGAAGTTCAAAACAACTTTCGTTCCAAGATGAAGCTCTGTTTTTATTGCGCGAGAGTAGTCTTTCGATCCTGCGTATGGGTCAAACCAAACAATATAACCGCTCGAAGTTTTCCCAATCCAAAACTTATAGCCCCATCTAATTGGCTTTCCTCTTATGAACTGTTTTGTAGGATAACGTCCGAAGTAGGGTACCATACCCTCATCGACACTGTAATTATCAACGACAGGGGCAAACAACAAGAACTTTCCAATAGCATATCAAACAATGGCCGTACTTTGGCATAGCGATCATTGGGATTCAATTGCATATTGTCGCAGAAATGAAGTACTCGAAAGATGTGATGAAATCTGTTTCTTGTAATCGATTTTTGGACACAAATAAATTCTGCGTATCCTCTTCATTTTCCCAGTACATCCTACGCCTCGAGACATTAGTGTAACCACTCATCATCAGTACTCTAATGAAGACTTTCATTTCAGAGACTTGTATATCAGCTAAGAGATTGTATTGCTGATGCTAACATTTCGAACAAACGTGCATCACAAAAAGGGGTGAAAAGATTCAACGGTGCCAAAGATGGATCCCAGCCGCAATTTTCGTATCAGCTAAGCTTTCCTGCAAATCTCTTTTTTCTCACGTACGAGTATGTTCAAAAATTCGAGGTCTTTTGATAAAGGAGGAAAGCGGCATATCATCTTCTTCATCAGCATTTGGATTTTGTAAATAATATTGAACCATCTAAATCCAAGGTTTGTTCTCTGTTGATAGTAATATAGATATTTTTACTTACTTTTGTTTTAACATGTTTCGTAATGAATAAGAAAACAGAACTTTAACTACTTACTAACACAAAACGAAAACAAATATTTGGAAATTGACAGGAAAATTGCATAACCCACTTTGATAAGAACTTTACTGCTAAGAAAATAATTAATTCAAAATCTGAGTTTAAGAGACATATTTTTTTCATGAGATATACCGTATGCGGTACAGTGGGATAATCCGGGTTTTAAGTTACCAATTTTAAAGTACAGTTGTGGAGAACTAATTAAGAATGATGGTAAGTACTGACAACATCATCGCTTCAATAATTAGACAGATGGCAGCCAAAATTAAAAGTACCGCTATCTATCTATCAATCGTGTCTTTTTTCATGTTAAACTGTAAATGTCGATGTTATTGCCCATTATTTAACAGCTTAAATCCGTTTTTAAGAATATTGGTCCAGTATTCCCTTGGCAATATAATTAAGAACGTGTCACAAAAACAGGTTTGTTTGTAGAATTTCGCTGCCCACGGAAAAAGTTTTTAATAAACATACTAATCCATTTGAAATTAAAGGGATATTATTAGTTTTTGTTGGGTTTAGGAGATATTTTGATATGGTGAAAAAAAGCTGCACAGCAGGCATAAGGGAAGCCATACTAAAACTTCGCAATATTGAAAGATTGTCCTATAATGATAGCACAAAAAAACTTGATTACTCGAAAACAATAATTTCTAATGCCGTAACATACTCGTATGTCGAGAAACACCGGGGTGGCCGTGGTGTAGTGGTACTAGCAATCGCTTTTCACTCGGAGGGTCAAGGTTCGAATCCTAGCCACGGCAAGTTTTCATTTGTGTAATTGGAACTCAGTCAGAAAAATCTGCGTGTGAAGGCATAACACTGAGCAGAAGGCATAAAACTGACATGTAGATTTGGCTGTTGTAGAGTTTTCAAGCAGAAAACAACCGTTAAAATCCACAACCTGAATCATTCCGAGTGAAGAAAAATCTCTCCGTCCTATTCGGACTCCCACCCCAGGAGAATCAATATCGAAACCAAACACACCTGAGTTTCAAACCACTACATCAGAACAATGCTTTCCTTTCTCCTCCTTCTATCTTTCCGTCCGCGCACAGGCAACAGTAAAAGGGTTATCATGACCCCTTAGGCGCGCATAAATTATAAAAAAAAAATAAAAAATTGAACCACCGAAAGTGTAGAAAAACGTAAAATACCTCCCAAAACGTATGGAAGCTCAATATAGGTTGATAGTTCGCACGGGAAAAAAAAATCCGTGTCCGTTTTTGAGCTTGAACGGTATTCAGAAAGTAGTTTACGGCGAGGACCCAAATGCACGTTCTGCACGCTTCATTAGAGAGCGTTTGAATGAAAGCCAGCTTTTTAGGAGATCAGCCAGAAAAAAACATTGCTTTCGCTAAAAAAACCGAAAGGCTAGGTTAGCTTTTGCAAAGGAATACAAAGATCGGATCATCTCACAATGGAACAAAAATATTCTGGAGTGATAAGACTAAAATCAATAGAGTAAGTACCGATGGTAAACACTATGTTAGACGACCAAAAAATGGAGCATTCAATCCTAAGTACACCACACCACACCCTCAAACATGGAGGATGGAGTATTATGCTATGGAGTTGCATGTCTTTTAAAGGTACCGTACCGTTACACCGAGTGGAAGGTATAATGAACGCTCAAAGCTACATAGAATTACTTCAAAATGTAATGCTGCCCTATACAGAGGAAGAATTGCCAATAACTTGGAAATTTATGTAGGACAGCTACCCGAAACATACTGCGAGGTCAACGAAAGCATGGTTTCAGAATAATTCTGTGGATGTCATCGATTGCCCGTCATGCAGTCCTACTAAATCCAATCGAAATCCCTGGTACGAGTTTAAAAAAAAAGTTAAAAAGCATAAAATTACTAATACAAATGAATTCTATGAAATCGTAAGGACATTCCAAGAATGCAACAACACCGAAAAAATGTCAGGACCTAATTTTGTCAATGCCAAGGCGACGCCAACTAATTTCTTGTTACCAAAATGTTTTGAATTAAATTTTATATTTCCATTATTTTCTTGCTACTCTTTTTGCTATTTTCTGTTTTTAACTGATACATGCTACAAAAAAGAATTTAACAACCCCAGATGAATAAAAATTTAAATAAAAATTTTCGAAAAACATGATTCCAGTGTATCGTTGTATCGACATTGTGATGCAATCATTCCTTCTCCGTTTAGGCTCTATTTCAATTTTCTTTTTATAATATAATGTAGGGCTATTCAAGTCAACCTGAAAATTCTGCTTCCTAACACTGATAACCTTTCTACATCTTAAGGTGTACCACGCGTGTGTCTTTGGTTTTAAAATCTTTTTCTTTATTCTACAAGGATTGAAGGCATATCATACAAACAGCTGAATCCACGATGTTATCGACGAAACATTACTACCAGTTAAAATTTCTAATGTCATTGAAATGCTAAAGTCAAACAATTTTTGACCGATCATAGATTCTCCGCGTAAGGAAAATAACTGCGGATTAATAGCTTCAGTTTTCTAACTTGGCACTTATTAAATGTGAACCACACACAATATTGTTGAAATCGTTCACATAAACAATTAGGGACCTTCAAATCATGCTACATCTATTCCCACAAAGCCCATCGCCTCTGTGCAATATAATTAAAGAACACACCACAGAAGTAGTTCCAATAATATCACCAGATGAATATTTCAATGTATGCAAGAAAATAGGCATCAACAAAGCGTCTGGACCTGATCGCATCCCAAGTAAGGCAGTGAAAGCCGCCGTTCAAAAGAGACCAGACATGTTAATAGCAACAAGTATGTCTGAAAGAGAGGTATTTCCCAGAACAGTGGAAGCTGCAACAATTGGTACTTTTACCAAAGGGAAGTAAAACATCTGGAGAACCAGCGTCATATCGCCCAATATAACTGGACACACTGATCAAAATACTTGATCGGATCAAATATGTATGTATAATATGAGCAATCTGTGGCAGAAGAAAAGAGAGCATTATCAGATCCACATTTTGTATTCAGAAAATCGCGCTCCACCGTCGACGCCATAAAAGCGGTGATAGACATAGCAGCAGAAGCAATAAAGGGAGAATGATGGCGATGGCGAACAAAAGAATATTGTACAGTATTGGCGCTGGACATTAAAAATGCTTTAACTCAGCAAATTGTTCATTTACGTGTATAAGAATCTCGCTAGACAGCGGAAATACACCAGACTACTAGATGAAGGAAACAAGTACTATAAAATCTCCGCAGGAGTCCCACACTCGGACCCCTACTCTGGAATATCGGTTTCGCTGACGACATCGTCGTTGTAATTGAATTCGGGGATCACAAAACGAAAGCTGTCTTAACAACAGGCCGGAAAAATATGGAATACGTGGACATTAGAGTAGGAAGTCAAACCATTTGCTCAAAAGACTATGTGAAATATCTAGGGGTAATACAATACTTGACAATAGACTAAGCTTTACGCCTCACATCGACTATTCGGGCAAAAAGGCGACAAAACTCCAGTCAGCACTTTCTGGAATACTGACAAACATCGGAGGACCCGAAAATGCTAGAAATTTTAATATTCAAATTAGTTAACTCAGTCCTGTTATAACCTGCCCCAGTTTGGGTGGGCGCTAGAAGAAAGTTATCATCAACATATCGACTTAGCGCAAATCAGTGGCCTTAGAACGATTTCGAACAAAGAACCTTTCATTATAGCCGGGATGATTCCCATCGATATCCTTGCGGACGAGATGCAGAGAGTCCTTAGTGAGAGAACTTCTAGTAACCAAGGGGATCAAAGAAGTAGAAAGAGCAACTTCAATGACCAGGGAGACTGGTGAAAGAGTGTAAGATGTGATTTAGTATGTAGACGTATTGATGGAATCGAACAATCAGGCTAACAAATCGTGCTTGCAGGTGGCTCGGGCTACTGGTATCTATTTAGGGCAACAAAAAAAAAATAAAATATTTTTGATTAAAACAATTTTTCTTTATGCTCAAAATATTTTATGCCTTGTCAAGTTTTGGACCTCAGAAACATTTTTGGTCCAGGTGCGGTGAATTGATTGTTTGGTATATTTACAAAATAATTGTAATTGTAATTAATGGTCCCATAAGTCCCCTATTATGAAAAACGTAAATACTGTTTCTGCTAACTTTCTGTTTCTCAATTTACAAAATTGGTTATCAATCAAAGAGGAACCAGTAGACGAAAGACTATCATCGACCAACCCGGAACGACTTCTCTTTTATTCGCGGAAGGCAGCGAGACGACGTGACTCCGCAATATTGAATATGGGCTTTGGAACAGTTTATGAATCAGACGTACAAATATCGAATACGTATCTATGTACTATAGGCGTTTTGAAATGTGCTATTCATATTTCGTCAAAAACTAATTATGTTCACCCTGTGAAAAACAGATATCTAATGTTCATGTACTTAAGTAAATAACAAACCGCTTATCTTGAGTTATAGCAAAGTTCATTGAACCTCGGTCGTTAGATTGTCCCGCTTGCTTTTGCCTATATAAGAAAATGTAAAACAAGTTTTTTAAAGATAAATAATTAAGAGTACAGAGAGCAAAGTGTCTTCTTACTTTCCATAATACTCAACAGTACATATCTGCTTTTCTGAACTTGCAAACCCAAGTTATCGTCCCGCATACAAAAATCGAAATACTTTGGTTTAGTTGCAAACGATTAGAGAATTACGGTGAGCATATCACACAAAAACTTAGCACACTTTGACGAGCGCGCTTATTCTACACCACATTCGTTCGTCCGGCTTTACAATATCCATCTCTGTGCTGAACGATGTATGAGAAGGTAAAATACGAGTAGCACCGAAAGTGATGAAAATATCAATATCCAATTAAATCCGATAGTTGAAACACTTCAAACTGATTGTATGAAAGGAAGTTACGTGCAAAAAGCAAAATAAGTCCAAGTTTGAAGTGTGGTTTCAAGTACGAAAAAACTATAAATGAGTTGCTCAAATCCAAAAGCACTCACGAGCACTAAAGCGACGCAATATGTAGTAATTTAGATACGTAGGAGTTAATATGTATGTAGAAGTTATCAATCAGAGAAGAATTTAAAATGTATTATTTCATTTTTTTTTTTCGCCATAGAGAGATAAAAATCGTCAGTCATCTATTACACAATAGTAACCGGCTGCTTTGAATATGTGCGCAATATTTTCGACTTTAACACTTATACAAAGACTGTCCCGAATTTATTCATCAATTTAAGACATACCATATTAACTTAAGTTTTGTTAACAATGTTGGAAAACGAGATACCTACTGATCGGTAGCACCATTTTTGACTTTGCTCAAAATATTATGGAAAGAACAATATGAATACCGTTGAAAACATTTTAGCCTTCAAAGCATACAGTTTTAATTAATTACTTACTACAGTAAAACAATATTTTCATTTCCTAATTTTCCTTTTATCATTTTCTAATAGCAACGGAAGTATTATAGTTTTCTTGTTTTTTTTTTTATAGGTAACTATAGACTAAAATAAACACGTTATTTTTATAGAATAACTCATAACTCAAAACACATTATTTCACAAACATTTCCGCAAATGCAATATTTGTTTTATATTTATTTATAACTTTCCAAATAGGCAAGGACACTATATAAAGGTTCTGTGAACTTAAAGCAACACTCATGCATAAATATACCTACGTTTAAATATGTATGTACATATGTATGAATACAATGTATACACAACAACCTAGCCACCTTGTGGCAATATTATATATGTATGCATATTTACATAAACAATTTTGTAAAAAACAAGAAAGAATTAATATTGCAAATAAAGCCATTCAATTTGAATTATCCACATTGCAAACGACAGGAAATCATATCTTTAGATTTTATGCAACACCCAGTGAAAGACAAATAATGGATAAAAACAAACTTAATACATTAAATACAGATAGCTCTGTAATCCTTTTTTTCTATGTGCCAATGGCTATTATTTATTTATTTATTTTTCGAACATATTTTTACGATTTGTGTCCATACACAATGTCATTCGTACAACCAACAAAAAATTTTCCAATAGATTTTTAAATTCTTGGCCATAAAAAATTCGAATGTCACTTTAACATTTGATAATATAAATATAGAAAAATATTTATAAATAAATATTATAACACATCTTTGTGACATTTCAATATTTCGAATATGTAGTGAGCAAGTAATTTTTGTGAAATAAATCGTACGTAAATCAATATACACATACGGGTACGAGTATATCCACGTATGTACGTACAACTGCACTTGTACATAAAATATATTCAATATTTGTAGACTTTAACAATGATTTATTAGTTTTGCAGATGCACAGGTGATATACTTAGAATACCATCTGAAAAATGGCTGTTTTTATATTCACTCACCAAATCTTTATATAAATCCTTGCTGATATGCGGTGTTAACTTAAGTGTTCCCACGAATACAAAAAATAATCCAAGCAATATCGATAAACTTTTCAAAACAATGGTATTGGAGGATGCCATATTTAAATATCTCTTGAAGTTATCCGTGTTGATACCGTTTTTTTTTTGCCTTCTTTTCAAAAACTCAAACAACAAACAAACAAAACTGCTAAACTACTATTTAAAGAATCGAACACACTACTTATCCCTAGACCGTTGCCCGAATTCTGTGCACATAGCTCGAATGTGTTAGGATATTAGACGATTAAAGGGTTCTCACTCTGTGGGCAGTGATAATATATTTTATCATAGACTATTTATATTTTATTCGTTTTCGCTTTCGCTTTTAATTACTCAAAATAAAATCACTACAATAAAGTAATAGAAATGGAGTTTATTCGTTAGCTTAAGTTGAAGGGTTTTGCTTGTTTAAATTTTTTTTTACAAAAATTTTATTTTCTTGCCGTTCACAAACAAGCCCTTCTCCCGGAAAATCGATTCTGTGGTGTTGTTAATCGAATTAATTTTATGTGAGCAACTTATCCCAATCCCAGTGCAAGTTCGAGGTGATTCTGCGCGTTATTAATTTTTTTTTCTCATTCTTACAATGGCTTTCAAACTTACGAAGTTAAGACAAATACTTTTCTAAATACAAAATTCAAAAATTACATATTTCAATAAAAGACAAAATTAACATTGCTTATTTCCCATCCATGAAATTGATTTTCAATTAGTAACACGCCAACAGAATGCATATCATTGACATATTGCATCTATTGCACGTAGATTTTCACAGTTTGGTCTGTATATCATATTATACAGGGTGTCCCCTAATTCGTCAACGATAATTTAGAAAATGATTCCTGGGCATATTCCAAGAAAAAAATCGTTCTATAGTAAGGGTTTATCTCCAATGTTGACATCATTTAGCGAGGATTTCAGAAAATGCTTACTTTGGTGTACCCTGACCCATGTTAACGGAAATTGCTCTGTTAGTACTAACGGTAGAAACTATGTGTAGGACTTTGTTTTTAGAAAAAATACTAGCCTTTGTAGCGGCGTTTAAATAAAGTTGATATCTTGTTTGAGTCTTTAGATATCCAATATCCAAAGCCTGTTCCATTTTCATTGCCCATGCTAATTTTTGACTTTGAGGTCACTTTTCTTTAGAAAATGCCTAATTAATATTACGTTTTACAATTTTTTTCTTATGAAAGTAACAATAATAAAAAAAATCATCATCAAGTTTACACAAAAACCCATAGATTTTATGATACCGTTACAGACGCTTGTATTTCTTCTAAAAATAAAGTCCTACATGAAGTTTCTACCATTAGTACTAACAGAGCTATTTCCGTTAACATGGGTCAGGGTACACCAAAGTAAGCCTTTCCTTAAATCCTCGATAAATGCTGACAACATTGGAGATAGACCCTAACTGTAGAACGATTTTTTTCATAGAATATACGCAGGAATCATTTTCCAAATTATCGTTGACAAATTAGGGGACACCCTGTATACATATACATAAACTCGTATAATTAAGAGTGTACTTTTTTTAATAGCTGAGAAAATAACAATAACAATAATAATTGTTCGTTGCATTATGCTCTAAATACGACTTCATGCATATGGCTTCCTAACCATCCTGGTCACCAACAACCCTGTAAATATCGGTATCCAAAACCAAAGTATGAGGTTAATCAGCATACACCAAAAACCTTCATAGCCCCCAAGAAGGAATCTAGTGGCACCAAATCGCATGATCTCGTGATCAATCCACTAGTCCATTTCGCAATACCATATAATGCTGTCATTGAACCGAATCCTTAGTAAATCAATGGTTTCATGGGCAGCATGACATGTAGCGCCATCTATCCTAAGTCATTAGCAGCAACGCAAACTCCTGCTTCATTTTTAAAAAGAAAAATGACTGAAGATACTACCAACGTGAAGACCTACTCCCATGAGTCTCTTTTTAATTGGCTTCTTCACAAAACCTCCATTAAGGCACAAATGAGACTCGCCACTAGGCATGATTCTTTAGTTAAAATAAGAGACGACCACAAGCTACTCGAGAGCCCAAACGGCGAACTCACGTTGCAAGCCGTAGTCTGGTGGCTTTACTTCCTGCACTGGCTGAATTTAATACTGCTAATGGTTGAGATCTTTTCGCAAAATCTTCCAAATACTGGACAGATGGACGCCGAATTTATAATTCGGGATCATCAGAAATTACTGCCACTGGTACTCAAGACGGAAATTTTATATGAAATTGTCATTGTCCATATATGTATGTACATCTTAATTTTTTTTTCTTATATAATAATAATATTATTTTTAATGCATTTTTATTTAATTCAATTGTTTTTATTAACTGTTGCCACTATATATTCATTCTACCTAAACTGCCCTTGCTTTAAATGCTTAGGAAATCGAATTTGCCTCCAAGTGGGACTAGCCCGAAATTGACAGAAACGAATACACGTACGACGTTCTTCTAAATCAGATTCTTCAGTCATTGTAATTGTTGGTGGTGCTGAACAAAGCTCTATTGCCATACTGAACCACATACGCTTTGCACTGCCAGGTGCGACATCTCTATTGTAGTTGGGTCCCCTGTCCACAGATTTTCAAGCAACGTCGAAGATTAGCGACACAGCTAATTTATCCTGTATCAGCCCTTTACTATTCAAAGCGAGGAACGACACATCCGTGGCAATAAAGCCATTGATCGCACACTCTAATGAGTTAGTGAGTGGTTGGGATAATGTGTTGTAAAAAGTCCAGAAGATCATGTTTTCCGTCGTGCAATGTGCCTCTCAATCAGCTTAATAATGGAATTAATTTAATTCTAGGCGATCTCATTAGGATAGAAGGCTGAAGGAGGTTTATTTTCCAATAACCTTACTCTCATATTGAAAAACAGGTTGCTATAAAAAAGGTTTGAAAGGGTAAATCGCCTCCTTCTCTAGCGAAAACAACCTCTATACTCGGATGTTTTGTTAAAATACAGATATTTATCTACCTGTATATTGATCTGCACGCGATCAAGTCGTTGTCGGATGCTATAGCATGGTCAAGAGATCTCACAAGATCGCTTGTGTGGATGTTGAATTGGATCGGCGAACTAATCGCACTTTGTTGTAGACCGTTTTTAATTTCACATTTTCTAACAGAAGTCACATCGCCATACTTCACAATAAACTGTCTACTGGTGAGCACATTAAAAAAGTGTACAACTGTGGTTTACTTATGCCAAGCCTATTAGACTTAAAGAAAGTACCTCGAATCATACAGTGTCGAAGACATTCACTAAATTAACAAAACAAAATTAATGGCGTTTTCGTTTGAGTCGGCAGAAGGCTTTTGATATAAAACTTTTTCACCTCATTTTTTTCAGAATCAAAATTTTTCTTCTGGTTTTCATTTCAGAATCAAAATTTCTGTCCTGGATTTTATGTCAAAATATGCTAACACATATAAATACTCGTATGTATAAACGTCAAATAGTATTATGTGTCAAACCAGATTTCTGTTTTCCTGCAATCGGCTGTGTTTGGCCAATTTATTATTCTGAGTGTTCAAATTGATTCGCATGCAAATTTATTTAAAAAAGTTTTTGTGTTCCATTAGAATAAAAATCGGTGTACAAAAAAAAGAAGCTTCTGCTTGCCCAAACGAAAACGTCATAACTCGTCCATTTTTTTCTTACTTCTTTCTATTGGATATCACATAACAACTCAGATGCGGCGTGTGAGACAATATCCCCTACCTTAAAACCCGGAACTATTTATTATAGTCTTGTCCTCAACGTCATGTGCCTATTAATAACTTTTCCGAATACTTTGCTCATTTTTGGAAGGGAAACTAATCGACCGAAGATTTGCAGGTTAGACCTTTCCTTCGTTGCTAGCAATTAGTTATTAAACCAATTTTTTGGCTTTGTGTTCTTTCATTTACATTGACATTAATTAATTGTTAACCCGTTTTTTATTTGACGATTCCAATATCGGGCTTAAATGAATAGCCTACTGTATCATGTACCAACTAATCTGTAAAATTTGTATGTTCTAAAATGAAACCTCAGCGTCATTTGTTGTTTGAATGTCCGGAACTATAATTACTATTGACTATAAGACTTTTCAAACATATACTTTCAATTTTATATTGGAAAGATATTCATATTACATACCATATGCACATATGACATTGCAGTGTGCCATTATGTTTTCCAATAATATATAAAAAAAAACTAGTAAGACAATAGTAAAACCACAGAATGATACAGTATTAACATGTATTCAAAGAGGTGAAATAACAAAAGAAAGATCGTAAAATAGAATACGTGTGAAGTATAATAAATGTAATATATCGTATAATATATCATCAGGAAAGACGAAAAATACACGATATTGATAAATCCGGCCTCATATCGTTATAAAGAGGTTTTATTTCGTCGCGGTACTTAATTAGATTAACCACTGTCCAAATTGAGTATAAATTAATTTATCGAGAAATTATACTTATGACTGTCTTTTGCACCCTATATGGGCCCCCGTCATCTTTTCTTATCACAGGCCTGAATGTATCTATTTGCTCACATTTAGCTCAATTTGAGAGAATGCTGCTTCTGTTTGACAGCTGGTAACACATTTCGATTTTTTGTTGAATGTTGATTCATCCAGTGTGTGAATACGCGAGTGCTCTTTCGTACTTTCAACATATTAAAAACAAAATGTGTAGCATTGGTGAAGATGACTTTGGAGACGAGGGTGGCCTTCATGCAATGATAAAAGATGACACAATGTTAGATATTAATACGAACCTCGGGCGCTGTGCAAAATGTAGCTCCGATGGTCCACTTATAAAACTGAAATTTCGGGATGCTGAATGTAAGAACTGCTTTTTGGCATACGTACGCCACAAATTCCGTGCTACACTTGGATCATCGAAAATCCTACACAAAGGTGCAGAAGTTCTACTGCTTTTCGATGGAAGTTCTGAAAGTCTTGCTATGTTAGATATGATGAACTATGCTCAGACACAGAATACTCACAAAAGACTTCATGTGAATGGAAAAATTCTTTTTATTGACGAGAAATCTATTAATGACCAAACAAACATTCATGATGTAAAAACACTTCTATCCAAGTATTCATTTGAAGCATTTGTTGTGTCGATCGCGGATAAGACATCACTGTTCAAATTAGATGAATTAGACAAATACTTAGACAGCGTCGGGAATGAAAAAGGATTTATATCAACTGTTAATAGTATTAAAACACTAACGTCACGCCAGGAATTCATAAAAATATGGAAAAATAATATAATTGAAAGTGTGGCCAATCAATTAAAATGTGACTTTGTATTTTCACCCGAAATTAGCACAATATTGGCATCTCAACTATTGAATAGTATCTCATTGGGTCGCGGTGATTCAACTGCTTTAGATGTATCACTTCTAGACGATCGTTTTCAAAATGTGAAAATTCTTAGGCCGTTAAGAACTCTTAACAGAGATGAAATCGACTTCTATTTGGAAGTCAACAGGTTGAAACCAATAAAGATTAAATCATATGGCGAGGATTTTGGATCACATTCAAGCATCCAAAATCTTACAAAACGTTTTGTGGAGGACTTACAAACTAACTTTTCATCGACAATATCAACGGTTTTTCGCACTGGTGATAAGATAGCTCCGAGAAGCAACACGAATCTTGTTGAAGAAAGCGAAATTAAAGAGTGCCACTTTTGTAAATCTAAACTTAGCTATAAACCATCCAAAACACTTTCAGCAATTGAATTCTCCCGATTGGTGTCTGCTTCAGGTGGTATGGAAGAAGCACCAAAAGAAATACTTATTGAAGATAGAATTTCAAAGAGCTTATGTCATGCGTGTGCAAATATTCAGAAAGATTCTGAATTAATTGATCTAATAAATAATATTTAAAATATAAAGTCTTTTATTATTGCTGGCAAATTTACAAATATTTTATATATACCTATACATATTTAGATTATTCTGCCATCCTGAGAGGCTTGAGACTTAACAAATAAACCTCTAGTTACGCACTCCAAAATAGTTGAAGTCCTGTTTTTCCTATTTGCGTTACCTGAAGCGAGGTCTTCCTCTACCGCGTTTTCGCACCGGTTAAGAATCGAAAACTCCGGCCGGAGAATCGACATACATTTCTTTCACATGTCCTACTCGTAACATATTTCGGACCACATCGATTTCCCTTTTAACTTCGCTAACGTCCATGCTTCTACGGGTGATGATTAGGGTCTTATATAGTCTCCTTAGTATTTCTTGACAAGTCGTTATTGCTCAATATCCTTTTTAGACCAAAGAAATGGCGATTGCCAAATGTAACTGTGTTTGATTTCTGATGAAGTGTCATTATCAGAGTTAATAGCCGAGGTTGACGAAATCCCAGACTAAATCAACGTTAAAGGTATCTTAAAAGTCTTAAATTAAAGTAAATAATTGGCTCTGATCTTTCACCTTTGTTGTCGGTAATAGCTTCAACGTGTGCGTTAATGCCAAAATCAAAAAGCAGAAAAGGTAATATATTTTTATGTCTTACGCCATCACCCTATCGACGTCTAATGGCAAACCTTCGTAAGTGAAATCATTCGTAGCCGGCAAAAAATCGTAGATCCACCCTCAGGTGTTCGTACAAAATGGCAAGACGAACACAGAAGTGCCAACAAATTTAAAAAAATTGAGCCATGTGTTAGACACCAAAATAGCACAACTCTTCTTGAAATAGAACATTAGACCGGTTCGATGCCTGAATGATATCGAGAAGGTTTGTCAAAAGAATTTGGTGCCGCCAGACCCAATTCAGCCATAAGTTGGCAACTCAAATCCATCTGTTCTTAACACATGGGTATTAAAACCGCATAAACAATAACTTGCTCGTGAATTACAGAAATAGCCCTTGGTGACTTAGACAACGCCAATGGCTTACAGTATTGTTCGAAACCTAAGAAACTTTGTATTCGTTATTATTTTTACAACTAAGATAATTTTAATTTATTACAGTTAGTACTTAGATAAGTTTAGAAAAAACAGAAATAAGAAATCAATTCATTTAATGAAAAAAAATAAATAAATGCAAACTGCTCTCAAAATGCAGCATGTATCTTGTATGGACTCGGTTACTTTTATCAAAACAGATTCAAATTGCTTTTAGTAGATTCTTTAGTTCTTCGAATTTTAACCCATTAATTCCGAAACTAAGAAAAATTAAAAATATGCCTAGTTTTACAGATGTGTATGTGTACATATATTTCACTTGAATTAATGTTTTATGTACATAAAATGTTGGAAATATGGGAAATGTGGAAAAAATGTAAAGACGTCGCATAGAGATGCGCTTCTACATACATTTTATTGTATTACTCTTCCACTGTTTACTATGGCTGTCCATAGTTTGCTCTTCCAGAGATAAGTCCTCTGGATCCTGCTTTATCCTCGTTTTTTCCCAACGTTGTTCTTACTGTATCATATTTTCTGATTGGAGAGATGTGTTATGCGCTTTACAAGTATTCACTATACCTTTATAAATCGAATTCATATTTTATAGTAATTCATTTTCATTAATTATTAGGAAAACTCTAATATTTAAATTCAGTTTTTCTTGTTTTTACAATTTGACCTGGGGTCACATATACAATGTTTTAATTTCAGTTATTACAAAGCTTTGAAGCGAATTAAAGGCGACAACCTTTATAAAATAAACTGTTTTGTCTGAAATCCTCTCTGTTTCTTAATTGATAAGTTTGGGATTCTCCCACATAGGATTTTTTTTTTAAATAATTTGGTAACATTGGATGTTTAATTTTAAAAACCAAACACAATACATTTTCAAAAGTCCTTTGCTTTGCGATTGCACTTAATAATTATAATATACAAAAACAATATTCGAATTGTGGTTTAATCATTATGTTGCAATTATTTATTGCACAAACTAAGGATGTTTTCATTCTCATTTCACTGAAAAAATCGACTTTTTTAGCTACTTTCTTAAAGGTATATTCTAAGTGAACACTAAATGATAGTTTATCATCACTAATTATTCCTAGATATCTAATTTTATTGATTTGTTCTACAGATTCGTTTTCTATTTCTAAATTTAATGGTATTTGATGCTTAAGTGACATTTTGATTTGTTTATATAAGCTTCAGCTTATTCGATCTCAGCCATAAGCTCTCTTGTGATAAGTCCTACTGAATCAATCGTTTACATTCAAGGGGTCTTGCCCTTATATGTAAACAAGTGCATCGCCAGCAAATAGGACGATCTGGAAATGATAAGCTGAATACCTATGTCATTTATACACATGATGAACACCAGAGCACCAAATATTGATCCCTGTAGCACTCCAAGCGCTATTTCACACTACTAAACATCACTCCGTTCACGCTTTTTTTTTTGTAATTCTCCAATAAGATAACATCAGACCCAGTTCAGTTCTTGACCTCTAATTCCATATCCCTGATGTTTCAAATTCATATAAAATGGCCGTTACATCCGTTTCCAAACATAAATTCTGTGATTGGCATGAATACAATGCTTCCCATGTGTTGGTTTCCCCTAACGATATTCTGGCCAAGTAGAGTAGATGTTTCAATTGGAAATTGCTTTCCGATTTTTTGCCTTTGTCTTTAATTCCTTGCAGCTTCTTGTAGCAGTCAGCTTTTTATCAACTACGTGGACCTCATCCGATAGCATTCTATAGACCTAACAGGTTTCAACTATGTATAGTGCTATTCAAAACAGTTGACCAGTCTACTGCGCAGGTCTCCAAAATTTGCTATCCACAAAAATTCAATTTGTGATAAATTTTTTTCTTAAATAGGGAACATTACAACAACAAATATTCGAAAATGATCTCTGAAGGAAAAAAAAAATGGAAAGGAAGGTGGACCCATGCATTCTCATTCTCTTACTCTTTCTACGTATGTGGCCGTTGGCCTAATGTTTTCAATAACACTATACACTACAAAATGTACTACAACTGGCCTACTAAAAAATACAACTATCCCTTCTACCCTGTCTTGCAATAAACCAAGATTGCAGTGGCAAAACACGTAGAAAGTAGAAGCTACAAATAAAAAATGTATCTTCATACAAAATTATCGGAAAAACTCTGGTCTGGACACCCATTCTCATGGGATACAATCTTATTTCCACTAAGGCTGAAAACACACCGGATCAAACTATGTTTGTGTTTTTTGTTTCAACACACACCAACCGAAACACAATGTAACAAAACAAATCATTTCGTTTTTATGTTTCGTTTCGTGTGCGATAAAAAAAGACAAAACTGAATTTGTGACATATTTATTGTGAAATTCGTCACATAATCTCAACGAAAACTCTTAAATAAATAAGTGACAGTGCAACAACAACGAAATTATGTTTCTGAAAAACAATTTTCCAGCTATCGACAACGAAACATGTTATTCTGCTTCGTCTTGTCTTTTTGTTTTGTCGCATGCAAGTGTGTAATAATCGACAACGACGGTGACTTGAAACGTTGTTGTTGCATTCGGTGTGTTGGTCGTATGGAAAGCGATGTATTTTCGACAACAGTCGAATCAAAAACATGTGTTTAGTTTCATCTGCTTTGTTGTGTCTTAGGTCATAAGTACCAATGGATTGCTGTTCGATAAGGCAAGAAAAAACGTTTTGACTACTCCGGTGTGTTTTCAGCCTAACGGAAATCATTTTAAAAAACCTTCTCCAAATATGAAATTTCGTGAAAGAACTCACTTACTTCTCATTTTTTAATGTTATTTACAGGAAAAATTATGGCTGGTAAATCCCGACAATGCGTATAATCAATCAGCCCTATCGAGGTATCCGTTCGGAACAAGAAAAATCGGACACATCCTCCGATCAAATCTAACGCACATAACCGCAGTGCAATGTGGTACATTAAGTAAACAATTTTTGACAGCTACATGGCGAATTTTTCCCGAAATTCTCCGACGAAGAATTGCTGCGGAAAATTTCAAGAAAAATGGAAAGGACTTCAAAATTGTAAGTAATAAAAGTAAAAAATTAATAATTTATTGTATTTTATTCCGTTGATTATGTATTTCAGAAAGAAAACAACGACGAGGGTCCAGCAGGAGCGATTAGTTAACATGCTATCAACCAAAGTTGATATCACACTAAAACAGCTGTTTATGTCAAATGGACGCGTTTATATGCTTCATTTGATTACGAAACGGATACCTTGAGCGCAATTTGAGTTCCGAACGGGATTGACTTTCGCTTCGGAATTCCTTCCGAACGGATACCTCGATAGGGCTGATTATCTTGTCTTATGTATTCCAGAAATTCACTGTAATCTAAAAAATTTAATAAAATTTTATTTTAGGTAAAACACTGTTTAAAAAAATTGTTAGCAATGTACCGCATTTTACCTTTGTTTATACATTTTTATGACGAAGACCCGAAACCACTTTTAGGTGTACCTAATTTAAAAAAATTATAATTAAAGCACCACTTTTTACACAAATTTGATGGTTCTTCTATAATTGATCGCTTAAATACGAGGGCGGGTCAATAATTCCTCTTTACTGAAACAGCAACACTGCTCCTGTCAACAGGCATCTGTCAGTTGACTCCTGTCAAAATTTAAACTTGCTGCGTCAGTTAGTTTGTGTTTGACAGCTATTTTTATCAGACTACTCACTAATTTGAGGAGAAAATGGAAAAAAGTGAATTTCGTGTGCTTATTAAGCATTATTTCTTGCGAAAAAAAACCATTACCGAGACCAAGGCTAAGCTTGATAAATACTATGGGGACTCTGCACCATCGATTTCAATGGTAAAAAAGTGGTTTACTGAATTTCGTTGTGGCCGTACAAGCACTGAAGATGCCAAACGTCCTGGACGCCCAGTTGAGGTCTCTACACCCGAAACAATCGAAAAAATTCACGATATGGTGTTGGCCGACCGAAGATTGAAAGTGCGAGAGATTGTGGAAGCCGTAGGGATCTCGCATGGCTCAGTGGTTTCAATTTTGAATGATCACTTGGGCATGAGAAAGCTTTCCGCAAGATGGGTGCCGCGTTTGCTCACAGTCGACCACAAACGCAATCGTGTAACAACTTCACAGGAAGGTTTGGCGTTGTTTAATCGCAATATGGAGGAGTTTTTACGCCGTTTTGTAACCGTGGACGAAAGATGGATCCATCACAACACACCACAGAACAAACAACAGTCAAAACAGTGGGTTTCTAAGGGTGAATCGGCGCCAAAGAAGGCCAAGGTGGGTTTGTCAGCCAATAAAGTTATGGCGACTGTTTTTTGGGATGCACGCGGGATAATCCACATTGACTACCTTCAAAGGGGAAGAACAATCAATGGGGAATATTATGCCAATTTATTGGATCGATTCAATGACGATTTGAAAAAAAAACGACCTCATTTGGCCAAGAAAAAAGTTCTTTTCCACCAAGACAATGCAAGGGTGCACACATGTGCAGTTGCCATGGCAAAAATCCATGAATTGGGCTATGAATTGCTCCCTCACCCACCCTATTCTCCAGATTTGGCTCCGAGCGACTACTTCTTGTTCCCAAACCTGAAGAAATGGCTTGGTGGAAAAAGATTTGACTCCAATGATGAAGTCATCTCGTCATTTTGAGGACCTCGACAAATAATTTTTTTTGGAAGGGATAAAAAAATTGGAGAAGCGTTGGACAAAGTGTATAGAGCTGAACTGAGACTACGTTGAAAAATAAAATTATTTTTTTATCAAAAAATCTGTTTTAATGCAAAAGTCACGGACTTATTGACCCGCCCTCGTATGTATGTAATTGCATGTTGAAATTATGTCATCCAATTTAAAATTCTAATTCCCTTACCAACAAATTATTTTTTCACATTTTAATTACGGATTAAAACCGAAACTTCCCAAATGGCTTGAAAATATATAAACATATGTACAATGTACGCCCAAAATTGGAGTACAATGCTCACGTCCTAAAGCCCCACCGCACCTGCTAGATAGGGTTGAACACCGAGCGATAAACCTTATACGTGATGCTAATATCACACAATCAATTGACGCCCCTGAGCACCGACAAAATATCTCCTGTTTATCACTATTTTCACCAAAAGTGCCCCATTGAAATTGCCAGTAGCAAACCTCCAACCGTAACACCCGTCTCGCTCCGAATGCTCATTATCTTACGTCAAGACCGCTTTCAGACGCACTCTGAATATCGTATTCTTTGCTAAGTCGCACAACTTACTTACCGTTGACCGCACGGATTATAAAAAAAAAATGGAAACTCGAATGTTGACTTCTGATTGGAATGCATTTACTTGGGCTTGTACGAATGACAAGAATGTTCATTTATGGATTTTTTGTTATTCAATAAACAGTAGCTGTTACCATTCATTTATATTTTTAATTAGAAATTCTACTATTATTCTAAAATAGCACACGTAATATTAAATTTTATTCTTAAGTCAATTTTACTTTATTTTAATCTGCTTAATACCAACCATATAACTTCATTCACGTAGCTTCCCAGGTCTTTGGTCCTTCACTCCAACCAGTTTACACGTTACAAACCAAAAAAAAAAACAATTCATGATGCCAACCGTGACTCAACCAAATCTAAAGCTTTTGCTTTTGCTTTTACAAGATATGAATAGACAAACCAACAACACATCGATTGCAAGGTGATTGTTATTGCTTATATTATAGAAAAAAGTTCATGTTTAATGTGTTTTTCGATTATTTATTTATCTCTTAGAAATCTTACATAAGTTATTGTAAGCCAAGACTGTATAGAGTCTTATTTACTCATGTGTAGGAAAGAAAATGGTTTTACCTATTATGTTTAATATTTTATTTATGTTAAACAATACAACACAAGGAATAACTGTTAAGTTAAATAAATTTATCTTACCTACCAGCTACAACAATTGTACCATTACATAATTTATTAAATGTTTTTTTTTTTTTTGAAAATGATCACATCAATGTTTATGTGTAGTTACATAATTGGTAAAGGTTTAAACACAAAAGATTTATGAAATAAAAAATAAAGGAAAACTAATATTAGAATTCTTAAATTATTAATTATCTTAATTCTGAACTGGTAATGGGGGTGGGGGATATGCAAACATTGCAGGAGGTGCAGTAGTGAAAGTAGCGGGAACGGCATATTGTTGCACAGGAATTGGGGGAGCTGGGCGCGAATTGTAAGTTTGAGTTGGTGGAATTGAATAATTAGAGCTTGGAGTGTAATGAACTGCTGTACCGGGAGCTGGCTGCGGTAAAATTGGCGGTCGCATACCGAAACCATTTACGTTTGCTGTTCCTGGTGGAGGTGCAGAAGAAAATCTTGAGACTTGACCATTTGCTCTTTGCATTCCATTAGTAGCACTATTGCGTGAGTCAGATGGTGGTGGCTCTTGGTGAGTTGGTGGCTTAGGGAACTCGCGTTGAACAGGTTGTTTTACATAACCACCACGATAACCTCCACCACTCCGATCATCACCACCATTTCTTTGCTGCGGAGGACCACCATTCATGTAGTGGGGACGAACACCGTCGCGACCACGTCCTCCACCGTATGACATCATTGACTGGGATTGGTTTCGACTTTGGTGATAACCTCCACGACCACGCTTATTTGAATTTGAGCCATACTGTGCCATTTCCATCAAGCGTGGATTGATAACCTGTGCAATAAAAAGGATATAATATTTTAATTTAATCAATATTCAACTTATTTAAATATAATGTCTGCGTAACTTTTTCATGTCAACGATTTATTCTCCTATAAATTGTATGCATGTTGATATTTTGGAATTATTATTAAAAATAATTTATTAAAAGACATTACTACATATAACTGCGAGTTACTCCTGCAAAACACCTTGATTTTCAACTAAACTCACTGCCTAAATTTTAACAAATTTACTGGCAGACATAAACTTTAGAAATATACACGTGAACTTTTTTGAGTTTCAATTTTTTTAATAAAAGAACAAAGTCTTATGAAGTTATTATTTTCTTATCGCACAATCTACAATACTTTTTTCTGAAGACATCCTCAAATAATAATTTGAAAATTCCTAGGAAAGTAAATTCAAGTTATAAAAACGGCTCATTTATTGAACAAGACATGAATATACATAAACGGATAGAAGGCAAGCACTGCAAAATTTTATAAAAGAAAAAATGAGAAAAAAATAAGGACCGAAGAACTATCAACAAAATAAGTAGGTTACAAAAAATTTGTGGAAATGGAATATTATATCGCGGCAATTTTCACTTTGTTTTAATATTTTTGTTTGTAAATATCTAGAAGTTTGCAGTGCAAATGTCTATACGCACCATTCCGTGCTTTAGTTTTGTCCGACACTGTATGGACCTGTATAAATTTAAAGCTGACACAAAATAACTGCCAAAGTAACAAATAAATATATTGCATACATATTATACAAATACGAGGGCTATTCCAAAATCAACCTCAGATGTGTTACAATTCATTACATACGTGCACTTCGGTGACGTGTTTCTGCATGTCGCAACCAGTACATTATTCTCTAATGATATGCCAAGTTTCGACCGTTTTCGTTCAGTATTTTTCCAATAGTTGCCGTTTTAACATGGAGAATACAATTTTATCTCCCGCCGCCAATGAGGTACGAAGGAAATGGCGCAGCTCAAATTCATCGTCGGTTATGTGCTGTTTACGGCAATTCAGTGATGAGTGATGGGTTCGGTACCTGATTGGTGTAGACAATTTAAAAACGGACGCACAGATGTACATAATGAAGGAGGCCAAGGGCGCAAATCGATCATGAATCAAGACGTGGTTCACCAAGTTGACCAATTTGTTCGAGAAAACAGGCGTTTTACGATTTAAGATTTTCCGAAATTTCTCGAATTACTCTATACAGAATCGTGTCTGAAAACTTGGGTTATCACAAGTTCTGTGCCCGTTGGGTCCCAAAACAGCTCACAGATGTCCACAAGACCCAACGTGTAAATTCAGGAAAAGCATTTCTCGAACGTTTATAAATGGAAGGTAAAAAATGTTTACAGAAAATTGTGACTGGAGATGAGACTTGGGTCCAGTATGTAAACTTAGAAAGCAAAGAACAGTCAAAGCAATGGATGCACACTCATTCCCCAAACAAACCAAAAAAAATTCAAATAAACTTTTTCCTATCGAAAAATGATGGCAACAGTTTTTTTTGGGACAGTAAAGGCATATTGTTGACAGAGTTTATGGAACCTGGAAATACAATAAATGCAGAGGTTTACTGTGAAACTCTACGTATATTGAGAAGAGCTATCCAGAACAAAAAAACGAAGAATGCTTACCAAAGGTGTGGTGCTTCTGCATGACAACGCACGACCACACACTGCTGCACGCACAAAAACTTTAGTGGAGGAATTCAATTGGGATATTTCTGATCACCCTCCAGTCCTGTTTTGGCACCAAGTGATTATTACCTTTTCTCAAAATTGAAATCATCCATAGCATCTCAACATTTTGGAAGTAATGAGGAACTTATGAACAGTGTGAATCCACTTGGGGTGCCATTTTTTAAAGAGGGTATACAAAAGCTCGTCCCACGTTACCAAAAATGTAAACTATTTTGTGCAAAAAATTGATGTTTTTGGTTTTTTTAAAAAATATTTTTAACTTCGGAGGTTGATTTTGGAATAGCCCTCGTATATAAATCTAAGGAGTTACTATAATACTATGGAAGTTAACTGCCTCGAAAAGAAAAAACTATTCATAAACTGCAGCAAATTGGGAAATATTTTTGAAAACAAATTTTGGAGATGAAAAAGTTTAGTGCAAATTTGAAAATTATAATTACCTGATTAGCTTCGCGCAACACTTGAATTAAATCATTTGCCTTGTTCGAGTTTGAATTGGTAAACAAGGTGTATGCCGTTCCCGTATTATTAGACCGACCCGTACGACCAATACGATGTACATAGTCCTCTGAGTTGGAAGGGTAATCGTAATTGATTACAAATTTGACATCTTCTACATCTGTTGTTGAAACGATGGATTGAGTTGTTATGAAGGGAAAAGAAATTTCATTCAACGAATATTCTTGCTAAGGTGGTATTTTAACTAATTTGAACAAAAATTTTTCGTATGTATATATTTTTCATTTTTTTTTTAGTGGACCTCGACCTTCATTTAAATTTTTATCCTCCATAATTATTGGAAAAAAAAACAAGAAAATTGTAGCTATCATTAAAAAGTACTTACCCATATCAGCGCTCTGCAAATTGTTATTATTGGCCTAACATGTTCTTAATCAATTAAAAAATTGCAAAGAAAAATAATTTCGAAATTTAAACAAAAAAAAAACTGATTTCCAATTAATAAGAAAATTTATACGCGCGCAACTATTATTTTATATATTGTATATAAAAATCGAAGTCCATTTTTCGTTAGTTAATATTTTTGTTCTCACATATTATAAATAATAAATGTATATATATTTTTTTTCGGTTTAAATATCAATCACAATAATAATTTGTCAGTCAAAAAGTTGGCCGAGAGTCTGAATAGTGTCATCCTCCATCTGCATTCATCGACAATTAAGTGTTTTTTTTTTTTTTTCGTTTTTTTTTGCTTTTAACTAAGTTTTATCTCACATATCATATCATCAAAGGCACTACATATTTTCGTGTATGTATATCAATATCAAATAGTTAGAAAAACAAGTATTGTTAATCCAATGTATTTAGCTTAAAACTATAACTACATATTTCTTAGACATGCATTTACAATAAACAAACATTTATTGAATATTTAAATGGATTTTTTTTGTTCTCTTTTTGTTTTTATTTTTGTTTTCGTTTTTATTGGACGGCGGTTTTCTAAGGATTCTGTTTACCAGTGTTTTACCTGTTTGTTCACCAGCTGCAGCCACTTTAGTTTAAACTTTTATATATGGATTCGCTTGATTATTACAAACGAATGAAAATTCACCTACTATATATATGTATGTATATTATAATAATAAAGAAGATGATGAATCCATGAATTGTAAAAAATCCACAAGATCCGCAGAAAATTTTAAAAAAGCTTGTAGTTTGGCTGGCTGTTGATGGGTTTAAAGGCAAAGGTAAACACCTGAACTATGATGAAACAAAAAAAAAATAAAAGAAATTTAAGTTAGTAAATTAATTATTACGCTTAAAACTGTTTGATTGTGAAAATGAATTGGGCTCATTGGTTTTTACCTTGTTGATTTATGTATACACCTTTTCCTCTTACATTGCAGATTCCAATACGTGGTCAACAATGGAAAGATATGCACAGTTGAAAACATTGTACACATCATCACGTTTTTGTTTTCAAGCCCATTTTTATTTTTTCGTTTTTTTTTTTAATAAGTTTAAATATGTACTATACACAGTTCTAAATAATGCCTTTCTTCAGATGTGATAACAATTTTATATCAATTTTATATTTTAACCTTTAATTCAAGCCTAGATACATTTTCTTTCGATTTCGTATAAACAAAAATAAATGAAAGTTGAAACAAAAGAAATGCCAAGTACTTATCCAAATATAGAATAAAATATCATACTTTTTTTTCTCATGTCTCCTTAACCGCCGCTGTGGTGAAAATGAAACACCGCCTATGTCGAAAAATTCATGATTTTACAGTAGAGTGATGTTTTGAACATAAGCAATGGACCGAACGATAATAATCGGTTATAACTTTCGCTACAACGTCTGGTGATGTCCAAATACGGTGGCGTTAAAGAGACTCATTATTTCTGTCTTTGGTCGACTTAAACGGATATTCATTATCACCATAGATATATAAACTGTGTCGTGCAAGGGGTAAATTAATAGGATTGAAAACAGAAAGATAATGTTCACATCCATCAACCCACAGGAGGTTATTAAGATGGTTTCAAATATCTGCTTTAAATTAAAGTGAGGAGGAACAAAAAAAAAACCAAAACCGCTACAATTAACAGAAATAATGTAAAATAATATATTCATTGCCAACATTATGTACATGGGAATCCATGAAAATAAATAAATTGGAATCAGCTGTGTCTTCAAGTAGAAGAAGTCAGGGAGGGAATCGTAAATTACATACATATTTTGTTTTTGTGATAATAGGAAAAAAAGCACAGCAAAGATGTTAGACTATATATTATTAATACTCATATTGGCATTCAATTTCTCTCAGGCAACACGAATTTAATTACATAAAAAAAATAATGAAAATAACGTGAGTATTATATATATAAAAATAAATGCATACATACATATACTCGTATATACATATCGAGATGAGAAATAAAGATACATATTAAAAATTCAAATCGAAGTTAAAGAAAAAAATATTAGATCGAAAGATGGAAAGAAGGAGAGAAGAGCAAACAAACCAATTTCATGTGAAGATAGAATTTTAGTCAACAAATATTTTCTCCACTTTTGTTTTGTATGAGAACGATTGATATTTTCACTAAAATATTCAATTTAAAATTTACTTTGCCTGTCATAGTGTATATTTATAAATCATTCGTAAATATTAAATAATGAGCAAAGTTTTGAAAAAAAAATAATGCATTTTCTATAGTGAATGACGCTAAATGGAACTAACTCCTTTAACATATTTGGTAATGATTTACAGAACAAACGAGAACGATCTGTTACGTGTTTTCCTACTGATTCAGTGGTAATACATATACTTAATACATACGAGTACATAAACAGACATAAGATATTTTAAAACATAACAAAAGTGTGGTGTAACAACATATAAAGACAAATCACTGGCGAAAATCGAAAAGAAAAAAACATGCAACAAAATTTCGAATGTATGTATGTATTCTCCGAAATTATTCCAAAAGAGGAGTCGTTCTTACTTTGTTTTTTTTTTTTAATAATACATATAATGTAGAAATAATTTTGTTATTAATTATGACTTGTTTTAGCACAAGGGAAAACTCGTACTTATTTTCAAAATATGTACACAAAAATATGTGTTACTTTTGTAAAAGGAAAGAAAGAAAAAAAAGTGTCTCCATCCCAAATTCAAAGCGAACATCATGAAAAACAATAATTTTGTTTCTCTCAACGCCATACATATATACATACATATGTACGTAGTATACGGTTCTGGAAGCACACTGCATGCACACAAAAATCTGTTTACATATATGTTTATATATCTTAAGCATAAATAGAACTAATGTTAGAAATAGAACAAAATTTAGAAAAGTATATTTACTTGATTTATGTTAATATGGCAGATGAATACAAGTACAAGTAATAAGAAAGAATATACCCCCGCTATTATTGTATATCCAAGGCTTTAAATTTAAAGAATTATATCAAGAAAAAAAAAAATATTCTTTTTGTTTTTTTTTATTATTCTGTTCATTTTATGTTTAATTCATCAAACAGATATCACGGCCATTTTTTAGCTGACTGACTCAAATTTTTGTTGTGGTACTTTTGCAGAAAATACAATAGGAGCAAAAATCCTTTCGTCATCATCCCCACACCTCCTTTGGATCCACACTTATTGGATTTGTACACGGTTTAGATTTCTCTTTTGCACTTATTCAAGGTGGTGGGTGGTACCGAAATAATGAAAGAATTTTTTTTCTAATTCTAATTAAGAATCTCTTACCTAATCCGCGAGCTGCAACATCCGTTGCAACTAGAATTGACTGTCTTCCATTACGGAATGAAGTTAAAACATAGTCACGTTCCTGTTGGGATTTATCACCATGGATGGCGCATGCACGCCAGCCCTGACGGGAAATTGTCCGTGTGATTTCATCGACACGTTTCTTTGTCTCTACGAAAATTATTGTTTTTGTTTCATTCTCAGATGATATCTCTGTCAATAATTTAATCAGTTTGGTGTCTTTTTCTTGTTCTTCGCACACGTCAACAATTTGTAATATATTATGATTGGCTGATAGAGTTAACGATCCAATGTTGATTTGAATGTAATCGTCAAGAAATTCCTCTGCTAAATTGCGTACTTCTTTTGGCCATGTAGCAGACCACATTAGTACTTGACGATCGGGCCTAATTTGTTCCATTATTTTTCGAATTTGTGGTTCAAAGCCCATATCAAGCATTCGATCAGCTTCATCTAACACTAAGTAAGTGCAGCGACGCAAGTTTGTAACTCCTCGCTCAAGAAAATCGATCAATCTTCCAGGAGTAGCTATAACGATCTCGACTCCCCGCTCAAGATCTCGGGCCTGTGAATGCTTTGGAGCGCCACCAAAAATACAAGTATTTCTTACGCGGGTCTGGGAGCCGAAATCGTTTGCCACTTGCTGAATTTGTTGGGCTAGCTCACGAGTGGGTGCAAGTATCAAAGCTATCGGACCCTCGCCATGCTGCAATCTCGGCTGATGGTTAATGTGCACGACAGCCGGGAGTACATAGGCTAAAGTTTTCCCCGATCCGGTTTGCGCTATACCCACCATGTCTCGACCACTAAGAGCGATTGGCCAACCTTGAGCTTGTATAGCTGTTGGCTTGTTAAAACCTTGCTTTTTTATCTCATCAAGCACATACTCAGGGAAACCACCCTCCTGAAAGTCCAAGTTTGGTGTCGGAATACTTTTTCCCTTCAGAGTGATTTCATTACTATTTAAAAAGGTATCGACATCGCCTTGTGGGCGATTTAATACCGATTCACATGGTTTATAAAAATTTTTCTCGAACGGTGTTAAAGTAACGTCTGACCATCGGATGCGACGCAAACGATCTCCAGGTTTGGATTCATTGCGGCGATCAGGTGGGGGTGGCCTATTGTAAGGGGTTCCTCTATTATGGTGTGCTGCACTGCCACGCATCGGTCCACCTCCTCCGCCACGATTATCGCGGAATCCACCGCGGCTTCCTCCATTTGGGCGATCTCCAGAACGGTTGTACCTATAAAAAATAACAATAATAATATTTGTTTATTAGGGTATGCGAGTATTTATAATTTTTGGTGTATACAGATGTGTAAGATATAAAAGAAAAGATAGAGCCTTTGTTGGCAACAATTAATCAAGTGAAATAAATGAAAAAGAAAAAATAAAAAAAAAAACAGAAAATAATCGACAATATTTAAATACAGAACAACTTTTCTAGGCCAGCAGATGTAGGTGTTAAACCATAAGGATATCGATCATCCCATCATTGAAATATACATCTACCAAAATATAGCACCGCAAACCTTTCAACGACTTCTGACCAAATTAAATACAATAAACGAGAGTATTCCGAATTTCTTAGCTTAACTTAACGTGGCCAACATCTGTTAAAAAATATACGGAGTAAAATATAATTTCGAAACTCAAATTAAAAGGAAATGAAAGTGAAACACTGCCTCATAAAAAAAATTTTTCTAAAAAAGAATTTTTAAATTTATACGATTAGGTATTTAGTAAATTGCCGAAAGTTTCTTGAAGGAAAAAAAAATTAACGGTAAGTGATGAAGGAAAGAATCGTGCTTTTGACTAAAAAAAAAATCGCAGACGACTACCTAATTCCAGTCAAGGTACATTTAATTTCAGCCAAAGTCCATCTACATACGGTAAGTCTTCACTCCACAATATCGTCGAAATACTTCGAGATTTAACGTTGAACAGCTGCAATCGTAACAAAACGCTCACCTATCACTAGTTTTCAATCTATTGACAAGTCTTACTTCAACCAAAATCAAGCATTGAAGACAAAGAGCATCGTCGGACAGGCTATTAAAAACGCCGCAGCTGATATCTTCGATTAAAGGCAACTACACCATTTGATGAAGTGTCGGTAAACATAAACTGTGCTACGGAAGGAAGACGAGGCAACACATCGGCCTTCTTAAAGAAACATAAAAAATACAGCATAAGAAACCCCCCATAAGAGCGTGGCAAACTAGCAAGACTCAAACAGACACCTATAATATAAATAACTTAGTAGTAGACTCAGTTGGTGTTGAGGAGACAACAACATAATTCCTGGTGTATGATCAGATCACCAACACATTTTCAAGATATGGTAAACAAAAAAAAATCCTGATGAATAGAATTTTAGCATCGTAGCCACAGGAATGTGCCCTAATTTTTGCAAATTGCGTCAAGTGTCATTGTGCTTTGACATTTAGGTTGTAGACAGGTAGAGAAATAGTTAACAACAAGCAATGGAGCGATACACACCTGAAGCACGCGGAATTGTTTTTACTGCTTATTTGACCAATCTTCGGTTTCTTGTTTTAACGCAGTGTGAATTGTCCTCGTCGCCCTACACCATGTGCCCGAACAGATGTCTCTTGTGTTTTACGTAGGTACCTGCCGTGAGGGCTTAAGCCTACGGTGCGTCTTCGCACAAGATATCAAAATAATGCGTTGATAAGCGCCCTTGGGGTAGTACAAGTCCTACCACCAGTACCAGAAGTCGTGTGTAAGGCACGAACTTCCCCTTTGGTGAAGGGTCGAGGCCTATCTAATACCTCAGCCATTCTGTGGGTCATGGCACCAGGTTGCAATGCAACTCCACATCGAGCAGACCAATTGTTTCCATAGCAATCCCATGGTTTAGCACAGGTCGTAGTAAATTACACACATGCTAAGCCATGAGATGTCCAAGATCCATTCGGTCCATTCTCCCCGCGATTTTGGGTTTAAACCTACAGCCACCACGATACTCCCACAAGGGGGCCAACTCCTAGGTCAGGCCGGAACCATAGTTCCGGGGGCTCCTGACCTCCCGTGGTACCAGAGTATAGCTTCCAGTCGAGCTTCGCAACCTTGAGGTTACTTCCAGTTGGGCACCTCACTGCCCAGGACTGGCGGCCTTGCAACAATTTGAAGATCTACAAACTTCCCGCTAGCTCCTACTGACCGTCAAATGAGGTCAACTTAGGCTCAAGAGGATGATTTCGTATCCCAAAACCATAATGACCGACGAAGGAAAGACGGTGAAACCACTCACAACTACTCGGACAATCATGGAGATTTGGAATCACTAATTTCCAGGCCATGTGATCTCCCATTTCGGCGATTTGAACTGGCCGATCTAGATCGCTAGATCTGACGCGCCTTTGGGATTTTGAAATATCACGCTTACCACAACAAACCAACAAACTTTACAAATGTTAAAAACCAACATTGAAGAAGAAATCACCAATTTAGAGCCAGATGTTTTGCGAGCAGCAATTCAAACTGCCGTAAAACGAGCAGGCATGTGCATCAACTCAAGAGGTGGTCATTTGACCGACATAATTTTTTCAACTTACACCATCAATTCGTGAAAACAGAGCCCAATTTTTTCCATTTCTAATAAAATGGCAGCCAATTCACTCGACGACATTACTTTTGCCCCACCTTGTACATGTGCTAATTCTTTAATACTTGGTCGTTAACAAAGAAACGTTTAAACTAAGCGTAACTTAACTACCTTATACTAACTTACTGAAAAAACTGAAAAATCGCTTCAATTTCTTCCGCCAAAATTATTTTCCATAAGCAAAAAAATTTACGTAAAAAAAATTGTTAGCTTAATTATTTTGAGGTTGTAAATTCAGTACTACCTCGAAAATGTGAGTTATTTAAAAATGTGAACAATATCCTTGTGAACTTTAATTTTTCCACAAGATACATCAACCCTATTTAGTTTAACTGTTAACTTTGCGTTCCGGCTGATAAATTCAACATTGGACATGACGTCGATAATACGCACTAATAAGTAAGACCGGCTCGTGACCTATGTATATGTGAAATAAACATTTAAAGTGTCCTTCCGCCTATTTTTCAATAACGTTACGACTAGGGAGAGCCCAGCAAGCAGAAACAGAACAATTGCAAAAAGGGCCCAGAATTGATCAACAGGAAAAGTGACCACACACATCTTTGACGACTGGGCAAAAATCGATAGACCCCGGCCTGGCAAGCAGAACGAATAAATAAATAGAAACAAAAGAAAATGCTAAGAGTTTGGGGTTTTTTCTGTGATTATCAGTTCGGATTCAAATGCGGGAAATCCGCTAACGACGCGTTACTTAAACTTTGTGGGGTTTTAGTTATTGATGTTGCTAAAGCATTTGATACTGTTGACCATAGTTTGTTGCAAGATAAGTTATTCAGAATTGGGTTTAGGAGATTTATAAATGATTTTTCCAAACTTTCTTGATAAACCGTAAATATATTAATCGAGGTGTCCCTCAACGTTTAGTTTTGGGTCCACTATTTTTTCTTGTGTATTGCAACTCCTTGTTCTATCAATTTTTACTGATGGCACAGTTTTGGTTTATGAAAACAGTATTCATCTTAATTACGTCATTCATTTAAACTATGATTTAAAACATCTATGGAAATTGTTTGTTTACCATAAATTATGATGTACCCGACCTGACGTATATGGTAGATGGGGATTGTTGTTTAAAAAGAATGATTATTATTGAAAGTACCAACCTTATAAAGCTTAAATTTGAAATATGGAAATTTAAATATGAAAAAAATTGGTCATCGTTATGTGGTACAATACTTTCATTTGAAATGCCTCAATCCAACCAACTTCAAAACGGAACTGGATTCTACTCTGAGGGAGTCTGCTCCTTCGTTTACAACAATAAAATATTGGATAGCACAGTTTAAGCGAGGCCATACGAGTTGCCAAGACGAACATCGCAGTGGTCGACCAAATGAAGTGAGTTCGCCAGAAATGTTGAAAAAAATCCACAAAATGGTATTGGATGATCGTCGATTGAAAGTGCGCGGACTAGCAGATATGGTAGGCATTTCAAAAAGCGCGGTACATCGTATGTTGACTGAAAAATTGGACATGAGAAGGCTGTACGCAAGATGGGTGCCGTGATTACTCACAAAGGAATAAAAATAGCGTCGTCACACCCGAGACGAAGGAACAGTCAAAACAATGGCGCGTGGGATAATTTTCACTGATTATCTTCAGAAAGGAAAAAAAATCAATGACATGTACTATGCCAACCTATTGCAGCGTCTGAAAGATGAAATCAAGAAAAACGACCGCATTTGGCGAAGAAAAAAGAATTTTTATTCATCAAGACAATGCACCAGTTTACTCACCCGTCATTGCGATGGCCAAAATCAATGAATTTAAGTTTGAATTGCTTCCTGATCCACAATATTCGGAAGATTTAGATCCCTCGGACTATTTTCTATTTCCGAATTTGAAAAAATGGCTCAGTGGTAAAAGGTTTGCAAACAGTAAAGAGGTGGAGTCTGCGGTTGATGGCTATTTTAAGGAGCTCGACGATTCTCACTATAAACAAATTATCGGAGCTATTGAACATCACTGGAAAAAGTGTATTGAACTGAGTGTGAGAGGTACGTAGAGAAATAAACATATTTTTCCCCAATTTTTTTGTGTTTTGTTTGTTAGGTCGGGTAGTTCTTGGACTACCCTCGTATCATTAGTTTTAAAAATGGTTTACTGTCGTTGCGTTTCTACAGGGAATCGCTGATAGACATGATCGAATAAATTTTTTTTTTTCACTCAAATTTTTCGGCAGCCAAATCGATTTACGTATTGCAGTTTACGCAAATGGTTTTCTACGCTTGATTTCGAGATGTCCAATACGAGGGCGGGTCAATAAGTCCGTGACTTTTGGATTTTTTGATAAAAAAATAATTTTATTTTTCAACGTAGTCTCCCTTGAGCTCTATACACTTTGTCCAACGCTTCTCCAATTTTTTTATCCCTTCCAAAAAAAATGATTTGTCCTCAAAATGACGAGATGACTTCATCATTGGAGTCAAATCTTTTTCCACCAAGCCATTTCTTCAGGTTTGGGAACAAGAAGTAGTCGCTCGGAGCCAAATCTGGAGAATAGGGTGGATGAGGGAGCAATTCATAGCCCAATTCATGGATTTTTGCCATGGCAACTGTACATGTGTGCACCCTTGCATTGTCTTGGTGGAAAAGAACTTTTTTCTTGGCCAACACCATATCGTGAATTTTTTCGATTGTTTCGGGTGTAGAGACCTCAACTGGGCGTCCAGGAGGTTCGGCATCTTCAGTGCTTGTACGGCCACAACGAAATTCAGTAAACCACTTTTTTACCATTGAAATCGATGGTGCAGAGTCCCCATAGTATTTATCAAGCTTAGCCTTAGTCTCGGTAATGGTTTTTTTTCGCAAGAAATAATGCTTAATAAGCACACGAAATTCACTTTTTTCCATTTTCTCCTCAAATTAGTGAGTAGTCTGATAAAAATAGCTGTCAAACACAAACTAACTGACGCAGCAAGTTTAAATTTTGACAGGAGTCAACGGACAAATGCCTGTTGACAGGAGCAGTGTTGCTGTTTCAGTAAAGAGGTCAGAAATTCAAAAATGCACGGAATTATTGACCCGCCCTCGTATCTCTGTTGGTTGTGTAGCGTGCATTATTCTCAATTCAATTAATTTGGTCTGCATCAATCTCAACCGGTCGTCCAGAACGGGGCAAGTCAGAGCATGTGAAATTACCATCACGAAAACGCCGAAAACACCCACGAACAGTCCAGGCGCTGACAGGGTTATCCCCATGCACAGAGCAATTTTTCCAATGTATTTGTGCATTTCTTTTCCGAAAATAAAGGAGCATAATATGCCGAAAGCACTCCTTATTTGTCTCCATTTTAAAAATTACACCAAATGCGTAAAACGCAACCGTTCGAGACAAATTTTCTTCACAATGCATTTATTTATATAAAAAACAACCCCGAAACAACATTTACAAACTTCGTCATTCAAATTTAACACTAACGAAAGACAGGGAAACATTTGCCAACCCAATACATAACATACAGTGTTGTCCAAACCTAAAACAACTAAAATTGCAAGTCCGTGTTTTGCGAAACATTTCATATAAATTTAGTCCAAAGTTAAAAGAAAAGTGTTCCCAATAGCTTGGGAGTATTGTTAATTAATTTATAAAATCAATGAGCCGCAATTTTACGGCATTAAAAAAAAAATACAGACTTAAAATTGAATTCACTTTACTTTTCAGCTGGCCAAAATAAAAGCAACGCAGATTGCTCCGTAATTCTAGAAAACCGTTACTCTGACCAAACTACTCATATCTGAATTCTCAATATTAAAAAAAAAAGATAATTTACCCATTCGCGTGTATTAGCCTGCTGCAACAAGATCTAAAGATCTTGTTCCCTAAATTTTATCTAAATTTTTTCCCTAAATTTTATCTAAAGAAATAAATACTCCAATGAGATTAAAGAAAAAAATTATTTGTGAATATAGTGTTTGACAAAAGCGTGTGGTTTAAAAAAAAAAAACAACCGCTTGACTTAGAAAAACAAAATTACTTATTTTAAAGCTTTTAAGATTTCCCTTAATGCGCAATGTACTTAATATGTTGTCCAGTCTGCTCCATTCCCAATTATCGCTTCGAACCTTTATCGACAACTTAGAGCTAATTTTTCTGCGTAGTCCATCAATTTTTTCCTTTAATCCTTTGCTTCATAAGTCTCCAGACATTTTCAATCCAATTGGTATCTGGAGACTGAGATGGCTAACACAATATATTGACGTCATTTCTGTCTTTAAAGCCCTGACAGATACGTCTACGATGTAGAAGCCTATCCCGGTTTCCGTGTCCGAACAGCATTTTAGCGGATAGCAAAAATCCTTTCTTGTACAGTTGGATCATTCTTTGAGCATCGAGATTCCCGGTAATGGTCACCAATTTTCCGAAACCCGTACAGAAACAGCCATAAACATGCACTTATGTCGGATGGTCAGCTGTTCGTTAGACGACAGTTTTACTGTGAGCAGTCCACACACGTCTCAAGGAATTGTTTAAAAAAAAATTAAGCTTTGTCAGTGAAAATAATTTTGGTCCAGTCCATATCTTTGTAACGGCGAGCCCACTCAAATCTTCTTCGGTTAACAATGGCTTGGCCGCAACGGCTTTGTAATTAAAATCTTTTTCTCTGATAATTTTGCGAAAACTAAAGACCGAACCCTCGTGACCTTTTTCTAATGTTTAGTTTTAAAATCGTTAAACACTTTTTTTTAACGGCTTTTGAAATGGTTTCTGTTTTTTCCCGTTCTGGCAAATCGACAACGTTCCATGTTCGTTAAATCGTTTTACCCAAAACGAAATGCAACTGTAGTAAAATTTGACTGCGGATTAGAAGAGGAATAATTCTGATGGAAACCAAAAATTTTTATCTTCTGCGACTAACTGGTTAATTTTTACGAGCCACACGCATTTGCTAAGCACTCTGTAAAAGTGATATTTCGCAGTCTGAATTATCCATAAAGTATTCAATCCCAAAATCGGTGATAAGCCGTTTAAGAAAAGTTTACAACTACGTCAAAATGACTCACCGAGTGACAGGCCAAGAGTTACCTCATACTATTAACTCAAAATGATAATCTGGTAATTCCTTTATGTCATCTAGCGAATTACAAAACGAGCTTAGTACAAAATTTAGCACCAGGACACTTCGTCGGAGAGCTGTTGATGGTGGTCTTTCCTCATTAAGGATCGCAAAGAAACCATTTATTTCAACCACAAACAAAAGAGCAAGACTGAAATTTGCAAATGACCACATTAAGTATTTCCACACATTATAGGAGTGGAAAACGGTACTATTTTCCGAAAAATCCAAATTTAATTAGATGCGGCCAATCAATATGAAGCACTGAATCCTCGATACTTGAACGGCATTGTGATGCATGGAGGAGATTACATTATGGATTGATGATGTTTCTCTGGACATGAAATTGGTCACATACATAAAATAAACGGAATTATGAACCGACTTATTTACAAAGGTATATTTGAAAACATTAAACTGCCACATGCTGAGGAGGAATTGCCATTGAAATTGATTATTCAGCAGGATAATGATCCGAAACATGCTTCAAAAATAGTTCAAGAGTGGTTTCAGGATCAAAAAATCAGTGTTATGGAATGGCCAGCCCAGTCCTCCGATCTCAACCCGATAGAAGATCTATGAGATATTGTAAATAGGCGAATAGTTCGTTAAAACTGCAGGAATATGGACGAACTTTATATTTAAATTTACAATTTTATACTTTTTTTTAGTCAATAAATCGGTCCCCTGCCATTTTGCCGAACAATGAAATTGCGAAATATATATTTGGGATTTAACTAATCCATGTAAAAATGTCAAAAATATAGTCAGAAGTTGTTCGTGTTCCATTGGAACCCGAATCGGCTTACTTCCGTTGAGAAACCACTGACAAACGCCGTTAGTTTCTCTTCTAATGTGTTTACCTTTTTCAGATTGGATTCAAACTTCCAAGCACTGTTACCATTTTGACTTGTTTCAAGTCAAATTTGTCTTAATTGGATATGCTATTGACTTGTTTTGACTTTTTCAAATGAATTTGATAATCTTGTGCTACAATAAATCCATTTTACCATTCTCTATTCTGAAAATGAGTATGTGTCATTAGAAACCATAAACGCTGTCAAGAATTGTGGAGAAATTGATACTACATGACAATACCACGCCTCATACTTTAAGCTTATCGGTCCAAAAACCTTTTCGTCCACCGTATTGTCCTGATGTTTCCCCGACGAACGGGGAACTGGAGTTAGCACGACTTTGATATACCATTCGCCTCCACTCTCAACTCAATTTTAATAAGATACCATCTGCGTTTTGGACTGCCGTCATAATTTTCCAATCGAATGTTCTTTAAAAAAAAATGGAGGAAATCACATGATACATATTCAGGTAGATGAAAACTAATTGGAACCTTCAAAAGTGGGTTGGAAAATTTACCGAAAGTTGTTCTTTTCTAGCCTTTTAGCTTAAGTATCATTTATACTTAAACACATTTGTGATTCAGCAATAAGTGAACAAAAGTGCATTGTCTGATCATCAAATAAGAAATATTTGCTTTTAGCAAATACGGTTTGACTTATTTTAGACTTAAAAACTAGGTCGAAACATTTTTGATTCAATTAGAAAAAGGCAAATCAAGTTCAACAAGTCAAATCTGCCTTTTTTTTAAGATTTTCGAGTGGCAGCACTGCTTCCCAGCTACTAGACTGTCTGAACATATAGCACAAAAAAAGAAATAAAAAATTAATAATAATAATATAGATGGTCAGGTTAGGGGCGATAAATCTGCAAACTTCGTTATTTTTAGTATTTCTTATAGCAACGTAAAATAAAATAATTTTCATACCATTCATTAGACGTGTAAAAACGAGGTGCATACTGTGCCCTATTTTCCATACAAGTTACGTACAGGTAGACGGGTAATTAATAAATCTATTATAGATATGCACGAGTAAATACGTACAAACATGTGTGTATGTAGGTACAGGAATAAATCAATATGAAGTACACCTATACCTCTTTTATTTACTCAGTTTTATGCTCAATTGACTTCAAATTTTCACATTTTAATTTTGAAATCAATTGCATGCACTGTGTATTCATTTTCCGAGAATAGCAACGAAATATGAATACATACTCGTACACTGCATTTAAAATTAAATAATTTATACACACATCCACCACGTATATACATCGCAGTACTTATTAATTTACCACCATAAAAATCGATGTACTCAAAGGCCAATTGTCTGCATAACATATTGCGCAAAGTGAACAAATGCACCCGTCCATACTGCAAAACTTGGGGTTTATTGAGGAAAAATATTTTAATAATTGTTTTCCACTTTTTTTTTTTAATCACCCTCATCAAAAACTGAAACGCGATTGTATTTTAAAAATTGAAATAAAATTTAGCAATGAATATTTCTACACCCAGCGAAGATAATTTTATTTCGATTTCCACAATTATGATGTAGATATAGAAAAATCAATTTTCGGCCATTTTGGAATTTCAGAATTTCTAATTTTATATAAACTCGATTGAATTTGTTTTGTAATGAGTAGGAAGTTGAAGAAAAAAAAATATAAAACAAATTACTTACATGATGAGAATATTCCTTTAGTTTTTATAACTGTTTTTTCTTATTTTAATATTTATATTATGTGGACGTAGAAGCCTTTAGCAAAATTACGTCCTTTTCCAGATATGAAATAAACCAGAATGATGAAAATGAATTTTACAGTGAATTTTCTATTTGACAGTAGCAGTGCTTACAGTCCTCAGAACAATTTTAGTACATTAGGTTACGTTTGCATTTCAATTAAAATTAAGAATGCTGTCTCTTGATTATTCTAAGAGCATTTACATTGTCGATTCAAAATCTTTTGAAAATAAGTGAATTTATAACACTCGCAGCTACAGTCGCTCTCCAGATAAATAAAATAAGTAAGTAAAGAACCTATGAAAGAAAGACGTGCCTGATGAGATTTGCTATTGTGAATCTTCCTTCGTTTTTGAATAGAATTTAGATAAACGAATTTTACTTAAGAGTTCATTCTCTTAATTTAAAATATATTAAGGAAGGTCATTACTGACATATACACTCAGCGAAATTCAACTAAAAGCAGTTTCGTTTATGCTAAAAAAAGTTATAAAAGAAGTAAGTCGCCTTTAAATGTGTCTTTTTTGGTTAGATCAACCATTATAACCAATAAATATATTTTTTTAATAGGAAACTTTAAAATATCGTCTGGTCCTACATACGAATTATGGGAACGCGAAAAACTCTAAGGTTTGCAAAGATCCACGGATACGGAAATGTCACATATCCAGGTGGCAATTAAATTGAAACGCTCGGCGTTAGCGGTGGACAATTTTTGTCAATTTCAATTTTATCAAATTGAAAGAAAAATACAACATAAATCAAGTAATTGTCTGGTTTGGAAAAAAATTAAGTCAAAGCCAACGTAAAGAATTCGCATAAAATAACTAGGATATGTATATTTTGCTAGGGAGTACATATCATAGATCGAAGAGTGGAAAAATATGATTTTATCGGACGAAAATAAATTCAATCTCGATGTGGCGGACGGTTTTAATTACAAGTTGCATGATAATAAGATGCCTGAGCGTTTTCAACCAACCGAAACTTTAGGGACTTGATTGTTTAGGCTCTATTTAGCTATCATAGCAGGACTCCAATATATAAAGTTTCTGGCGATATTAACTCTAAAATTTACATAACCCCGTTGGACGAAATTTTGATACATTTTTTGGAATGCAATTTGCCAGTAGGACAACGCTGCCAAGCACGTGGCACGGGTATCGTGAAAAAGGAATAAAACTTTCAGAATGGCCAACCCGGTATTCGGACTTATATAAATCCCATTGGGCCAGCGTACACGAGACTAATTACCCCGGGGTAAAACTGATTTTATAGAAGAGGGAGATGAAGTACAAAGTTAAAAACGGACTAAATTTTCAAGCCGTATTAAGCGGTTGAGCATTGGGGGAAGACCAATGCACACAAAAGCTGTCAGTTTTAAAGGGCAAGAAAAATTCTTAGAAGTACCACTACATTCCAAGACGGTTCATGTATACACAATTTTGCTCCGCATTATTCATCCAGTGTGCGGTTGAAGTAAAAGATACCCCGGGGAAAAATTGATCCAGTGTGCGCTGGCCCATTGAAAATATGTGGGGAAATCTACCGTGTTTACGCCGCCGGACGCAAATTTGAGAAGGTGGAGGAGATACGCAGGGCCATAACCAATGAATGGACTCGATCCCACTTTTGGAGGTTCAAACAGTGGTTGATTCGATGCCAAATCACATTTTTGAAGCCATATAAAGTCTGGAGACTGACCTCATTATTGGAAAACTACCTTTAATTGAATTTAAGTTTTTGAGATAAGTTATAATTATAAGTTTGCTATTTGCTATATTAGAGTAATAATTTATTCGACAGAGCAGTATGTCACCAACTCTACATATCTATCATTCATATGCATTAAGCAGTTTCTTCTTCTACCATCCGCAACAATAACTTACTATTGATTTTATAGATCACTATAGAATATGACGCAAAGCTTGTAAAATTTTAATGAACGATTATTCAATAGCAATGTGAAGAAAACTAATAATATTGTACTGCTGTCTTGGCAGTTGACAAGCAGTGTCGAATCTTGCTGACTGTGTTATAGCAGCCAGCACGATGGGAAGGTGAAGATGATGTGATACATGGTCCTTATCCAGCCTATGCTTGTATTTGGATGTCCCGTGTTGTTCGACGTGAGAGCAATTTCATAGGAAAAGATTCGAGTGTTTGAGAGGACTGGCCTTAGGGCTTGCATTCGCTAATACAGAACGCTATGGTCTGAGTACATAAAATTCTGTTCTGTGCAATGGGGCGAACATAATAAAAGTGGACATTTTCGTCATTAAGTTGACTCAAAGACACATTGCAAGAGCAATGACCTCTTCGAACAACCTGATCTCCATACGTACTTTCTCATACACATGTATCATGAGAGAGCACGCTTTTACGGGTTTATTCCTCCAAAAACGTTCATCTATTCAATACGACAAAGCATTGTAATCGGTAGTGCACAGCGTGTCCGGCTCAGTAGCTCAGTAGGAAGTCGTGACTTAAGGATGTTGCTCGGCAGCACTAATCATTTTGGTGGCTTCGTCGAATTCCTCCAATACAAGGTGGATTAATTCGGAAGCAAAATTGGTGATGTTGTATGTTTATGTGATATTACACGTAAGCACAAGATACTCTGCTTAGGACATTGTTGTAGGGATCGTGAGCACTTGTCTGTTTCGACCAGGTACAAATTGAATTTCCGCTACTGTCTGCATTAAAACCTCGAGGAGAATCAGTTTAAAGAAACGTGTAGGGCAGTTATGCTCCACTAGCATGACTAGGTAACAATAGCAATAAAAATAAAATTGCAAAATTTTTTTTTTCAGAGAATCTCGTATTTAAGTAAATATAATCACTGGACATGATAATCATAGTTAGCCGCCGGGACACTATATCAAGCATATGGTATCCACATCTCAATATGCACAAGGGTACATGACGGTCTCCGGATCATCAAACGCGATAGACGTAAGGCATGCCCTCAGAATTCTGGATATCGGAACGTTACGGGCAGCCAACACTGACTTAGATCACTATATTGTTTCATCAAATTCAGGTGAAAATGCAGATTTCTTAACTGCCACAACAAAGAAGGATTCCTGTAAGAAGTTATAACTAGAAAAGCTGCAGTCGCAAGAGACAGCCAGGATCTTCGCCGAATGCGTACCTTGAAATCTCTCAACAACTCCTATTCCGCCAGTATCAAGTACCGACGACCAGTGGCAACGCTGCCAACGTGCCATCAGAGAGGTTGCAACTGATATGCTGGGTTTCACCCGACTACAACCAAGAAATTCCTGGTTTGGTGAAGAATGTCGGCAAAAACATGCAGCTAAATAAGAAGGCATAAGTCTCCTCAATATCGGATATAAGATTTTATCTGCCATATTGTGTGAACGCCTGAAACCCTTCGCCAACGACCTGATTGGTCCCTATCTGTGCGGTTACAGACCAGGAAAGTCCACAATCGGCCAAATCTTCACACTACTGCAGATCCTGGGAAAAACTCAAGAAGTCCAAATCAATACCCCTCGCATATGACAGCATTTACAGAGACGACCTATATAGGGCCATGTCTAGTTTTGAAATCCCTGCCAAACTCGTCCGCTTGTGCAGAGTGACGATTGAGAACGTTCGCTGTTCCGTCAAGGTCGGTAACGACTTAACCGACATCTTTGATGTTTTTAGATAAGGTGACGTGCAGTCTTGTTAGTTTTTTAACATCATACTTGAAATAATTATGTGGAACTCACAAGGGAACACCGGAGCCACAATCTTTCAAAATTTAGTAGAACTACTAGCGCACGCCGATGATGTTGACGTAATTGGCAGAACTCAGCAAGCGGCCACCGGTGCTTTGGCAAGGATTGAAACGGAAGCTGCCAAAATGGCTTTAGCGGTAAATGAGTGCAAAACTAAGTATATGCTGTTAACACTAAGTGACACACATCGTGACGAATTGGACAGAACTTCACAATCGACAGGTATAATTTTGAGACAATCATGAAATTTGTTTGCCTTGGATCTGCTATAAATTCTGCCAACAACACCTCAGCGAAATAAAACGAATAATCACTCTTGCCAATCGTTATTTTTCTTTGGGCTAAAAAGGCAATTGAGTACTAAAGCCAAGCCCTATCCCGAAAAACAAAGGAGACTCTGTATAAGACTACAGAGCCTTACTTTATGGCGCTGAAGCATGGACTCTATCGAAATCGAATCGAAGATATCCTCAGTCGTTTCGTGAAGAAAATCCTTCGAAATATATTCGGTGTGGTCTGCATTGACAGGCTTTGAAGGAGAAGATTTATCGACGAACTACACGAGCTATACAGTGCCATCGACCTAGTCAGGAAACTGCGGATCAGTTGCTGAGATGGCTAGGACACGTAGGACGAATGGACGACAATGCTCCGCCCCGCTGAGTCTTCACATCTAACACGCAGTTACAACGCATTAGAAGAAGACCTCACCGTAGGTGGCGCTCAGAAGTGGAAGAGGACTTCGACCGACTTGGAATTCGTAACTGTAGGCAATTAGCTAAAGACCGGACTAACTGTAGATGCTTGTTAATTGAGGCCCGGGTTCACCCCGAACTGTTGTGCTACCTAAATAAGTAAACAAACAACTCTATATTTCGAGCGTCATTAGTTATATCGCCGAACCCTCATTGCTCCGATAACCTTGAAATTTTGGATTTATTATTCATATTCTCAAAGAATTGATTCGTTTTTTTAGCGAAATGTCACCCGTTTCTACTACAAATTGCTGATTTTTAAAAAGAATAAAAATATGTTTCAGTTAAAAACCTGTTTTAGTATTTTCTTTCTCCCGCCCCACTTCTTTTGACAATTTTCGTAGAATCATTGATTGGAGATTGAACTAATTATTTTAATTTATTTTAATATAGTAAAAAACGATGTGAAATCATGATTCCCGCGCCGAACCTATTGTATATGCATACATATTCTTGTTCAGGATGACGATTAGTACAGAATACTAAAATTTCAAGGTCACTGGATTCGGGGATTCAGCGACATAATCACCAAAAACATAGGTATGTGTGAGGACAGAGCAAATATATTTTACAATGGTAAACAAAAGAAGAATCATTTACGATTGATTGTTTATTTATTTACACAATCCAAACCCAAATCATAAATCCATTAATTATTTTAATTTAAAATTTAATCAAAAAATAAAATAAAAAATAAATGTATATTTTTATATATTCAAAAGAAAAGCAGACACATAAGAAAAAAGGACAGAAGTACAACATAATAGCGAGTTTAGATTAATTAATAGCGTTGATGTAATCATATGTACATCATTTCCGCCATCGAGGACATTTTCTTCGGTATGTGTACAAAGGTTTCGAAGTAGCTCGCAAGCTCATCAATAGTCACATCACATGGTGATGTGCTAGCAATTGATGATGGATGTGCTCTTACCGTTACCGTTGATGCATTTATTCTAGCTTGCTGTGAACAAGACGTGCTGGTGGCGGGACCACCACATTGTCTTGTTCCTTCTTCCCTGCTTGAAATATCCTTATTTTTACGCAACTTTTGACGATTCATTGTCGTGCGACGATTCCCAGCCGATTGAATAACATTAAAATTCTTAAGGTTTTTCCTTGACGCAATTGACGCACTCCAGCTGTTAAAATTGAAGTTTGTTTCCAGCAGCAACTGGCACTCCGCAATAAGATCCTTAAAATCAGTCATACCAGAAGAGCTTTTATTTGCAGATGTTCTTGATGCCTTTTCCTTATTTATTCTAAGCGAATTAATCGTATCATCAAGATTCAGTGCTTCTATTGTTGGGCAGGATTTATTGAATTCATCTTCCGCATCGTCAACGTGAGCAATGCTTTTGTTCGTCGATCTACTTGGAATTTCACCAAATGCATTCAAATGTTTCGGATGCAAACATTTTTGCAGCGACTTTAGAATTGGTTCCCGAAGGATAGTTTTCTTACGATTCTTGTGTTTAAAATGTACTGGGTTCCTGATTGTATGTTCGATACGAGAAATCGAAGGGTAAGTTACATTTTGTTTACAATCATCAAGAATACTCTCTGATCTTCGACGCATACGACAGCTGCACTTAATATCGCCGAAAATACGCTCTGTGCCATTTACACCCGACGATTCATCAGCGGCATCATTATAAAATGGATTTAGCGAAACAGGGATAATGCTATTGTTTAGCTTAATTTGGGGGAGAATTGGACCAATTTTCAATTTATCCAATTCATTGGGAAGTTCTTCCGCAGCCATTGTTTTGTTTTTGTTATTGTTTTATTTTTCCGCAATCAGATATTACGAGTTACGAGGCATGTGAATTGTTTTGATTGTAAGCAATGTCCTTGAACTGCTTCCTGTAAAATAAGAACCAGTATTGGAATACACAAAAAGAAATCAACTGAACAAATTAGTAAAATGTCTACCTTGTTTTGAAATAAACTTTCGTTGCTTTGAACTTATTTGCTGTATTTTTGAAGAAATGTTTTTAACGCACAATCAATTGTAAACAGTTATTTGTTTTTGCTTCACTCATTGTGTTGTTTTCCTTTTTTTTCCAAAACCAATGAATCATTCTATAAAAAAAATTACGAACAAATAAAACATATAAGTCAATCTTATATCGCCATTTTTATCTTCTCTTCATTTTTTTCCTTGTGTCATTGTCAAAAAGATGTTGCCATATTTAAAAATCTGTATTGAATTCTGTGTGCGGAATTGTTTGGGAAATAGTGAAAGAACTTTCTGGAAAAATATTTAAAAATATTTCATTTTGCATTAAAATTAAGAATCGTTGCGACACAAAATTAAAAAGTCTCTTGATCGATGAACTGCGTAAAATATTGCTTTTTCGATTAGGTGCATAGTTAAATGCATTCAAACTTTATATTAAATCTGAATGGCGTTTTCCAGTGATTTCTCTCCGAAAGTTTGACAAATCCAATTGAGCACTAAAAATATCTTCTGACTTTGAGGCCAAACTCAGCTCGAAAACAAAAATCCGGTTTGACACACAATACTATTTATTTTACGTATATATTTATGTGTTAATACATTCTGACATAAAATCGAAAAGAGAAATTTTGCTTCTGAAATCAAAACCAGAAGCAAAATGGTTCTTCTGAAAAAGTGAGAGGAGTACCAATGGAAAAGTTTTACGTAATTTATATATATATATATATGTACGGTACCCAGCACTGGAGCTCTTTTTATTTTTATCACTTTCCACTAATTTCCAATAAAAAGATAAAATTAATGAGACTTATCTTTCTCCTCGTATTCTTATTTCTTACGTGAAATGTCGAAATTTTTCGTCATAAACAAAGTAATTGCTTACTCACTTCGATGGTTCTGCAGTTAGCCACCTATGGCAAGACCTTTCTCTACTACATTGTATTTATCTCCGGACAGAAATCGAAAAATATTTCGACTGGAGCGTTTACATATCGTATCAACTCAGGGGACTGATGTGAACTTTTCTTACCAGCTCCATGTCGCTGTACAGCTTTCATAATAAAAAAAGAAGATTTTCTCCTCAAAAATTACATTAACGCAACCTGGACCAAAAATCCGTCTAGGAAACGCTTATGCTTCTCCGATCTTACGAGTATATATATAGTCTCCTTGATATTTTCGAGGGAAACAAATTCTCTTTTACTTGATGTACTTATTGATCCTTTTTTGATTGAGTTCATAGATTCTTCAAATATAAGTCAAAATTAATAAAAGTCCGCAATCGAAAAAAGGTAAGTAATGATTTCAAAACACTTTGTAACAAAATAATTAACAATATTTGTAAATAGTCTGTTTTGCGATTCAAATCCTCTTCTGGGCTTTCCAGATTTTTCCACAAGACTCTTCCAAGGCCGAGCGTCAATTTTTGATATAAAATCATAAAACATAGTACAGCGAGGTTTTGAAAACCAAAATGAAATGGGAAACTGATTGAAATTGAGCCTTAGAAAATCGCTCAACTCCAAACGGGCAATGGTTAGATGGCAAAATGACTATTATCAGGCCTGCATAAGAGCAGCGTCTTCCGAAATATGTTTTTTTTAAAGATATCTCTTCTATATCCAAAATGAACACGGACTTCGATAACTCCGCGTCTACGTCTACATCAGGCTTCAAGATTCCGTAGGCAACCATTCACGGTACAAATTGGTTCAAAAGCGCAAATAATCATACTCTGTAGGAAAATATGTATCAGCTTACACTGTAATATATATTTGGGATCCATCCGAGTGACAGAAATATGTGTAAAGATAAAAAAAATAACAGCGCATGGTTTAACTGGAGACGGATCCCAGATATATTGCAATTAAAATACGAATTGCAACAGTCTCAGCACCATAGAGACTCGAACGCGCAATAAAATTTAAAGTATAAATAGGGACAAGCGCAGCAATACCGTAGACCCATTATCTGCACAACCCAAAGAAACAACAAGAAATGATAAAACGGTCATTTATAATATTACCTGAGAACTAGCAGATAGCCGTGGCTCTAGGATATACTTTTTGAAAAACACGGATGAAGATCAACTCAAATTGGTATTAGCCATCCGCAGCAATGAATTTGCGCACACGCACTGGTAGCAGAGATTAACACAGCCAAAAAGCCCTTTTAATGTAAAAAAGCGGCAAAAATTTATCGGATTCCTGTCGAGCTATTGCGATCAAACGAAAAATAATTCAGAATAGGACTAGGAATCATTCCGATTCAAAACTTGATATTCAGCAGACAGGCTATCGCCCATGTCTGCACTGATGATATTTTGTTGTAGAGCAAAGTAGAGTTAAGCTGAAGATATTGTGCATTCAATACAAAATCCCTAAACTTTTCACAATTCCTTGATCGGAAATTATTATCTCAGCAAGTGGTAGAATCGTTAAAGTAAAAGCTACGTTCGATATGTAACTGGAAGTTATTTTCTCGGCACGAAAACCAAGCTGTGACTGTTCCGCTACACCGTGGGGGCTGTATTACTGCATGAGTGCAGACTGTAGAGTACGGAAAATAACCGCTGCTGTCACCCACAAACTAAAAACCTTCGTAAATATTATAGATGTATGGTTTGCTCCGAGTTTTCTGGCTGATTCGTATTTTAAATGAACAGCTCCTAATCCGAAAAGTGCTTGCTATTTCTTAAATAACTCCGATGATTCTCAACTCATTTTTTTTTTAACATTTAAATCAAATGTCTTATATCAATTGTATCACTTAATTTGATAATACAGGCCTGAAAGTTAAAAACTAAGTTAACAAAAAGATTTACCTATGTTACAATCATCAACAGAAGTCCAGGTTCTTTCTGCAGTGAATTAACTGCTTTCCCTTTTTCTTCGCTCATATTTTTTAACTACACAGCTTACTCTATTCCCACTTCCAACCGCTAAGGAAGACTATCTTCCCAGGTATATCAAGTTAACGCACACGAGTACTGTCACATGAACCAATGACATTATGAAACATCCCTAATGCAAAAGTACCTTTAAACAATTGTCGTTAACAGACGAACTCAAAACTACAACAGCCTAGTTTATTTTAATCGATTCATATTATATTTATATTTAATGGTAGGACAATAACTTTTTAATATTAAAATACAGAACTCATTTTCTTAGCGAAATTGAAGTGCAGATATTCTCAAACCAATGACACTCTTTCCTATCTCGCTTACTTCACATACATTGCATAGGTTACCTTTGTATTCTGGATCATACGAGGCTGCGCAGAATGGACAATTTACTTCAGGTTTTCCTCTGTAAATTGGCTTATAGCTAATTCCACAAATATTGAATGGGTTGAATTCCTCGTAGAGTAAATTGTGCTCATCCACCGGGTTAACTTCACATGCTTGAAGTATTTTTCGCACTTGTTGGGCAACCTCCGGTCTGGGGCCTAATTCTAAAAGACGTCTCGCAAATGATGCTGCTGTTTTATAATTTTTCAGCTTGAAGAACATATTTAAAGCTGTTCGGAGAGTAAGGATTTGATGAACGGGCTGCAATTTACAATGGGTGAAGTATGCCGCCATCTCACAGAGTCGTTTTTGCTCTTCTAAAGTTGACTTGGGCATTCCTTTACGTTCTGTTTCAAGTTTCAATCCCAAAATGTATTCAGAGCAAATTTTAAGCAATTGTTGTGCTTCAGCAATGTCTTGTTTGGTATCCACAACTAGAAGGGGAATGCTTATTAAAATCGAATGGAATTTTTCTATAGCTTCAGTAAATTTGCCAGCTGTTGTCAATTGGTAGCCGGCTTGTAACCGCTGTACAAGATCGTTGAGTTTTATACCAAGAGCAGGCCTGCTATTCTTAGGATTTGTTTCCGAATAGTTGCGTAAAGGATACGCTTTCAGAGATTTGACATTCGGCATCCCTTTAAAACTTGCCATCGAACCAAGGTAGTTGTGAAGAAATAGATTTTTGAATGGTTGGAAATTAACAATGCCTATTTGATCATTTAGAAGTCTAAATGCGTTCTCATAAGATCCAGCTTTTATATTATCCAAAACAAGCGATGAATTAATTGCCCAAAGCTGAGGCTGAGACATTCCTTTATTAGGAGCAGCATAATAGCCACTAGCATTTGCGCTGGTTTTGATTTTTTGTGCTAGCTCCTCGGGAACAACTAAATCATCGTCACCTACATCCCATCCGGCACCTTCAGTGTCGCCTACTGGATCTGTGTCCAATGCATCCTGCATATCGTCGTCTTGTTCATCTAAGCCTAAATCCGCGTCAGCTCCCCATCCATCACCACCAGCATCATCTACAGTGGCAGCAGTTTCGTTAATATTGAGCGCTTGACGACTATTTAATGCCGCTCCTCTGGCTAGCATTGCACCTTCGAAGAAACCTTTAGAGACAGTAAGCAGTGGCCAGTTACTCTCGACCTGTTGAATCGGCACTGGTGGCTTCAGCAATACGGCATTGTCATTTATTAATGGTAAGGCATTTTCTTCTTGAGCAATAGTCTCTTTAAGCGCATCAGCTTGCTCATCTAAGCCATGCGTTGCTGCAGTTAGATATGCCAGAGATAACTGTCCACAATTCTTCAAAATATTTACCCTCTCTTGAACATCGCCCAGAAGAAGTGCCCCTTGATACTGCGCTGATACGTCCTTACGAATTTCAGCAATTTTATTCATCTTTTTTAATTTTTCAAGATTTCCCGTTATGAGATACAAAAAGGATAGCTTGTCAAAGTTCTTTGTACGCTGATAGCACATCTCCACAACTTGATGGTTTCCTTGTAGAAGGGCCGCCTGTCCTAGTCTGTCCCAACAATCTTTGTCGTCTAATGCTTTGGCTGCTTCTAAGGCATTTTCGATGTTACCGCATTCTAATGCAAGTCCAAAGCGTGTCTTCTCATCTTTAACGAAATGCAATGCAACTTCGGGATATCCTTTCTGTTGTAGATATGCTATTATACTTTGTCCAACAAGTCGAGCATTACGAACCATGTGTAGTACTTCATCGTATTTTCGGTTAATTAAAGCCAGTTTAAATTTATATTCAGTTGGGTCTATATGTAAAACTCTGGTGCGACATTCACGATCCAAACAAAATACTTGATTTCCTTTAACACGAGTGATATATATTGGCAAATCCAGGGTTCGAATGATGCCATGGTCGCCATTTGTAATAGCATATTTGATGTGGTTACTTGTTGTGTATATGAATACTCCGGAGTCATCCCAGGCCCCTGATTTAACTCGAGTATTTTCCTGAATCGTGCATAAATATTGCAAACGTCGATCGCAAATAGTTACGGAATGCTTGCAGAGCAACGCTACCAATGACATATCTCCTGACCAAACAACATATCTGCATTTGGCCAATTTTATACATCCTACAGACACTAATCGCTGCACCTCATAAAGAGTTACATATTCGGGATCACGAATTAACAACATACCAGTTCCCGCGTAAAAAATTTCCTCACAAAATGTTGGAATTTTCTTTGTAACCTCGTTTTTGAAATTCTTAATAACCAACTGGCTATTACGATCCAGAACGGCAAATCTATTTCGAGCAACCCAAATGGCAGTAATACCTGATGATCGTTTGCTTTCAGTTTCGTTTTGAGAGGAGGATTCCGATTCTTTGGGAATTTGACACAGATCGTAGGTACTATTTTCTAAGTTATTCGTTCTTGTACAAATCAAAACGGCATTCAATGCTGGATTGTATGACATGCTATGAACAGGAGATTTGCCACCGCCACGTAATTGCATTACAACGGTGTCCTTAGTTGTTGTAAAGTCTAATTTACGTAAAAATCGGTCTTTTACATAGTAAAGGATGTTGCCGTGTACTGCATATGCTGGACGTTCTCTCTCGAGCTTAAAGACCACCATGCCTGTAAGAAATAAACAAATGAATAAACGTTTATGGCAGGAAATTATATTATAAAGCCTTCATCATCATAATGCAGATACAAAAACAGTACGCAATCCTAAACATTATGAAAGTTTAAAAAACTACATCGAGGATGTATTAAGAAAGAATGCATGAGAAAAAAATAGAAAATGCTTTGAGACTAACTAACAAATAATCGCGTGAAAAGGACAAATATCAAACAAAGGGGGGAAAATTGTGTGTAAAATTGTTTTGAGATGTTATTTTCCCGGAATGTAAAGAACTTGAATTTAGGCGTAAGTTATTATAGCACTTTACATTTGAAATAATTAGAACCACGCTGGTATTGCCATTACCATGTTCGTAAAATCTATTAAGAAAATAATGAAGAAAAGGCCAAAGGGAAAATAATTGAATCATTCAAATAACCAACGTTAGTAAACTCTCAGCTTCACTGATGATGTGATCCAAATTAGAGCCACTTGTACAAGAGTATTTCGAACTATAAACTTAGCTAACTCCACAGGCGGCGCAGGAGCAATGCAAAAATGTAGGTTAAATATCGACAGTGAACTAGCAAAATGCCCATCGTAATTTGTGGGCAAATTGTTTTCTAATGCAATAATCAATGAAAAATAAAGGTTGCCGTTTTTTTTAAAAAAATACTTTGAGCTGGTATCTTAATCACCAACAAGTCCTTTTTTTCCAAATAATTTTTTTTTATGACCTCCGAACGCTTAAGAGTTTTTGAGTACCCTTACAATGCTTGCAAGCGAATGAAAATTAGGGAGGAAAGAGAAGCACGTTGGTTTTCATGTTTAAAAGCTATCATAACTAGGAAATAAAGAGCTCGGCAGGGAATTCCATAAGCGAGTTGTGCGGCTTAGGAAAGAATTCCGGTATCTCAGCACGTCCGAAAGTGGGCTTGCGAGTAAACTGATGAGTATTCATAGCGAATGCGGATTCCTACTAGCGATTTGAATGGAGCACTGGTGGTGAAAATAGTGGTCGAACAAGATAATGCAAGACATTACATCAGTGTCAATTGATTGTGTGACATTAGCATAATATATAAGTTTTATAGCACGGTTTTGAATCCTAACTAGTAGTTGCAGCGAGGAGTAGCACATGACAAGATGTGCTTCAATTTTGTCTTATATATTTAAATCAAATCAAATGAAGTGAAGTATTTCTTACTTCGCTTGAGGAAACCTAGACATTTCGCAGCATTATTAACGACATCGAATATGTGGTCCTTCCAACATATGTAGGTTGTTATTCATACACGGTTTCAATGGTGCAAGTGCCATTCATGGATAATGGCTGGATGTTTAAATTTCGTCTTAATGACAACAGACACCACTGTTTTTCGGAAGCATTATGCTCCACTCCGTTGGTGCTTCTCCGTTCTACAGCTGAAGGGCAGGGACGTAAGTCCGGGAACGAATATGAAAAGCAGAGAGTACTGTTGTTAGCAAAGGAATATATTGGATTAGAAGTAGCAGACAAGATATAATTAATGAAGATTAAAAAGAGCGTCGGGGACAGAACGGTGCCCTAGGGCACCTCAGCATTTATTTTGTAATTATCAGACTTGAAATCATCTAAAACAACTTGAATTGAACGTTCCTAAAGGTAAGTTCTAATCCACTGAAGAGGAAATTAGTCGACCCCAAATGCATTTTCGACAAAAGATCCTGATGTCAAACTCTGTCAAATGCTTTAGAAATGTCAAGTGCAACTATCTTGCATTCGCCAGATTGATGTACGCTTTGGCTCCGATTTTCGGTGAGACATGTCATCTAATCACCAGTGGACCTGTTGCCGGTCATTGAGAACCGTTCGTTTTTCAAGATATTTCATAAGTATACGAGGGGACAAAGCATAATCTGAAAGTGTTGAGCTGGCCGCAAAGTGTGCAGCAAGCAGATAGGCCTTCTCTAAAGAGCTGACAGCTGTAATGGCATTATAAATGAGCGTTGGGATGGAGCATGAGGCACAATTTCTTATGTTTTTGACGAACGACTAACAATTTCTACTACCTTTGGGACATTGTAGTTTTTTTTGCCCTTGCTCCAGTTTTTGGTCTTACCCTTAAGAAAGATGTCACAGGTATTCCTAGCTTGTTTGAACCGTCAATACTGCAATTGTGCGACAAATTTAATAAATATTTCGATGAATGTGCTCGAAACCATTCGTGAACTAGTCCCAAATACATACTCCATATATCAATCTAATCGAAAGAAACCCGCCTTCATTTGTCATAAAATAATTGGAAATTTTTTCAATATTATTGGTAAGCCTTTCATTAAGAGAATATTTTTAAATAGCTGCAAGGAATTGCAAATAACTCCTCTGAGTAAAGTGAAAAATTAAAGCAAATGCTTAGATTTTAATTCACTCCAACTCTACGAGACGGTTCTAGAAAAGTTGGTTCAAACTCAACTGGATAATCTTTAAACTATCACAATTGGTAATTGAAAACAAGTCAGGCTATAAAAAACAAAACTCTTGGAAAAGTGCATTTAATTGGTGCTAGAAATTTGAAATCAAAAACTAGATTCTTATTCATAAACGCTCCAATAGGATGTGTGTGACAAAGTCATTAAGTTGTATATAGGAGCATACCTTTGAAACCTATATCAAAGAAAAAATGTGAACGGTGGAGTTTCAGACTAAAAAAGTTAGATTTAAAATCATATTATTCAACGCTAGTGTCAAAGTAATTAAAAATTCTAAGTTGTTTGGTTAAAAGAAAATAAGCTAAAACTTAATATTACAAAAACCAAACATCGTGGTAATCTATCGATTTAGGGGGAGCACATAGTATTGGATGAGCGTTCAAAAATTTGCATTCAAAACGATAGTTGAATAAATAAATAAATATTCTGCACAATGCATAAAAAATTATTTCACCAGCAGCAGCAGAAGACACCAACATGCACGGCAGCCTGTTAAGGGAGGCGAAACGCATGAGAAATTGGATTATAGACTAATCCCCATCCATACTTAAATTTTTAAATTTTTCCGACAATACTACAGTTAGAACTGAAGATCGGTTGAACAAAATCCGTAATATTGATACCTTCAGAAATTCAAAAATGCTAATATTCCTGGCAAAAATATTGTAATCGACGAAAGTGCGTTTAAATGAAAAGAACGTATCCGTTTTTGCCAATATATTCCAGGCAAGCGGTATAAGTATGGCATAAAATTATATAAACTGTGTTTTCCTGAAGGCTACACTTATAATATTGATATTTATGCCGGAAAAAAATTCAACAACAATTGAGAAAACACATTCGCATGATGTCGTAATGAGATTATCAGTGGATTATTATTAGGGCTACATACTATATTATTTCTGCTGCTACATGCCAAACAAAATCAAAACCAAAACGGTGTGACGTTACGAGTTTTGAGAGTCGTAGCGAGGTTAAATTTTTGAAATGCGCTGACAATTTGTATGTAACTACTTCCAAGAATCATATGTGTACAATTGCTCAAGCAAAAAATAATAAACTAAAAAAAAAAAACTAAATAAACTAAACTAATGCAAAAAAGGGTGAATATTTATTCGATCAAATGACATCGTACTAAGGGAAAACCGTTAAATGGTACAGAAAAATTATTATATAATTAATATGCGTGTCTTGCCTCATAAATGCGTGGTGAAGACATCACAGATGGGGCAATAAAAATTTTCATATTATTTAATTTAGAGAAAAAATTATTGATCACCGTTTGATCATTAATCACCACATTGAAGAAATAGCTGTTCGTTCAAAAGCAAGCACCATCAAAAACGGCTCACATTTTCTACATTCAAATAAACGGTCTGCAAAGCAGTCAAGAAAGATATAAGGAATGTTATAAATGCTTATTTAAAAAACAGAAAATCCATGAAGAAAACTAAAAGAGTAACGACGTATTGAAATGTTTGTGTGTTCTTCAGCAGCACTTTGTTTGAAATGCTTTCAAAAATTGCAAAGAAATACATAAACAATTAAGTTAAGCTTATAATATTGAATTGTTATGTTTCTACTATTGAATTTTTGTTTTATAAGCCATGTTTTTAATATTGAGACGAAATAAAGCAAATGAAATTATTTTCAATTAATATGCGTTAAATTGCGACATACGGTATATGTAAGTGCGAGTCACCCGTGATGCATGCGGCCTGATGGACACTCGAGCTTTAGAACATATTTTTTTATACGACAACGACAGGAATCGAGTTCTAATTATCCATTTGCATTTATTATGAAGAATTCTTTATGAAATTATAATTTTTGAAAATATTTTAAACATTTGCGGCACTATTTTATCATTAGCGCACTGAATATTGGTTTCCATGGCTTGAATAAACAACGGTTTATCAGCAGAATGCTCTCAAATCACACATTCGCCATTTCACAATATAATGTTGTTTTATGGAGTACTCAGTCAGTCATGGCTCGTAGCACCACACAGCTGGAACCACATATTGTCCGGATCAATGTCGTCCATATCACTGATCATTATCCGATAACGTTGTCCACTGACTGTTACTCGAGCTCCGGCCTCATTTTAGAAAACTTAAGGACCTTAGATGCCACTGGATCCAATCTTGGTGGATTTAATTGAATCTCTCTTAAATTTGCCTCCCTCGAGAAAAAGCAATTTTGCTTGTTCACAAACCCATTGAGCCAAATGTGAGCTCGTCACTAACTACAGTTTTTCGATAAAGAGCATCAGCAAATTCCCTTTGCAAGCCATGATCTGCATCAAATGGGAGTTATACGAATGTAGGCAGAGTAATTTTCACAAAATTTTCACATAGCGGACGAACGAAGGAGAAATATTACGATCGACATTAAATTATCGATTCCTTAAATTCCACATCACTTTCACTCACACAGTTTCTTCTATATAAACATTACGTTGACGCATTTTTATTCTGCCTCATGGAGAGCTTGCATGGTACGAAATTTAATCACAGCACAACGAATGTCTACATCAGTTGGTAGATTATGAGTACTAAAAAACAACCACACGTAGTCTTCTATACCATGTATACAACACAGCCCACCCATTTTTTTCAACAACTCTATACTCAGGATGCTTAAACACGAATAATAATAGTACATATAAAAAACTGAGAAAAGAAAAATCAACAGAGCCCAAATAGATTCTATTAGGGTATAGAAAGAGAGGGTCATGAGTTCAAATAGCTTTGATCTATGTTCAGATGCACGAAACCAGAAAATATAACTTGATTGAAAAAGTATCAATGCTGCTCAACAAAAAAAAAAATCAAAAGAGATACGTACAAAAGTTAGTGCGTTTGCCTTTGATTCGCAGTTAACAATGTTGGACAATGCAACAAACACAAAAACTACGAGACGGAAATGAAGTTGCTTACGTGGGAATGTAAAGCCACGTAGAAGTAAAAATCTAAAATCAAAACAACCTTGAACAATTTAAAACACGGCCCACGCATAACAAAAAATAAAACAATAAACAAACTCTGACGATATGAACGTAAATATTACCAGAAAAAGCAATCTCAGAAGATAAGGACGAAATATCTAAAATAAACAAATAAATAAGCCTCGTTTTCTACACACATGTTTCTCTTTTCACAAAGGCGACCATATTTTTGAATTACTGTAGAAAAAGCTGAAATGCGAATCTAATGATCCCTTAAAGTAAATAAATAATAAAATATCTTTTAAAAAATATTCTTACCGGCATCATGTCCTGCCGCAAACAAGTTCAACGTTGGATGAGCAGTTAGAATCCAAAAACGTTCCGCATCTCGTCGGAAAGTGTACAAACATTGTCGTTTAGTCATGTCCCATACCCTTATACTCTTATCTTCGCTATTCGAGATTATCAAATCCTGCCTTGGATGGAAAAGTACACAAGACACATTGTTGTAATGACCCCGACAAGTATCAACTTCCCATGCTTTATATTCATTCATACGCCATAATTTAATCTGACGGTCGTCTGCTCCAGATACGATAAGTGGCAAAGTTGGGTGGAAACTAGCCCAATTCACACCACGATCATGTCCTTCCAGAACGTGTTTTACCACAGCATCTGCTTGACCAAATAGATCCGTAGTCCCATGATGATTTTTAAGATGATCTTCTAAGCCTCCTGGGCCGGGAGCAACATTTTTCTTTCGTAGACCGGATATATCCCAAACGCGAACTGTTTGATCCAATGATGCTGAAACAATTTGATCTTCCGAAGGGTGGAATTGGGCACACATCACATAATGATTGTGACCAGTCAGTACACAGATGCAATTTCTAGATTGCCAATTCCAAATCCGAATAGTCTGATCATCTGAAGCGCTCAAAATCCATGGGTACTCATGATGAAATACTACAGTTCGAACGTAGTCCAAATGGGCGAGCAGAGTAAAAATGCATCGTCGCTGCTTGTAGTTCCAAACTTTGATTTTATAATCGTCACCACCGGATACAAAAAGAGGTTGTTGACAATGGAATGCTACACTTCGCACAGGACCATCATGTTCGTCGAATTTCTCCAATAGAGTATGCATGCGGTAGTCCCACAATTGTATGACACCGCTATGCAAACTGGCAAGAATCCATGGTCGTTTTGGGTGAAACGATAAACCTTTAACGCGAGCTGATTTTGACTCAAAATTTGTCAACATTATGACTATTATTATAACACAAGGAGAAGAAAATTTTAAATTGAACTATTTTCTGTGCAATATTGATATTTTTTTCTATCATTTATTATTTCAGAGCTCGTCGTCAAAAGCGAACCACGAATAAAAATTTATGAGTTGTCAAACGATGACACGACATCACATTACTACAATATTCTATTACATTTTCTCGACAAATAAAATATAATACAGGGCGCAAGACATTGTATAGTTACATTATAATTAGATAGAAAACTTGTCCAAAAGTCTTTCATCACCATGAAAATGTGAACACGACGTTCATGGGCAGGATTTTCATGCCCACGCCAATGTGAACAGGCACAAATAGTATTGTATTAAACCAAATTTATATTTTCGAGCAATGTTTGGCTTCGTTGCTGGAATCTATCACACTCTTATAGTTTTTTAACTCAGTAAATTAATCCTCTGCCATTTTGTTAAACAAAGAAATTGCGAAATAAGAACTTTACATTTAACCATAACTTCTAAAAATGTTGGCACTAAAGTGAGAATAAGTTTTTAGTGTTCCATTGGAGTATAAATTGCCCAACTTTCGAAGAAAATCCAATGGGAAACGCCATTAATAAGAAAGAAAAGAAGATGGAAGCAGAAATAAATATTTTGTTGGATTCTGCCATTTTGCCAAACAAAGAAATTGCGAAATAAAAATTTGACATTAGTGTTCCATTGGAATTCGAGGCGATTAAATTCTAGGGAGAAACCAACGGAAACGCCATTACATGTTTACAAATATTCTCTCTAAGAGAGAATTCTATCCACATTCTTCCAGATTAGACAGTTTTTACACTTTTAGTGCAAACGAACTTATAAGCCCGCTCCACGACACAGAATTATGATGAAATGTTTTGACATAATTTGCCCAGTCATGACAGCAAAAAATATGGCAGATGTCACATGTTTTGTCTGACATTATAGTCCTGTTCCCGCGAGTTTTTTGTAACAATCTGTAAAAAAGAATTTTTTGCTTAAGTTTGAAGAGTAGGAATAAATCCTCTCTTAAGCCCAGAATCTTGCGGGAACACGTTTTTGTAAAATTTGTCTCAAGCGTCAAAAGTAACAAATAAAAATAAAACAAAAAAAATTGTAAAGCAAGAGGAAGATTTTTAGATTGCTTATAATTAATTTTTTTAGTGATGTAATATGCGTTTAATGAGTTCTATTGTATTAGGCGAACAATTCGCTTCAATATGAAGCTATTTTTTCTCCTCCTTGTTACCAAGTCATCTTTTGAGTTAATTTGCATAAAATTGTTGCAATTCCCACAAATTTAAACGTTTACGAATTTGACAGTTCTTCTAAGATTTAATTGATTTGATGTTTTTGCAATTAGAATTAGCAGGGTAGGGAAATGAATGACCCACTCAAATGCGTTCTCGCGGGAAATTTGCAGTCCTGGAACAGACCTAATTTTGTCTCAAATGGACATCTGATTTTTTAAAAATAATTAAAAACAATTATTGTTGTTTCTCGAAAACAAACGATTTATTTCAGATTTTTCATTACTGATTGAATTTACTTGGCCTATGACAAATTTCACGAAACTAAAAAAATCGGCCCAATACATCTAAATTTGTCAACCACAAAATCTTTAGAATTACAAATATTGTGCTACAAACAAAAGTAACAATAGGCTCTGAAATGTAAAATTATCTAATTTACATTCGACTGAAAGGAGCACTTTCATAATCTGGAAGGTCTTGGTTGGGTCATACCCACCTGGTTTTTTTTTTAAACTACCATAGCCGATAATTACAGACTATAGAAAAGAGCCGGTACTTCTTAGCTGTTCCGTAAAATATAACTCAAACTAAGCTAATTGGCAAATCATCATTTGACAGTTCTTAACAAACAGAATTATTTAACATCTTTACGATATTTTAAAGTAGCTGATAGATTCAGATTCAAGGATGACTCTGGCACATCGAGCTTTATTTACTTGGTTTATTATATTGGTTTTCTTAATTTTATTATGCTTGCGGCTTGATCCGCGTACACATTGGAACTGGTTCATTGTCTTTATCCCATTGTGGTTGTTTGACACCATCTTAATAATCTATGTGATTATAAAAATAATAACTAAATGGAGAAATTTGAAACGGCTAAAGGAACTTCTTGTCTCATATCAGTGGTACATTGCCGGCGTACTGTTGAAAATTGCTTCGCAGGTGATGATTTGCCTCAAGCTGGAATACCCCCATTTGGAGCTGTCGATATTTGTAACTATGATCCCCCTATGGATACTTCTTCCCTCTACAACTATTTATGTCTTTGTTAGCATGACTCAAAGTAAGGGAAAATAATTTTGTACAAGCTATTTATTTTTTATTTAATTTTATAAAATCTTTTCTTATTTTTACAGAAGTAAAAGCGAAACGTTAAAACCCATATTTGCTTTGTGTTTGTCTTCTATTTTGACGATTTGTCGCCCACATTGCCTGCAATTCAGCTTCGTTTGCTTTCGCCTTGTGTGCTAAGTAGGTGATTTGATGTTTTCTTCGAGTTCCAGCGGCTGGTTCATCGTCGTTTAATACACCTGTTGGATTATATGTGGTGGCAGAAGCGAGGGCAGTTCGCAGCCATTCGTCTTTGTTGGGATGCACTTGGTCGCTGGAGATATCTATTATTTCAAGGTTGTCCATTTTACGACGCTTTGCTTGGCTGCCCAGCAGCGCTTGTATCGCTTCATTGTCAAGTTGTTGCTGTGAATTTACAACGGTATCTGAAACTTCGATTTGTTCTTGAACGTTTTCCTCAAATTTGTTTGTTTGAGCGATTAAAGAAAATTTCGAGGAATTTTTTGCCATTTCTGCGGCTTTCTTGGAAACCATAGCAAAGATTTCTTCTGAGTTAACTTCCGGCAATTTATCATCTTTTTGCAGAGAGAAAAAATCTTCTTCATCTGATTCTTCACTATCGCTTACGTTAACCAATAAAGTCGTCGCTTTTGGCTTTGAAGGCGGCTTCTTAAAAACTTTCCTCTCGACAAATTCTGTATTTTGTGCGGGTCGACGATTTTTCACTGTGTCTGGTACCAGCATTGTTTTCTTCGATGGTCCTGTGGAATCGGCATTTTGGGATACTTTAGCTTTAACGAAACTCTGTTCGGACTTGGGTTGTGGGAGCATGTTCATAAGACCTGAGAAGGAAGACGATTTCGCTGAAACATTTGGTTTTTTACCCTTCTTGTCGTCCAGGTCTTCAAAATCGTTAAGGGATGGTATTGTGATACGAACTACGTTCTTTTTAGGAGTAGGAACTTCTAAAGGGATTGCCTTTTTATGAAGAAACTCGTCGTCTTCTTCTACAATTTCGGTCTTCGTTTTATCAATAGACTTTGGAGCAGGAAGTCTTTTGAACAACGGAGAAATATCATCAATTTGATGTTGTGTTTTGGGAACTGGAAGGCTTAATGTTGTTCTCATGTTTTTGAAACCGTCGATAGGCGCCAAGTCCTCATCGCTAATATGTTCATTGTTTATGGTGTTTTGCGTCGTGGTCGTAGATTCAGTATCGTCTTCGTCACTTTCATCCTCGCTACTAGCAGCGTATGCAACTAAGGACATTTTATCAAAAGGCTAATCAAAATAATTTTCTATAGTCAGGAATGATGGAAATCGTTTTTTCTGTTTTGACCAAATTATATGTTTCTGCGCGCACTATGAAAATATACGAAAAACTCAAAACTGTCAAACCGTGTAGTTGGTGCGTTTCGTGTAAATTCTTGATCTGTCAACAAATGTTTGACGTTTACTGCTCATATATAACAAATTAAAAAGTTAGGCTTGTCCGATGTCCTCTTAAGAGCAAGTAATCACTTGCTAATTTAAAACGCTTGTTATGACAACATCACAGTATCGTGTGACGTAAGTCAAATATCTATATAACATTTTCATTTAATGAATTTTGCAAACTATGTAGACGCATCCGAAAAAAAGTTCATCAAACTATTGAACTATTTCACTGATTTTGAATATTTTGGATCGGTTTCTTTTAATTTAATGTTCTTTTATATAAAGTTTTTATTTAATAAAAAAATGTTTTTATTATTTCAACTTGATTTGGAAAATGTATCTTACCTGAAATATAACATATTTAATTTTTTTTGTATACTGTGTATGTGGCTTTGAAATAAAAACTAGAAGCAAAATGTTGCTTCTGAACAAGTGAGAAGAATGCCAATGAAACAGTCTTATGTTATTTTTTCTCTGCGGAGTGTAAAAAGAAAACTTTTGTCTGCCAATCGGATACGTCATTACACCGAGTAAATCTGTCGACTTCAAAGCCGCATATTGCAATGCAACGCAATGTCTTCAATGGCCAACATTTTTTTTTATGATGTATGCGCGTTCAAACGTTTTTGAGAACCCTTAAAATGCTTCCACCCAGCTCGGGCACGATTATACAAGACAACCCGCTGTCATGTGAATTTTTTTTAACATTGTCCTAGAAAGAGTAGTGTAAAACTCACTGGCACGATCATTAAGCCCTCACAACTGCTTGCGTACGCAAATGGCATTGATGTGATTGGACAATCACAGCGAGACGTCAATGAGGATTTCGCGAGTATGGAGGCACAAGCGGCCAAAATGAATCTGACTGTAAACGAGGATAAAACCGTCATCAGAAAAGGACACAAACCACCGACGGCTTGGCCAAAATGTCACCATTGGCAATTATAACTTCGAGGTAGCCAAGGACTACCTATATTGGCTCTGCGTTAAAAGCAACAACGATATCATCGCAGAAATCAGACCCAGAATTACTCTTACTAATTTCTGTCTATTTGAGCTCAGGAGGCAATTGAGTAACAGAGCCCTTCCTCATAAGACCAAATTGGCCTTTTACAAGACCCTTATCATCCCGGGTGAAGAAACACTTGGCCGTTTGGAAAAAAAGATACTGCATGTGATTTTCGGCCCCATTTGTATTGACGTGGAAAGAAGGAGGAGATTTAACGACAAACTTTATAGGATGGAAAGCGACATCGGTCTGGTCAGGCGTCAATGTCTGAGATGGCTGAAAGATGTTGAGCAAATGGATATCACAACTCCAGCTCCATTACAAAGAGTTTGATTCTAAGCTCGAGGGATGGTACAGCAGAGGACCACTGCATCTACAGTAACGCACGCAAGTGAAAGGGCATCTCAACCAACTTGGACTGCGGCACTGGAGCCAGCTGGCGTAGCGCCACCTAGGTAAATAAGTCAGTCGAGTTTTGGCATTACTGACAAGCTCCTCAGGTCGGAAGCAATGTCGGCTGGTCGACGAATTGTATAGGACATAATAAAAACAGCTATAACTTTGAGATCGCTGGTGATTTTATTTACATCTACTCCTTAAAACCTTATGAAAAATTTAGCGAAAAATTACATTGGTCAACCCGTATTACGAAAAATTAATTGAGCGCCTTGTCAAGGAATACCAAGAAGGCCTCATTCCATTCCAATATTACTCTATGGGGATGTTTGCGAAGTCGAATTAGAAATGCTTCATTTTGAGCGCGAGATTCTTTGAGTGAGTCCCGCTTGCATTGACAAGCTTTAGAAGAGTAGTTATAACAAAGAATCTGGAAAGATCTATTGCTTGAGATCCAGCTCCACCCCGGATTTTAGCACCATCTAGGCTTAAAAAATATAAATCATCTCATAAATTTCTTGAGATATGTACTCACACATGTTCATATTTTAAAATGTCTAACAGGTTTGTTTAAACAATGAAAAGTTTAATGTTTTTGATTTATTTTCATTTAACATAAATTTATAAGCCATGAACTAGGCAACGAAAGTTATAAGCCGGCAGCAAAACATTGCTTGTTTTTTTTTATCTGCGCTTGACAATTAACTTTTTTGTTTTGTCATTTGGTGCCAGCATAGGCGGATTCAATATCGGTAGAAGCCGATTAAATACCCTGAATAGTTGTATTTTCGAAAAATAAGATTTATCGAATATTTATTTTGAATGACTTTAGAGCAAGTAAGTGGTTAATTATATTGTAATATTTTACACATCCATTTTCTGTTTTCATTTATTTCAATCATTAGACTTTGACGTGCAATGGTTCGAATATTATTTCTTCACCCAGACCTGGGAATAGGAGGAGCAGAAAGATTAGTGGTTGATGCAGCGTTAGCCTTGCAAAAGAAAGGCCACCAAGTTAGTTTCCTCACCAACCATTATGATCCAACTCATTGTTTTGAGGAGACCCGGAATGGAACCTTTGTAGTTCAGGCTGTTGGAGATTGGTTGCCACGGAATATATTTGGACGTTTCTATGCATTTTGTGCTTATTTTCGTATGATATATGCTGCTTTTTATGCAACACTATGCCTGTCGCGACGCGAGAAATTCGATGTTATATTTTGTGATCAAATTTCTATAGGAATACCTATTCTGAGGCTAGCGAAATACAATCCAAAAATTGTATTTTACTGTCATTTCCCCGACCAGTTACTTAGTGCCAAAGAAGGTTACATTAAAGCAATATATCGAGCCCCCATTAATTATTTGGAAGAATCTACAATAGGTCTAGCAGACAGTATTTTGGTAAATAGTAAATTTACGCTACGTGTATTTAAAGAGACTTTCAAGCGCTTAGAAGTTATTCCTGAGGTATTATATCCTTCATTGAACACAAATTTCTTTGATAAGATGGAACTTGAAGCCAAAGATGATATATGTAACATTCCATCAGAAGCATTTATATATTTATCTATTAATCGGTATGAGCGCAAAAAGAATCATGAATTAGCACTCGATTCTTTTAAATTATTAGAAAAAGCTTTGTCCCGCAACGAATGGCAAAAATGTCGTCTCGTTATTGCTGGAGGATATGACATTCGTGTAGCAGAGAATGTAAAACTTTATGAAGATTTGAGTATACTAGCTGCTAAGTTAGACCTTGGCGATAAAGTTATATTACTGCGCTCACCCTCGGATATAGAAAAGGTTTCTTTATTGCGTGAGTCTCGTTGTTTGCTCTATACTCCAGAAAACGAGCATTTTGGTATTGTCCCACTGGAAGCAATGTATATGTCGAAGCCAGTTATCGCCTTAAACAGTGGCGGACCTACAGAAACAATTGTGCACAATTCAACAGGACTTCTCTGCGAAAAGGATTCACATCAATTTTCTAATGCTATGTGCAAATTATTTAAGGATCAGATGCTGTGCGAGCGTATGGGCGAAATGGGTAAGAAGAGAGTACAGCAAAAATTTTCCTTCGAAGCATTTGGCAATAAGTTGGACAGTGTTATTAGAGAGGTGTTAGACCCAAATTTGAAAAAGAATAATTAAGCATTTGCCACCCTTATTTATATGATATCAAAGTTAACTTTAGCTTTTGAAATTTACATAATAAAAAAATTTTCAAAACCATATTTTGTTTTCGCTCTTAACCTAAAATCTATTTATCGTATTCTTTAACGCAAAAGTACTTAAATGTAACCACAGTTCTTAATCAAAACCAAATTGCCAAGCTAGCTGTTTGATAATCTGAGGTCTTCTAATGGATTGGATTAGAGATCCGATTGCTGGTTCACTGCGTTAGTTGTGAATCCTTGAATCAATATCTTAAGACATTATATTTATTGACTGACTTGATTTGTTATCTTTGTGTTCCGCATGTTCGACTTTGTGTTTTTGAACGCACTTCCTATTTCGGACTTAACTTTGTTTTGTTTCAACCTGATATTTCTAAAATCTGAATGCAACAAGTTTTTCTTAAATAACAAATGCATTTAGTAGATGTTTTTTATGCTATATATTTTCTGAAACATTTTTTTATATAACAAAACTAAAGCACAAAAAGAAAAGCTAAAAAATCAAGGTATTTATAAAAATGAAACGCTTCCAAATTCAATCGTATTTGCTATAATGTGGTTAGTTGGTTGTTGATTTGACTGGTATGAAATGCACATGGGCAAGTTTTAAAGCTCGCATCGGATAGACTTATTTAATTAATTTTGCCGCTTATACAAATACAAATAACCCAAATCTTTGGGTGGGTTTTGAGATACCGCCACTTTACTGTCGTTGAATATCACCCAGTGATCATCTCTTTTGATATGGCAGACATAATGCCCAACTTGAGATGAAGTACCCATATGAGAAATAAACGCAGCTAGCGTGTATTTATCGCCACCATCACGATGTGCTTTTACTTCGGAAATATTATTACATGACTCTTCTGCGTCCACCGAAAAACTGTCTAATGAATCAGCATGGGAGAATATCCAATCTGTGGCTCGTTCAATATTATTGTCTGTCGCTTTTAATGCTGCATTAGCTTGCTTATCAGTAAAACCCATGCACATTAATGACGCAAGACTTTCGGCATTCGGCACGAACGCGTCTCGTTTTGGAATTCCCGGAGGGGTAAAAGGAGCCGAAAAATCAGAATCACTTATATGCTCCATTATCCATTGAGTGGCTGCTTCCAAACCGGAATTTTTGGTATTGAAAATGGCACGTTTACATGCTTCTTGGGGAAATCCCATGTTTATTAGTTCCTTCATGACTTCTTCATCAAATTTCAGTTCTGGTACTTGCTGCACGTCATTTGGTAGTAATTCTTCTCCTGGTTGAAGACCACTTGCACGCATGCTCGATAAGTCTAACTCTGGTGGCATATTAACAGCAACATCAAGTTTTATTGGTACCCAATCTTCTCGAAGTGTAAACTTTTTTAGATGCAACACCATATAGTCGGGCATTGAGGAAAGGCGAGTGGTCTTCTTAGCAGTGGTAATCCCATTAATGGCCGAACTAAAGAACTGTTCAATTATTTCAGTCTGGAAATAATTATCTAAGCACGCCTGTAATGGTATGTTTGGACGGACAATATTTTCACCACTATTTGGTTTTCCTCTGTTTGCTAACTTATACTCTTGGACATCCTCTGAATTTGTTGCAGCAGACAGAGGAATTGACAGCGAAAGGCAGTATTCATCACGATTAGTGTACTTTACTT